>OX155687.1:8056364-10485364 GCA_944547425.1 Eupithecia centaureata
CTGCTGGCTTGCCTTTGCCTAGCTCATGGTACTAGTGCGTGACGGGGTAGTAGTGCGGAGTTATAAAATAATCAAGAAATGCTAAGTTATTTCAATTCGAGAGTGAATTAAATACTGAAATGCTATCAAGCAGGATACTAGCACGCGTATGTACAATAAATTTCTGTAACATAAATAATAACCTTTCATTCTCCTATTTATAGGTTTAATTTCTGGTATTATTTTTACTAAAGTTCCTGTTAGTGGTTTATGTGTTTGTTGGTTTCAGGTGATAGCGGAGCAGCGAATGCTTTTCAAGAATATCAGCTATGTCCGACCTTGTACAAACCTTTCCATTCACAACAAGCATGATATTATTAGACGAAACAGCTCTGTTGCTGTTGAAGCAAGTTACATCAAGAAGTTTATGAATGCTGTTGGATGGATGGATCAATCTAGAACTGTAAGAATTGAGTACCTACAGCCTTACAAAAAATATTATATAAGTTTCTAAAATAGCTTACATTTAAATATATTAAAACACAAATACAAAAAATCTTGTAGTTTTGAGGAAAACATGAGTTTACAATGAAAAATTAAAAATAATAAAAAAATAAACAAGAGTTTATACTCCTAAAAACATAATTATCCTTGCAAAGTTGTAAAAATGATCTCAATTTAATGTATTATTTATTAATTATTATTATAATCTATTTCAGAAATTGAAACTCACTGGCTACTTTTTGTATGAAGGAATACCAGATAAACTGACATACGCAGTATGGTTTGAGAAACTAAGTATGCCAGATACATTCGCATCCTGGTTTATAGTCACTGAGCTGCATGTGTGGATGCTTATGGTGCGGTACATGGCTGAAGATCTAACTGCACCAACAGAAAAGAAAAAATACATCAAAGGAGATGGACATTTTGTTAGAAATTGTTTAGTCGAGGCATTATGGGTCGATGTTGCTAATAAAATTAAGCTTTTAGAGGTAAGATTATGCATAAGTACCTACTTTCTTACATCTTATATCAGAGTTGCCGTGGCTTTGACTTGCTAGGCCTTAAACATTCTGTTTCTAGCATCTGCAGCTGGGGCGGAAATGGCCATCATGGGCAATCAAAGTGTAAAAATATTATTAATTTTATGAATGCAGATGATTTTTTTTTTATCAACAATAGACCTTGAATGTGTATTACCTCTCAATCCAAAACGACTAAATAGTTGAGGCTTAAATTTTTCAAACAGGCAGTTTTCACACCTAGAATAAAACACAGGTGGTTCTAGGCTTGGAATAAAACATAAACATACTTTTCCATAAACCCCATAAAACAGTTCCCATGTAAAAACATTTTGTTAGAAACAAAGCTTACAAAGACATACTAATATCCAATATGACTGAATTTATTTTTAATTTTTACTATTTTAATTTGATTTTTGCTGATTTATGTATTTATTTGTTGTATTATTATGTATGTATATTTGGCGCGGTGGGCGAAGGTCCGCCTGCGACGCAGGAGGTTGCGGTTTTTTATTATGGGTTGTTTAGTTTCCTGTATTATACACGAAAAATGAATAAAACTTGAAAGAGTGATGTAAATGTAAAGTGACTTTACTTTACACAGTACCTCTGTACACAACACTTCCTAAAATATATTAGAAGAAATTAGTTTTAAATATGATTGCTATATTAAAACACAATAACATTCAAGTCAAAACCTTTTCAAAAACTGTAAGTATAAACCTCTTGTAAGTAATTTTGCCTGTCCTTTCCAGGGTGCAAACCCAGCTATAGCCAAGAAGCAAGTAACTGAGCTATCAGAGCAGTTCCAAGCAGCATTAGTAGGCTATGATGAAGGGTTGGAAGATGACAGAGTATTGGCTGCTGCTGTATGGAGGAGATTTTATTCACTCTCGCCAGAAACTAAGCCAGAACATGTAGAAGCCATAGTCAAATATATTAGGCATCAGGTTAGTTTGTTTCCTTGTTCCTTAATGTCTGTTATTTTTAGAGTTAAGTGAGTGAAAAAAATATGCTGGACTTTTCAAACAACATTATTTAGCACCAAGCTAAGCAGAGCTTTCCATGTGTGCACAGAATAGTTACAGGCATTGGTACCTGAAAACTATACTTAAATACACCCTGTTTAAAGTAATGTTACATGTGCTGTGCACCCAGCCAGAAGGGGTTTATTCTGGATCCCAAGGGACCATGTTCTGTCTGATAAAGATATTATGATTTTTAAAAACTAAGGTTTTATTTTTTACTTACCCTTTTTTTCTATTCACATGACTTATAACCATTACAAAATATTTCGCATAAGTATGTTTTTTTGCTTGGTTTTATAACAAAATTAGTGTTTTGATTTTAATAATAATAATTATAATTAAAATTTCATGAAGATTCTTTTAAATATTAAAACAATAAAAATTGTGATAGAATACTCATAAAAAACACTAAAGCGAAGAAAAAAAGACTACCTTCGAAAAGATTTTTATATTCGTAGAACCAACGTCATTTCATTCGGAGTCCAGAATCACCTCCTTTTGGCTAAGTACTTACACAATGTGGCACCTTGTATGGATAGATATTTAAATGGATATTACTTACTCTTTTCAGTTATCAATTCTGGACAAAATACCAAGTGAAGACATGAAATGGAAACCAGAAATCAAATGGATAAGTATTTAGTAGGATTAGAAATATCAAGGTTGTTATGCAATTATGTGTAGAGTTATAAATAAAAATACCGTTGTTTGTAAAGGAAGTTTATTATTTACATTTCTGTATTATTTATTTAATTATTACACACTTATTGCTATAATAGATAAAGGTCCCATACTTAGTTCTTCAATCCTACAATTTTTTTAAACAGGCGTTTAAAAACCTAAGAAATATTGGTGCAGCAGCTGATATCATCAGAGCAAATTGTAGAAGCTTGAATGATTCTTGCCAAAGGTTTGGTAATCTGTTTTGGTTTTTATTGGTTAATAATATCAACAACAAGAATTACTTACTACTACTTTTAAAACAAAAAAAAACTATTTAGGACTCAGCTAGATAAAAATCCGCATACAATCCTCAATGTACTCAATTCAAATAAAATAGCCTTCTCAGTTCTTCGCATCTCTCTCTCTCCCATAAAACAGTCCCAACTATATTGCATACCATGTTTAGCTTACAATCATCAAAACACCACGACATTCTTGATTCGCTCAGTTTCGGGAAGAAAGCCGCGTATATATCCAGATATTGTTTATCCGTCGTGACCATACTGTAAACCAAGCGGCTAATCGATGCTGGACTGAGATCTGGAAGCTTGAAGGTGTTCTTCATGTCGTAAAGTTGGAACCAGTGCGGTCTTCGGTTTGGAGTCAAGTTTGCTTCGGTGAGGTTGTAAATGTAGTTTGTGATGCCTTGGAGTTCCTGAAAGTAAGAAGGGTAGGTATTTTAAGGCTCAAACAGGAGCTAAAGTGGCGCCACCACACAAAACAGAGTTTGGTGGCCACCAAGAGCAACTTCGTATCTCATCCTAAACTAGACAAAATAAAACTTCTACAGATGCGTTAAAAAAAAGCTTATGAGGTTTAACAAACCGAACGTGTGAATTTTGGAAATTCCTTTGTTGAACGTAATATATGATAAAATAAGTGGTAACGCTACTTTAGCTTCTGTCTATTTCTTTCCAAAAAATATACTGTTCCATTCGCGACTGATGTGGCGCGATGGGCGAAGGTCGGCCTGCAACGCAGGAGTTTGCGGGTTCGATTCCCGCCTTGAGACAAATATTTGTTCTGGGATTCTGGGTGTTTTCTATTTTTAATAAAACATATCTATCAATGTTATGCTTTGTGTATTACAAATGAATTGTATCAGTCATCTAGTACCCATAACACAAGCTCTGCTTAGCTTGGGGGCTAGATAATGCTATGTGAAAAGTTAAATGTTGAAATAGGACCTTCCCCATAGTTTCTCTGGTCTGGTTGCAAGTTTTACTAGTAACAAAAAAATACCTTATTTTTGAATAATAATTAAATACTACTATTATTATAAACGCGAAAGTTTGTAAATAGGGATGGATGGATGTTTGTTACTTCACGCAAAAACTAATGATATGGATGAAATTTGGCATAGAGATAGATTATGTCTGGAATAACACATAGGCTATATTTTATTGAACCGCGCTTGTAGTATAATATATTATAGGCGCTCATTATGGAAGGCCCATGTAAAACTTGTCCAATGATGACTGGTATAGGTTGATTTTGCTGATAATGAATACTTACAAATTTCTGCCCATCGAAATGCGCTATTTTATAGTTCAAATTGTAGTAGGAATAGGAAGTAACACTGCCGGCTCCCCACGCAACATGATTCGGCTCGCCATTCGCATTGTAGAATAACTTGAATTCGTCAGAATGCGTGTGTCCGTTGAATTCAGCTTTTATTATGGGCGAGAATCTGCAAAGAACATAGCTTTTTATCCCTTCGTCTGTTGACTGGCCTTTATGGACAAGCGATGAAGATTTAAAATGGGTGTTGTGTTTGGTTTACTTAAGGCGTTTCCCAAATGGACTCTAGCATCCTTACTTATTTTATCTTAATATTATTTTAAACAAGCAAATGTTTAAAATATCAATCGTGCAGTTTGTGATACCTATCATAAGCTTTACCTACCTATAGCTATAACTATCATACGCTCTTCGTTTGTTTTATTTTGTATAGTTTAGTTAGGAAAAGATAAGAAGTTGTTCTTGGTAGCCAACAAACTCTGTTTTGGCATCTCTTCCTAAGCTTAGAGCTCCTAAGAGGCATTAAAATATTACTACTACTACTATACTTTTGTTAAGTAGACAACAATCTGCATGATTGATATTTAAATCATTCTTTTGAGCAACATAAGATAGGTGGCGGCACTAGTGTGCCTAGGACCTCGGTATATATGTGGTATATATTATAACGTCTGTACATGAGAAATATGAGGTTCAAAATATTTTATAATAATCCTACGCTGAAGTTTATCTAAAGATCAAACAAAATGCAATTCGCATCAACATGGGTAATTTCATGGGACTTCAGAAATCAGGTTTCAATTTGCCAGATTTTTTTTATTATGGCACCTTATCTTGTCTTTTTCCTGCGTGAACCGATTTTAAAATGCTTTTATTTTAATTTTGTAAACTGGTGCTTCTTATGTGGTTCCATATAATTTTGATCAGTAGTTTTGGGTTAGAAATTTTACGTCGATTTTTAGTTATGTTAACAACATCAAATTATTCATTCTCCTATCCCTCAGCCCCTGAGGGTTGATTTTTTATTAGAAATAGGTACCGGTATAGGTAGATACCTGTTGATAATCCTGTTATACTCCCTCGTCCAAGTGTAAGTTAGATCGTTGACTCCCGGGGGTATATGAGACAGTATGTGAACACTCTCTCCGGCTTGCTCTGCCTTGTATAACTCCGCAACCAGCCAATCCAGGTGCTTCTTAGCATCCAAGGGGTCAAAGACTAGCCACCTGGAGGCGAAAAGTAAATCACTTTATAAATGCAAAAGATTGGTTGGATGTTTGTTACTTCTTCACGCCGAATCATCTGAAAATCTTTTGAATAGACGTATTTTTCGGCCTGGAATGAAACATAGGTTACTTCCATCAATTTTCAGCTAGTAAATAAATAATTTGACTGAAATCAAGGCCAGCGTTGGATACTAGCTAGAAAGTCATCCAACATAATGTTCGATAGGTATGCATTTGTTCTGGGTGTTTTATACGTATATAAAAATATCTATCTACGTCAGCAAATGTGTAAAACATTTGGAATAAATTCCTTCAACTTCAATAATTAACGCAATGTATGACGATGAGACATGAGGCAAGCTGAAGACAGGGCGCTATGGCGCTCATTAGGGGAGGCCTATGTCCAGCAGTGGACTAATATAGGCTGATGATGATGATGAAGACGATGAGATAAGTGTTGTCTAATCAACTCTTGACAGCAAACGCTTAGCTTGCATTGCTGATATCCATGTTAGGTACTTACCTAAATACGTCATTTTTATCTTCATAAAAATCGACATACAAATATAATATTGTATAATTATATTCATGAGGAATTTGAAATACCTATGGTTAAATACATATATTGCCGTTTGCCTAATGGCACCAAAGTGAGATATAGTTCGCTTCTCTTTCTATATTATAGGTACCTACATATGCAGTTAGCAATGCCTACGCGCAATATTGCGCGTGATGTTTGATGTAATACGATGTTCCCATACTCCGTATTGAATATCATATCACCAGAAATTGCTACGTGTACCGGGGAAATGTAACTCCAACGATGATAGTTCGCAACTATTTTATGAATTATATTTATTCAGGGAAACTCAAGTTTCTTTAAATTAGATTATATTCCAAACTCGGGTCGCTAGCATGTCACTACATTACATAGTATAAAACAAAGTCGCTTTCTCTGTCCCTATGTCCCTTTGTATGCTTAAATCTTTAAAACTACGCAACGGATTTTGATGCGGTTTTTTTAATAGATAGAGAGATTCAAGAGGAAGGTTTACGCATAATAAAGCCGTGCGAAGCCGGGGCGGGTGGCTAGTAGCATATAATATGTAGCATTCATAAGTAGGTATAATACATAATATGTAAAATACATATTTCTGTTCTGTAAGCGATATTAGTATTCAACTATTCATAAGAGTAATACATACCAATTATATCTGTAAGCGATATTAGTATTCAACGCGATGATCCTCAACCCTGGCCGCAGTAGCAGAGAATACTCTCCCGTTTGTTTAAACGTCTCTAGAGATTCAGGGGGCAGGTAGTGACACCATTTTGATGCCAGCGCTTTGTACAACCATGTTGAGTTGACTTTTTCTCCTGTCACTGATGATGGGGCGAATCTAGAGATGGATATTCAATTTTAGGCGAAAATCTTCTACGTTGAATATGAATAATATAACATTTCGATTAATGTATGTATCTATGTACTTTAATTTAAGTATAGACATTGATATTTAGTAGTCTTTGTTGTTAAGATAAATAAAAATGACAACCTTCTTCAAATTTCACCCTTTATTTATAGATACCTCGACCAAAATGGTATCCATTCGTTTAAAAAATTATGCAAAATTACAAATAACTAAAAAACTACTGGTCAGATCTCGATAAAATTTTTATAAGAGCGCACGACTTCAAATCACCATCAATTAACTTATCATCAAACTCAGTCCACCCAGAAAACAGACATCTCATGACAGACATAAAAAAAATATTATCTAATGTTTTAAATAGGTACATAATAAAAGGCGCGTTTTTGAAGTCTGTTGAAATAAAAACAAAACACTTCACAAATCAGTCATCAGCTGCTGACAAGTTGACAAAACACAGTCGGCTGCATTTATAAATTGAAATATCGCTCAACGCCGAGCAGTGTCGCCAACTTTATTGTGTAAAATCCATGAAACTTACTGATTGGTCGGTTGAGATTCATGGTTCCCAATCACCGGTAGGATCGGAACGTTTTCTCCGAAGCTCCACCTCATTTTGTCCATGACATAACGGTTCACTTCGTTGATAGATTCATAAGTCGTCTCCCAGACGAAATGGTCTATAGTGTCGCCAATGTAGTATACAACGTCGATATCCTGTAATAGTTTATCCATCTTATTCATAATAGTCTGGTATATTAAAGCATTGCCATTTCTCACTGTCTTCTTCTATTGAGATAAGTCAGAGTGAGAATTAACACTGCTTAGCAACTGTTTTAAGTTAACACACCATTATGAATAAGTAGGAGGGTAGTAGTAGGAGGTAAACTAAGTTTTAGTTAAGTCAAAAATCCTCAGCCACTCCAATCCGAGTGGAGTGGCAGAGAAGTTTGGAGGCCTATACCCAGCAGTGGGTGAAGTCGGGCTGCGGATGATGATGCTGTAGAAGTATCTACGTACAAATGTCTGAAAGAAACTTAGTTGGTATTCCTTCTGAAATTTGGACATAGGTACTTACTCATACTGTAAAAGAGATACGTAAACAGAGTTTGGTGGCCACCAAGAGCAACTTCGTATCTCTTTCTAAGATAGAGAAAATATAACTACAGATTTATTTAAAAAAGCTTATGATAGGTATAACAAACAGAACGTTTAATATTCTGGAAACTCCTCTGTTTTACGTAATAATTTGATAAAATAAGAGCCGGCGCTAGTGTACCTCTAGTCAATTAAATTCATGCATATCAAGTCTAAATTAATAATCATACTGATAATTCTAATCGACAACGTTTTAACCCCTCCTCCTTTCAGCGTGTTGATAATAATGAATGACGTACCTTATGTGCTTCAGCTATCCTGTCGACCGCGTCATCGAACGCCCATAGAGGCGTGTCGCAGTTCCTAAAGTCGCCCCAGTAACCAGCCGGCTCTGACCTCTTTGCTGCAGAACTCCGTACCTGAGCGTAGCTCCTCATTCCCCTCAGGATTGGAGCCTTATCCAGATCAAACTTTACTTTTTTCCCGTCCTGTAGAAATCATTTTACTGATTAAGTCAATTCAAAAAAGTTTATTTGTAACTTACTTAGATAAAATTATGAAATATTAATAACAAAGAAATTAACTTACTTATAGACTAGTAATGAGTTAAAATACGGTAATTTTGGTTTTAACCTTAGTTTAGTTATTGACTATTGATGAGCTTTTCGAAAGTTTCGCGCTAATGTACTGCTCTTGTAGGGAGGTACATAAACATGTTTGTTATAAAAAATTAGTATTGATACAATACCATCAATAGAGAGAAAAAAGTATTTACTAAGATGAAATAAAAAAATAATAAAATCAAATTAAGTAGGTAAGAGTAGAAATCAGGTAGAAAACCAGATAAAAATTATCACTTGTAACAAAATACAAGGTACAAGGTACCCTTATTTTATAGAACTCTTTAAAAAAATAAGTAGGTAACTTTGTTTCAACGAAATTGTTTGCGACTTTACCTTGACAACAGTCTGGTTCAGTATAGGTGCCTCATCAAAAACTCGCACGTCCAAAGACCTTGGCCTCTGTCCAATCCTACAGCAGGTAGGTTCATCACAATCCGCGTTCCCACCAGGTTCGTACAAGGGGTCTATGTGGAAGTCTGTGAGAATTGCCACTGTTAGTGGCGGCTCCTGTCTTACCACCTAGAAATATGATCACCGTAAGTTTTTTTTACTTTTTTAGGGGAGGATAGTTTGTTGTAGAAGCGTATATCCAGAATTCTGTCATGTCTGGTAGGTGTAAAACTCATCGCCTGGACATAGGACAAGGCAGTGGACTAAGGCTGTTGATGATGATGAGTTTTATACCTACCAGAGATGACAGAATTCTGGATATACGCTTCTACAACAAACTCCGAGTGAGTTGCAAAATGATCGTAGTATATAGTTAATAGATTCAAACAAATGGTCAAAACTATTTTGTGTAAAAAGGCATTACAAAATATCAGATAAAAAACTTGACGAGTTTTGCTCTATCTGGAAAACTACAACCTAACAAGGTAACAGTTTCTAGTTCTTTACCTTAAAAAGATTTAAGTGAACAAAAATCAAAGTGACCTCTTTACTTCTTAGTTTTACTATTCTGTACTTATATTAAATACAATTTGCGACGAGTCCAAGAGTCCTGTAAGGTCTAAAAACCGTTACACACAGAAGCCGTGGCCGGGCCGGAGACGAAGGCGTGCGGTGTATCCTATTGATACTGCACCGCCACGCCACTGTCTCTGTGTAGTCTTTCATATGATTCAATGGGATAAAACTCGCACCCCTTCGCATCCGGCCCGGCCACGGCTTCTGTGTGACGGCTTCAAAGGATATAAAACACTCTCGAGTTTGAGTATGAATGTCTTGATACCTTACCTTAGCTACAGTGGATTCCGCGGGCAGCTCAACCACCCAATCGAAGCGGTTATCATCGATAGGGCACCTTGTGTTGTTGGGAACATGAGCTGATTGCAGAATTAAGCCGCATATGGCGCCTGGAGTAGCAGCTGGCTGGTTTTCGACTATGTACTTTATTATTGGCTGAAAATAAAGACGCAATTTGAAATAGCTGTGAGGCGAGTATTCAGGTTCAGCCACTAAGCTTAAATACTTACTTATAAGAATGTACCTAGGTAGTTTCATATCACTCGGCTTACAGAAATCAAAGCAGCTTGTTTTTAAATTCCTTAACTATTGCTTTTTGCTCTGACTACATTTTTGCTAGGATCTGTTTGCTACCGCTAATCGACTTTTCTTTTGAAAAGTGGCAACTTTTTCGTCCCTGGTATGATCCTTTTTATGGTATAAAAACTAAAGATGGTAACACTAACATTCTGTCGTGTCTCTTAGTGAAAAGGGAGTAGGTACTTTTTGTAACATAAAGTGTAGGTAGGTAAATGCGCTATGAATTCATTAGGAGCCTATGTAGGTAAGTATGTGTTATTCCAGGTGTAGATAGACTATGCAAAAATCTCAAGAAGCCTAATCTAATGAAAAGCCTGATCCGTTCAGTAACTCTTGGCGTGAAAAGGTAACAAAGTAGCTGTAAGTAATTTGATGTCAGACAGGTACCTAAGCGTTATCACTACATAGTATAAAACAAAGTCGCTTTTTCTGTCCCTATGTCATTATGTCCCTTTGAATGCTTAAATCTTTAAAACTACGCAACGGATTTTGATGCGGTTTTTTTTAATAGTTAGAGTGATTCAAGAGGAAGGTTTATATACTTATAATAAAACCGTGCGAAGCCGGGGCGGGTCGCTAGTAATTTTATAAAGAACTTACCAAATTAAGTCGAACAGCGCCATCGCAAACGGCATACGTCTCTATTCCTATGAGAGTGCATAGTGTAGATATTGCGGTGGTTATTTCTTCTAAAGTTTGACCTTCCCTTATTGATTCAAACCCGGCAGCGAAGACACTTCTGCATAACACGCAGTCAATAGCCTGAAATTTCGTTTTAACGGACATCAATACTCAATGACAAAAAAAAAGACTTGTATTCGATAAGTCTTATAGCGTTTCGTTTTTAAAGTTCCAATCGTGTACTTAAACGCTACCAGAGTAGTTATGTTACCTTAATAATCTAACTTTCTTAAGCCGGGAATACACCTGCATGTACCTACCTGATACACTAGCATACAGGCGGGGATAAACATGCCTCTAGCTACAGGCATGTGTATCCCCCCCGCCTTATAAACAACGTATAATTTTTTTGGCAGCCTTCTTAAATAGTTTCTCTACCTACATCTTCTTGTCGAATTTCTGTGAGCAGACAATAGATAGTACCAAGCTCTAGAGTCTAGACGTTTATATCATTTTTCTGACGCTGACTGTTTTTACTTTCTAATAGGTGCTGTATGTACCTTACCTAAGAAAGCCTTACCATTCTGGCTTCCCCATATGGAAAAAGTGCTTTTGCCGAGAGCCGTTGCTGCCTGTGTAACACTTCAATAAGATCTTCGAAGAATTTGTATTCATACTGCGCCAAATTTCCCTTTATGAACTTCTTTATCAAATATTCCACATCGTCTAAAACAGCAAGATCATTGGCTTTATTATTTTAAAAGAACGTAGGCTACTTGCATTCTTTTTTCCGCTATCTATATCTACGCTTTGACTACCCAAAGGATTTTTATACGGTTTCCATCAATAGACAGAATGGTTCAAGAGGAAGGTTTATATGTATGTTTATGTACCGATCAATATAGTTTAACATTGGGTGCGGTCAGTAATGGGATGGATGACGATGTCATATTTGTAAATATTATTATGTTTTCCAAAGAATGTAAAAATTAAATAAAAAAGTTTTTTATTAGATTCTTGTGTTTCTTTTACAAAATAGTTTTGTACGATCCCTTTTCTCTACGAGTTGACTAGCACTTAATATAGTTACTCGATTTTATACTCAAAACTTTTGTGGCTTTTGAAGGGATCACGAGTTAGCATTTTTGTTTTTAAAAATCACTGAAGTGGCACTTGTAAACACAACTTTCAAGAAACAAAATAACCACCTTCCGAAATCAGGTTCTTAGCAAAACCACCTGCACACAAAAACAGTAGAAGCACCAACACTTTCATTGTGCCTCCTCGTCTGTTAGGTATTTTAAGGGCAAAGTCCCCTATTTATAGAGGAGCGAGAGAGCCCTCGAGAAATACTACAAATTGTTCAAATACTTCAACATTTAATATCAGGTGTTGTAATTGTATTGTATCCGATTATGCGGGTGCTACTGAGATAGCTGTGCAATTTATCATATCGCTTAGCTATTTATCTGTATTAGGTAGGTACTTTGTAATTGAACATTAAGTAGTTTTTAAAGGTTCCGTAGCGTAAATAACATATTTTTCATGCAAGCCATGAAATCAATTAAATACCTAATGAAACGTGAAGTTTTATTTACCTATAGCATAAGAATAGACAAGAACAGAGTAGGAGGGAAACTTCACTCCGAACACGCTCAAGGTCACGATATTAGCCTACGCAATTCTGCACGTTAAACGTGCAGTAGGGCTGTCACAGCCGGCGACGCCGCACGCGGATTTTAATATTTGTGTAGGTAAGGTACCTAACTCTTATAATATGACGTCACGGTCAAGTTATTGTGGTGTGATCGGTTGTAACAATAACTCAAAAACGAAGACAAATTTAAGTTTTTTTAGATTGCTAAATGATAATGATAATACATACCCTATGTAAGTAATATTTTCTAAATATAATTGTGTTTTTGTAGGTTCCTATCTAACTAATTAGGCAGGTACCTAATCAAAGGAACGTGAACATCGGTCGTTGACCTTTTCTCACTCGCGTCGCGTCGCGATGGCGGCGGGGCGGGGCGCGGCGGTACAGTGCAGTAGCAGCCTTGGCAAAATGCCTGGACGACAGAGGGGCGTAACGAGGTGAAGGGGGAAGTAGGTATATAAATGGCGGCGTTTGGGACTAGATCAAAGAAGAGTCCCTTCTACCCAGTTATTATTTATACTTATGCCTATAGGGAGGAGCTTGTTGGTACTTACAGCTACCATGTGACTAGTTGTTCGGTCTCAAAATAATTTGTCATAACGAATTTAGACCACAATCAAGGATTTCTCTTCAAATAGTTTTCCATGGTTGACCTACGGCGAACAAAGAGTTTTGTGCGAGTGTAGATGGGACCTACACAACACAGGTCAAGACCTATAACTACCTTTATTCAAAATTTCAGTTCAGTAATTTTAGCGAGAAGAGGTAGATAACTAACAAAGATCCATTCAAACTTGTGCAGTTATAAAAACAGTGTGGGAACAGATAATTAGTACTTTTTTTCACTTCAGTGAAGGTTGTTGCGACAACACGACATTAAAATCAATCGAACATAAATATGTCCTTGTCCTATATACCTTAATATGTACCTACGTTACATATTATATAGAGTGCGACCTAATGGTTTTCACATGTAGTAAATACCTGGAGACATTTGCTATCAGACTATAATTTGTCCGAAATGATAAACTAATTTGAAAAGAATTTAATCCATGATTTAATCCATCCGCTTATCACTTAAGTTGCTTATTACAAATATCAAGATTATTTTAAACTATAACGTAACTATATATACGTTTTACTTTAGAATGTCGACATGGCAAAATAGTATAAACAAAAATTTTATAAAAAAATTATAAAATTGTGAATGTAAAGTATTTTACACAACAAAGGTATGTATAGAAATTGTTTGTTTAACTGTGCATTATGTACCTACCTACTTGTCCTTACTAAAGAGATACACAAGTCAAGGTTAGATAGATGTTCTTGAATGCAGAGTTTGTTGACCTTTCAGCCCTTTAGTTCTTAAAACCGACAGACAGACACATTCGCATTTATACCTATAAGTAATAATAACACTTCGTAAGTACCCCTTAGGTGAATTTAAAATTAACTTTTCGATAGCCAAGCCTAACATAAAATTGTTATTAGCTAGTATCTAATTACTTCAACTCATTAAACCAAAACTCATTAATCAATTTACCCAAAATAATTAATCCCGTCATTTTTTTTCCGTCATTTCCACAATCCTAGTAAAAAGCTTCACAATTTTCAGAGATAGTAAGAGTGGCGTGGTTAACAGTTTCATATAATGATGATATTATGATGTCACAGCTAGGAAATGTCACGTGACCTGGCGAAATACAATTTTGGAATAAAAAAATCTTAGTTTTAAACGCTTTCTTGAGAAAAAGATTTAAAGGTTTAAATACGTACATTTTTCCTTCGTACATTTTAAAATATTTATCCTAAAACTTTCAAATAGCCAATTGTCAATACCCTTACTGATTAAGGTACCTACTCCTGTTGCTAAGAGACGCATAATAGATCTTGGCTTGCGACAAAATACTTCACCAGGCATCTGACCTGTCTCTCGCTAGCTCGAGTCGTTCGCGGAGTTCAACTTCAGCTTTATCGACCCAGCGAAACATACCATACATCCAACTCTGATGGATATATCAGAGTTCAAAACGATAATTATCGTTGATAAGTGATCGTGATAGTTATCAAGATAAATATATTTGTTGATCTTTGATAAATATAATAGGAAATATTTAATTTGCCTCTTAAATTTTTCATATTGTATTGCATTTATCGGAATGCGAGCTACTTCACGTCTATTAGCGGGGGTTTCCTCGCGTCGTGTTTCACATTAAATAGGAATAGCTGATTTATTTGGTAACAAATTTAATGTGTATGATAATTATCACGATAATTATCCGATAATTATCAAGAAGGATATTTATCTTGATAATTTTAAACCCTGTCATACATACATATATCCAGACTTTCGCTTTTATAATATTAGTGTGATAAAGGAAATCTAAAACAATATGTAATTTATCTATAGAATAAACTCAATCAAAATT
Source organism: Eupithecia centaureata (assembly GCA_944547425.1). NCBI lineage: Eukaryota > Metazoa > Arthropoda > Insecta > Lepidoptera > Geometridae > Eupithecia > Eupithecia centaureata. The sequence goes on from OX155687.1 coordinate 8,071,267, forward strand.
TTATTAATACAAATTTGCAATTTATTTTTAATATTAATTTAATATAAAAATAAATTAGGTTAAAATATTGTTCAAATGTAAATTATTATGTGTATTTAAAGGGAATAAAGGCTATTTTTATTTTATTTTATAAAGGAAATCCCAAATACATATAATATAAGTTTATTAACCCCAAGGTTCATAAAACACAATAAATATCTCATAAATATATCAAACATCACTCATCTCCACATCCTCGATGTTCAAGTCGTCCAACATCTCGGCCAGGGTGATTCTCGGCAGCGCGGGGTCTATCTCATCCGTGTCCACGGCGATTTTACTCGAGTCACGGAATATGTTGATGTTCTGGCGGAAGGCTGGGTCTTCTTCCAAGTCGTCTAGGAATTCGTTGTAGTCCCTGAAAGGAATTTAAGTTTGTATAAGTTTAAATTGTTCTAAACTGCTAACTATTGTTATCAGGCTTCCCGCGACAAAGGCTTGCCTCGTGCGGGGGCTACCAGAAAAGTGTATCTCAATAATTTTATGGCAAATAAATAATTTTGTATTTGTATATGTAGGTATAGGTTCCATCATCATTGGACTTCCCTGAAAACTAGCAGCGCTAGGTGAACACACCACAACGAATTCTTGCTTTCTTTTTTTTTTGGTTAATATATTGTATACTCGTCACAAGATGAGCGAATTTTCTGAAATTAGGTTTAGTTTCAGGTTATACTATTATTATTGGCCTTTCTGACAAATGCAGCGCTGTTGGGTATTCACACCACGGAGTTTCTTTTTTTTAATTTGTTGCAAACATTGTATACTCCTCCAATATAGGATCAACGAGTATACAAGTCTGCTTTTTTCTCCGACTCATTTTATTTCGTGATATTTGCGACAAATTCTGCTATTTACGCTAGACATACGTCGAAAAATAGTATGTTAAATGTATAGGGTTAAATTCCTATGCATAAGACAAACGATATTCTGGCCGATTTTCGCACCCGCCTCTAAATTGAGGTTGCGAATAGGGGATTCGCCGAAACCCTAAGTATCTTTGGGTTAAATTTAAATGACTTCGGGTTAAAGTTTAATGATGGGTTTTTGGCTTTGGGTTTAAGATTGAACTTACTCATTCGTAGAGCTGACTCCGTCCATTAAATCCGCAGCCATATGCTTCAGTTTCCACGTGCGCGCGCGCCGTCTCGCGTTCCGCTCTCCGTAGAACTTCTTCACGAGGTAGACGTCTGGTATGACGCTACTGTCTAATTTATCTAGATTGGCGTCGTTTACGTTCGATTCGCTGAGATTGTACCTGTAAATAATTGAATGAATGAATGAAAACTCTTTATTATACTTAAACCTACCACACAAATAAAGAAAATAATATATATACAAACTACAAACTAAGACTAAGTATAAAGGGCGGCCTTATCGCTAAAAGCGATCTCTTCCAGGATAATTAATCGTAATGAGCTACAATCGTTTGATAATAATTTTACTAAGCAGTTAGAATAACCTTATTAATATTACAAACCCAAAAGTTTATAAAAATGTATGGAATTTTGTTACTTTTTCTCCCAAAAACTAACTAAAAGGATCGGGCTGATATTTTGAATTGACGTAGTTTTAGCCCTGGAATAACACAGGCAATTTTCATCCCATAAATCAGTTCCCATGGGATAGAAATAGCTTTGAAACGTTTCCATAGAAACAACGCGTGCGAACTCGCGGGCAGAAACTTGGTGATTCATCAAGACATCTCTCTTACTTCAAGAGGTACGAAGCTGAAATTTTGCATGGATGTTCGTTTTAGGCAGACACTCGCTAAGAATGGATTTTTGATAATTCGTTTTCTAATGTAGTTAAAATGGGGTCAAAAGGGATATTACTAAACTCCTTGTTAGTAAAATCGCGAGCGGGTTAGCTAGTAAAATAACACTTGACAATTCACACAACATCATCTAGACTCCAGGTAAGCAGAGCTTGTGATATAGGTTCTAGATGACCGATATATTTAATAAAATAGATAGATATTTTTTCATTATCCTAAGAAAACACCCAGAATCCCAGAACAAATATTTGTAGTTCGTAGTAATCCGTCCCAAGGCGGGAATCGAACCCGCAACCTCCTGCGTCGCAAGCGGCCTTCGCCCACTGCGCCATATGGGACGCATATGATCATAATCGATCTAACGGCGGCGCTAGAGTCCGTAGGATAAAAAAGTTAAAGATCCGTAAGATTTTCGAGAATATTAAATCACCATATTTACCCTAAAACGGTATCTCCTGGCTTCAGAATATGACCGAGATGAGTTTTAGTATGCACAGGGCTGATGTCGAGACCCAGTTCACTCGCTTTCACCACCCATACGTCGGCTATTACATGCTTGTTGGAAACCACGCCTTGGCCAGGGAATGATTTCTTTTCCTGTAAAGATAAAATATCACATTTAGTTTCAAAGTGTTTAAATCGTCTTGTACAATAAGATCTTAAATTTAATGTGATCAAACATGGACCCGGCTAGGACACAAACAAATTTAAGTGTGTGAATAACCACTTATCAATATAATTTTTTTTAATCCTATAACTTATATTTTTAATGAGAAAGTGTATTTGTTTGTCCTTCCTTCACGCCTACGCAACTAATTGACTGGATTTTTGGCAAAGAATTAGTATAAACTTATAAAGGATGGAGAGTGAGCTTTTTTATTTATTAATACTTGTAGTACTTATAACTCAACTCACATGTTCTTTCAAGACGTCAATGTCCATAACAATGTATTCTACAAGCTGCTTAGGATTGCATATTGGCGAGAATGGATTCCGCCAATAAACTGTGGATGACACATCGGATACTGCAAAAAAAGTTTTCCATTAGGTACATTTTTAGGCATTATTGGATCGTTTTAACAGAGTTGCGGCAAAAATAACACATTTAAAAGTGCAAGGGTGCAAAGTTAAAAAAGGGTCGATTTTTCAACCTATTAAAAAGAAGAGATACGAAGTTGGTGGCCACCAAATTCTGTCTCTTCGAATTTCTGCCTGAACAAATAAAACCGTCGAAAATAACACATTTAAAATTGCAAGGGTGCAAAGTCAAAAAAGGGCCGTTTTTCAACCTATTACAAGAAAGAGATACGAAGTTGGTGGTCACCAAATTCTGTCTCTTCGAATTTCTGCCTGAACAGATAAAACCGTGTATTAAAAAAGTTTCAATCATATCATCATGATAAAAATCTTCGATAGGTATCACAAATTGCACGATTGCTATTTTAAAAACACTTTGTTTAATAACAATAAAATAAAATAGGTCACGGCACTAGAGTTCCTCGGGGTAACGATTTCGACCGAGTCAAAGATTGCAATTGGATGAGAGAAGCACAGGAAAGAGGCTGTGCAGTAGCAGATGGACGCTTTAAGCCAGTAGTAAGTGATTGAAGGCTGGTTATATTAATGGTGGACAATCAACACAGCATCAAGTAGCCCCAAAGTAAGCAGCTTGCAGTGTTATTATTTTTCAGCAGACTTTAAAATAAGGAGGAGGTTCTCAATTCAACTGTTTTTTATTAGGATGGTTATATCATAAGCTTTTAGTAAGTAAACCGATTTTAATGATTCTGATGAGTTTTTCTCGTGGCTCCATATAAATTTGATTAAGATCTGAAACTGAGTTTTTGAGTTATCCATGTACCAAACCGTCGTTAACAAAGTGGGTCTGCCTTGAAAGAAATAAACTGATTTTATGTTGGTATGCGTAAAATTTTAATACTGTGATTATTTTTTTGTAAAAACATCAAATGATTATCAAATCGTCATATTCAGACGTTATTACGCAACGGGCTAAGGGCTGTCAAAGTTCAAATAGAAATAAGTTATGAAGTAAAAAAAAAAAAAAAAGTCGAATCTCACAGTGAGAATCTCCTCCTTTTTTAATCATAATGATGTGAAACATTATTCATACCTTGTCCAGTGCTTGCATCAATCAGGTGAATGGTACTTGTTACCCTGTTCACTAAGCATACAGGTGATATTCCTCCGAATTGGTTTGTCAATTTCTTGGGAAGGCACACCAAGCTATCCTTTGACAATGGTACAATTTCAACAATGAATGTAAACTTGTAGTTGTAAACATTGCTGTGGATATCATGGGATATTAGCTTCTTGGAATGTGAGCATTTTATTGGCAGCACTGATTGGATAAAGTCGACCATTTTTCGAGCGTGGTTTTCTGATGCGTAGAAGAAGTCTAAACCATCTGAAGAAAAATATTAGTACAATTTTAGTACCTATTCTTATTTCATAACGGACTTGGATATTCGTAATTTGAGGCCGTTTTGAAATATCTGTTACTGTTTAAAGTAGGATAAGCCATGAGCGGAAAGATATTAGAATACGCTAACGTTAATATCGAAGTGAAGTGCCACAATGACTTAGACAAGTTAAATTTTAAACTATAAATAATTAAGGTATTTATCAAATCACACTATTTTATATGCGAAAGTTTGGATGGATGGATAGATGTTTGTTACCTCTTCATGCTATCACTACTGAACGGATCAGTCTTTTAAATAGAGTCTAGGCCTGAAATAAAACATAAGCTCCTTTTTATAAATTTACACGCGGTTGAAGCCGCAAGACGCCTAGTAAGAAATAAAGCGTCAAGTCATGGATTTTCTCTTCACTTAGGTTTAAAGATCTTTATTCTCATAAAAACACATAGTTCTTTTATAATGAGATACAATAGGTAGGTTCTTATAAATTAATTCTTAAAATTATTATCGCCTCCAGGGCCGAACAATTAAATCGTGAGATAGGTAACTATGATAAACATGTACGTTAGATTGTTAGATTACATTCGCTTAGCAATAAAGCGTTTCACAAAAAATATACTAAGGTAAGTCTATTTAAGTTTAGGTAATGTAACTATACTAATGTAGGTACATAGGTAGGTACTAATTATAGATTAGAACGGTTTACATTGCAGAAGGTAAAGACTAATTGTACATTGTTGCTATATACATAGGTATTTACTTAATAAAGTAGTCATAGTGATATTTGGGGTAACACAAAGTTTTAATAGATATTAATATTTTCTTTAAGGTATGCTATAAACGTATTTTTTTAATTTTGTTTTGAACATGCTTAAACTAACACATTCCTTTATTTCATTAGGTAAGCCGTTAAACAATTGCACTCCCTCGAAAATTATTGTTTTTTTGCCGTAGATAGTGCGTGCGTTAGCTAATTCTAGTTTAAATTTATTTCTTAGATGATACGGATTATCTTTCTTGCGTAGTTGTACATTTGATTTTATTGAGTTAGAAATAATATTTCTTATCAAGACACATGTGGAGTAAGTATAGATTTGTTTGAGATTTAGTAATTTAGACTTTTTAAAGATTTCTTTTGTGGGTGTTAGGTATTTGTAATGATATAGTGTTTTAATAATTTTGTTTTGTGTTCTTTGGAGAGGGTTTATATTTGTATTAGCGGCAGATCCCCAAACTTCAATAAGATAGTCTAAATGCGATTTTATCAAGGAATTATAAATAATTGTCCGTGCTTTTACTGGAATACAGTGTGCTATTTTGCGTAATGAAATTAATAAAGCCGTTAACTTTGACTTAACGTGATTTATGTGATATTTCCATGTTAGTTTATCATCTAACCATAAACCGAGGTATTTTTCTTTGTCGCTCTGAATAATGAAATCGTTGTTTATGGCAAGGGGGGTAAAACTGGAAATAGGTTTGTTTGTTGCAGCAAAAATCATGTATGAAGTTTTTTTTGTATTAATTGTTAGAAGATTAAATTTTAACCATTCATTTAAAATATTTAGGTCCCTTTGAGCGTCAGTCATAATTTTCTCAATAGATTCATCAAAATAAAATAGGCAAGTATCGTCGGCACTTCAATTGGAAGGTCATTCATCTCACCATGATTAGGTTTGATTCCCAAAGTATTCTCATGGGCTTTATGCTTTAAAATCAACTGTTCCAGATAGTAAAACGTCTTCCGATTGTTAGCTCTCTGTCTCACTTGCACTAAGGCACGCCAGTAGTCTTGCGCTTCGGAGCGATGGCAGGCATCGCACATTTGATGCTGGACATTGTACTCCACAATGAATGTTTGCTGGAGAACTGCTCCACCCAATACTTCACCTTGTACAGTCAGTTTCACCTGGTAAATAAAAATAATAATAATTCCGGACAGTCCACACAGCATCATCTAGCCCCAAGCTAAGCAGAGCTTGTGTGGTTTAATGTTATTTGGATAAATAATTTGATGTTCTTTACAAAAACTGTAACTTCAAATTTAACTCTTTAGGATAACTCAAAAAGTACTGTTCATATTTTGATAAATTTATTATGGGACCACATGATAGCAGATTTCAAATAAATAAAGAATTATCTGAATTGTTTTACCTAGAAATAATTATTTTATATTACACATCAAAAATTGCAATCAACTTGGGAACCTCTTTTTTCTGAAGACAGTCAAAATAAAGTGGGTATTCAAATGGAAAATCAAATTTAAATGGTATTATTGTTTTGTTATTTATAATTATTATGTAAATAGATTACCTTTATCCTTTTAGAGTGAGGCTCTGTCCAAGCAAATCCAGCATCAACCAATTTGATCCGGTTCAAGCCTTTCAATCGCTTCAAGCAAAGTGCTAACAGCTCCCTAGACTCTAGAGCGCAGACTACCCACTCCGCTGGTGGTTGAAGATATCTGGAAAGCAAATTTTAATTTTCCTCTATTGTAAGGTGGTTAAAAATTAAAGTTGAAAGAACTTAAATCACATGTAGAGTTGGGGATATTGGGATTTAAAATGAACGATTCAATTGCTATGATTTTGTACTCAGAATAATTTTCAATTCACATGAATTGAAGATTATTCTGTCCATATGGACAAAATATCCATAACAAAAGAACCATATTTTTGATGTGCTACTGACGTGTTTTTCGCGTTATTTAGAAATATAAGAGTTTGAGTTGTTTCTGCTAAATAGGTTTCACCACTATGCATTGTTTCTTTGAATTCTCAAAAAGTATCTGAAAATAATCACTTTTAAACAACATCTTTATTAACAACGAAAATTACAAGCAAAGGAATAGAAAAATTACAACTAGTATTTACAATTGAAACCATTGAGCTAACTGCAGACGGTTGCAAACAGTCTAAAGGTAGCTCAATTGATCCATGTCAATACCAGTCGGAAGCGTCCCCAAGACACTGGCTGCATTACCACGCTGTATGGCAATGCTGATGCGCTGAGCCAGATATTCACCAGCTCTCGGGTCACGCGTCGCATCGACCAGACGCTCAGATAATTTTTTAAAAACCCGGAGAGCCTCGGTACCCCACGGACCTAGGGTCTCGAATCCAAGGGGAGCAAATGCGTAGGTTCTGTCGAGACCTGCATATTTGCGCCTCTTGAGATCCTCGGGAAGGTGCAAGTGTGTCGACGCATGTAGCGTCCCACACAATGGGCCTCCCCAACTCCCATGGGACTAGTGTCATACCGTCGGGCCTCTTGCCATCGTCACGGAACAGACCATTCGGTTCGAGAATAGCTGGTACGTTAGCGCTGACAAAGGCCCGCCGGATGAAAAACTAATTTAAAACTAATTTTATTTTAAGACATATCCTTAATATCATGTTTTTAGATGGATATGAATATAAAAGCTTAAGTTAGTCTCTGTTTGTATAGTTTATGTTAAGTTAGCTTAACTATATATATATAACTATAACTAATTTACTACTTTACTTGCTTGATGTTTAAGTGATTGAGTTAAGATGTTGCACTAGGAGAATTTCAAAATTAATGTCACATATCGTCGCTGTTCTGACTAAGTGACGTATCTGCAATTTTGACCTAACTGACATTTTTATGTAGTTTTTATCTACTTTTGAAGACGAAGCGATCTGTCTAATCGGCATATCTGTATCTACTACCTGTTTCGAAAGAACGAATGTCGTATCTACATTTCTTAAAAATTAAAATCACACTAAGTGCCCTAAGTGCACTAACAACGACTTTTAGTAAGATTTTTATCCACACAAAATGTATTCAGAGAAATTACAAGTGATATTACGAATTTAGTAAGACACTAAATATATGTAGTCGTAATTATTTTCTTAAATATATACATTAAAAAGCCGTTTTGAATGTTCTTTGGAAAAAGAATTTGAAGGTTTTTCATTCTTGTCTAAATCTATGCAAAATATCAGCCTGAGCCATTGTGAAATTTTGGCGTGATGAAGTATCAAACAAACACCCACCCAAAATGTCGTATTTATTCCAGGCTTGGAACTACCTGTATACATAAATTTTGCCTGATCCGTTCAGTACCTAGTCTTAGCGTGAAGAGGTAAGCAACATCTATTCGTACACACATTCGCATTTATAATATAAGTATGATGTTTATAGTTACTCTAATGGAATACAACTGAAGTACTAGACGTTTATTCATTTCATGGTCTAGTCCATTGTTACCTTTTAATGGTATACAGTTCTATTCCGTTAATAGGTACGCATATTGTCATATTATCGTCGTAATTTTGCAGATACTTATCAGATCTTATTCCACTATTCGTTCAGTTTCAATAATTCTTGCGTAGGAAAAATACGCAAGAAAACCTTATTTTTCGTCATTAAAAACAAGTAATAAATGACAAGTTATGCAGTTGAGTTAAATTGATTTGTTAAATTTAAATTAATATGGTAAAGTAAGACTGATTGTATTAACACAATTAAATATAGACTCAGACTACGACTATGTTTAATATTGTGAAATAATAGTGTTTAATTGTATTTTATTAAAATATTAAGTTAATCTATCTTACTTTTTTGTTTGTTATAAGTAATCTTTGTAACTACTTAAGTTATTTAAATGAAATTTGGTATGTAGATAGTTTAGGACTGAGAATAGGATAAAAGCTATTAAAATTTAGAAATTTTAACCTCTAAATAAGGTGGGAATGTTTATATGGAAAGTAACTTTCCTTGATTCGATTAACTCACAACTCGGTATAAATAAAGTATGGAGTGAATAATTAAACACGTATTTTTTACACAATTTCCAACCACTAGGGGGTGTGCAATACATTTCTGAAATTTAAAATAAAGAAAAAATCTGAAATAAAAAAATAACTTTGGTTCGCGGGCGAAGCCGCGGGGCGCATCTATTAGAAAATAAGAGTGATACGTATGTATGCTTACCTAATTAACATTATAGTTTGTTTTTAGTAGTAAGAGTAAGAGCAAGTAAGAGCTTAAAATAATAGCGTTTATTCCCATAGATAACTTTTTGTACGTATTTTCTGTTAATAAGGAGTTAAATGTTATTTTTTTCTTCCTAAGTATGTTAATTTATTACTTACTCAAAGATTATCTTAGAAAGATCTCATTTCGATTTACGAAAAAAAATGTTCCTGTAATAATATTACGAAGTAGGTTATAACTATAATGTACCAAGTACAACATTGTGATTTATTGTTACCTACCGAATAACCTATTTTTAATGTTTGAGACTGATTGTTTAGCACATTAAAACTACACTTAGCGGTTTTTATATTAGATTGTACCTCACTGAAAAAATTATACGAATTTCATTTCTAAAATACTCAGACCTAACTGAATTAATAAGCCGTAAATTTTAAAATAAAAGTTCAGACGAACTGTCGTATCTGTTTTAAATCAATTTACTGAATTACCCAATCATCAAAATCATAAAAAACACACGTAATCAGGAAGACCTTGCATTGAAATATATAGGTGTGCATTTTCAATGTAATCGATTAATATTTAAGCGTCTTATAGTAACAATTGTATGCGAGTCCTAACAAAAAATCTTCTACAGCAGAATGACCAAAATGTAGATACGTCACTTAGTCAGAACAGCGACGATATTATGGGGCAGACTACAAAATTTTGATGTGCTTATTCTAGGCATAGTATTATTGAGAAAATTATGGGTTTGATTTGATGTTGTTGAAAATAGAACAGACTAGATCTTTAAATGTACATTTATGATTTAGCTGAAACAATTCAAGTAGTTTAGATAATTCAATATTGATTCTTGACTTGCTTGACATTGGATTTATCAAAAATGATCATAGGAGGGAGTCTCTTTGGATGATTTATTAATGTTGTGTTAACATGTATGATACACATAAAGTAAGTCAAGACTCATGTTATACGGAGATCTACCTTAACCTTATAATGATGTCAGATATTTTTTGGCGAGTGCAATAGGACCAACCATTAGGACCTCTTTAAAACTCATTCTGACTCACAGTGTTTAGTTTCTGCCTTATATAAAGTTATGCAATATTTTAGTAATACCTAAGTGCATTAGTGGTGTATGTACTAGTAAGTTTTTGTGGATGCATTTTAATTGCACTGGATCAATATTTCCAGTATTATTATAACTAACAAGTTACATTATTTTTATGTACTACTTGGTCGGATGCTGGGTATACCTTTCACATCCTCGACAAAAAAAGAGAGTGGCTTGTTTTGGAATGCCTTCTGTGATGTCAACGTGAGCCCGTAGGCAAGCCACACACATGTTTGAAGGGTTTGACTCGATTGGTACAGCACATTGGCAACATAGTCTGGAAATAAAGTAAACAAGATTACAAGAAGTAAACATAGGCTCATAGCAATATGACCACATAATGGCCAATTTCATGAAATAAATAATAGAAGTAAAAAAGATCCCTGCTTAAAGAAGCGACAAAGATAAGATTTAGGTACATTATATACCTTTATACCTACTATGAATGAAATGATGTGCTTGAAAAACTGGCATGTTTATAACCTACAATCATACAAAATTGCAATACAGTAACTTACACACGCGTGTTGGCTGTTAGCTCGTTTTCTGGTGAAATGTACTCCATTTTAGAGACAGAGTAATTGAAGATATTTCTTCGGTAGACTTCGAAATAATAACAAAATTGTTGTACTACCACTTTGTTATCATTGCCTTTGGTCACCACCACAGATGTACTAGGGATGCTACCACAGAACAGATAGAAAGAATAATAAATAGGTACCAAGTAGAGGTTGAGAGATTGAGCAAAGAGAATATAAATACTAGAAGGATAATTTTTTTTATATTCTCTTTGGGATAATTGGTGATGTCAACTGAATCTTGTAAAAATAGTCCGAACAAATAATAATAATTCATTCTCCATCCAGTTTCTTTTTTTAAGAAATACAATAATTAAATTTAGTAAATCATAGATGTATAAAATAGATAGAGAGGAGATAATAATTCTATGTAGTAAATTCTACAATGTATCAGAGAGACAGATCAGAATGACACGGAATCCACAATTTTTAATGCCTTTTCATAACGGCTTTATACTTTCTATACGTAAAATATGTAGCCTTCTTCAGCACAAATCCGTGATTTGAACTTGAAAAGCCGTAAAAGGATTTTTTCTAGCCCAACGATCATAGATTTTCTTCTTCTTCTTCTTCTTGATTATGGCAATCGTGTCTGTTTAGCCACTTTTCTGCCAGTGTCCGGTCCACAAAGTTTTATAATCATAGAAGGAGTTTAGTGTACAACAAAATATGATCGGTAGATTTGAGCATTGGTCACCAATATGATTTGAAGCATTGGACAACACAAACAAGTACCTGAAATACATATGTTAGTAAGTTAGTTTTAAAGGAAGGAAAATATAATAAACACATAAATAATAGTAATTAGAGATGAGTTAGTTTTAATAATTACAATTTTATCTTATTTATATCTATAAATTTACAAAGGAGGGAGATCATTGGGGAAAAAGTCAAGGAGAGAAGACATTTCATGGAAGTAGGACGGGGAACTTCAGGAGGGAGGATATTATACAAAGAGTTATGTAACTTATGGCAGTCAAAAAATATATGGTCCACGTTTCCTTCATCCAAACCACACTCACACATTGAGTGATTCCTGATCCTGAGTTTAGCTAGGAATACTGGAGTACATGCATGACCTAGTCTTAAGCGAGACACAGTGGATGTTGTACTTTTATTTGCTTTCTTATATTTAAAAAACCAAGGAGCTTTAGGAATGTCTGGCTGAAGTCCACCATAATATTTACCTTTAATCTTGATTGAGTTGGACCATAATTTTTCCCATGAATCTTGGAGATGAATTTTAGGTAGGAGAGATAAATCATGTGAATATACTGAATTATGTTCCAAGGATCCAATGTTTGAGGCATATTTGGCAAATGAGTCTGCAGCTTCATTGCCTGGAATACCAGAGTGTCCAGGGACCCAAGCAATAACAATATTTAACCCTAAAAGGTGGCACTGGAAAAGGGACTCTTTAATTTTAAGGATAATTGGGAATCGGGAACTTGAACGAAAAGGGTTGGAAATTATGGATTGAAGACAACTTTTTGAATCAGAAAGGATCAAAGAATTATTTAATTTGTGGGATTTAATAAAAAGGATGGCTTCTAAGAGGGCAACCGCCTCTCCTGTGAAAATTGAAGTTAGAGGAGGACACTTGAAGCTTAGACAAATATTTGTGAAAGGAATCCAGACAGCTGAACCAACATAACTATCAGGAGACTCCTTGGAAGCGTCTGTATATATTAAATGCCATGTGGAATAAGAGGAACCTATTTGTTCATTAAATATTGCTACAGCATTAGGGGAATTTTTACATATTCCAAAGTCTAATACAATGTTAGGTTTGAAGATAAGAGCTTCAAATGGTGTTTGATATAGAGGATGTGATGGAAATTTTTTGGTTTCATAATGTATATTCAGATGTTTGATGTAGCTTTGAAGAAGACAAGGAAGAATATCAGAGTTGTTATCATTGAAGAGTGTACGGAGGGAGTTTAATTTTGGAATTAAAGGATGATGTAAGTTTTGGCTTAATCTGAAGAAGAATCTATCTGATAGAAATTGTCTACGAATCTTCAAGGGAGGATCTACACACTCTACCTGCATTGCATGTATAGGTGAAGATTTCATAGCTCCTAAAATAATTCTTAAACATTTAGACTGAATTTTATTTAATTTTTCTAAAGATGATTTATTAAAAAGATTAAAAAGAAATGAACCATAATCAAAATGACTTCTTATGATAGCATTGTATAGAAGTTTTTGTGAATATGGGTGAGAACCCCACCAAACACCAGATAGAGATCGAAGGATGTTGATATTTTTTTCACATTTCTGAACAATATTATCTATATGGGCTTTACCATTCATTCGTGAGTCTAATGTTTTTTTTTTTTTTTTTTTTTTTTTTATTCTATTTTAATTTGGGGACTTTGAGTCTAACAATGACTAAGTCAGTCCCATAGGATTTCTTAACTAGTTAATCACTATTTACAAGTATCTTATATGCGGATCTATACAGAGTGACAGCGGCAACAGAAGTTTGTTCCGCTAGCACACTCTGAAATAAACCCACATCAAGAACATTAACATTACATTCTGCAATCAACTCTTCTCTCATAGATGCGCTCCGGGAACACTCCACCAAAAAGTGATATGTGTCCTCCATTACTCCACATGATTCACACATGGGGCTCTCTATAATTTTCATAAGAAATTTAAAACTATTCAGTGGCACGTGCCCAGAGCGCAGCCTGTGTGCAACAACAATTAAATTTCTGTCAAATTTACGAGGTAGGTTGGTAAACCAGGGAACGATAGGTGGTTCGCTTTGAATTGTCTTATACCATATTCCTTTCTCCCTAGAAATAATATCAAAGTATTCTTTCCACTTATCTCTAATCTTTGTTTGGTATTTATGTAATATTTCTGAATATTCAGCTTTCATATAAACCTCTATACCATTTGTGATAGCATCCCGGGCTAGTTCATCCACCTCTTCGTTCCCTCGTATACCAACATGAGATGGAATCCATTGCATTGCCAGCGACGCGCCCGCAGCCACCAACACCTGAGCTTTATGAAGAATAGTGTAGGCAATCGATGCACCTCTATGTCCAGAGGCAGAACGAGCCACATGTTGCAAGGCGCTTCTGCTGTCAGACAGAATTACCACCTTTTTTAGCCCAGTGCTAATAGCATACGACAACGCCTCAGACACCGCAAACAATTCCAAAGACATAATACAATTGTTTTTACTTATAATTTGAAATTTTTCTTTTACATTACATATAGGGTCATAATATGCTGCCCCTCTACCATCCTTTGTAAGTGACCCATCAGTATATATACAATGCCAACCCCGAAACTTATTATTCAACATGTGTAAAGTATTAAACTTCAAGACTCTGTTATCATATGTATTTTTTGGCTCCAATATATCATCAACTTTAATATGGATAAAATTTACATCTATGTTAGAGACCCAAGTGTCTAAAGAGAACATGTTTAGTGGATTACAAGAGTTAACAATATCTAATTTGGTTTCATCATATACAGAAGTCAATAGAGATTTTTTATTACTTCGAAAATAAACACTATGGGAAAGATTTAAGAGATCTTTTAGAACATCAATCGTAACATTAGAGAACCATGATTGCGCTTTCAGACAATACTTAGTTGCTAGATATTCCCTTCTCAGATACAATGGCGGCACACATAACTCTGTTTCCATTACATGTATAGGCGTGGTTCTGATAAACCCGCCTATCACACGTAAAGCTATATTCTGTATTCTATCTAGTTTTTGCAAGTGAATTTTTGCAGCACTATCATACACAAAACAAGAATAATCTAATCTGCTTCTTATCAGAGAAATATAGAGTCGTCTCAAATGCTTCGGATGCACCCCCCATGAAGCCCCAGCTAACACCTTGAGTACATTAATTATTTTCATAGTTTTCTCCTGCACTTCCTTTATATGGCGTCCCCACCGTAGTGATTTATCCATCCATATCCCTAGATAACGGGCGCAGTCGACGACAGGTATAGAATGATCATTAACAACTACGTCTACTTGATCCCTTCTCCACCCTCGTTTGAATAAACATATCTGTGTTTTTGTCAGTGATATACTTAGCCCTAAATTTCCCAGTCGTGAAGAGACACTACCAATGCAATTCGTTATATCTGTTATACTTTTACTTATATCTCTATTTTGTACAAAAAATACAAAGTCGTCTGCGTATTGTAGTGATGAGACATTATCCAGAGACTGGCTTATTTTATATGTTATTATATTAAATAGAAGAGGCGAGATCGGGTCGCCCTGTGCAAGGCCCCTTCCAGTAGATCTTATCAAAGCATCTCGTTCATCTTCTTCCTTTATAATTAAATATCTTCTATTTAAAAGTTCATACAAATATTTGCATATTTTTGTACCAACTTCTATTTTGTCTAATACGTGGACTAACTGTTCTATCAGGACATTATTATATGCACCATCTATATCTAGAAAACAAGCTAGAGTAGGTGTATTTTTAACAAATCCAGCTTGAATGCGTGACACCAATCTAACAATGCAATCAATACTAGATTGACCTCTCCTAAAGCCAGAGGTGGTAGGTCCTAAGATTTTGTTTTTTTCCACATACCATTCTAGTCGTCTGCCTAGCATTGTGTGAAAAACTTTACATAAGCATGAAATTAATGAAATAGGTCTTAGCTTACTCTGCAATTCGTTACTAATATTTGATTTTGGAATAGGTATAATTTTAATGTGCCGCCATTGTTCGGGTATCACCGATTGGGAAAAAATGCAATTATACATTTTCAGCAAGAACATCTTTCCCTCAAGTGGAAGTCTAAAGATCAATGAGTACGTTATCTTATCTTCTCCTGGCGCGGTGTCCTTTTTTTTCATACAGCTATTAAGCTCCTGAGGCGTAAATTCATTTTCTAACTGAGCATTTTTAGAGTAAAACCTCGGTGGCGGGGGTTGTGAGTAATCAGGGGCTAGCGATCGCAGTAGCTGCTCTTTTTTGTCATAAGGAGCATGAAATCTATTAGACCTAACACCTTTCATCCAGCGCATTTTGTGCCACATTACAGTTGAGCTCGTTGCTGCGTCTATTTCGCCACAAAAATTCCTCCAGCTGTTCGATTTAGCCTGTTTTATAGATTTTTGAGCCTCAGAAACTGCTTTGGTCAAAATATTCAAGTTGTCTGGCGTAGGATTTTTCCTGAAATTTTTAAGAGCCAGGCGTCTTTCAGCTACAGCTTTTGATAAAGCAGGGCTCCAATAGTGTTTCGGCTTGAAGTTTCTAGATGGGCTTGAACATGTTTTATAATATGGTATACTTTGTTCAGCAGCATTGTTTAAGGTTTCTATAAAGAAGTTATACATGCCTTGAATATTTTGACCAAAATCATCAAAATTCCTACTTGAAAAAATATCACGACAGGTATCATGGTACAGCTTCCAATCAGCTAGTTTAAAATTTCTACGTTTGATGAACACAGGCGGCTCGTTATATTCTAGACGAAATTTAATAAAAAGATGATCACTGCCTAGGTTCTCATTTGTGACTAACCAAGTTTTAAAATAAATTGCTATGTCTGTTGTTACTAGGGTTATATCTGGTGCGCTTTCTTGTAGTACCCCGTCTACTAACTTTATCCTAGTCATCCCACCACTATTTAAGCATATAAAGTTACTTTCTAAGCTAGAATCTAATATTTGCAAACCTCTAGTATTAATTCTGTTAGACCAGTTAGAATGGTGACCATTAAAGTCGCCTGCTACAATAGATTTTTCATGAAATAAAGAAAAAACATTATCCCAATCATACTGCGTTGTAACAATTGAACCTGGGCAGTAAACAGAAGCTACGAATTTAATAAAATTACAATTTAAAATTTGAACACAAACCATCTGAATTCCATTATTGTGAAGATGAATAGGATAAATGTGAGCTTTGATTGAATTATGTACTACAATGGCAACACCCCCGTATCCATCATCTCTATCATTTCTGAATATGGAGTACCCATTTATTCTAAGATCCTTTTCATAATCTAGCCACGTTTCACTAAGTAGACAAATGCCTATTTTTTCCTGCATCAGCAAGGACTCAAACGCTTGTTTTTTAGGCGCTAGGCTCTGTGAGTTCCACTGCCCAAAACAGATGAATTGGGCAGTCGAACTCTCAGAGCCCAGGGGAACACGGTTTCTTGGAAAATTACTGTTATCCATAACAGAGACCTATTAGTTTGCTAATTAGATCTCCATTACTCACCGCCTTAATTAAAAACTTCATAACTTCCTCAAAAACTAAATTCAGAATTTGTTTTATCTTATCTGCCAAGCTACCTTCAGAGAAAAAGATTTCCTCAACACCTCTTATGATATATCTTAACTTATCTGTTCCTTTTCCTCTTTGTTGACTTTTTTCTCTCTTCTCCCTCTGTCCGGTTTCTTTTTTGGAGTCATGTTCTTCTTCTAAATGGTCCATTACTAAAAAAGTGTTTTCCATAGAAGTTTTCTTCTTTCTTGATTTCCTCTTTCTTTTTTTAGTTGTTATAGATGTGCTGCTTTCTTCCGCACTACTTTTTTCTTCAGTATGTTCTTGGTATTCATACTCATTGATTTCAGTGTTTTGTTGGTGAATATCTGCTGTGGTAACATTTTCATTTGATGTAGTTCCTCTCTTTTCTATAGATTCCCACCTCCTTGGGGCTGTTGACACTGAAGTGGTCCCACTTACTGTAGCAAAAGTATTTCTCTCCATTCTTGGTATAGGTGTTTTATTTCGCTTTAAGTAATTTCCTAATGCTACTTTATAGGTGCAGTTTTCTTTACACATAGCTTGTCTAATTGCTTTTTCTTTAAGAAAAGTTGGACATTTTTTATTAAATGCAAAGTGATTACCATGGCAGTTAATGCACTTGTACTTGTTCTCTGGTATTTCACAATTTGAGTGTTCTCCGCTGCATTTGGGGCATCTAATTCTTCTCGATGGGCAAACTCGAGCCATATGTCCATATCTCCAACAAATTGAGCACTGTGTCACAGGAAATGTAAATGGTTCAACTTTGAAGCGGCAGCCAAATCCATACACAAACAGTGGTAATCTTGGACTAGCAAAGCCAAACCTCACAGTCTCGCTATCACACCACCCTGAGCCTTCCAGTCGTTTTAGTCTTTTTACTGAAATTATTTCTGCTTCAGATTCAAAGATTTTCATCATTTCGTCTTCTTCCATTTCCATCTCTATATATTTTACCACTCCATATGTTACAGTAACTTCATTGGTGAGCCGACATCTGAATCCCAACTCTTGCATTTTTTTACTATTCACAAGCAGCAGTGCTTCGTCTCTTGATCCGAACCTTATGTAAGCTTTGTAAGGCGTTTTGTATTTTATCTGATAAATATTAGGAATACTTTCTGATTTAAGTAGTTTTGCCAGTCCAATTTGTTTCGGCAACAACTTATCTGACGACATACATACTTCAATCAATTCTCCACTTGATAACTCAGTCTCTCTAGTTATTGATTGTCTTTTATCGCCTCCGTCAATCTCTTGGTTGGTCAACTCCTTCTTTTTCTTTGATTTTCTCTCCACAATAGTATATCCATCATCATCCTGTTCATCGCAAGAGTTTTCTTCTCGTCCACGCTTCTCCGTATGAGTTCTTCCAATATTGGTTCCGCCTTTGTATGGTAAGTTCATCTCATGAGCCGTAAAATTGTCCAAATCAACCACTAAACTGTTCTCAATAATCGTTTCCTCCATGTCCTTTTCACTATCGTAATCACTGGCATGAGGTCCAGGGACCCCCGCCATTTTTTTGGTCACTTCGAAAAATGAGGGTACTTGAAAAAATATTGCCGCGAGAAATAAGCCCGTGCTGGGGATACGTGCACTCACGGCGAAATATCGCCCGCCACTAAGAGTCTAATGTAATTCCAAGAAATTTAGTTTTATCTGTCTGAGGGATGGCCTCTCCATCTATCTTCAGTGATATGCTTGGGATAGTTCTCTTTTTTGTAAAAAGTACAGTAGAACATTTAGCGGCAGATAGGGACAATCCATGTCTATTAAGCCAGTCGTTGAGGTAAAAAAGAGCAGAGTTAAGTCTTGTTGTTGACGTTTCTATAGACTCAAGTTTTACATACAGAGCAATATCGTCGGCATATTGGAGGACTTCGCAAAAAGAATCAACAGATTTATCAAGGTCGTAGGTATATATGCTGTATAGAAGAGGACTTAGGACCGAACCTTGGGGTAAACCCCTCCAAACTTTTCTAGGGGATAGGAAACTATCGTGAGATTTTATGACCACAGATCTTTCAGTCAGAAGGCAACATATATATCGAGTGAGCCTCTCTGGGACACTCAGCTGAGAGAGTTTTCTCCTGAGCACCGGGAGTAACACATTGTCGTATGCCGCTGCGATATCAAGAAAGACAGCCACTAGAAAGAGTTTCTCTTTGAAAGCCCTATAAATATCTGTAGTGATTAAACTTAAACTGTCTGATGTACTTGCTCCTTTCCTAAATCCATATTGATTTTTCGAGAGGGATGATTGATTTTCTACAAACCATTCAAGGCGGTGTTTAAGCATGCGTTCCATAACCTTGGACAATACAGAGGAGAGTGCAATTGGTCTACGACTATTAGGGTCTGATGGGTTTTTCCCAGGTTTAAGGATTGGAATTATTATTTGCGTTTTCCATTGTTCTGGTATAACGCCTTGTTCAAAAAACGAATTAATAAGAGATAAAAGAATAGATTTTGCTGAGTCTGGGGATTTTGTAATAAAGGAATAGGGAATGCCGTCAATACCTGGAGAGGAGTCTGTCAGTCCGTCAAGTGCTATGGTAAGTTCGTTAAATGAGAATGGCTGGTCTAACCAGCTATGAAATGGAAGAGAATATGGAAGGGGAGAAAGAGAGTCAAATGAAGGAACAGAAGGAGGGGCAAGCTTGTCCGAGAAAGGTTCCAACCAAGATGAGGGATCATTGGATGATGCATTATCAATATTGAAAGCTCCTCTATACCTTTTTATCTGCTTCCAGACAATCGAAGAAGGGGTTTTTGGAGACAGAGTCTCACAAAAACCCAACCATCCAGACTTTTTCTTATTTTTAACTGTTCGTTTGAATTTAGCTGAAAGTTGTTTAAATTTGAGGAAGTTTTCTTCAGTCATATTGTTTGAATATAAAACTTCTGCTTTTTTACGTTCAGAAGCGGCCAAAGAACATTCAGCATCCCACCATGGAGTTGAAATTTTAAAGTGTTTGTTTGGCTTTTTAAGTGGGATATGAGAATTAGCACATGATAAAATGGTTTCAATAAAAGTAGAATATGCCTGGAGAGGGGAATTGTTGACCAAGAAAGAAGGGAAAGAGCTCAATTTGAGGTCAAGAGAAGAGTGGTAACTAGACCAGTCTGCATCTGATAGCCGATATTTCAGAGAAGGAGAAGGATTGCAATGTGGTGAACTTTTATTGGAAATGGAGATAACTATTGGAAAATGATCACTACCATATGATAACGGTAGGATCTTCCAAAACATAAAAGGGAAAAGGGAAGGAGAACAAAGAGATAAATCTACAGCACTTTTGGGGTTCTGCGATGGGTATACCCTTCTGGTGGGAGATCCATTATTGAGTAAACAGAGATTGAATTCGTCGAAACTTTCTAAAAGAGAGAGACCGAAGGCATCACATGAGTGATGACCCCATAAGGTGTGGTGGGCATTAAAATCTCCCAAAAGTACTACAGGAGGAGGGATGGAGGAGATAAGAAGATATAAGTCTGCTATTAAAGTAGAACTAGGACGAGGAATATACACAGATATAAAAGAAATGTCTAGGCATTTGACACCAACGGCGTTGATGTCAAGAGGAAGAGAGGGGAGGGTGATTTGGGAATAGGGCAGTGTGCGCCTCACTAGTAAGGCGCATCCAGCGTGCCCGTCAGGCCTGTCGTCTCGCAGACAGGAGTAGCCCGAAACTCTGAAATGAGATTCAGGCTTCAACCAAGTCTCCGAGACGGCAATGACTGACGGGCCGAATTTAGAGATAAGGTGGATGAGTTCAGGGAGCTTTGCGCGAATGCTCTGGCAGTTCCACTGCAGAACGGTCGCTGGATCCATATTGAGAACCAGATGTAAGGGTGACTAATTGAGTTAGTTTAGAGGCAACGTTGGACGGTTTGATTTGTTGGGGGTTTGAAAGAATGAAGTTAATGAGTAAAGATAACAAAGTGTCTAAAATGTTGTCAGTTTGCGAAGGGGATTGGTCAGCGCTAAGAGCGCAACCATTAGGCAGAGAAGGAGAAGGTGAAGCTATCAATTGATTGTGGGCAGACTTGTCATACGACTTACCTAACGGAGCTCTTTTACGGGGAGTGGCATATACTGTTTTAACATATGACTTTGGGCCTGATTGAGTGGGGAAGTTATTAGGAGTCTGTGTAGACGGTACAGAGAAAAGCTCTTGGGCAATTTCCGAATAAGACCGAGATACCTTCGGGAATTGGGAAGCAGCCTCCTCATATGAGATGCTACTTAGAGCCATAACTGATTTAATAGACTTTTGTCTTTCAAGTTCAGGGCAATTCTTACTAGTAGCAAAATGTTTGCCAGAGCAATGAATGCAAAAAGCCTGAGCCTCAGGGACTACGCAACTGTCACCAGTATGTTCTTTACCGCAACGGAAGCATCGAGGTTTCGATCTGCACTGAGTCTTTGTGTGTCCGTATCTACAGCATGAGTTACATAAAATAGTTGGGAAGTGATATATCTCTACAGGGAGGGAGTTATAGAACAGAAAGACTCTCGTCGGTAGTGTTTGTCCCTGGAATGTGACCACTACAGTTTGAGTGGGGATCCATGTGACTTTACCATCATCTATAGTTTTTCGGTTAAGCCTACGTGCTTTGATGACTAAAGCACCTGTAGGGTTAGACACTGCTTCCGCGAATTCGTCCATTGACATGTCGGTTGGTACGTTTCTTATCAGTCCCATACGTGTTACATTATATGTTGGTATTACTGCCTGGAGTTCGTGCATTCCCAGGATTGGAGAAATAACAAAGTCATTTGCATCCTTAGCCGAAAAGAATTCTACACTGATTTTGTTACGTCCTACTTGTTTGACCCCACCGGGGACGATATTTTCGAATTTATTTTTGTGCAAAAATTGACCAAGCTTAATAGTTCGCAGGGTTAAGCCTGCAGATTGGTCTACCTCGGTTCGGGAAACGTGGACCACAAATGGGCCTTTGTCCGATGAAGTGTAAGATTGGATGGCTCCTATTACAATCGACGGGTGTGTATAAACCATCTGGATAGATGGGACCGTCATATCAATTGAGGTAACCTTTTTTTTAGTTATAGAAGAATCACGCGAGTCATTGACTTCTTCATCTGTAGGTTTCTTACGTTTAGACGGGTTTGAATCCGTTAAGGAGGAAGGAGGAGGACCTGGATCAGGAGGAAGCGGAGCCGGCTCTGCGGCCGGCTCCAGATCATCACAAATCATGGTTTTAAAAAAACCGCTTATTAAGCGATTTTATTGACCCTTTCTCAAAACTAAGATAAAATTGTAATTATCACGTACCTTTGAACTTATTTACACCATACAAGGACAAAACACAACGAATATTAATCTAATTGGTGATTTAGAGCCGTTTAGAGGCCGGAAATTAAGTTAAATCACAAAATTCACTCCAGCACGACTAGACCACTCTGTTTACTTACGGTGACAGAAAAACACGATCATAGATGATCTTACATGGAAACACTGACAAAATCACTTGACTCAACATTTGATCAATGTCAAAGTCAGATTGACAGTAAAACAATGTTGCCAGATTGTTTGGTTCCGGCAAAAGGAAATAAAGGTGACTCCACACAAAAAGAACCCAAATTTTTCCAGCCATATAAAATAAAGTAGTAAAGTATTTTCACCGAGAAACAAATTCATATGCTTTTGACTGGATTTTAAAGTTAAGGTTTATCGTTTTATTTGTACAGGTGTAACAAAAATGAAGGACCAAACTTTCAGGCGGCGGCGGCGTGTAGGTGTAGAATCGAACACTGAATAATTCAGGAAAAATATTTTAAGAAAATCCCGCCCTTTAGTTTTCGAAAAATTAAATCAATACGGAATATTCACTACATTAGGCAAACGACTGATGCACGTGTTTATTTTATTAATAATTACGTGAATATCTTTTAGTAGTAGGTACGAGCTTAATGAATTTACCAAGTACCTAACTATCTATTTTCGCGATAAAATGTGTGTAAAGATTTTTTTTTTTTTAATTCCTAGTGGAAAATTATAGTGTATTTGTTGTACGTAGGCTCCATATCTAAGCACGCCGCGCAGCCTACCCGCTTCCACTGCATTGATGTAGACTAGAGGTTCGATGACCGCGGCGGCGGCCGGCCGCTCGTTAGTTAGGGCACCGTCTAGGTGTTATGGGCTTAAAAAAGATATGTATAAAGGTACGCAAGCCATTTTTGTTAATTCCAAATAGAGAAGTGTATGCATAAGAGTCTTTTGCCTAACGTGTAGTGAAAATTCATTAAGTATTTATTTAATTTTTCGAAAACAAAGGGTTGATTTTTTTTAATTTTTTTTTCCTGAATTCAGTTTTCGAATCTACACCCCGCGCCCCGCCTGAAAGTTTGGTCCTTCATTTTTGTTAGATCCTGTATAGACCAAGCACCAAAGGAGATCACTCAGACCCTATGCTTCATAAAGTTGTATTTTTTAAAGTGCCGGCCATCTAAATTTAACTTAATATTATAATAGAAAGTAACAAACTGAACCGTTTTCACTTATGGACTAAAGTACTACAAGGCCTATTACACTTCACGGTTTACCGGAACGGTGCGCCGTGACGGCGGAAAGGACGTTCTGATTACACTGCACGGTCGCCGCCTTCCTAACTCAGTTGCCTGTCGAACGTAGTAGGAGTATGGCGCCTGTGCTCTCAAAATTTAAAAAAATTGGAATCGCCCTTGCCGCAACTGCGGCTGTAAATGTGAGAAGAAATAAAAAAAGAAAATGTTGGACCAAGCAATATCTTCTTTTATGAAACAAAATGTGTAATATGAACATCTTGCATTCGTTCCATAAGTTAGGCATGTCTTTATACAGTTCTAGAACATTGGACAATACATCCTTTTCCTTTTGGGAAGTCATTTTTGCACGCAAGGCTCGCTGATGCACGTCCGCTCACAATGAACGCCTCGCGCGACTGAGCGGCCGGTCTCTCTGAGCGCGATTACATTTGCCGGCGCACCAGCAGTTAGGAAGTTAGGACGGCCGGGAGCGCACGGTCTTCCGGTGTCGGCTTCCTTTCTTCCTAACAGCGATTACACCTTCCGTTTTAAGCTTCCTAACTCTTACCGTCGACGGTGCACCGTAAAGTGTAATCGAGCTTTTAGTCAAGTCTGTAACATTATATTCAATCTCAGAAGAACTATCGGCTGCTGCTCCCTGTGATTTTCATTGATGCTATATATCGGTACTTTGCATAATCCATGCAAAACACCTGCCTGTCACTATTATTCTCGCTAAAGGTCGAGAAAATATATTTGTTGAAGCAATTAATTATTATAGATAACTAGCGGCCTCGGCGAAATAAACTATAATTTATGTTACTGAGGGATAATGTGGGATTTTAATTTATGGTGAAATAATTTTCGAAATCTTTCTATAATAGATATAAAAGAAAAAGAAGATTCTGGGTTCATCCATTTATTACGATTATAAACTCTGAAGGGAACTATTTTACTCGAAAGTACTATGGGTTGAGAACTGAAGAAGATATTTTTTATTAACAACACAAAGAATGATGATGCAAATGAGATCGGACGTTATCGTGCGAGTTCGCAGTTTTGTGTGGGAGCCCTACAAACAAAGAAAAACGTGCGCTCGCGATGGTGGGCGAGCGGCGACTGAGCTTCCTAAATGTGATTACACCCTTCCGATTTAGGAGCCGATGTAGATTTAGAGCGTCGGAAGCCATTTTTCTTCCTAAATCGGATGCTACCTTCCTAAATGCTAACCGAGCAATGTACTTATGTTTGTTGTTCACGCTCGACTCCATAGCGCGCGCGCAGCGATTGCACACGTCCGTACGCCCTTGTACATAGTCTGGAGTAAACTGGCACGGGCCGTGAGTGAATGTGAATGTGTACGTGTGAACGCCGCGCGAAAGGGGCGCAAACCCTTTGTCGCGGGATAAAATACCAACACTGATCGGGGAACAGGCGTGAACACGCGTGAACCCCGCGAAAACCATCCACATTTACGTTCACGCCTGTTTACGGAGCTTCACGGCACAAATGTGGAGCCGCCATTAAAAATGAAGATTTAATTTTCTTTACTGGCAACTTATTTTGTGTCAAACGGAAGTGGGGTCCAGCCGATCAGACGGCCGGATTGTTACGTAAAAACTTCGTGATTTTTCGTAACCCCATCAAAATCATCTACTTTGCTCATTTTCGAACGATTTCTAAATTTGAAAAATGTTCTCTACCGTCTGCAGAGCTGGCCGCGTGGCCACAAGGGCGGTAGTAAACAACACTGAAAAAACGCCTGCCGTAACCGGGGCCATTGTGAACAAACGTGATTATGCAGCCAAGACACCAGCAGGCAAAGGGCAAGGTAAGGTGGTTGCCGTTATCGGTGCTGTAGTGGACGTTCAGTTTGAGGACAACCTTCCTCCCATCCTCAATGCCCTCGAAGTGCAGAACCGCACGTCCCGACTGGTGCTGGAGGTGGCCCAGCATCTCGGCGAGAACACTGTCCGAACCATCGCCATGGACGGTACAGAGGGTCTGGTGCGCGGACAGCCCGTGCTCGACTCCGGCTCGCCTATCAGGATTCCCGTCGGCGTCGAGACTCTTGGCCGCATCATGAACGTCATCGGAGAACCCATCGACGAGCGTGGCCCCATCCCCACTGACAAGAGGGCTGCTATCCACGCCGAGGCGCCCGAGTTCGTAGAGATGTCCGTGGAGCAAGAGATCCTGGTCACTGGCATCAAGGTCGTCGACCTGCTCGCGCCCTACGCCAAGGGAGGAAAGATCGGTCTCTTCGGCGGCGCTGGAGTCGGCAAGACTGTACTCATCATGGAGCTCATCAACAACGTCGCTAAGGCGCACGGTGGTTACTCCGTGTTCGCTGGAGTGGGAGAGCGCACACGCGAGGGTAACGACTTGTACCAGGAAATGATTGAGTCCGGTGTCATCTCGCTCACTGACAAGACTTCCAAGGTAGCCCTCGTGTACGGTCAGATGAACGAGCCCCCCGGCGCGCGCGCCCGCGTCGCCCTCACCGGACTCACCGTCGCCGAGTACTTCCGTGACCAGGAGGGTCAGGATGTGCTGCTCTTCATTGACAACATCTTCCGTTTCACTCAGGCCGGTTCAGAGGTGTCTGCTCTGCTGGGTCGTATCCCCTCCGCTGTAGGTTACCAGCCCACGCTAGCTACTGACATGGGTACCATGCAGGAGCGCATCACCACCACCAAGAAGGGCTCCATCACTTCCGTGCAGGCTATCTACGTGCCCGCCGATGACTTGACTGACCCCGCCCCTGCGACCACCTTTGCTCACTTGGACGCCACCACTGTGCTGTCTCGTGCCATCGCCGAGCTAGGCATCTACCCTGCTGTGGATCCCCTCGATTCCACCTCCCGTATCATGGACCCCAACATCATTGGCGCTGAGCACTACAACGTAGCTCGTGGCGTGCAGAAAATTCTGCAGGACTACAAGTCTCTCCAGGACATCATTGCTATCCTGGGTATGGATGAATTGTCTGAGGAGGACAAGCTGACCGTAGCCCGCGCGCGCAAAATCCAGAGATTCCTGTCCCAGCCTTTCCAGGTAGCTGAAGTGTTCACCGGTCACCCTGGCAAGCTGGTGCCTCTTGAGGAAACCATCAAGGGTTTCTCTAAGATCCTACAGGGCGAATATGATCATCTTCCTGAAGTTGCATTCTACATGGTTGGGCCTATTGAGGAAGTTATTGCCAAGGCCGATACCCTAGCTAAGAATGTCTAATTTTAAAAGAACTGTATTTATGTATAAGTAGGTGATCAATGTAATTTATCCTTTCTGGTATCTGTTCTCTGAAGATAGAATAGTAAGTAGAAATTGTGTTCAGGTAATCTAACTGCCAGTTACATAACTACACAAATGTCTACTTATGACTGTTGAACATAATAAATCTTGGAGGATTGTGAAAGCTCTTATTTTTATTTCATTATCCCACTAGGTATGCTAACTGGACTTAGTTATTTCAGTACCCAAATTACGAAGCATCACTTTGTAACGCTATGTTGTCCTTTTTCCATCTTGGTATATCTTAATAACTACCTACCTACACCGAACGGAAAGGAAAGGTGGCGATTTGTTCACTTCAAACAGTTTTTTAATTATTAGGTAATCTAGGTTTCATACTTTTGAAATACATACGAAAAAATAGTCGTAAAGTTGACCAGTAGTACCTACCTTCCACCTAATCTCTGAAGTTTGTATGTAGTATGATCCCTCTGCAATGTGTCACAGTCACCACAGTTGGAATGGAAAAATAATAAATTGGGCAGCAAGAAATGTGACAGTGGAAAGCCTAAAAAATTATTTTATTTTATATTAGATGGAAAACAAACAGCTTAAATATACTTATGAGAATACAACAATGGTGGTTAAAACTAAAGCTTAACAGTTTTCACTTGTGATATGTGATATAGAGATATAGAGACATTAAATATTTTTACAGCAATATATTAGTCAAGCAGCGGCAAATCGCGTATCGGTAAAAATGATCAGCAAATCGTGACTCTATTCTGTGCTCTGGTTTTAAGTTTTAGCAAGCTGTCTAATTTAATTTTGGTTTGCTAATTTTGACGATCTATGTGGCGTGGCGGGCAAAGGTCCGCCTGTGACTTAGAAAATTGCGAGTTAAATTCCCATCTCACAAAATGTTTGTATGATCTACAATTATTTGTCATTTTTTAACTCCTTTCTAATACTAGGGACAAGCAGGAATGAACAGATGACTCCTGACAACTGCGTTATATTATATATAACCAGAAGCTAGATTACACTGATCAACTCTCTCATTGACAATATGACCCTAATAGGAAGCCTCCATCAATTTGTCCATCGGTCAGTGGGCTGTACAGTACAGAATGATGTTTGTTGAGTTTTCTGGTTGTTTGTTAAACTACCTAGACCAAGCATAAACCAGATGGACCCCCAGGGGTTCACAGGAGACTCGACAAGGGTCTATGTTAAGCGTGACAAAAATTGGGGGTCAAACACTGACCTCTATCTATACAGCGTACTTGTCTTGTATGTATAGAGGTCAGTGGGGTCAAATCAATTAAAATTTAATTCACAATTGGTTTAGTCGACTTTTATTAACCCTATCTATCAAGCATCATACTTAACTTTTTTTTCGAAAACTGTTAATGCGTCGATGAAACTCCACGACAACGCAAGTTTCCATAGATATTATTCACTTTTTTCGAGATTTAGAGATTCGTAGTAATGTAGCTGCAGGGGGTCCACCGGACCCAGCAAAATTTTGAAAGTGGTCTATGAAACAAAAGAGTTTGGGAACCTCTGACTTAAACAGAACCTAGCAAGGTTGATAATAAAAATCAAAAATTGCAGCTTATGTTATCAATTTATTCTTATTTTTATCGCTTTCCACCAACACGAGGCGCCGACTTTTGACTGACTTTAGCAGCCTTGGTCTTGGGTTGTGCCTTCGCTTTAGCAGGAGCTGTAGTGACCTTCTTTGCCGCCTTTGTTGACTTTTTCTGTTCCTTGGCAGCTCTGAAAAATAATATTTGTTTTAGATATTTTTAATTATGTATGGTTCACCAAAGTTTGGTAAAAGCTTTTTCAAGAACTGCATGGAAAACTAAGAAATAAAATCTAACCTAGTAAGCTAGTAACTTATTAACAAAAATAGTTTCAAGCTAAAATCTTCCTTATTACACCATAGAGTCCCACTTTGCTAGCAGGGACCTTTTTTCCTTTTACTACAATGATGATAATAGCAAAAAGTTACTCAAAAGTGACAGACAATACTCACTTGATAGCCTGTTCTCTCTGAGCCTTGCGCACTTCAGGTTTCATGTTACGCTTGGCCATGATGTCACTGAGGGAAGCACCAACAATGGCACGCTGGAACTTCTGGGTCCTCCTGGTGCGCTTCTTGGCTTGCTCCTCTTCTTGGCCCTTCTTGAACTTGCGCCTGGAAACATTCATCATAATAAATAAATAATTCCAGACAGTCCTCACAGCATCATCTAGCCCCGAGCTAAGCAGAGCTTGTATTATGGGTACTAGATGACATTAACTAATAGATAGGGACATCTTTTTACATGATTTTTGCATACACTTACAATAATTAAATCTTTAATGTTGTTTATAAATTGACTGAGCTTTTATTAATTTCCATTACTTAATCATGCCACTCAAATCTTTAAAAACTAAATGATAAGCCTCCACAAATAATAAAACAGAAAATATATTATTAAGAAAAATACATATTATGATTAATTAGTGATTTAGATATAGATTATGCATCAAACTGAATGCATCATCATTATAAGAACATAAAATGAATCAGAACAAATTATAATATTTTGGTACTGGTTTAGGTTTTCTACATAAAACAAGGTTTAGTGCATATACAATTAATAAATAGGGTTTTAATTACTGCTTTACTTCGATAAGTCATTATTTTTAGAAAAATGTTTTGTGACAAATTGTTTATAGGACAAAATTTAAATCATTAAAAATCAAGTCAGTAATTTAGAATAAGCCTAAGGCTTATCTATACTTATAATAAAACTGTAACAGGTACAATTCTGTACATTGAAGATATTTCGAAAATTTTTTTTGGAGGGCACTCTATTATCGATAGGTACTCAAGCCAAAACTGTAATTTCATTCATGTCTGTCTGTATCGTAAACGCGCATCACGCCGAAACTACTTGATGGATTGAAATGAAACTCGGCATGATTATAGGTCATACTACGAGGAAGGACAAAGGATACTTTTTATCCCGGAATTCAGTAAGGTTCTCATGGGAGAGGGTATGAAAGTAAAATTCCTTTACCGCGCATCACGCCGAAACTGCTGAATGAGTTGGAATGAAACTCGGGACGATTTGAGTTCATACATAGTACAAGAAAGGACATGGGATACTTTTTATCCCGGAATTCTGTAAGGTTCCCCTGGGAGAGAGGGTGAAAGAAAAATTCTTTAACCACGCATCACGACGGAATTGAGTGAATTCGAATGGAACTCGGGATGATTGGACGTGGGATACATTTTATCCCGGAATTCAGTTTGGTTCCCCTGGGCTATACGGGTTTTCAAAAATTTCTCACAGCATCACTGAACGACGCGTGTGTAAGCGTCGTTCAGATGCTGTGAGAAATTTTTGAAAACCCGTATAGCCCAGGGGAACCAAACTGAATTGAACTGATAAACGCGAAAGTTTGTAAGTATGAATGGATAGATTGATAGATGGATGGATGTTTATTACTCTTTCACGCAATAACTGCTGAACGGATCTGGATGAAATTTGGCACAGAGATAGATTATAAGCTAGGATAAGAAAAAGGCTTTATTTTATCCCGAAAACCCACGGGAAAGGGAATTACGTAAGTAAAATCGCGAGTACTCCAAATACTAATCATGCGCGGACGAAGTCGCGGGCACCAGCTAGTTCATAATACATTTAGAATAAGCGGCATATAATTTTATAATGGTATTAGCTAATACCATTATAAAATTATATGCCGCAAGTACATATTTCAGAACCTTCATGATCTAATTCATGAAGTTTCAGAAATACTGAATTGATACAGAATTATTAATTCATTATTCTAAATTACTGACCTGATTTTCAAATAATTATTGGCTTTATTATTTTTGAGACTCATTTGTTTAGTTTGACCAATTGCATTTTAGTTAGTAAAGTGTCCAAGTCATGTACATTTATTGTTGACTGTACAATACATATAATAAATGTTTAATTAATTAGTTTGATTGATACTACTGCAGTTCTTATGCACACACAATTTTATGAGAATTAAGTTTAATTATTATGTTGCCAGTTCATTTCTTATCAAATTATCATTCATATTTAGAGATCTGTGTAAATTACAAATCTTTTTAAATATCACACACATAATAATAAAAACATCAGTAATTAATAATTGTGCAATGCTCCAATAAGTGGTTAATGGTAATGTGTTTAAAGATGATACAAAATATTTTTTATGCACCTTATTTGTGGGGATTTCCAGAATCTATTTATCTAAAATACTCTGCAGAGACTGCTTGAGTTGATTTGGAGGAAAATTTTCTTTTAATCCCCCACAAGGGTGACTGCAATTGGGATCCATCCATCCATACAAACAAAGCCAAGCAGTGAACCCAAATGTTATTGCAGCTTTAATCTTTAAAGTAGCCTCTTTTAATAAGAAAACTGTTTACCTGTACAACACAGTCCATGTTACTTTACGGGGATTCCTCCTCATCAAGTGAGCGGCTTCACATTTTGAGTTCAAGAATGTGAATGACTGAAAAAATAATAGTAAAACAAGTACAGTCAGCAGTAAAAGATGTATACATTTGGACGTAGTTATGCAAAAAGGAACCAACCCACAACTTGGTCAAAATGGAGTTAAGTGCACAGGGAGGTTCCTAAGCATGTATTCTATATGCTCAAAAAAGATCCTGGTCATCTAGCGGCTCTTAGCAAAGATATGACTATGTCACAATGGAACTAACCCACATTTCGACATTTCATATTTTACAATCAGGAACCATGCTGCGTGATTGACTATAATGAGCCGATTTAATATGTTAAATGGAACCATACCCATATGGTACCCATAAACTTTGATATTTTAGATATTATAAACTAGAACCAAACCACAAGGACAAAAAGATTACCTGCAATAAAATTGCTAACAAGAACCGAGAGGCTTGGTTCTGATTTGCATTAATAAAATTCTACAAATTCACAGATGCTAAGTGATTAGGTTCCAGTTTGCATTATGAAAAATAAAATAAAATAAAGGGACTATGTTTTTGGTACCAGTTTGTATAATAAAACACCCAAAGTCTACGGAGTCATGTGGGTTAGTTCTTGATTGCAAAGCAAAATTCCGAAACTCAACCAGTAGCCTGTAGGATGGTATTAGTTTGCATAATGGAAGTTTGGATTTTTTTATGCCACCATGTTCTATGGTTCCAAGAGTTTTTGTGAAAGTTCTGCCAGAATACACATATTTACGAAAATATTATTTTTATTCCGTGTTGCCACATTATTTATTTTGAATAAATTTTGAGTATTGTCGGCATGTTACATAATGTAGAAATTATTCAGTAATTATAAGTAGCAACCCTAAAATTGATCTGGCAATACTTCCTTACCTACTTATAAAGGATGTGCTATCATAATCAAATCAATAGTATCGACGTATCGACGTTTTTTTTCTGTAGTAAACGTAGGTAATCAAATCATTATTACCAAGTAGGTAAGTACCTGAAGGTATTTGATTCCATGGGAAATTATTATTTAATGTACACTTATATACTTCATCATCATCATCAACCTATATTAGTCCACTGCTGGACATAGGCCTCCCCCAATGAGCGCCATAGCGCCCTGTCTTCAGCTTGACGCATCCAGCATCTGCCAGCAGTCTTTCGCAGATCGTCATCCCACCTGGCCGGAGGGCGTCCTACGCTACGTTTACCGAGTCGCGGTCTCCACTCAAGAACACGTTTACCCCAACGGTTGTCGGTTCTTCGCGAGATATGGCCGGCCCATTGCCACTTCAGCTTGCTAATTCTTTGAGCTATGTCGATAACTTTGGTTCTCTGTCGGATGTATTCGTTACGAATTCTATCCTTCAGAGAGACTCCGAGCATAGCTCTTTCCATAGCTCGCTGGGCGACTTTGAACTGGTGGACCAGCCCTACCGTGAGCGTCCACGTCTCAGCTCCGTAGGTCATTACGGGTAGGACGCACTGATTGAAAACTTTCGTTTTCAAACATTGCGGTATGGATGAAGAGAAGACTTGACGTAGTTTCCCAAATGCTGCCCAGCCTAGCTGGATCCTCCTCTTGGCCTCCTTCTCAAAATTGTTTTTACCTAGCTGTACAATCTGCCCAAGGTAAGTATACTCGGAAACAATTTCAAGAAGGTGACCATCAACGACTATCGGTCCCGGAACAATGTGGCCATTGATCATGACTTTGGTTTTATCCAAATTCATGCCAAGACCGATACATCGCGAGGCTGAAGATAGGCCGTCCAGCATGTGGGTCAGCTCCTCTAGCGACTCCGCCATTACGACTATGTCATCAGCGAATCGCAGGTGTGAGATGTAATCGCCGTTTATGTTAATGCCCTTACCTTTCCAGTCCAGCGTCTTAAACATATCTTCCAATGCGCTCGTGAACAGTTTCGGGGATATGACATCCCCCTGTCTCACTCCTCTGCGCAATTGGATAGGTTTAGACTGCTGGTCCTGTACTTGGACACTCATAGTGGCAGCTTCATAGAGACACCTCAGCACTTCGATGTAACGATAGTCTACTTGGCATCGCTGTAAGGATTCCAGAACAGCCCAGGTTTCAACGGAGTCAAAGGCTTTCTCATAGTCCACAAAAGCGAGACACAGGGGCTGATTATACTCTTCGGACTTCTGTATAATCTGCCTCACTGTGTGTATGTGGTCTATGGTGCCATATCCTCCGCGGAACCCGGCCTGTTCCGGTGGCTGGAACTCGTCAAGTCTCCTGGCGAGACGATTCGTGATCACTCGTGAGAACAGCTTATAGATGTGGCTCAGGAGTGTGATGGGTCTGTAATTTTTAAGGAGAGTTTTATCACCCTTCTAAAAAAAGAGCACCACCAAACTCCCGCTCCACGCCTTAGGAGTTCTCCCACTGTGGAGGACGGTATTGAAGAGGTGTTGTAGCTCCTGTATAACGGAGGCTCCTCCTGCCTTCAGAAGCTCTGAAGTTATACCGTCCTCACCGGGGGCTTTTCCATTTTTAAGCTGCCTCAAAGCTAACACGATTTCGTCTTGACTGATGTCTGGCAGTTCGTTCGACATGGCTCGATACAAAGGAAATAATGCTGAAAAAAGAAAATATGTTTTCAATTTTTATGAGAGAAGACCTTAATAGTGAGTATTCTGAAGTGGATATAAAAAAAAATATAAGATGTGGTCCTGTATCTCTGACAATAGGTGCAATGAGCCCGCTTTGGCCCAAAGGTAAAGACATACCAGAAGTGAAACTAAAAGATTTGAAAAGTCTTTTAAATCTTGTGCCGGAAGATGCCCAGTATTTTTACAAAAATCTAACTGGAAACGCAAATATTGAAGACGATATCGAAGGCTTCTCTGGAGAAATGGACTTTATTTTAGAAGAAGTTGATCACGTAGATTAAAAAGTTTATTATTGGAGCTTTAAAGTGCTTCCAGATTAATAACAAGACGTTTTATAACACGTCCACATTATTAAACTTGTTGTTTAACATTGTTACTTATAAAAAGCACAGTATTAAAACTGTGGGATATAACAATGTCACAATACAACCGGCGTTATATAATATAGTAAATAACAATGTTATATAACGCCGGTCAGTATCCAATGTTAAAAAGATATTAAAATAAGTCTTAACTAGTATTTTAACTTTGAATAACGTAAAAATAAGAAAACATGTTTAGCAAGTACCTGAATGAGAAAATTGTTTGTGCCACTTTACTTAGCTATGTTCAATATTTAGTTTGTAAGCATTTTTTTTTAATAAAACATGAATAAACATAATAATTTACTTTCATTTTTACACAATGCAACTAGAAAAACTTTTTGTAACAGGGAACCAACCCACAAAAACTGCGTTTGGCATTGGAACCAACTGCAATTTAATGTAAAAACAACTACTTGTGCCCAAAAAAATCTTAACTATTTAGACTCTGTATAAAGCCCTCATTACCCCACACAAGACTGTAAAACAAATAAGCTAATAAAAGCTACCTAGACATTTCTACACAACTTAATTCTTTAAACTCAATTATCTCGAAAGTAACATTATGAGGGTTAGTTCCTTTTTGCATAACTACGTCCATTTTATTTCAACAATACTGAGCTTATTTAAAGGCAGAACATGTCAACATCAACTTAAAAAAAAACAAGGTGCCAAGGGGTTTAATAAAAACCTAGCAAGCTTGAATAATTTAATTAGACATAGTTTCAAGCCTTCAAAATAAATCATAGGTTATAAAAAGTACAGTACATACAGGCATATGAAGAAATTGAAGTACATAAGGGATGGGTATAAAAAGGCTTTGATGGGAGGGTCTAGAATCATTACTATAATGTAAATTCTTATGAATATTTACCTTGCCGTCCACCTTGACCATAGTTTTCCCATGGCCAGGATAGATTTTGTATCCACTGTACGCGCAAAGACCGATCCTGAAAATTAACCACAAATCATGAAAACAGCACACATCACATAATAGTCCGTTCACATTTATGTACAAAATTGTCGTGATTACTCAGATTTTTAGAAGTAAAATAGCGAAAACACCTGAAACGTACTTCATTTTGACTTCTGCAAAAGAAAAAGAGAACAACAACAGTCTGTCAGAACCACTTGTCAAGCAAAACTGAGTGAATGAATTGAAAATGTCCCTGTCAAGTCAAATTACTGTCCAAAGGCTGCCTACAGACGGAAATTCGTCAAGCACTTTGTCAAACGTGATGGATATCAAAGCAAACGTAGTGTAGGAAACCCTCCAGCCAGACTACGTTTGCCAAGTTGCGGTCAAGAACATGTTTACCGAACGGTTGACGGTTCTTCGCAAAATACGGCCGGCCCACTGCCACTTCAGCTTGTTCTTTGAGCTATGTCGATAACTTGGTTCTCTGTCGGATGTATTCATTACGAATCCTATCCATCAGAGAAACTCCTCACATACCTCTCTCTCTCTCTCTCTCTCCATAGCTCATTGAGCGACTTTGAACTGGTGGACCAGGCCTACCGTGAGTGTACACGTCTCAGCTCCGTTTTGCGTATATAAGAGAGGTTTTCAAAGAGAACAAGCTCCGTAGGTTATTACGGGTAGGGTAGGTAGAAATCTCCGTATATATAATGTATTCTATGGGTAGGAACTACATGAACTAATTGAAAACTTTCGTTTCCAAACATTGCGGTATGTTTGGAAGACGAGAAGACTTGACGTATATTTCCCCGCGGGCATATCTAGTACTCATCTCATATGTATAAGATGAGTACCTACTACAGTAGTAATAGTAGGTCTGTCTGGCAATAAAAAATCGATGAACAAAACTTAAAACAAAATATAGTGCACTTCTGAACTTTGCTTCTGATGGAAAGTTTCGTTCATTCATTTCAAAGAAATCCTTTCATTCAACTAATGCGATTCTTAGTTCTGTAAATTTGTACTTTATTACTTCTTAGTTCTGTTTGTATTATATGCTTACTGATAGGTTAAACCCTTACGAGTTTGTTAATTTTAATTTCTTTTAAGTTCTTAACTTTGTTCTAATTCTTTAAAGCTTGTATCCATGTACTAGTACGTGAAGTTGGCAAAAGTTTCCTCAAAACCCAAAAGAGGAACAAAATTGCCATTTTAAAATAAAATAAAAAAAAAAAATCACCAATCAATCAAAACATATGTACTTAGAAAAATAACCACAAAATAACCTCCCTGTAATATAACCAGGGATTTAAAACTATATCTTTGATTCTATGTATCCAAGATTGTACAAGATAATATAATCTACTACGTATCATAAAGGTTGAATTCATCGAAACGGAACAACAGGACATTGATGAAATGATCTGCCCGGATTATATGGAATTTCAAGTAAGGTTATGTGGGATGATAAATATACCTTTTCTGTCTGCGTATTTATACACTAATGATTTATTGAACTTTTATTCAGGATATCTTGAAAAAAATGCGAGTATTAGATGATAAAATAGTTTGTGCCCTTAACACCTCTCTACCTACTGAGTCATTCAGAAAGCAAGTGGATACTGGTCTTGTTTGTCAGGATTTACTCGAGCAGATCAAAAAAGGACACGCTGAAAGAGAGAATATAATTAAAAACTGTATAGTTGTTACTGCAGAAGCTGTAAAAAAATTAAGAGAAACTAAACAGAGTAAGCCAGATGACATAGATACATTGAGGGATCTAAAAGCTGAACAACGAAAGGTAATTACGGGAAAGGGAAACCTTTCTGAGTCTTCTAATTAAACTGTAAACATTCTAAAAGGGACAAAAAGGGCTTATTTGATATCTTAATTTATAACTCAATTAAAATTTCATAATATGCTGAAATTTTGCATCATAACATCAACATCATTCTGATCAAACCCTCGTTAATAAATAAAGAATAAAAAAAAAAAAAACATATATTTTCTTAAATCTTGCTATCTGACCATTCAAGCCCTTTTTCAGCTCATATTTAGTCAACTGCTAGATCCCCTAAAGGGTGCTATAGTGCACCAAATTCTCTTAGATGTGAAATACTTTTTGTAGTTATAGGAAATTGTGTGAAAACCAATCTAATAGTTGATTGCTACTAATTGTACTATTGTTTTCTTTCAGTTACGGCTACTACAAACAGAATTGAGTGTGGAAGAAGTTATTCAAGACAAAACTCAAAAACTCTTCACTGAAAAATGTAGATCTCATTATAAACCAGAATGAGAATTCTCTTCAAGACTGATAAGCATTTTTGTTTTCGAATTTACAATGTAAATAGCCAATAAAATATAGATAGCCACTGTTATGTAAATATTTTTATCTGATAGTACCCTAGAACCTATATAGTATAGTATAGGTTAGGTAGTTGGGACATTTGTATTATGCCATTGAAAGAAATATGATGCTAACAAAGTATAATTACAAAGAAACAAAGCTATCTACAAGGAAACTAAGCAAATAAAAATTGTAATAAATATGAATTGTTATAAAAAATCAGTACTCTTACAAAGCTACAACAAATATATGTATGTATTTTCTTTCATGGATATCACTACATTTTCTGAGTCATTTAGCAGAAGCTTCCTTGGCCTTGTGTTCATCTTGGTAACTTTTGTGCCAGTCAAGGTTCATTTGATGAACTGAATCTCCTCTTTTAGCTGCAGCTTTACCAGCTAATATTGCACCAAAACTAGCCAGAGCAGTCAGAAATATGAGGATGTTAGAGATCTTGATTCTAGCTTGACTACGAGACCGCTCAATGAGGTCAGCTCTGAAAAGAATAGATTATCATCATCACTGATAGTAAATTTTAATGGGAAAATTCTACCAGAACCAAAGAAGTACATAATCATCATCCTATATTAGTCCATTGCCACTCAAGAACATGTTAACCTAAACGGTTGTCGGTTCTTCGCGAGATATGGCTGGCCCTCTGCCACTTCAGCTTGCTAATTCTTAAGAGGTACACATAGACAAAAACTGGCCAATGGCCAAGTGCGAGTTCGACTCTCGCGCAAAGGGTTCTGTAGGTACCATATTATTTTATTTTATTAATAAAATAAATAAACAATTAAAATTTTTGTGAATATTTCAAGAGCCTATCTGTTACTAGGGTTTCTGCTCGAGAATTCTCGAACTCGAGAAGACTCGAGAAATTAGCCTTGGTTCGAGACGAGAAAAATAAAAACGTGCCTCGAGAATTCTCGAGGCACCAATTCAATATTCGACATAAGTTTTTACGCGAATCTACAGGAAAATGCACACCCAATCTCGAAAATCTATTCAAAGCTGTAATGACAGCCAAGCCCATTTCAACTGAAAACGAGAGGTTATTCAGCTTAGCCGGCAACATAGTTACCAAAATAAGAAATAGACTATCAGATGAGTCTATCAACGAACTGATTTTCTTAAAAGCACATTTCTTAAGAAAAAAATCTAAATATTAACGCATTTGCGTTTAAGAACTTTATTATAATACGTAAGTGAAGTGAAGCACTAAGCACTATACTTATGATTATTCTATTAATCTACTACCTATTTTATTTAGCTACTAGAAATGAGTAGAAAGTTTTTTGTTTCTGTATGATTATATGTATTACATGTAGATGTCTGGATGATTAAGACGGAGATTTTTAGTCGCTTTGTTAGTTCTCTGTTCCTAATTCTAATAAGTATTAAGATTTGATTATTAAATTGTGTGTGTTAGAAGTTTTTTATGTTTCGTTTGTTCCTTTTTAGTAAGTGCAGTTGGTTGGGGCAATAAAAATACGTTGATTTCGTTATTTTTTGGAGTATTTTTCTTTAAAACTTTAAACCACTATAGGTTTTTTGTTTGTAAGCCTCGAGACTCGAGAAGACTCGAGAATTTAGCCTCGAGAATTCTCGTGCATCGAGAATGAAAATAGTTCGAGAAATCAGAAACCCTATCTGTTACCATGTGAGAGTTCCTACCAATTTTTAAGAAATGGATTTGACCTTCACAAGTAAAAAGAAGCTATTATGTCATTTATCTCAATTATAATCAAAATTTCTACATACGATACAAAGTCTGGAACTTCTTCTTTGCTCTTGTATTTCTTGGTCCATACTAATATAAATTTCTCGAAGTTTGAAGGTCTGAACCTTGCATTTAGCATTCTAGAAGGGTTGTCTAAATTTTCCGGCGCAGCTGCAGCTGGTGGCTCCACCACCGATGGCTTAGGTGTACCAGCTGTGCTCATACCTCGTCTCAATAATTCCATGCTTCTTCGAAATAATATAATACGGTTCATGGTTCCGTTCCGCTTGTTTTCCTACACTTTTCCTATTTGTTTGTTTTTTTCCAAAAAGTTACGTCTCCTTTTTTGCATTTGCACCCAAGCAACCGTGTGACAGTGATTGATTGAAACGTTAGTTTTTCTTCTTAATTTTTGTGATTGATTGGTCTCTCGCAGTGTTGATGAAATAAAATCTTATTTCTAGTACTTAACTTTATCCAAACGTAGTCATAAAGGTCTCCACACACTGAAGCGGGAGGCGGATCGGAGGCGAAGGCGTGCGAGTTGTATTCTATTAAAGTACGAAACATACTAAAGCCGGAGGCGGAGCGGAGGCGAAGGCGTGCGAGTTGTATTCTATTGAATCATATGAAGCCAGCACACACACCGCAGGCGGTGACGCATGCATGACGGCGCGGTGCCATAGGAAAAACCGGCTTCAGTGTGTGGAGACTTTAATAGAAAATTTGCCTAAGAGTAAATAAAGAAATGAAAATACGTTTTAGACGTACTATACTATACTCAAAGATTCTTGTATGATATGACTACGCCAAGAGAATATAAATAGCTACAGATAGGTACTATAAATATTTTCCGTAGGGTTAAACACAATGAGACACAAGTTGCCATCAACAAAGCAGTCAAGTCAATCCACTGTTATTGTCATGTTTTTCATCCTTCATTCATTCTGTAAGAGTCTTGCTTTCTGATTAATTTTATTTTTACAATTTACTGGTGTACGTACTGTACTGTACTGGTTTATTGATAGTCAAAGCATATTGTACTTTGTTTTACGCCACATAGCACAGAAGAGACGGTAAGTAAACTTGATTATTTGTATCCCTAAGCTTTTAAGAAGTGAAATAGAATGGTTCCATCGAACCAACTTGGTGATGCTTTACTTACATTACAACAATAGTCAACATCCATGCAATGACTAACTCCAATATCACGGTAGGTAAAGATAATTAATTACGATTTTAACTACGATTCATAGGTATATTGGATACTTTGTCAAAAAACTGGACTGTTGTGATTTTACAGTAGGTATGAGAGAAAGCTAGTGAGTGGTTTTATATATCAGCTGTTTTGTTAAAATGTATGGACCTGTACCTAGGCTACAAAAGTAGATACAAAGAAAATGAATACCTTCATCAACTCAACACCTAACTAAAAATTTCATTTGTTCCCCTTAAAATCATAAAGATAAACACTACCTTTATTCAATAATAAGTCAGCAGAAACCTTGTGTCCATTTTTGCTCTAGAGTGCAGCTGTGTATAAGCTATTAAATTATGTTGTTTGTCTAAGTAGTGTTATTCCTAATGCTTCACAACCACATTTTATTTTGCAGTCAAAAAGGTTGGTTGCATGATAAAACTAAACGACTTACATGGCAATTAAGTGGGGGCAACAGCAATATTAATATTTTATGTAATTTTCTAGATGTCCGGAGGTCACAAGCATCGATACAAGAATGCAGGCCTCAGTGCTGATGAGCTCCGCCGCAGACGAGAAGAGGAGGGGGTTCAGCTCAGGAAACAGAAGAGAGAACAGCAACTCTTCAAAAGGAGAAATGTCAATCTGCCAACTGAAAACACTCCTGATATAACTCTACAGGTACCTCATAAAAAAACTCAAATTAACCACTATCTTTAGAAACATAAATGTTAAAATGAGTTTATATAGTAGGATTCTCAATGAACCTGGCATTTACATGGATATGATCATAATCATAATCATTTATTCATAAGATATTAGGTAGGTACAATTTATGGTCTTATAGTAAATCATGTGTAGTCAAGGGCGGATCCAGCTTTGGTGCCAGGGGGGGGTCACATAGTCGTGGTCAAGTCACATCATCATTAGCCTATTTAGTCCACAGCTACACAAAGGTCTCTCCTAATGAGCGCCATAGTGCCCTGTCTTCAGATTTCCGCATCCAGCAGCTGCCAGTAGTCTTTCGCAGATCGTTATCCCACCTGGCCGGAGGGAGTCCTACACTACGTTTCCCAAAGCGCGGTCTCCACTCAAGAACACGTTTACTCCAAAGGTTATTCTTGTGGTTCTTTGCTAGAGAGAGATATGGCCGGCCACTGCCACATAAGAGCTATGTCGATAACTTTGATTATCTGTCGGATGTATTCATTACGAATTCTATCCTTTAGAGAAACTCCAAGCATAGAGCTTTCCATAGGTCGCTCAAACATACATAGTCCACAAAAGCGAGACACAGGGACTAATTATACTCTTCTGACTTCTATATATCGGTATAATCTGCCTCATTGTGTGAATGTGGTCTATGGTGCCATATCCTCCGCAAAACCTGGCCTATTCTGGTGGCTGAAACTCGTCGAGTCGCCTGGCGAGACGATTCGTGACCACTCGCGAGACTCACTCGCTACAGCTTATAGAAAGACGTGCGTAGCTCAGGAGTGTGTAAAAACTGTAGACCCATCTACAGTTTTTAAGGAGGGTTTTATCGCCCTTCTTAAAAAAGAGCACAAGGTGCTCTTTTTTAGGAGTTCTCCCACTGTGACTGACGGCATTAAAGAGGTTCTGCTGTAGCTTCTGTATAACGGGGGCTCCTCCTGCCTTCAGAAGCGCTGAAGTTATACCGTCCTCAGCCGGGGCTTTTCCATTTTTAAGCTGCCTCAGAGCTAACTCGATTTCATCTTGACAAAACGGTCCTACCATAGGGCGTTTTAAGTTTCGTCAGGTGGCTTCTGCCAAGCTGTTGAGTGAAAACTTTGGTTTCGCTCTATCGCCTCTTCAATGAGGCGTGTGTTGGAGCTCCGAAGGTCACGCCGTACCATCTCCGCGATTCGCTTGTTCAGCTCTGACCTCTCCGACGAAGTCACTTGGGTGGTTTCCCGGCTTCTTGTAATCAGATCCAGTCTCATCATAGAGCTTGGACTTCCTGCCAGTACATTGTTTTCTGCAGAACTTAATGCCCTCGTCCCTCAACGTTTCGACTAGATTATGTACGGTTTCGTTAGCATCATCACTGGGTTCCGAAGCAACAAATCTATCCCCGAGAAGCTGCTAAACTTCTCGGTGCCCGCCATGATTTGAATTGGATTGGATTAGGTCGGAGCGTGGACTTCATCGGCAGATTTCTTTTAAGCTTGAAGTTGATATTCTATTTCGCCTCTTCCACTAGTGGACAAAAAATTGAGGCGAATTAAATTAAATTTGACTTGTCTAAGTGCTTATTTTGTAAGCCTAAAGAAATAAAGATATTGATTATTTGATTATTTGATATTCAAAGTGCCTCGGAACAGTCAATGATCAGATCCAGTGTTGAACCTATTGATCACTGAGACATCTCTGAATATGTGCTTGCTATCCATCATGATGAACTCTATCTCATTTTTAGTCACAGTGTCGGGACTTCGCCATGTCCACTTCCTTTTGTTTCTTATAGAAGGAGTTCATTAAGAACAACCCCTCTTCCTCAATGAAGTTGACAAGCATTTGGCCCCTGTGATTCCTAACTCCATAACCATGTGGGCCAGTCTGGATTCCCACTTTGGGGGTTAAAGGTGGAATTCCCCCAAAGAGTTACAGGAGAAGATCTTCCCTGTACCGGGTCGGCCCATCTGGCCCACTTACCCGGTGTCTTTCGACCGACAGTTGCCGTCGGAAAGTTCTATATAGGCCAGATGACGTGATCTACTTTTTGCACTCAGAATTTTTGTTATTTCATTTTAATTTTAGTTCAGGTCACATCATGCTAGATGTCGCTACACCCACCTTGCCGTTAAAGTCCCCCATAATAACGTCGAAGTGAGCCTTAGTGGTGTTGCGGAAGGATTTGGATATGTCTTATATATCCTCCACTTCATCATCCGAGTCTGCCGAGGTCGGTGCGTAGACTTGATTTACCTTCATACTATTCCGCTTGTATAGTCGAAGGATCAAGTACGCTCGCTACCCTGGTCGACACACGGGATATTTCTTGAACGTTGTTAGAGAGGGCCCTATTGACGAGAAAACCTACGCCACCCTGGGAAGTTTTATCACCCTCGCGAAAGTAGAGAAGATGGCCCGAGTCTAGGGTTACGGTGTCCTTCCCCTCTCTAAGGACTTCACACAACCCCAAAAGTCATTTAATATTCTCTAACTCCACTTCCAACTGCGCTAGATGATGGTCAAGCCTCAGAGTGCGTCCGTTAAACGTAGCCAGGGTCAAAGTTAATACAGGTAACAAGAAAAACCTACTAATAATTCAAAAACTTATATAAAGAGATTAAGGCAGTTTTGAATTTCAAGTAATTAATTTTGATAAGGATAAGGTCAGGAAGAAGGAGAATAAGAATTTTGATAAGGATTAATACCAAGGTAAAAATAAGAGCCTTTTCTAGTTGCGGCATTTTTTACCTATTTTTCCCGACGTTTTCGACAGGTTTACACACTGTCGTGATCACACGACACGTGGTGAAAAAATTCTATGTCTATGACCACAACAGTGTGTAAACCTGTCGAAACGTCGGAAAAATAAACGCGATAAATACCCGTACATAAATATTTATAATAATGTTTAAAAAACTTAATCTATATTGTGACAAACCTAGATCCTGGACCCAGCCCAGGGGGGGGGTCATGACCCCCATGACCCCCCCCCTGGATCCGCGCCTGTGTGTAGTATCACTAAAATCTTACCCTAGGGGCATATGAATAGTTAAGTAGGTACTTAAAGATATCTAGGCATTCTATTGTATCTCTAAAATATTGTATCATTAAAATTGAAAAAGAAAAATATTATAATTTGTCAAAATTATTAAATAACTAAATGTATTTTTTATTATTATTATTGTCACAATAGTCCATGTATTCTTTAATGTCATAAAAACAGTTTTCTACTAACCATTTACGCACATCAATACTATCAAATTTTAAAATCATTTATTAAAAAAAATGGGTAAGGCAAGCTTAACCTTAAAAGAGTTTTCTTACAGCAAACCATTATGAAAAGGTATAAAAATATATTTAAAGTAATAAATATTTGATTGTAATGAACTATGTAATTAGATGAACTGAAACAAGATAATTATGTATCCAACATGTCTTCTAATATGCATTCAAAAATAATGAGCTTGATCCAGGCCCTCTTAAGGGTTTCTTTTGTTTTTATGCTTCAT
Source organism: Eupithecia centaureata (assembly GCA_944547425.1). Lineage (NCBI taxonomy): Eukaryota > Metazoa > Arthropoda > Insecta > Lepidoptera > Geometridae > Eupithecia > Eupithecia centaureata. The sequence goes on from OX155687.1 coordinate 8,116,144, forward strand.
AGTACCACTATTTTACGTCCCTTCTAGCATTGGACTAGTACCAAGCATTGGTATTGTAATTTCAGGAAGACATCAATATAACCCCATCAGATGACATCACACCTGCGATGGTGACAGCTCTGTACAGTGACAATCCACAAGAACAGATCATGGCCACACAAAAGTTTAGGAAGTTACTCAGTCAGGAGCCCAATCCACCTATTGATGAAGTTATACAAACAGGAATAGTTCCTAAGTTTGTAGAATTTCTCAAGAATGGTTCGAATCCTACTTTACAGGTAAGTTAAGGTGAAATCTGGTAAATCTCAAGAGTGTAATGTTGACTTAACTGATGCTCCCTCACTGTGAGAATTTGCCTGTAAAAAATCACAATTTCAATTTACAACCTCAGTTTGGTTATTTGTGTGATTGCATTTATTCCAGGTCTAGGTGTTTTATATGTACCTACATATTGGAAATATATCATTCATTTAAAACCTATTTAGTTTAGCTCTGCTATCTTTGACGCTAGACAATGCTGCATGGAGTATCCGGCATTATTTAAACTTGAAGTCCAAAAACTTAAAGAAACTGTTTCCAGCCATCCTATTACATGTGTTGTTATTTGTAGTTTGAAGCTGCATGGGCACTGACAAACATAGCGAGTGGTTCATCAGAGCAAACACGTGTAGTGGTGGAATGCGGGGCAGTAGAAGTGTTGGTTGGATTGGTGTCTGGCGTGTGCACCGACGACGTGAGAGAACAGGCTGTGTGGGCTTTAGGCAACATCGCTGGAGACTCGCCGCGTTGTCGCGACGCTGTGTTGGCCGCGCAAGTGTTGCCACCTCTGATTGAGTGAGTATTGCTAGTTTTTACCTCACAAGTAGAAAATGCAGCCTTATACACCACTAAAGTTTAATTACCAGAAAAAAAATATTAGCTGCTGTAAATGAGGGCTACCATTGTAAATGTGAAGTTAGTTTTTATGTTTTACTTTTAACAAGAAAGTTACATCATGTTAAAGTTTTTTCGAAATTCTGGACATAGTACATTGTATAGACAGCTGATCATTCGTTTGTGCACCAACACGCGCCGCGCGCGCCGCCCGCGCCACCGACTACCTACCTACTCTGTTTACGGCGATAGTTAAGTACCTATGTGTAGATATTACGTAGGTATGTAATAATAAAAAAATAATAAACAAATGTTTTAATAAACTTCTTTATTTTCTTATTCTAACTTTCCCTTCATACTTTACGGGCTTAGGACCGGCAAAATTACTAAACAAAATTGTATCTAGGTAAGCAAGCAAGTACCTACCTACTAGTTAGTTAACTACATAGTTGTGTACGATAGGTAGGTACCTACTTACGTTCCAATACTCATGTAGGCACATAGGTTAGGTTTAAAATTACTAGTAATTTTGGCGTATTTAAAAAGTTAGAATCAGCTATTTACAATGATTGATATTTACAAAAGAGATTAATTGTTATTTACCTATTTACAGTTTTAGGTGTATTTCAGCAACTGTTCAAAATGTCCACCTTCATTTTCAATGCTTGTGCATTGAAAATGAAGGTGGACATTTTGAACAGTGGACATTTTGAACGCGCACGTTTTTGCAAATTGTTTTTTACACTAATTAACACTAAATCTAAAAGTTTGACTTCTTCGAATGCGTCTATTATGCGCTGTTTTAGCACTTCCACAGTGTTAGGTTCACTCACATACACACGTCTTTTAATCTCACTCCACAAAAAGTAGTCCATGGGCGTCAAGTCGGGTGAGCGTGGCGGCCACGGGACCGGACCGACGCGCCCGATCCATCTGTCTCCAAACTCCTCATTTAAAAATTGTCGGACCGCTCTGTGGTAATGTGGAGGCGCTCCGTCTTGTTGGAACCACAAGTGACGCAAGCTCGCAAGGGGAACATCATCCAACATTGACGAAACCATCACCCGCAGCAGATCCAAGTAAGTCTCTCCTGTGAGACGTCCTTCAATAAAATACGGGCCGACGAGTTTGTTGTTCAGTATTCCAGCCCAAACATTTAAACTAAATCGGTGTTGGAATGAGTGTTCTCTGGTCAACTTGGGGTTGCGATACGACCACCAATGTTCGTTGTGTTGGTTGAATAACCCGATCCTTGTGAACAAACACTCGTCTGAAAACAAAATGTTGCGATCAGGATTACTCAACACCCATTGACAGAATCCAATTCTTGGCGCCCTGTCGATAGTCGTCAGCTCTTAGTCTTGCGATAGTGGTATGGGTGCATTCCAGCTGAGCTCACGAGCTTCCACGCGAAGTATTGGCTGACACCAAAACGGCGTGCGGCGTCATTAGTACTTCTACGCGGGTCCTCTTCGAAGTACTCAAGAACTGCATCGTGTAAGTTTTGCGGGTACGCCGGTCTTCCACGTCCTGAAGTCGACGGTGTAAACGTACCATGATCTAAGAGAGATTGGTATGCTCTCAGCATGGTTGAATAATTTGGTTGACGAGCATTTGGGTACAGCTCCCTGTACATTCGCAAAGCGGCACTCACATTTTCACCACTTAAAAAATACGCGCGAACCATTAATGTGTACTCTCGCGACGTAAATTGATAAGCCATTGTAATGATATGCGAAACGATAAGCGATAAGATAATTACGCAACAAGTGCGCCCGTACCACTGAGGCGGGCGCGCGGCGCGCGGCGCGTGCGGTGCGGGTCCCCACCCGCACCGCGGGGGGAGGGGTAGGGTCCGGTGAGCTTCGACGCGAGTTTGCTAAAATTTAATGAATGAATAGTTGTAACCGCGAAATTACGCTACGCCTACCACAGAATAGTAAGTGTTTAATAGTTAGTATGCCGGTTTTTGTTGTCTGTATTTTTAGCGATATGTGGGACAAATCTTTGATTTAATTTTTAATATTTTTTATTTCAAATATGGGTTCAGTAACTGCTACAGATATCCCAGTTTTTTTTTTCTGGTAATTAAACTGTAGTGGATACAGAGAGACGAGGGTTTATGACGCAGATGTGCAGTTGCTGACTGCTGGTGAGAAAATAGCTTAGCAAAATCATTTCTTCAAAAGCTATGTTGGTAGTGTGAGAAAACATTTTTTCTCAAAGAACAATGTAACAGTCACTGAGTAATGTGTGTTATGATGGTTGACGTTTACAGTGCAATAAGACTTTTAAAACAGGATATTTACCATGAACTGATTTGTTTTTTTTTCATAACCATACTATTAGTCTCAAGGAAATCTTTAATTAAATAACAATCATAAATATTTTCAGGATGCTAGACAAATACTCAAAAGTATCCATGACGAAAAACGCTGTGTGGACCTTATCGAATCTCTGCCGAGGCAAAAATCCTCCAACCAACTTCGAAGCTGTCGCACCAGGCAAGTTTCCTCACTTAAAATTTTTATTCAATATAATCTTTAATAGGTATACATTATTGTTGACCATTGCAAAAAAATCGAACCAATATTCTGTTTTTCGAACTCGATGTCTTTATAATTTAAAAATCAAATTACGAAGTTGACGAATGACTGATTGATTGCACAAAACAACAGAGGATTGACCCGTTCCTTCAAAGGCCCTACTGTGAAAATTATTTTGACGTTTATTTCTTAGATTTCCGAGACGAAAACAGTTGCCAGCGCGTCGAAACCTCATATTTCGTGTTTGAAAGTAGGCCTTTGGTTCTGTAATTTACTGTTTCAAAGTGTTTATTTAAATGTATTCTTATTGTTTATTTCTCTATAGGCATACCAGTATTAGCTCGTTTGCTTCACCATAGCGAGCCTGATGTCCTAAGCGACGCTTGCTGGGCGCTCTCCTACCTGTCCGATGGACCGAACGAGAAGATACAGGCTGTTATCGACGCGGGCGTTTGCAGGCGGCTTGTTGAGTTGCTCATGTGAGTTATGGTGAATATTAACAAACTTAAAAGCCTTTATTTGAACATCTGAGGTGGAGCGGGCGAAGATCTGCGTCGCATTAGGTTGCGGGTTCGATTCCTGCCTCGGGTTAAATGTTTGTAATATATGATAGTTTTGCTCCAACACTAAAACTAACAACCTAACAAGGTAAAGGTTTCTTGTTCGCTTCTTTACTTTATCTTAAAGACTGAAGTGAACAAATATCAAAGTGAGCACTGTATTTCATAATTTCAATTATTTTTTAACCTGTATTTTATGACGTATCCACGAGTCCTGTAAGGTCTAAAGGAAATAAAGCACTTTGATTTTGATATGATACGACGGGCGACATATTCTCTGTGGTCGCGACTTGTCATTCAATTCTGCCTGTTCTAAGGCATATACATTTGACGAAGGCGTGCGAGTTGTATTCTATGGAATCCTATGAAAGCCTACACACACCGCAGGCGGTGGCGGCGCGGTGCCAAAGGAAAAACCGCCACGCCTTCGCTTCCGTTCCGCCTCCGGCTTCTGTGTGTGAAAACTTAATCTTATTACGCCTCTCTTAGTTAGGGTTAGGATCCCTTAACCCTTCAACTGTTGAGCGGACTGGACGAGTCCAATTCCAAAAGTGCGCATCTGTGGAGAGGACAAATAAGTCCGATTTTGCCTGTGTATTTATTTTCTTCACAGATGCGGGTCTTTACCTATTCCTTGTCTGCTCTAACTTGCACAAAGTATAGGGCCAAGAATAATGATGGCAAACTACCACATGTTCACTCTTTAAATGCCAATACCGGCTATTATTTGATATTTCAAAATTCGAGACCCTACTTTTTGACGGCGCTCGGACCGCTCGGAATAACTTTGTAAGCCTTATTTTGTGAAAAAATTGTATGGAATGGGTGCTTTTTTTTTGATTGTGTATGTTCATACATTGTTGTAAATGAAATAAACATCTTTTGTGCAAATAAACGTAATTTTAATTAATTATAACGACTTTTGTTCCATAATCTGGAAAACATGTCTCACCCTGATTTAAAGTTAGAATTAATCGCACATTATTGCCAGCTAATACAGGACTAAAACGTTTTTTTGGCTTTAGTTCAATTTCTAAACGATTCTAACGATATAAGTTATACATATAGCTCCGTAAATAACTTTAGAGATATTATAATTTTAATCAAACGTACCCCTATTTCGCGCACCCTTCTTAATGGTCTCCACAGACATGTACTTTTTGCAAAATGGCCGCCACAGAAGTTATTTGGGCTTTCAACAGACGAAGGGTTAATATCGTGTAGTGGAATACAGCTTTAAACATGTGTAACCTTTATCCAGGCACACCAAATCGACCGTAGTATCAGCAGCGCTGCGTGCAGTGGGCAACATAGTGACGGGTAACGACGCACAAACGCAGGCGGTACTCAACTGCCAGCCGCTCACCAACCTTCATTCACTGCTGCGCGCCGCCGCCGAGACCCTGCGCAAGGAGGCCTGTTGGACCCTCTCCAACATCACTGCGGGGAACGCTACACAGATACAGGTAGCTATTGAAGCCATTATGGGGCAGTGCCCTATCTTAAAATACCAATGCTCTACCTTAAAATACCAATGCTCTACCTTAAAATACCAATGCTCTACCTTAAAATACCAATGGTCTACCTTAAAATACCAATGGTCTACCTTAAAATACCAATGGTCTACCTTAAAATACCAATGCTCTACCTTAAAATACCAATACTCTACCTTAAAATACTAATGCTCTACTTTAAAATAGCAATGCCCTACTTTAAGAGCGAATTTCATCGAATATATTTTAAATTTGTATTGAAAACTACCGATTAATCTTTGTTTACAGGCAGTGATTGATGCAAACATCTTCCCTACGCTAATCGAAATTCTAAGAACAGCTGAATTTAAGACGAGGAAAGAGGCAGCGTGGGCTATTACCAACGCGACTAGCGGAGGCACTCACGCTCAAATCAGGTAAATAATAAATCGATTATTTTATTATGAACTAGCAGCGCCTTGCGGTTTTACCCGCGTAATTCTCGTTCCCGTGGGAATTCCGTGATAAAATATAGGCTATGTGTTATTCCAGACTATAATCTATCTCTGTGCCAAATTTCATCCATATCCGTTCTGTAGTTTTTTCGTGAAAGAGTAACAAACATCCATCGCTCCATCCATTCTTACAAACTTTCGCGTTTATAATATTAGTAGGACTAGCTAACCCGACAGACGTTGTCCTGTCATAATCATGAATATTAATTTCTAATTTCTAAATTGTTATTTTTATCTGTCATAAGAACCTCCTCATGAAAATAACAACCACAACAAAAAAATAATTAACGAAATCGGTCCAGCCGTTCACGCGTGATGGCGTGACCAAAAGGGAAATAGGGAGTAATTTTTATACTAACTGCGCCTTTTAGGAAAAATCAGTATTGACTAAAACGGACGGCCCAGAAAAGCCAAGCGCGCTTCAGTAGCGTGAATTTAACTAGGATTTTCTTTTTCAAGATAAATTTTCTCATTATTCTACATGTATTAAAATCAATCAAAGCAAATATAAGATTTTTTTTATTTTATTATTGCTAATATAATGCCACAATGCACGGCAGGTAAGCCTTTCTCGATATTCGTTTAAAATAAATATCTTTTATTTATTTTCAGATATCTTGTTGACGAAGGGTGCATACCTCCACTATGTGACCTGCTAACGCTGACCGACCCTAAGACCGTGCAAGTGGCTCTAAACGGCCTGGAAAATATCCTAAAAGCGGGTCAAGTCGCCGACCAAAGGGAGAACCCCTATGCCACGCTCTTAGAAGAATGCTTTGGTAAGGAAAAATTACTTTTTCATTCCACTGGCTAAAATAATTGTGCTAATATCACATCACGCTTCACACTTATCATCGACACTATGTTAATTGTTAATCTTGGCAAGAATGGCAAATGAGTCCATAGTCAGAAGAAAACACCCAGAACCTTTGCAAATTGTACAAACTTTGATAACTTTTATAAAGTGATGTTACTTCACTTTAACTACCCACCAACCTCCTAACCTCAAAAGGATTGGATCAAAAGTTCGTATGATTTGCCAATATTTGTAGCGGGGTTCTGGGTTTTTTCAACATATAATAAAAAATATCTATCTATGTACTTATATAGTTATTTTGTAAAATGTATGTTAATTTATGTAATAAATACGATTAGGAGGTTAGTGGGGGGTAAAAATGATGTAAATTCACTTATACCACCCATCACCAACTAACGAAAAACGAGAAAAATGTTACATAGTAAAAAAACATGTAACATGTAAAAAAATTCTGAGTGAACTGATTTTGATGATTCTTTTAAATATTGAAAGCTGGATCGCTTCGGGTGTGGTTTCGAATTTGATCAAGATCTAGTCAGAAGTTTTTGAGTTAAACTTTGAAGTTGTTAGTTCTTGCTAAAAACATCATATTACTATATTTGTAAAACAAATGATGACTTTGCATATCTGATAGAATCACCATTATCAGTTTCGGAACGTGTAAGCAAAATGTGAATGATTGCTAATTTTAGGACTGATCCAATCGATATTGGCCTTATCCGCATCTATAATTCCATTTTATCATTTAAGTATTACAAATAATGATACAATTTTATTCATTATTTCGTCAAAACTTTAGTCAAACAATATGGAGTATACTCGCGGTTTCACCCGCGTAATTCCCGTTCCCGTGGGAATCCCGGGATAAAATATAGCCTATGTGTTATTCCAGACTGTAATCTATCTCTGTGCCAATCCATATCCGTTCAGTAGTTTTGCGCGAAAGAGTAACAAAATCCATCCATCCATCTATCTATCCATCCATACTTACAAACTTTTACGTTTATAATATCAGTAGGATTTATTTCAAGCAAAATAATGCTACATCCCAAATTTCCATTTCCATTTGCAATCAGACAAAAGATAAATTTGTTAACTCTTGTTACAGGTTTGGACAAGATAGAATTCCTGCAGTCACACGAAAACCTTGACATCTACCAGAAATCCTTCGAGATGATAGAAGTTTACTTCGGCTCCGAAGAAGACGGTCGCCTGGCGCCAGCTGTCTCTTCTACCACCGACCAATACGAGTTCAGTGCCGACCAGTCAGTGCCCATGGGAGGATTCGAGTTTTAACAACTCCCAAGGTATCCATTTCCTGCTATTATCCAGGGCTGATCATCGACGACGGTACCGTTACATGCTAGTGACAAAGCTGTAGAATGTACATCTTCGAGCATCTGACAAGCTGTGTAGTCAGCCAATTAGCTGCTCTTGTGCCACTAACTATCATGTGTTTATTTAATGTGGATAATGATTTGAATTGTGGTTTCTTTAATGCGTAGATGAATTCACGAATGCAATAATAATATTTTTCTAGTAACTATATCCAATTCAAATATTTACAAGATCGAAAACGCAACAGTCCAATTTATTTAATGAAATGTACGTCTTTAGTGAAACCCGATTGTATGCGTAGTGGGGTCTTGTTTACGTCTAGGCTTCGGTATTAAAGCGTCAGTGAGATAATTACATTAATATTATAATGAATTAGTGATATTCTAAGTAACGTTGTACATAGAGCCTTATTAAACTTTTAGTCTGTTGGTAGCAAGTTTGGCAGAGACCGCAAAAGTTTCTGACTACGAATTCAATCGTTTCGCTTATCAAGTATCAATTTCTTTCGCGTAAGATCATTTGCCGGCCATTACCGTTTTCATCTGAAAGGAGGCCTTTGGAAAATGTTCTATGATTTTAAATGTATTATTATATAATTGGGTAAGTTTATACGCAGTTAGATCTATCACATTAGAATAAAATATAATCAAATATTCGCACTTAACTATTTGTGTCATAAAGTTTGACACTATGTATGCTATAATATTATTTACGTATCGATGTTTGTTTAATTTATGATATTATAACAAAAAGATCGCCTTTTTATTTTTATATATTGTATGTAGATAATGGCGTATGATCTAGTTCATTTATTTTGTTTTTATCATATTTTAGGCTTCAGTGCCGATTTCTGTTATTAATTACCTACTTGTATATTGTATTGTGATACACTATCTTTCAAAATATATTAAAAAATATGGTACCAACAATAAACGGCATTTTATTAAAAAAAACATAATATAAAATAATCTCATAATCTAACCTATTTATAATCTAATCTAATCTTAAGAAGTTACAGTTGGATACACTAGAGCTGCCATCTATTTTATCTTTTTTTATTTTTTGGTGAGAAAGACTTCTCATCTCTTCCTAAACGAAAAAAATAAAAAATTACTGAGGTATTAAAAAAGCTTACACATGTATCACAAACAACACGGTTGACATTTGAAAAATTCCTTTGTTAAAAGAATAAAAAGATCAAATAGGTGGCAACTAGGGGGTCCAATTTCGATATTTTTCAATTTCTAAACTGGCTTTCGAAATTCGGAAGCTCAATTTCGAAATTTCGAAATTCGGACAGAAATATAACTTTTATTCTCTGATGATGATGAGGTCTGTGACTCCCTTTCTTTACAGATAGAGTTAGAGTCGGAAAAGTGATTTCCTTTATCTAAAATATAAAAATTATATTTCAGATAAAGAAAATTGATCTGGAATTGAGTATTTCTGCCACGTTTGGGATGGTTCGGCTAAGTATCAGCTAGTGGTTCTAGACTCGATAGAATTCAGACCTAATGGCGAGCAGTACCTTGAGGAAACTAAGGTCCAAAGTCTTGAACACCGTCGCAATGTCGCTTGCCTTTCGATCTTTTATAGGTTACATTTCGGAGACGCTCACAGGAACTTCACTACTTGATTCCACCATCTCCCTTCCACTCCAGGACGAGGCGTACGGCGTATTACCTTGTGGATATTCCATCCACTCGAACTAAGCGGTTCCGTGTTCGGACTCAGTTTGATCCATTACGCGTTCTTCATTTTGCTAGCATGGCCAGCCTTACTCCATCCCGAAGCGCAGAATCTTCCTGAGATCTTCATTCTTCTCAGGTTTCGCGGAATGACCTCGGCAAATTGTGGATTTATGTTCACTGTGTTGTTATTCGCATGCATTCAAGGATTAACTGGGCAGCTGTTTCATCATCGCTGAGACATCCTCTGCAAAGAGGATTGTCCGTCGTTCCAATTTCAAATAACTTTTTATTTAGTGGGCAGTGTCCCGTCCCGTTAGTGTTCCCACCAGGATATGCATGTCATATCTGTTTAGGTAAAGGAAGCGATTTCTTAGCGTCGGTGATCTATATAAATGGAAGCGCCGCTCTGGCTCTGGTCCGCACTCAAACAGGTGTGTTGTCGCTCTTTATGCATATCTATAGTTCAGAGCCTAGTCAATATCTGGAGCAAAGAGAATGGCAGAGGCAGGAAGGGCAATGATCCTTATGTAATCGTCTCCGATCCCCTGCGTGTCAATTCATGAGCGGCGTCATCATTCCTAGTAATCCGCTATATCCTTTGATCCATGGAATGATGCTCCTGTTCTTGGTCTTTCTTATCTTTTCTAATGCTAAGTGACATTCGATTCGAACACAAGAATGGACTTGCAGCTGTTCCCTTTTAGGGATCTGAGTATGGCAGCGCTGTCAAAGAGAATACGTACGCCTTCGTCGCTGATTCCTCTGTTGTGTACAGCTCTCTGGGCTATTGCTACACATTCACATTAGAATATGGAGCTGTGTTCTCTTAGCGTTATTGATATGCATAAGAGGTCCATTTAGTGAGCGCCGGCTCCCGTCCCTGATACGGTTTTGAAGCCAGCTGTGTAGATTCTGACTTCACGGGTTCCTGATTCATCTCTTTGATCCTCATATAGCTGTATCTGTAGTGTTTATTTAGTATTCGGTTACTATCCGGTTAACTTTTTTCAGTGATTTTACGTTGATGTATATGGGCGATATAAAAAAAACCTTTGCAAAATCAAATTATACAACACGACTTTTTTTTAATTACCTATATGCGTATTTCATATATAGGAACCTTGGGTCTGTGGCACGCTGTAATATATTTTACTGTGGTTGGTATAAGCTCTTAAAACAGTTAGGACATCCAGCAGCTCCAAAAGAGCTGAGAAACCTCCTCAGGCGGTTACTTGTTGCAGCTAGAGAGCTTCAGCACTGGTCGGAGGGTATTATAATGAGGTGTTGGTATACAAGGTAGATAGATAGAAAATTCTTTATTGCACACTTAAAACTAAGAAACAATTCACAGAAACAATTTATACAAACTTAAGCTAGAATTGGCGGTCTTACCCATATTATTATTTCTTCCGTGGTTAAATCCTGGGAACCAAAAATTTCGAAATTTCGAAATTGAGGCCTCCAATTTCGAAATTGAAAAATGGCATAAAAATCCTACGAATTTCGAATTTACGAAATTTCGAAATTTCGAAATGCACCCCCTAGTGGCAACACTAATGTCAAAACCCTAATCATCGAATTATAAGCTATAGGCTCTTTTACCACTGCACTCCTAAGTCATTGAAATGGACAAGTGTTCTGAGGAATAGGTTGTCTCTATGGAAGTTGTCCCAAAACTCCACTCGTCCCTGTTAGGGATTGCGGCCCTTGGTTAGCTCGGCCCCAATGCTGAGGTAGTTCCGTATAGTATATCACAAACACGGTTGACATTTGAAAAATTCCTTTGTTACAAGAATAACAAGATCAAATAGGTGGCAGCACTAGTGTCAAAACCCTAATTATCGAATTATAAGCTATAGGCTCTTCTACCATTGCACTCCTAAGTCATTGAAATGGACAAGTGTTCTGAGGAATAGGTTGTCTCTATGGAAGTTGTCCCAAAACTCCATTCGTTCCTGGTAGGGATTGCGGCCCTTGGTTAGCTCGGCCCCAATGCTGAGGTAGTTCAGTTTGTGAATGCTCTCGACTGGGTCCCACGTGATTTGCAGCAAGGGATCATCGTCGTCTGGCGTGGGATTCCTGAAATAATAAATATGTTAAGTTTCTAGCATGGACGAATTATTACTATAGACTGATAACGTCCATTCTTCAGACCGAGAATCGATAACTAGTTATCTGGTAGAGCGCGAGATGGCTCTACGTGTAGCTATTCGTTAAAACTTAACCATACTGCCCGTTTATTTTACCGTAATAGCGCCACCTATTAGAATATCTTTGTACCATTTCAAGAGTTCTAAGATAGTGATATACTTCCATCTAAAAAGTCTTAATTAATTTTATGGTCGGCGGCGCTAATGTTGATTGCGACGTTGCCAAATAGCCCGTCGCTGGCGGCGTGCGACGCGCGACGTTGCCGATTTGCTGGTTTTAGCATAATCCACGAGAATTTGTTTTTGCACCCCGTTGCTCTTCGCGTCGTCGGCGGCCGTGCAATGTTGCCGTTTTTGCTTTTTCAATAATTGATCTAACATATTTTCTTGGTTGATTGAATGAAATATTTTTAGAATCTTACACAATGAGTGTTATGAATTATTTTATTTCAGATTTAATGACATTAAATTTGTGATTTTTACGTATGTTTGCCTATTAATAATGTAGTGAATTATGATTGGACAATCAGCAGCATGCGGTCAAATTGAACGAAAACATTAAAAAAAAATGAAGGCACCTTTATTTTGTAAAACAATTGCAAATTTTTCAATATTATTTTGAAATTTGATATCTAGGTATAAAATTTTTGGCATTTTGCATAAAAATTTTAGCACATTTCAATTAAGCCTAGTTGGCAGCACTGCTGGTTGATGATCTTTACAAGAACGCTGACATTCGTTTCGTTGTTGTGGATTGCCTTTGGAAGTATTTATTTCGTCGTTACACAAACCTACTTGCTTGCCTATCGGACTCGATCAATTCTTCTACTCACTGTGACCTGTTTTGACTACCTACGGACTTCGATCATTGCCTATATGTGACCTGCGCTTGATTTTTGGATTTTGATTGCCTACGTTTCGGACTTTTATTTTGGATACAGTCGATAAAACTTGGTGCGCGTCGTCGCATCGACCAGACGTTCAGATATTTTTTTAAATACTCCGTACCCCACGGACGGTCTGGACTCCAAGGAGAGCATATGCTTAGGCTTTGTCGAGACCAGCATATTTGCACCTCCTCTTGCGAGATCCTCAGCCAAATCTGCCGCCGCACCAGCAGCGTGGATGTCAGGTCTGGATGTTTTAAAATGTAATGGAATCAAATTAACTTTTTATTTGCGCGCCATCTGCCTTATAAACGACGCATTATCTTGTATACGATTGCCACGCCATCTTTCATAATTCTGCGAAGACTAGCCTAATAGAACGTTTCTCGATCAATAAAAGAAAATTTGAAAATAAAGTCATGTAAGCCTCAAGAACCTATTTAAAAAAAACTACAAAATATTTTATACGATATACAAACGATTTTATTTATTTTACTTGGTTTAATCGTGGAATATAACGATTTTCGGGCTATTGACCAGCGCCATCTAGATTTAAGCAGAATTTTAAGCTTTTTCGGAAGAATGCAACATTGTATGAGCGTTGACAGTCTATAGTAATAATTCGTCCATGGTTTCTAGTAAGTATGGATGGATGGATGTTTGTTACTCTTTCACACAAAAACTACTAAACGGATCTGGATGAAGTTTGGCTCAGATATCGATTATAGTCTGGAATAACACATAGGCTATCCCGGATATTTTATCCGGGAATTCCCACGGGAACGGGAACCGCTGCTAGTATAATGGTTTTGTTTAACTCAAACATAAACAAACTCACCATAAAAAAGAGCAGATTATTCGTAACTAAAACAAAAATGATAATCATCTCAACATGAGTTAATGAAAAAATATCACTACATTATAAAACAAAGTCGCTTTTTTTGTCCCTATGTCCCTATATCATTATGTCCCTTTGACTGCTTAAATCTTCAAAACTACACAACGGATTTTGATGCGGTTTTTTTTAATAGATAGAGTGATTCAAGAGGAAGTTTTATATGTATAATAAAACCGTGCGAAGCCGGGGCGGGTCGCTAGTTTACAAATAAAAAAGAGCATCTATAATCTTATGGATGGTTGGATAGAAAGAAACATAAGCTTGCAACACTACGATGAGCGGGCCAGAAATACGCCTGGTTCTATACTAAAATGAAAATGTTTATTTAGTTACGTATAAGCAATAGAAATCGGTTCAGACTCGCCCTTATTTAACTTGGTGCGATTATGAACTCAGTGATGTATCTCATGCTTACCCATATTTAGCAAAGTTGGTCCACATTTTCACAACTCTGCTTCTGGTTTTTACGGAGTCACGGCTTCCTTTGCGTATCGGTCCGTCATATAATTTCAGTCCAAATATGAATGACATTTCGGCACTGTGACCCATTGAATTTAAAAAATCATATTCTTTGGGAACCGTCCACTCTCCAGCATAGTTCATGATGTAATAGTAGACGGGAACACCTGGAGCAAATTCTGTATGTAGTCTAACGGTCCTATTCACATAGTACAGAAAATAGTAATCGCTGATTATTTGTAAGAATTGAGTCTTTGTATCTTCTCTGAGTTTTTCTTCGCCCCCCACGTAGAACTTGACTAGTTGCTGTCCAATTGATTTGGTAACTAGTCCCTCCTCCCTTCCGAGTGATTTCGGCACTAGGAGGGCCGGGTTATCGTTAAACTTTTGAAAATCATAAAAGTCTTGTTTCTTGTATTCTAAAATAGCTGCTTCAATGTTATTGCTGCCTATTAAAAATGGGACTTTGTTAAAACTTCCTGACTTTATTAGCGACGGAATGCTTTTAGTCAAAAAAGCAGACTGCCCTTCAAATTCGATTTCTATACACGGTTTGAATATCGCATCTATCATATTATCGGTTTCTTCTTCTTTCGCTGCTTTCATCAATAAAAAAGCTTCCATAATTTCTAAAGCGGGTTTCTTCCTCAATTCATCTATAATTACACTTTTACATGTTTTATTGATGCCTAAAAACTTAGATAGTTCGATAACAGTTTGGGACGGATTCTTGTCTAGACACCAGTTATTGAGTGCGGAAGCACTTTGAGCTATAGCTTTGTGGTAGAGTCCCGTAGCCATTGGGGAAAACATCATGAAGTGGACAATAGCGCCGCCTGAGCTATTTCCGAATAGCGTTACGTTGGCGGGGTCTCCTCCGAAAGACGATATGTTTCTTTGCACCCATCGCATTGCCAAGACTATATCCTTCAAGCCGCAGTTACCGGGGGCTTCCAAGTCTTGGACCGAGAGGAACCCGAATGGTCCTAACCTGTATCCGCAGCGTACAAATACTACGTCTTGGCTCGTAAGAAATGATGGATCATAATTATAATCACAACATAATGCAAAGCAATAACTTCCAACCCAGAACATGACTGGTAAAAGTTTGTCCGGCTTAATATTCGGTGATAATATCTCTATGTAAAGGCAATCTTCGGAACCGAGCAGTTTTCCATCGATATCGATAGTCCAAGGTAAATTTGCAGGTTGCGTACAATCTTTAATTTCAGTCCATGGTGGAAAGGGGACCGGAGGCTGAAAAAAAAAGAAAATTACACAACAAATGAGATTTGTCTGATTGCCTTAACTACTCGTATGACGGTTTTGTTACTGTATTTGTGTAATTTATTTCTGGTGGCACTCAAAAAACATTATAAAATTAAATTGTAGCGTGTAAATAATAAATAACACTGGACATACAATACATGACATACATAGATTTTTTTATGATAGTTACATACAAATCCCCTAGAACCCCGGATTAAATATTTTCCAGTTATGTTTAAGATCTGAACCTTAGAATTTACGTCATATATTTACGACGACCTCTATGGCGCGATGGAGTAGAGGCCAAAGGATCGCCTTCAACACAGAAGGGTGTGGCTTCGATTCCCGCCTCGAGACAAATGTTTGGACATTTTTGTGTTTTTCATCATCTACAAATAGTTGTATATATCAGTCATCTGATCAGATGAGGCTGTATGGAATATCAGCATTTTTAAAAGAAATACATACCAAGAATCGTAACCATTTTATTGGTGGCTTAGCGTACGGAATACTCTGAAATCTGTAGTATATTCTTTCTTCATTTTTCTCAATGTAACCTAAAACTGGGCCATCTGTTGTATGTACCAAACATTTATCTTCATCAGGAATGGAATTCATCTTGATGCTCAAATTATATATTATGTCTGAAAACACAAACAAGTGATCATAAACATGAGTACTTCCCTTTATCTTTTATATTATGTAGGTATTTTAAACAGTCGAATTACCTAATTAATTCTAGATAACAAATGGTTCGTAGGAGAACTATTATTGTACTGATCGATTTCTTTATTTACAGTTATCAAAATATGCAAACAAGTCAGCGCGTAAAGATTTTTAATTTTTTTCAAGTTATTAACAGTGTCTTAAAGCCCTAGATGCGGGATAGCGAGATATGGTTTTCTCGTGAATGAGAAGTATAGACTATTATCGAATTTTAGCGCCGAAACTGGTTTTTACCTATTTAATGTTAGCTTAGTACGTTGTATTATTATACAACCAATCGAAAAATAAAAAGATGAAACTGAAGAACTTCGTTAAGATTTCTTTACAAAACTAAAACCTAAAGATAAATAAAAAGTATGTTTTTTTTACTCACAATCCAAGATAAAAGTACGAAGTATTATTTTCCCAATTATAAAGGTAGTAACTTTCACAGATTCTGAGAGATAAATAAACGATTTCCAAGCACAAAATTGCTTATTGCACACCATTAAATACTACCTATTTGTTAATCGAATTACGCCCAGATCTCAGTATTCATAGGAACCTGCGGGGTATTCTTGAATAATATAAAATTCTACATTATTTCTTGAGTTCCTCTAATATGAAATACGATACAAGAAAATCATTTATGTTCCCTATTTCGCACATAATTTTGTCTAGATATCAAGAACCCTGTAGTCTATTATTAGATTTTGATTCGTAGGTTTTTTATATATAATTACTTGCTTCCTCTAATCCTGTATCTTAGTAAGTTTTTTTATAATAAACAATAATTTGATTTTTTGCGCTTACGCCTTAACAAAAAGTGCTACGACTTTACAAAAAGTTAGCCTATGAACCAGAATTCCTATTCCTATAATATGTACACAATAGCTGTAACGTGCCCCCTTAAATACCTACGATACAATCTGTGCACAGAAAAAAATGTGTATTAAAAATATGAGAATGTGACTTTGACTACCTACTTAGTACAACGCGTAAGTACATAATTACAAGGTACGAGTAGGTACTTTACCTGTTCTAGAGATGGTAGTACCTATTTCATCACTCATATTGGTTTACAAAACACTCGATTTACCACTATATTGTTGTATCAAAACTCCATATTACATTTACCAAAAGACGCTTGTGTTTTATTTGAGTTAAAATACTTTTAAATGTTCTGTATCATTTCTGTAGACACGTTGATGATACCACACTTAATCGGAGGGACTGGTAAAGTGGAGTGGGGACTGATATGATAACGATACTTGACTAGAATAACTAGTGATGTACATAAATAAATTATTCGGTTGTCGAAAAGTCGATAAACTTGTCTATGGTGCGTAGGTGTTCCCTTCAAAGTTGTTTCTGTACTAACCTGCGTACCTATCATTTGTAATGAACCCATCACTTTCACATAACCAAGCCAACTAGAACCGGTCGATGTGAAAGTATACATAGTTGTGTATTTCTATCTGTAATCGTCATTGAAGTCGAGTAATCGATTCATTCGTTCGCTCATACACTAGCTAGGTAGGTGTTTTAATCTCGGGTCATTCAAGGCCAGTGAGACTGTATTCTGCTTCGTTACTTACAACCACTTATAAGGTTTTTCTGATGATAGAAGTAACAAAGTGGTAAACAAGGTATTATCATGGACTAAATGTATTATGTAGGTTTAAGGATTTCTTTACGTTATTGACTGTCACCCCGTGACCACAATCACTACAACGTTATGGAAATGTAGGGGAAATATAAACACAAAGTACGCGATAAATATTCGATAAATCGTTATTTTAATTATGTTTACAATTAAGTTTAAATTGCGAAAGTTTAAAAAGTTTTACGACAGGGAAGTAAGTAATGAAGCTAATTGTAACTAAGCAGATTCGGATATTAAATGTAGGTAGTTTATGATAATTATAATTTTGTCAGATCGTCTCTACCAAAATATTCTTTCAATATTTCTTGATCCATAACCACTTGATCACAGAATTTAATTTTTTGAACAAGTGAGCCCCATATTTCGTCTTCGTCTTTCGCCAGCATTTCTTTGAAAGCTGATGTGGTGATCATGTTGGCGAAGAATTTCCGATTAGCCGTGAATTTAGGGGCCAGCCCGACAGTGGTTCTCGCTGGACGGTTGATGAATTGTTGCATGTTATTTACTAAAAATCTAAAACAAACAGAAAATTACAATTCTTCAATAGGTACTTATAGTCGGTAGAAGGTTGAGAACATTGTCCTAGATTTGCGATCCTAGATCTAAGTAAGATACGATAATAGCCATGTATGTTAGTAGAAATAAACAAACTCTGTGTGTCCACAGATACTATAGTTTATTTTACATAGGAACAGTTCCCTGAAGGCTTACTTTTTCGCAGTTTCTTGTCTAATGAACTGAATAGTTTTTTTATAATCCCTACTTCCCTAGTCATATTATAAATGCGAGAGTTACTCTGTCTGTCTTTTACGTTTTGACGTCTAAAGCTCTAGAGCCTAAGAAAGCCCTAGAAAGGACAAAGTCAAAAAAGGGTTGTAAGTGGTTATAATAGAGAATGAAAGTTTGTGTGGAAAAATGTAGTAAGGTTTACGTGACTGCCAAAAGTCACTACTCGACGCGGACGACGCGACGCGACGTCGCGGGCACAGATAGTAAAATATAAATAAACATTTGTGATAAGATAATTTGTAAGATGTGATTTACGTTTAAATCAATCGATATTGCGTAAAACGACGCAAAAGAGTTCTCTAGAACGGTTTCTATGTGAAATGAACAGATAGTACCTATATGTAGGTATAGTAGGTCGGACTTACTGCTTGTTAGACGTTTTAGAACTTAAACATTGAGAGAATAGGTTCTGAAAAGCTGAGAATGCTTCATTTGCTGCTGCAGTAGCTTTTTCTAGTCTGAAATACAATACATTTTATGTTAAGGTTGCCGCTACGGTGTTCATTTGACCAAAATACACGATTATTTTTAACAAAATTAAAGAAAATAAATCACTACATAGTATAAAATAAAGTCGCTTTCTCTGTCCCTATGTCATTATGTCCCTTTGAACGCTTAAATCTTTAAAACTACGCAACGGATTTTAATGTGGTTTTTTTTAATAGATAGAGTGATTCAAGAGAGAGGGTTTATACGTATAATAAAACCGTGCGAAGCCGGGCGGGTCGCTAGTTATAAATAAATAAATAAATGCTAGACATTAACACAGCGTCTTCTAACCCCAAGCTCGTTTTGTAAAACGGTAGGTGAAACACGTACGTTTCGAAATACGTTTTGTAAAAATTAACATGAATAATGGTACCTACCTACACCGCTTTTGCTATGTGGGATGGGATAAATGAAAATAAATAATAAAATAATACTGGTCCATTCACACATCATCATTTAGTCCCAAGCTAAGCAGAGCTTCTGAACTTGTATTAGATAATAATATACTTAATACATTATACTACATGGATAGACATATAACACCCTGAAAATACGTGCGGATCGTACACACACTTGTCCCGAAGCGGGAATCGAACCCGCAACCTCCTGCCTCGCAGGTCGTCGGTAAAGTAGGTACATGTATATTTATAACAACAATATCATACTTCTCTTCAGCCTCGTTCGCGTCGTCAGGAGCACACCGTTTTGAAATAAATATAAAATAATACAAAAATAATTTAAATGTAGCGTATTTTTTTACGATCACCATTTTACTAGTTTACGAAGTTTATATAAAACAATAAAACATTGTCATAAAATCAAAATATGGTTAGAAAGAGAAAGCATTATATGACCATTCTATGGCACATGCAAGGTACAGCAACTAAAAATTGATTTGTTTTGTAACTAGCCTCTTCACACGGTTTCTCTTATGTGCTACTAGTATTAACAAAACGAAGCCTTTGTCAGGGATAATGAAGCTATCTAGTAATAGATACTTTAATGCAGCTATTATTAAAATAAAATCAAAAGCTGTAAAATTTTCTTTTCATTACTCATACTCGGAAAGTAGGTCTGAACATGCCTGAACAGCGGGTTGAAAGTGATACTTTTCCGCCCTAGGGAGAATCGTTTTCAACTGACAGCTGTAACGTTACTATTGAACTAAGACCAAGTAGGTACCTTACGTTCCGTAAGGTAGACGGAGCATATGGTCACTGTCATCCTATAAGGCGATGTAGCCGATTTGATATTGTTTTGGTTTTGTTTGATACCGTACGGTGACACGTGAATGTCAGATTGAGAAAATGAAAATTTGTGTTTGTTTTATTTGTAATTTTGTGTTTTATATATAATATTTAATCGAGAACTTAGTATATAATGACTTGTGTAGCTGTGGGTTGTAAAAGCCGTTTGGGATCTTTA
The DNA here is from genome assembly GCA_944547425.1 of Eupithecia centaureata. Taxonomy (NCBI): domain Eukaryota; kingdom Metazoa; phylum Arthropoda; class Insecta; order Lepidoptera; family Geometridae; genus Eupithecia; species Eupithecia centaureata. The sequence continues at coordinate 8,136,693 of OX155687.1, forward strand.
TGTGAAGATAAACGCAAGATATCTTTTCATCGGTAAGTCTATAATCGTGATAGACGCGGATATTACGCGGATATTACATGTATTTTCTTTGCAATATGTTGAATAGTTTTTTGTACATAGAATATAATAACTGTTTTACTACGTTATTTACAGCTCATTAGCAGTATAATTCTATAATTCACTAATATTAAAGAACAATACGAAAAACTGACATCTGATGTACCATTTTGATGCCACCTAGTGAAGTACTGGTAGTTGTCGATAATTTATTGTCGATGAATGTCTAATACTGGTTGACAAAATGATGATTCAAAAGTAAATTGTCGTAGTTTGAGAATTATACCTACCTACCGAGATAGTGCTACGGTACCTACATGAACCGACTAAGTTGGAGTTAGAAATCAAAACTTGATTATGGTGTCGCTAGTAAGATCTAGGAGACTAAAGATTGCAATGTAGCTAGAAGTTCACAACTTATTCTTATCTTTCACTTCTAGATATACAAAATATCCAATAACAAAAGAAAAATGGAAACAAAACTTGAGAAGACATGTCTGGGAGCCATCATAGAATTCTCGTTGGTGTTTTTTACATTTCCATGTTTCGTGCCACAGAATTGGTTATCAAAGGACTTACAAAAAAACTTTGAAAATAAAGGTTAAATGATAGCATCCAAGTGGTATCTAAGCACAAAATATTTCAGTTAAGTATAGTAGTTAAGTTAAGTTAAGTATATTTTAATTAATAAATTAAAATGATTTAAAATTAAAATATGTACATATTGCCCGTCACTTTCATATTTAAAATTGAAATAAGTCGTAACAAAGTAGAGGTACTGGAAAGTGTTTCTAGAAAGAACAAATTAGAGCTTGTTAAAACTATTTCATTTACATTGAAAAGATTATTAATTTATATTAATTAATTTGAGGGGATAAATTAATTATTTACATTTAATAAAAAATTTTTTAATAATATTTTAATGGGGGTTAAAGTATAGATAAAGAAAAAATTATTATATTTATAGTTAATTAGTATTGTAAAAGAATTTTGAAATAATTGAAATAAAAATTATATTAAAAGTAAATTTTATTTATTGTATCTTGTGTATCAGAGTTTATTAATAAAATTTAATTTATAATTAAATTCTCGAATTTAAAAGAGCTAATTAATTAGGAAAGTTAATGTTTCATAATTATTTTTAATAATTAATTAGAAATGAAATGTTATTCGTTTTTAAATATATCTAGTTTTTTTAAGAAAAAAATTTAATTTTAAATTTTTTAATTTAAAAAATTAATTAATTAATTTTTTAAAAATTGAAAATTTTATATTCTAAGGGATAAGCTTTAGTTTAAATATTTATATGAATTATTAAATTATTTTGAAAATTTTATAATTTAAATTGTTAATAAAATTTAATTTATTATAAATAATTTCAAATAAAAGAAAAATTTAATTTTAATTTAAATTTTTATAAAAATTATATTTTTAATTAATAAAAATAAATTATAATGATAAAATTAGTATATTTATTTAATAATGAAGTTTTATAGGTAAAAATTAATTAAAAGGAATTCGGCAAAATTTTATGTTCACTTGTTTAACAAAAACATGTCTTTTTGAGTTTAATTTAAAGTCTAATCTGCCCACTGATAAATATTGAAGGGCTGCAGTATATTGACTGTACAAAGGTAGCATAATCATTAGTCATTTAATTGATGACTTGTATGAAGGATTGAATGAAATATAAACTGTCTCTTTATTAATTTATAGAATTTAATTTTTTAATTAAAAAGTTAAATTTTTTTAAAAAGACGAGAAGACCCTATAGAGTTTTATAATTAAATTAATTTTAAATTATTTATTAATTATTTTATTAAAATTATTTTAATTATTTTGTTGGGGTGACAAAAAAATAAGTAAAACTTTTTTTAGTTTTTAACATATATAAGTGAATAAATGATCCAATTTTATTGATTATAAGAAAAAATTACCTTAGGGATAACAGCGTAATTTTTTTTTTAGTACAAATAAGAAAAAAAGTTTGCGACCTCGATGTTGGATTAAGATAAAATTTAAGTGCAAAAGTTTAAAATTTTGATCTGTTCGATCATTAAAATCTTACATGATCTGAGTTCAAACCGGTGTAAGCCAGGTTGGTTTCTATCTTTTATAAAATAAAATACTTTAGTACGAAAGGATTAAGTATTTAAATTAAATTTATATAATAAGAATTTTATTAATTTTTAAATAAATTTATTTTCTATTATTTATTATATTTATAAATTTTTGTATATATATATATATATATATATATATATATATATATATACTATTTTGGCAGAAAAATGTAATGGTTTTAGAAATCATAAATATATAATTAGATTATATAAATAGTAAATGTTTATAAATGATTTAATTATAATTATTATTGGATTAATTATTTTAATTTTAGGGGTATTAATTGGGGTAGCTTTTTTAACTTTATTGGAACGTAAATTATTAGGTTATATTCAAATTCGTAAAGGTCCTAATAAGGTGGGTTTTATGGGAATTTTACAACCCTTTTCGGATGCTATTCAGTTATTTACAAAAGAACAAACATATCCATTATTTTCTAATTATTTTTCTTATTATTTTTCTCCAGTAGTAAGATTTTTATTATCTTTAATAATTTGAATGTTATTTCCTTATTATTTTAATATAATAAGATTTAATCTAGGAATTTTATTTTTTTTATGTTGTACTAGTTTAGGGGTTTATACAGTAATAATTGCTGGCTGAGCTTCTAATTCTAATTATGCATTATTAGGGGGTCTTCGAGCAGTAGCTCAAACTATTTCTTATGAAGTTAGTTTAAGATTAATTTTATTATCCAGAATTATTATAATTATAGATTTTAGTTTACTAAAATTTTATTTTTTTCAAAAAAATATTTGATTTTTTTTTTTAATAATTCCTTTAGCTATATGTTGGTTTTCTTCTAGATTAGCTGAAACTAATCGAACTCCTTTTGATTTTGCTGAGGGGGAAAGAGAATTAGTTTCGGGGTTTAATGTAGAATATAGAAGAGGGGGATTTGCTTTAATTTTTTTAGCTGAATATTTTAGAATTTTATTTATAAGACTGTTATTTATTTTAGTTTTTTTTGGGGGTTATAATTTAACAATATTTTTTTATTTAAAATTAACTTTAATTTCTTTTTTATTTATTTGAGTTCGAGGGACATTACCTCGTTATCGTTATGATAAATTAATATATTTAGCTTGAAAAAGTTATTTGCCTGTTTCATTAAATTTTATGTTGTTTTACTTAGGAGTAAAAATTTTTTTATTTTAAAATTTATATTTTTTAGTATAAATTAATAGAATATTTATTCTTTCTTAAGTTTTCAAAACAAATGCTTTAACAAGCTCATTAATTATTCAAATAATAATTTATCTCAAAATTTTCTTATTAATGGATTAATAATATAATATGAAAGTAAATAACAGTTAAAATTTGTCCGGTTAAAACATAAGGAACTTCAACAGGTCGAGCCCCAATTCAAGTTAATAAAATAACTACTGTCACTATTGATCAAAATAAAAATTGATTGATAGGGTAGAATTGATTTCCTTGTATTTTTTTGTTGTAAGTAAAAGGAAGGATAATTAAAATTAAAATTGACATTACTAGTGCAATTACTCCTCCTAATTTATTAGGAATAGAACGTAAAATAGCATAGGCAAATAGAAAATATCATTCAGGTTGAATATGAACTATTGGATTAGCAGGAATGATAATCAATAATAATAATCAATAATCAAAATCTTTATTTCTTTAGGCTTACAAAATAAGCACTTAGACAAGTCAAATTTAATTTAATTCGCCTCAATTTTTTGTCCACTAGTGGAAGAGGCGAAATAGAAACCACTAGCATGTGTATAACTTATGTGTCTAATACATGTTTGCCTTATAAATAATTACATACTATTGTCGATGTGGAACTGAGCGACATCTGGCCAAGCACTAACGTCATTGATGTAATCATTTATGGAGTAATATGCCTTCTTGATAAGATTTAGTTTTATGTACTGTTTAAATCTACGAATAGAAAGTTCAGTTGCTTCAGATGGAAGCTTATTATAGAAGCGCACACAATTACCCATAAATGATTTCCCCAGTTTCCGTAATCTAAATGAAGGAATGTGTAATTTGTTCTTGTTTCGTGTATTTCTATTGTGAACATCACAATTTTTCAAAAAGTTACTTTTGTTTTTGTGTGTATACATTAAATTTTCATAAATATATTGCGAAATTACAGTTAAAATATTTATTTCTTTAAATAATTCCCTCAAGGAGTCACGTGGCTTTAATTTATAAATTGCACGCACCGCCCTTTTTTGAAGAACAAAGATAGTCTGAATATCAGCTGCCTGTCCCCAAAGCAAAATACCATAAGACATAATACTATGGAAGTAACTATAATAAACTAACCTAGCTGTGTCCTGATCAGTGAGATATCTAATTGTTCTCACTGCATAGGCTGCTGAACTAAGCCTACCCGCGAGAGCATCAATTTGCGGTTGCCATTGAAGAGTTGAATCAATATACAACCCCAAGAATACAGTAGAGTCAACGAAGTGAATAATCTCATTATTTAACTTGATTTGAGTTGGGAGTTCTCTAACATTTGGTAACATGAATTTTATACATTTTGTTTTTTTAGCATTAAGTAAGAGGTTATTGGCGGTAAACCAATTTAGTATCTTTGACAGCGAATTATTTACATCGTCAAAATTATGTTTATTTCTGTCAACTTTAAAAATTAGTGAAGTATCATCAGCAAATAAAACTATATCTCAAAGATCTTTTGCTAAAAAGGGAAGATCATTTACATATACTAAAAATAAAAAGGGACCTAATATAGATCCTTGGGGGACGCCTAATTCAATTTTTGAGCCCGTAGATCTTTCTTTACCAACGTCTACTTTTTGAACTCTATCAGATAAATATGATTGCATAAGATCCAGTGCCTTGTTGTTTATTCCATAGTGTTTCAGTTTCTCAATTAATGTACTATGATCCACACAGTCAAAAGCCTTAGAAAGGTCACAGAATACACCAATAGCGTTTTTGGCTTTATCCCAGGCCTCCAATATATGCCTTAATAGAACTGTACCAGCATCCGTTGTCGATCTACCTTTGGAGAAGCCAAATTGGTTTTCATGAAATAACCTATTAAGGTTGAAGTGAGAAGTTAACTGGGTAAGAATAATTTTTTCAAAAACTTTACTCATGGCAGGAAGTATTGAAATCGGTCTGTAATTAGCCGGATCAGTGTGGCTACCAGATTTATAAAGAGGAACCAACTTACTATATTTCATGAGATCAGGAAAAACTCCTGCGTCGATACAACTATTGAAAATATAGGCCAAACAAGGAGCCATTTCCTTAACAATTGAACTTAATACTTTTGTTGATATACCCCAGAGATCCTCAGTGTTTTTAATGTTAATGGACTTAAAGATTTTCACTACATAATCAGCATTTACATAACTAAAGATAAAACTATCATTACATCTAGCAACTGAAGATTCTAAAAATTTAACAGCCATTGATGCTGAGGAGTTTAGAGACTGGGTAACAATTTTAGGAATAGCAGAAAAGAATGCATCAAAAGCATCGGCAACATCTTTTTCATGTATAAGAATTGAATTATTAATTTTTAACCTTATTTCCTTATAACGTGGCTTTGATTTACCTGTTTCGTTATTTATTAGCCTCCATGTTGCTTTTATTTTATTAGATGATTTTATTATTACATTCTTTAAAAATAGACATTTTGCTGTGTTGCAGACTTTCTTAAATGTTTTAGAATAGTTGGTTACATACAATAGAAACGCAGGATCGTGTAACATAGTTTCTCGAGAAGCATAAAGGTCATATAGTTTATTCCTACTTCTATAAATACCCGGAGTGGCCCAATCAATAAACCCGACCCTGTCCCTCACTGTGCAAGTTTTAAGTTTGAATACTTCACTGTGTTCCCTGTGTATGACATTCAAAAGTTTGGAAAATAATTCATTGGGGTCATCAGAACAAGGTATACTTGATACTGTTAGTTCAACTCTACTTTGAAAATTCTTAATACGGTTCTCTGTTATTGGCCTGTAGGTATATTTTTCTACATTATTTCTATCATTACAGCTAAAATTAACACTTTGACCATAATGGTCTGATTGGAAATGCCTAACTACTGCTTTGCTGGTTGGAGTTTGACTGCAGTAAATATTATCTAAGCAGGTGGCAGATGTTTGGGTTACCCTAGTGGGATCGTTAAAAAGATGTTGTAAACTAAAGCACTTGAATAAATTAAGCAATCTGTCGGCGAGGGGATTTGCTAAAATATCTATATTAAAGTCGCCGCAAACAATGATATCCTTCCTACATGTAAATATCTTCAGTAAAACTTCTTCCATAGTACATTCAAAAGCAACCTGATCTGCGTTAGGAGGGCGGTATACACACACTATGATATGTCGCTCCAGTTCCACACAAGAAAGTTCAATAGTCTTCTCAATAGTGAGTTTTACAATATCTTTTCTTTCTTTACATTTAAGACTATTTTTTACTAAAATCAGAGAGCCACCACGTATTGCAGCTTTTCTTTTATATGAACTTACAAAACAATAGTTATTATAAAAGGGAAGTAACTGATTCTTTACAATCCAGTGTTCTGTTATACACATAACATCTACATTTAAATGATTCATAAATAATTCTAATTCTAGGATTTTGCTGGGTAAGCCTTGTATATTCTGATGGACTATGTGAAATATGGCTTTTTGCTTTCCCATTGTCGTCGCGGTCAGTTTAAATTTGAGTTTACTGACACTGTAGCTTTAATGCCCTCATTAGTAATATTACTAACTACATGTACAGGCTCGTCAGGTAACTGCGTTATACTACTTATAACGGGATCAAAAATATTGTATGCTAATAATTTAGCAATTATCTTTTTACATTGGTGGGTTAGGTCCACTGTGTCCCTAGTCAAAATAGTTTTACTAATAAAATTATTAGTATCAAAAAATAATACATCATTATGACGACATGTCATGTTGTAAATCATGAAATTATCAGGATCTCCCAATAAATAAGGATTAGTTAAAGTTAATATGATTAAAATAAAAATTAGAATAATAAATCCGATTAAGTCTTTGAATGTAAAAAATGGATGAAAAGGAATTTTATCTAAATTTCTATTTAATCCTAGAGGGTTATTAGATCCTGTTTGATGTAAAAATAGTAAATGGATAATTGTTATTATTAAAATAATAAATGGTAATAAGAAATGGAAAGTATAAAATCGTGTTAATGTTGCATTATCAATAGCAAATCCCCCTCAAATTCAACTTACTAATAAATTTCCTAAATAAGGAATAGCTGAAAGTAAATTAGTAATTACGGTAGCTCCTCAAAAAGATATTTGACCTCAAGGTAATACATATCCTATATAAATTTTTAAAAATAATTTCGTTTATGTTAATGTAACTAAGTACCTACCTAAGTTTTCTCACTGCTCATATCCTAAATAACGACGGCAAACAACCATCACCGCTATAATTATTATCAAGAAGATTTATCAAGTTTATGTAAGTTTGAACAAAATAACCTTAGTAGGTCTTTATTTATATACCTACAGGGTCAGGTACCGGTTAAGTCGATCTAGATCCTTGAGGGGGTTGTAGTTTCAATCATTACCAGCTGATTGATTTAATCATTATTGACTCACATACTCCAAACTTAATATAAAACCCCACAAACACCAAAAAAATATAGGTGATTAATGAATATTGGTATATCTTTTCAAGTAAAATGACAGCTTGCGGATTTTAAACATAACTGAATTTATTATAGTTACTCTTTTATAATAATATATAATAATGCTGGACAATCCACAAAGCACCATCTAGCCCCAAAGTAAGCTACTCAAAGCTCGTGGTATGGGTACTAGATAACTGATTTATTAAATACATTATTATGCATAGATATACATTTTTTATAGTACATTTATACCCAGACCAACGGAACATAGGTATATCTGCAGATCGTTCACAAATTTGTTCTGAGGGGTTTGATTCCCGAACCCGTAACCTCCTGCGTTGCAGGCGCACCTTTGCCCACCGCGCTACATCGGTCGTCATGATCAACATACAATGCAGCGGTTACAACAAACCTGCTTACTGAAATCATAATTTAATCGATAAGTACAGAATTTCACATCACTATTCTCACATTTCAGTAGAATGTCAGACAAGAATCAGATTGACCACATACGTATTTGAATGTAACTGAAACTGAACTGAAAAATTATATCTATCTTTTTTTTTCATATGGCATACTCCCAAAGAGCAAGAAGTCAAAACAGTGTCAAATGTTCGTTTTTATAATGTTACATCTAGTTACTATAATATAATCTTTGCTATTGAACCATGATAGTGGCAGAATAAATGCTGCAGCTAAAAAAAAAAGTCGCCTTAGCGACAATTCACTGAATTCAAAAAATACCAAAGACAAGGCAGTATGGCTTTATGGCTTTCGCCTGTCCTAGATGGACTAATAAATAAAAAAAGAAATTAGCGGCAATTTGATTAATTTGTTTTCTCATGTTTTTTATTTATATTTCCTTGTATTCGTAATGAAAAGCACAGTGTTTACCTCGGGTGAAAGTAACTTATGTAGTCCCTCGACTATTGGCGCCCTCGTTACACTCGGGCGCCAAACCCCGTCTCGGGACTAAATAAGTTACTTTCAACCCTTTGGTAACAATGTACTATTCTTTGTGAAACTCCAATTGATAGTTTTAAAACTTTGAATGAATATTTCCTGAAGTTAACGAATTAAAATTTCATCATTGAAAAACAGTTTTAATTACGCTGAGTTTAACTTCAGATCTTTGCTAATATTTTTGTACATTTTCGTGTACATTCCACGATATAAACGTAGTATAGTCGGAAAAGTAGCATTGTTTATTGCTTTCGGTACAAAACCTACAACGGTTTTACTTTTCTTTTTATAATTATGTTATCGCTGCGTTCGATCTTTGTCTCATATAGCGGTTCTTTACGTATATTATGTGATTGTTTTAAAAAAGAACTAAAAATGTGTACTCTGTTTTTTATGTTTTGCGGGAGAAATACCTATTCATCCTCCCTCGGGGAAAATTCTATACAAATTCGGTGATCCCGAATTGGTCCTCTAGAAATTTTCTTCTTTCTACAGGGTTACTTGTAAGTAGACCCGATCCTTTCAGGACGTGATAGCAGGGTTCAGTAGAAACCAATTTGACTCTGAGGTACCCTGGTCTAAAGTTAAGCCCCTTCGAGATATTTGAATTTTTAATATTTTTAGTGAAAGTGTCACCTTGAAGTCGAAGATTTATGATATTTTTTAAAAAACGTCTTTTTTTGTAGGTTTTTCGGTGTTTTTTTGTAAAAAATAACTCACTAAATAAGAATAACCTTTGAAAGTCTAAGAAATATGGTAAACGCTAGAGCGGTAGGCCCTTTAAATCTGAATTTAATGTAAAAATGTGGCAAAGTATTTTTTTAATCGACGTTTTCTCAAAAACATGTACCTACATTATTTTGTGCAGATTATTTAAAAAACATCTACATGTTTTTAGCTATCCAAAAAGGTGCAATAGTTGGGGCACCAGTGTACGATCTTTTTAAAAATTCGATAACTTTTAAAAAGATCGTACTTTGAGTCCTTTGTTATCGAATTTTTAAAAAGATCGTACACTGGTGCCCCAACTATTGCACCTTTTTGGATAGCTAAAAACATGTAGATGTTTTTTAAATAATCTGCACAAAATAATGTAGGTACATGTTTTTGAGAAAACGTCGATTAAAAAAATACTTTGCCAAATTTTTACATTAAATTCAGATTTAAAGGGCCTACCGCTCTAGCGTTTACCATATTTCTTAGACTTTCAAAGGTTATTCTTATTTAGTGAGTTATTTTTTACAAAAAAACACCGAAAAACCTACAAAAAAAGACGTTTTTTAAAAAATATCATAAATCTTCGACTTCAAGGTGACACTTTCACTAAAAATATTAAAAATTCAAATATCTCGAAGGGGCTTAACTTTAGACCAGGGTACCTCAGAGTCAAATTGGTTTCTACTGAACCCTGCTATCACGTCCTGAAAGGATCGGGTCTACTTACAAGTAACCCTGTATATTTATACAATAGCTAAAGAATCACCCAAATCGGTCCACAATCTATACTTATAATAAAACTGTAACCGGTCCAATTCTGTACATTGAAGATATTTTGAAATTTTTTTTTGGAGGGCACTCTATTATCGATACTCAAGCCAAAACTGTAATTTTTTTCATTCATGTCTGTCTGTCTGTCTGTCTGTCTGTCTGTCTGTCTGTATCGTAAACGCGCATCACGCCGAAACTACTTGATGGATTTAAATGAAACTCGGCATGATTATAGGTCATACTACGAGGAAGGACATAGGATACTTTTTATCCCGGATTTCAGTAAGGTTCCCATGGGAGAGGGTATGAAAGTAAAATTCCTTTACCGCGCATCACGCCGAAACTGCTGAATGAGTTGGAATGAAACTCGGGACGATTTGAGTTCATACTACAAGGAAGGACATGACATACTTTTTATCCCGGAATTCGGTAAGGTTCCCCTGGGAGGGAGGGTGAAAGAAAAATTCTTAAACCACGCATCACGACGGAAGTGAATGAATTCGAATGGAACTCGGGACGATTGGACATGGGATACCTTTTATCCCGGAATTCAGTTTGGTTCCCCTGGGCTATACGGGTTTTCAAAAATTTCTCACAGCATTTGAACGACGCGCAAACTTGAACCCGTATAGCCCAGGGGAACCAAGCTGAATTAAACTGATAAACGCGAAAGTTTGTAAGTATGAATGGATAGATGGATGGATAGATTGATAGATGGATGGATGTTTGTTACTCTTTCACGCAAAAACTGCTGAACGGATCTGTATGAAATTTGGCACAGAGATAGATTATAAGCTGGAATAACACATAGGCTTATTTTATCCCGAAAATTTCACGGGAAAGGGAATTACGCAAGTAAAATCGCGAGTACTCGAAATACTAATCATGCGCAGACGAAGTCGCGGGCACCAGCTAGTTATTAATAAATGATTATACCAAAATACTTTTATTTTCCACTAACAAAAAATAATTAAAATAAAAATCTTAATAAAAAAAATTAAAATTTAATTAAAGTCGAAAAGCAGGTTGCAGCTTTGACAACAACTGACGGAGTAATCGACAAATATTGTACTTACATAAAAAAACATACGTACATCAGAACTTAGAACTACTTTTTATTCTGGTTAAAAGGTGAGAAGTGGGAGGGTTGAGGAAATTATCATTTTTCTCGGAGCTCTGAGGTTAGCATTTTGAAATGACGTTCGAAATAAATTTCCGCCGTCGCCTCTGGGGTGGAGCAGTAGGGGGCGTTCGATTGGAACATTGGCCCGATAATAATTAATTCCTTCAAACCGCATCCGCTTCCCCATTTCCAGCGATGATGTACTCTATTTCCCTCGAACGTAGGATACTAGAAACTTACCTTGTAATTTTACTAAATTACTGAACCTTATTTATTTCCGTGGTGACGCAATTTTATTGATACTTGATTTGTCTAAGGTATACAATGTGTAAGTTATATGCCAAATACATACACACAGGCACAGTGTGTTTTGTTTAACTGAGATAGAATGAAGCACCCACAGATCATTCTTAAAATAAACAAAATGCTATTGAATGAGAATTATTCTTCTATTATTTTTCTTTTGATGCAAGGAAATCATTCTAAGAACCAGAAGGTAGAATTGGTGCTGGTAATTGCCCCTGACTCGTCCGTTGCTAATTAGTCGATGCCTCTTCGAGCAAGCCCCTGCACGATGGAATTAGAAATCAATAACATTATTTCTTTAGGCTTTCAAAATATTCGGTAAGTAAAATTTTATTGTCCATACAAATAATTAACAAATAAAAAAAATATCATTGATTTTCATTTTTTTTCATTTTTGGCCACTACTGAAAGAAGTTTAAAAGCAAACTAGTACGTTTTAATATTATCTTAGTGTAATGTTTGCTTTATTAATTACCCTTTACTTAATTACATACTATTATCGGTGTGGAGTGGAACTGAGCAATAGTATGTACGTATCTGGCCAAGTATTAACGACATTGATGTTATCATTTAAAGATATACTCTTAATACGGTGTTTATTTAGATAATATTGAACCGATGTTAACCCTTATATAAATAAATGCATAGAGTAATAGACCTTCTAGATTTTGTTTTACAAAAAAAATACAATACAAACTGTCAGTTGCTGTTGCAGGGAGCGCAGGGAGCCTGCCCTGCAACAGCAACTGACAGTTGCTTCAGATAAAAGTTTGTAACAAGAAGCGTACGCTATTGCTCATAAAAGATTTTCTTACTTTTAGTTATAATTTATTTATTTATTTATTATTTTCACAATTTGTATCTCACATTTTCACAAGTTTTCCATGTTTTTGTGTATATTAATTTTTCATTATGTATTCTATAACTAGCGATATTACAGTTAGAATAATATAAAAGGACATGATTTGACGAAAAATTAAAATTATTATGGAACACAAACTATCGATAGATGATTAAAAACACTTAGTTATTGCAAAATCTGACGCGGCGGCTGAGTGTTTAAAAGACTAGAGGTTGATAACCTTCGTAATATCGAGTGATAATATTCGAAATGTGCGTGATTTGTATGATTAGATAATGTTGACACTGGGATTGATAAATATGTATGTTCATGGTCAAAAATCCTATTAATATTAAACTGTTGTTGCTCGTTCAATTTGGATCTCAGAGACGTAATTTAGATGTGAACACTTAGTCGTGCACTCCCCTATTAATTTATTGACATATCTATATTACACATTAGCAAACAAATTAGCTGCGTGCCTTGTCTTATCTTATACATGTCTAGTCAGGTGGGAGGCTTTCTATTTCCTGTCATCAACTGCGTAATATGCAAATGAAGCAGCCTACAAGGTAGGAAAGCCGCATAGGGTGGAATTTGCCCTTAAATTGGAATATTAGCTATCTGCTAACAAATTCGTCAGAGGCGGGCCTCGATAATGAATATACGTCCTACTTCCGATTCTTTTTATTGAATTTTAGCATGGAGGGGTGAAGGAAATAAAGCAAGAATATTGGCATGTTCATTGGATTTGATTTTCTGTGGATAATTTGATTCTGTTTTTCCCCTTATTTCCTAGTCGAAATGTCTACTCCATCGACAAAGAGATAAAAGGTGACTATAATTTCATAAGATTGGCATCCTCCATTGTCCTAAACATTTCTTGCAAAATGAAATATAAGTATTCTTGAAATAATATTTTAAAACATAGGGAATCATCATTTCTTATCTCGGTAATTATCATTAAGGCATATTTGGAGTATGATTGGCATTTGAGATCTTATTAAAGGAAAGGGGCCGGAATGTTGGGAGGGTCAACCTTCAACCATTCTTCCATATCTAGGTACTTATTGAATTCTTCACTGAACGACAGCATGGCAAGTTCGTTCATTAGAAACCATCGCATCAGGAAAATTTAATTTTAATACAGCAGTTCATAACCTAGATTTTCTTCAAATTTCTTTTTTCAGAAATCAGAACTCATTAATTTTATTTCTATAGGCACACTTCAAAAGAATAAGTTAAAACAAATAAGGTGTTCATTGATTTTCTATTCGCGTCAATTTTTTATCAAATAGTGGAAGAAGTTCACTTCTTTCATAGAAGCGCACACTAATGCCTGTGTATTGATTGGATGTATAAATATTATATAAATGATTTTTCTAAACGATGGGATGTATAAATAAATAGTTCTTTTTTTTTATGTCAAATATACACGTTTTCATAACTATATTCCTGTTTTTGTGTCTATACATTAAAATTTCATAGATTTGTTTCATTTTAGGTGTCTTTGTGATATTATTTGAAGAGTCATGTATTACTTTGAGAATCTACTAACTATTGTTCTATTCACACTTATTCACAAAATAGTTCTCATACCTACGCGAACTGGTGAATAATTCCTACCCAAATAAAACGTTTTTTTCATTCTGACTCAATTATTGCCTTTCACAAGAGAGCTCATAAGAATTTGAGTTAATTCTATTGCCTTTTCCATTTACTCAGACAATTTTTAAGTACCTACGTAAGTACCATTCCTCCCTTCCACGATTAAATTTTAAGTGAATCGTTAGGACGCCGTCGGGCATTGTTTTGATTTAAGGGAGAATTAATTATTGTATACTCTTTGCTCTGAATGTTGATTCTTTTTGACCGACTTTAAATATGAAGAGACCGATCACTTGAAAAAGATTGAACCGATGTTCCCGTTTAAATTACATAGAAATCGGTCTTGCCAGCTGTTTAAATAAATCTAATCTTTAATTGTACATCCTACTTACTATATAATAAACGCGAAAGTTTGTAAGTATGGATGGATGGATGTTTGTTACTTTTTCACGCAAAAACTACTGAACGGATATGGATGAAATTTGGCACAGAGATGGATTATAGTCTGGGATATATTAATAGGGATATATAATATATATTAATAGGCTATATTTGATTCCGGAAATCCCACGGGAACGGGAATTACGCGGGTGAAACCGCAAGGCGCTGCTAGTTGATGATATTTTTTATAGTCGTTGATAGAGAAGTATATTATTTTAGAAAATATTAAAAAACTGTTTGTTGCGGTTATCTTTAACATGGCCGTAAACATTGCGCACGGAATTGAAGTCAAGATCGTTTTAAACATTGACATGTTGACCGACGAGTTTTGAAAAGTTTTATTAGTTAGGTAGAGTTAGATATTCATTTTTGTTTTTTATTATTTAGTTTGGCTGTCTGGTTTATGTTTTTTTAATTAATTTAAAGAGATTTCAACTTTTACATAAATAACTCAATCCCTATCGAAAAACTGACTTTGTCTTTTTGAATTGTGTCCAACGATGTAGAGCCAGCTCATTAGGGGAGGCCTATGTCCAGCAGTAGACTAACATGGGCTGATGATGATGATACAGAGCCATAATCAAGAAGCCAACTTAACCATTTCCTGATATTAATTGAGTGCATATAAAACAAATGCACATTCATTGGTTTTATTAGAATGTACTCAATGGATAATAATTTTACAACAATAGAATACAAATCATATTTTTTTTATATTTCAGTGTCCAGACTGTCATTATACCTAGGTTCATATAAGTTACCAAAATTTATATAACGAATTAACAATCGCGATTTCACACCATGACAAGAACAGAAGGATAAAATACCCAAACTATAGGTACGAATAAACCTAAAGCATAATTTCCTCTAAGACATTTCCAAGGAATTGTACAAACTAAGTAATGAGATAATCGCGCCAGCTTGATATCACAGTGTCTGTTAGGAAAGGGTGGTGTGACATTACGGGGAAATATTTATTGGACTTGCCAATTAGGAATTCGTCCGACAGCTGCGCTCTAATGGAGTATTTCGTAGTCGCTCTAGCTTCAAATGAACGGGCAACGTCGCAGATGTGGCGGCGAAGACATTTTACCGGCAGGCCCAAGTCATTCACTTGTTAGTTTTTATCTTCTATATTTATGTATTCTGTATTAAAAATATCAGTTATCTAGTACCATAACACAAGCTTGGAGTAGCTTACGTTGGGGCTAGATGATGTTGTGTGGATTGTCCAGCAATATTTATTTAGTAAAAAATAGAAAACTTGCTGAGTCATCAAGTTATCTCTGATACTAAAAAAGCTACGAAGCTGTAATTTCGTATGGCGGTTCCATTTAAGGACGTAGGATGTAGATTCCTTTTATATACCTCTACACTGAATGCTTAAATTTTTTGACTACGTATTTAATTTTACTTCGATAAATTAGACTGGTTGCGACACATCTACCGCATGTCGGATAAGGCATGGGTGAAATTCAACAAAAAATAGATCCCCCAAGAAAATAATCGACCCAGCGGCAGACAAAAGAGTCGTAGATGAAAAAAAGAACTCCACGCGCTTTAAACTTTTGAACCATGTAGTTGAGTATAATAGAGAATTATAGAAGGAGGGAAGGGAGGCCCTTGCCCAGCAGTGGGACAGTACAGGCTAATAACAAAACTAAGCAGACCTTGTTTTATGTTTAGTCAGTGTAGTCACCCTTTTTTATTATACGCATAAAACACACAGAAGAAATATCTGCAGATCATACTAACATTTGGTCCAAGACTGGAATCGAACCCGCAACCTTCTGCGTCACAGGTATATACAGACACATACGTAATTCAAGTACTCACAAAAAGTATTACATAGGAAAATTGATTATCCAATCGCTTCTGCTTTTCACCTAAAAATGCGGCATCTAAAAATGTACCAGAATTGCCACCACCTTGTAACGTCTCCTTGAAAGGTTTTCTAGCTTAATTTTAGCCGTATTTCTTTTATTTTATTAAATTATTCATTTTATATTCGTTATCTATGTTGGAATATATGAGCCACAATCTGTGAATACGTTATTGAGATATCGCGCGGATGCCAAGTCGATGCTCTACATTAGCTATGAAGTATCATCTCTTCAAAAATCTAAGCTTGCGCGTTTCTTTATCAAGATGATCGAGGGATGAGCACACGGCAGAACCACAAGCTTGCTCTGCTACTGAAATGCCTTAAATTTTTTTCTCGATATTGCTGAGCAAAATATGATGGTAAATGTTCAACCGACTCTATAATATCTTATCACTTTATTTCTTGTATTATTTTGATAATTTTGTACCTATGGTATAAAATTTTACTTGCCTAAGTGCTTATTTTGTATGCCTAAAGAAATTAAGATATTGATTTACTTGATTTACATGAAATAAGAGGTGGAGGATATGAATTCGATTGCAGGTTTAATTTACATACGTAAAATACGAGTCATATTATCAGATTTTTATGATTCTTTAGCTTGTGTATCCACAAAATGAAGTAAATATTCATCGACTTTAAAATAAGAGGTGGAGGATCTGAAATCTATTCCCGGTTTATATTTTTGTAGGTATGTTTATGACTTATGTTGTCCGATTTTTATCATACTTTCGCTTTTGTATCAAAAAATGAAAGTAAAACTTCATCGATTTTAAAATAAAAGGTGGAAAGATCTGAATTCGATTGCAAGTTTTTTTCGTATGTAGGTATGTATGAACACTACTCAACAAAGTCTAGGGAACAAGGATTTCTTTGTTTTTGATGGTGATGTGTTGATTGTCCAGCATTATTAAATTTTACTAGTGTTATCCGATTTTTATGATTCCTTCGCTTATGTACAGACATTTTACCAATACAATTACTATTATTTAATAACTTGATTGGTAGCGTGACCCGAATCGTATCCTTCGGGTCAACCTCCAACACCAGATAACGTCTGTTTTTCCGTCCTTTGCCGTTTCAGTCCAGTGGACGGCACGAAGTTCCTGTTGGTTATTATCGACTTCGTCGCTACAGCGGTATCTCGGATGCCCACCAAAATTTAGGCTACTCAAACAACCGCGTACGCTCTGTTAGCTGATCGATCCAAATGGATGAAAAAATTATCGGCCATATAAATGTTTTTCTTCCCAATATTAACAACGAAAATTATAATCAAGGAAGATAAAAGAATTTAACTAGTATCTACAATTGAAACCATTGAGCTAGCTGTAGAAGGTTGCAAACAGTCTAAAGGTCTAAAGCTCAATTGATCCATATCAATACCAGTCAGAAGCGTCCTCAACATTCATTATCAGCTTTCCCACTTTGTTTCTGTGGAAAATTATATAAATATAAAGTCCTTTAGGAGTAAAAACATAACATTAAAATAAAACTCAGGTATTTTATCTGCTGGTAAACTCAAAGTTTGTATTTAGGCCGACTTGTTTATTAGTAAAAGTTGCACGTCGTCGACGCTCCGTCGCCGCTAGCTATACGGGAATAGACAGGATATGTTTGTTGTGCTAAGAGCAATGAGATTTGTAGTATCATCATAAAACGTCCCAAGTTCTAGGACTAGGAAGACGGAGTAGCGAGGGTGGAATTACGCAATACTCGTAAAACTTTCAGATACAGTGAATGTTTAGTAAACTTGTCAGTATAACAAAGCTACTTTCCCTGCCATGAATAAGGATCTATTTTCTACCGACTTTCAAAAAGGAGGAGGTTCTCAGTTTAGTCTAGTCACAAAAAGTAGAGTTACCTACCTTCGGACAAAGATATCGGTTCGCGCGCTTCATCGCTTTTTTACATCCAACCGTATCGTAATTTGTAAAATATGTTTTTATGACATTAAACACGAATTCAACTGTGTCTCCTTTCTATCGAATAGTTATTCGTATAATCGTTAATTTATTTTATTTCAGTGGTGATAGTATCACATTTTATTTTACAATATATTTAAACAAAATCATATAGCTAAATTCAGTTATTTCATTATTGAATGTCTATATTTTTTAGATATACCTACAGTTTTTTTTGGTTTCCGCACTAGGTTTATTTCACCTGTATCGACTTAGAATTGTAAAATAATTTAACGTGTTTCAAAAAGACATATATGTAAAACGACTTCAAAAAAAAAAAAATGAGAACATCATCAATGTAGGTAGTCATTAAAATGCTAAGAACGGATAGATCTTGATCAAATTTATATGGGCCAACATCACTGACCTGTATCTATACAATTGTATAGATACAGGTCAGTGGACAGCACGAAAAAAATCGATAAATCGAATTGAGTATCTCCGCCCTTTTTAATTCGGTTGAAAAAGCGGAGTATGTACATACTACTTTATTTATATAGATTTAGAGAGGAGAATAAAATTCTTACCTGACTATTCGTAAGTTATAACCACGGTTATAACAAAGACTAATGTATGTTCCTAGTTTCCTAGTAGGTACAAACAAGGTTAAGTGAAAAGGCCAGCTGTAAAGTTATTGCTTGGATACCAGTGTAGGTGATGTCTTGTCATGGAACAAGGTAGGCGCTCAGTGACATGTCTAATATTGGTTTTTGGTTCATTCTCATAAAGAGAGGAGGCATCCGTTTGGAGACACGATATTTCATTTTTTATGATGTAGGTGGCACCCAGAGCGCTATAAAAATATAAAAAGAAAGAAAGTGCGGCAACATTTTACGACCTTTAATAGTGCCACTGCGATAGTTGGTTGGTCTTTCTTTATAATGAAGTTGTGCGAAATATTTTTATGCTTTTCCTGTTTCATAAATTTTCGTCATGGGAAACATTCTAATTTCTGCTAGTGCAGATTCATATTTGGCATGGCTATTTACCGGAGAATCTATTTAATAAATACTAGTAGTAACTTTTACAAAACACAACTATAACTTTTAAACACTAACTGTTCCCAAAACTCTCTTTTTTAGAAATATTGTTAAAAGTTGAAACGTACCGCTTAATTAAAGTATCTTTTACTTATAATATTTATGTTTTGAAGAAAACAGCAACATTTTCTCGAAAAAATTAATAAAAACAAACCGAGGCAAGTTTAATAAAACTGAGGCATCTTTTTAATTTTTTCCATTTTCCCGAAATCGGAAGACGAACGGACACAAGGGCTTCGTTAAAAAGGGTAGGAATCCCAAAAATCAATGTCGACCAGGCGGCTTAACAAGGAAAACGTCAGATTGAGGAAATCGGCTGAGTGGACCTACTTTTAACGGTTGTTAGCCTCATAATTAAATGTAGGTTGTTATTTACTGAGTATCGCTTTTGAATGGTTGATCAACCTAAATGGAATTTCTTCTAATTGATCGTGGCCTTGATAACGATATGGTCTTTCTACTGTTTCGATGTCGTGTAGGTTAAACCCCTTAATTGGATTGAGAGTTACACGCGGGACCTTCTTAACCTGTGCGGCTTGGTATACTTTTCTTTTAAGTCTCTTGGTCTCAAATTAAATTTCGCGACGAATACAAAACAACAAAGTGAGTTATATTACATTTTAAGCTCAATATGGCGGCTTGTATAAAAAACTGTCTAAGTATCCTAGAACTTTTTATTCGGCAAATCCGTCTAATCTTACAGTTTATTCAAATTCAGGCGCGTATTATTCCTTCTTATATTCCATGTAAGACCTTGTTCATCAACATATTTCAGCACATGTTCAGTAAATCCGAGTAGGTAGAAGGCGCAATCTGTCGGGCAATAAGTCACGACTGTCAATACAACGACAGAATATAAAACATTAGTTCCCCGGGGTAGACAAGCACTCATATTTCAGAAGCGTGTGCGTGCATTTCAAAGGCGTATGTGATTGATTAAACCTTCGACCTTTTGGACTGTGTGGACTAGTGCTAGGTGACCGGGTTGTGTATAAGAGTACGCAGATTTTCATAAACGTAGATAGAGCTCATTAATCACGTTGATTAAAAATTTACTGCACGAGTGAATCCCGTTTTAAAATGAAGCCAATTTAGTGCTGAATTCGTGTTTTCAGCACATTTTAAAAGTACTGAAGTCATTTGATACGTCCATTTACGTTCATTTTTAGAACGGTATAATAAGTTGGTCATAAAATGGGTGTAACCCAAGGTACATTGGATCGTTTTATTTGAAATATGGACTATTAGTGTCCTGCTTTTAGGTCTTATGAGTTAAGAGCTTAATCTCAGTAATAAAGACATTAAACTCGGAATTGCTCGAAGGAGAAAATGATTCATCATAAAGCTCAAATTGATTTCAAGGTGAAATAATGTCAAATATCTTAGCAAAGTAAGTGCTTACAGCTTTATTCTGATAGTTCGTGTAAAACAAGTTCATTAATCTAAGAGCAAATTGTAAAGTGGACATTTTCCGGTCGAGAAATTCCCTGAAAGCATTACAAATAGAGATAGTGTGTTGGTCGGTCCTGTGTATCCGGCATTGATATAAAGTAAGGCGGCCGTGGCGAGGTTAATGAGAATGAGAGCCATTTCGCATCCCGCCTCATGGGCCGACGCGGAGCGAGTAATAAAGTTTTACGCCACGACCCTTATTACGCTTCCCACGATTCACCCTTCTGCTGGACAGCCCGATTAACAAAGCGTAAACGGATTTACTCGCTACTACAAGCGTTTTAATGACACAAAGATTTTTGTTAGCTTCTGATCGGCCAGGCAGAACACTGCTAGCTATCCAGTGAGAAAGTTAGGAAAGCGGAACAAATTAGATTTTAGTTTTTACCTGTGTAGAGTCTGCTTACAGCAATCAGTGCTAGACGGGTCCGGCGGCTGCCAAGGGGATGCCGGTTCATTAGGTCGTGCAATCTAAAGAGTTAGGTCGGACGCTCCCGCTGCGTCAGCAACCGGCCCTCGTTACCCTAATGACAGCGATTTTGTTCCACCGAAGGCGCACTTTTAGTTCCACGGAACCGTTTACTATTACCCGTCGCTAATGGGCCAATGCTTAGGCTTGTTCCACATTTATTTTGTTACTTAATCACCTCTATCTAACGACAGTACCTAAATAAAATACAGTTAGAATTCGCAAAATTAGAAGATACTTATTAGGTATAGTTTGTCGTTTTCTTTGAGGTTCTGCTACGGAAGTTTGATTATTCCTAACAAAGGAAATACATATTTAGAAGTCAGATATAACAAAGTTGAACATTGTTCAGAATCCATCTAGCGTAGTAATGATATTCATGTGGGGAGACGGCTGTTCGCGAAAAAACATCTCTTATATTCCATGTAACCGTGTCACAGGTGGCTATACCACGTTAAGGTTTATACTTACATAGCTATGTTGTTTCTACGTAGCCTAAACATAGGAGGTACCTTCATGCTACGTAGGAACACAAACACATATATGATTAGGTAGGTACTCTAGTAAGGGCTTTTCCTTTTTATTCGGTTTACCGCGAATGCCCGCCATTTCCTGACTATGATTTATCTTGCGGTCTCTAAGCTGAGGGTCACTTTAATAAATGTATTCGGAAAAGGTGCTCGCAGAAATGGATGGGGAATGTTCTGGATGCAATAACCTAATATACAGAAGATATATGTCTACCCCCTGGTATGGTAATGTCTATAGATTACTAACGTGCTTGACTTCAGGGAAAAATATTCCAAAATAAATTTATTTGATTATGGTAAGAATGCTTTACCTTAATCAATTTATGGCAAAAGTAAGTTTGGGAAAGAAAAATAAAGCTATAAAC
Source organism: Eupithecia centaureata (assembly GCA_944547425.1). Lineage (NCBI taxonomy): Eukaryota > Metazoa > Arthropoda > Insecta > Lepidoptera > Geometridae > Eupithecia > Eupithecia centaureata. Next base: position 8,158,980 of record OX155687.1, read on the forward strand.
CTGCCTACCTTTCAGATTCCGACAGTTCATATTGGGGCTAAGGCACTTTGCAACAACTCGACTTGGCGAATACTCATAAAAACTCATAACATTGGTATTATATCCGAAAGCCTAACACGGAGGTGGCTGATATACGATGTTTTTGTCTTTGGTCATACAGGAAAGAAAGGACAAGAAAAGTTCAAATAACCCAAATTAATGAACGCAATAAAGAGACCTCTCGGAAAGCCTTGTGGGTACGATTCATGAAAATGCTAGGCGAAGGTTACGGTGAAGATGTTTCGAAACAGCGCATTGTACCTACGAAGATAAAGGGTTGAACAAAAAAATGGACTGACAGGCCTTCCTTTTCTATACAAGTAGGTGGGTACTTGGATTGCCTTTGTGAAAAAGACCACCAGATAAGGGAACGTAAATACTTTTAGTAGGTATTTTCTGACGTTTTCCTCAAAAGAAATAACTTTCCCTAAATCTCTATTTTCTTGAGAGTGAGGATGTGAATTTGTCAATATTGTCTGTAGAAGTTGGCACGTCGAATTATTTTGTTATGTGTCAAGATTCAAAGCGTATGTGATCTGAATTGATGCTAGATTTTAGTTATATTTTAACGAAATTCTACCACCCATTATATTAGTTTTTGTTTATTTAATTGAACATTTCCACAGAGTGGTAATCATACAGTATCAGTAGGTAAACATTGCTCTAAAATAAATGTTTCACTGGTAAATAACGAGCTTAGGTAGCAGCATATTTAAAAAAAAAACAACCCTCGTGTAAACCAAACCATTCGAGCTAAGGTAAATCACGAAGGACACAAGTCCAAGAGTAAGCTCAACGGACACCAAATCTCTCCCGGAGGAGTAAGCAGGAGTGACATAAAATATATCCTGCACTTACAAATAGTTTGCGTCTTCAAAATAACATATTAAGGAGCGGCGAATATGACATAAATAGTAGCGGTGTGGAAGTCAGTTGACTATATAAAAATGAGGCTGTGAGGGATGTAATGGGAGGCGGGTGTAGAGCGCCGGCGCCGCGGCGGTCGGGCTCGCTCGCGCCCTCGGCTCCGGCAGACCCGCTGGCGCCGCCGAGCCGCCGGCACTCCGCCTCGCGCCCGTCACTACTCCCGCGATATTCACGATCGCACGTGCTGTGCAAGCTCACAACACTTGCACCTCGCGCCTCGTTCATTTCCACTCTACCCGTGCGCTTCCCTGTCTTGTGTGCTGGCTCTACGACCGACCATGAGTGACTTTAAGCCGTCTGCGACCGCACCGACTTGAGTGCCCGTGTGAGTGTTAATTACAACATGATTCATGCACGTGGAAGGCAGGAAGACTTTAGTGAACTTGTGATTTGGAACACTATGTACTTTTTATTTAAATTGCAATACCATATTGTGTTGAATCCGGCTTAATAACAGGACAAAGTAACTTTTGCAGAAATGGCTTATGTTTTTATCTGTCTGATGATAATACTAGGATGTCAAGTAACCAATTTAGCTTCTACGTGCCCTGAAGTGTGTGCAAGTAGTAACAATATTGTGCCAAATCAGTGCCAATACAATGTCACCGTGAAAGAAATGACTAACAATGTTTACCATCATCTCTCTGTGTGCTGTGACGAGGATAAGGTATTATCGAATTGGTCACGACATAATGAAAACAGAACATTTGCTGAAGTAACAGCTAATTTCGATAAATCTTGCAATGCTAACATTGTTGAATTCGACCTGCCTCTAGAAACATTATCGCTTACTTTGAAAAATAACAGTATTCTTCAAATAAAGATAAAGATGAAAGCTCAATATTTGCGGGAAATAGATTTATCCTCAAATAAATTGAAATATATAACCAAAGACTTGTTCGACAAGTTTTCGAACCTTCGTAAACTAATTTTGAGCAAAAACGAAATCGTAAATTTATTTGAAGAAAGTTTTGATGGATTAACAAAATTGGAGTCTTTAGATCTATCGGAAAACAACTTGACGATACTGTCGAACGTATTCAAGCCCCTTAAAAATCTCCAACATTTGAATTTAAGTCGGAACAAAATAGAGTTTATCCATGAAAACTATTTCAACAATTGGCTATTACAACATTTGGATGTTTCGCATAACAATTTGAGAAAATTGGCTCCAGGGGCTTTACAACTATTGCCGAATTTGGCGCGTTTGCTCCTCACGGATAATCCTCACCTGGGAATCACGCAACTAGACACCCAGCTACTCGTCGGGACGGGTAGGAGACTGCAACAAATAGACGCTTCCAGGACCGGCTTGTATCAAGTTCCAGAGGCATTCACACATTCTGTGAGGTTTCTGTCTTTAGTAGGGAACAGAATATCGGCGGTCAGCTGTGGGGACTTAGATAGCTACCCCCTGTTGCAATCGCTTGATTTCTCCGACAATAAAATTGTAACTGTCGAAGATGACTCACTTGGAAGATTGGAAATGCTACTTTTTCTAAACTTAAATAAAAACTTGTTGATATCTGTTCCAAGATCTCTACCAGATGAATTGAAATACCTATCTATGAATAATAACGCTATAAGAAATATATCGGTACCGGACTTCAAAGGACTGCCAAACTTGAGAATATTGATGCTACAAAATAATGACATTCACTATATTCAGGATCATGTGTTTGACGATTTGCTATCACTCGAAATGTTAGATCTTTCGAACAATCCTATCCAAATGCTAACTTCAAGTACTTTCGAAGGGCCTTTGTCATTGCAAGATCTGAGACTTTGTTATATAAACTTATCTGTGCCGGAACAGGATGGTACGTTTCCGATGTCGTCGCCGGAAAGCGTTCAAATGCTTCACCTCCAGTCGAGCCCCGGATTAGCTCGACAACTTTTGGCCGACTCCGCAGCTTTGGCTGCCTTCTCTCACTTGCAATATTTAGACTTACGAATGAACAATTTAACTGAAATCAGAAATGATTTATTGTTTTACTTGGGCCAACTCAAAACGTTAAGATTACACGGAAACAAATTCAATTGCAGCGCTGAATTATGGTTAAAAGACTGGATGAACTCCAACAATAGTATGAGCAACGGGGAAACGTGTTATTATTCAACATCTGAAGCAAAAGCGGAAATAGTCAAATACAACTGCACCTTCCCAGAGACATTTACTATTAGCGAAAGTCTCCCACCAGTAAACTTGTATAGCACCGAAATGATAAATAAACTTTTAAGATACTATGGATATTTGAATAATAAAACTGAAAAAAATAACAAACGAGGGTACGATAAGAATAAACATCTTCATGCTAAAGATCTTGGCGACAATGAAAGAGAAAAAATTACACAAATTAAATTGGACAATACCATGCAAAATTTATCAAAATCAGGACAAGAAAAAAGTTCTTTATCATCCAGAAATTTTAACAAAATCACAATTAACAACTTCTTCAATGAGTCTGTAATAGCTAAAGTAAGAGACTCTGCCCGAATTTTAGATCAAAATAGAATGCGAAACGACCAATTTAACATTGATCAAAGATTTCTGAATGCTGATTCCCTAGCAACAAACTTGCGCAGCTCTATGAAGAAAGATATCAACTTAAATGCCACGGAGACTACAGATATTCGGAAAAATAAATCTGGAAAACGTTTGAACACACCCGTGAATAATACTAACAAAATTATTTTGAGCCATGCAGTGGATCACATAAAGGATGAAGCTGCGACACCCGCAACATTGAATGAAGCTGTAAACGTTACCGGATTTGAGATGTACGCTTCGAGTGTCGACGATAAAACACAGTACTCGCCGTATAAATCCTCGGATACAAGATACGCGCAGTACATAGGTACTGCCGCGGTGTCCTGTCTAATAATGATGTCGCTGATTCTCTGGCTGAGCTTCCGCCTTCGGTACCGGAGGAGAGAACCAGATGTGGGCACTGAGGGTGTAGACCAGATAGAGGTGTCAAATATATCTGGCGGGGTGCTCTGGTGACATCTGCGGGCAGCCGACCCTACACCCTTCGAATATGACTCTCTTCTGACGTAGCACTTATGTAAGTATTATTTTATTATCTTATCTCTTTTACCCTGAGCCTTTTTATTGATAGCATCTAAAAGTAGCAGACATGGCATTGATCAACGGAATAATTTACCAGATGTTCTAAAGTGTTACAACTATTGTCTAGGATGGAAATGGAGATCTATTCCACACGTGTTCAGGTGTCAGGTAATACAGGTGTTGCATTATTTGTTTCAGTTCGAAGCAGTCGGCTGCGCATGGTCGGTAATGGTGTTTGTGATATAATTGGACGTATATTATTTTTCTATGAAATAAGTACAAATAGAGTGTTAGTTCGACATCTAAAAAAACGTTGCTCGTATGTAATGTAAATAACTTTGAAAACATTATTGTTTTGTTGTGAAATCCAATAGATTTATAGATATTTTTGTGTAAGGAAATAAGTAGAATTGTGGTTTTTTATTATTTGATGATTATACTGTTCTGTAGTATTGTGAGTATCATGTTAGGCGGCAAGTGAGCTGGCTTTATGTGTTAATATTGCATAAACTATGATTAATTTGTAATCAGGTGGTTCCAATGATACCAACGCAAGATTGTGATTGGTGGACTTATAATTGTGTGTATAATAATTAAATGTAGCCAAAATGTTTTGCTCTAAAACTGCAAAAACAGATCATGTCTTCCCTTAATAACTTTTATTGTAATTGTAACGTAATCATCATTCGCTCCGAATAGTGCCAAGACAGATAAATATGTATATTATTTTACCCTCGTTTATTTGTTTTCTGTAATATTTTACTTTATTTATTCATACTACAGTGGTAGCTAATTATTTTACTTATATTAATCACGTAGGTACTAATCCCAAACTGAAACAAATCATTTAGCATGAAATATTATTTTTTGTTTATTTTGAATAATAGGCAAATAGCTTGCTCATCGAAAAGCCTCTTAATTTTCATACAAATAAATAGATGAAACAAAAGCTTTACTAATCTTGAAATGTAAAATGTTGCTGTTCTAAATTGTAAAATGTTTCAGTTTTGAATTATTTCAATCTTAGTTATAGGTAAAACGTTTTTGAAGGCATTATTTTACTTGTTGTACTTACTAGTTTGTATTCAGTCATATTTCGAATTCTTTATGTAAATCTCGACTAATCTCACTGAAACCTAAGGTTGTAACTTGATATAACATTTGAAGTCAATGATATGTAGATAAATGTTTTTACGTGAATTGTAGTTATAATGTACAAACCGATAGCCAAAGATTTAATAAACAATAGACTTAAACATGCTTATTTCTTGTTGCCTTTACAGATTGCAAGCTAAAATTTCGTTACTTTCATATAGAAAACAATTTTTGTCTAACATCAGATCTTTTCAAAAACTCATAACATAAATAAAACAAACACTTACAGAACACACAACTCTCAGCGTGTGTCAAATATGAATAAAAATGTAACGAATGAACTGAATATAATTTTCTTTGCGATTTATCTCAAGAGAAATTCCGTTCACATGAAAGAAAAAGAAGTGAACGCGGGTAATGATTTTTCAATATTTGTATTGACAGGGAAAATAAGGGGCCGTCTACGCTGTTCATCGCCTTCAGGATGTTTGAATTGGTTTTGTTCAGGATAATGTATTTTTTTAACGGCTTTTAATTCTGATAAAATAATAAATCACTTAAAAAGCTGCGCGGAATGGAACGTAGTGTTCAAAGCTAAACCTAAAGATTTCATCAGCATTGTTATGTAACGCCTTTGGGTCTTTTTATCCTGGAGATATTGAAGTGCTAGTTTATAATGCGAGCAGTTCAATCGATCGAGGGAAAAGCGATTCACTCTCTGATCCCGATGAGATAGCATATTCTGAACTAGATCAATAGTTGGCCTAAATTTTAGCCGTCTCAAATATATTTACATCTTCGAACTCAGTAAAATCTCGTCCTAAATCTTCTATTAGTAGGTAATATAAAACTTGCTACGTCGTAGCTGGCTACGCCGTAGCTTGCTACGAATGCGCTAGTGCTACGAGATGTAGATTTTTACTGCTACGAGGATTCCCAGTGCTACGGCGCATAGGCCTGCTAATTTAAGGTGTGCTATGAAAACGCTTTAACGCTTTGCTTAGGCGCTCATTAGGGGAGGCCTATGTCCAGCAGTAGACTAATATGGGCTGATGATGATGATTGACGCCTAAATTTTGAACATGTGAATTTGAAGTCAATGTGACAAAAAATATACTTTTTGTACAAAAACGATAACCAACTTCCTTTACGTATTATTTAAAATCCTAGATCTGACTAAAACTTTTTGAGTATATCCTTAGTGATGCACATGTTTTGTATAGAGAATGATCCCGAGGTGAACGAGGTGACCAATAGTTTTTGAGATATAACAATGCGTCAAATTTGATGTCGATGGAGAAAACAGACGACATCGAAAAACTATAATAACATATAATAGGTATCGAAGCGCCTCCATCATAACAGGTTCGCATGACGGCGGAACACGGTAACCCTACAATATTGTTAACAAGGTTATTCCAGATTGTATAGTGAAATGTAAACAGCCCTTCAGCTATTATGAGTCGTGGTACACAAGACAAACAGACGGGGCCTAGCCGCCCGCTTAAATATTGATGTTTGGGGATTTCACTCCTCCGAAGCCCCAATGTGCTTCGGCCTCTGATTTCAATTAAGAACTTATTTCATTTTAATAATAGAGGGATATTACTCAACCTTTAAAAATATTTTATTGGCTGTTGTTACGTGATTAATTAACCTTTTTGGAACGCTGAGCTAATTTCGGTTTGAAGCTTTTTTAATTATGTTTTTTTAACATTACTGCGCGGTTCGCCCATACACCTGGTACATATACTTGGCTTATTGTAAAATAATACTGTGTATATAAAAACACTGAGTCAATAATTATTAAACAGTGTTACAATTTAAATACCCAGGTATCTTCCGATTTCCAAAGTATGACTTAGTAAATCATAATTGTAAAAGACAAAGGTTGTTAATCTCGGCGGGCTTATATTACAGACCCTTTTAATCCAGGGCTTTAATAAAAGCATTTAATTAAAATTGAACAGTAAATATATAAAGTAATGTCACGGTCTAATAAGTCTAATAGGAAGTAGGTTAATTACGTAGTTACAGATTTGGGTTTGGGCATTTTCCAGGACTCTAATTTACAATATATTTTACTGTTGTATTTCTTCTTTTACAAGACCAGTCATTAACTATAGTTTTACTCTGATTAACTTAAATTAGTGGAAAATTGTAACTTGTATACATTATAACTTTTCTATTGGTCTTAGGTTAAGTATATCGTAGTGGGACATGGTCATTTATGTTCAATATTCCGTTTAGAAATTGAAAGATTGACGAGAAACGAAGCGCTTTTCTTAGTTCAGATCATGCGTAGGATAGATTTAGTTTCAGTGCTTAAAGTTGGCCTGGGTTTATTATGAGCCTGACGCAGCATATCTATTGGACTGGATCGGACCCAACGCTCCTGAATTATTCATCCTCGAACTGAACGAGGACTCTTTCTTTTGTTCTTCAAACTTAGATAGAGATATTTTGTGGATCTACTAATATTTTATTGTTTGGAAAGAGTTAGAGGCTATTAATAATTTATATTCTTTACTCGATGTTTGATCTTAAATTACAGATCGCACATTTTAACGTTTTCAAAGGGTTTTTAACGCTCTTTCAAAAACACATGTTTTGACACAGGGCTAGCGCGCTAACATTAGTTTAACGAAATATGAATTTGTGTGACACACGTCACTGTGAAATTGCAATCAAGGAATAAATTACCCCTTAACTAGTATAAGAATAGTATATACAATTAAAATACTTATACTGACTGCAGACGGTTGCAAACAAGACTGGACATTTAGCAATGCGCCCTCTGATAAAACAATAATTTGTCTTCGTTTCGTGCCCAAAGAAATCGAACACCGCTCGATCGATTATCTTATTATTTTTATAATTGTGGATTTTGTGCAAACTTATATATACATATTTATGTGACTGTCAAAACGAGAAAACCCTAGACTGATCAGTGACCTAACTTATGTGATATCCCAAAGTCTTGCCGTCTCGTATCCAACGACTTTAATGTCCACAGCACGCTGCAGTAGCAATTTTATAAAAAGAACGGTGCGGGGGTGAGAAATTAGACACGCCTAGGTTTTTGACCTCTGGTTTTTCGTTGTGTAACATAAAGAGTTAACACAACGAACGATGAAGATTCGAGTATTTTTTTTGTCATTTTAGTCTATTTAACCCTGTTATTTTACCCAAAATAGAAAGCAATGCAACAAAAAGAAAACAAAACACTGTTTTTCGAATGGCATAGAGAACAAAAAAACATTTCGAGTTAAATTTAGACAAGTCACCCAAGCTTGTGAGCTAGCCGGAACGAAAGAAAGCACTTGAAAAGCAAAGTGAAATTCCTACTTACCTACTAAGGACCTCGAAACTTTTTACAGCTAACGTCGGGAAAAATAGGTAAAGAAACGCGATAAATATCCGCACCTAAATATTTATAATAATGTGTTCTGATCGCGTAAGTTTAAAAACTTTTTTGTACAGATTAGTAATTGCCCGTTCGTATGAATTGTTTGTTCTTTCTTTTGAATAAATATTTACGCAATTGCCTTTGCTAAAAACAAAGAAAACCTATACACTGTAACATATATTTCAAAATCTTGTTAAAACTTGTATATTGAATGTGTAAAGGTAGGCACTGAATGCTAAAAAGCATTTAGAGAGGTCCCAAGAAAACAATCAATTTTATATATAACAATTCAACTAACCCCTCAGTTTTACATGGCGATAAGTAGGTATGTTCCATTATATTAATGAGCTTCCTCGACAAAAGCGTAGAACTTTAATCTCTGACGGAGACAATGAAAGAAGATTTAATGTGTAATTAAACAGTAGTTCTATTGTAAGGAGGGTGTGGTCAGTGGAGGCCACGTATTGCCGGTGTCTGCATCCAACAGCCCTGAATAATTCATACGAGCTCTGCTGTCACGACCTTACTTTACTTCGGATAACACCTAGTTTTCCTCCGTGAGTATTTATCAACTACGTAAATTTATCCCGGTGATATTTCTTAGTTAAAATATTAAGACTTTAAGTGTCAGCGGAAAAGTAGAGGTTACTTTTTGCTTAATGGACTCAAGTGCACTTCGTGTCCACTTTGCTCGTGTTTCACAAATTTTAACACAAATACACACTAGCACAAGTCAAAAACTAGGACGATGAAACTTAACAAACTTTATGAGTTTTATTTGTCGTATAAAGTCTTGGTTTTTAGTCAGAATTTTTTCTTCCCTTTTAGCAGCTTCGACAATCATCATCATCATTTCAATTTTATAAACCAGTTTTCAATACGGTTAACTAGGGCGTGCCTTTCAATGTAGTTATAGCTACTAGCCTGCTACTCGTATCAACGAGAATGCTATCGGTGCAGCCGATACGCCGAATTAATTAACCATTGAACACATCACCGAGCATATTCTAGCCTGCCAAATAGATCTTCCTAAAATAGACGACCCAGTAGCAGTTGAGGCTCGTCCAAAATATTTAGCTTCATAAATTGGACGACAGACAATAGAGGAAAGGCAATAAACCTCTTTGACAGGAGCCAGGCGAAATTGGCACAAGTTACGTGCCTACCTTCGTCAAACATGGATAGTTAGTAATAAGTGAAAGCGAGCCATTGCAACTGAAAATACCCGGCTGTCCGTTATTTGAACATTTGATATGCCTTTTGTGAGATATGCAGACTATACTATTACTACGACCAGGAGCTTTTAAAGCGAGTTCATAAGGTTATTTTCGGAAATATTAAATTAGACTTTCCTTTATAGGTTTTAGGACCGATTATGAAGGTCATGCTAGTATCAGAGCGTCAAGAAAGCGGTCTCGTTTCTGATTTCTCACTAATGTAGAGTTTCACAGTACAGTGCAAAACAATTCACATAGGTAATGAAAAAAAACATAAAAGCTGTGATTTTGGACATCGTTGTTATTGGTGAAAGTTTTTTAGAACAACATATAAACTCTGTAACCTAGATGTCTGTAGTGTTGCCTTTACTCCAACCACTTTTCATGGTCCAGTTTCTTTATACTTTGGAGCAAGTTTTAAAATTTTAGAAGATAAATGCATTTTATTTATTTCTCAGAGTTTGCCTTATGATTCAAGTGTGCCGTTAGATGGTATCTCTTCGTTCCGTGTTGCCAGACGCTAAATTATTCATTAGCTGGCGCTGGTTTCTCTCATCGTCATTATTGAGGTGAAAACTGCTCCATTTCATATTCGGCTGCCAAGTTTCATCGGAGTGCGCTAATTTTTGGTAGCTAGTCCGCTAGTTTCGCAAGGGCTTGGTAAGATAAGTGTCCTTAGACTTTTAAAAAACACTTAAACATACTAAATACACACCTTGATTATCTATTTCATGATTTACTTTTTAATTTATTTATGGACTTCTCCAAAGGATGGTATACCAACATCAGGAATTACCATAATTCGTGCTTTTGTACGTGGTGGAGGGGTCTTCAGGGGTATATAAATGTTGCTATGAAAAGAGACGAAAGTTTTTTCGTCATCGTAAACTAATGCAAAACCGGTACTAAGGGCTCTGGTATCAACTTGAATATTATCAGCTTATCCCAGCGAAGTGGAATCTCATATCCTCTAACAGAAACCTTATTTATTTTCGTAGCCAATTTCGAGACCCATAGCTATCTAATTTTATTGACTATTGTTCCTGTTATTTATGATTCGGTGAATTGTGTTTTGATCAGACAATAGCATAGCTGCCCCTAGCTTTCGTAATTGTGTTAATAAATCAGGCAGATTTCTTTGTTTATTTGGCGAAAACATTGGTTTTGTTATCAGATAATTTGGGGGTAGGTAGTTGGTATTAATGTTCAGTTAATTATGGGCTACTTAATTGGCGATATTAATAATAAAAATACATCTGCGAACTAGAGGGATGTGCTAAAAAATGCTGAGAATGCCGGTAACTCAGCTACGAAAAAATGATAATAACATAATTGTATTGTCATTGACTCCACTTGTTTCTAGAGTTATATTTACAAAACCGAACCTTTTTTCATTCATCGAAGCAAATCGTGAAGTTTGTAAAAAATGGACATGCATAATGGAAACAAATGGACATAAAAAACAAGTGTCCCTTTGAATAAAATGCATCTCGGTTTCGGTTATGTGTGCACGCGCGCTGTTGAAGTTTTTGTCATAGTTTTTATCGGTCGATGTTACCTTTTTTTACAATTAAGTATGTTTTCATAAATGTCTTTGCTCACATAAAATATCTTAGATTGTATAAAAAAGTTAAAATCTAAAACTGTGTTGTCCGTGTACAAATTATGTTTATTACATGTATTTGGTTGGAACTATCAGATAAACATGAAGCGGAATCCCTGGCCTATCTTGTTAGCAAGTTTATTGTAGACCAAGTTGGTTTACTGCCAACATTACTGTCCTCGTAATTTTACATCCCTTTATCTCAATTGACAGAACTTTGTGATGTCTTTGTCCAAATTTCCAACTTCGACTAGATAACGCTGTGAATACATTTAGGTAAGATTTACAAGCAGATTTTTGCATAGGAAAATACTCCGATATGAATTATTTGGGCCCGATGAATCCTAATGGGTATAGCATGTAAACGATTTTATTATTGTTTTGGGCAAAGCACCAGGAAAGCTTACCATCTGTTTTATGTAGGTACACCTTTTACCTCGTTAAAACTGTTGTTGAACTCGTTTTATATTTCATATTCGTATGGGTAATGGCCACTAAAACGCTTCATGCAAAGCTTGCCTATTTGAACCTTTAACCTTTGTTATTATCATACTGAAAGGTACTTAGTGTGGTTAGGGCAAATACCAGTAGGTATGATAAGAGCCATTATTGAACATTCAGGGTAGATTACTGACAAAAATCGAGGCTGGAAGGACTTTCTAGGCTGCTATGAATAATGTACACAGACTGGCTTCATTTATTGCGTGGTGTGGTAATCCTACACCCAATAAAAGTTTGTACAGTAGGTATATTGCTAAAAAGAAACAAAAAGGTTCACAGTCCCAATTCCGAAGTATCCAAGCAACTATTTATTTTAGAGATAATTTAAGGCGAAAGAATTCAAAGCAAAGTTTAGCGAACTAATCCAATTAGAGGCGCTTGCGGGGCGTCCGTCGAGTCGGACGCGGCGCTCCCCAGAGACCGCGCCAAACCAATCGTTTTGTACTTGTTAATATCATTTTATTTCATTCTCGTATGTTTTCCCCGAACTCCAATTAACGCAAGCTGGGAAACCATGCAAAAGAAAACGTTTTAAATGCTCGGTTCATGTCGCTTGAACATTTACATCGAGTTATTCGTACCGGTCGCTCTGGGGCCGAATTCTGTTAAGCAATGGTTTTACTATGACAATGGTATAGCCACAGAATCGTCAATCGATGAAATAAATTTTTGATTGTAACTAGAATGTGCGGTGTATTTTTTTTGTTTTGTCCGAAGTGACTTTCGCTTCACAGTGATCATGATAGACCTATTATAATCGCTACTCTATGCGTTCTCCCCTGAAGATGCGGCGTCCGTAATTCACCACTCGCTGTGCTATTTGCACAGAGAAATTAATAGAATGGAACATTGACAGTTTTAACACAAATCTTTCGATCAGCAATTTCTTTCATTAAAGGTAAATGTCAAAATGCGCCAATCTGAAACGATACCATTGTTAGTGTGAAGCGATTAATCAAGTGAAATATGGGCCCTAGTTGTTTTGTTTTGTCAACGTCTATGGCAGCAAAGAGAGACGAGAGATGATAGCATCGTGAATGTAAAATTCATTAAGAACGCAGGTTGAAAGGTAAATACTGCGCAGATGTAATGTTCAAAAAGGATAAACTGGTACCTCAGCATAGGGAAATATGTTGTTAGGGCGTTTGCAAAATCTCACAATCACAAGACAAATTTTATTAAAATTCCCGTCGTGGTTTCATTTCAAAGCTACGTCTTAGCCCGTAGCCTCGCTTTGAGGTCAGCGCGTAACAAAATAATATCTTGGTCTTTGCAAGAAATAGCTTAATATTATTTCTGAACAATGTTACTTCGAGTTCTTGAAGCCCAAACACGTTTTCCGCAATTAACTACTCTCTGGACTGCAATGAAACTTTACCTAGCTCGTAACTTATTAATTAAAAGTTTTAATACCAGCACAGGTAATAAAAATATAAACCTAACAGAGGAAGTCTTTGTTGGCTTTTTCGTACCTTTCACTCAATTTTAGTAAAGTCCAACAATAACACATGAATTAATATAATTAAGAACCTATGTAGCCAGAAATAATAACTTCCAAATCAGTGATGTTTCTAAACTTCATATTATTCAAAGATTACTCTCGTAAGTACGAAAGCTAAAATATGGACTGAAGCTAATAGGTAGCATTTGGCATTATTGAGCCTATCGAATAAACGGCCCACTTTCATCCCTAACAGCAAAAACACGAACGTTCAAATGTGAGCAGGAATAGCAAACAGCATTGATCGAAATCTACAGGGGAGCATTGGGAAAAATTCGGGCAAAACAAACAAGGCAGCCAGTGAAAGTGTTCGAGAACTTCTCAAGGTGATTGTTGTCTGTTCAACTGGAGGTGTCAAACGTCGAGGCTGTTCCCAGGGCAGCGACGAACTCCGACAACTTACCCAAGTTTGCTTTGTCTGGCCCACAACGCCTCAGAATTTTAAGTAGATGCCAGGTGAACGAGTTTATACGAAAATACCTACGCAAATATTAAACAAATTAAGTATTCCCAGATTTTTTGGACAAAGTTTTATTAGAGACTTCGTAATTTTGTTGAATAAAGTTCCATCTTGTTGTGGGCTGAAGTTGTTGAAGTCGTGACTATTTAATTTCAATTAAATGAATGGCACAGCAAGTATTTTTGTTTACTTCACACAATTACCACAAATTGGTTCGTTTGGTTTAAACTCATTACACATATTCATGCCAAATTATCGAATCAGTGGTTGGTAGAAAACCAGACACCAGGTTTGATAGGCATATGAATGAAGCTATAAAATTTGGATAACAACGCAGTTTATTTGCATCTTGATTTCCTTTACAAAGTCAGTTAATGCAGAAACAAAAATGCAAACGCCATTGTTCCTTTGTCGTAGGACGGGAGCCAAACAGCGGCATTAAATAACGTGCTATCTGTAGGGAAATGCGAGGTGATAACATCGGTACGCGTTGCCAAATTACACCCTTGTTGCGTTTTACAATATCAGCGTTGTACGAACATGTAGAGGTACCCACAGTTGTTAGGTAGACCACGCCTCGTCGGCTGGTCTGCACAGATTAAGGTTCGGGATACCCGAACACCATCCCTATTACTTAGTTTTCCATTCCGTCCATTTTGCGCAGCTGGTTTCGTTAAAAAAACAACAACCAATATCAATATACATGAGAGAGCTACGAAAACAGAATTAAACAGTTTCATGTTATTTTGTTCTAAACTGCAAACAAAACACAACGAGCTTTACCATCAAAAAAAAAAATTAACTGTAAAGCTACAGCAACAGTAAAATAGAATGCGACGCTTTTTTTTAGATAAGCCAGTAATAAAAGTATTAAAACGTCCGGAGAGAACAATTTACTCGTAAAGATAGTTATAATAAATCTTCATTACACTAAGCCCGGCGGTTCTCATATTTTCTAACAGGACGGTTTTAACGTCCTCACCGCTTGCGCTAAGCGAGTGCAACTCATTTTTCGAACAAAATATTATGAAGCAGTAAAACTGTCCTTGACGGGGCGAACCACGCACGCCCCGTCAAGGAAAGGTAAGTTAAAGGTTCTGAAAAAAAAACCATCTAAAACGACATAGGTTTTTATTATTTACATATATTTAGGTTTTCCTATGTCCGACTGATACAGGTTGATAGTAATGATGGTGAGGTTTTCCTTGTTTTTTTATCAATATACAATCCATTCAAACTATTATATTTTCGAATCAGAATCGGATTTAAATAAATATTATACATCGTTTGTTTTAAACTTATTGTTGGCGTCACGATTTTTGGATATCTATAGTCTGTTAGGTTAATGAAGAAACAAACGCCTAAATCTCTACAGTTCTATTAAACTATGCTACGGAACCCTAAAAAGAGTAATATTACAATACAGAGGAAAAAGAGAAATGATATATGGCACTGTTTAATCCCCATGGCGTTGGTGCTTATGTGAAGCGAGTGCTTTAATATCATGTCGTACTAGCTCTCGCCTGCGGCTACGTTTGCGGGATACCCGCCGATATACAGAAAATCGTATATTGATTTTAACATTACCTACGCATGAGGTTCTCTGAATATTGAAGCTTCAGTCGGTTTTCAAATACCTCCAAATAGTTACCTAACAAATGATTCGATTTAACAAGCAGCTTTCAACTTGGTTCTAATTTTAACTCAAGATTGTCGTCGGGCTTTAAGAGGATTTTGTTCTTTTGGATATTTGCGACACCAAATAAACTGCGACAAAATGGTCGATTTGAGACATTTCTAGTTACTTTCATATGGTAATCTTGATTGTCGATTGCGATAGGAGATCAAGATAGGCCACTGGCTTACAAAGAAGGACCCAACATTACCAAAGCGATGCTGACGGGAAGTTCCTAATGAGATTGTTTTAATTCGGCCAAATTCGTTACTGCGGGGTATCCTTTTAACTTGCTAATCAGCTTATCCCACACCGCATGGATTTGTGAACGCAATGGGACGATTTTGTTCGTCTTCCATTATAGGTCCCTCGTTGAAAGGACTGTGCGGTTTGGTGGGTTTTTACCGGCTTATTTGGATAGATTGATTAATTTGATCCCTTTAAACAGGAAAATACGATAGAATGTATGTTGTATTGTGACAAAAGTTAACTTTCCTGTACCGACCTTGACTTGGAATGGGACTATAGTCATCAACAAGCAGCAACGCATTAACAGTGCAGTTGAGAGTTGTTGACGCGAACAGAACATAGTGCCCTCATACTGGCACTTTTCGCGCCACTGTGCTCACATTATCGAGCTACAAAGTGCTCCTACATCACGTTTAAAAGGCTCGTCAAGTAAAGAGTAAAGCTGTAAAAAGTATGGATAAAATGCCTTAATGCAACGGTATGGCACTAGTGCAGAAATGGAGAAATGGTTATTACCTCAGTAGAGGCTAGGTACTTATTATAAGGCTGCGTTGCATCGTGAGCATAAATTAATGAAACGTTCTTATTTTATACATTCTAGCTGTAAGTTTTCCCAAAATTTGAAAAATACAATAATGTAGAATACTCGGGTAGATTACAAGATATGATTTTTATAACCGAGCTGTTTCTAGGGTATCACGTTTGATCATGTTTTGAAGATCACTTAGCATGTACCTAACACACATCACACTTACTTATGATTATTATTATAGTATTTTTTTCATTAGGTTTACACTCACTGTGGGATGGATGAGTGTTTGTCACTTCACGTCACACCTACTGAGCAAATTTTGCATAGGTGTAGCTCTAAACCCAGCATCGAATACAAACATTATACGAACTTTTTTTGTATAAATCAGTTCCCATTGAATAAACATCTTTAAACGTTTTAATTCAAATAATTAGTGCTAAACCGAGACCGGAAACTAATTCAAAAAATTAAACTGCCACAGAGTATTGAACTAAACTTAAACATATAAGAACTATATTGATAGAACTATCATTGTAATATTAGCCTGCGGTGATTACCAAAACACTCATAACGTAAAAGCACGCAAAAGCCCTCTCGAAAATAATGTGTAATGGGATTTTGATAAAGGTAGATGATACTAAAATGGTAGCAGGTGCTGATAATTTTTTTGAGTACATATCACTTATTAAGTAATTAAGATGCATGAATTTTAAATGAAACCCATTTATGTGTTAAGTACCTACGTTTAACACGCGGATGCTTGGTCGTAGCACTTTCCTATTTTTTTCCTCTAACTTAAGGGGCCGGTGAATTGATGAACTACCTACCCATACAAACGAAATATTTTTTTTTTTTGAGAAGGTAACTGCTTAGGAGTGTTGATAAATACTATTGAAATACAAAAAACACCAAAACTTTGTGGAAATATGCTCGACTTACAAATCATTTTAATATTCCGTTTGTATGGGGAGTTCATCATCCGCCGGCCCCTTAATAATAGGGATCCGTTTATAATGTAAAAGTAAAGTGAATTGAGTCAGCTCTTAATGCGACGTCCTTGTGAAATATTTATTTCACGGTTATTTGGTTGAGAGCGTAGTAATATCGTTTGACAGTTTAAAAATTCGTTTAAAACAATGTTCGAATTTCTCCCGTAGCGGTAAGTGAAGTGGACCAACTTTTTGATTCAATGTTTATTGTTTGTTTGCAATGCAATTGCAATGAATGTCCTGGCAACATTCATCGCAAACATTGCAAAAGCACTGATAAAAATGGCTAAACAGGGATAATCTATCTATAAAAGTGTATCCTTGTTTGTGTTTTCAGAAATTAGAAGGTTTTAGAACATAACCTAGTCGTTGTTTATTATCTGAACGGTCGAACCATGACCCAAACTCCATGGACATAATAAAACTTTTAAAGTTCCTTGAGGGACTTTCAACCCTTTAACAAAGCACAAACCAGGCTATTTACCCTATTAGTTGACATAATGATCGTGTTGTTAAAGTTTTTTAGTATCCCTTACTGGGCAGAGTTTGTCAGATAGCCCGGTGAACATAAAAGTGACCACGCAGCAGTGCTTTACAAACTTTGTTTAGTTTTGTATCGAATCGAGTCCTTTCCGTCGGGCAATAAATGTAAATCACGTCATTGCGGGAGCGATATTGGACAGTATGTGCCATTGAGCTCAGTCGGTGCATGGTAAGCACAATGCCTCCCGCTGAATTCATTCGCCATTGAATCAGTATTCGATTGTCCCTAAAGTTGAACCTTTTAACATAAATTTTCATGAATTCCTCTTCCGCTCACGAACGTGAATTTATTTCAATTGATTAATATTTCATTTTTGATGGTAAACTAATTTTTATTTCGCAGAGGCACTTCCAATATAGAGGGTCGCTGTTGAAATCGATATTAGGATCATTATTCTCTTTTCTCCCTATTACTAAATCCAATTTGGTATTTATAGGGACGAAAAATAATTGAGTAATGCCGGCTGGGTTTCTACGAAATCAACTTGCTAAAAAAAGAGCGTGTAGAATTTCTTAGTATCAGTTATTACCTAAATGTAAATATAATTTTTATCTACCTGTTCTAGGTACCTATAAAAACGATCCTCTGGGAAAAGGAAATAGATTACTGTACCCAATCTAATGATATACATTAGATATAGTAATTACATAAAGTACAAGTAATCTAGTTACATATAAATACTAAAACAAGTAAATGCTATAGTCTCCATAAACTCTACCTCTACCAGAATAAGAGAGATATGAGATGACGACATTGACGACTCTATAATTTGTTTTATAATGATGTAGAAACACAATGTAATTGGTAACAAGTATTTGATAGGTTCCGTTAGTGAAGGGTGTCCGTTACAGGAGTGTCTCCCTTCGGACCTCCACGGAATATTAACTCGGAATGCGATAAAAATGGCGTCGCCAGCCGGCCCGGCTCAGGTGTCGCTGGAATTTGACGTCGGTAATTTGACGCCTTTATCCGGGTCAGCTTTCCTACAAATGGGAGTGGTGGAGCTGAATAAGCGAATTGACATGTTTTGCATAACAGCTGCAAATGATAAAGGTAACGTATGTCTCACCGTTCTTATGGGACTGTTTTCTGTTTTCACGTGAATGGCAGAATACTCTGGAATAAAAGATGTCGTTTAACAGCTCTTGTTTTCAAATGTGGGATCCACACAACATCATCTAGTCCCAAGTTAAGCAGAGATTGTGTTATGGGTAATACATAGCTCACATACTTAATACATAATGGTGTCGATTCTGTTGTTTTAGGAATCCTAACTAAAATCTTAAAATTTCTTAGTTAGATTGACTTAAAATTTATGGTATTCTGTTGCAAATCTTAAAATACCTAATTTAAAACGTGTTTGACAATCGTAAAATCTCTCTAAGTTTAGTAGTTGGTGTTGCTGTAAGCAAAATAAATATGTTTTCTATAATGTTGCATGTAACTTTTCTGTACCTGCCCTGAATGTTTTTATTCAAAAATTACATTAAACTCGTTTTCGTAGCATAAGCTTTGAGCATTCTGCTTGTAAATTTTAATCATGACCAAATTATGTGCCTCCTAAAATTAAGTTAGACGTCTAATCTTAGCTAAAAATGTGATGCACAGAATACGGTTTTAGCAATTTTAGCTTAGTTGAGTTGTTTTACATCTGTCATCCTAATTTTAAATCTGTCAGTCTAATTTTAAAACACAGCATAGCATTCGTGGATTTGACGTTTCTAAATCATAAAATTAGCTAATTTTAGCTAGGTCTAAAACAAGAGAATTGACACCAATATAGAATTTTTTAATTCATTAGGAAATATCCAAAACACTTGAAAGTAAATATATGCACTCAACGACGAATTCTCAAACAGGTAATTTATCGTTGTAAATGAAGGTTTGTTTAGTCAAATGCCCAATTAATGGTTTTAATTGAAAAACTTTGCAAAATAATTTCACTCCAATGTAAAATTTAAATGATGGGACAGATCTTATGAATGGATGGGGAAAGAAAGCAATAAAAGTAATTAGGGAGGAACGAGTGAAACTTGGCCGCGGTCTCGCATTAGGCAGACTTACGCCTGCTGTGCTGAAACTTGTACCATTTAATGTAGGGGAGGGGATCAATGAAAATCAGAAGATAAAGCTATTTTACTCGGAAATGGCACTTTTCATTGTTTAACTGGGACATTGAAGTTCATATCGGCTTCAATTTCCAAGAAGCTTTCTGAAAAATACCAGCGTGTTACATTTCTGGAACAATTTCTACGATAATTTTGTAAATCGGATTGGATGGCCCAAAATTAAATGCATTTACCCATTCATAAACAGAGATATTGATGGTGTTAAAGTTTTTTGTTTTCTTCGTTATTTCTACTTTTTCTGTAGCTTTTCTACTATGTCTGTAGAATTTTGAAATGTGAGCGAGTTAAAAGCTTTGGAAGCCGTCAATGAAAAAAAATGTTCTTGTTAACAATGAATACAACTTCGTCTTGTTATGTGGAATCTTCAAACCCATTTGAAGTTATGTTCTTTGCTTTTAAATGAGCCGTGAAGTTATCCAACTACAATTTACTGTCTTGAAACAACTTTTATAAAACCTACTTTCGGAATAGTTTTGAAACTACAAAATATAGGCGATTGTCTATAAAAGTTTTCTACATTCTAGTCTTTTACTCTTTGTCTCGACAGTATGTGGGTTACGAACGAGTAAGTTTTGATGACTTCCATTGAATTCCAGTCCATTGCGAACTCTGCGATGTGCTCTGACTGAACATTGACATTTTCATTATACCTAAAGTTACAAATCGTTATTTTAGGGCTATTATACATTGAGATATGAGTTTAAGTATAATGAAGTTACGTTTATTATTTTTGCGTGTATAATAAAGTAAAGCAATTGCTTATTTTTATTTTGAGACTGACGTGTCTTATCGATAACTGATATATTTGTCGTTCAAAATTCAAAAATTCAAAATTCAAAGTGCTTTATTTCCTTAAGACCTTACAGGACATTTGGACACGTCATAAAATACATGTTAAAAAATAATTGAAATTTTGAAATAAAGTGCTCACTTTGATTATTGTTCACTTCGGTCTATTTAGGTAAAGTAAAGAAGCGAACAAGAAACCTTTACCTTGTTAGGTTGTTAGTTTTAGAGTTGGAGCAAAACTCGTCCCAAGCTTTTTTATCATCTAAATAATCAGATATTTTATAGTAAGCCTTTTTACAAAGAATAGTTTTGATAATTTGTTTGAATTTATTTACCGATAATTTTTGCAACTCACTTGGAGTTTTGTTGTAGAAGCGTATACATTGCCCTTTGAAAGATACATTAACTTTGTTTAATCTAGTTGTGGGCAAAGCGAGTTTATTCTTATTTCTAGTATTTACATTATGTATGTCGCTATTTTTAGTGAACCTATTGATATTTTTATGAGTGTACAACAAGTTTTCATAAATATATTGACATGGTACTGTCATTATGTTTATTTCTTTGAATTTATTGCGGAGGGATTCTCTGGGACCCATATTATAGATTGCACGAACAGCCCTCTTCTGCAGCACAAATACGGTGTTAATGTCTGCAGCGTTCCCCCACAGTAGTATACCATAAGACATAATACTATGGAAGTAGCTGAAATAAACAAGTCTAGAAGTATCCACGTCTGTAAATTGACGGATTTTTTTGACTGCATATGCTGCAGAACTGAGTCTCCTCGATAGCTTATCTATGTGTGGGCCCCATTGAAGCTTACTATCTAGAGTGATTCCTAAGAATACAGTACTTTCTACAATGTCTAAAGTTTCTCCTTTCACGTTTACATCAGCCTTAACTTGTTTCACATTAGGTAGAATAAATCTAATACATTTCGTTTTGGTTTCGTTAAGCAAAAGATTATTGACGCTAAACCAGTGGACAACTTTTGAGATTGCATTATTCACATCGTCGAAATTTGTAGTTTGTCTTTTCATTTTAAAAATTAAAGAAGTATCATCAGCAAATAATACAATCTCGTGATTATTCTTTACAAGATCAGGCAGGTCGTTAATATAAACTAAAAACAGGAAAGGACCGAGGATAGACCCCTGCGGTACACCCATAGTAACTACAGACCCCGAAGACCGTTTCCCATTAATGTCAACTCTTTGTATCCTGTCACTTAAGTAAGATGAAAGAAGATCCAAAGAGGTGTCATTTATTCCATAGTGATGTAGTTTCCTGATTAATGTCTCATGGTGTACACAATCGAATGCTTTTGACAAGTCGCAAAAGACGCCTAAAGCGTCTTGCGACTTCTCCCAAGCATCAAAAATATGTGATACCAACTCTACACCAGCATCAGTAGTTGACCTGCCTCGAGTAAACCCGAATTGCTTACAATGTAGCAGGTCATTGCCATTGAAATGCCTGAGCAATTGATGTAAAATAAGTTTTTCAAAAACTTTGCTGAATGTAGGCAGTACTGATATCGGTCTAAAGTTGGTGGGGTCAGACCTACTACCCGATTTAAACAGTGGAGTTATTTTACTATGTTTCATTAGATCAGGAAATACGCCACAATCAATGGACTCATTGAATATGAAAGCTAAATCTGGTGCAATTAAATCAATCAAAGGTTTAATAATTTTAACAGAAATGCCCCAGAGATCTGCAGTTTTCTTAATATTTAAAAGTTTAAAGGCTTGAATTATATCTTTGTCATCAACATGATTGAAATTAAATTTATTTTCGCATTTAGGTACATTTTCTATAAGTAGAGACTCAGCGATTACTTGAGAAGAGTTAAGACACTTAGTAGTAGAGATTGGAATATTAGTAAAAAAGTTTTCAAATGCTTGGGCTACTTCAACATCATTTTTGATTGAAGAGTTATTAATTTTTAAATTGTAATCATTAGTATAGTTACTAACCTTTCCAGTCTCACTATTTATTATTTTCCAAGTTGATTTGATTACATTTTCACTATTTCTAATTTTTGAGCTAATATAATTTGACTTTGCAATTTGACAAACTTTACGAAACAATTTTGAATAATTTTTAACTTTTTCTTTAAACTCCTCACTAAAATTGTATTGTTTTTCACTATACAGTTCATACAACTTTTGTCTACTTTTATGTATACCTACTGTTGCCCACTCGCTAAAGTTAAGTTTCTCAGAGACCACTATCGACCTGGGTGTAAATATTGAATTGAACGCATAGGTGAATTTGTTGAAAAAACTGCTATACGACTCATTTGGGTTGTTGTATGAATAGTTAGGTGCTGGTTTAGAGTCCCAATCCAATTTAAACTGATCAAATCGATGTGTGGTTACTGGTATATATTTTATGTTCTTTTTACAATTATAATTTTTCAATTGAATGTCCATTTTTATGAGTTGACCTAAGTGGTCTGATTTTAAATTGCTGATTATATTTTTACTTACAATTTTATCATTTTGGCAAACAAATATATTATCTATGCATTTTGCTGAGGTTTCAGTAATTCTAGTTGGTTCCATAAATAGTGGACTTAGATTATAAGATTTAAATAAATTAGTTAATCTACTACTGACAAGGATGGATAAGATAAGAAACGAGTACATCAGAGGAAGTTTGAAAGTAGCGCCAGTGACGGAAAAGATGAGGAGTAATAGGCTAGCGTGGTATGGGCATGTTATGAGAAGAGAGGAAGATCATGTTACGAAAAGAGTGATTGATTTGAATGTGGAGGGATATAAGGGGAGAGGAAGACCGAAGAAAAGATGGATGGATTGTATAAAAGAGGATATGCTTAAGAAAGGTGTGAATACGGAGATGACGAATAACAGAGAAGAATGGAAGAAGAATTCATGTTGTGCCGACCCCACTTAGCGTGGGATAAGGCCCGGAAGAAGAAGAGTTAATCTACTACTGTGGGAGTTAACTTCTAAAAGATTAACATTGAAGTCTCCGCATATTATGAGATTTTTATTTGATTTTGTTATTTTAAATAAGATATCATCCATTATGTTTTCAAATATTTCAAAGGAAGCTGATGGTGGGCTGTATACGCTTACTACAATACTTTGCTCCAACTCAACACATGCTACTTCGATGTGGCTTTCAACAGACATACATATTATGTCCTTACGTTCTTTGAATTTCAGTAGTTTATTTAGTAATATTAAAGAGCCTCCACGAATAGCATGTGATCTGCAAAAAGAACTACCAACTTGGTGGTTACTAAAGTTAAACATGAGCTCATGGCTTTTCAGCCAGTGTTCTGTTAAGCAGATGATGTCAATATCAAATGAGTTCATGTATAACTCCAATTCTAATAATTTACTTCTCAAACCTTGAATATTTTGGTGCACCAAGCTAGTAAGCTTTGCATTTATTTTACAACTTTGTTTTTTCTTGTGATTATTAATATTATTTGACTTTTTAGGGCAAGAGACTTCCTCTATTGTCTTAATTTCTAATTTAAATTAATTGGAATAATTTCCAAGGTATTGTTTTTTAAGTTATTGTAATGCTCAAAAGAAGCATTTGTTATAGCCAAGTTTTTGGCTGTTGTTTCAAAATAATAGGATAGCGAAATTGCTATCTGTCTTTTGTAAAAATTAGAAAGGTAGTAATTACCTTGAGTCAAATAATATTTTTTACTAACAATACTGTTAGTATCAATCACATGTACATTGTTGTTGCATGAAATAGTATGCAATGTCATGTTTAACTTATATCTAAGTATATTTTCAGAATGTGGCAAGCTGTCGCTGTAGGGGAATGTGAACATTACAATTTGTTTTAAATTTAATGAGCACAGTTTATCCATATACCTAATTAGGTCAGATTTGTTCACATTACCCCTATTACCAAGGAATATAATCAAATTTGAATTACTGTCAATAGTTTTAAAATCAATTTTGTGCATAATATTATGCAGATTAGAATTAGGGAAACAGTTATTTATTATTGAATGTTCCATAGTCATATTTAAGAACTGACCCATGTTTGTTCCAATTTCATCGCAGTACAATAAGGTTTTTATGCCTGAGCATGAAGTGCTGAGATCAAGGTGGGATGCGACTGACACAGTACTGTCCAGACCTGACTGATCACAGACGGGGCCAGGAACACAGCAGCCGCAGCCCTCCAGAACCCTGCCCTCCAGACTCACCTGGCTCCTAAGAAGTGAATCCATGGCCAGATTTATCGTTATCACTGTATAGTTATTTAACTTTCTGAATTGTCCAAGAGCCTTGTCTTGTTATGTCTAAAGGATATATCCTGATATATCCTGGACAATTATAACTATAAAGCATTTGGAGTTTAATTCGTGGTTGTTACAAAGTCCAACGGAAAATATATGGATATTAAAAGTAAATTAAAACTATTCAAAAGATTAACTTGAAATTTGTTATACATACAAGGACTAAATTAGACTTACTACACAAATGAAAGTGTCCTTTTTCTTCCAAAATAACGCGTACGAAGCAGCGTGCAGAAGCTTGTTAGCTTTATGAGTAGTGTACAAGTAAATTGAATAAAAATGGGCTTAGGTGCAGGGTACAGGTCCCTTTATCAAATGGTTTGGAGTTACTGAAAGGGGCTACTAGACCGAAAGTGTCGTGAAAGGTTTGCGAAAATGTATTTGAGCATCGAAATCACGATTAAGAAATTAAAAGTTACGTACTGGGTTTGGAAATTTAATATTCGACACGCTATGGTATTTAAAAATCCTACAAATAATTTTTGATGACTTCTGTCTGTGGCACAGCGATTTTAATAAAATCCACCTGCGATGCAGGATGTTGCGGATTCGATTACTGCCACATCGCGGAAATATTTTTGTATAATCTGTAGATATTTCATGCGGTTTCTAGGTATAAACTATGTATCACATCAACTGATTGAAGATACCGAATGTTGGTAACTACATCATCGTCTCGATATTTGAATTTGAATGTAAACAAATGAATAGGATAGAAAATACTTGATTGCAAACATAAATCAAATAAAAAAAATCTTATAAACTGCTTGTATTGACGGACCTGTGTGATAAACACAGGAGCGGAGCGATACACAGAGCGATTTCTACCAGCCAACGTTGAATGTATCAGATAGGACAAGGGGATCTGTGAAATATAAGGAATAATCTGTGGAATATAAGGTTCAGAAATCATTTTGGCGTAAACACAAGATAATTTACACGTTTGACATACAATTTTGTCTACAGGTATTTCATGTATCATTATTATTATAAAGGAATCTCGCATTTCTTAAAGGAATCTTAGAAACGAATGATTTGCCAGATTTGCTTTACCTTGGAAAAGCGGGGCTTCTCAGTAAAATACACGACGAATAAACACGGTTTTCCTTTCATGGCTCGGATATCTGAACACTTACCTACAACTGCTAGATATCATACTTGCGCTCGGTTTCACGATATTACATTTTAAAAACCTATAAACCATTATAAATTTTAAGTACCTACTCGAACCTATCTATAATGTGCCTAGTTACGAAACATTTTAATGTAGGTAAGTATTTATAAATCTCATATATTGTAAAAAAATAATAAATTATATTTATAATCGGGAACATAAAACTGAAGTTCACAAATTTTATTGACAGTTCAGTGAAAAGTATACAAGTATATATGACCACAACAGTGTGTAAACCTGTCGAAACGTCGGGAAAAATAAGTACAAAAATATTTATATAAAGATTTATAATAATGTGTTCTGAACGAATATACTTTAAAGTTTAAAAAACTTAAAAGTAAATAGTAAATGACTCATCATCATCGTAGATAGATAGTTACATAGACTTTATCAACATATTAGTCCACTGCTGTAAAAAAACCTAATGAGCTCTATAGCAGCGCCCTGTTTCCAGCTTTCGCAGTTCGTCATCCCAACTGGTCGAACGGTGTCCTTTACTACGTTTGCCGCGTCACGACTTATGAACACTTTTAACGCAGTGATAATCGGTTCTTTGCGAGATATGGCTAACCCACTGTCACTTCAGCTTGCTAATTCTGTGAGCTACTCGTATGTCAATTACTTTAGTTCTCTGTCGGATGTATTTAATGTAATTAATAGTTAGCTTACTAAAATAATCCATAAAATGCGCTTGGAACAATTTTTGGGTCGGTCGGTGAATGTGTTATGTGCATTTAAAATAAGACTTAACTCCTTATTATCAAGCAAATATATATTTTTTATTACAAAAGACAATGGAATTCAAATATTCTATCGCGTCACCAAAGTTTACGAAGTTTTCTCGAGGGCATTTCGTAAATTTTATTACGTACTACACGAGAGGCCTTCATCGCTTCGGATCAACGATAATCCCATTACATTTCCAGTTTTGCCATTTTCATTGTCAGTTTTACGCGATGGAGAAGTTATTATTTTAAATTACGTGCCAGGTGAATGGAACTTTTCTTCGACTGCGATGTATCTTTCTTAGAAGCGTTCCAAAAACGAAAATGTTTTTTTTGAAATACTTCGACTTTAAACCTTATCTGATAAGGTTCAAAGTATTATTTATTTATTATTTACTTAAATGTTTTATAAATGTCTATGTAGGTAGGTACCTATTCCCAGTAAAACCCCTAGTTTATTGTAAATAGTATTCCAGTGGAGAAGTGATGCTATTGCAAACTAGTTTCGGAGTAAAGTATCAGATAAGTATAGCGTCGCTGTCCACCCACTGGTTGATTTATAGGGCTTACTGGCTATCTAGAAAGCTTGAACTTTTCTAATTTTAAATTTTTGCAAAATACCCTGTCTAACTTAAATAAGTCATAGATTTTCAACATTCTTACTTCGGAGTTCTATTGTTGACGTAAACTCGATTATATTACCTACTTTTGATCTCAACATTTCACAGATATAAATTCCTACATTTTAAAGTCCCCAAGTCACAAAGCTTTCAAGTTTTTAAGAGCTCTCTGGGATCTTTTATCTTGATAGCAGGGTTATCTATTTGTAGAAGTTCAAACCGAAAGCTTTGATTTCTCTTACACCTGCCGCGTATCTTTAGAACTCGTGCGCTCGGGGGTTGGGAAACTTCTACATTATTATAGAGCTCCATCATCTGCTAAAATAAACGAACTTCATTTAATTTTCGTTGGAATTTTATTTGTGTACTTTTTGAATAACCATTGTTTTATTGAATACGAACCTATTTTCTATATAGTCAAAGATTTTATAGTTTTATGTAGATATGTTTTTCTTCAAGCAAGGAAATTCTTTTGCGGAATCTGTTTTGTATCAAGCCTCATTATAATTTATAATAAAATGTACTCGGTTACAAATAATTGTATTAACTACTAGCATTACGCAACGAGTTGGATCACGTAGCATAAGTTATTTTTAAAAATATGTTATTGCAAAAAAAATTGGACCTCTAGGATACGAATTTATTAAAATCCTTTCTTAGTACTCCCCTTCACCCCAAAAAGAATAAACACTCCGAATTTCAAGTATAGCCAAAGGCTTAGGCTGTATGTTGTCTGTCAGTCAGTCAGTTATTTTATATATATAATATCATCATCATCAACCTGTATTAGTCCACTGCTGGACATAGGCCTGCCCTGATGAGTGCCAACTGACTGTATCATTTAGGGGTAATGCCCCCAATCCCCACGGGCATGCTTTATAATTATAGTGATAAATAAATAAAGAGTGCATGGCATTTGAGAAAAAGTTCCTCGACACTTGCTTAATTTAGTGTAGATAAAGAGTAAATTCATTATTTCAGTCGCGGGTAAAATAAACCGTAGAGCCGAGCCAACTCTCGGATGTTTTCATAAGGAAAATATCCTCAGCAACGAAAACTTCATCTGCAACTTTTTCTTTCCTCCTTATTAGCTTTCCGTTCTTAACTAAGATACTTCTGCTTTTTTTTTAATTTAATCTATTGGGGCAACTTATTTCTGGTAAATAATTGGGCTATTCTTAAAAAACCACCTAAATAAACTTAAAACTTAATTCCTAGGAATAGAAACAAATAAATACAAGTTAAAATAAATGAGTTAACTGCAGATGGTAACAAGAAGTCTAGAGGAAGCTCAAGGTATCCATATCAATACCAGTCAGTCTCATTACGTACTCATTAAGGAAAACTTTCGTTCGCAACAGAATCGTAATTAAATGCGAATTGAAAGCAGCTCGGTGCGGTGTACGCAGTGACCTCAACGTGGATGGAAACTTTGATAGCATTGTAGGCTTAGGACTGTCTACATGAGCGAATTCACTGTGGATTGATAGTCACGAAATCGTAAACCACACAGAATTGAAACTATCGTAACTTTCAGCATAAATGTTCTTTAAACCAAATGCGAGTCGATCTTGCACACGAAGGGTTCTAAAAACACATCATACTCATATTTTTAATGCGAAAGTATGGATGGATGGGTGGATGTTACCTCTTTACGCCAAAACTACTGAACGGATCGGACTGAAATTTTAAATAAATATAGTCCAAGGCCTGGAATAAAACATAGGCTACTTTTCATAAATTGTTACATGGGTGCAGCTAGTTTTCAACAAATTGCATTATTAAGCAAAATAAAAGCATTTTTAATTTCAACAAAAAGTACTGTTAAGTTCTCTAGTGTGACAGAAAAGTCAACAATGTTTAACGGTTTAATTTTATTTCATACGCTTTTGAAAATTTCACATATCTAACTATTACGGTTTAAGAGATACAGCTATTGTTAAGGTCGAGTGAAAAACTTGTGTATAGAGAACACCATTATTTCGTACCTGCTGCACCCCACGGGTTCGCTAGCTTGAAAATTCTTCAAAAGCCTTCTTCTTTAGGTGCAAAGTGAAATACTAATTCTGTGAAAATTTTAACTGCCTGCCTATTAAGGGTCATGAGATACAGCCCGCTGCCGGACGGACGGACGATTGACTGTAGATGCTTACTAATAGGCTAGGGTTTAGTTGGCTCCTATTGAGTATCCAAAGTTGTTAACATGACCCTTTTAGTTCCCGGGAAATTAAAAACTATTGCAGTTACCTACTGAGAAAAGCAAGTGTGCTGAGATACGTAGCAAACATTGCTACACAAGTGCTACGGCGTAGCAGTATTGCTACGATAGCGCTACGCCGCCAGACGCATTCGCTCGTGTGGTAAACCCTTTACCGAGAGAAGAATAAAGGCGTAACGTCTACTCATTTTGCAAACTTTGTTGGCTCAGTCTGTGATTGTTGGCGGGATTGTGAAATTATGTAAATGGCAACGCATTTTCAGTAACTTTATTATTTTGATTGGCTATGTTGTGCTTCTGATTTGCTCTTTCTAATATTTTGGAAAGTTCTAAACTTTTTATGGCTTTGGAAAAAAATGTTTTTTCCGTAGTTTGGTTGTAAATAGATGCACGAATAAGTACCCAAATTGAAGTGCAAACATAATAAAAGTCAAGAAACTCTCTTCATTAAACATATGCACGAAACTGCAATAATTGAATGAATGATTTTGAAATAATAAACCTAAGTAGCCGTGGGTTTGCGAATACTTCATACGAAATGTTAAGATAACGAGCACGGGAGATCGTATCGTTATTTTTATTTTATCCTTACGGCTCTTGTTAGGTCGACACTTCATTCCGCCTCGTGTTTTATCGGACGCTTACTCAAAACAGATTTCTTTCCACGTATTATGGAATCGCAATGACCAACGCCACGCCCGGTAATCGATAAACTAATTAAGAGTGCACGTTACTGCTATTTGTGCAGAATAGGAATTAGATATAGGGTTACGGACAGAGCAAGTCTTTTTTTATATAACACGAAAACTACTCAATTTATTTATAACTTGCATAGAGGGACTAAATAATTTGTAATAAATAACGATTCAAAACAAAAACATTTAAATAGATTGCACGGTTCACTGTTCTCAGACTCAAGCAAATCACAAGGGTTAACTTCATGATTTTTGTTCTTGTATTTTTGTTCTCAATTATGCTGAGACTGATTTCTTTTATCTATGTGTCTGAGGTGAAAAGAGCTAATAAATGTTTCTATTCTATTCTGTTCGTGTTCTCACAGTAGAGAAACCAAATTAAGAATATTTTAGTTTATTTCATTAAATTTATTACCCCAGGGTCTCATAAGTACTGAAATCTAAGTCTAGTTTGACATACAAAACCTGCTGGTTTTGCCTCTTATGAAATAAGAAAACCAGTAGAAAAGCGTTTTAACGTCATTATTAAAGTTTTGAAGAGCTTTGAAGAACCCTAGTGACCGCCAGTGTTGCAAAATCCTGAACGATCGAAGGAAAATGTAGGGAGAATTAGGTTGAACAGGAAGGGGTAGCGATGCAGCGCGACCGAAGGCCCTCTTTTACAAAGATAACATCATTTCACCGCACAATCATCATTACTGCCGCTTTATTGTGACAACTTAAATTACCTTTAATCACCTGCGCACCATCAAAGGCACAATGTAAATTTCCTTAATGAATGTATCAAAGGTTTTTTTATCTTGCGTAATATTGACATTTTAAAGCTGCGCTTACTCCCAGAGATTCAAAATTCGAAAATTCTGATGAAAATTCTATCGCAGCAGAATTTTGAAATTCCAAATACTAGATATGGTTTTAGTTTCACGAGTCCTATTCCAAATACCTACTAGATATAGTTTTATTTTCACGAGTCCTACATTCATTTTATTTGTATTAAATGTTCCCGTATTTATTTTGTGTTTAAGGTGCATAATGCAGTAATTTTTCGTTACATACATATAATCAGAATAGCGTGGATGCGGTGTGCTGCCCGTCACAGTCTGTTGGCCCGCAGTGGGCAGCAGTGCAAATAAAACGAAATGAAATGGCACACGATGCCGCCTCCTGTTACCTACTATTATTTAGGTTATATTCGTATAAACGATGCAGTCTCTATTGCTATTACGAAGCTTCGAACGCAATACATGTCGGCTCGTATATTTATTATAAAGCTGTATTTGCGATTATGTTCGGACCCGTACAAATGAAATTACTTTCTGTTTATGTAGCTACAGAGCAAAAGTAGAATAGAAGGTAACTGTTTCTGGGTAGTTCAAATTAGATTTGTATTTAGCTTTAGTTCGCCGATATAACCTTTAATTATACATTGCTAGAGAAACGCCCCGGCTTCGCACGGGTGTATTATACGTACAAACCATCCTCTTGAATCATCATCATCATCATCATCATCATCAACCTATATTAGTCCACTGCTGGACATAGGCCTCCCCCAATGAGCGCCATTGCGCCCTGTCTTCAGCTTGACGCATCCAGCATCTGCCAGCAGTCTTTCGCAGATCGTCATCCCACCTGGCCGGAGGGCGTCCTACGCTACGTTTACCGAGTCGCGGTCTCCACTCAAGAACACGTTTACCCCAACGGTTGTCGGTTCTTCGCGAGATATGGCCGGCCCATTGCCACTTCAGCTTGCTAATTCTTTGAGCTATGTCGATAACTTTGGTTCTCTGTCGGATGTATTCGTTACGAATTCTATCCTTCAGAGAGACTCCGAGCATAGCTCTTTCCATAGCTCGCTGCGCGACTTTGAACTGGTGGACCAGCCCTACCGTGAGTGTCCACGTCTCTGCTCCGTAGGTCATTACGGGTAGGACGCACTGATTGAAAACTTTCGTTTTCAAACATTGCGGTATGGATGAAGAGAAGACTTGACGTAGTTTCCCAAATGCTGCCCAGCCTAGCTGGATCCTCCTCTTGGCCTCCTTCTCAAAATTGTTTTTACCTAGCTGTACAATCTGCCCAAGGTAAGTATACTCGGAAACAATTTCAAGAAGGTGACCATCAACGACTATCGGTCCCGGAGCAATGTGGCCATTGATCATGACTTTGGTTTTATCCAAATTCATGCCAAGACCGATACATCGCGAGGCTGAAGCTAGGCCGTCCAGCATGTGGGTCAGCTCCTCTAGCGACTCCGCCATTACGACTATGTCATCAGCGAATCGAAGGTGTGAGATGTAATCGCCGTTTATGTTAATGCCCTTACCTTTCCAGTCCAGCGTCTTAAACATATCTTCCAATGCGCTCGTGAACAGTTTCGGGGATATGACATCCCCCTGTCTCACTCCTCTGCGCAATTGGATAGGTTTAGACTGCTGGTCCTGTACTTGGACACTCATAGTGGCAGCTTCATAGAGACACCTCAGCACTTCGATGTAACGATAGTCTACTTGGCATCGCTGTAAGGATTCCAGAACAGCCCAGGTTTCAACGGAGTCAAAGGCTTTCTCATAGTCCACAAAAGCGAGACACAGGGGCTGATTATACTCTTCGGACTTCTGTATAATCTGCCTCACTGTGTGTATGTGGTCTATGGTGCCATATCCTCCGCGGAACCCGGCCTGTTCCGGTGGCTGGAACTCGTCAAGTCTCCTGGCGAGACGATTCGTGATCACTCGTGAGAACAGCTTATAGATGTGGCTCAGGAGTGTGATGGGTCTGTAATTTTTAAGGAGAGTTTTATCACCCTTCTTAAAAAAGAGCACCACCAAACTCCTGCTCCACATCTTAGGAGTTCTCCCACTGTGAAGGACGGTATTGAAGAGGTGTTGTAGCTCCTGTATAACGGAGGCTCCTCCTGCCTTCAGAAGCTCTGAAGTTATACCGTCCTCACCGGGGGCTTTTCCATTTTTAAGCTGCCTCAAAGCTAACACGATTTCGTCTTGACTGATGTCTGGCAGTTCGTCGGTGTAGTGGCGTGTCAGGGTGGCTCTAGAATCAAGGTCATCTCGTCGGGAACGAGGGGCATGTGCAGTGTACAGACGGCCATAAAAATCCTCTATCTCGGCTGAAATCTCCGGTTTCGACAGTACGGTCCTCCCATCGTGCGTTTTAAGCTTCATCAGGTGGCTCCTGCCAAACTGCTGAGTGAATACTTTGGACCCTCGGTTTCGCTCTATCGCCTCTTCAATGAGGCGTGTGTTGGAGCTCCGAAGGTCGCGCCGTACCATCTTCGCA
The DNA here is from genome assembly GCA_944547425.1 of Eupithecia centaureata. Classification (NCBI taxonomy): domain Eukaryota; kingdom Metazoa; phylum Arthropoda; class Insecta; order Lepidoptera; family Geometridae; genus Eupithecia; species Eupithecia centaureata. The sequence continues at coordinate 8,192,744 of OX155687.1, forward strand.
ATTCGCTTGTTCAGGTCTGACCTCTCCGCCGAAGACACTTGGGTGGTTTCCCGTCTTCTTGTCATCAGATCCAGAGTCTCATCCGAGAGTTTGGACTTCTTGCCAGTTCGCTGTTTTTTGCAGAACTTGATGCCCTCATCCCTCAACGTTTCGACCAGATTGTGTAGGCTCTCGTCAGCGTCATCAGTGGGTTCCAAGGCAACAAATCTGTTTCCGAGTAGCTGCTCGAACTTCTCGGTGCCCGCCATGATTTGGATTGGATTTGGTCGGAGCGTGGACTTCATCAGACGGTGTCTTTCAAGCTTCAAGTTGATATTCAGAGTGCCTCGGAGCATTCGGTGATCAGATCCGGTATTGAACCTGTTGATCACTGAGACATCTCTGAATATGTGCTTGCTATCCGTCATGATGAAGTCGATCTCATTTTTAGTCACAGTGTCGGGGCTTTGCCACGTCCACTTCCTTTGAGGCTGTTTCTTAAAGAAGGAGTTCATTAAGAACAGTCCCTCTTTCTCAAGGAAGTTGACAAGCATTTGCCCCCTGTGATTCCTGATTCCATAACCATGCGGGCCTATTCGGGATTCATTGCCAGTCTGGATTCCCACCTTGCCGTTAAAGTCCCCCATAACAACGTTGAAGTGAGCCTTAGTGGTGTTGTGTAAGGCTTTGGATATGTCTTCGTACATATCCTCCACTTCATCATCCGAGTGTGCCGAGGTCGGTGCGTAGACCTGAATTACCTTCATGCTATACCGCTTGGAAAGCCGAAGGATCAGGTACGCTACCCTGGTCGACACACTGGAGATTTCTTGAACGTTGCTAGAGAGGGCCTTATTGACGAGGAAACCTACTCCACCCTGGGATGTTTTATCACCCTCACGAAAGTAGAGAAGATGGCCTGAGTCTAGGGTTACGGTGTCCTCCCCCTCTCTACGGACTTCACATAACCCGAGAACATGCCATTTAATGTTCTCTAACTCCACTTCCAACTGCGCTAGATGATGGTCAAGCCTCAGAGTGCGTCCGTTAAACGTAGCCAGGGTCATTTTAGTAAGCGTGTGGTAGCCTGAATACCGGTGATTCTTAGCACCCCCTGCCCCGCCGTTACCATGACCGCTACCATGGCCAGGAATAGCGAGGCGGCCGGGTACTGGGGGCCGGTTTTTGGATTTGCTTATCATTAAGGGGTAATGCCCATAATCCCCACGCTGGGCATGCGGGTTGGGGATCGCAGTTTGATGGTGGGGTTGTTCTAGAGGGGTGCTGCTGCCCACCCCCCCGTATATCCCTTAGTCGCCTCTTACGACACCCACGGGAAGAGTTGGGGTAGTGCTATTCTAAGCCGGCACCACACGGCTCCTCTTGAATACTATTATTTATTTGTTGATAACATAGTTTTATTATTGAAACATAATTAGATCACATAGCTCACTAGTATATACAATTATAACAAACTCTTAAAAATCTAAGCCGTCACCAGAAGGCAAAGTACCCAGAATGCTGGCAGCATTGCCACGTTGAATGGCAATGCTAATTCGTTGACCAAAATAGAAGCCAGCATTCTTATCTCCTGTGGACTCTATGAGAAGTTTCTTCAGATCTTTAAAAATTGTGTGTGCCCCAGGACCCCAAGGACCAAGGGTTTCCACCCCAAATGGCTCAAATAGGTAACCTCGGTCAAGATTAGCATATTTTCGCCGTTTGAGGGACTCCGCTGATGAAGCTGCGGAGCCAGCCCTTGCTGATGTCCCTGCCAGATGTGAAGGCGCTAGAGTATCTACACACGTGGCATCCCAAACTAAAGGCCGACCCATCTTCCAGAGAATCAGAGTCATACCGTCAGGTCTTTTACCATCATCTCGCATAAGGCCACGTGGTTCAAGTGTAGCTGCTACACTGACGCTGGTGAATCCTCTTGAATCATTTTATCTATTTAGAAACCGCGTTAAAATCCGTAGTGTACTTTAAAGATCTAAGGACAGACAGACAGATAGAAAGCAGGAAGACTTTGACGTTTACTTTGTTTTATACTATCAACAGATGTTTTCGTAAATTACGTTAGTGTTGAAAATATTTCGATAAACACCCCATACTATGTTACAGTTATGTTATGTACTTAAGTACTTTTGCGAAGGAGAACGTTTGACCTCTATGGTCCTACACTGTTTAGATTTAGAACCGCACTTAAATCGGTTTAACTTGAGTCGTTTGAATGCTGAACTCGTACCGAGTTAGCTGTTGTTCAACAGTAAAGCTTTTGTATGTGTTTAGTTTAAGATCGTCGAAAGCTGTGTGTGTTCGTAATTAAACGCTGTGGTGTTCAACTAGGTAAGGACTATAGGGGTCTGTGCTAGATACATGGACTTCTATGTACTGGGTTTAAAGTTCAAAGTTATTCTTCACTCTTATAGAACTTAAAACTGAACTTAACCTTCATCCACTGAATGCATGTAGAGATAAAGCCCTTAGTTCTAAATACTGGTATCTTTGTTCTTAACGAGTGTTTTAAATTTGAACCGTGTCACTTTATCTTGGTCAACGTTTAAAAGCAACGGTCATCACGCAAACTACCTTCTAGAGCAGAAAGAAGAGTTGTAATTTATATTTTAGCAAGTTCTTGAAACTTTGGAGAAAAATGTCTTCCTGGAACATCCGTCAGTTTTATTACAAGGCATTAAAGAGCAAAGTCTCCAAGCTGTGAAATTAACTAGCACCGTCGCCATAACACAGTACCTAACAAGTCTTTATTATAATTTTATCATCACCTTGGATCTCCGACGGTGCGGGTAATGAAGTTTAGAAACTTGAAATTAGTTGGGGTCATAATCTCACAGGTTATACGGAGCTGTGGCCGCTACTGTTCCGATACATCGCTATTGTTCGCTAATTGAAGGAGCCCAGCGTTGGTGCTTTGGTTATCGAGCTATGGAATTGATTTCTGTTCTATTGCCTTTTAGTTTATGTAGGTAATCCGGAATAATTTCAAACTTAGGTCGTAGAACCCATATCTGTTAACTAGATACCTATGATCCATCTGAAGAGCTGACCGTGATCACCAAATTTGATGGCCTAGAGGTGATCCTGACAGAAAAACATTTTCCTATGAGACTCGTTAACCGTGGACGTGCAAATGTGTGCTAAGGAGGTAAGCATTGACACGAGCAAAGCTGTTTGAAATCAAAACTGGAGTTTTTTTTTAATCTATGCTTACCAAGCCTTGTTCCTGTAACTCAGTTAAATAAGAGCTTATCAATTGAGCTACTTTTAGACTGTTTGCAACCGTCTGTAGTAGGTCAATGATTTCAATTGTAAATAAGTAACGTTGGTTATATTGTTATGATTGTGATTTACATTTTACATTTATTGTGTAATGTATTTTGTGTCGCAGAAACAAATAAATCATCTATCTCTCTATCAAATATTAAACACGAAACTGACATCAATTGCGACGTAAAGACATGAATTACATAAGTTGGTGAATAGAAAACTGTATCACTACCCTCGGTTACGAATTCAAGCTGGGACTTTGAAAAATTCAAGACGAATGTTACCGGACCGTGCCCGATGTCTCCGCCGCCTCGTGAATAACAAATAACAAAGTCTGACACAAAACAATACGGAACATACAAACTTTTGCCGCATTCGGGCACAGAAAGATTACGGTTTGTCTATGGCCATGTATGAGAGGTCTAGTATGACTGACTCAATTTTCGGTTCGATATTGTTATTATTAACTCATTCATTCTCAAATCCATAAATTCAAAAATCACGTATAAATAGAATCTATATAGGTAATACATATGTATATATAATTGTTAGAATAGGATAAACTAACCTGATTACATTAAAGAAATGATTAGAAATTCAAAAATTTAACAAAATAATGAAATACGAATTTAATTATAATATTGATATGGCTATAACTTCATAAGAATACAAAAATCGTAATAGTCTACTTTTTTCACCCTAAGCAAATCTATCAAGTCGCAAGTACTATAGTTTTCAAATTTCCCATACTTTTAATGAATAAAACTACTCCTCAATCGTCAAGAATCTAAAAAGTGCTCATACATTTGCGTAGGACATGCTTTGTTGAATAGTTTGAGACGTCAATAACTCATGCTTTGAACTCTGTCAATAGGTAGATACCTACAGGCTGGCAGTAACAACAGCACGACACAGTTTTGACTATTATTGCAGCACAGTGGAACGATCGAACAGCTTTTCGACTTCTTTCTGTTTTGCATATCCGCCTCTGGTCATTCGAAATACAACGCCAATAAGAAAATAGGGCGGAAACAAGAGCATTCGAATGTATTTTTTATTGTCATTTAAAATTATAAGCAAATCCAATATTAATCTGTCCTTAAACTTCTAGATCACTTCATATAATAACAAATCTAGATAAGATTTGTTGATATAATTGATTTGCTGCCAACAATTTTTATTTGGGTATTTTTTGGATTGAAGTAAATGTTACAAATACGTTTATTGGATAATGGATATTTTTATTATACATAGAAAATAGAACCCCGGAACAAATATTTGCATTTCGTACAAATACTTGTCCGAAGGCATCCCTGATAGGAATCATACGATATGTGATTTCAAGAAAGCTCTACTCTTACAATGAAGTTTATTTCTTTCCACAATTTGTTTTTTGAGTGGAATCAACTTGTTGTAAGTTGAATTAGCCCTTCTCACCCTTCTCCGATAAATAAATCCGCGTGCCTCTCAGTTTGGAGATGAAGCGCAGCAATCCTTTTTGACAATTGAGTTTGTGCTCCCCAAAAACTAATTTACCTTCTATTGTTCCCCATATTTACGGGGTTATTACATTTGCTATGAGTAGACACGAGTATTAAATTGTGTCAGGTTTGATCTTTCTCTCGCGTTGCGTTCACCCTCATATTATGAGTAAATAGGTACTAGGTATTACAGTTATAATATACTCACAGGTAGGCTTATAGGTAATAGGTATCTGCCTGGTATCATTAAAATTATTAACAGTTAATTTCTGGAACGTTGACAAAAGGGAAAATGTGTTATTAAATAACGTTATAAAGACCTAAAGACTTTTGAATTGTGATTTGGAGTGTTTTTTTTATGGTCAAGGGACGTAGACTAAGAAAAGAAGGGTCCAAAAAGACGTTGAATGTGAAACAAAAATGTAATGTAATATGTATTTCAGAAACTGGTAGTAGTTGACTGTCAAACTTTTACATGAAGCCTCATTTAATAAACAAACACATGTTGGTAACAGCGTTTTCTAAAAAAACAATAAACATTACATAGTTACATCTACTTTGTTTAGATTTAGTAATTTATAAAAATAAATTCATAACATCGAAGAATCATTAGATTGGTAAGCTTTGTAAAATATACAATACACCAAACAGAAATTCCTCAAATTAAATTCATAAAACACATTTTAAGGGTTTATTTGATACTCCCGATGGTTTAAAGGTCATTAACGACATTGTTACAGCCGCTATTAATTAACAAGCGATCGACAGCGCAATCGAATGAAAACATTATTTTAATGGGCTTGGAACAAAATGGCAAGCTTGTGAAGAGTTAGCACAGTTAGCCGCCACTTACAGGCTCCACGAAGAGTTTCGAGAGCATCAAATTATAGATTTATACTGAGTTCAGCATTTATATAAAATGTATCGAAACATTATTGCAAAAACAAAAGAAAGATAAATTAAACTGGCATAATTACTGATGCGGCTTCAGCTGTCTTTTTTATTTATATGGTAAAAAATGCACGGCAACATTTTAAGTGATGAGTAGCTAAATTAGTTTGTTTTTTTTTTGTTATCGAACTGACACCAAAATCACCCAATACGTAGCTAAAATTGCTATTCAAGGTGTGATTTGAGTTTATTGGTACCTATATTATGATATTTAAAGGTAGTATGCATAAACCGTGAATTTTCCTCGATAGCGGATAGATAGAAGATGAGTAAGTATGTTGATAATTTGTGTTGTTAATAATTGAATAACAAAAAGGTAAACCCACAGACTTGTAACATTAAGTTTTATTATCTAAGTCCAATTAAAAATATTGATTTCTCACGACAACATAAAATGGAGCTCAAGAACTGTCATAATAATCCTCCACCCGAGTAAAATAATACCCGCTAATTTCAATATTACCTCCATCATAATACTATTGCCGACAAAGATAACGTCAACATCTAGCCGGATTATCCGAGCCTGTCCCGACCGACGTAATCCCGCCGGCGCGCGGTGAATTTTCAATTATCAGAACTCATCTTCTGCGATAAGTACGAACTGATTTACAGTGCGCCATAATTTGAAGCATCTAGCTAAAAGCAAGGTACAGGCTACACAACATCGACAAAAGCAAGCTTAATTTAGTATTTTAGTCTAGTTCGAACAGACTAACTTTCACAGGAACCTTTAGTATATAACTACTGTTGCCTGGTAATTTTGTATGTAAGAGTTACTCCAGTTGGTTTGTTACTGTAAATGCAGTTTCACTCATTAGTAAAGTTCTGACAGCGCGACTGTTCAAGCGCAGTCACTCCTCATTAGACATTGAGTACCAAGAAACCGTCATACGTTGACAATATAATGAGGAATAGTAACAGCCTTAATTATTTTTTTCATTATTCGTAAACAAGTGATTCATCAGCAATCTGAAACGAGAATTTCAAATGTGAATGATCAATGCACCAATCAATGCTCAGTTAATTTAACCATCGCTGCATAGTGATAATTGAAACGATCGTGCGTCATCATGATTGATTTCATAATCATAATACATACAGGTGGATATGGAGGTAGTCGAGCGTCGAACGATAATAAGTTTTTCGCAATTACCGGGTGACATTGATGTATTTCCAAGCCGCTGGTAAAAACATACTTAAAGATGATAATATGATGATTATGAAAGATGATAATAATAATGAAAGGTTTTTTACCCAATAGAGTCATTCGGGGCGTGGAGTCACGTGAGCGCTGCGTCAGAGGCATTTGGCAACGTCTCGTCAAAGGGAAACTTTGCTAATTAGCAAATAAAGCAAATTGAAGTAGCGTTCCTGCTAAACGCGAGAGTTCACGTTGTGCCGAAATGCCTCGCCTCTTGGTTCATTTAATGCAACCGGAACACCTCGTTATTTTAGACGCATCCATTTAATGTTGCTTCTTTAAATAACCACAAAGAGTTTTTACGAAATTATTAATAACAGATTACGTAACTAAACTTATGGAAGTTTGGGTAAATTTGACGTCACACACGTCACACGTTAATTAAGACACAATATGTTCAACACACATCTAAACACACATTAATTAAGTAATAATATGTCAGTTACACTTAAATAAGTAAACTTATTCGAGTTGATTCCATTTCCATTGTTCCACAAACATGATTGTTTTCATAAAATTACAGTCAACACAATGTCATATTTGCGACAAACAACAACTAATGCTAATGTGATGTAATAACAAACAGAACGTTGGTTGTTCATTTTCCATTGAAATTAGATTCACATTGATACAGTAAATATTTTCATGCGGCTATATGCACCAAACTTTTTTACATAACAAATGGATTTGGATCGATGAGTAAATAAATCTGTCCTCCTAATTTATTATTGTGGGTTCAAGGCTGCACTACAAGTGGGTAAGTTGGGTGGCTTCAATGGTACCCAAGCACTTGATTTAGAGTTCAAAAGCAGGAAACAGATATCACCTCACTTTATCCAGGTGACTAAGCTACGAATATAGACTCTTACAATGAGTCGCGTACATTCTCTTAGCTTTTTTCATGGACCATCCAAGCTACCATACTGCAGTAGGGCCGTTTTCTGAAATACATGTCGCCGCCCATTCATACAATCAGCCCGTTTGTAGAATGGCTACGTTTACGTGGTGACGATTGCAAAACCACGACGCAACTGAATTAATTGCCAGTGCCGATTGTTGAACAATCACCGTTCAATAATAGCTATCTCATCAAATGAAATTCATTAGGTATTCTCAACATAGCTGCGTTCGATTTGCAAATATTGCAATCCACCTAGCCATTCTACAAAAGGCTGAGTCTTTTCTATAATCTTTGGCGACTGACTGATACCTACATGGAAACTCGCAGCTGTGAAGTGATGTGGATGTCATTGAAAAGCGCACGTGACGTGCTACGGCGGCGTAGCGAAGTAGCACAGTGTGTCGTAGCACGTAGAGTATTGCCTTTCGAACGAAAGTGTGAATAAAGTAGACTTGAGTCGTGACTTAACAAGATCTCTCGTTTAGATGTTCTTAATCTAGAATGCAGTGCAAAATGTCAATGAATGAATTATATTTAGCTTCGCTAGGTCGCTACCGTCTTCGCGTAGGTTAGACTCAACTAAATTAAGAGTGAATAATAGAAACAGGCGTTACTTTGCGAAAATTTATTTTATGAAAAATGTTGGAATAATATATCCGTTAAATTTTAGAAGGTATTTGTATTAAGTCCTGTCCACTTTAACGGACGCGATAGCATTGTATTGTAGGTCACGTTCCCAGCAGCATGCCCTACGAGCTAATACTATATCGCTTATATCACTCCACATCAGGTGGGCCATCTGATTGTACCGTCAATTTATAGTTTGTAAAAAAAACGTCCCCTTTTTCATAAAATCTGCTCACTTAAAGCATTGTTATTTATCACCCCGACTTCTTTTATTCACAATAGTCAGTTTTTTTTTTATATATAAATAAGAATTATAACGTTTCTGCCAAACTGCAGCAGTTTGTCGGTAGTAGCTCTCGTGGACAATGTGTACATAATTAATGTACTTTGTACATAATTAATGTACTTCAATTTAGAAATAATACTGGTTAGCAACCATTTCAAGTTAACAGAATATTTTTATTTACTTTATAACAGAAACCTCCTCTTTCATAAGGGATAAATAAAGGGCTTAGTATAGACACCAATCAATAAAAAACATCACGTAACAAATTTAATTTAATACGTACGATGTCTTTATTGTCACGGATATACGATGGGGAACTCGGCTCTTACAATTACAGTTAATTAAAAAGCTGGATTCTGTGATCACGAAAGAACAAAAGAGCATGTGTTGCGTGATAAGGGACCGAGAGCACATAATAGGGATACAGTTTGATGGGCAAAGGTCCCATCGTAACGATCGCGGGTAAGCTTACAAGAGCCCCTGTTAATTGAACCAAAATGCAGGCGGAAGTTTGGTGGAGCGTTTAAGATCGGTAACTGAGTTGCGGGTGACCCGTCTGGCCCGCCGGCTAATAATGCCAGCTAATGCCGTTGCAGACGTGCCTTAGCCTACTCCGGTAATTCCATTCAGTTTGTACTGTCTTTGTAATATTGCACGAACATAACCTTAGCAAAGTGGATGAAACAATCAGAACAATCAACTGTTATACGAACTTGTGACATATCAAAACGCGCTATTGTATTATCATTTGTTTATCCAACTAGGTTTTCTACCTCTTTTTTTACGTGATAATTTATATAAAGCTTCAGCATTTGTACATCTGTTTCCAGTCTTGGAGGCAACGGGTGCATTTGACATGCGATTTATGATTTTAATAAAACTCAGTCGACGCTTACAGAATTATGGCCTATGCTTTTCACTTTATTAAAGAGACTGCTTAACTTATCTTATGCATTTATTTATGTTTGCGTCTATGATTGAGCTATTAAGTCTATCCAAATGCTGGAATTGGATTTTCAGTTAAAGGGGCCAGAAATATATTGCGTTATAAGTCAATGTCTTTATGGAAGTCCTCAGAGTTTATAAACATTACTCAGTTTTCGTATCAAGCAGTGTAATGTAGAGGTTGGTTACAGAGGTCTACTTAGCAGAATTACAAGTTGTTATAAAATAATGTTGGTTATATTAAATACCACAGTGACAACTGAAACTCAAACAAAAATATTGAGGCCAAATGGGGTCCATTTATCTGTGGTGGGTCACAGCGCAGCGACGACAATGACACATTCGCAACGTAACGTGCGTCGTTTATCCCCGGCCGCGGCAGGGTTAATGTTTTAGAAAAGCCTAATGTGTGTTATCCTTCTAATCCTGTTTGACAATAAACATGGAAGCGGTCCTCGAGTGTGATCCGAGCACATACGGATTAGCGACTTCTAAACTTCATGAAAAACAACTAACGCGTCCTAAGTGGGGTTGACTCCGTGGAGTCTGTTGTTTTACCTACATTGCAATGTAGAAATAATAGATCTCAGTTGTAATGAACGCAATGAAGGTAACCACAACATAGGGTAACTTACTAATAAAATGAATGCGATAGTATCTGTAGTGGTGAAAATGTTTGTGCAAAGACAACGCCAAAAGTATAGAGAAATGTATTGATATTATGTACCTACAGTTCAAGATTTGGCTCATCAGCATCAACTACCATTACGGAAGTCAAAAAATATGAAACAAAAATTGCTAATCGTTGATTTCGGTACTGTATAAATCTTATTTTTATTGAACAGGTAGGTGCTGATTGCGAGGTAAGACTCTTTTGAATGTTAACCAAAGAGTATTATTTGAGTTCTTGGTTGCGATTCTCGTCTGATATTTTTGCGTTGGTGCAGTAAAAAGCGACGAGGTTAAAATTAGACCCTCTTAGAGGCGACCTTATTTAATGTAATTTAATTTTCTTTTCTTATTTAATTTAATAACGCGGTAAGATAATATGGTGCGTGGAATAATGAGTTTTTTAAATAAATTGCTTCATGAGCTCTTTGAATTAGGTATTTTTTTTGTGAAAATATATGATACTAGCGGCCCGTCCCGGCTTCGCACGGGCATTAAACTAATTTATTAGGTTAATAACTAAGTGAACAATATTTTATATAAATGGGTTTAGTTCTGAAAAGAACTTTTTAAATCGGTTTAGTTACTTACTAAACGAATTATTATCAAGCGTAAATTCCGCACACGTCCATCACGTAGGGAGCCGACCGTTTATTTCGTGATCTTAACCCCCCTCCCGTACCCCTGCCCGAGTGACGCCTACAACGCATAGTTAGCCGAATACAGTTTATTTTTTAATTTTTTTTTAACTCGTGATATCTTTTGAATGGATTGTCAGAATCGAATAATTCAAAAAGTAATATAAAGATATTGAAGCAGTCTTAAATAATACATCATTTATTTTGATAAGGGTTAATACCAAGGTACAAATAAAGAGCTTTTTATAGCGGTGGTATTTTAATTTCTTTTTTTCAATAAAAAAACGCTTATTGTGACATGACTGTAATAGTTAGAGATATGCTGCCGCTGATTTTTTGTAGATAATGGTGTGTTCTAAAAAAATGTAGTATATCATTTTGTTCTATCATCAATAGTTTTCGCAGCGCACGCGATGTAAGGTAGTTTTTTGATATTTTTTTCACACCTTGGATTACGTTATCGTAATTTTAGTAAGGATGCCTATTTTTTTTGAAAATGAAATATAGCCTATGTCACTCAGAAATGATGTAGCTTTCCAACAGTGAAAGAATTTTTCAAATCTGCCAAGTAGTTTCGGAGCCTATTCAATTCATACAAACAAACAAACAAACAAAAAATCAAACCTTTCCTCTTTATAATATTTGTATAGATATAATATTTGTATAGATATGACGCTGTGTGGATTCTCTAGCATGATTGATTAAATATTAATATAATTTGTAACTTAAGTAAAGGTATGAAAGGATTCTAGAAATACCAGTAATAGGCCACCTAGGAGGCTTGTTGAGAGTTAATTTTACTCTAATTCCTACAATGTTTGTTTTACATTTTTTAAAACAAGAAATAAAGACACACATCTACTAATCAACAATAAGCCACGGAATTTGGAATAGAAAGTACAATAAGCGGTTTCTATAAATTTTACATTAAAAATTCAGAATCTTCCAACAAAATACATATTCTCCTTACAAATAAACATAAAAACTTGGTTTTAGGCAAAAAACGATGAGCGGGCTATCTTGCAGTTGGATCTTAGACCATAACGTAAACCGAAGTTTTGTATAAGTTTGTCCATGTCATCATCATCATCATCATCAACCTATATTAGTCCACTGCTGGACATAGGCCTCCCCCAATGAGCGCCATAGCGCCCTGTCTTCAGCTTGACGCATCCAGCATCTGCCAGCAGTCTTTCGCAGATCGTCATCCCACCTGGCCGGAGGGCGTCCTACGCTACGTTTACCGAGTCGCGGTCTCCACTCAAGAACACGTTTACCCCAACGGTTGTCGGTTCTTCGCGAGATATGGCCGGCCCATTGCCACTTCAGCTTGCTAATTCTTTGAGCTATGTCGATAACTTTGGTTCTCTGTCGGATGTATTCGTTACGAATTCTATCCTTCAGAGAGACTCCGAGCATAGCTCTTTCCATAGCTCGCTGGGCGACTTTGAACTGGTGGACCAGCCCTACCGTGAGTGTCCACGTCTCAGCTCCGTAGGTCATTACGGGTAGGACGCACTGATTGAAAACTTTCGTTTTCAAACATTGCGGTATGGATGAAGAGAAGACTTGACGTAGTTTCCCAAATGCTGCCCAGCCTAGCTGGATCCTCCTCTTGGCCTCCTTCTCAAAATTGTTTTTACCTAGCTGTACAATCTGCCCAAGGTAAGTATACTCGGAAACAATTTCAAGAAGGTGACCATCTACGACGATCGGTCCCGGAACAATGTGGCCATTGATCATGACTTTGGTTTTATCCAAATTCATGCCAAGACCGATACATCGCGAGGCTGAAGCTAGGCCGTCCAGCATGTGGGTCAGCTCCTCTAGCGACTCCGCCATTACGACTATGTCATCAGCGAATCGCAGGTGTGAGATGTAATCGCCGTTTATGTTAATGCCCTTACCTTTCCAGTCCAGCGTCTTAAACATATCTTCCAATGCGCTCGTGAACAGTTTCGGGGATATGACATCCCCCTGTCTCACTCCTCTGCGCAATTGGATAGGTTTAGACTGCTGGTCCTGTACTTGGACACTCATAGTGGCAGCTTCATAGAGACACCTCAGCACTTCGATGTAACGATAGTCTACTTGGCATCGCTGTAAGGATTCCAGAACAGCCCAGGTTTCGACAGAGTCAAAGGCTTTCTCATAGTCCACAAAAGCGAGACACAGGGGCTGATTATACTCTTCGGACTTCTGTATAATCTGCCTCACTGTGTGTATGTGGTCTATGGTGCCATATCCTCCGCGGAACCCGGCCTGTTCTGGTGGCTGGAACTCGTCAAGTCTCCTGGCGAGACGATTCGTGATCACTCGTGAGAACAGCTTATAGATGTGGCTCAGGAGTGTGATGGGTCTGTAATTTTTAAGGAGAGTTTTATCACCCTTCTTAAAAAAGAGCACCACCAAACTCCCGCTCCACGCCTTGTCCATGTAATTTGTGAGAAATATAAAATTATAAGAAATAAACATGTTTATATTTTGTTTTACATAAGTGGATAACAGAATGAATAATAAGGTTGATAATTATTGCTTTATTTCGTCAAACAAATGAAACTTACTATTTTTTTAATCAGATTAAAAAAAAGTAGTAACAAAAATAAAGACTACACTAGTTCGTTACACTCAAGAAACAATATTCGCGGTGTATTCTGTTGATTTTAAGCAAACGCTAATGTGTACCAGTTAAGTGCTAGACAAATGTTTGTTGCCTCCGGGCGATAGGCTTAGTGCAACGCTAGCAGGGAACTTTGAACTCAGTAACTGTACAAACGTAGTTTAGTTGGTACCGACTGTTCTTGACTGTAAGCTCAATGGAAGTTTCTACAACCGGTGTTACGCTGATCATCTCTAAAAGATAGGAAGAAAGAAATGTTTTATTTATGTTTACCCTTATTTATCTTAATTAAATAGTGAAATAATAAACAATGCTGAACAATCCACACATCATAAAACCCCTATCTAAGTAAGTAAGTTAAGAGCTTGTCGTATGTGTTCTAGATGACTGATATACATACATAATGCAATACATCACGTACAATGCAATGCACATCATTTGTCCCAAGGCGTGAATCGAAACCTCAACCTCCTGCGTCGCAGGCGGACCTTCGCTCGCCGCACCAGTCGTTGTTTTTTTAAGAAAATTGATGTCGTCCAATAATACCTACATTACCTACTCCGTCTTAATTTCCTACGAATCCCAGAAAAGAACAAAACAATCAAAGCATACCCCTGGGTGCCACACTCGAGTCTCTCCGCATAGACATAAACAGCCGTGTAGCTATTTGCTTAGGTCCGATACAAGAGGTGCTGTTTGTACTTGGGATCGCGGCTTGAAATGGAGCATGCAGGCAGGTGTGTTTGTTGATACACCTTGGCAATTTGTATGAGGGATAAAGTAGAAATTACGGTTTCCTAGGTTTTCATTAAGTTTATAATCCGCGTCAGAAAAGAATAGTACAAAACTTTGTAAAAAAAAAACCGTGTGTTATAAAATTGAGATTAAACCTATGTAGTCAAAGTAAATATCTGTTCGTTTTTGAATCAATTTGTTACTGTCGCGCGGTATTATGAGATATAATTTCATCCATTTTCTTCCCGCAATTGCAGGGTTAAAATAGTTTGCCGCCCTGTTGCCAGCGAGGATGCCTTAGGGATACTGGAAAATCGACTTTTCTGGTCGCCCGCGGAGTAAATATTTGAGGAGTTCGTCTAGGTATGGCTATTACTCATCTGTCCCTGAAACTTTGTATTGAAATCCAGTAGGTATGTGGTTATTCTAAAATGCAATTTTTAATAGGCATTCCATCCCTAGGTTACGTGGAAGAGATTGCTCACAGCGATAAAGCAGCCCTTCATACTTCTCTATTCTTACTAAGAATAGAGAAGTACAAAGACAGGAAACAACAGACAGAAATGCTAAGATTCTTAGCATTTCTGTCTGTTGTTTCCTGTCTTTGTATCGTATATTTAAGTGTTATCTATATTTATGTATGTATACTTTAATAATGAGGGTTCAAATTCGACTTATATCTACACATAGCGTAGCTTTCATAAATCGTAGAAATTACTTCCAATAAATACAAGTAAAATATTTTTTCATATTAAATGTTATCACCAAGAGCTGTAGGTGAAGTTGAAATTGGCACTGAATTTCGCTTGTCATGTTATGAGTCAAATGAATGTCGTTTCGACGCGAAGTGAGCATAATAATAGGCAATCATTGGTGTTTCTAGTAGCACGAAATACCATAACATGATTTTATAATAATAGATAATTCACTGGAGGAAGTTCTTTTTTAAGTTTTATTGTTTAGCTTCGAAACAGTAATGGTCTCGCTCTGTCTGTCCTTTTTTGACAAATCTTAACACACATAGCTTAAGAAATACTGAAGTAATAGCTTCAGTTTACTTGAAATTTACAATAAAAAAAATAAATATCTTGCACATGTACAGAAAAAAAAATATTAAAATGAAAATTGGCAACACAATACAATACAATACAATACAAATACTCTTTATTGCACACCACAGTATAGAAAAACAAAACAAAAAAATACTAATACTAAAACAGTTGCACAATGGGCGGCCTTATCGCTAAAAGCGCAACACTCTTATGTACAAGTTGTGAAATCGAAATTTTAAAAGAGTACAAGTCAGACGGGGTGTGGAATGAAAGGTATCGGTATGCACTTTTTAGAACAATTTGAAATCGTTCTAGGTTTCATATGTTTGAAATGATATTGACCGTTGCCTTGGTTAGTTTTTAGAGCAATGCATCTGAAATGTATGAAACAGCTGTTTTTAATATATTTATCAGATCGCGAAGAAGAAGGTATACTTAATTGACAAAAAATCTAAAAACCAGGACGCGCGAGTCACACTCCCTCTTGACCGATCTGGTTTTTATAAACCAACCTGTAGATCTTACGAACTGAAAACTAGCCTACCAGAAAATTATTTAGAGAATTCCTCAAATAAAAGTGCCGTCCCATAAATGTAATAGCTTAAACACCCTTCTATTCAGCGTAAACACAAAGGGCTCTTGGTTTTTAATTTTTTAGGTCGAGTTAAGCCAGGGTCCGAATTCCCGTTGAGGCAGACAATACGCGGGCCGCTGCAAGCGACCAACAATGCACGCCGCGGACGCCACACAAAGCCCGCACAAGATAATGGATATTGCTTTTCTTGCGAGTTTCAAAGCAGCCTACTTCGGAACCTCTCATAATCCGCTTACGTCTCCTCGCAAGTACGTTATTGTGCTTTAGTGGAAACATTTCCCGGGCGGGATTCCTGCCTACTGTTACTTTGGGACGTGATACGCTCCGCCAATTCAGAGGTAAACGACGATTTATCG
Organism: Eupithecia centaureata; assembly: GCA_944547425.1. Taxonomy (NCBI): domain Eukaryota; kingdom Metazoa; phylum Arthropoda; class Insecta; order Lepidoptera; family Geometridae; genus Eupithecia; species Eupithecia centaureata. Next base: position 8,209,068 of record OX155687.1, read on the forward strand.
ACCGGCTTATGTGGCCAACAATTAGAACTTGGTGAATTAGGTTCCTTTTTATCATCTTTCTTTTTATAGGTTCTTTCTTTGTCAAACTCTATTGCGGGCGAAGCTCTGCCTGCGACGCAGGATTTGTGGGTTCGATTCCCGCTTACGGAGAAATGTTTGTAAGATCTAGATATCTAATCAGGGATTTCACGCTTACTAAATCTTAAAAGAACGGACATGCGTATCCTAGTGGGAACTCTAACAGGACACTGCCCGTTAAATAAACACCATCGGAGCGACAGACAGCCCTATCTGCAGAGGATGTCTCAGCGACGACGAAACAGCTGCCCACGTAGTCCTGGAATGCAAGGGAATAACAGCACAACGAACAGAAATCCTCAACTTGCCGAGGTCACTCCGCGAAGCCTGTGAAGATCCCAGGAAGATTCTGCGCTTCTGGACGGAGTTGGGCTGGCTATGCTAGCAAAACCCACGCATAATGGACCGATCAGAGTCTAAATGCGGATATAGGAGTACACCAACCAGGGATTTCAGGATGTTTCTGATGTTTAAGATACAAATATAAATACAAAATATTTATTACCCTAAACTTAAATTAATTAACATAGCTTGGGTTAGGAACCCTCTTTTAAGTAAAGAGTTACCTGTGTTAGATAAAAATATCTTCCTATGCAGTATAATGTATTCAAACTTAGCTATCTCCCAAGTCGTGCAGTAAGGCTACCTAATTGTTTCAATTATTTTGTACCTATACCAGTTTTCATATTTTTCTTTGTTATTAAGGGTTATTTCCTTGCCAAAGATAAAGATATATTATATGAATTACTTATCTAGTTGGCAAGCAGCTGAGCTATGACCGCGGCCTGTTCCTGGTGGGACAGGTGCGTCGACCACACTGCATCTGTTTCGACTCAATTATCCAGTGGGTGCCATAAATTGTGTCCGCCGCCGACACGGCAATTACTGTCGGCACTCATCCGCAAAACGATGTTAATAGTCCTCTGATTCCTACGTTTATCTACGCCTTGTATCCTTTGTGGGCTCATCGGCTAATATGTTTTATGTGGAGTCACTACTTATTTTATTTGAAGGGTGGGCATTAATTAGTGTGCTTAAATTAAGGATATTATGCATATTTTAAACTAAATCAGTCGAAAACGCCTAGTGATTCATTCTTTTAGACCATAGAGGACGCTTGGACACTTCAGAATTTTCATGTTACTTACTTAAAGAGTTTGTTTGCTAATAAATTCAATGAACAGTCATAAATATCTTGATTGAGGTCCAATTTTTTCATAGTATGTTCTGCATTGTTCAGTTAGACATTTTAAAGGAATTCTTTTTTTAAATAATGCTTTTTGAAGACTTTACATATACTTACTTTTGTAAATTCTATCTTCTCCATTCATTTTATCTATCCGTGGTTTTCCGCAACGGTTCGGGTTATCTTGCTAACGTTTTGGCAAAACATAATGACGGTGGAATGTTCAAGACAAGAGGGGTGGGGATTACAGTAACCACTTGCGTAGTGGGTGTTCTTACGCAAATTTACGGCCCATCTGAGATTATGCTAATAACTTCATTTTAAATTATACGTAGCGAAGTTTTTGACAAAATATTAAAAGGGTAACGGTGAATAAAAGAGAGAAGTGGTTGTTGAAACCTTATCTTGTTATTAAGACACCTACTTGTGTAAATGAAGAGTTTTTTACTAAGTTAAATAAAACGTACAGAATAAACTGTCGCGTGTTTTTGTAGAGCTATTGGAGCGACAAATATTCAAGTATTTCGGTCGTGAAAAAAGTTGCGGTTTATTACGATATCTCCGGCAGGGAATGTTTCGCAGTCGGCTAGGGTAATCCTCATTCGTTTAGTCCCAGGGGATGTGTTGCTAGGCCAGCGAGCCATACGAGGCCATCATTGCTCGCAATATGCTCTTATTTATCCAACAATGTTACGATAGTTTCCGCCCCGATGCTCTGGTAACTTTCGATACAGCTTTCCGCACCTATTCCTTGCGAAACTGATGAGAATAGTTACGTTGGCGATTTCATCCCAAGAAACGTGTAACGGAAATAAAAGCCCCATTCTATTAGTGAGTATATACCTACTGAAATGACTTGGGCAAGTTGGATGATACCGTTATTCCATCTTTGTTTGGCCTAACTAAATCCTAACCACATCTTATGTTTTTGATACATGCTCTGTTTGATGTAACCGAAAAGACAGTGACAGTAAATAATGGGGCGTTTTTTCAAAACCGACTTCATATTCTTTCTAGAAAGACTTATCATCATCGTTATCGGAAGTCAATAAAAAACACGTAATTAAGGATAGCTAGGTAACTGAAAAACACTGGTCAGATCTTGATCTTTTTTTTTGTGAAATCTTATAATTAGCCTTTATTCTCCTAGTATTTTTAATATGGTTATCTAGCTGTACATTTTTCTAATCGTGTAAAATAAATAAAAAAAAGCAGGCGAGAGGATTTTATCACATAGTAAAATAATCATCAAAATCGGTTCCTAGCTAGATAAAGGAACAGGATGTTCAGTTAGGTTTTATTTAGTCTTTTCAAAAAAATATCGAAATAAATAATGGTCTCCAAATAGGATTTCGAGACAAGCTTTTCCAAATCGTACTAACCAAAGGCAGGTAAGCCCCATTCATTACATTACAGCCTTATCGGGGACGATTCAAACTTGCTATTTAAGAACTAAGGAAGTTGGAAAATAAGGAGATAAAGAAGTAGGCAAAGTTGGACTGCCAGATGGACTATCTCACATCTTATCGAGCACTTGCCACTGACTTCGTGCGACATGACCAAAGACTCCACTTCCAGCAGTTTTACTTTTGAAAAAATATCTATTTTATTCGAAGGTGCTATAGAATACTAGGTCGGTTAAAAGCTATCATTATATTCACTTCATCTATCGTATATTTCATTTACAATTCCTGTTAATTTACTTGTTGTAATTCCTTATGTTGATATTCATCGTGAAATATAGATGTAAATTATATAATTTAAGATAGCACGACATTGAGTGTAACCATAATATAGGTAGGTATAGGTATTTATAGGTATCGTTCGAATTAATCTAGCTGAAATCATTTTAATTATACATAACAGGTATCAATGTGGGGCAAGCGAGCAACTCGATTAATGGCTAATCATTTGTAATTAGATAACCTTTGAGGAGTTAGTGTCATGCATATAGTGATAATCATGCCTTAGTATGACATGGTCTATAGCAGTCGATAGGATTCTCTAGAATGCTGAGATATTCTGGAGGATTCTACACACTGCAATAGACTATGCGACTGATACAGCCCGCTCGCTCATGCATGGCCTTCTTACGCACACGTGAGTTTCCTAACAGGCAATATTAGATCTCGAGAAATTGAAATAAATGTAGAGACGAATGCAGGAGCTAAAGCATTGGTACGTTAGTTGCTGGTTGAAAGTCCAAGTAAGCGAGTTACTTAGACTAGAGAAATAAATGAGACAAAGTTTTAAGCTTCTTAAATAACGAGCTGCATTATGTAAATATCCACGGAAGCTTACAAAAATGCACACTTTAATATAGTACTGAGATAAGAAACTACAAAATCTTGGAATCTGTGCTCTTAACTTTCTCATTGTGTAAGTTATCCTAAGCCGGGCAACTTTCATGCATTTAATGCATTATGGAAACATGGCTCCCGGCAAAACTTTTAAAGATGGCTGGATCCAGCGATTGACGTTTCACCGATGAGTTACATAACTTTAAAGTTGAGTTTGGAGAGTGGAGCTGAGTAAATGTAGAGATACTCGTAGATCTGGAATATAGATAAGACGTACGTCAGACAAGAATTTGTAAACGAGCAGCTTGAGTAATGGCCCACAGGCGAAACCTTTCGCAGTTGATTAAATGGCCCTTTGAAGTAATACGGGTGACGCGATGATTAATAACTGTTTATGACAACCATCTGAAGCGCGAGCTTTGATGTTACGGCGATACAAATAAAAACATCGTTTTGAGGGAAATAAAGTTTTCTTGCCATATTTTTTTTGTAGTCGTCGTAATCCTAACAATCATGCTGTGGCTGTAAATACGTATATAAAAGATACTTTTTTAAATTTTATATCATTATTTTAGATGAAATTTCGTACTAACCTGGACAAATCCTAGTACAGGTAGCATAAACCAGCCGTAATGTAAACCACCTTTTCCTTTATTTGAATTAAATAAATAAGAAATAAATAGGGTTTTTTGTTAAAGTGGCAATTGAAATTACTTAAATCATTTGTGAAAATTCATCTGTTTTACTATCATCATGGTTCATGAAATACAGCCTGATGACATATAGATAGATATACAGAAGGACGGACAGCGGAGTCTTGGTAATAGGGGCCCGTTTTACCTTTTGCGTACGGAACCCTAAAACGACTTGTAGAAAAAGACATACACAATGACAGAAACGATGGTTTTTCCACAGTTGAAGCAAAGTCACTTCGCTCGCTAAGTCAATAATCTCGAATGCCCAATCACAGACAAGTGTATTAAAAAACTGATTTATAAGGAGCTTTTTCTTGAACCTATTCGTTGTACTTTTGTTTTTAATACAGTTTAACAAGGAAGTATCACGTTAAATGACAGTAAGTATGTGTGTGAAACCGTTCCTCCGTAGCTCTCTTACTCGTTAGCGTTTTGTGGCTCCATAGCTACGCTCTCTCCAGCTACATTTCGTCTGTCAACCTCCCGCAAACGCGGTGGTTAATAACAAGTTTATAAAGTAAGTAATATTTCTTTCGTGATACGGACGGTATGAAATATTAACAGCTATAATTCAGCGATGTTACGGAAAGAATACAAGGTAATTTCGTCCCGGGGACGGCACGTGACGAACTGGCTCGTGTGGATGTACAGACGTATTCTTCAATAAGGCCTTGTGAGAGGTTTTGAAGCCGATGGGTTGGGATGCGGGTCACGTGCGTATTATTGGCAGCCGGAATCAGAGGCAGGCGTCAACGCTACGACTGTGCTAGACCCGAACTCTACTATCCACAGCGACGTGATATTCCATCTAATATCTTTATTTTCTTTAATGGTAAAAATATAGCTATTGTGCTAACCTAACCCAAACCTCAGCAGAGCTTGTGTTATGGGTAATAAATAACTGAAATACTCAATAAGTTAAGCATTTTTTGTGATAGTTTTAAATATCACAAAAAAATCTTGACAATTCACACAGCACCATCTAGCCCAAAGCTCAGCAGAGCTTCTGTTTTGGGTAGATTACTCAATTTGTACAAATGAAAGATATTTTTTATTATGCAAAGAATATCTCTATAACACAAAACATCCTTTTATTAGATCGTACATTACATTTATCCAGAGGTAACTAAACAAACCTGTAACCCTGCCACAGAAGTCGTCAAATACAGCTACCATTATAATAACAATATTATAAATTTATGCAGTAGCTAACTGTTAGTTAGACTATCTAATCTACAGGCACTTACTGAGCATGTAAGCCTCTGATGTAGTGTTATAGACTTATAGCTGGATCATATTGCTAACTTACGACTGAGCTAATAGACATTAATTTACGCAGTCTCTATATTACAAAGCAATTGTAATATTTGATGTGGATGTTAGTGTTTCATTTATATCATAGCAATAAACTCTCAAACTAGTAAAATAGCTTATCTTGTGGTGGAGGCCAAAGCGAAAGTGTTGTCGTATCTACAGGCTGCTCACAAAGACACACGTACGAGAGACGTCATTATCGGCTCTCCGATATCGGGATTATTGTGCACTAGTGTATTTAGGTGCTACAAAAACGTGCGCCCTGTATATCCCGTAAAAGGGGTGTCGAGATTTTCCTAACATTTTCCTAGTCTCTTCGCTACGATAGTCTAATATTTTATTTTGTTTTGGTGAAACCTTGGCTTGGAAGTCTACTTGTAGTACACTTGTATTGTCACAATTCTCAGCAAGTTAAGTAGATTGAAACAGAGTAAAAACGTGATATTAATTTATGTTTATTAAGTTGAACTTGCGCTATGGCGCTCATTGGGGGAGGCCTATGTCCAGCTGAGGACTAATATAGGTTGATGATAATGATGATGAAGTTGAACTTTATTGGTAACATATTTGTTACATTTCAAAGTGAACAGAAATATTGAATCAATATTTTACAGGTACAATTTAAAAACACCTAAATTATAATTGTCATTCGTTTCATAAAAATAATATAATAATACATATTAAAATGTCAGTACTAAGAATATTTGTAAAATTGTCCTAATAAATCATTTAAACATAGGTACCTATTCAAATGGTACAAACCAAAGAGCAAGCTTGAAGAAAAGCTCCATTTTTAAATGAAATAGCGCATATTAAGTGGTCTCTTAAAAAGTCCGGAATCATTTCCAGTGTATTGAGTACCTCCAGCGTCATCCTTTGAAGAGCTGCACAAACACGGCTGCAGATAAAAGTTGGTTTTATATAAAACGAGCAATCGCCCGAGGGTTCACTCCCGTGAAATTACCTTTTGAAATTGCCGTAAAACTAACTGAATGCAGTTCTTCGTGAGCCCCATGACATTTTATGAAAAAAGTTTACATTCTGTGCGCAACTAAGTTCTTGTGTTCTTAAAATGTCACTTCCGAAACTAGAACTACATGTATATGTAGATTTTTTTGTATCGTGATATTTTTTGGGTATAAACTTCCAATTGCAGATGTTGAAATCAATCTAGTGGTTAATGTACAAACATTTGTCAAGGCGAGAAATTAACCCTCATCGCAGGCGGACCTTCGCCCGCCGCACTATATCGATCGTCAATATAATTATATTTTAAAGTTTACATATTTATAATTCTAACTTCTTGCTAGAAACCTCTTTAGAACGAGATAGGTTCTTAAAAAAAATGAGTCTGTAAATATCAGAAAATAATTGGGACTTAAAGAAAAAGATTTCTTCATTTCGCGTAACAAAACAAGCCGAGCTCTCGCCAGCATGTTAGTCAAGGAAGGTATTTGCGAGTTCATTTGCAATTTACTGTTGCCGGGTAACTGCCGCCGGAACATTACAGTGATGGACGAACTCCATTCGACTACGTCGGTCCTGCTGATTCCACCAAATGAGATCTCACTAATTTGCTGCCTAAGCTCATGCACGGTTCGGTTCTGTATAAGGTCTTGACATGAAAATTTAATAAATACTTTGCTATTATCCAGTTTCTCGCTAAAACTAATAGTCAATTGAGTTTTTGGACACTAGACTATTTTATTGTTTTATCTTCTTTTAAGTTCAAATTTTTCATATTTATAGTTTACTATAGTTTCAAAGAACGCTGATAAAATTTGCTATAATAAATCGAAATATTAAGTGTGATACCACAGATTTTATAAAACTAGTGATAGGCACTTACTTTTGCAGGCCAGTTTAGGTACCACTTGCGATAATTTCGTTTGATTTAGGCTTTTCATCATATCCCATTCAATAACTGGTAATTTATTTTTATTTTTTCCGTGTGTGACTATCGGCTCAGTTAAAAAACCAAAACGTGTGTGTCCATTTGGCTTTCAAGGGCTTTATATCAAAACAAACAGGGAGATAAACGGATCAGCGTGATACGCGGCCGTGAGCCGATAAATCCCCATTTTGTGACGTGGAAGTTGACAGCAATGTCCTTGATCAAAGAACGGCGCACCCCTACTATATTATAAACGTCAAGTCAACATTACTTCACTGAGGTAGGTACTGTAGGTACCTATAGGTAAGTCTGTAGGTATACCTACAGGATCAGTCGTAATCCTGCGCTTATCATCCTTCGTCGCAAGATATTAGTGGGGACATTAATGTGGGTTAATAGTAGTGTGATTGTAGCGCTAGAACAAGTTAGGCGGGCTCGACTAAAGCTCTGCGATAAGAAACTTGTCGAGAGCCGCATCCGTTCTGGTTCTTAGAACAATACTAAAGATCGCTATCTAACGAATACGCTTTGTTGGCTTAATTAACTTCACAAATTGTTGTTCCTTTCGTTGATAATATCACGAGTTTAAGATCTCTGAAACCAATTTACGAGGGAGCCCCAATCAAACCTGCAGGGAACTTTTATTAAAGCCGGCGAGGAAAATGATTGAACATTGAATGTAATCAAAGGGATATAATCCTCGGCGAGAGAACAAGCCGTAGCTAAAATTTAATGTATGAATAATTGAAAACAGAGGTAAAAGGTAGGTACAAGTAGGGTCGTTATCGTTGTTCCGTTGGGAAATGAGGCTGCCTCGGATTTTGTTCGACCGGAAAAAAGATGCCCTGCTCATTTTGGCGACTCTACCTAATCAATTGCTACACTTGTTTATTAAGTGTACCCGAGATAGTCTCTCTTTTATATAAAACAAGGCATATCTAGTTTGACTTTCTACGAAAGTCAGAGAATACGTACCGAAAGCTTCGCCAATTACGTATTGAACTCCGACAAATAGAGCTCTGATTGTGGGAAAATACGATGCACTTCTGGGACAATGCTATGCGCCAATCGATGTAGTGTGGGAGCAAGTAAATAGAGCCATTATTATGTTAAAAGATTAGTCGTGAGTGCTGACGCGACGTCCCGACAGAGCTCTCCAAATGTTTGCGCTCCTTCTATTACCCGCAACTGTTCGCTCATTTGCATTTCGCAGTCTGTTACGTGAGCCTTCCCACTAAAGTTTACTTATGCTAGCATCGGGTGACAGTTTATGCAATAAGCTAGGTACTATTGTACCGAGCTACTACTATATAAACACTTATTGGACAAAGAAAAACAGACCAAAACACAAACACAAAAGCATGGCGGACTTATGTTTTCTTTCAAGCAATCTTTGGTTGGAAACATGATTCTTGTATAGATGTTGGTGTACTAGAATTAAAGTATATTTATTTAATTTAGCGGAAACATCAGTTCAATATTATCTTATTGAATAATTACACAGAAAATGTAGGTACACAGTACACAACCGTATTAACTTATATTGTGTCTCTTACATAAAGCTGCAATGCTATGTTCAGCATCTTCGAACAGCGATATATAAAGGCAAGCACGAGGCGGAGGATAAATGCGGGCCACAATGCGAGCAAAACCACCCAGATTTACTTGCAACAAAAACTGTAATAGGTGTCCATAGGAACCGTTAAAGTCCACAGACGTTCCCCATCCCCATTGTTTCGACGGCGACGAAATTAAAGCTGAACGTTTTATATTTTCGTTTTTAATCCACGCAGTTGAATGCGAAGTTTAAAAAGCAGATAATAACCTTTACGTAGATACAACGGCGGGTGAGCGTTGTAAAACGTGATCTTTTATTGCTGTTTTAATTACATTCTTCGCGCTTATTCTGCCGCTTCCTTTATTTTTGTGCATTTACTTTTCACACGATTGAGTTCAAGGCTTGCTCGGTGCAATTATAGCAAGGGTTGCTTATTATAATTTCACTGTTGTCATTAGAATTCCATAATATAAGTACCCTCTTTATTCGTAAAGTTAGTTGCATAAATATGTGCTTTCATTTTGACCTAAATACGTGATTCGTGTTTTCTCCTTTTCTAGCAAGACCCACTTATTTCATTCGTATCTCTAACACGGATAATTCACTTAGCAATTAGTTAATAGTTCCATTCTTAGCTGCAGATAAATAAATAACGAAGTTTCTCGTACTTATCTCGTCTTCAGAGCACAAATATTGACATTATTAATAATAACACGGCACGTCCGCTCACTACTGCCGTTGAATCATAACTAAAAGAAATATTCTGTCGCTCTATTTTTCTCGTAACGTTTGTTATCAGACTTCCCAATTGTATCAATACCTACCTATTGTAATTAATGTTTTTTTCCTTCAATTATTTAATGAAATTAATTCAATTCTTTTAATTGTTTCTAATTTTTGATAAAAAATAACATAACAGTTCATGCCCTCAGAAACTGTATTTCGGGTGCAAAATCTGTCCTTTGAGGTGAAGCTGCTTTATAGAAACAGAAAAAGGGAAACTAAAACCACGGCTTTAAAAGACAAAAAATCATCAAAACATGTCACTAAAAGGGGGAGAAGCGCCCTTCGTAAGCGATGGGAAAAATGTATCTCGGTTTTTGTGTAACGACTTTCGATTTAGTGTAAAGGAGTGCTCTTGCGAAGGGTTGCAGGGGGATGCTATCACTCCACATCGAGTCAAGTACATTCGTCTGCCAAATAAGGCGTAACTTACTCAGCGCCGCAAATTTACGACGTCTCTCCGTCGAAAATACATTCATGCCACTTTGTTTCTGAAAAATTTCAATTTCACGCTGCGTTGATCTTCGGTTCCGAATTTGGAAAGCCAGGAAATGGACGGTTGGCAGTATTTCACCACTCCAAGAGACAGTTCATTGAATGATCCGACGTCGTATCTTACTATTGTTGCCGAGATCAATTAATACTTGCTCTATTACATCTGTTATTAATAATTTAATCAATTTAGTAAATTCAATGGACATGCGAAATGCATTTATCGATTTATGTATTTACCTACTAGGTAGTATCTGTCGGTGGCTTAGCACGCGTATTTTTTTGGTTAATTTTCAAAGCTATTTCTATCTCATGGGGACTGATTTATGGGTTGACGTAGCCTTTACGTAGATGTATCTTTTATTTCAGGTTTTTTCAATTTAACCTTGATCTGTTCAGTAGTTTTTGCGTGAAAGATTGACAAACATACAAACTTTCGCGTTTACTATAATATTAATACCTGAGGATTTATCTTAAGAAATCGGAAATTTACGGGTAAAGTATACCTGTAAGTTTTCCGTGTTTAGCCGTTTAAGAATTAAATAGAAAAATATGAATATAAGGACGTAGGCCGTATAAGGAAGTATAGATAAAAAATAAAATTTAAGAAATAATGAAGAGATAAGTGGTGGATTAATTGTGCAGTATGAAAACGATTCATTAATAAAACTAGACTATTTTTAATTTACCTGCTTATCTTATCTATGTAAAAACATACAGATATTAGCAGAGTAAAACGACAAAGTTCCCCTTAATGTCGATTTTATTTCAAGTATTGTGACGAATAGAAAAAGAGATAACGAGGCACCGTGATCACCGCCACGAATTATGTGCTTCGAGCCCTGAATATCAAATGAAGGTGGCAAAAAGTAGCGCGAGTCTTCGTGAACTTGAACGAAATTACGGTTATGGAGCCAATCGGTTCCCTGACAGGGCTCTCGCTAATATTACCCGCTGATGCGCCTCCAGCGACGAATTTTATTAAAGATATCTAAAAACTCATCCACTTCTTTCAATAAGGCGATAGGATTTGTAAATTGATGGCTTATCGAGGGTGCCCGCGGATTAGTAAGCTAAATTTTGAAATTGAGTCGCATAAAACGGAGGCAAATCATATTTTCACGCATCATAGTTCTACGAACGATTTATAGCTTCTAAATTGGCTTCTTAGAAGCTGTCCCCCATTCAATAAAACAGAGTGATGCTTATGAGAAAAACTATTTTACAGATGTGAATCAGCGTAACCAACCTTTTTGTAAGTTTTCATTGTTCTACAGTTAATTATACTAACCCACATTTTACGCCTTTAAATAAGAGAACCCAATAAATCGATGGTTTTCCGACCGCAACGTAAATCAGCGTTCGGGTTTTAATTAAACATCTTTTAGTATCTACACCTAGATACACAAACACCACCGGTAATGAAGCTTGCCCTCATTTGTTTTGCAAACGTTTATTACGACAGAAAACCGAGAATCATTTTTGGTTCCCTATCCCATCCGACATGTCTTGTTCTTTAAAAGTTCAAGTTGTTTTATTCTCCAACTCACCCTAAAGAAACAAAATACTTCTGAGTTCGAGGCAGAAGCTTTGGAAACTTTTTAAGGTTTAAGGGATTTAGTAACACAAAGCAAAACCATCCTAAATATTAACGAGAGTGACTTTCTCCATCTATCTCCCCTGAATGTGATAATGTGTCAGGAAATAGCAGGCCGCTAAGACAACGTCAGCGTGACAGATCGTCCGGGCTCTAAAGATGCTTTAAAGCGCGGCCCGAGCAAACCTCTCGCGGTCAAAATACAACCATAACTTCATTTATATCATCAGATTAGTCACCACGAGACGTATCACTCGTTTATCACATTTTGTAAATCGCTTGTAAGCTGGTGACAGTTATGAATAGGAGGAACCTATTTCTGGCTAAGCTTTTGAGCTCGGGACTGAAAACCATGAAAGGGATTTCGTCGGAGTATTAGATACCTGAGCTCAGATTTGGTTAGGAATTCATTGATTGACCCACTGTCCGAAAACAGAGTTGGAACGTGCAATGATGTATTAAAAACTGTTTGCGATTTTCCAATCTAAACTTGATCGATCCTCTATAATGCAGACAATGAGATGAACATTCCTATTTGTAGATATTTTTGTTTGCCAATTACGGCAAAAGCTTCACAGATTTTATTTTCTAGCTGGAAAATTCAATCTTCTTCGATATCCCAATTAGCTTTTAGAATCTCAGTTGAGAAAAATAATACGTGTCAGTAAATATTGTTTGTATTGCCGAGACACCAGTAATCCCGGGGAGCGGGATTGAGCCCGGGATCCAGGGATTAGAGGCGGCAGGACGAGACCGGTAGCCGGCAGATAGCTGCCGCACCCTAATGCTATATTAGCGGGTTAACCCTCGCAGTCACGTGTACAACATGTACAGTGACTGTATCTACTGCAGTGTAGGTATGCGTTTGATCAGGTGATGCAAGGTAACTGTAATCCGCCTGAGACATGTCGATAGCTGCCTATTCTGAACATATTCCATCGTGCAATGATGTTTACAGCTATTGTATTAATAAATAATTTGGACACTTCACACAGTTATTTGGTAAAGTTTCTAATGGTTTTTATTGAAAATATAGTTAATGTTAGTGCTAATGTTAAACCGACAATAATCAGAAATCAATAGCTTTATTTTTTGATAGGCATACAAATAAACACTTCTACATTCAAAGATCAAACAATACAGTACGAGTATCAATCGATTTTTCTTCATGATTTTTTTGGTCCATAGTGGAAGAAACGTTAAATAATCTAATAGCATGCATATTTGTTTTATTAATTTTTACAGAAGTTATTACATTACAATTTACAACTGATCGACATCTGGGCAAGCATTATAATTATTGATGAATATTTTGATGAATATTGAATGAATATTTTGTTTTATGTATGCGTCCGCTCTCACCACAGCTTCGCGTCCTCCGAGGTCTGAGAAGATACCAAAATACACGTAATTAATTTTCAATTTCAGAACTCTCGATAACAGCCTTACGCCAAAGTAATGAAAAAGAAATCTCAATTCAATTCCAAGTTTTTAGCTAAGCCATCGACTGAGAGGAATATTCAATTTGGTAGTTGCAAGAGGGTGCAGCCAGTTATCGTCCTATCGGCCTCGGCGCCGGCTCGGATTGATTGGAGGGACGACGGACGCTCTCCGACTATTTACTTTATCAATCAATTACAAAGATTTCGCGTACGCAGCAACTCTTCTATGTATTTTATTTATTTGTATTTTTATATTTTTAAATAGTGATAAGTGTTCTAAGATAGTAGCAATGCTAGTTCCCTGGTGCAATATTGAACCTAACGTAGGTTCAATATTGCACTAGGGAAAATGATGCAATCACGTATAGTTTTATATTTAGAAAATCTAAAAAAGGTCTGCGTGATAGCTCTGGACGAGCATTTCAAATTTTCGAATCACAAAAACAATTACCGATAATGTAGAATGAACGGCTTTATCGCTAAAAGCGATCTCTTCCGCAGGCAAAAAGTGTTTAAAAAGTGAAGACGGTGGCGTGTAAAAACAATCATAAACGAAATACTTTGCTCTGAAATCATAAAAAATTGTGTCAGCTATAAAAAACTTAACAACTTTCCATCAAATATGTGAATTACTGATAATATTAATATGATAAATATAATAAATACAGTCATATAATAAGATTTAACAATTTTAACCTTAAGTTTGAATAACCCACTTATTCTGAAAACAATAAAGCTGGGTAAGTCCTACGCGTTCTTCATTTAACAAAAAACGCGCGGATCCAGCGTAGGCACTTTTAGGCGTTTTTTCGCGTATTATTTCACTTCACTGATTCCACACTTCACAGTCAGGGGAAAACATGTCACATCGATCTGACAGTGAAAAACAACCCTCGTGTCATTTGTCAATGTCAGCCACTCAACGCGGGACAAAACATAATTTCATAAAGACATCCTTGTTCTTGTTACGGCGATGATGATGCTGTAGGCCATGTAAGCTTCATGGGCTTCGAGTAATTGTATAAAAACTTAAAGTACTTCTTGTTATCCCGCGGGATAAAATATTCCCTCTGGAAACTTGATATATTTCCACGGAAACATTAACAGTTTTCAACATAATTCGGAGTGAAGAGGTTCTCGTTATTTTGTTTTATTTTTACCTGTAGAGTACCGGCAAAATAATAAAACAAGAAAGTTTAGACATATCTGTATGTCTGACTCGCTCATTTGGGTCTATTTAAGTCTTTTTTTAATCCTTAAAGTAAATAAATAGGTTATTATGGAACAATAAAAATGGTTTTGGTTATAGATTTTGATGTAAACTGTATTGCTTACATATTATATCTCGCAAAATCATTTGCTACGGTGAGAGGCTACGCCGTAGCAAGTAACGAACTTAGTGAAATGCCGTAGCTTGCTACGGCGTAGCTACGTCGTAGCGATGATAAATAAATGATTAATAGATACTGCTGGATAAAATTCATACGGCACTATCTAGCCCCAAGCTAAGCAGAGTTTGTGTTATGGGCACTAGATAACTGATATAAGTACATAATAGAGTACTAGATATATTATATTAAACGTAGAAAAGACTCAGAAAACCCTGAACGAATCTGCAGATCGTAGAAGTATTTGTCAAGTGGTATTCGAACCCGCAACCTCCTGTGTCGCAAGTGGACCTTCACCCGCTGCGCCACAGATGGCTTAAAAGTTGTAAAGAGTAGTTTCAAAAGGAAAGAGAATTATCTAATTTTAAAACTATTGCTAGCATTGTTTCAACTAACATGACCACATTTACACCTATTAACACAATTTTGTAAATAGCTTTAAAACTTTACTAATGTTGGGGATACTGTAGATATACTTACCAAACTTAGGGTATATTACAGCTGCAGATAGCAGGAACAATTATCTCGGAAGACACAAGTGCAGTTTTGGCTACCATAATATTGTAATGCTAATGCACTGTTACTGGTACTCAGTACTTCCGCTCACCTACAGCACTATGCGGGGTGTTTGCCAACTATTCCACCACACTCGCTGCTTGCTACTGATAATAATTATTTTGGCTGCTACTATAATGTTAGAATAATATGCTGAAACTCTCGGTACAGGAAATATACCCAATTAAAACCTAGCTGCAAATTATCTAGTAAAGATACCGTTGCTATAATAAACCGTAGAGCAAATCTATCTATATTATAGATAGATTTGCTCTACGGTTTATGTTATTACTAGTATCTGCTCGCGGCTTCGCACGCGTGTTTCTATGGAAACGTTTCAAGACTATTTCTATCCCATGGGAACCGTTTTATGGGATAAAACAAGCCTTTGATTTATTTCATTGCTAGAACTACGTCTATTCAAATTATATTATTTCTATATTCCCCTATCCGTTCATAAGATTTGCGTGAAAGAGTAACAAACATCCATACATACAAAGTTTCACGCTAAAGGATAGAGCGTAATCCTCGCACCCTAGGTTAAGAAAATAAATAGATTAGGTCTACATTAGGTACCAAGGTGACTTGTGAACATAAAAACTTATTTAATAAATTGTATTCTCTTGCTCATTGAACTAGGTACAAAGAAAAAAGTTGAATCACCTTTGTTGCGTATAATAAAGCTGTAAATAAAGAAAAATGTTAATGAGAGCGATCGCAAGGTCTCGATAAAAGGCGCCGCTCCCGAATGAGCGATATTAGTTGTCTGAGAGGCATAAGCGTGAATGATAAATGGAGAGGTTATGTGTGAACAGGAGTGGTTGATTGTAGCAGCCAGATTAAATCACGTCAATCTCAGACACCAACTGAATTGTTTAGCGAAACAATAAAACACAAGCATCCAGTTGCCGTGCTTAGGTAAAATGTTCCGTTTAGGAGAACGGTGACATAAATAAGTAATATTGCTGCAATGCGGTGCTTGGAGTTCCAATTGACAGTAGTTTTTGGTAACAGATAGGGTCTTTTGTGATGGTTTTCTTGTTTTTTATTTGCAATTAATAATCGACACAATTTAGAATTTTTATTTATTTAGGCTTACAAAATAAGCAATTAGAAAATTCAAATTTTAATAGGGTAAAAGAGTATAAAACAATTTTAGTACCTAAGTTACCTAAAGTTTACGTACAGTGTAGGTATAATAAGAGCTCTTTTGTAATCTTTATATTATGTCATACACATAGCTTTAAAACAATGAGCCTATTGTGTTGAAGCGTCACATTACAGCAAGAAAGTTCCCCGAATAGAATGTCGGATGAAACAAACAAAAAGTTGGGTAATTAGCGTTTCAACGCCGTGGTCGGAAGTTTTAGCAAATCATGCGTGCCTTGAATGGGGAAATGGTACAGGATGTCTACTTACGGGTAGGCTTAGGAGTTTCTATGACGACGTCTGTGGCGCAGGTGAAGGTCCACCAGCGTCGCAAGAGGTTGCGGATTCGATTCCCGCCTCGGGACATATGTTTGTACGATCTGTAGGTTTTATATGTTCTGGATTTCTTAAGAAAAATAAAAAACGTTTGTGTCAAGTTTTTCAGTTTTCTAGTACCTGATTCAGTGTCAATTGTTCAGCATAACTTACTAATTTTCCATTATATTGTGTCTTAGGCTGCTCCTTTGTTCAAACCATGCAGGGTTTCTTCAACCACTTTTAAAACTAATTTGATAATTAATTTCTGGCTTCCCGCAGGACAAAGTCAAAATATCTATCCCACTGAAGAGCAATGATCTCTTTTAGATAAATACATAGATAGATCTTTCTTCTTGTCTACATTTTCACAGATGATACATTGCCACATTGTACATTGTTGCCGCTATAACAACAAATAAAAAACAGAATAAAATAAATATTTCAGGGCCCTCCCGTACAACAGACATTATTTTTATAGATAATGGTGGGAACTCCTCGTGTGGACGAGTCCAAAAAAAAAACTACGTTGAATTAACATTTGGTTAAGAACAGATCAGGATTTTAGGCGTGATGAGCAGAATATTTTCAATAGAGTAAGTACCTATACACTCGCTTACCTGTCTGTACGTAAGTTTCATATGTTTCATGTAATACATGAAACTTACGTATAACTTACTGCCAAAATATTATTTAGGTATTTTAAAGAGCGCTCGCGAGGTATATTTGTTCTCTCTATATCTGTTTGTAGAACGACGTGTACTCGCGAAAGTCAATGACGAGCTGCCACAATAGATTCAGCATCCAACGTGATATCATGTTTCACAAATGCATTTCCGTCTGTTATAAATAATTCAATTCAATTTAACGTTGAATTCGCACGAAGCCCTGCCATTTCCAATAGTGCTGGAGGTAGCCATAACAACGTCAGCGGAACCCCATGTTGATTTTAAATTAGCTCACGAATGGCCGTCACCCACCTATGTGCATAATTTATTTTGACCTAAAAGTTTTACACTCTACCTCCTTTTTTATTACCTACTACTATTCTATTCTACAACAGATCCCTAAATGAAAGTCTATGTTTTTTTGCGGTAAAATTGAGATTGCGTCACGTTTTCGCAGTCCCTTAACGACTCATTTAAAAAAGCCTACATCTTCATATAGAGTGCGCCGTTGATCAGTATTCTGGTCAGCTTTCGTTAGTTTGGTTGGGGAGCCCTCAAGGCCCAGGCGATTCCCTAAACTGGTTACCTAACCACATTTATATCGTCGGCGGAACACAAATATTAGCATAATTAGTTAGTCTGGAGTACGAGAACGCAATATAAATAAGAAACATGTAAGCCAGGTTTTTAAAGCAACGAATTCAAAAATAGAGACGGTTCTCAACATCGCTGTTTTCTTCGCTGTTTTTTATTTATCTCAGAACTATTTCAATATAGGTAAACTTGCGTTAATTTTAGCTGGTGTTTCTGATGTGCTTTCATGTAAATTGAATGAAAATCTGACGAGTAGTTTTTAATCTTATTAATGTGTATTTTATTGACTTTTATGAATTGTATGAAGTCGGTTGATAGTTTTTAAACATGCCTACTTATTCAAACATTTGTTTCAAAACTGTACATCGGTACAGTTTAAGAAAAAAAACTCTGAAAAGAGTTGCAAAACGTCTTTATGATATTTTAAAGCACGCGCATAAAACTAAGCTTGTTTCTGTTTTTTTTTTTTAATTTTTGCATTAGGGACAGATTCAAGGGCTCATCTAAATGAAAAAGGTGATTATGCGGACAAAAAAGTAATTTTATTTTTGATTAATTGCCATTGATTCATCAATTCGGTAAAGTTAAACCTTCTTTAAGGCACTTGCCTAGAAAGCCTACCAATTAGGGAATAATAGGGATCAAGATTTAACAATAGGTGTTTAATATCACAACAATGCCCGCCCATTATACTAGTTGGTATTCATTCAGATGAATGATTAAATTTTATATATTTGTATTTGGTCTATAATTAGTAGATATTATATTAAAGGCAGCACAAAGCACAACATGGCCATATTATTAAGTTAATTGTTTTAATTGGCTTGTACAAGTAAAACCACTGCGTTCGCAAAAACTAAACCACTTTTAATACGCATTACTTTCAGTTGGTTAGTTTTTTAAACAGATTGTGCACTGTTCGTCTCTAAAGTAGCAATGAAAAGGTATTATAATACAGACCAATAATGATAAATTAGATTTAAAGAAATATTTAGTTACTTTTATCAATATTTGATATGTATTCTAGATAGATAGCGGATTCGGTATACAAAAGAATGCTTGAATAAAAATCTATTTTCTGTACATAGCTAGTTCATACTACAGATAAAAATCCATAATGTAAAAAGTAGGATTATTCTCATAAAGACAGGGGCCTTTGTCTAACTCAACTTATAATCGAGATCGATTAATTTTTGACATTTGATATCCAGCCTGGACTTGGATTGTACCACTGGTTGACATTTAAGTTTAACTGATTATCGATTTCAAGTTAGACAATAAAGCCCCAGATTAGATTCTCAAAAAGACAGATTCTAATTAGGACAGAAGACATATTCTCAAATAGACAAATACATGTGCACACATAGGTAAGTGCTTAAGATTTAGATTGTGTAGCATTATGTGGTGTGGCTAGATAAAGTAGTTAACATAGCAGTAATTTTTTTACTGTGTACAATTAACTTTAATAACAACGAAATTACGAAAATTACAATCAAGCAATGAAAAAAATTAAAACTAGTATATACAATTGAGCTAACTGCAGACGGTTGCAAACAGTCTGTAGGTAGGCAGTAAATAGTATGTGTGTACACACACATACCTGACTGTGCAAAATAAGGCTCACACTATACCTAGGTACCTTCATCTATGTGAGGCAGCTGCATAAGTAAGCCTGGGGCTAGACTCGGGTGCATCGCGATAGGAGGCTACATGCCATGCTAATGAGCCGACCACTCAGATAAAACCTAATTTATGACTATCACCGCGATAGTGGGTGATTATGGGCCGTGCACACGTGGCCCACAAATTGTCACGATCGCTGTCTGCTGTTAACTGCCTTTGTATCATAGAAATATTACCCATAATGTCACTAAATGCAGCCAACCTATATCAGAGATTCGATTTAGTGTAAGAAAGTTCAAGTCTATCATCAAAAGCATCTTTTTATATTATTTCGAGCAAATATTTGAACTTGTAAAGTCGAATATTTTTCATAATATTGTTTTGTTGTAATTATATGGTTACAGACTTGTAGTTTAATAATGGATCTATCTATCATTTTTATGTTATTGGGGAAAAATATAATGTTTTAGGCGACATCCCGGATGTCAATCCATCATTATTCGGGACAGGCAAAAACAACATTATCACTATGTGACACGAGCTTATAAAATAAACTCCGTACATTTTTCATAAAGACATACGAAGAAATACTTAGTACGTATTTTCTAATACTCTTAAACTTAGCACATATTTCATTCCGAGAAGATATTATCCAATCAAAGTTATAAAGTTCTCGAAGCACGTAGTTATGACTGCTCATTAAATGTATTACACCGTTCTGAGTTCTTGTGACTGTTATCATTATAGAACAGGAAGACGTTATTATAAATTATCATTATGAGCTAAAAGTTTAGATATCAACATTCAAAGATCGAAAATGTTCATCAAAGCCTAGCTCGGTTATCAATGATAAATAGATGTTCATAGTTGCGGCGTCGTTACTGCGTGAGCTGAAGTTGTAAAGCTTAAAACCCTAGCGACTCGTTCATTGTTGAGAAATTTCGTGGTAAACGTACCATAAATTCTGTGCTCAGGGTAAAGTTAGTGAATAATTTTCCGTGTCTCTGTTTATTATAAGCTGGGAAAGTTGTCTGCGACTCTCGTAATGAACTTCTCGAATGTGCGTCGGTTCACTGATTGTCACATTTCTATAAACACGTGACACTTACGTGCTTTGAATTCACAATTTACTATCAATTTATTAATTTACTTTGAAGTTTGGTATTACTTACTTTATAATTTGGACGGGGATAACAGACATCTTCAATGCGTAAGTCCGTTTTCAATGGAAATTACTAATTACGAATAACTCGTAGCTATCGAACGAAATCACTGAAAGTCCTGAAGCATTACTTGACCAGCTTTCATTCTCTCTCCCATTCTCTCTCATGCATGAATTAATTAAATCATATTACTAGTTACCTAAAGGATGCCATTTACAGGTTCGTAAATACATTTCGCTTATTGCCGAATTGTATTTTAGTTTCCAGCGTCCATCTGGTGCTCGCATCAATGCTCGCCGACCGCGCGCGCCTGGCTGTTGCTTGTAGATTTGTTTTATTTCAATTTGCTTTTTCATTTACAATTTATTTGGGTGCAAAAATGCTGAATAGTTTTCTAAATACACAGAGGGCTCTGGTTGAAAGTTATAATATAAGTAAAATAAATTTTTCAAACGACACGGCGGGACGCGCGGCGCGGCGGCGGCGGCGGGGCGGAGCGGAGCGCGACGCTACAAAGTTGAACTGAGACTTTTCTTTTTTAACAGTTTGAGAAAGGAGGAGGGTCTTCTTCGAATGTATTTTTTTGTCATCATTTTTTCTAGATGAACCGATTTCGATTTAATATTATTTTTATTTGAAAGCTGCAACGGTGCTTCTGGTGAGGTCATTATGCTTATTTGGTTTGTCAAGATCTGACCAGTAATTTTTATTTTATCCTTAGAAAAAGTAAATTTGAAGTCAGTTGTTCGTTTTTGTAAAACTCATCAAAATTATTTAGGATGGTTTAAGGTAGATTCTTATCAAAAGAAAAAAAACCTAGACATTTGTGAAGTAAATTGTAAAGTATTCTTCTATCCTTCCTATATCGTATACTGTTAACTCCCCATACCATCAACAAGATGACAAAATTACTTTAAAATAAAAAATAATACGATAAATTCTAAACACGTAGCAAATTGACAAACAAGCCCAAAGCGTTATCTGGCGCGCGCGGACGTTGATTCAGGCCGACACACGCTCGGCTGTTGTCTTACCTGTGGGAATGACCATGTCATTAATTATAGCCAGGCAGGTCATAGGTGATTGGCCCTTTTCACGTCGAGTGGACAACATGTCATGAAGTGCTCTCTAATAGAGCTTATCAACTGTACATAGGTTCTTGGTATACTTTAGAAGGAGTTTGAATTCATAAATCAAAGAGGTAGGTGGAGAAAATCAACCGCTTTACTTTTTAAATCTGTTAAATGAAAACAATTGTTCTACGGGGTTACTCCTCGCTGTGACTTATTTCAACAGAAAAAACAAAAGGCTCTTAGATATTGCTTGAAGTTATTTAAAGTTTATGGTGATACAACGCTACGAACCCTCTTAGGGTTCGTAGCGTTGTACTGTATTAAATTCTAAAAGTAAAAATGAACTCCGTACTATTATTAGAGGCGCCGACTCTATTATGATGCTTGCGAAGAAAAATTCCCATCTGAAATTCTCGGGACTCACGTGAGAGCATGTGGGATAAAGCGCTCAAATATCTAAGACCTAATAGGTAGCGGGGTATTTATTATTCACATGGCACACGTACTAGCTGTCAAACGGAAAAATCCAATTAACTGCCATCCGCTAACTCGACGCCCTTGCGCGGCACTCACTCTAACGACTATTTTCAATAACATTAAGTGAATAACCTCTGGCTCATTACATCTGCGGTAATATAATGCCTACTGAAGAACCCTCTTCAATAAAGGAGCTACTTTATAGTTGAATATTTCATTTCAAAAGAACGCGTAATATTTTAGCGAGAGTTATCTCTGTTACTTTTATTTATGACAAAAGTAAAGTGCCCTTGTTTTATATTCACTAAATAAAATAAGTTTTTTCTCGTCTGAAATAACAGAAACAAAAACTAGTGACTTCAGAGAGGAATAAAAGTTAAAATACAAATAACTGGGATTGTGATTCGAAAGATTTCGCATGGAAGACTGCAGGGTAGGAAGACGGTACATCGAGAATAGTAGGTACTAAAATAATAAACTTAATTCGCATCTAACGGTCATCGGACTTGAGAATCTCAGCTAGAGAGGGTTTTTCAAAGCTTCTTGATTAAAGCAAGAAGCTTTGGCTTAGTAAAGCT
Organism: Eupithecia centaureata; assembly: GCA_944547425.1. Taxonomy (NCBI): domain Eukaryota; kingdom Metazoa; phylum Arthropoda; class Insecta; order Lepidoptera; family Geometridae; genus Eupithecia; species Eupithecia centaureata. The sequence continues at coordinate 8,231,990 of OX155687.1, forward strand.
TACTTAGTTTTACCTTGTATTGTTTATTTTATATTTAGCTTCAATTATTTTGTCCATAACACGTGATCACCTATTAAATTATGACAAAAAAAACGTTTCAAAATAAATATACCTGTAGGTACTTACGAGCGTTGTTGTGAATCTAAGACAAGGCTATAGTTAAAGTTAGAAATTAATTACCTAATGACATGTCTGTATATTACCTTACAACAATGTCAAACAAAGCTTAATTTCTATTTACCCTTATCTTAATAGCGTGGCGTGAATATTTCGTATCAGCACACAATCAAAACGTCCCCAGATATTTGCTTGTAATTTACTTACAAATACGTACAATGGTCTATTATACCCGAAATAGTTGTTTAATTAAATAGACATGACGTAATATGGTGGCATATTTTGAGCGTCGTCAAAGATTTCATTAGAGAAAATCAATTAAATAAGACAAGTTAATCGAGCTTATAGAAATTTAAATAAAGTGCCTCTTGAGAGCGAAAGCCAATAAGCTACTCCCAACCCTCATTTGAATGCAATTATTGATTGGATTAGAAGAACGTTGCCCTTCGCATGCCCTCAGAGCCTGCGATAGGGTCATGTGACCTGTCATTTGCAAAGGGATTTGCACCCCTTTAGCGTTTAACCGTCAAATTTATTAGGGCGACCCCTCCTGTTACTGAACAAACAAACGAAAGTTAGTTTTTCCATATCGGGGTCCAATAAACCCCGACTACATCTATCTGTAGATTTCAATAACATTCCGCAATAAAATCTACGATAAAGAAAAGATTACAAATAGGAATATGAACACATTCGTTTTCGGGAGTAATATATTTTTGAGGCGCGAAAAAGGTAACAAAGAACACCGATCACCTACAGAGAACAAATCGTTATTCGCGAGGGGGAGTGATAGTGGGTTGAAATTTGAGAATGAATATTTAGGGCTAATGGACCCTGGACTTATCTGGAACTTCCGGCCATTGACGCCGAGAGCAATGAGCCAACAGAATTATAGGTGACACTTTCATTGTCACTGCCAATAAACTTGCCATTTACTTTTGTACAACGACCCTTGGACAAGCCTCCGTTCGCTTCCGAGATCCAATGGCCCTGAAACTGTAGAACACGATTATGATGATCGAATCTGTTCCATTCAATTTATTTCGGGTTGTTTTTCAATAGAATCTTAAAATCTTAGTCTCAGTTGTACTGAGAAACTATTGAAATTTAAATGAATAATGCTTTTGTGCATAACTGTTTGTAAAATTTACTACTAAATTATTTCTCATTTTGAGCGAATGTCGCCCCGTGCCTCTTCGGATTGCCGCTGTATGAATGCGAGACAGTTATCTCTCGCACCCAGCCTCTCTCTAGACAGAAATGTTATCACAGTTACAAATTAAATCAGAAATCGACGCCTTTCAGCGTACGATCATCCCATTACGAGGGCTCAGGCGAGTGGTGCGAATTATTTTCTCTGTATTTCTATGTAAGTAGGTACTTAGTAATACATCTCGGAGTTCGGAGGCTTGTTACTCTTGATATAAATAGAGGGTCGATAGACTAACGGTATTAAATTTTATCAGTAGCGAGCGGCTTTGAACGTTTGCTGAATATTAAGTTACGACATTTCTTTTCCATGACAATACTAGCTGTCAGAACAATTTATCAACTTTAAGGCAATTTTCTATATCTCTTAAATAGATATAGGTAAGTAGAGTATTAACTCTTAAATAATTAAACACAACTTCTATTTACTCACAGGAACTACAAAAATGTTGATTAAAAATATAGCAGCATAAAGCGTTTATTTTCCAGTCTGAAATGTAATCAAGCCGTAACGACGAATACGGGAATATTATAAGAACGTTTTTTTAAATGCAACTCGGCATATTCAACCCAGCTGGAGTGTCATTCCCTCCGCCGCTAACGTGCGATTGTGTAATAAACGCTGGCAATAAAAACGAAATGAGAAAGAAAAAGATTTTTAAACTCCACATAAAGATATTACGAGATAAGTAAAGACTCTTCAATAAAGCAGGGGTTATGAATTCTACAAGCCGTAAAAACATCGTAAATTGCACTTGTCTCCTCACTCATGGGCTACTTGCAACTTTTTAAAATACCGCTGGGCTAAAGTTTATTGGGCCATATAAATGTTAATTAGGAATCCTTCGTAAAAACTATAAGGGACGAGTTTCCGCACGTGTAACGCTGCTTAATTAATTCGGGTTAGTAGATAACTAGTTTTGGGATATGTAAAACTTGGGCGAAGCTTCTAACTTCCCTGAAAAAACAATCCCTGATCTGAATGAAAGGCAATTTGTATAATAATGCGGCTGTGTAAGCATGATTGAATGCTTAGTAATGGTGAGTCCCAAAGAAGCACCGAGGATCTTATGCTTAGAAAACCAACGTTTTGTTTGCCGAAACAATTTTCAAGAATAATACCTCCGCGCAGCCATAATTTATTATTCGTACAATTCATTTTCATATTCGCTAGTAACAGAATGTGAATTGATTAATGACTACCTCGCTTGCTCTCTCGCGTTAACTCTATAGAATACTCGAAAGAAAAGAAATCAGCAAATAAAACAATGAATTGTTATAACTTAAGCCCTTATATCAACGATGACTTTTCGAGCTCAGAGGACGAAAATCCACCAGAGACAAAAGAGGATGATGAATAAATCTATTATGATGATGATGATGATGAATAAATCTATTGTTACCAAATCTGGGTGTTTCTATATAGATAATACAAACAGTATTATTATTATGAAATTTACCAGACACAAACCCTTCTAGAATGTTTTTACACATCCTGAGGAGATCTAGAGGGGCTAATTGTGCTCTCCACTGGTATACCATACCACTTTCAGTGATATACCATCGAAAATCCTATCGATACTTTCTCTCTCACCTGAAGCCAGAGCGTCGTCGTCAAACAGCTCGTCACTAGTAGGTTCGTTCGACGGCGCACTAGCACATGACAGGGCTACGGGTTCCCGGGGGCATTGTTTTACTCAACTGATAATCGAGATCGATTCATTTTTGATATTTGTTATTCCTTTAAAAACCTACGCATGTCCCGGAGTTATATGGGCGTCTCTCCCCTTCGGAGACCAGTGCTGACTGAATAGCGGACCACAAAATGCAGCAAAAACAAGCCCTAATTAACGAACTGTTTTTGTTTTACCTACACGCTCGACAATGTTTTTCAATAACACTCTATTATTCTGTTTTAATAAGAGTTTTCCGAGTTATCGGTAAAATAAAACGCGTCTAAGCCAGCCAGCGTAACTCACTAATAAGAGCAATTGTCTCGTAAATACGGTGAGCGGTCTTCGTTGAATCCCAGCATTCGGTTTGCATGCAATTAAAACTTGCACAATTAAACAGTGGAGAAGGAAAACACGATAAAATTGAGATAAGATTAATTTTCTGACTAGTTTCCCGAAGAGTTTGCAAGCTTGCCCAGTTCATGCAGAAAACAGGTTGTTACTGGGTTATGATTTGATTGAAACTTACTTTTTTTCATATTTTATCAGGATAATTGATAATTTCGTAACAAACATCATATGAAATATATGTATACTGGCAACAGATGTCTAATATCTTTTAGGATTTATCTCTTGCAAAATTAGAAAAATCAATATACACAAAAAATATAGAGTTCGCTATACTGCATTATTGGTTTCTGCTAACCACCAATACCAGTATAAGCACTAAGATTTGTTTTTACGAATATGCTCGTGATTATAGACCGAATCTACAATTCATGCTACGTCAGTGAATTACAAATAACCCATTTCATTTGTCGATGCCCCTAGCTTGGTGATCGCTCTTATCTCTATGGGCAGGATCACCCCCAGTTGCCCCAGTGCAAGGTAGTCGAAAACTTGCTTCCTGCATAATTGTTACTTTCCCGGAAAACTTTGAAGATAGCCACGAGTCTGTACCCCGACGATTTGATACTTGCTATAATTGGATAATGCCAAGTTTTGTTTAAGTAAGTACCAAAACTTTGAAAGTTAATTTTGGCTATTTTATTATTAACGAGTAGACCTAACGTATAGAGGTTGAGCAGCTTTGTTTCTTTAATCTTTAAGGGTCTAAAGGGTAGTTACCTACAAGACCAGACCGTATTCTGAAACGTGTTTGGAATAGAAAAAGGTAGGTGCTAACCGTCTTTTGTTCAGGTGATGTGGTACTGCAAGAGGTATCTACAATACCATAGTATTACGGTCTTGCTTTGTGGTCCAGTAAAAATAAGATTTAAGGTTGTTTTACGCTACGATACAACCTTAAATCTTAAAAAGTTGTGAAAAACGTTTCTTTACATGATGTGTGTTAATTTGACAGTTATCTGGGCACGTTAAGCTATACCTAAAAATGCTTTTGACTCATGTCTAAAACTGAAAATGCTGGATTGAATGTTTGAATGAAGAGATTTGAAATAAAACGATTCCGGTTAAGTCCAATCGAGATTAGATCACTTAGATAGATCAATAAGATGTTTGAGAATTCGCAATGGTTATTCTATATGAATAAGTATTATGTCGTTCATTAGACTTTTTATTTAATCTTTATCCCACCTCATGTTACAGAAAAAAGCTCTTATCATTATTTTACTGTGACAGCAACATACAGTACGACGAGGTTTCCCCTTTGTCTCTCAAATTACCTGAAGGTATCGTATGTATAATTTATTCCGTACATTTACCCCCAAAATCGCGACTATATCCAGTCGACGACATTTCAACGTCTTCACGAACAAAACTCTCCTCGCTTTTGGTTTCAACCTTCTCGTAAATTCCATTCTACTTGTACTAATATTAAAACAATGTGGTTGGTTTGTTTGTCTCTTTTTATTTTTAAGTTCTTATTAATTCGCCTAAGTTATGGTAAGTATTTAAATAATTAGGTACCTAGTTACTTATTCAAAGATATCTTCAGGAATTAATAAAATTAAAAAGCAAAAGCCTTTGCTTTCATTGTTAACACAAAACTGGAACTAAAAAAATTACTCTAATGATAAGTTCTTCTTATTATCCAAAAAATTCCTTTTCAAAAGAAATATTCAACTGCCTTTAGATTTATTTCTGCAGTTAATATCGCCGGTAAAGCTAGTAGGGTACTTGATTATTTAGGAATAGAATCACGTTCACTTCGTGTGTAATTACAGGGACAGGTCGCAGCGAAATAATTAGAGCTCCCATCGAATGCCTCGTTAGTCTTCTTAGGAATGAGGTCAAGGCGCGGTGAGCTTTATTACAGGAGCTTGCAGCGAAAAACTTACAAGTGGTAGGTAATCGTAAAATCATCATCATCATCTCATATTAGTTCTCTGCTGGACATAGTTAACGTTAGATTCTGTTTAGATTATTCATCTTATCCCGAATTTGTTTATTTCAGAATCTTACTTTTACTCGAATTCGGATTTTCTTGACAAGTGTCGCGAATCGCTAATTGACCTATAAAATATTGATACAGATATAAAATATCTATCTATGAAATGTACAAATGTGGATTCAGTTAATGTGTTATCTAAATCTATGTATTATACGTAAAGATTTATAAGTAATCAGCTACGATAAGTGCTACGGCGTAGCAATGTGCTACGCCTTCGCTACGATTTGAACTGTATCCAAAATTCGTTTTTAAAACTCTATGCTAGCATAATTGTAATTATAAAGATCTTGTATTGTAATTTGTATCAAAAATTACGTTTCGTGTTACAATTTACATTACAAACGAACAAATAACAAAGGAAGCGTCTATAACGTGTCATCAAAATTAATTACCTTGTAATTAACGCCCTTTCAAGAGCACCCCTTAAGAAATTAAGAGCATTTATATTCACATTTAATCACCTACTAATGGGGTATCCAACAAATATGCATCAGTTTAACGGTGTGACGTCGGTCGGGCAGACAGAGCCCGGGGCGTCAGCCTACTTGTTTATTTATCACTTTATTACCCCACTCAATGCGGAGTGGCAGCCACAATGCGACCTCGCACTGATTGAATATTAAACACCTGCCCTGCCATGCAAACTTAAGCATTTTCTTTTAGATTAAATTTTGTTTAGCTCTCGGGTTCGGTAGGATCCCTTACTTTTGCTAGTCGATTTTAATTCAATACTTAATTTACAAAGAAAACTCTGAAAAAACTACATTAAAACTCATAAATATTGGCTTTAATTTGTTTCTATTCTTTGATTCTAATTTTCATTTGTTGGTCTAACTGAAGCTTGTTTCTAACAATCTAGAGGTAGCTCAACTGGTCCTAAGCAGGCGGAACGGAAGCGTTCTCTTCAATACTCGTGAGGTCATCTTCGTAGCAAATTTTTCTTACAAATACCTAATTATGATGAGGAATTTATGTTAACAGGATAAATAAGGTATATTTTCTTTCTCAGTTTTAATTTTATAGCAGCGCTTGTGTATTTTCCTCAAATGGTCAATCAAGACGATCTTCCCTGTAACGGGCCGGCCCATCTGGCCCACATTCGCGGCGAATTTCGACCAATAATTAAATAATGCATAATTATTAGGTAAATAAGTAGATCGAATATGGAAATGCAGAGTACGGAGTCCAGCACTGAACCTTGTGACACCTATATAGAAGTACTAGCAGCGCCTCGCGGTTTCACCCGCGTCTATCCCGTTCTCGTGGGAATTTCGTGATAAAATATACCCTATGTATTATTCCAGATTATAATCTATCCCTGTGCCAAATTTCAACCATATCCGTTCAGTAGTTTTTGCGTGAAAGAGTAACAAACATCCATCCATCCATCCATACTTACAAACTTTCGCGTTTATAATACTATTTAAGTAGGATTAGAAAGTTGATGTCGCATTTTTCTATACATTTATATCAAATTTTGTTGAAACCTGCGTTAACGTGACCTAGGAATATGTGAAATGTGATCTACGTTTTGCGCTCAGGATTTTTCGTAAAGTCATCTAGCAGAGTTTTCTGAAAAGCTAAGGTTAGCTATTTTCAGTTTCCGAGCTCACTTTTTTATTGAGTGCTTTCTAGTGACGTATAAACTTTGTAAAGCTCACTTAAGGCTAGAGGTTGCTATAGTAACAAATAACAGGTAGTATTTTTTAAAGGTTAAATTAAACTTTCTCAGCGTAGGACCTTATCGTAGTATATATACTTAGTGGAGCAACCAACTTTCGCAAGTTTTCTTCGAGAGTGCTTAAGAAAGTTCTTGATATAAAACATTAATTACCTTTTTAAAGCGTAGTTTAAGTATTTGTTTCGTTGGTCTGGGTGTTTAATATGTATAATAAAAAATATCTATCTATGTAGTATATTGTATTATGTATATCAGTCATCTAGTACCCATAACACAAGCTCTGCTTAGCTTGGGGCTAGATGATGCTGTGTGGACTGTCCGGAATTAATTATTTATTTATTTATTTAATTATTTTATTAGAACATTGAAGTTAGTAACCAGTTCTACCTAGTGTTTTATAATTGAGATTTTATTATGTTTATACTATGTTAACATATTTATGGTTAGAATAGGTATATATATATGGTTAGAATATTTAGACATCCACTGACTAATCAATCAGCTTCAATCTAGCACTGTAGTGCTGGCAACATATTGCAGTATCTTCTATTTTATTAGTTTTCGGAGTTACAGCAAAATATACATTACAATGTTTATTTGTATGCTGCAACGTGTTTTCCTACAAAAAGTAACTTTGTTATGAATAAAGGAAACAAATGAAAACATAGCCACGACAATTTAATTAAAACGTCCACTAACAAGCAGCAGGAAGAAAACGTAGTGACATCAATTCAGAATCACGGCCGTGCCCACCGGCCAAAAACAAAATTTTCCTGGAATTTAATCAGGATTTATTTAGGATTATACAACTCGTCGGTTCTCATGCTTTCGGGTGAAGGATTTTTATGCTCAATGTGATTAATGGGATAAAAAATTTAAACAACGTGGATATTAAACTCCCTTTTAGAGTTTTGTTTTTCATTGAACATAATATAGCTGCTTTAAATTAAATTCAAAAAAATATCATGGGTAAAATTGGATTCCAGGTTAGGTATCAAATGTCAAATTAATGAATCGATCTCGATTATCAGTTGAATTAGATAAATAATACCCCTGAGCTTAAATTCAATACGATACTGACAGAAATGTCTCAGCACGTGAATTCAAAATCCAATCCAGTATCTGTGGAGTTGCAGTGGCCTAATTAGGCAACGGTCTGATTAATACTGGAACAATTCCGTTTACTTGCAAGGCAGCACAATTCACGACCAGAACTATTGTCAAAGCAAGACAATCAGCCAAGACCAGCTCAGAAACTCAAGCTTCAGCGATGCCATTTATGTGAAACGATTAGGTACTAATACAGTTTGAAGGACAAGTTCAATACTATCAATATTATTGTAGTCATGACCTAAAATCTGTAAGTAAAAAAGTTGATAAAAATACTCTTGTAGCCATAGTTTTAAAACGGGTTTTATTAAGTCGCTTTCTCAGCTTAATTCGAAACTTTTTCAAAGGAAAAGTTAGTAAGTTGCAAAGGGAGTGGGAATGGTTTTCGCGACGGGCGGATTAAGAAAGCCTTCTGGAGCGGCTCCATGGAGGAATAATGGAAATGAAAGTTCTAACAGGCTCGACTTAGATTGTGCGGCTTCTGCAAATCTCGCCTCGGATTAAACTAGACACGTTCGAACCACTACATAAATTTCCTCTTAACACCCCATGTTTTATATGGTGTGTTGCGCAAGGTACTTACATACAAGGCAAAGTGCCCATTAAATTATAGAATGCGTCTCTAGAGAGGTCGTTTGAGAATGCTCTTTTAATCTACAATCAAATCGAATGCTCTTCGGTTTAATTAAAGCCGGCACTCAAGGTTTAATAATACAAATACGCAAACTCTGCAAAATAACAAACTCAATTTCAATAAAGAGATGCATGAAGTGCCGAACGGGGAACTTTGAGAGCATACCGCGACCAATAAATAAGGGGCCACGCTTTTAAAAAGTAGCAATCGGTGTCTGTTTCAGAACAAATTGTACATTCAAGCTCCACTAATGAGATCGCGAAGGGGGGCTGGGGACTGCGGGGAGGGAAGTGTCTCCAAGGACCATATTTTACGTTTAATTGACGCACAGCTGTCAGCTAATGAGTCGTAGATTTTATAAAAATGTCTCCAATGAAATTCCACTTTGCAAAGTCTTAAGAAGTTTCAGCAAATAGCGGTTCTTCCTAGTAATCAAATAAAGCTATAATTTCTTCTCTTTTTCATCATCAATAATTAAGGCTCGTGGCTAGCCAAATTACACAACAGGTTATAAACAATACCATTCAGCCACGAATGATTTTATATTAATTACGTAAATGGATTGGATGCGAAAATGGTTCACTTAAAGGGTACCTACTCACTTTTTGTGGGATTCTTTTATAACTGGGCTGGTTTTTTGGTCTCTCCATATACATATCTCATAGTCTATACGAATTCAGAGACCAGCTATAAGCGTAGTGCACATCACGTATGCCGATGAAATGTAATTGCACTGCAGAATGTAGCGCAACCGGCCGAGCCAAACAATGCTTTGCGTGAGTGAGCGAACAAATCAGACCAATTGTTTACTTTATATTTGCTTTGTTGTACTTTTCGTTATAATATTATTCAAAGAGGAAGTCTGAGGAGGCTGCCAAGCAATTTGGCAGGCGCGCGGCGGTGCTTCGCAGATAGGGCGTTATTTACAGCGGCCATTGGGGCGGGGATCGTAACTTCTGCTTAAATACCTTGTTACAACTCTGGTCTACGGGCATCCACATATTCACTCTTCTGATAACAAGAAAACTTGTAAACCTAGATTTTTGCATATGAATAGAGAACCGACGGTGTTTTTGGAATAAATATCTGCATAACACTTTTTTTTTTAGTTTTTCATGCCCTTTCCCAGTTTCTTGCCTAATTACTGCTACTGATTTATTTTTAGAAATAAATAAAAATTACTAGCCAATTCACGTAGCCACAAGCTACGTGAATAAACATGAATAAACATGGGTAAACTAACTTACGTAACTAACTACATTACAACATTTTTAGATTTGTTTTAATATAGGTACATAAAAATCACCCAAAACACCCTAGCGGCACGATTTTTATCAACTAACTGAAGATCGTAAAAACATTCGTCCCAAGACATGAATAGAAACAGCAACTTTCTGCGTCGCAGGAGGACTTTCGCCCACTGTGCTACAGAAGTCGTCGAATTACTGCCTTATACTGACTGATTCATAGATAGATTGACACAAAAAAATACATATTTTGGTTAGTGGTATCTTAAATCCTATGTTAGGTTTATCTAGATCCTATAGGTAAACAATTCTTTTCACTGCGCATCTACGAAATGAAAAAATGTTTCTATTTATTATACACTAGCGACCCGCCCCGGCTTCGCACGGTTTTATTATATGTATAAACCTTCCTCTAAAATATACACTATCTATTAAAAAAACCGCTGCAAAATCCGTTAAAACCTAACGTTTTCTAGAAATGCTCCAGCCCTAGCGATCGAGGTCAAGAGTTAACCTGGACGGTAGAAACTACACAGCAAATGAGTTAACGGTTATAATTTATTAGATTCGTCTAACTAAATAGAAGACCGTAATTCGTCCTTCACAAAGGCCCCCTTCTACTTTCGTATACATATTTTATTCACTTTGACGTCCAATTCTGCTCTCCTATTGTTGTTTACTATTGTCTGCGTTACCTACTATTGATATAAATCTTTGAATAGTTTGTGTATTGGATTTATGGTAAGGACATGTGTTTTGTTGTTCAAGAGTTTTCTAGGGATAAGGATTTTGGCTTTTAGCCTTCTTATTTTGTAAAAGGGAAAAAATAAAAAAAAACCTTTTTTTCTTTCCATTTTAATAAAATAACAAATAAAATAAACAATGCTGGATAATTCACACAAGATCGACTAGAACCAAGCTTGTGTTATGGCTTGTATTAGTTGGTCCATGGTTATGGGTACTAGTTAACGGATATACTAAACGTATATACCTACATAGATAGATATATTTTATTATACATAGAGATCAACCAGAACCCCCGAAACAAATATCTACAGATAATACAAATATATGTCCCTGAGCGGGAATCGAACCTCATGCTTCACAAGATGATGAGGTTGGTTCATTATGTGTTAGAACATCTGTCTTAGTATACCGATTTTATATTTTTTTTATTTGTAAGCTAGAGGTTCTCATGTGGTCCCATCATGAATGAATAAATGAACTAAGTAGTCATCATAAAAAAGTATGCTGTTCTTTAGTAAAAAAAAGTTCATTTTTCAGTGATACATTAAGCCTCACATTTATTTTAGTAATGAATATAACCCGTTATGAGTCAATCTGTAAAGTTACTCGGCGCAATCACTCAGTTAATGTACGATACAATTTAATTTCCTTCGTACAAAATAAGCTTCTTACAGTTAATTTTATTGGATTCGCGAGTTCAGGTTTACGAGCGATCACTTTAACAGCAGTTAAGACGAAGGTTCAGGTATAAACTAACTAATAATGGCGTCCCTAGAACCGTAACTTACGTGTACATGCAGACCTACTTTTCAACTTTTCGTCTTTAAAAAGAAGTAGTTTCTCAATGCAACTGATTTGTTTCTGCACTTTTTTCTGGGTTAACCAATTTTGATGATTATTTTTATATGCCCTATTTAAATTTGTCAATCATTAATAATTATCTGACCAGTAGTTTATGAGTAGGTAATCCTTAATAACGTGTATTTTCATTATGACTGTAGGGTGTAACTACAAACTAGTTTGTGTTAAAAGAACACCAACACGTTTGCCAGCAGAGGGTTTTACAAGCTCAAGTCTTAAACTGCACTCACCCTTAAGAAGTCCCTTGTTAAGGGATCAAACGTTGTTATAGTCATAATTAAATCGTCAAACTACGAAAGATTTTTTATACAGGGTGTTAGTGTGAACAGCGTTCTCCTTGAAACCAGAGGTTCAGCATCATGAGTAGAATCCAAAACCGATGAGAAAAGGTTAACACCTATTTTAGTTTTGCAAGATTTTGATATTTCATGTCTTCGCTATCGTACACGATGCCATAGTCACTCTACATACTTTAAGTACCTACCTACGTAAGTACTTATACCCGCGCCTTACTTGGATCGTAACTTCATTACTTGTGCCCTTCAAAAGACGGGATATTCGCACAGAAGGTGATCCGACACTGAGGTGCACATGCCACGTGTCGCCTGGTCGAAGTACTTGTGTCACGTGTTTGTGAGCAAACGTTTAGTGTTTATAAAAATGTTCTTTAAAAAATTAGTACAAGAGAATCATTTTTTTTTTCATCCGTTTTGGATTCTACTCATGATGCTGGTTTCAAGGACAACGGTGTTCAGACTAACACCCAGTATATGTGTATTTTATTAAATTCGACTTAATGTAGTCAATTACATGCGCACATTTTTAGTTTATAGGAATTTGAAGTATGTATTGTGTGTTTTGATTTTTTGCGTTTCGCATTTGATCCCCTGGAAGTCGAGACCTAGTAGCGCGGGGTGCTAAAACTCTCTGAGTTCTCAACGTTTTAAACATAGTCTATGCGACGTGTGACCCGAGAGCTGGTGAAGTATCTGGCGGAACGCATCGGCATTGCCATGCATCTAAGAAACTCAGCGTCTTGGAGTCGTTCCTATTGGTTTTGATACGGATCAGTTGAGCTACCTCTTGATTGTCTGCAACAGTGTTCCATTTTGAAACAATAGTTCTATATGTTAAGAAGAAAAATATAAAAAAAAGGAAAAAATGTCTATGTGTATTAAAAGATCCTTTGATAACAAATTATGGATAGGGCACTAGACGCAAAAACATAGAGCCTTCATGACATGTTATTTGTTTTGTTCACGTCTGATCAGAACATGTGAGATTCCGTTCTATTCATAACTAGCATTAAGACAGAGCTTTGTTCGCATGTTCCCAAGGGACACTCCTACAGTTTACGCTTAAAGCCCCCAGCGATATAATATTTGTGTAGCTAATAAACGTTCACAGCATATGCGGGCTAATGTCTCGTTACGCATTCATAACAGGCATTGTGTGGAGTAGCACACGCGATGTTGATTCTATTAGGCTGCGGAAACGAAAGCTTGTCTGATATGCGGTTTTGTTTTATGAGTCTAGAACCAGTCGTGAATACGTTATTGTGAACTAATGCGCGGAATGGTATGTAACCTGCTGGAATGGTGCTGCTTATTTGTATTGTTAACTTTGAACGCACAAAGCATTCCAGGAGGTTTAATGATATCTGTATGCTTTACCAAGAACGTTACAAATTTTTAACTGTATTTTTTTCCTACTACTGTGCACCCGGTTAATAAGGTGAACAAACTAAGTATGTGGAATGTCACCGCCGGATCGTGGAATCGTTTTTGAAATTGTTAGAAATTCTGATCTATTGCGAAAACCTACCTAATTGATTTTATTCAACAATCTACCTAGTCATTCCACAAATGGTCTGATTCTACGATCTTGTGGCAATCATTTAGTTGACTTATAGGAACAACATTTAACTTGGAAATTTTCCTTCTATTTGTTATATCTTTCGACCATCATTCATATTTTTCGCTCTTTCGTGATACTTTGTAGTTTTAAATATAAAAAAAAATATGTGAACTTGAATGTAGAAAATTTAAGCGTTTTCTTATAATGCCATGTTTTGTAAAAAGACTATACGATAACAAGTGGTTATGGAATTTTGCGCACATGCTAATAAAGAACACAGTTGATGATCAAAGAAGATCTTAAAATCCCTTTTGGAGTTGGAAAGATCTGGCGGCGAAGCGTACGCATGTCTGCAAATCTCATTACATTTGGAGGATAAAGAAAATTCAATATCCATCGCTCTTTGTCTGTCTCCACCCTTACAAATTTTATTGGGACCCCGTTTAAATTTTGTATAGAAATCGTTATTTTGTTTCTCTTTTGTGCAACTCGCGGAAAACACCTGGGTTTGATTTAAAATGAAACACCGCAATATTAAAATGTTTGGTTCCATGATCTTTGGTGTGGGCATTGTCATCCCATCAATCAGAATACACAGTAACGAATTTGGATGATGTATCTGCTCTCTTTAAAATTATTTTCCAGATGAAAATACACACCACATGTTTCGTTTTTTATAGTCCACAGGTGATCGGAATACTAGCTTTCTATTTCAGATAATGAAATAGCACCATTCAACGTGGTAAAAACCTTCAGCCAGCATTCTGGGCACTCTGCCTTCTGGTCGAGGCTTATATTTTTTACGGAATTGAAACAAGTGAAGAAATAAAAGCAGAAACAAAAGCCTTATTTAGAGTCCATAAAACAAGCACCTACGCTGTAAAATCAACTGAATACTTATTTATTAAAAGCGAAGTTATATTGTAGGTAAAGACGACGAAACTTTGTAAGCCCAGAGAAGCAAAGTAAGCTTGTTGAGTAAGCTCGACGTACTTATCATAACACCAGGGTTCACATTTTGTACCGTCCCGTGCCTTACTAAATAATTATTTTTGCTGGAAAGTTTAGAATATCTGGTTAATATCGCACAATTATTACAGGGAAAAGTTTATAGTAATTAAGAGAGCATGTGATGTAAATAAATTAGTGGTGTGGATTACATTGAAAACTGTCTGGATGTTTTTAAGTCCCCATGATGAGCGCGGGAATTAATTAGTTATATTGTACTGTATACGTTTCCAGGACCGTAGGTGTATATTATGAACCGTTTCATCATGAAACGGTTCATAATCATGAAACTTTCATGATTATTTTATGTAAAAATCGTTTCATGTTTTGACGACCGATGTGGCGCGGCGGGCGAACGTCTGCCTGCGACACAGGAGGTTGCGGGTTTGATTCTCGCCTTGGGAAAAACATTTGTACGATCTGCAATATTTATTATTTGTTCGAGAGTTCCGGGTGTTTTCTTTGTATTATAAAATATATATGTTTTGTATTGTGTTTAGTATATTAGTTAAATATTACCCATAACACAAGCTCTGATTAGCTTGAGCTTGCTGATGCTGTATGGATTGTCCAGCATTATTTGTTTAAAAAAAATAAAAAATTTTGAGCGACACAAAACCTAACTGCAATTTTATTAAATTTAACCTGGTGTTAACCTAAACTGTACCTATACTTACGCACAAACCTTTTGTAAAAACGATTTTAAACAGAAAAAACAAAAAGTATTCATCTTAAAGTCGACTATATGTAGAAAAATTACAAAAGAATGCAATTTATTGCTTTGAGTTTGATCTAAAAGAGAAGCTGTTAATCTCAGCAACACTGTCTCTTATATCTTTCTTTTCTTTTCTTAAATACACTGTATTCAACGGGCAAAGTTTCAACGACTGCTATTGAAAGAAACTCGCCGAGTGAATTCTTGCGTAAATCAGGAATGCGAGTATCCATCTAAAGAAAGTTTATCAAGACAAATTTGTTTTGCCTTTCTTCTAGTATGTTGTTTCAAGAAACACACTTATTTTCCCGGAAGAGAAGCTTAAAGTTGTTTGAGCAAAAAAGAGGTTCGATGTATGATCTCACTCGAGTTTTATTTCAAAGACGCGTTGGCAAGGTGGCTATCAAAAGCTATGAGCATCCTGTTTTATAAGTGTCTCCATTGTGGAGTTTGCGACGACCGATGTGGCGTGGCGGGCGAAGACCTGCGACGAAGGAGGTTGCTGGTTCGATTCACGCCTAGGGATAAATATTTGTACGATTCAGAAATATTTATTGCAGGGTTCTAGGTGTTTTTTTATATGTTATAAAAAATCTTTGTAATGTCGAGTACGCTTTAGTCATCTAATACCCATAATAGCTATGTAGATTGTCCAGCGTAATTTATTTATTAGTTTGACTTTCAGTTTTATGTATTCATGTGCTTATCTATTCCTTTAACTCAACTAGTCGATACCGAATTTCAAAGTAACTTCCTATAAAGTAATGCATATGTAAGTTGATTATTCAAATCCAAATTTCCAACCACAAATAAGCGTTTCATCGTGACGCTAGAACATTGACGGCTACGCCATACAAAGTCTTGCATTCAAAACAAAGCCGTTATTATACAGTGTGGGTACATTGTTCCATCACTATGCCGGTTAGTTTGATATTGATCCCTCCTAATCGCATTTCTAGGCGTTGTGGGCCCAATCACCGAAGATAACTGGATTCTGCTCCCCGACGGGCCGCTACGTGCTGCCGCCCCTGGGATATCAGCGTTCAAAGCAATCATTGTTGCGCTAATTAAATTATCTTTTAGCTATTTGGAACTGTTTATATGCACGTTCTGGTTTTTTTAATAGAAAAGTTACGCAAATTGATCTTTAGGTACATAATATGTTTCATTGGGGGAGGCCAGCTGTGGACTAATATAGGTTGATGATGATGATATGTTGTATTAACTATTGCTGTTTCATTTGTAGTTAAGTTTAAGCCTCTTAAACTTAACTCCAAAAATATCTAAGCATTTGGTCGATGCGACGCTTGACCCGAGAGCCGGTGAGTATCTGGCGCAGCGCATAAGCATTGTCATACAGCGTGGTAATGCAGTCAGTGTATTAGAGTAGCTTCCGGCGGGTATTGATATGGATCAGTTGAGCTACCTCTGGACTGTTTGCAACCGTCTGCAGTTAGCTCCTCCAAAATCTCTTTCGCCCCAACGACAATGGGACTCTATGTCAATTGTCATAATGGTTATTCACAGGTAGGTACATCACTACATCCACATTTTCCACAATCCATGCCTTATACAGATTTCCGTTTCCTACCTCTCTTTAAAACGTGTCAAACGTGTCACGATGCGGTCGCTTAAGGTACCTTTGAAATATTAAAAAAAAAGTCCAATTAACACCGACTCATCTACCAAATTTGCAGAGCGATCTATCTGAACTGTGCATATAATTATTTTATATTCATCAGAAAGCTTCACTACCTGTTGTACTGCAGAGTTATTCCGCATTCATCCAACTGCATTCGGACCAAAGAAGAGTAAAAGGAAATTAAAATTAACGCTGATTTTATGCCTGACTAGATGCGCCCCTCGGCTTCGCCCGCGAACCCGAGTTTTTTTTCGTCACAATTTCAGAAATTTATTGCACAGCCCCTAGGGGTGATTGTGTAAAAACAAAAAATACGTATTTAACGGGGATAGGCGCTGACGTCGCAGAGTGAATATCAGCTCCGCGCAAAAATACAAACAATAAATAAAAATACGTACATCAGTGGCTATAACATTCATAAATTGTGAACTACGAAAGTGATAAGCCAGGGGAAACGTTTTCGCGACAAATAAAACATAATAAAACCAAAAAAAAGTGCAAAAACAAAAGTGTCTGTCAATCTGTTTACAACAAGTGCAAAACATCGTAAACAAACATATTAACAAATAAGTGAAAAAGTGTAGTTTTGGACATTCCTCGTGAAAGTCAACGTGAAAACACAGGGAAGTGTTTTTGAACTAAATTTGAAAAGAAGATCGATAAACTATACTATATCTCTGATTTCTATCAAACGTTATAAAAACACGAAGTCTACCCTCAACATAAATGTAGAGATCATCACAAACAATCGATTAGGCATTTTTGGTGGTTTGCAAAAATCATTTAATTTGGATTAAACTACGTACCTATACAAGACCGGCGATCGTTTTCCCTTATGGGTGTTTGGTGTATATCTCTAGTGAATACTACGGAATTGGCATTCTCAAAAGATATTTCCACTTCTGAGACACAAGTAGCGCCATCTCTTATCGGGGTCCAGTACCAGACCACACTAGACCCTTGCTGTCGTTCGATAGTGGATGATCTCCCCGGATCATCGTAGGTGCTCGACTGGTTCTGCGTTTGGCTCTGGTTCCTCTGCTCAAGTTCCTGCCGTGACCGTCAGAGGGCGGAAAGTGTTCGGACCTTTCCTATCAAGGATTTTAAATTATTTCTTCTGTCCGGTTTTGTCATTTTTTTTTTGTATTTTTTTTTATTGTTAATTGTATTTACAATTAAGATAAATATACAATTTACTGACGCAATTTTTTGTAAGGTACTTACTTATTATTTTCGTATCTAGAGTACGAACGAATTAATGGTTTTTAGTACTAAACAACTAAATTTAAATTATGTGACATTTTCTAAAGGATTATTTTATCTAGCCGCATTCTCCCAGTGAAGATTGTATAAATTAGGTTATTTATGTTAATTGCGTTATATTTTACTGATGGTACTATTTATCGTTTTTTACAGTCTTTGACATACAGATATACCTACTTAAAGGATTATTTATTTTAATGAATACTTTTTACGATCATTATCATATTATTTGTATGATAATTTGTTATATTAATTTTTAATTAGCAATTTGGATGAAATTTAATTGAATTATACATTATTGTTATTGATATTCAAATAATTATTTAATTTTAATAATTGTTATATTGAATCGAATATTAATTTTTAATTTCAAAATCAAATGACATCTAATATAATTTTACTGATTTGTTATCTATTGAATTGAATTTTTAGCATCATTACTGTTTTATAAAGACGTATTGTAGATATTATTTTGTAAATAATTAAAGTCAAAATGAGTGTAACGCCTATACAAATAACTTGTCCACACTGTCCAGGGTCTTCCCGTGTTTTCTCCGCACATGGGTTGAAGGTGCATATTGGGCGCATGCACAAGCAAGTGCTATGTTCGAGTGCGGCTGCGGTTGTTTCTCCAATCGATACAAGTAGGACTACTTCATCGGCACAGGGGCTACCGGCACCGCCGTCTGCTCAGAATTCTCTAGACAGGCTTGCTTCTTTCAGGGGAAGCATACCAGTTCTCCGGCACATCCCTAAGGGTGCTCGGAATGAGGCGGCCGGTAAGCTGTGTGACATTATAGACTCATGCGTCACTAACAATGGCGTGGATGAGTGGGGGGCTCTACTATCTTTCGCTTATACAGCTCTCAAAGTGCCAGCGAGGGAGTCGCCTGGGAATATGACGTCAAAAGTCAAAGCGAACGTTTTGTCGTCAGGGCTTTGTGATGAGATTGACATCGCAACATCGTTTGTGTCCACCAGTTCTCGCTCAATTCGTAAAAACATCGAAACAAAAGTCTTTGAGGGCGATTTGAGAGGCGCTGTTCGCCTTTTGATGTCGGACGACTCTTTCGCACGGCGGGATCCTGATACTCTGGCTGCTTTAGAATTAAAGCATCCCGGACCTTCACGTCCTCTCAGTTTTCCTCCTGATCCGGGCTTAGCAGTAACTTCTACGGCAACAGTCACGATTGAGGACGTAGTCTTAGCGCTGGGTTCTTTTAACACAGGTTCTGCAGCGGGTCTGGACGGAATCCGGCCGGCACACCTTAAAGAGTTGACCTCTATATCAGCGGGAGAGAACGGCAGGCGCCTCATAGGGTGTTTAACCAGGCTAGTAAACTTTCTACTTAGTGGACAGTTGAACCCTCTAGTGTGCCCTTATCTATACGGAGCGTCCCTTTTTGCCTTACACAAAAAAGATGGTGGTTTAAGACCGATAGCGGTGGGCAGCGTTTTTCGCCGCTTAACTGCTAAACTGGCTTGCCGTTCCGTCAAAGAGGAAATGGCTATTTACTTGCAACCGCACCAACTGGGATTTGGCACACGCCTGGGTTGCGAGGCTGCCATCCACGCCACGCGAACGTTTGTCATGAACCCGGAGAACGAAGGCTCTATTTTGCTGAAACTCGATGTTCGTAACGCGTTCAACTCTTTGGAAAGAGACGTTCTATTGAGTGAGGTCATGGATAAAACACCGTCTCTCTACCCTTTCCTTCATCAGGTCTATAGACTTCCTTCCAACCTTTTCTTCGACAAACATCTCATTCTTTCAAAAGTGGGAGCCCAGCAGGGAGACCCACTCGGTCCGCTTGTGTTTAGCCTGGCTATTCACAAAGCTATCAGTGATCTCAAATCTGCTCTTAACGTCTGGTACCTAGACGATGGCACAATAGGGGGTAAACCGGAAGACGTGTTTCAGGATCTGGAGGCCTTAGTTCCCCGCCTTAAGGACCTGGGTCTAGAGGTGAACCCATCAAAGTGCGAGTTCTTCGCTTGTGGTACTGAGGCTCGAACACACATTTCTCGATTTCATTCTCTTTTACCTGGCCTGGAGGAAATTTCTTGTTCTGACTTAAATCTTTTAGGTTCCCCAATATTTCTTTCAGGAGTCCCCAAGGCCATCAATGAAAGGAAGCATCTTCTCCTTTCCGCTCACGAGCGTCTCAAGGGTCTTTCTGCACACGTGGCGATTATCTTGTTGCGCATGTGCTTCGCTCTTCCGAAGGTCACCTATTTACTGCGAACCACCCCAACTTGGCTCTCTCCGGAGGAAGTTTCTTCTTTTGATGAGAGTTTAAAATCGGTGGTAGAGTCGGTTCTTTATGTCTCCCTAGATGGAGCCCAGTGGAGTCAGGCGTCTCTGCCTATCCGGTGTGGTGGTCTCGGGGTACGTTGCGCTCGGGAGGTGGGTCTGCCGGCTTTCCTGGCATCTGCGCACGGGGTTGCCAACCTAGTCACTGTTTTACTTCTTTCTAATGGTGGCGGGGGAAGCATACCTTTTGTGTCAGATGCTGTGTCAGCTTGGTCGGCCCTTAACCCGAGTGCAACAATTCCTGAGTTGACGCATGTTCAGCGGGCGTGGGATGACGTAGGGGTAAAGCGGCTTCAAGAGCATTTGTTAGAGGGTGCGTCGGGAGCTGATAAGGCCAGACTGCGAGCTGTGTCGCAACCTGAGTCCGGGGCGTGGTTACAAGCGGTGCCTTCGCCTCACCTGGGCACTCTTCTCGACGATGACTCTTTGCGTGTGGCGGTGGCTCTCCGCCTGGGCTGTAAGGTGTGTGAACCTCATATATGCACCTGCGGTTCCATGGTGGAGGCCGATGGCTATCACGCTCTGAGTTGGCGGCGGTGCACTGGGAGGTTTCCGCGTCACCATGCTCTGAACGACATAGTTCGTAGAGCTTTTATATCGGCAAATGTCCCCTGCGTGCTTGAGCCACCGGGTCTCAGCAGGTCAGACGGAAAGAGACCGGATGGTTTGACTCTGGTGCCTTGGAAAAATGGAAAGTGTTTGATCTGGGACGCAACTTGCGTTAACACTGTCGCCGCCAGTCACCTGAGTCGCACCATCCACTCAGCGTCTGCTGCTGCTGAAAACGCCTGCTCAAAAAAAAGGCTCAAGTATGCCGCCTTGGAGCGGCTGTACCATTTTGTGCCTATAGCAGTGGAGACCTTGGGCAGTTGGAGTGTGGATGCGAAGTGCTTTCTGGGAGAATTAGGCCGAAAGCTTAATGATGTGACAGGTGACTCCCGCTCCGGTTCGTTCTTGGTGCAAAGGATTGCCATCGCTATTCAGCGAGGTAACGCGGCAAGCATTATGGGCACCTTTGCGCCGGGAATGGTCAGGGGCGGGTTATTTACTGACTAAATATACATTATAATGTTTATCGTATTTAATTATTCACTCCATAGTTTATTTATACCGGGTTTTGAGTGAATCGAACCAAGGAAAAAATATTTTCCATATAAACTTTACCACCCTATTTAACCCCCTCAGAGGTTAAAATTTCCAAATTTTAATAGTCTATGTCCTATTCTAGGTTCTAAACTATCTACATACCAAATTTCATTTCAATAACTTAAGTAGTTACAAAGATTACTTATAACAAACATTCACACAGACTTTCCCATTTATTATAATTAGTAAGAAGTAAGATAGTAAGATAAGATTAGTTCCACTTTTTCAAGGCAGCAGCAGTTTGACAGTACTAAAGCCCCACACACTTCTCATTGGAATCTTATTGACCACAAAAGATACCTAAGAAATGTGCATTTTCTGTTCTATTCGGCTAGGCTGTAGCTAGAATCTATGTCTAGTGTGGCAATTAGCAGAGCCGTGCAGGAAGCAGCACGCGTGGTTACACACTGCTGCCAATTTGTACTGCATTGTTGCCTCACATCAGGGGTGCTCAAACTTATACCAGAACATGTTTTAAAAGCGAAGGATCGACTAAAACTACAATGTTTGAAAATGTATGTCCAAAATCGAAGGTTCTTAGGAATTACAAACTTTGTCGTGATAAAGGATGGCACTGCGTATTATCAGCCATTCAATGTAACTTGTTATGTTAGGAATGAGTAATTATTTAAAAATAAAATTATTGCTGGCGATTCACTCGAAAAGCTTTCGTGATCTACCGTTTGAGCACCCCTGCTGTACATGAATACGTGTTATGAACTACAAACGTTTTACAGATGGTATATTTCAATGTATTATCCGCGAATCTAATGAAAATTTTTACTGGGTAAGGACGCCTAAATAAACACACTTTTATTTTTAAGTTAGCTGTGAAATGAAATTTCATAGAAACTGTAACACCCTATTTAACCCCCTATTTGAAATCATAAGTCCTATTCCAGATCCGAAAGTATCCACATTCCAAGTTTCATTGAAATCGGTTTAGTACCTAGTTACGGAGGTACATGGCAACAAACGTTCACAAAAAAACTTTTTTGCTTTTATAATATCAGTAGGATTTATGAAAGTTGTAATAAGCTAGATAGATAAAAACTTAAAACTTAATAACTAATAACATTCATTCATATCTCTCACTAACGTTTGGATTTCAATTCAAATTGAACAATGTTGTTTTATAACCACGAGCTTCAATAAAAAAGGAAATTGCGACTCTTCAATAGGATCTACTAAAAAGTTAAGTATGATTCATGATCTACTAAAGTATGATTGAGTGCTGAATAAATCGGATTATTCTCGCAGCCGTGATGTATGAGCAGAATATGTAAAATATTATTCAAAAAGTAACTCATTAGTTTTGTGTATGATTTTCGATATTCAAAATCAAAAGCTTTTCCATCCTTATTGGTTTGAAAGATGAAATATCTTTGTTATTTGTTTTGTATCAAGGCACAAAGCCCGTGAAAATAGTAAACTTGGTAGGTGGTTAACTGGTTTTAATCTCGTGCGTTGAAATAAAAAAGTTCCCTTCTGGAAACTTTGTGCGTTCCGATTTCTTTGTTATTTTTAATATCGACTTTATTGCGTTCCAACGGTGGTTGCTAATGGATTTTCAATATTTGTGTTGACAGACAAACAGGGGGATGAAGTTAGCTTAGAGGCATTGCGCCTGCCTTGTATCCTCGAGACGCAATGAGACAACAAACACGATTGCCAAGCAAGCGGAAGTAATTAGGTACCAGTAGGTTAGTAGAGTTGAGAGTTGCAGACTGTATCTTGTATCTACGTACAGCCATGTAGATAATCACTCATCATCTATCACAAGAAGTTTGACTTGGCCGGTATATAGCTGAGGTGCTTTCAGTGCTATAAAATATAAATAAAAAAGTGAAGTTGACGACCGTTTTAACTTTTATAATTAAAACTATAAAAGGTATACTGCGTGCTGCCATATGTTTTATAGCTTTTCACATAAAATTTGCTTCGCTAGAGGATCTTAAAATTCTTATAGTGCTTCATCATCATATACTTTACCTGCAGATTGCAGGCATGTGTCGGTTTAAGCTTAATCAATTTCCCGATTCGAATGATAGGGTAGATGGTAGTATCGTTCGAAAATCGAACTAAAAACAAGCAAATAAACAAGCACACAAATAATGACGTGGCATATTATTTTAACGCAATCCAAACCCTGACTGGCAAAATTATTGCTACACATTTAGTAAACCAAATGTTGTTGAGGGAATCTACGACGATAATAAATTCGGATTGCTATGAAATATTTATGCCGGCGCACCTACCTACATCACGTTATGTCGATGCTGGGCAACTAGCCACTTACATCAGCAATAGAGGCCCGCAACTCTTGGCCGTCTAACTCTATTACCATAAATAGCTACAGATTTCGGTGGCCACTCTGACCCTACCCATTATCTTTATATTGGAGTGGCGGGATGAGTTTGCAGCGTTTTTACAGTCTCCGAAAATACGTCGTATTTTATTTATCAGTTTCTCTTTTATTACGAAAATCGTGCTGTAAAAAAGTAAATTACGCCGAGGAGGAAAGTTTAGGATTGCGAATACATAAATATTAAATACCTACTTGAATCAATTTGTTTGTGACGCCAGCTCATCTTTCCAAGACTTTGATTATCGCCGCTATGAAGAGAAGAGAGATTAGAAACATCTAAGTATGTATAACAGGAAATGGTCCGACCAAAATATTGATTAAACAACTATTTTCCGCGACTTCTGGAAGCGGTAGACTGAAAACAGGGAGTTATGGCCCGCTATCCACTGGTGGACCATTTTAGGATGATGTTGATGAAACCACAGCAACCCCGGGCCATTTTTTTAAACTATCTTTAAACTACTATTAATATTTAAAATAAAGTTTGTAGCAACAATACAAGTGATGGTAGAAATGGCAATGAATAGCAGATATACTGGTATAAACCAGATGAGTTTGACACAGAGCAGGAAGCAGTGAAAGCCCTGTCTACCTACCGGAGTGTGAGTGACAATCGCATTGACCGCATGACCACCCTGTAGCTAACTCCCTGAATCCATCCAGAGTCGTATAGGTACTGGTGTGGGAGTGATGCGTGGCGGTCTGCCTGCGGTGGCTGTGGAACCACGCTGTGCGTTTCGACTCGCGCCCGCTCGCAGAACTAAGCTGCGGTCTACTTTAATTATTTTCAACCACCGCCGGCCGAATATGAGCACTGTTGGATTCTGAAAAGTAAAATGAATGAACAGATTCTTTTGTAATTAAATATTTACCAGTACCAATGGGAAGAAAGTCCTAGGAAAGCAAATCCATGGAAACAGGAACAAAGGAATAGAGCGTAGACTCTGTCGGTCTTCTTTTATACCTTTGGAAGTATCGAAGGTGCAATCTGTGCATATCAACCAAGAACAAAAAATATATCCTCGCAGTTGACCCAGATGTTGGGCCTCCAGAATATTTTTTCTCGATAAAACAAATTCACCAATACATGTAGCCACATCCACAATTCACTTCGCTGCGCAAGTGAATACCTAGCAGGTAACAAGCAGCATGTGAGAATCGCTTTGTTCCCGACAAATGATAAAATTTACATGAGCTTTTGATACCCTGCCTCTTTACTTCGATAGGAATATTTTATATTTATCAGAAGAATCGAAAATAGAAGAAATCGCGAATTTTCCCAGAAATTAATTTAATTCTCCAAAATTAACACTTCCAGAATAGCTTTCTGAGCCCGAAGTTACTGACACTTGAAACACAGTTTATCCATTAGCTTAACCTGGAAATCGAATTAACAGTTAAATAGAGATGAGTTAAATGCAGATAGGCTCATTAACTCGGACTTTTTAATTTTCTTTACCCATTGTGGATTTCGTAGGTACCTATTTTTAACTGCACAGTTTTAGGTTTAAAGATCTTTATTCTCATACATACTTACAAATAGTTTTCTTAAAATGAGATACTTAACTAAATAAATAATCTAGGTTTTATAATGATTTATGTATACCTCTGGTACCTTAAATACATTTTAGCTTAATACTGTGCATTGGTTACTGTTGTACATATATTTACTAACACATTTTTGTTTTTGTTTTGAAAATGAGATCCACTTGTAAAAATCAAACGATTTATTATACCTATCCCTCGTTCAACCACCCCCTTGCTCAAAACTTTACATAGAATTGGGTTCCTACCCTGCCTACATACTTATTACATTTCTCTAGTGAATAAAGTAAATTGAAGGAATGTAGTTTAGGCGGGACGAACAGGAAGGAAAGGCGGCATGAGAGGGTCCTGAGAGAGCGATTTTTCAAAGAAGGCACATACGTCAGTTTGTTGGTTAGTTGGTGCCTCTGTGATTTACCTACAACAGTGGAAGCGCCGTAACACAAGATAAAATACTTTTTGAAAAGTTTAGTGGAATTGGGATTACAATACTTTCTTATATTTCAAGAGAATTATTTAGTGTGGTGGTTGAATAATGACGTATTTAACAGAAAAATTAACAACCCAAGAAAAGAAACAAATTAGAACTAGCATGAACGAACATTCTAGAGGTAGCTCAACTAAACCAAATCAATCCAAAACAATTCAAACCAGTTGGTAGCGTACCAGATGATGCCGTGCGCCATACTTTACTCATACGTATAATTAAATTAATTAATAAAATATTATTATTTAAGTTTCATTACAGATCATTTTACAAAAGTTCTTTGGTTCCTTACACTTTTAGGGTTCCGTACTCAAAGGATAGTACGGGGGTCTCGCTTTCCTCTTTTACTTTTATTATTAAGACTCCTTTGCCCATTCTGTCTGTCCGTCTGTCACCAGACTGTATTTCATGAACCGTTATACTTAGTGAGAAAATTGAAATTTTCACAGATGATGTATCTGTTGCCTCCATAACAACAAAAACAGAATGAAATAAAGATTTTAAGGGGCTCCCATAGAACAGAAAATAATTTAGCTGTTTTTACAGATAATGGTACGGAAACGGAACCCTTCGTGCGCGTATCTGACTTGCACTTGACCGGTTATACCTATTCTATTTATCTGTTATTATTGGACAGAAAAGTTCCTAGGGTATTTAAGATTATGGTTCTTATTCAACATAACATGACACAGAAAAACAGCAATATTTAACCCCTACCTGAGTAGGAGTGGTGAATCAAGGCGGCGCAATGATCACCTAGCTCCGCATAACCTGAATCCTGAGGGATCAACTCCGGCTATAAAAGTAAATTGAATTGTTCTCTCGGCTGTTGTTCCATGCAGCACCAATGACCATTTTTAACTTTACGTCCTCACTGCTAACTTGCCGGTTATTACCCCTGTTACTTTCAAAGTCGTTACTACATGAAATATTGTTAAGTCTATGTTCGTTGTGCTTAGGTTTACTTACTCGTAGGTAAGTTTTAGTGAAAGTCAGCAAAACCACCTTTTTTGGAATGTTGACGTAAGTACCTATTTTCTATTTATGTTTAGAGTCAGACCTCATAATTAAAGGTTACTCAGTATAAAGCATGCTTGACGATTAAATTAATAAATAGGAATTTCTGGATAAGCCATAAAGCATCATCTAGTCCCAAGCGAAGCAGAGCTATATGGGTAAGATAAATGTTAGAAATATTTGCAGATCCTACTTACATTTGTCCCATGGCGGGAATCGAACCCCTCAACCTCCTGCATCGCGGGCGAACCTTTACCCGCCGCGCCACTGAGGTCGTAGATTTAAAACACAATATATAGTATGAGTACTTGCCTTGGTATCATCCAATTTCCCTGAAAATTGAATGCTCTTCTTCATGTTCAGACAAATGTTCGGAACAGGAAATGATTTCCTGCAGCCAAGTTGGCTTCTATCGATAAAATCTTACTGCTAAAGCGAATCACCACGCGCAGTATTGGGCGCGTAAAGACACTTGGCACTTAGCACGCTCTCTCTTATCGAAGCTATCCTGCAATAGAGCGTATTCTGCAGCCTCACACGTAAGAGAAACGCCTCTTATCTCAATTTTTATCTCCTCGCGGAGTCAGTTTCCGTAATGTTATTCAAAGCTTCGGTATCAGTTCTTTGCCTCCAATATTGCTATTAGGGTGGCTACAATAAAACTTGGACAATTAAATGTAAGTAAACGTCGTCGGAGCCAGCGAGATAAGACCTTGCGGCGCCCCGTAGCGGGCTACTTTTGCTATTAACAGGGTGGCCGCGTGCCCATAGTTTCACGAACTGTCGCCGAAATGGGATTAGAATGCCTATTAAATCCTCTCGGTACGCCATCTAATAGGTTAAGTATTTCCTGAAGATTTAAGTGACTATGCAGAAATCTTTACGGGGATGCCTTTGCCCAGTCATAAGGGAAAATGTCAGAAATGGAAACACTAAATAATGCTGAGTACCTAGTAGTTTTTGTCACATATCAGAATACAATAAGGACATCTATGATGTAGCAAACGTTTGCGTCCGATGTAGGGGGTTGCGGGTTCGTTTCGACAAGTGATTGCACGATCTGCAGATATTTGTTCTGAGTGTTTTCTATGGAAACCAAAAAATATTTATCTATGTATATCCTATGATGACTATTAGGGCTTGTGTTATGGAGACCTGTCTTTTTAGCTTAAATTAATTATTTGTTTAAAACAGTGCTGTTTGCCATTTTGTCACAGTGTTGTCTTAGTCCTGTTAATTCAAGTCAGTCATGATATTCAGAATTCAATTGCTAGATTCTGGTTTGGGCATTACATAGACCAATTCTGTGATTTAGTTTAAGTTGTGAGGTGTTGGCTTAAGCACTATATATTTGATCTCAATCAATACTCATCTGCGCAAAGCTGGCCGGAGAAAGGTCCCTTGTGAACGTGAGATCGTGGTCACCTCATCTGTAATTGGCACAAGTTTAGCTAGGCCCGCACGACGGCGACGGCTGCGGGCCCGCCGCCAACTTTTACTTATCCCTGTAATTACTTTTATTACTTTCTCACGACCATTTCAATATTTTTTACCAATTTCAAAAATGAGGATGTTCTCAAAACAAATGTATTAAAAAAACAGGTGAATTGATTTTGTTGAATGTCCTCTTTTGATTTTGATCTTTTTATGGAAAGTCGGTTTGTAGTTTTTTGAAACACGCTAAATTGTTGTCAAAATATAACAAGGTGCTCGAGAGGGAAAATCTTACAAAACTATCAAAGATATATTTTCTACTATTTAGCGATTAAGAATTTTTTTTGCGATTTCATCGAGATGGTTGGGAGTAAGATTGATGATTCTCATGTCTCCATTTTATTTCCCCGCGGATAATCTCGTTGTCTCCGGCTTAAGGAGATGTGAGCCGGAAATACGACGGCAATTTTCCTCCAACTATAGAAAAATGAGTAGCATTTAACGTTGTGCATGGGAACCCACCCATGAGTAGCGGTATGGTATGTAAGCACCGGCTCCACGGCCCCGCAATACTCAACCAACCGTATACCTATAAAATATCCTTTTTATGCTTCGAATCTACGTATTTTTTACTTTATTCTTTTGTTTATTTTACAGTAATGACAGCGTGAAACGTAAACCTTTTCATCGGCACATTTTGCGAGGGCATAATCAATGTTGAATGAAGCTTTGATGTGGAAATCTGGAATAACATAGCAGATGGGAGTTGGGAATATCAGATATTTTTTTAAGTTCTTTCATTATGTATTACTCATCGCTACCAGTGGCTTGTACGCATTGGTTTCTATAATAATAACAATTTTCAACTCACATATAAATACTAGATATTTTTTGCTTGGCTTCTAGTTTAGGATCCCAGCACATAAGTGGTTTATGTTCTGTAGGTACTGCATTCTTTTTAAGGTACCAAAGAGTGTAAGTAGTCCTATTCCTCCATTAAATAATTAAAGATACTAATAATAAAATATAAAATAAAATACAAAAATACATAAAATATAAATACTTATATTTTCTCAACAAAATATTTCACTCCAAACAGTTCGTGATATTTGTGTTTTATGTGACAAAATAAGTATTTTTTTTACTTTCATTAAATTTTTCAATGGTAGGTAAATACTAAATAGTAATATAATAATAGTAATTAAAAGATATAAAACCGATAAACACAGCTCAATTCTTACATTGTTTTCATTATAATTATGAAAAACATTGAAATATGGAAAACGTAGATTGTTATATAATTATCCTATGATTAATGAAGAAAAAAGCCGATGCTTTATTTCACGCCTAGAATTACCTGTATTTGAAATTTCAGCCCGATCTGTTTAGTAGTTTGGGCGTGTAATGTTGGGTGTAATGATAACCATCGTCCATCTATCCATCCGTCCAAACTTTAG
Source organism: Eupithecia centaureata (assembly GCA_944547425.1). Lineage (NCBI taxonomy): Eukaryota > Metazoa > Arthropoda > Insecta > Lepidoptera > Geometridae > Eupithecia > Eupithecia centaureata. The sequence goes on from OX155687.1 coordinate 8,261,935, forward strand.
GAATTATTAAATACGATTACTGTGATGATGGTGTTGGTTATTATTTTCAATAGACTTCAAAAAAAGGAGGTACTCAATTTGACTGTATTCCCATAGTACTTTTTTCTGGTTGAACTGATTTCGATGGTTCGTTTTTATATTTGTAAGCTGGTGCCATATGTAAACTTGTAAACAATATGTAGTGCCATACAAAATTGATTAAGCTCTGACTAGTTTTTGAGGTAACCTAACTCCGACTACATTTAGGATCCACAATTTGAAGTTTATCGTTTATCGTTTTTTAAAACACGCCTATTCATAATGTTCATAAGTAGCCTTTGATAGTATTCATTGCTTCATATCATTTTCTAAGAATAAACAGGTAGCTTTGAGTTTCCAAGTATCTACTGTATTCTCGAAAAAAGTACTTTATTGTCAAAATCCATTGCCAAAAGCAAATAAAAATGTTCTTCACGTTTGGTTATTATGCGAAAGCTTTGACCTTTCCATAAATGAAACGTAAAAATGTGATCATTCTTTTACGGTACCCTACCACGGTTGAAGCTGAGCGATGCGACTGAGTTCCTCCTGACGAATGCCTTGATTATATTTTTTTGACTTGCTTGACCGACGACCGTGACTTATGGGGACATTTCTCGACTTCTATTAATTCATTTGGTAGACAAGTAAACATGAGTGAGAAAACAAATTTTGTAAAAGGGTTATTCGTAAGATTGCTTACATAATATCAATAAATAGAGAGATCGCGAACGATTTAGTATGTTTTCTACGCTGTAGCGCCCGCTACGCGTCGTAGTCGCTCAGGTCGCTCTACCTACATCGTAGCACTTCTACGGAACTAACATAATTTCTTTTAGCCATGCTTTACTGTATTTTACTTTATAATTTGTACCCAATAATTAAGAAAGGCACAAAACTTCATTTTATGCCTTAATTTTTGTTGTTATACATTGTTGTTGTATAATTTAATTTTAAAATAATTATTACGAATACAATAAAATAAGATTTTATGTCAGAAAATGTTTTATGTCTATTATTCCAACTTACAGAGTAGTAATTCTCATAAAATATCGACATCCCTTATTTCATTCTCAAACAGATTACAGGCAATAAGATTTTAATGAATTATAAATCTCTCCTTCAAACAATTCCAAATTACATTATAATAGGTAGAGTCTTGGCTTGAGTAGCCGAGTAATAAATGATAGAGCCGTTCTGGGTACACTTTCATTATGGCCCGCTCATTGTGGTCGGTCCCCAAAGAGCGAGCTACTTTCCGTCCCCTCTCGGCTTACGGGACGTAAAACGGAACGCAAAACCTTACTATTTGATAGAAATATCTTTGTCGTCATCATCATCAGCCCATATTAGTCCACAGCTGGACATAGCCTCCTCTAATGAGCGCCATAGCGCCCTGTCTTCAGCTTGCTGCATCGAGTATCTGCTAGCAGTCATTCGCTAATCTTCATCCCACCTGGCCGGAGGATGTCCTACACTACGTTTGCAAAACGTATGGTCTCCACTCAAGAACACGTTTACCCCAACGGTTGTCGGGTCGATGGTCGGAAGTATCTTAATAAATACCTACCTATTATAAGGTATTTGTTATCATTTTAAATCTTCGATACCAAAATAAGATAGTGTAGTACCTTACAGATCAAATAAAAATGAATTGTGCTCTAGATCGTGCTTTAAGGAAATGTTGCGCGAAGCTATAGTGCGCTTCTAAACATCGAGCGCGATAGAACAGATAGATTTGCGCGAAGTCCAACACGCAAATCCATTCAGTATGGGGTCCATTATCCTGGCTGGCCGCCAACGCGACAATGCTTAGGATACGTTCTGGCACAACACCAATTTTCAGGATTATCTCGTTCTCGTAGCAAGAGCTAACGGTACAAGCAGAGACAAAAGTAGCATAACATTAAATAAGGCTTCTTTTTATTTCCAAAAAAAACGTAATTACGTTGCCGCACTAGAATCCTAGATATGTATTTAGGGCAACCAACTAGAAGGGACGTGTTCGTGTGCGGAGAGTGGAGTGGAGTGGTAGTGGAGACCGCGACTCGGCAAACGTAGTGTAGGACGGCCTCCAGTCAGGTTGGATAAAGATCTGCGAAAAACTGCAGGCAGATTCTGGATGTGGCAAGCTGAAGACAGGACGCTATGGCGCTCATTAGGAGAGGTAATAAATAATAAATTTAGGTAAAGATGTTGAATAAAGTGCACCGTGCACCGCTGGTATTTTATTAGCGAATAATCCAAAATAACGGTACCTATAAATCACCATGCAATGGTCTAGATAACTAAGTAAATGTGGCGTCGTCGCCTACGATATATGCTTTTGTTCGCGTCTGTTCTTACGCAAATGAAAATGCAAGATTTATCATGGATTTGTATTCATTGCAGGCCATCACCACATTCACCATGATCTTTTGGCACTAGATAACCAGCTACCTAGCACCTACCTGTGTATGGATAACATTCTATATAGATGCGGAAGTGTGTAGTATGTAGGTAGGTACTTACCTGCCTGTAGACTAATTGTTGGTAAGAGTCGCTTAGATAAAATTTTGAGTTCAATAGGTATGCCTTCCTGCTGAGGTAATCCTGTTTCGATTAGATTATATTGTAATAAAATTATACTCCAAGCGGGAGGTTATTTTCAATGCCAATCTTTTAAACCCATTCGAATTAAGAGACACGTGACTAGGTAAATAAATAAGTACTTTGTACCTACAACCAAGCATAAGCTTTAACACCAATCACTTAACTATAATTTAATTCTGGAGATATTATAAACAGCAAAGGCAGCGTCTGGTGACCTTAGTCCTAAATCCTTTTTGTCCCTTAATCGCGCATTTATTCATTAGAACTCCCCTCAGAGTCACAAGAATAAACAAACTTCTAAAACAAAGCGTCGGCCCAGAGAAAGAAGCTTCCACAAACTTATCTAAGTATCTACCCCAAGTACTCGTTCGCTATAACAAAAGAAAATTTTAATGGGTCAACTGTGAGCCCACCACACGCTTCATAACAAGGTGAGTTTCAGTTCTATTTTTTTTATTAGTAGGTACCTACTGTTGGCTTTTCTGACCTATGTAAGTGTCAGTCTTTGTGTATAGGTAAGTACCAACTACATTGGCGTATCTAGATTTATTTTTTAAGGGGGGCTAGGTCCAGTCCTGGATTTGTAAACAGGCCGCATAGGCCGCGGCCTAGGGGCGGCGGCGTCCTAGGTGGGCGGCAGATTTCAGAGGACGGTCACTCGATTGCAGACAATCAAATTGTATGCCTACCGGGTTGCGCAGCTAATAATGAACGGCTCAGTACATGGGGCGGCGGAAAAAAGTGGCCTACACTCATTAAAAATATAAATCCGGCACTGGCTAGGTCCTTCGAAAACAACAAGCTCCGTCTATCAAGTCTAAAATCCATATGTTCACAAGTAGGTCCAGTACATAACTACTACGTAGGTAGTTTGAGTGGAAAATGTCTATAGCTATGTCCACACTGCATTTCCTTCTTCAACTTTCGTCTCCATCTTTCTATTCAACACTTTATTCAACATTCGTTTGACGCTTTCAATAATTGAACGCCACGCAACACCGCATGGTTCAGTCGTACCTATACGTACCTAGTTTCTTCTATCTTTTAGAAACATACGCGACGAGAATATTTTACTTGGTGGAATATGTGTAGCTTAGGTACCTACTTGGTTAGGTTTACCTAGGTATAAGAAATTCCAGAAAAAAAGAACCAAGATAAAATTTTGGATACGAGGTTATTTATTATTATAATGATCGAAGTAAGATGATTATGAGTGAACTACGTGAAGGTAAAGATATTCTTTAAAAAACTAGGTACACGCATATCCGAAATAAATTTCGATCGACTTTTGAAATTGCTTCCCTTTAACTTGTTGAACGCTCTAAGACACAGAAATCCACCCGAAGCCGGAAAACGTAATCACAGCGCATGCTTCGCGTATGCGCTAAGGGCGTAAGGGCATGCCTCACATGCGGTGTTGACTGCGCTATGACGACGACGTATGCCCACCCAGCCCACCTCAGACTATAGAACTATCTCCACACACTGAAGCCGGAAGCGGAACGGAGGCGAAGGCGAGCCGGTTTTTGCTATGGCGGCATGGCACCGCGCCGCCGCCGCCGCCGCCGCCACCGCCTGCGGTGTGTGTTTCATAGGATTCCATAGAATATAACTCGCACGCCTTCGCCTCCGCTCCGCGCCTCCGGCTTCAGTGCGTGGAGTCCTCTAATGAATAAAAAAAGCACAGTGTGGACTTAGCTTTCTCTAGTTCTAGTTCTTCTTGGATGCTGGCTCTGCGTCAGCATAAACTTCTCTTGATCGAATCGATTCTGTTTCGCGGGTTTTTCATGTCGACTGTCATTGTCAAAGTCAATGTCATAAATTGAAATATTATAAAATGTAAACAACGGCCGAAGGCGCGCTGTTGATTCGGTTCGCTACAGTGGTTTTTCGCAGTATTTCGGGGTTTTTTATCATTATTTTTGACTAAAAACACAGTGGCAGTGCTATTAGTTATTTATTTATCTGAAAGTTAAGTGAATAACAAAAATGAGTTCGCTCCTGTCGGCTGAACTTTCTGCAACCTGCAATGCTTTAGGAACTCTTGATAAAAAGACCGGAAAATATTTAATAGATGAATTTACGCTAAATACAGTGAAAGATCTCATAAGATACTTGCGTCGAGATGGAGAGGACCATGAGATTCGACGGCATTTCGGTCAAACAAAAGTTCTGCAAACAGATTTGCTGCCGATGTTGGTTAACCACTGGGAAAATGATGAGCTATTTGATGTCACTCTTAGGTATGTTTTAGTCTTATATCAAAGCTAGAGAACTTCAGAGATTGCGTAAAACTATTTATGAATATAGCAGGGGTTAAGATTACTGCTTATTTACCTATCTAATTGTTTTTTTTTATATCAATTTCATTCACAGGTTGTTAGTAAACCTCACAAACCCAGTTTTACTGCTGTATAGAGAAGAAGTGCCGGTAGAGCGCACAGCTAGGCACAATTACTTGCAGATTCTAACACATCTTCAGTCTTACAAAGAGGAGGCATTTACTAAAGTTGAAACATGGAATTGTTTTTCGAAGAAACTAGCAAAAATCTTAGAAATCGTGAGTGTAAAAAAGTTAAGTCTTTTAGACAGCTAAAGTTCTTATTCATTGTTGATTGTTTAATTCTTTGTTTTTTATTAGGACTGGTCAGAAAGAGATGAGGATACAGGACTTATTATTGAACGTATTTTAATCCTGATCAGAAATGTCTTGCATGTGCCAGCTGATCTTGACAGAGAGAGACGGCCAGAGAATGATGCCAGTGTGCATGATCAGGTAAATTTCTGCTTAGACATATTGTTGTCAATCTTAAACTCATAAAATGTTGTAAGTAATTTTTGGGACTAATGAAATTTCGTTTTAATTGCCAACTCTAAGTTTGATGTTGTTTTTGGTGAATTTTAATAATACTCATTTAAAAGCCAGTAATTGATTCAGCAGATACTAATTGATAATGCAGATTTGGTCCAAAACTTTGTTTGTTAATTTTTTAGGTTCTATGGGCTCTCAACCAGTCAAGCATTCTGGATATAATCCTGTACATGTCATCTGAGAATGAAAAGCAGTACTTTATGCATATACTCGAAATAATCTCCCATTTGCTCCGAGAGCAAAACCCTACTAGTTTAGCCGACTCAGCTCTACAAAGGAGTGTTGATGAAAAGATAAGAGACGATCAAGAACTTCTTACAATAAGGATGACAGAAAATACACAGCGGCTCAATAAAATCAAACAGTACTCTGCTTCAAGGTATTGAAATGAAATTGTTATTTAAATTAATTATTGTGTCTATTGTCACCTTATAAGAGTTCTGGTGCCAAAAAGCAGTAACATTAATTAGAATTTCACTTTATCTATCTGTCGTTCTGACACATATTTGTCCAATTTATCCTATTTATATGTAGGGTGGGTGTACCAGTCACAAACCGATTAAGCAACATTTTAAAAGTAATCTTGATGTTGTGACTTAATTAAATATTACAACAACCATTGCAAAAAAAGAAGAAGAACCTGCTTCTAGTCTACCATAGAATAACTACTACTTGCTTATTCGGATTTACTTTAGTTAATAGGTATGATGGAGAGCATCCAGGAGGTGTCTTTGATGATGGAGAGCATCCAGGAGGTGTCTAGGATGATGGAGAGCATCCAGGAGGTGTCTTTGATGATGGAGAGCATCCAGGAGGTGTCTTGGATGATGGAGAGCATCCAGGAGGTGTCTTTGATGATGGAGAGCATCCAGGAGGTCTCTTTGATGATGGAGAGCATCCAGGAGGTGTCTTTGATGATGGAGAGCATCCAGGAGGTGTCTAGGATGATGGAGAGCATCCAGGAGGTGTCTTTGATGATGGAGAGCATCCAGGAGGTGTCTTGGATGATGCAGAGCATCCAGGAGGTGTCTTTGATGATGGAGAGCATCCTGGAGTTGTCTTTGATGATGGAGAGCATCCAGGAGGTGTCTAGGATGATGGAGAGCATCCAGGAGGTGTCTTTGATGATAGAGAGCATCCAGGAGGTGTCTTTGATGATGGAGAGCATCCAGGAGGCGTCTAGGATGATGGAGAGCATCCAGGAGGTGTCTTTGATGATGGAGAGCATCCAGGAGGTGTCTAGGATCATGGAGAGCATCCAGGAGGTGTCTTTGATGATGGAGAGCATCTAGGAGGTGTCTTGGATGATGGAGAGCATCCAGGAGGTGTCTTTGATGATGGAGAGCATCCAGGAGGTCTCTTTGATGATGGAGAGCATCCAGGAGGTGTCTTTGATGATGGAGAGCATCCAGGAGGTGTCTAGGATGATGGAGAGCATCCAGGAGGTGTCTTTGATGATGGATAGCATCCAGGAGGTGTCTTTGATGATGGAGAGCATCCAGGAGGTGTCTTGGATGATGCAGAGCATCCAGGAGGTGTCTTTGATGATGGAGAGCATCCAGGAGGTGTCTTGGATGATGGAGAGCATCCAGGAGGTGTCTTTGATGATGGAGATTATCCAGGAGATGTCTATGATGATGGAGAGCATCCAGGAGGTGTCAATGATCATTAAGAGCATCCAGGTATGAATGAACGAGGGGAGACAGGGGTCTTTGATAATTGAGAGCATCTAGGAGGTGTCTATGATGTTTGATAGGATCTAGGAGGTGTCTATGATGTTTGAGAGGATCTAGGAGGTGCCTATGATGTTTGAGATGATCTAGGAGGTGTCTATGATGATTGAGAGGATCTAGGAGGTGTCTATGATGATTGAGAGCATCTAGGAGGTGTCTATGATGATTTAGAGTATCTAGGAGGTGTCTATGTTGATTGAGAGCATTCCTGCAGGCACGGAGCCCCCCTGCGGCCGACGCCTTCGGTCTGGACCTGCAGGCCTTCGTGCAGCACCAGCGCAGGGACACGCGCCCGCTGCTGCTGGGGGAGACGGAGATCGACGAGCTCATGTTGTATAAAAACATTACAGACTAAATCACGAGTTGTAGACCAAATGGAATACTACTGGAAAAGCATTGAATTCGTGTTCCATTAGTTTTTCAATGACAACTTTTGATTAAAATTAACATTTTCTGATGAAAGAAAATGAAATTTGATTGCTTTACACATCATATTACGCAATTAATTGGAAAATAAGTTAAATCGATTGATATAAACAAAGATTTCAAAAGATTGAAAAAACTTATCGTCGAAGTGCAGCTTACTAATATGGCCGCCCAGAACGAAAAGAATGGTTTTTGTCTTGCATTATGCGTTTTTTACTGATATAGTTGGCATATTTACCGCTTTTATTTTTTATTAAACGATTGATAGAAATACAACAGTGCTACCAAATGTAAAAAAAGTGGCGTGATATTTGACAGAAGATTAATATTTTGATGTGAAGGTAGAAATAGTGTACTACTGGTTCCTGGTGTGGCACTGGTGCACCCACCCTATAGTGAACATCATCATCATATCAATCGACCCATCAATGTCCACTGTTGGACCTTTAATTCTGTTTAAGACTGTTGATATTTGCTCACATTTATTTTATTTACTAGGCACTCTCGTTTCGGCGGCACTTATGTAGTCCAAAATATGAAATCTCTGTCAGAAAACGAAATGATATCTCTGAAACCTCTGAATAAAATATCAAATCTAAACTTCAACGGCAGCAAAAGATCCAAGTTGGTAAGACCAAAGAATAGAAGGCCGGTGGAAAGTGGTATGTTGGAGAGAAGATCTGCATTTGCTATCAGGTATGTACTTTTTTATGACTTTCCCTATAAGTCCAGTCAAGGGTTATCTTGGGAATATTTGAAAAACCAATAAAATTTAAGAAGATAATTGTACCCATATCTCAGGCTCTCTCATTTTTAATACAAATATAAGCTATTTTATCGCTAGTTCTTGTACAGGGTGGTGCAAAAGTAATCACTCTATTGAGAGATGCTATAACTTTTGAAAATAGCGGGATATGTTAATTCTGTTTTGACTCGAACCAGATATAGTGAAGTAAACAGTTGCAGAATACACATCAATAAGCTATGGAACGCTGTACTCCTCAAGAACGCGGAATAATTGCTTCCATGTATCTCAACCAAAAGAAAATTTATTGCTTCAGAGGCAACAAAATACGCGCATGACCACGAAGACCTTTCAAAGTTAGATTTGACCGCATCAGACTTTTTATTGTGAGGTCACTCAAACCCGGGATATATAAACAAGCCTAAGGACTCACTGAAAACGAGCCCGTAGCATCAATTTGACGGGGGCGGCCGCTTGACCAATGTTAATTTCTAGACATGATAAAAAAACAGTAAATGAACATACCTACTTAATACAAAGTAGAACCAAAATTTGACACTCCAAAAAACAGGTTAATTGATTTGGGTGAACAATTTTATACCACCGCTAGGGGTAGGCATCCCGGGGTAGAGCTAGGTACCTACTTTTTATTCAGGAAAAGCACGTGCCAAGTCGCGGGCAAAAGCTAGTTTACCAATTAGTAATACATACTCATGAATTTCTTTTGAATATTTTAGGTTGTTCCTCAAAGAGTTTTGTATAGAGTTCCTAAACAGTTCTTACAACCCCTTGATGCATTATGTGAAGGATGTCCTCGTGAGAGCGAAAGCACAACAAAACGACGAGTCCTATTATTTGTGGGCTGTCAAGTTCTTTATGGAGTTCAATAGAGGACATAACTTTCAAGTTGGACTTGTGAGGTTGGTGATTATATATTTAGATTTGTTTGGGCGCACTGTGCGTACTGAACTTTCATAAATTATATTTTAGCTGAGGATTACAAGGTGCAACGTAACATGTGTACTAATCTGGAAGGAGGTCTTTCTGAATCCCGAAGTCAACTTTTGCTACAAAGGTTTTTGCATTAAATGTTATCGGGTTCTTTTCTCCATACTACAAATCATTTTGCACCTATTTTCATTCCGTTTATTTTACGGGGTATTCTATGGGGAAAGCATTAACTTTTTCGGATCAATACACATCTTACCACCGATTATGTTATTTCGAAGTTCAAATAACAAAATTTTGGATATTCTTATATCCTGATAGTTGACTAGACCGGAGGACATCTTTGCGATGTTAGACTTGTTTTTTTTTATCGCGGAAATGTCCAGTTTTTTCTGTTATTAAGATTATGTATACTTGTATACCTTTTAAATAAATATTTTTCTCATTAAATGCTGCTGACGTCTATACTACTCTAGTAAGTATTGTTTATTTAAATTTACATCCTCCAGTTGCATGTGAATTTAATAGATTAAATTAGATTGAAACTCCGGGAAATATGACTAGAACTTGCCAATCTTGCATTCTACTGCGGAGCTCGATTCAATTAGGTCATCCATTGTCTCGGTATTTGCGTTGAAGCTTACAACTCCGTCTAATTTCCTCAGTTAAGATTTTATAACTGAAGTTATTTTATCTTTAATTATGCTCAGTTCTAGAATCCTATATATTTTATTGTAAATAGACAGGCTACAAACCAAAGAAAATATCTTAGATACTACATCATAGTTTCATATTTTTACAGTGAAACTATGTCATTACCCATGTTTCATTATGTACAACAACAGATGGAAAAGTATTATGACATGATATCGGTAGAGAAGAAAAAGTTCGCCCCATGGGTTCGAAGATTGAACTTAGCCCTCAGAGCGTACAAGGAACTGCTCAATACTTTATTAGCCATGGATACGTGTTCTGATTCCACGGTCAAGGATTCAGCTAAAGTACTGAAAAGCAATATTTTCTATGTCTTGGAATACAGGGAGTTCGTTCTTAACACGTTTTTGAACTACGACGACAATAAAATGCCACGGTGAGTTTGCAATAAAAATGATTTACTATTTATTATATCACACAGCTTAGACATAAAAGGATAAGCGAAGGTTCATATTACATATATTAGTGAGTATATACTACACCAAGTCGGTCTGCCTTTAAATGAATGTTTGTCCATGTATGAATAATCTCATATTATATCATAAAAACGAATAGAAAGATACGAGTAATTCTGTCTGGCTGTATCCTATTCATGGTTAAACAGATCTTAATGATTTCACTAAGATTCGGGATACCGTCTACCTACCATTTTTATATAGGTAGACGGAATCCCGAGAATGAAGGAAGCTGCTTTTTATACCGGAAAATGTTTATGTTGTCAAATGAAGTGCCATGTTTGTTTAACTTAAATTGAATTTTCTTTGATGAGATAATAAATGAAATAAGATATTAACTATTTTATCATATAACCTATTTTTTTTAGTAACTTACGGATAACGCGACTGGTTACTGTTTCAGAATTAAGTCAATTAAAAGTTAACTATAGTTAATATTTAAGTGTTATATAACGCATGCGAAGCCACAAGCAGAAGCTGTAGTTCTTTTATAACCTTTTAGACTTCATGCAACATTATAAAGCTAAAATCCGTAAAGTTTAATTTTTGGAGCAAAATATTCCTGGTTTCTTGTAGTTTCTTTTTAGAGAACGGCTCGTAAGTGGGTCCCTATTGTACAAAGAAAATGACCGTACGACGAAGCGCGTGGGTTCTCCCTCAAAGGGTATCCTAATCTCAAATTACGAAATCTCTTTTAGATCTTACTTGGTGGATCTGATTGAGACAGTACATCTGTTCTTAAAAATGTTGGAGCATTACTGTAAAAAAACTGGGCTGGTTGTCCAAAAGAAAATTAGAAAGAAGGCAAAATCCAAAAGTAAGTTGTTCACTTTCATTAGCTTTGCCCTAAATACCGAGCTCTTCGAGTCTTCGGATAATAAATTACTTGACATAAGTTTTTGATTGGATGACGCAGTTGATTATCCACCCACTGAACCAAACGATAAGCTAATAAAGAAAGTGTTCCAAGATTTCTTTGTAAGTTGTTTGATGAACTACCAATTCAGTTCACATTCGATAACATTGTCCATTAGTAAGAGTTAACTACTTAAGTACCCTAAGTCTAATAAGTATTATAAAATTAAAGTTAGGGTACCGTAGAATTTTCTCTATATTTCGAACACGTTTTATTGCTTATTGTTTTCTCTCGACTGCAAATAACTGAGCTTTGTGTGCAGCATTTTCTCGTTTGCGTCTGACATTTTATTTCACGAACGGACGACGGCCAAAACTCATACACTCATTTACTATATGTTTCTGCAATGTATTTATTAAGTTAATTGTTATATTATAGGTTATCTGTTTACTTTGTTTCATATTTTATAATGTATCTACTTTGCTTCTTACTCATGTTAACGTTTTAATAGCCTTCTGTTACCATAGCTTTACACTTCGTATTTTATTTTACAGTTTAGTTTGTTTCAGTCTTCTAACAAATAAATGTATATTCTATTTTCAGATTTTTGCTATGCGCTGTTATTTTTCCTTTCTTAATAAATATTTTTTTCTCATTTAGAACCAAAGAAGGCTCCATCCAAGCCTAAGCCAGTTCAGGTAGAAATCCCGGCTTGGGAAGAAGTGAGGCCACAAATCGCCGCGGTCTTATCAGCTGGGTTAGAAGAGTACCCACCACCGTTCGATGCTGCATCGGATGTTCCTATTGATCAGCAAAAGTAAGTACATCTAACATACAACACACGTAGAACATTACAAAGAATAGAAAAAAACATTTATTATTAACAATGATACAAATTCTAATCCTACTAATATTATAAACGCGAAAGTTTGTAACTACCCAACTAGCACGTTGGCGTTAAAATAACCTGTATATCATACTTATAACGGTTCCAATCGAGTATCCTAGTGTTAAAAATACCTGTAAGAATGGAGTTAGAGCATGCTCTAACTCACTTATAACCACGAAAGAGGCCCACGATTTTGCAGGTAAAGGTGTTATAAAGCCTGTATAAGGGTGGTATAAGGGTGTTAAGTACCTGCACAAGAGTGTTTATTCATTCTCAGCTAATACCTTAACCGGTATAAATGTCTTGTAGATGAGTTGGTTAATACTTTAGGTGTTAGAATCATTTCGGTTAAGAATGAAATATCACCTAACATATTACAAGACATAATAAAGATACTTGTTTGACACTTAATCGCTTAGTAGTTAGTTAGAATATTCTCAAGCATTTTGTATCTTACGACGGGAAGTCTATGAACTTTGTTACTTAATAAAATTATGTGACTATCAGTGAATGGCGTAACAGAATTGACAGAGGAGAATATACAAATACTAAGGAGTTAAAGTTTTCATTGTGAAGTGAACATAATCTGCCGCGGTAATTTTACTGTAAATGTATACCATGTTTCTCATCTCAATTTTAACGCGCCCTGGATTAAACTAAGATTTTAAATAAAAATTATGAAGAATAATAAAGAAATTTCAAATTTTTATTTTTTTATTTTTTTCCTTATTAGCCAGTAGCATGTTAAATTAAGAGGTTTCAGTAGAATGACAGAAGTTACATAAATAATGAAGTATTTTGTTGTCAAATATTGAATAACCTATTCAATATATATAAGTTAATTGACCAAAACAATGGCGACCGAACATTAAAGCTTTATGTCTTTGTTAAGTGTTCTATTACACATTTCGAGATACAACATCTTTAGTCAAGAATGTTGTCAGTCTTTAGTACTCTTTACAGTGTATTAATAGTCTTAAGTAACTACAATTACTATAGCCAAGACAATACTACCGGCTAAGCATAAAATGAACTTATACTCTTGACAAACTCTGTTTTAAAAGTAATGTCTGCTTTATAATCAATATAACACCAAAATACTTATAAGGCACTTTACGGAAAAAACTAAACAACAATAAGTGTTAACGAGAGTCAGCGAGCACGGTTGTATAGATTTGGGTGTTATAAACAGGTTAAACCTATAACATCTTAAGTATACTTGTTGCAGTTAGCACTATTGTAACTCTAAAAGTTGTTTAACGTCGTTCAGTATAATACTACTAACACTTTTCGAGCTCAATTTATATTTTAACTACCTTATAAAGTTTATAGTTACAACTGAGATCATTATTACTCCGTTAAACAGTTAAAAGTAATAATAATACCTGTAACTGACACCAAAATGTTAGTTGGGTATGGATGGATGGATGTTTGTTACTCTTTCACGCAAAAACTACTGAACGGATCTGGATGAAATTTGACACAGAGAAAGATTATAGTCTGGAATAACACATAGGCTATATTTTATCCCGGAATTCCCACGGGAACAGGAATTACTCGGGTGAAACCGCGAGGCGCTGCTAGTATGACATAATACTTGACTTGCCAGATTTGGTGACCTGTAATTAAAGTTTCTAAACCGTTCTCAGTCAACTGTCTCTCACAAAGCAGGCGAACCTTAAAGTCATCAATATGTAATTAATAAATAATTAAGTCTTAAATCTTTTTCAACATAAAGTTAATTATGAAAATTATCAAGATCTTGTAAATACTTAGCCCTTTTGCATTTCACAATAACTTTGTGATGGAAAAAATATATTTTTTATTATTCACATAGAATCACTGAATTACAGACGATACAGATAAAGTCATTGATACTTATTTGAGTTTTAGACCTAACGTAGTGGAAACAGAAAGTGAGCGAGTTTTCAGAAAGAGCTTTGTTAAAGGGATTATTTGTAGAACTTGGTACTAAAGAAGATTCGAACTCAAATCATTAGGTACTTATATTTGTTTGTAAGTTTTTAGTACCTTGTTAAATAACTGCTCGTGTGAATAATAGACAAGAAATACTTATTAATTACCTACAATATTTTATTTCGAACGTAGGATAGGAATATCATAATACGCAGTTAAATAATCCCGCAGAGTCGTATTCAATTATTTTTGGTTAAAATTATAGAGAACTAGCAGCGCCTCGTGGTTTCACCCTCGTAATATCCGTTCCCGTGGGAATTCTGGATTTATTATAATCTATCTCTGTGCCAAATTTTATCCAGTTCCGTTTAGTAGTTTTTGCGTGAAAGAGTAACAAACATCCATCCATCTATCCATCCATACTTACAAACTTTCGTGTTTATAATATTAGTAGGATTATTGTGGTCAGAGTTGTCGCTTTTTTTCGGAATCGAACCCGAAATCTGTTGCGTCGCAGGCGTAACATCGCCCGCTGCGTCACAGAGGCCGTCAAATTAATGGGTTTGCTGGGGTAAAACGTCTAGACCACACTACAGACCACATAATAACCCACACGGGCTTCTTCATTAATTGCAAGCTTAGTTTGATTACATTAACTTACATTAATATGCTTTATAAATAAAGTTTAGTGTTCTATCAATTAAAACTTAGTTAGAACTTAAGCTGGCGTTTCCACGAACGCGACCCGCGATCGCGACTTGTTGCTAAGGGTGATTTATAGCAACGTTAACTATTGAAACTATCCCAAAACAATGACTAACTTGTTAATTGGATCTCATATCTTATCTTGGAAGCAAATAAATAAAGCCTGTCTTTGTTTGTCGTCTTGTTATTCAAAGGAAGTAAAATAAGGAGCAGTTTATTCATATGTCATTGTTATTGTGACCAAAAGTTTGAGTAAAACTCGTATGATGAAAATCGCCCCTTACAAACTTTGCTTTAGTTGATGGATTAGTCCCACAACTTTATTTACAGTCTCTTTAAATACTAACTTAATAACATGTAGTGAACAGTAATAGCGAGGAATGAATAATATAAACTTGTAGGTATGTTATTTTGATTTCTTAACATCACTACATAGTATAAAACAAAGTCGCTTTCTCTGTCCCTATGTCCCTTTGTCCCTATGTATGCTTAAATCTTTAAAACATCGCAACGGATTTTGATGCGTTTTATATTTAGGGAGTGATTCAAGAGGAAGGTTTGTACGTTTAATAAAACCGTGCGCAGCCGGGATATGTCGCTAGTTTGTAATAGAATGTAAATAGGTACTCGATATTACCTTAATTTTTATATGTCTTATGGTAAAAGGTTTACTGTCACTTTTCGCCTAGGCTTCATACAAGGGCTTGGCACTTGGGGATACAAATTATTGCCTGGCAGTGCATCCGTATCTATTAAAGCCATTTATTGGCCATCCATTGATTGGTCCATATGTCAAATATTCTAGGCCCTGAGTGTAGAAACACTTAGGGACGTCATTGGGACGCCACGGCGACTTCGCTGCCAACAACGTATCCAAACTATTGTATGGCAGACGACGACGTTTCCAAACAGTCGCCAAGTGATTTTAAAGCAATACAAAAAAGAAAAAATTGTTTGGAAATGTTGTCAAGGAGTTGACCGTACCATCCTGGTGATGTAGGGCACTTTATGTACCTACCCATTTATTATTTACTAGCATCTGCCCCCGGCTTCGCACGCGTTGTTCCTATGGAAACGTTTCAAGGATATTTCTATTCCACGGGAACTGACTTATGGGATGAAAAGCCTATGTGTTATTCCAGGGCTAGAACTACGTCTATTCTAAATTTCAACCTAATTCGTTCATTAGTTTTTGCGTGAAAGAGGAACAACCAACCATACATTCATACAAACTTTCGCTTTTATAATAATAGTAAGGATACTCAAAAACTCCGAATATTGACTTTAGAACGAAGGTAGTTTTATATATAGTATTCTTTGTAATTAAAATATTATTTTCAGGGAGAGCTGCATGAAGAACATTCAGAAATTGATGAGAGGACACAAGTACGAAGACGCCGTGGGAATGTTCCGAGCTGCGAGGTTTGTGTCCTGTAGTTCATTGATACCTCTGCTAATAATTTAACTCTACAGCTGAATAAAACCTTTATGTATCCATTCTATGTACCCATAATAAACAATATATATTGTTTAGTATAATGTATATCAGTTATTTAGTACCCAAGTTATTCAATTCGGTTATTTAGTAGGTACCAACACAAGCATTAAATGATGCTGTGTAAATAGTCCAGCATTATTATTATTCATTATAATTAATAATATGAATGTGACGATTTCTACAAAATTAAAAACTGACTTTAATTTGATTTTTTTATTCGACGCCAATATTTAATACTAATAATAAATCGTTTATTATGGAACAATAACAATAGTTTCATAGCATAGAGTAGTAATAATGTTGTTTAAAGTTACAAATAATCCCAGTAGAATAGTTGTAATCACTGGGGACTATTTTATGGAAACACCTTGATGTCGTTTCCTGGTTTAAACGAAACAATCATATAATAAATAAATACGTTGGACAATCCACACAGCTCTAGCCCCAAAGTAACCTACTCAAAGCTTGTCTTATGTGTACTAGATAACTGATATATTTAATACATTATATGCATAGATATAGGCTGATGATGATGATGCATAGATAGAGAGACAATAGTTAAAAACTGTCAGGAATAATTGGCTATTATTGAGTAGGTACCTATCAAACATACACAAATACGACATGTCGAATTAATCCATAAATAACTTGGATCAATTCTATTGCTTTTTCTAGAAATTAAATATAAAACCCCTACTTTGGTTATTCGTCGTTTAAAAAAGGTATTTTTAGTCCATACACATCATGTAAGTATAGTAGGTATTTCTAATAATCAAATCAGAAATTTGTAGAAATCAAATAAAAGAAACCCTTTTGTTGAAAATTTCGTTTTAATCCATATCAATTCAATTATGTTCCTAGAAATCATTTCACTTTAATAGTATTAAGTACCTAAATCACCGTATAGCTTGCTAGCTAGCTATTTTCAGATTTACATTGAAATTAACTTTTCCTTTCTAGTTCTTGAATATTAGAATTTAAATGTGGTACAAACTTCTGTCGTTGCGGGAACATCTCGACGATCCTTGCTCTTTCATTAACTTTCACATTGTAGAACAATGAGTTTCTTTGGATTCTAACTTCAAATAAGTTGTTTTTCTTCAACTTTGAGCATAGTGCTTAAAACTTTATGACTGCCATGTCGTTTTGTTTAAAAGTAAATTTAGTTTTAAGAATCACTTTAGTAATGTGTTGAGTCCATTGTAGACTCTTTTAATAATCAAGTCAAGTTACATTATATGTTACAATAAATTTAGATTACATTATAATTTAAAGCCAGATAATAGAGAAAACCGGACAACAATCAAAGAACTAAGGAGTATAATTTTTTTAGGTATTTATGGGACTACTGAAATGATATCAGAATAAACCTCAGTGTAATAAGTAAATTGAGTATTCCAGTGTGTTGTGATTTTGTAATTCCAATCAACGATTTATTAATAAACTGGAACTGAATGCCTTAATCGATTTTAAACTGCCATACACAAACAGTAAATATTCAAGATAAAATCGTTAAATATAACTATAAAGTTATTAGATTTGAAATTACTATTTATTTAATCAATATTCCTCCGATACTCGTATCGCTGTATTGTGAGGACAGAAATAAGCGAGAACTATATTTAATTGAAATCTTAGTTAACACGTCTTCAAACGATTTCAAAAAAGAATTAGTACTTCTGTAATTTTGTGTTTTTTTTCTAGTTGAGCTGGTTTGATTTTTCTTTTATTTGATGCTTCTCGTGTGGTTAAATTTAAATTTGATTAAAATCTGACCATCAGTTTTTGAGTAATAATGCGTGTAGTTTGAAGTCGGTTGTTAGGTTTTGGAACAATGACAAATTATTGATACGGTGGTGTTATATACAAGGTTATTGAATAAAGCATTTTAATTATCTGTCTACATTTTAGAGAAGTATGGCCGGACGAGGGTATATTCGGAACCAGCGGGATCCCAGCGGACGAAGAGTTGAGCATGCTGGAGACTGTTTATAGCACGGATTTGGGAGTAGAGGCCGGTATGTTGCAATTTTAATTTTCGCTGAACGTTATTTTACAGTGAGCACATCTCATGTATGAACACTTTTGTTCGCACCAAATTTCTTGCACTGGCTAGGTTGGTTCTCTTTAAATTAATCTGTGATACACTATGCTTTAATTTTCAAGTTATGTTCACTCAAAATAAAGTAATTCATTCAGAGCTAAATACTTATTACTCTTACAAAAACCACGGCCAAAAATCAAATTTCATTTCATTCAAATTGCGCTCGAAAATTTCATATTCATAGACTTTCTCTGAATTAGTAATCGAAAAATGGAATTACCATATTGCATTGGGCAGTCCACCATTCAGTTAACGTATTTGGCACTCTTTAATGTTATTTCAATATTACAGAAATTGTAAACGATGAAATGGAAACGCAGGAAAATTCTGAAGAAGAATACGATGAGGGTAAGTTAAAAAATTATACTCATAGTAATCGTATTAAATACTAGTACTTAGGTACTTTTACAGAACAGTTAACATCCTGAGATTATATAAAATAGAGATACTGGATTTATCTAGATGGAATTACACTTTCATAGAACTCTGGAGGCGCTATAAAGAGAATCCCATAGGCGGCGCTGAAAAAGTGGGCAAATCACTGCATATTGAGATGAGAAGCATTCACCTGATCACTGCATTCAGCTTATCACGCTGAAAATCCTCACCAGATCTTCACCATATTTTATTAGAAAAACAAACAGTTACAGTTATTTGTACCTCTAATAATACAATCATCGAAATAGTTTCTCATGAAACGGATAAATTAAGAAGCTCACTTTGTGCCATTTTTTGGAGGAAGTGAAGTGGACCCTTTGACTAAAACATCGCAACGGCAAATGTGAATAAAAATTTAAATCTGTATAGGTACCAAGTGTATATCCATACCATTTGTAAAATACGCCATGTAGAGGAGAACGTACAAACTGACGGAAATGTTAGAGTTCACGCAGACTCTTCGCTCGGTCAATTGAAAGTTTGTGCTGTTGTGAAAATTTGACCTTAGACAAAGCCAAAACTACTGGAAGGTTGAATTTGTTCACACAAAGGTCTGGAATAAAATTATAGGCTTTTATTACGAAAAACGTGTGCGAAGCCACGGGCGGAAACACGGCCTATGTCTAGCTGTTACCTACTTTAATTTGATGATAGCTAAACAAAGCCTAAACACTGACAACTTTATAACCGTCGCAGTGTGAAACGATCTAAAACGGGTATAGGGGCAGTCCTAACTTCAATGTAGGTAGTTTCGTTCCACCTCAGTGCGGACTTATCGACGATTGCCGAAAATAGTTCGTATTTATACTAGGTATACTCGTATGTGGGACGAGCTAAATTGCTTTTTATGCAGTTGCCAAATCGCGCAATCGGACGAAAAATTTAAGTTGTTAATCGATATACCATGCAGCAATACTGCAGTCGGTGATCGCGTTAACCATACGAAGTAAACAGATCAGTTTTTCTTTACTTATATTGATTGCGCATACAATTTAATTTTAATCTTTCGTTTGAGTGTTTGAAGTGTTAGATGAGGCGACATTATCTATACGAGTATAATTGTAACTTTAATTATTAAATTTTGACTACAAGGTCTGAAATAAACGATTTTTATACGTAATTCATATTTTTAAACTAACGCGATTAGAACACATAGTTGAATAAACGCGATAAATACTCGTGTTATATATATGATGATGATGAGATGTTATTTACCTAGGTATTTACAAATATGGGCTTATAAATTAGTGTTTGCCACTTGTTCTGTTCTCAAGTTGACTAAAATCAATTACAATGATTATTATAAAAAATAAGGACGTATATTTTCCCAACTTTGAACTTATCCGTGTTACAAAACATTTCGTTGAGTCAATTCAGATGATGGCTTTTTTATAACCCAGTGGATCTTGCCTTCCCCTGAAGATCGCTAAGCTATTATAAAACTTTCAGATGAAGGAGAGGAGGAAAAAACAATGGCAATAGTCGAGAGCGATTTCGATTTCCAAGACTTTGTGCAAAGGTGAGTCTCGCTAACCCACTTTAGCCTGTTTTCATAACTTGAGAACAAAGTCATTCAATATTATACTACTTTTTTGTGAACAGTATTGTAAAATAATAAATGATGCTGTAGGTGTATGTGATTTGGCTAGTAATAATTTTTAAGTAGGTACTTAGTATCTTTTAAATATTTTTCTTTTGTGTTTTTGTATTTCAACACCTATACAGCGGTCACTAAGCTAAGCGAAGAGTATATGGATAAAGCTCGAGGCACGAGTGCAGACGAGAAAGCTCGAATTTCATGTAAAAAAGTTTGATAGCTTGGTCAAAGTCCTCGCTTCAGTGAATAGGTTTTTCATAAAGTTAAGAGCGGGCCGGCCCATTGTCTATTTTTCATTCGCACATGCTTTTTTATTTCGTACTCACATCAGGTCGACAATCGCACTGTACAATAGTTAACCACACTTTCGAATGCGTTTTAGTGCTCTTTTTATGTGAATAAATATCGCAGGTTCTGTCATCCAAAAGCAGTGAGCGCGTGTGGATCTCTATTGGAAAAATACGATAAAAATCTGCCTCACACGAACCACTGCATAGTTAAAATGCTGCACAGAATAGCGTGGGACTGCAAACGGCCGAGCATGATGTTCCAGGCAACTTTGTTCTTGGCGTTCCAAAAGTTGCTCAACAATCCCATGCCGCAATTTAAGGTTGGTATTTTATTGGACATCTTTACTATCCTCACTTATATTATAAACGTGAAAGTTTATATGAATTAATTTTTGTGTCTCTATCACGCAAAAACTGCTGAACGGATCTGGCTGAAAATTTAATAGACGTAGTTCCGCCCTGCAATAACATATAGGCTTTTCATCCCATAAATCAGTTCCCATAGAAAAGAAATAGCCTTCAGACGATTAAATAGAAACAGCGCGTGCGAAGCCGACGGAAGATATTATGAGTTTAATAATTATGTACTAAAGTTTTTGACTAAAGGGATATTTACCATGAATCCAGTTGTTATATCCAAAACCTGGATCCCTATCGAGCAAATGTGCAAAAATCGAAAAAGTCAGTATACTAACAAAGCTGTTGCGTCCGTCGTTCGGATACCGTCAGTGTCGTGTGTCGTTATCGAGTTGCTTTCGATAATGAAACCGGTGTTAGTGGTAACATTCGTAGCAAAAGACAAATGAGGGTATATCGATATAACTGCCAATAAAATTCACTCGTATTGACTTCAGTCCTTATGATGATGGCGCAGGAAACTACTGAATTATCGAAACACTCAAAACAATTCAAATCATTTTAATTATGCCTTTGTCAATGACTTTAACTCTTTAACTTTTTTAAAGTTTTTAGATAAAAGCTGCATATTCAACAGCCGTACGAGCGTAGACTTATTTATTGATATAATTTCAACTATTTTAATATGATAACTATCATTAATTACGGCCTTTTTCCGATCGATAAGTCCATGCTAGCGTTGCTTGTTTTATCTAACCTGAATTGAAACCACCTATAAAGTTGTTTCGTGATATGAATAGATTATCCATTTGCTGACGCTTTTATTCGTAGTTTATTTATTTCTTTAATAGCCGATATTTTAGAACGAGCGGTGTGCAAGCTGTCAAGTACGTTGTTTACTGTAGATTCGTGCTACTAACGGAAGTCTCTCGTTGGCTTATTATTTTATAATATACTTAACGATATCGAAAAAAGCACATTTTGATCCTATGCATATTACAGAGCAGATTGGATGTCGGTATAACGTCATGCAACATATTCGCTACATTGTTGACTACAAAATGACGACCTCAGTGGTAGATCGAAGTTTGTCTACCGGCGTAGAAGGTTGCGCGTTCGATTCCCATCTTAGAACGAAGATTTAAGTATACGAAATGCAGATAATTGTTCAGTGTCTAAATCAATTAACTAGCGCCCATAACACAAGCTCTGCTTAGCTTGGAGCTAAATGAGTGACTTTTCTGGCCATATTATATACGTATTCATAAATCGCGATAAAGTTATCATCATGTGACATATTCATAAATCGCGATAAAGTCGTTAGTGGATCATGCCGTTTCCCCAAATCCAATGTAAATCATGAAAAGGTCGTTTCCACTAAATATCTCCCAAGGTCGGCAGTACGGCGGCAGTTACGTAAATTCAGTATGTTTTCATTTCATGCTTTCCTCTACCCATAGCGAAGAGCCACGCACGTGTCACCGTTGGTTTTTTATCCTTAGTTTATACGTTGCGTGGCGTATAAATGAAGCGGGGCCAGATTTTATCGCGTCGCGTTCTAGCGGGGTGTTTTAGATGCTCGGATGTATCGGGAATCTGAACTAACCTTGTGCAAAATTTGATTTCTATCTTGACGTAATAGATTTTCTTTTTTTCTACTTTTTTACGGAGTCAGCGTCTGTAGATTGGAGATAGGTATCGACTTGTTTAGCTCCGTAATATTAAATAGTCGTTCGTGGGTTTTCTTTATTCAAAATTAAGTTCATTTTACAATGCTCGCTTGTGCCTTCGGTTTGGCTCGTATTGTTTCTAATTAAACTTAAATGTAATAAACAGCGAACTCATAAAAAAATTACCAGTAATACCACATTTATGTTCCCCGATCTTTCGTAGTTTTAAAGTTATGATTTACTTAAATATGATTGTGAATTTTAGGGCAAACCGGTTTAAATTGAAATAAAATAAATAGTCCATCATTTTAACGTCATTTTAAAACTCTCTATCCTTACATTGTATCACAAGAACAGAGTTACTACCGAAAAGTCAGGGTGAGGCATTTTTTTTCATGACGTCATCACTGTTTGGTCCAACCCTGTTTAAGATATTGTTTATCTAAGTAGCCTCTATGTTATTAAAGGTCGTGCCCTGTCTAGATACTTTACTTTATTTTTTTAAACTTTTTCAGTAGTTTCGGCTTTTAACGTTATCAATAAAAACAGGTGTACGAATCCAAAAATTCGCAATAAAAATAAGAAAGAGGAATATACTCACTAGGCTTGATACGACACACCCACACTTTTTAAAACACAAGACACTGTGATACTGTACCCACTTATCAAAACCAATATTATTTTATCTTTTCGATAGGAGCTGGAAAAGTTCGCTGTATTCATATTCAGAAAATTCACGGAAATTGCTTCGAAAAACCCAAAGGTCTTTGTGGAGCTCCTATTTTGGACAAATTCGAAGGACGCTATCGATATTGAATACGGCTACGATAACGAAACTGATAATAAGTAAGTAAAATAACTTGAAGGCCCTGAATATAAATTTGCCCGTATTAAAGTTATTTATATCTTCGCACAGGGATAAACTTGGGAAAGGAGCATGGTCCGTTGAGCAAGAACAAGAGCTCACTAATCTGTATATGGAGAACCAGGCCAACCCGCAGACTAATCAAGGTAAATTAGACATTTATAGCTGGGAATATTCACCTGACATGTTTTCATGACCTGAAATAGATTATAGTTAAATAGTACATTCTTACCCAAGGGTTGAAAATAACTTATTTAGTCCCGAGACGGGGTTTACGAGGGCGCCAATAGTTCTAGGCACTAAATAAGTTACTTTCACCCGAGGTAAACACCCAACTAACATTTTGGTGTCAGTTACAGGTATTATTATTACTTTTAACTGTTTAACGGAGTAATAATGATCTCAGTTGTAACTATAAACTTTATAAGGTAGTTAAAATATAAATTGAGCTCGAAAAGTGTTAGTAGTATTATAATGAACGACGTTATACAACTTTTAGAGTTACAGTAGTGCTAACTGCAACAAGTATACTTAAGATGTTATAGGTTTAACCTGTTTATAACACCCAAATCTATACAACGGTGCTCGCTGACTCTCGTTAACACTTATTGTTGTTTACTTTTTTCCGTAAAGTGCCTTATAAGTATTTTGGTGTTATATTGATTATAAGGTGCAGACATTACTTTTAAAACAGTGTTTGTCAAGAGTATAAGTTCATTTTATGCTTAGCCGGTAGTATTGTCTTGGCTATAGTAATTGTAGTTACTTAAGACTATTAATACACTGTAAAGAGTACTAAAGACTGACAACATTCTTGACTAAAGAGGTTGTATCTCGAAATGTGTAATAGAACACTTAACAAAGACATAAAGCTTTAATGTTCGGTCGCCATTGTTTTGGTCAATGAACTTATATATATTGAATAGGTTATTCAATATTTGACAACAAAATACTTCATTATTTATGTAACTTCTGTCATTCTACGAAAACCTCTTAATTTAACATGCTACTGGCTAATAAGGAAAAAAATAAAAAAATAAAAATTTGAAATTTCTTTATTATTCTTCATAATTTTTATTTAAAATCTTAGTTTAATCCAGGGCGCGTTAAAATTGAGATGAGAAACATGGTATACATTTACAGTAAAATTACCGCGGCAGATTATGTTCACTTCACAATGAAAACTTTAACTCCTTAGTATTTGTATATTCTCCTCTGTCAATTCTGTTACGCCATTCACTGATAGTCACATAATTTTATTAAGTAACAAAGTTCATAGACTTCCCGTCGTAAGATACAAAATGCTTGAGAATATTCTAACTAACTACTAAGCGATTAAGTGTCAAACAAGTATCTTTAATAGGTCTTGTAATATGTTAGGTGATATTTCATTCTTAACCGAAATGATTCTAACACCTAAAGTATTAACCAACTCATCTACAAGACATTTATACCGGTTAAGGTATTAGCTGAGAATGAATAAACACTCTTGTGCAGGTACTTAACACCCTTATACCACCCTTATACAGGCTTTATAACACCTTTACCTGCAAAATCGTGGGCCTCTTTCGTGGTTATAAGTGAGTTAGAGCATGCTCTAACTCCATTCTTACAGGTATTTTTAACACTAGGATACTCGATTGGAACCGTTATAAGTATGATATACAGGTTATTTTAACGCCAACGTGCTAGTTGGGCACTGTGCTTTTCATTACGAATACAAGGAAATATAAATAAAAACATAAGAAAACAAATTAATCAAATTGCCTTTTTAAATATATTATTCCATCTAGGACAGACGAAAGCCATACTGCCTTGTCTTTCGTATTTTATGAATTCAGTGGTCAGTCGCTAAGGCAATTTTTTTTTTATAGCTTTAGCATTTATTCTGCCATTATCATGGTTCAATAGTTACGTTATAGCTGTCAGTTAAAAACGATTCTCCCTAGGGCTGAAAAGTAGGTATCACTTTCAACCCGCTCTTCAGGCAACTTCAGAGCTACTTTCTGAGTATGAGTAATGAAAAACTAATTTAAATTTGTTGCCGCGGCGTGATTGATTAATTCGTTTCTAATTCCGATAAAACGTATAGGTCATTTATAATTTGTGTTGCAATGTGTTGAATTTATTATGTTCTATCATTCTATCAAATTTAAACATTCATTTTGTGTTGCCTGTATTCTACTGCCAACAGCGTTTGTTTTCTTGGGTTAATACATTACTTTAAACATTATATATATCATTGAAAGTAAAGGAATGAATTTCAGATGAGTCGATGGTGACGAATTTTTTTCCCTACACACACCCACTCCACATAGTGTCATAATTCCCTACCTAGTCTTAGTAATAGGGTCCCGTTTGTTTTACTCTTTGGGTACGGAACCCTAAAAAAGATAACGAAAGTGAAAAGATTACATCGTCATCGAAAGCTATGTGTGGTGTGTATACTTATTATATACCTACATTGTGCTGTGCTGAACATATTTTTTTTTATCGTTACTTATTATAATGGAGTTTTGTCACACAGTGACTATGTCACTATAAAACTTTCTAATTTCCCCTATTTTTATCCGTATGTTCTTTTGGAAATAAAAACATAAGGTGCGCGATAAATACTCGATGATTAATCTTTAATATTTACTATGACGCTTACTTCCAAATATTAGTTCGATCAGGGTCAGATGATTCGAACTTAACTTGTTAGTTTAACCAGTTTACAGTCTTTATTCAACCTTTAAACCTACCTAGATACCCTAGTAACCCCGAGCTGCCTCGAATTCAGCCTCGGCGTTTTTCAATGTGTACCTACATTGAGCCGCAAAAGCCGAGTGGGCTTCCATAGTGGATTACGTGCAATCCCTATCGATGTGAAAGCACTGTGTCCATAGACGTTCGTAAGCCGACAGTGATCGATCGATGTATCTAACGCACGACAGGAAATCTTTTTACACATAATACCTACTAATGCGCCTAATGATGCGCAAAAAGCTCGTCTTGTTTCAAAAATGATGTCTCATTTGATTGATCCTTTCGATCGTAAATGACAGATATATAGCATAGAATAGAAAAAAAAATAATTGGATGAAATACTAATTACAAACAGACTGTAAGTACTTACATGAATAAAAATTTTACATACATAAATAAGGAACACGAGATATAAAAACATTTATAACAGAAATGAAACTAAAAAACTTACTAACATTAGAAAGCAAAAGGACACAGTATACCCGGGATAAAATAAAAAATCCAGCAGACAGTAAAATATAATCCAAAAGATACTATCTTTTAAAAAGACCACTAACAACTCATGATTAGTATTAGAACATTTAAAAAGACATCTTAAAAAAACACAAACAAGTCTTGATTAGTTTTTGAAAATTTATTAAAAGATCTTTATCTTCCATAGTTTTAATACCAAATCTAAAACTTGCTACCCAACTCAAAATAATCCCTCAATTCGAATCTCACGGGGCGAAGTCAGCGCACTTCCATTTCTCTTGAGACAGATTATAATAAGCTTATTAGCTTTATGTCACATTCGAAACTACTGTTGTACATAACTAAGGCAATTTAATCCTTATTACAGTGTGATAAAGTTGCAACGTCATGCATGTGGGTTATTTGTGTTTCCAACTGTAGTTAACTCATAATGTAGGATGCGTTTAGAATTTCAAAAACTTATGAGTACAAGACGCGTTATTATGGCAAGACGCGCAACTATGAGAAATACTCCGGACCTACTTATAGGTAGGCAAGGTACGTATTCACTTGTATTGTACAAGCTTAATCATAGTTTGATTATGTTGAAGTAACTACTAGGTGCTAGAATTATAGATATTATGTATTTGTAAACAAAGCGATATTAAAATAAATTAAACTTTCTTTGATGACCGATGTGGCGCGGTGGGCGAAGGTCCGCCTGCGACGCGGGAGGTTGCGGGTTCGATTCCCGCCTCGGAACAAATTTGTGTACGATCTGCAGAAATTTGTTCCGTTGGTCTGGGTGTTTAATATCTTTAATAAAAAATATCTATCTATGTATATAATGTATTAAATATATCAGTTATCTAGTACCCATATGACACAAGCTTTGAGTAGCTTACTTTGGGGCTAGATGATGCTGTGTGGATTGTCCAGCATTATTTATTTATTTATTTATTTGAAATTATTTTCTGACGAGTATCGGCGTTGTAATGCAGAAATTCGAAAGTATTTTTGGTTTTGAAAGCATTTCAATTTTCTGTCATCCGTTTAAAAACTCCAATTCTATACATTTTATGTATAGAATATGTTTATGCGTTAGTGAAGTTTGTCAATTAGTTTCCCTGGTTGTTTTCTGTTATAGTTCAGTTTTGTAAGCCTAAAGAAATAAAGATATTGATTATTTGATTATTTGACAATTATTGTAGAACCGAGTATTGGTAAATACACAGTAGATCTGAAAAGTGAACTTTTTTCTATCATTAATAACCGTGTTAGGACTCTAGTTACGTAAATTTAATTTGATATTTAATGTGACAAAAACATATCCCTGACTTAATTAAAAACCTTATTCAATACTGTCACCCCCCGAAATAGGATATTAACAGGGTGATACCTGCAATGATAAATTAAGTACTTACTTAAATAATTCTGTAATTTCATCTCAGGGCCAATTATCTTGCCCAAATTGATGTAAATTAATGTAAAATGTAGACTTTCCTGAAAAAAGGGTAATTTTAAACTCAATTTAAAGTTCAAAACAAAAGCCTCTTATTTAAACGGACATCAATTTAGCTGACATATTTCGGTTAGAATTTTGATGTTTGTATAATCATTTGAAACCAAACACTGATATCATCGTTGAAAAGTTGTATTTATATACTAAAGCAATTTTTATCAGAGTTTATCTTGACTTAAATTTCAAAGGTGAAATATTACATTCATCCAAAATATTTAGATTAACAGTCGCAGTTATGGATTTGGTTTTGGAATTTCTATGCACAAACATCAATCAAACTTTGACTAGGAGTCGACGCCGATGACCAAACCTCATGTGAAATAGCTGGCGCAATGATCTTTTGTTTTTCGTATACTGGTCTACTTTACCTAACTATTGATTCGTTTTGTTCCATCGGTACTCTTATTGAACAAAACCCGTAATTTCATAGGAATTTGATCTGCTTGTATATATTATGATTAAAGTATATTTTCTATTCTGTTTGACACTAAATTTTCGGTCTTTAGAATGTTTTATAAATCTGTGTCGAATATATTAATAATATAGTCGGTGTCATTAAATTCTTCGGAAAACGACTCTTTTGCTTAAGTTACTTTAACTTGGTAATTTCGGATGAAGAGAACTAGAATAGACCTTTAGAATCGACAGATTAATGACGTCAGCGTGATACAAATAAAAGACAATCGTGCCAGCGCTCAGTAAATTACCTACACATATAGTTACATCAAAACAACTTCCATATCCCTTTCTGTTGTTACTATAAACACTGATGAAATTCCATTCTCACACATAAATCAATTCACGCCTAACCAGGCTAACTTAGATGGCAGCCTATCTCACAGGCACCTCCCAATTCATCAATCATAACTTCGGCATGGGAGGAATCTGAATACGTGCACTGCATGTGTCACATGCCAAAACTATCTGCAAAATTGCTCACGTGGAATTGTTCATAAGAAAATTAATGGTTTTTTAGTAAAAATACACCTACATAGATATTAAAATGTATGTATAATTTAAGAAACATTGACGTAGGTATATCAGCTGGTACATTCTAATGCATGTACAGACAGAATCATTAATTGGTAACCCCTCAAATAGCTAAAGTTTACATTTGTCGTCCGATCGATTTGCTAATCTTTTACTCAAATTCTAAGAAACAAAAATTGTATCTTCAAGTGGGGTTCGAACCAGGCATTCAAACGCTCGCATGACATTTAACCACTTCACTAAACAACTAAGCTAATGAACTAGTTATCGGACGCTCGAAATTTTGTGTTATTTATGTTCGGCAGCGGATTTTATTTACGATATCTGGATAAGAAAAAAAGATGAGGGTAGATCTGAATACAATCTTGGTGAACGAAGAAAAGGTTACTGCCATTCTCAATTCGAGTGTTTACTTGGTTGATTTTTATTTATGTTTTTGGTGGAATTGAAGAATATTGAAGGAAATGTTGCATATCAGTCATTTTGTGAGAACTAAGATCCCGGTTATTATCGAACAGCAAATAAGTAATAAGAAGATTGCTCGTCAGCTTGGAATAACGGTAAATTTCCTACTTATATCTTTTTAGTCAAAAACTTGTTATCATTAACTGCATAATATATTGTTGATTTGTTATCTTACAGATTCAAACCCTGCGCTTATCAGGTCGTAAATTTAAATCCGAGGGGGATGTGAATGTAAGAAGAATTGGCAGAAAAAACAACAGGAATGTAACAACAGAATAAATTAAAAAAGTAAGTGATAATTCCCAACGAATCCAATTACATTTATCAAAGATTATTTCATCTTATTCTTAACTTTTTAAAACAAAACAAACAAACAAAATAGTATTTGACCAATGCAAATAAATTATTTGTGTTTTATCCCACACACCTAAAAACAAACACCAACATTACATTATTATTTTTAGGTTATTGGGGTCTTCTATGGTTCCCGGAAAATAGAAGAAATGACTGGGAGTATGAATGGCGAACAATATTTGACAGTGTTGAAGGAAGTCATGTTACTTACTTTCTGTGCGGATCGTGTATCCAGAGGGACTTTATTTTGTCCATCATAATTGTGCAGTGCATCGTACGCGAATGGTTTCTGAATGATTTTATTTTTAAGAAAACATTACTGTTATTCCTAGCTAGCTATAAGTCCGGACCTAAGTCTGAGAAAATATGTGGGGTCAAATGGTTTTAAATTGGCATTCGAATGAATTGAGGTCCAAGCATAACTTAGAGCAAGAGGTTACACAGATGAGAAACAGACTACAAAAAATAAATAATAAAAAAACACCCTTTGACCTCATATATATTTTCAAACCTATCTGATTAAACTATGTTCCACGATTTACAGGAGATTCAAATTGTTTAATTCATGAGATTAGAAAAGTAAACAAAAATCTAATGAAAACATGTGTATTCTCGAGTACTAAATCGCAAATGGAACATTATTTATCAGGATAGGGAACTACTTATAAATAAGCTTGATTATAAAATAAAAAATGTCTAAGACAAACAAACAATCAATGCTTCTAATTATGTTCATTTTGTTTTGTTATGTAGTCATAAATTTTGAAATAGAAAAAGTGTGTTTACTTACCTAAAATTGTGTTTTATTTTTCAATCATTATATTGATACTAATAAACAATGACTTCACTATTCACAAGAATAGACAAAAATAAAAAATGGCAAATATAAAAATGACACCTAATCGATAAAGGGGATCGAACACGGGTCTTGCGATTAAGTGCGGTTAAGCCAGATTAACTCGGCTACTTCTACCACTACACCAACGTTACTTAGGATTATGTCTCGAAATTTAGCATAGTTACTTGTGCGTACCGATAGAAATTTAGAAAGGTATTGAAAAAATCTTAGTTTTCTGATTAAGTAATTGAATAAAATTTATAACAAAACAAAATACGAAATTATCGAGAAATTTGTAAACTTAAATCAATTATTTTTATGTTAAAGGGTTTGAACCTGCGTGCTACTGAATACACACTACTGCATATTCTGTGAGGGGGATACCAATTAGTGAAGCTGTCTGTACAAACACTAATAGGCGCGACAATGCGTGATACACATCACGCGCTCTTTTTCGGCGTTCATTTGTTTTTTCTTTTGTTTTTGTTCGTATTCAGAATGCAGCCAAAGAACGCAAAATGTGAATCCGTGGTACACTCACGTGAAAGCATCTGAATTAACCAGCTGAGTGTGACACTAATTGGCTAACCGATTCACTAAAAGGGTGCTGCTTCTTTAGTAGTCTGGTAAAAATGTTTAGGATTGTCTCGGGGCATGCATTTAGTCACCTCCAAAAAGGCTTTGTATAATTATTAAATTACGACTGCGTTTTAATGCACCTCGCTAACATAATTTTATGCACATTATTTCATTATTATATCGCGTGCTGTGATCCCCTTTTATGGGTAGCACTTTGTGCAACACCGAGTTAGAAATTAGCATTTGCAAAATAATACCTATACTATTTAAACCTCTATGTAGAAAATATGACTAAATTTTGTAAGGGAAAAAATATTTAACAGTAATGGTATCATCATCAGCCTATATTAGTTCACTGCTGGACATAGGCCTCCCCTAATGAGCAATGAGTAATTGCATATGCTACGTATGTATATAAGACAACACTTATATTATTATTGATTCTTAAAAACTGGATATAATTATAATTTAACGTAGAATTTAAGAAATAATTTTATACCTCAAGATACAATGCATTCTTGCTCAGTTTTAATTCAGCCGGCACTGCAATTATTGCATGTGTTTTTAGTAATAAATATTGATTTATTTAGTTTTATTTATTGTTATTAGATGTCATAGACTGGATATTAGAGAATCTGATAGATCAGACGCGCAGCCGACGGCAGGTTATAAAGAAACTGAAGGAGCTGGGACTTATATTCAAGGCGCCGACTAAAAAGAGCAACGCCGAGAAACGGGAGAAAATACCCAAGGAGTTCACTGAAGAAGAGGATCAAACGTTGAGGGAACTTTGGGAGCAGTATGGTGATACTAACGGTAAGTTAATTAAAACAACATTAAATATTTATAATAATATATAAAAATTTACCTACAGAAAAACCAAATAGAAATAAATTAAAAGTACATAGTAAGGATTTACGATTGAATTAATTGAGATTAGCAGCTCTAATCTAAATATGTATATCAATGCCAGTCGTCGCGTCCACAAGACGCTGGCCGCATTACCCCGCTGAATGGCAATGCTGATACGCTGCGTCAGATACTCACCAGCTTTCGGGTCACACATCTCTTTGACTTGAGGCATACATTTTTTTAAACCTTTAATAACTTGGTACCCCTCGGTCTTGACTCTAAGAAGATTAATGCGTAGGCTCTGTCGAACCTGCATATTTGCGCCTCTTGAGATCCTCAGTCAAATCTGTCGTCGCACCAGCCAGGATGTCCTTGGAAGATGGGTAGGCGCATTATTAATAAAATAATTTATTTAACGCATCTCAAGAATAGCATTGATGAGATGATAGGCGGCAGACCGTGCCTAGTTGAATACGAGGTTTGCTTTTTGTCTGTCTCCCTTTTAAAACTCGAAAAATTCGTCTTAAAACTTTGGGTTAGTCATCACGATCAAGACTCTATATGAAAGTCGAACCTTCTTTCCACTATGGTCAACCTCACCTTTTAACATAAAACGCCATTAGGTAATTGACAGCAATTTAAAAAAATATATTATTTTCCATTGAACTACGTCTTTCTCGATGATTTCTTACTCTGTAAGGAGGGATCCTTACAGAGTAAGAAATACGCTAAGTAGGGCTATTTCCAGAGCAAGTTCCTTCTATTTCTATTCGGAGCATACAAAAGCCCTGGAAAAGCTCGTAAAATCGGGCTCATTTCATGCGATTGATTGGACGTTTATACGGATAGTGCATCTTAAGAGGAGCACTTAACCAAAGGGAAAGGATCAAATGTTGACGAACTTGGTACTACGTTTCTCGTTACGTATTTTATTACGATGAAACCGCGAGCGTGGCTCTCCCATAGCTTTTGCATTTACGATATTTTCTCCTTTTAGTATAAGCTACGGTATTCAGATCTTTTACCCTCGGGCTATGTCCTCAGAAAACTATTTATCATGATAATAATGCCGTTGCGTTTTATTCTCAGCAGGAATCTACCTCTAAGCTACTTTATAATCTAGCTAAAACTAGCACCGCCGGGCATCCTTTTCAATCGACTTCATAAAAAGGAGTAGGTTCTCAAATCTAATGTAATTGAATAATTCTATTTTTATTTGAAAGCTGTTGCTTCTTATATGGTTCCCTGTGATCATGATCTGAACAGTAGTTTTTCAATTATCTTTTATAATGCGTCGAATTTGAACTCGATTGTCAGTTTTTGTAAAAAAAATCATAATTTATCTTAATTTATAGATTAAAGAGAAAACTGTATGACTCATTAAGATATCTCTGAAACTACAAGAGCTACGAAACTCAAATATAGTTTGTATTGAGGTTCCTTTTAAGACGTAGGCACCTAGGCACCCGCTAATAATGGATTTTTGGAAATTTCTATTTTATGGTAGTTTAAATGGGGGTCTGGTATTTATTACTAAAGTCACGACCGGGTCAGCTAGTATCATATAAAATGGTAAAACAACGGCCTGAAGTAGCTAATACAAACTTTGCAGGGATTCTTAATTTTCCACTCGATGAAAATAAATCGAACCAGTGACCTTTGCAAAACAAACAAGGTCATTAAAGAAAAGGAATCTAAGCATTATTCCGAGTAACGACCAAAAATATTTCAGCGCGCAAAATAAGCGGAACGAAAAGCGCTGCGTGCTATTTTGTTATTAATTAAAATTAATGAACCGAGAATACCCCACCTTAATTGCAGTTGGTACCAATATAGTCTTTGTGTAAGTAGATACAGCTTTTATAGCATCGACATATTACATTTTTTCGAAGAATAAAAATAACAAAATCATATAAGATATGACATCTAAATAAAGTGAATATCGCTTACAAAGATCGGTTTCACAGCAAATACCTCGTTTGTTCCTCTTAGAGAAATCTTCACTTTCTGATATCTCTTTGAATGTGATTTTAGAATACAAAAGAGTAAGAGTATTGATATGCAAATCGAACGTGCCGTTTACTCGTATCAAACGAGTATCGTATTATTGTACTTACACGTTGTTTTAGATCCGATGGGGGCAATAATCCCGCGCATGCCTCGGAAACGTCAGAAGGTTAGCTACATCGACAGATTGCTCGAATTAGGCATCATTACCGACAGAAAGCAGTGCCGTAAAAAGAGACAAAAGGAAAACGCTAAAAGCGCCGGCACGGATGACGATAAATCGAACGGTAAGTTGCTAAATAACTTCACTTTGCTTTACTCAGCCGCTTACACATGATGCCAACGAGATTCGTGACTTTTGACTTTATATTGTTTCTTCTACAACTCCATCGTAGTTAATTTTACTTTGTCAATCGACAAAAAAAATGGAGGAGGTTTTCAATTTGACTCTTTTATGTTTTATTTTTCAGGTACTTTGTACTATACTTTTTTAAACCTGTTTAATTTAGTTTTGACGTATATATAGTAGTGAAAATACGGGACTGACATAATTCTTAATGAGAAATCAAAATCCTTAAATATTTGGAATTGAAAAAGCTGGTGCTACTCACGTCGCGTCGTCACGTCGTTTATAAAATTTATAACGTTTATAAAATTTAATCAAAATCTCACCAGTAGTTTTGGAGTTATCCGTAATAATGCGTATTTTTATAGAGAATGATCCTGAGATATCGCTACTTTTCCTCTGAAACTTACAAAGAGATACAAATTTTCTGAAATTACAATCGGTTTTAAATTTTTGTAAAATACTTTAAGTCATTCAGTGTAATTCAAGGCCTTTGTGGTCCGAGCCTTAGATGTCACAAGCTCATAACCCCCTTTGTTCGCTTCTCTCCTTTCACCCATCGCTTCGCCCCATGTCATTAGAAGGCACAGTTGACTTTTTCTTTGCTCTTCCAATAACTTAAGATGAGCCTTTGGTAAGATAAATTCAGCGTAAAATTTGCTTCACAGTTTTTACTGTGAAGTTATTATGAACGTAAATAGTCGCCTGGGGCCTCGCTTTATTACGTTACATTTTTGTAAACCCTAAGTGAGTTTCGCTATTAGACTCGAGGACACTGTTTGCGTCTAGCATAGATAATACTGCAAAGCAGACGAATTCTATTATCTTTTCTCTTTTCGTGTTAAATATAAAGGGTTGTCTAGTTTGAAATCGGATTGTAATCTTATTTAAGAGTAACATCTGCTGTAAATACAAATTCAACTGAACTAGACGCCGCCGCGCCGTTGCTTCAGAGATAAATACATGCATACCCACAGATTTCATTACAAATGTTTCAAAATAAGATATAACTTTATTAATAAAGAAAATAATTATCAAAATACATTTTTGATTGTTATGATTCATGATTTTTTTAATAAAATATCTGATAGGACCAAGTGAGACGGCTTTATAAATTTTCAACCAAATAACTAGTGCTGTAGACGGAAAAACGGAACGCGCTGGTAGTTCTACACTTGAAATTATGTCAAAATGATTTAAAGAGTCCGAAAAAAGAGCTCGCACTTTTAAAAAATCGATACCAAACCTATTTGTCGAAATTCACTTGTGATAATTTTTAGTCATCAAAAACAGCTCAGTGCTTATTTATGATGTAAGTCTAACGAAATATAATTATTGAGTTCTGAGTTCGTGTGTCCAAATTGAATATGCATCAAGCACTAATAACGTATTTGCTGTGTTCTGTTTTTAAAATCCTGCAAAGTATGTATTTGTTTCCTCGCAAATACGGTGATGAACAATCGAATTTGAATATGTACCATACATATTCAAATTCGATTGTTCATACATAAAATTGCGAATCCACGAGTCTCGTTCGGCAAAGTGATCTCCATATCATTGGATGACTTTCAAGCTAATCTTATTGAATATCGTAGAGAGCGCATCTGGATCGGATTCGGATCAGCCCTCAGCCGGCTCGAGAGCCGCGTCACCCGTCAGACAGAAGCCAAGACAAACTAAACAAAGAAAGAAACCCAAGAAACTCGAACTCACTGCTAATGAAATCGCCCGCCTGCTGATTAAGGCTGTCGATAATGGTAAGATATTCTATTCTGCTATTTATTCCGAACCCAATTACTTGATAAATAATATAAAAAAGTGTAAAAAATAATGCTGGACAATTTGCACAGCATCATCTAGCCACAAGGTAAGCTGTCGATAATGGTAAGAGATTCTATTCTGCTATTTTTCCGAACCCAATTACTTGATAAATAATGTAATAAAATGAATAATGCTGAACAATTTGCACAGCATCATATAGCCCAAAGCTTAGTAGAGCTTGTGTTATGGGTACCAGACAACTGAAATACTTATTCAAAACATTAATAAACATTTTTATGATACATAAAAAACACTATGAACAATCTGCAGACCGTACAAAAATGTGAGTGTGGTTTCAATCATCGAACCCACACTCACCTGCGTCAAATCTTTATTTTTGTCTATTTGCTACCCTTCATTTTTCGATAGTTATTTTTACATCCTGTATATTTATATATTCCTATATTACGCCACCGATGATACGCGACGCATCTTCCGTCAGATATGCATGGCAATAACGTTCGGTTTGCATTGATAGGTTTATCGGAGGCGCTGAAATGGTTGGCGGAAAATTTGGAGGAGGTAGCTTTGGACCAGGAAGCGGAAGGGTTCGACCCGACGGCCGATGGCACGCCTCTGGTCACCATATCTCAGGAGTCCGTCGCAGCCATGGACAGCGACTTGTTCCAGAAACTTCTCGAAGGCATCGGGCTTCACCCGCCCAATGACGAACAGGTAAACGACCAAACAAACCTTTTTTGAATTTTTTTAGAGATTCTTTTTTCATTTGAAAGCTGCTTAGTGATTTTTATGCGGTTCTAAATTTGAACAAGTTCTGACCAGTAATTTGAGTTATCCTTATTAAAGTTTTTTTTTCTATAGCGAATGATCCATGAGTGACTTGTAGTTTTTGA
Source organism: Eupithecia centaureata (assembly GCA_944547425.1). NCBI lineage: Eukaryota > Metazoa > Arthropoda > Insecta > Lepidoptera > Geometridae > Eupithecia > Eupithecia centaureata. The sequence continues at coordinate 8,299,453 of OX155687.1, forward strand.
AGTATCCCCAATAATGCATCAAACTTTGAAGTCGGTAACAACCGATTTCACATTTCACGTCATTTTATTTAAAACATCAAAAAATTACACAGTCCATTCCAAGAATCATTTCCAATTTTCGTTTTGAGTATGCTATTTCATTTTATTTTTCTTTGACTGCGAATTGCTTAATTGCTTTCATACAAAGTGACGCCGTATAAACAAAAGGAAATCAGTAAACTTAATTACATTGAAAATACGTTCTTATTAATTTAAATTTCAAGATAAATGTGTGTTGATTTCTATTTGGAAATTAAAAGTAATTAAAAAAAGTAATTAAGTTTTTGCCAAAATTGTTTATCAAATAATTTTATTTTAATGATTATGAAACGTGATTCTTAGAAGCGATCCTAATAAATCTCGATCTGGGAGAGGCTTACATTTAAATAAATTTAAATGAAGGTCTAGCACTAATTGATATCTATTACGGATTGCTGAAAAAATAATAACTACCAGAATGAATTTAATTTAAAGAATCAGGTTGGCAAAATGTCTATTAAAAATAACTAGTGCTGTACAATTTATACAGCATCATTTAGCTCCAAGCCTTGCCATAGCTTGTGTTATGGGTACTAGATAACTGATAATACAAATGACACGATTAATACAATATATCGATAAATATTTTTGTTAAAAAAACAACCAGAACATGTTGAACAAATATCTGCAGATCGTACAAACCTTTATCCCGAGGCGGGAATCGAATCCACAACCTAACCCGTGTTAACTGTGTCACAGAGGTCATCAATATATGACTCTAGTGGTACTTTATACAGTTCGATGTCCATTCCAAAGTCACCAGTAAAATAGAAAGAGAAATTCTATCAACAGACTAACAAATACGATAAAACTTTCTGTTTTCTTCCTTTCCTTCCTAAGATCCTTAAATTAGACCGCTGAGTCGTCTATAAAACGACATTTTATCTAATTGGGACCGAGGTACGGTCGCAAAACTTTTCTGTTTAAATAAAAATTGTTATAGGAAAAGTACTGGCGGATCCCCAGTAGTCTTCACTTCGAGACGATAAGAAAACGCCGGGAAATTATAATGAAGGCCGTGCGTAAAGAACTTATTATCGAAGGCACCAAGCCCGCAGATACCACCGCCCCGGCAAACGACTCCAGCGATGATAATGATGATGATCTGTTTGACAATCTGAGAAAAATGCGCGAAAATGACGACGGCACTAAAACCCGAGAATATTCTATGAGTAATTTGAGTGACAGCAATCGCGCGACCAAAAGCACTTTTAGCGCGACGCGTAATCACAAACGCAGTCGGAGCGTTGACTCAGACGATGGCAACAGTAATAAAATGCAAAGGATTGACGAAGCTGATGAAAATGGGTTTGAGGATGATGATGATGTCCTGTCGTTTGCTAAGAAAACGTTACAACACGAAGATTTGCCCGACACTGAAGATATTTTGAGTCTTATTCCAAGAAATGATATAGATACAGGTAAGTTGTAATTAATTCTGTATACTAGGTTCTAATATCCAAGATATTTTGTGTTAACAAATACAACTGCTATGAAGTTTTCGTGAGATCGTGATTTCTGTTTGAAAACAGCTAGTTACTGAGAACAATAACAGAAAACAACAAGGTTACCAAAACTTGAACAACGCATAATTGCATACGGGCAACGAAAAAGAAGCAAACACAGTGTTAAAAAACCTTGCGATACAAATGAAATAATTAATGAACGCTGTCAAAACAAAAAAACGAGCTGCGATTTGCTCCCATTTGCGATGTCTCTACAAATAATATTTACATTTTATTTGGTTTTGTAAGCCCTTTGTCGAAAAAATGGTACGAAATTCGAAAATGGTATAGATTAATTATTTTACTGCGTACAGTATTGGGGAACATTTGAACGAGTTAGTAAACCGTGAACGCTTTGAATTCTGAAATACCTGAATATTCACATAAAGCTTGTTCCGATGAAAACAGTATAGTATGAATAGCCTTTGACACACATCGTTTGTTCAAATAACTTTTTCGATAAAAATTCTCAAAAAGTCATTCATTTTCACAATTCAATTTTCCTTTGTTGTTGATCGAACAAGTTTCGATAAATGATTCAAGTAAATCAATTCAAGAGATTCAGTGCAAAACGAAAAAAAAGAAATATAGGCATGTTAGATAACGTGAGAACTGACAGACTTTGGATCTTTTTAGGCTTTCAATATTTTAGATTTGTTTTCGAGGTAATCTGTAATAATCTAGTACTTTGAAGCCTTTGCAGAATTTATATAAAAAAAATGCAATATATGTCTTGATTTTCGTAAGGTCTCTAAGAACTCTGGTTTATAGCAGTACTAGCAGCGCCCCACGGCTTCACTCGCATAAAAAATCACGAAAGTAGCCTTTGTTTCCGGCATCGAACCCGCAACTTCTTGCGTCGCAGGCGGACCTCGCTAGCCGCGTTAAATTTCTTACCGTTTACAAAAAAATACCCTGGATATAAATCGGAATACACCATCAACATCGTTGCTTTTTGTCTAACACACATCCGAATAAACTGTTCACGACATAATTTCGCGGCATAATTCGGTACAAATATTTATTTTCAGACAACGAAGAGAGCGAACAAATAGTTGTGTCGAGGAAACGTGACAACAGGAGGCGCAGGGTTGTTATTGAAGACGATTCTGACTGAGATTACAGTGTTCTTTTGTGAGTTGATCTATTGTTACCGTCAGCAGTAAATTGAATTATGTAAGTGGAGTTTTACTTTTCTTTCATGCAACACCCTGATGACAATGTAAGTTTTTTTAGTCAGTCTACGTATGTTTTGTTTTGTTATCGTTTATTCCATTTAAATAAATAAATAATGCCTAAGCTAAGTAGATATTTTGTTTGGTGACTGATATAAATACATACTACTACATAGATAGTAAAGATAAATTGGTACACTTTGAGATGTAAATTTTATACTTTTATTACATAGTAACTTAGTAAATCAGTAAATCAATACCTTTTTTTCTTTAGGCTTACAAAATAAGCACTTAGACAAGTCAAATTTAAACTATAGTACATAATTATCAAAATAATCTAAGAAAGATCTTAAGTGAGTGCTATTTGATTATGTAAGACCGGCCAGGTGGTATAACAATCTGCGAAAGATTGCAGGAGATGTTGGACGTGGCAAGCTGAAGACAGGGCGCTATGGCGCTCATTAGGGCAGGCCCATGTCCAGCTGTGGACAGTTTTATACCCAAGTTGAGAAAAAGTTAGGGCCATAACTCCATGCAAGACTTTTCTCGCGGTAAAAAATAAGGAGGCCATCCACTCCAGCTGTGCTATTACGCTAAAACCGCCCATCCAAATTGATATTGTTGCGCCATTTCAATGGCAATCGCGCGCGTCCTTTCCATACGATTTCGAATTACGAAGGCCATTAAAAGGGCTTTTTTATGTCACGTTTGTTTCATAAGTCAATTTTTTTTCAAAACTGACCTAAGAAAGCCCTTTTAATGGCTTTCGTAATTTGAAATTGTATGGAAAGGACGCGCGCGATGGCCATTGAAATGGCGCAAGAATATCAATTTGGATGGGCGGTTTTAGCGTAATAGCACAGCTGTTTTTTTTAAGCCACCTTGGACACTATATTGTATTATCTTATTGTTATAAAATGAGTAAAGTAAGTAAGTACCGGTAAGTTTTCTATTTAATATTAGTAAAGGTTCATAACAAAATAGGGACCTTCCATAAACGCCATCCTTACCAATATTGTAATCCTTATCGCTGAAGTTTGTATGTATGGATGTTTGTTATTCTTTTACACAAACTACTGAATGGATCAGGCTGAAATTTTGAACAGACGTAGTTTAAGCCCTGGAATAAAAACAGGCTATTTTTCATCCCATAAATCAATTACTATGGGACGAAATAATCTTGAAACGTTCCCATAGAAACAAGGTGTGCGAAGCCGCGGACAGATACTAGTATTGTATAAATCTTAGTGTTATTAGTGAACGTATTCTCTTCATTATTAGTTAAGGTTGATAAATACCCTCAATAGACTAGACGCCATGAATAATATCAAACCCGAGTATCGCTTATCTATCATCTATAGGTACAATCTGAGAGTCGTTTGTTTTTGACAGACTATTTGAAGAACTCACGCTGTGTTTCGCTTTAGTAAAACACAAGACGGTATAACATTGTTTCGTCTTTTGTTCGTAATTGAGAAAAGGACTGAAAAAATAAAAAAGTTCACCAATCAGACTTGTAATCAAATAAATCTCTAGGTCTTAACTTCTTGAACGTGCCTTTGATTATTAGTTAAAGACCAAACTAATCATATAAAAAAACTTATATTATATGTGAAAGTTTGGATGGATATTTGTTACATCTCTTCACGCCAATATAACTACAAAATTCGGGCAAAAAACTGAATAGACTTAGTTGTTGGCCTTATATAAAACATAGCCTACTTTTCATGCTATAAATCACTTCCCATGGGATATGATAACTTTGAGACGTTTCCATAGAAAAAAGGTATACGAATCCGCGGGCTAACACTGCTTTAAGAGGCTTTCAGACAAACCGAATCACGGTTTTAGATAAGCTATTAGAATATAAAACGACTTATTTGAAAAAAATAAAAAACTTATCACTACATAGTATAAAATAAAGTCGCCTTTTCTGTCCCTATGTCATTATGTCCCTTTGAACGCTTAAATCTTAAAAACTGCGCGACGGATTTTGATGCGGTTTTTTTAATAGATAGAGTGATTCAAGAGGAAGGTTTATATGTATTATAAAACCGTGCGAAGCCGGGGCGGGTCGCTAGTTATCAATAAATCAGTTGAGCTACCTCTAGATTGCTCGCAACAGTCTGCAGTTCTAAACCTACTATTTCTAATTTGACCTATGTTTAGTTTGTACAACTTTGTGTACATCGTAACACAGATGTTTCACTTATTCAATAATACAAACAAGTTCTATATCCCCATGTTTATTATCCCACATAGGAATTCCAATAAGCCCCTATCGAATAGCAATACTCTCCTTGAACGTCGGTATTTTCTTCTCGTTGCATCGTGCTGTTCTAGCATACGATATTGCAAATATTGTTCACTACAACTGAACAAATACAAACTCGTGTAAAAGTAAAGCTTTGTAATTCAATTTAGTAACTGGATGAAAAAACTTTGGCAGACGTCTTGATTTTGATTGCCTTTGTTTCGCTCGTAGTTTTCGGCGGAATCTAGTTAGTGGGCACTGAAGTTCTTAATGTTCAGAATATGTGATCTCTATATGTTAGGTATTTCGTTCAGGCTTATATTCCCGTGGTTTACTTTTTCAACCAATAACAGTTTCATCATTATTTGGACAATGACATGTCAGTTCAAATCAAATCAATTGTTTTTATTTCGTTCACTAAATAGGTAGACCCTCTAAAATATATTATGTATATTGAAGCTGCAGCCGCAGAAGGTTTCGCTCTTCCTTAGACATTCTTTACCTTGAACAGAAAGGTATCTGCAGCTCGTACAAAAATTTGTCCCTAGGCGTGAATCGAACACGCAACCTGCGTCGCAAGCGGACTTTCACCCGCTGCGCCACAGACGTCGTCTTCACTTACCACGTTATTTTTATTTGATAACCTTGTAAATAAATAGAAATATACTCTTTGAAGTTTAATTAGGATTATATTTGCATTCATGATAGGGAGAAGTAATTACGATCCCGCATTTGTGTAGGTGTGTATATCGTTTAGGATAGATGTATTTGTTGTGTCCGTTTGTACCTCCAAACAGGAGGGATTATAAACGTCAAAGACGGGAGATGTATATCGCAGGGTGCGCACTAAATCTTTTCACTCAGCATCAGATAAGAACCCCCTACCGACGCACCCCTAAACGTATCTGTTTTTCTAACATTATCTTAACATTGTAAACAAGCTACCCTAGCCTGGGGCGAAAAGCCACCTGAAATAACATTTAAATTTACGTGTACACAACTCCCCACACAATATTATATTAATTTACCGACGCACCGGGACTTGCTTGATTAGCAATACGTGCCAACAAAGCCCTCGCAAAATGTCGAAGGTAGGATTAAATTATCTAGTCATCAATAAATCGACCTTAATAGAGCGAAATTGCCGATTCGATGTTCCCAACGCGGCGCGGGTTCGCCAATAATGCTGAATGCGATGGCAAATATTTATCGAAATAAAAAGCTAACCCGACCTAGAGGTGACCCGCCCGAATCGCTGGAGTATTTCGTCGCGTCCTAAGTATAATATTTATCCAACAAGATTGATTCTTATTTGAATATTTCTTAGTTCTTCAATCGCAGAACACTTACTTAAATGCCTGCAAAAACACAAACGATCGTTTCATCGCGTAATCCCGCGGGCGATCAAGTCTGCGAGTATTTCTTATTCAAATGCTCAGGCGAGCTATTTTAATGTTTTAACACAGCACGCCATCAATCTTTGCCGAGGCCGAACGTGGCCCATTACTGCCGCCCCTAGCAATTATCCACTCGAATAAAAACGCTTTAAGTGTTAAATTAACGATATCTCAGCGCGCAAGACGAGAGACTTGTCTAAGTGATTAATTTCAAACCAGAATAGAGGATAGTGATAGTGAACCGAGTTCCGAGCAGATAACGTCTCCAGGAAGCTCGTTAACTCGCTACAGAACAGGCTCACTGATATTTAAATTAATTGAAACAGTGAGGCTTTATATAAATAATACTAGCTGACCCGCTCGCAATTTCATTCGCGTGGACTTTACATATATATACTCTATTGACCCTATGTAAACTACCTTAGAATAGGAATACTATATCTAAAAATTCGTTCTTAGCCTACGTCCTAACGTAAACGTATACGTCCTAAAAGGAACAGCCTTGCAAAATTTGAGCTTCGTAGCTCTTTTAATTTCAGAGATATCTTGTTGAGTCACCCAGTTTTATCTATTATAAATACAAATAAATAACCTTTCTAAAAAACCATTCGTCACAAACTCAGTGTCTCATCGATTTCGACGAGTTCCGATATCCATTGACGAAAAATAACGTTCGAGCTCGTAGGTACATTATGTAGGCACCTTTGAAGTTCTCAGCTCCGGGTGGGCGTTTCGAACTTGATAACAGAAAAACGGCGTGCAAATCTCGTTGCCGCGAATGTTTCTTATTTCTCCCGTAGTCACTTAGCTGCGTAAATATAAACAACCGTCATTCTTCTTTACGCGCCCGGGGCGGAGAGAAAAGAATGACAAACGAGTTAAAGAATAATGGAAAGTAAATGAAAACAGCAAAATCGCTTTTGTCAACTGTTTTTCTTTCTCTATTGTCAACATAATGTTGACAAAAAAACATCATAAATATACAAAGTCGAAGAATGGCACATTTGAGTATTTAGATGATGAATTTATACCGGACATTTTTCACAAGACTTTCGCTGAAGAAATGTATATCTTCCCTGAAATGTCCACAATTTATGCGAGGATTTTTCATCGCGAAAAAGTAGGCAGAGCCCTTATTTAATTAATTTGTTATGCTTTATGTTTTTAGTATGGGGTACGAAAAATCACGGAACGTTTTGCGAGTTGCCCCGCTGTTTTTCCGGTTAGATTTTTCATCAGCGGGGAATACAAAGACCCCTATTTTCCACGCCTACTAAGAAATGATTTTCCTGTTTTCAATAAAAATGCTAAGATTTTGTGATTGTGTCTTTATCCTACATAAACCATACCGTTAAGCTTAATTTTCTAAAGTCAAAAGAAAGAATGGTGCAGTCATAATTATGACCCAAACTTTCAAAGGAAAAGATTACTAAGATAAATATGATAGGAAATCCGAAAACATTCTCGTAAAGAAACTTTTAATTTGCAGTAAAATAGCGCGTTTATGTTTTCTTGCGAAGAATCCAACAACATTAAAGAGAGGATGCGAGGGTTCGCACGAAGCACCCTCAGGTAAAAACCAAATTGAATTTTCCCTCGGCCAAATAGAACGGTATCGCGTAGATAAATCTCGAGACTACCTCATCCCGCATCGACGGAAAACAAAGTTTAATAGAAAAGTAAATAGAAAAAGTGGAAGTGAAAACATTCAATGTTTGAACATTTAATTTGTGCTAGATCCACAGACCCAAATCCGGACGCGGGCTCATAACTTTTGAATTGTTGTCGATCAAGCTTACGCTTCAAATTTATGCGACCGATAGGCGATTTCATTTTCAAAATTCGAGCCGCAGTTTTACTACCACAGTTCGAATAATTCCAAACTCGACTGGTGTTGACTCACACAGATTTTATTCGAACATTATCGAGTAAAATACAGTGACTGTACGAAAATTTCTTCTCCAATTTTTATTAAGCAATTAGTGGCAGGCTTGCGTTAGATATTGCTCGATATCACGCCTAATGAGGCAACGTTCACGGATTTTCTGCAGAATAATTATCTCTATATGGGCCCTTTTAATCGACTCCTCCAGACCGCGCTTTACGGCATTATAAAGCTAATGTTATTTTATAACGGGTCTTGGGCGTGCGTTTAATTTAAGCGGTACGAAAGATGGCGCACTTCCGCTCTCGGCTGTGGGTTTCGGAAACATTACAAATTATGACTCGCTCCCTAAAAAATTAAAGTGTCATAGAGATAATAAAGCTGTATTTTAAGCCTTTTTAAAAATAAGGAATTAAATTATATCCTTTACTCAACATAAATATAAAATAAAATGTAAAGAAGATTTACTATCATTGTCAAACGATGATACAGAGGTTCTCCTTGAATTTACCAAATGTTTTCCCTTACAGAAATAATTATTACCTTGTGTAAAGGAACTCCATTCTTTTTAACTTCGGAGGAGGGCGTTGTCATCTTCGATATAGTTTCATAATCTTCTGAAAATGTCATTGTTTTCAGTTTTAAACCACTTACGAGTATCGTTCTGTAATAAACGATTATTTTATTTTATAACATGGAAATTTTAAAGAAATGTTGAATAGGTCATGGTCAATCGTCATGCTAGTAAAGCAAAAACCGTCTGATAGTATTTTATTCATTTTGACTACACTCGTAAATTATAAAGTGTAGAATGTACCTACCTACCATTTTTGCAGAATGTAACATTTTCCTTTGCAACAGAACACTCATTTTATTAATTTATTTTGTGCGCCACGCCCTGTCATATCCCTATGACAGGGCTTCCGCTTGAAACTTATCGTAGCAGAATCAGTGCGGACTCAGCGGTTCGTTCTAATCGTGCGAGAAACTCACGTATAAAGCTCACCACATACTCGGTCCGCCTTTGTGCCCCTGCTCACTGAGACAGATTAAAAATATATATCACACGCCCTGCTTTAAATAATGCTCACTCGTAAGAGAATAAAGCTATTCTAGCACAAAATTTGCTAAAAGTTATTCAAAGGTAATTTGAAAATATGCATAAATTATATACAATTAATGGAGCGGCGTATAAATTTGAAAGTATGGCAGTTTGTTTGTTAGAACGGGAGGTTCGCGGTCGATCCTCGCCTCCGGTGACATATTTGGGACATTGTCGCGGCAAATAATTAAAAAGTTTAGATTCATTTGAGCGGTGTCAGGAGGTCGAAGCGCTCCGTCGACCGCGCCTGTCACGAACTTGTGCATTAACTTTTCATTTGCAAGTTGGAAGCGAACCTCCGCGCAACTTCCACTCTTACTTTGAAGCGCTATCGCTCCACATTAGTTCCCCGATACCGCCAGAGTCTAATCTCCTCGGCGACATCAAGACAACATAAGCTTTTAATAATAGCCTCGATGCCCTCCTTCGCAGATTGCAATCGTTCGATCGTTTTCGCTACCGACATAAGACGCTGCACTCTAAATTGATAGAGGGCCAATATCGCGCACGAATAAGCAAGATAATTCGCTGCCAAACTAAAATCGATTGTTATCGTAAACGACATCTTCCCGACGTTCCCATAACTTCATTTAACTTTCCTAAATTAATTTTCATTTGATCATTTCATTGAGAGATGAGTTATAATTGAAGGGGCGTCGCAATGGTCGGGTCCCACAAACGGAATAATGTCAAATCAATTAAAAGTTGAATTCGGCGGGCAGACAGCCAACCTACACTAAAGTTGATTCATTAGTGCTGGGCGCCTATCAGCGCCGCACAGCTTCCAACGCGCTCCCACATAACAATACTTTACAGCTGAAATCGGAAACTTTGCTTCTCTAAATTAATGAGGCGACATACCAAAATAAACATTGCGCAGAGATCTAAAGCGCGGCCTAACATGGTTTCTCATTTGGGGTTGATGCAGCGCTACAATGCACCTGCTATAAATGAATACTCGTCTCGCGGAATGCTAGTCAAATACCGAGACAGAGATCTCAGCGTCAGCAAATATTTATCTAGTCAAAGACTTCGTCTCGCATGATACCCTAAGAAGGCACCCTCCTTCCTCGACATTTTTGCAGTCACCGACATGGGAATAGAATGCAAATATTAGAAACTCGAAACTTCACCAGACTAATGCAAATGTTTGCGTTATTCTTTTGCACAATTTCGCAAATGGAATCGTCTGTTCGTAAAATCAAGAGCAATTTACTAATGGCTGCGGAGTAATTTATCAAATAGGACACTCGTCACCTTTCAGCTTTGTTCGCCCAATAAACAATGTCGATTTCGTTTCATCCCGTCAATTAACAATCGAATATTGTAAACAAACAATAATCTGAAATGTATCGAATGCGGGTTTATTTACGGGCGTATATTTTTGTTGCGCATTGGTCTCGGCAACGCGAGGCTTTCTTCGCCGATGTTTCCTTAGTAAACGCAATAACATTTGCATAGGTCCCGTCAACTGCTGGCGTACTCATAAAAGTAATACGAAAGGGATCACACTTGCGCTACGTAATAGTGGAACTTTTCCGGGGATCAGCGAAAGTAATTCCGTACTCCAAGTTTGCTAAACAGGGGGTTATTTACAATAGCGACGAGTTAAGAGCTCTTACGGTAACCACCGGCAGTGGAGTACCATCTGCCGCTAGGGTCATTACTTTTTACGAACTGATCTGGAAGCCAGTCTTCGATATTTTGGGATACTTTGTACGCCTACAGTATTCAAAGTACTTGATTCTTATACGAGTGCGCACGTGGGCGTTTAACGTTTGCGTAGGTTTGATAAAGGTTAATCCATTTGCGAACTTTCAATGTTCAATAAACAATTATCACTTCCAAACTATATTCTATTTTGATATCAAAGCAGTTTTATAACTCTTGATTTTAACGAACAGGGTTAAAATTCACTTGTAAAATTAAAATGGCGTGTTACCACTCCACTTGCGGTTGTAATTGTAATTGATTCACTGGAAGCCCGACCAGAAAACCCAAAATTAGCGGTGGGAAAAATGAATATAATACAAGTTAAAGGCTTATCCGCTGCGAGCGATTTATTCAAACGACCAATAAATATTCAAGAGTAATTAACCGACGCCGCCGCGCCTCGTCGATACAGACCAGAATATTTTTCGCTGCCGTCGATTCCACGTTAATCCCTGCGAAGGTAGATTACGAAGTGTTACTAACTTCGTAAAATGCCAGCGAAAAATTCATATTTTATGCAAAGTAAAAGCAAAAAATAAGCTACCTAAATTAATTACTTTATGTTTTGGCCGCAGCCATGAAACAAATTAACGAGTCGAGATTTTTCGGGGCTATGAAACTAACTGAAAATACTCCAAAGTTTTATATTTTGTTTTCGTACTTTCCTCAGATAAATAACGAATTAAATCACAGCACGTTGCTCTACATCTCAAAGGCATATTGAAATTAGACTAGACGTTGTAAGCACTTGGCACAACAAGGCGGGTTTGCTCACGAAACCTCGCGTCTCTTCCATTTGACGGGAGCTCAAAAGATTTCAGCTAACGTTCCCGTGAGCTCGGTTACGTAGCAAGCAACTCTATTGTCCTCAGACAGCCGCCTAGCCGTAGCCGTCTTCGTAGCTTCGTAGCGCTACGAGCCTACGATCTACCAGCTAACATGTTTCTACCTTTGATAAGCTAACCGTTGAACAATCACTACATAGGATAAAACAAAGTCGCTTCCCGCTTTCTGTCTTTCCATATGTATGCTAAGATCTTTAAAATTACAAGACGAATTTTGATGCGTTTTTTTAAATAGATAGAATGATTCAACAGGAAACTTTATATGCAAAAAAATAGCGGGTCGTTATTATAAAATAAAACAAAATCACAGAGTAACTGGGAAGTCGTCGAATGTTACTTTTAATCACAGACATATGACGCTCATTAGAGGAGGCCTATGTCCAGCTGTGGACTAATATGGGCTGTTGTTGTTGATAATGATGATGACATAACAGCTTGTTTTTGTCTGCGATTTTTATTCATTTTCATGACAAACAAGTAATACGATTAATTTTGCAGCCTCCTGCAACACAAAAACAAATAAACACAAAATATAACAAGCTGACAAGGAAAAAACCTATAGATTCAGCAACAAGTGCTTTGGCACACGAAACAAAGTACAATAAAAATTAAAAAATAACTGACATTATTGGTGTGATCCTACCGGCTCAATAAAAAATAGTAACACAAAACTCAGTTTTGTTTCCAAAGCATGTCCCTCGAGGCTGTTATTCGATAATCAAACCACCGCGAAATATTACATCATAACTGGTGGTTCATAGCTCGGCAATCCGAACAGTTTATTCGATTTGCGTATGCCTTAGGAGCTGATAACATATAAGGGTTTTTATATACACATTTACTTGTTCGGTATTTATTTGAATAAATGAGATCAGTCTGAATAGATTTCGAGGAGTTACGTTTGCGATTTAACCAAAAACCTTTTATGCGTTTGATGTACTCGGGAGAAATCGCGTGCGAGTTAGGTATGCTAATAAAATATATCACTAACTCACTTAAATAATTGGCGTGTTTTAGTCATAGTCGCTGCTTAACACACAATACAGACTTAAAACACATTTGACGAAAATTAAATAACAAACATTTAACATAAATACACAGAAAACCAATGACAACTTCAAATCTTGATCAAATTTATATGAGACATGAGACACACCATCTTTCAAATAAAAGATATAAATTAAATATGAAATCATCAAAATCGGTTCACGTAGAAAATGAACTGATTCCTCCTTTTTAACTTTTTTTTATTACAGCAAGACAAAGTAAATACATAATTACATGAGTTGCACATTCTTTGCTAATAAAAACAGGAAGGTACTTATACTAGGGAGAGTCATAATTAACCTTTAAGTTGACTGAAAAGAAATAAGTATGGCCACGTAATACATCTTTAATCTCAATTTATGTTCAAATACGTACTTGAAGTCTGTCTACAATAAAAGTTATAGTGCCTACTTGTATTGTTGACAGACTTCAGGTACGGTAAGAGCTCTCAATTGTCTCCATTAAAAGATCTAATTAGAATCCTCAAACATTCAGGTTCTATTCTCGCATTGTGGTTCGATTCCAGCTGAAGACTTATATATTCAGTTCAGAACATTGCCCCGGGGCCTTTGTCTTTCCAAGCCTTATTCCACAATCGAAAGTCCCCGGTGATTCCGCCGAAATAATTTGAGGGCCTATTTTATTTTCAACAAAAGTATTAATATTTCATTTATTACCAATTGCAAATAGGATTCCTCGTAGCAATTTCAATTTGGCCTTTACATTCTGATTTAATATATGATTATTAATAACATCCAACAAATTTATTGCGGTGAAATTTTAAATGTTTATTTTGTACATAGTATTTATTTCTTTACGAATTACTGGGAAATTAATAACTTAAGTCATCATCAGTCCCTACAGATATGCGTATTGTGTATGTGAAATAATTACGACAAAACTAATAAATGAAGCTGTTATTTAAACAGGTACCTACTTGCGTAATTCTAGATTTTAGACCACCAAAGTCCTAGATCCGTTTTAACAACAAGGTTTAATTGAGCTACCTCTCTGCAGACTATTGCAAACATGCAACAGTCTGCAGGTTGCTCAATTGTTTCAACAGTAAAAAAATAGATCCAATTAGTTTCATCATCATAATTTTTGGTGAATAAAAGTTAGATTTTTTTTCTAAAAATATAGCATGTTACCTACTAAATTATAAATAAAACTTTTTCTGAATTGTCTAGCTAGAGTTATAATATTTTACTTACAAGGTAAATTATTAACTTTTAATTTTATTAAAGTTCCACACTGATTAGTCAGAAGCGAGACTAACTCCGTAGCAATAACTGACGTATAGTCCAGTCATTACGTCGGAAAAATCGGCTTCAAAAAGAAAGTGAACCGAGAAAGCCAAATTTTTGATATTACGTGGGGGGTGGCTAGAAAAGCTTAAGTTCAAATTGTCGACCAAAATAACCTTGTGCAATTTCCGCCATCTTGAAAAAACCCTTAAATTCAGTTTTTTCATCATAACTCGGTTCCCCATTGAGATACGAAAATTTTTATAGAATACTTTTTTGTAGCTTTTTTCACGATCTACAATTAAGGTCCTCTACATTTTTCACATATCGATCGTCGTTTTCGAGATATCGATCAAAAATATCGAAAATTTTTGGAGAATTTTTTTTATTAAAAGATAACAAAAAATTAAGATATCAAAAAATGTTTCAAATAAGACTTGTAGAGCGTGTCCAGACCTACAAATTCATTTTTTTATTTTTCATTTCCGACAAAAATGACGACCTCAGAAAGTCAGTAAAACTGTGCCCGGTTTTCATTTGGTTGTATCCACACGTCGAAATGGATAGAGAATGGTTCAGGGAATTATTGCAATACAAAAAAAAATCATAAACCAGCCGAATTATAAATCAAATACATGAAATTTATTGATAAAATAATTTTACATGAAATTTATTGATAAAATAATTTTTATGCAGCAAAAATAATGATTACAGGTGGTAATTTTTTTCATTTTTTTCATTTTCACGTTCACACGTTTCACTTTCACACATTTTCACACGTTTTTCGTCGCTTGGACGGTCCTGGCTGTTAAAGTTCCTCCTCGGTAGATTCTTCGAGTCGTGAAGCCTCTTCAATCGCAGGAAATGATGTTGTGAGGGTCGAAAAATTATAATCATCGTCATCGTCGTGATCGTCGTTGAATAAAATCTCGACTCTGGCGAAACATTATCAAACATTTTTTGATATCTTCATTTTTTGTTATCTTTTAATAAAAAAAATTCTCCAAAAATTTTCGATATTTTTGATCGATATCTCGAAAACGACGATCGATATGTGAAAAATGTAGAGGACCTTAATTGTAGATCGTGAAAAAAGCTACAAAAAAGTATTCTATAAAAATTTTCGTATCTCAACGGGGAACCGAGTTATGATGAAAAAACTGAATTTAAGGGTTTTTTCAAGATGGCGGAAATTGCACAAGGTTATTTTGGTCGACAATTTGAACTTAAGCTTTTCTAGCCACCCCCCACGTAATATCAAAAATTTGGCTTTCTCGGTTCACTTTCTTTTCCAAATGTATATAATGACTGGACTAGTAACACACTTTTGAATGCGGATAAAGAACACCCTAATACTCAATAAGATTCAATAGCTCGGAAAATTGGGCCATAAGGTGAATTGCTTATAACAATTTTGTAGACAATTTCATACCGTTACCTATGTCACCCGTTAATTACACTCCTTTGAAAGGTAACGAGGCGAATACGTCTTTTGAGTCTAATAGATAGGTACCTTCGCATTAAATAAATACATACCTAATTATGAACAATCCACACAACATCATCTAGACCCAAGCTAAGCAGGGCTTGTGTTACGTGTGCTACAAGACTGATAGGATATTCAAAAAATATCAGATGAATTGATAACCTCCTCTTTTTAAAACTCCATTGAAAATAGTCGCTATAAGAAAAAGTCTTATGAAAGCTTTGTAGCTTTGTTTCTACTTGAAATATACATGCTACAGTCGAAAAGCATTCAAGAATTTTACGATCTAAGAACTCATAACATTGCCAAGTTATCTGAATCCACGGTAAATATACCTGCTTTTTCGGGTCGAATTATCAATTTATTTTGCAGCGTGGGTTTTGCCTTACCCAATCAGCTTTATGTACTTTTATTCGTAGCGGTCTCTATTTATAATAGTTGTTTTATTTTGGGGACACTAATGGACTTGCCTTATTAAATGGATGTGCGAGGGTCTCGATGTTATGTTCCCGGGCGACATACACTGTTCACATATTCATTGATTGCCCATCGAATCCTGATTAACATCTAGCTTTAACATCAGCTAACTGATGCGGCGGCCGGCCTGTCACTTTGAGATAAAACGAGTTGTTTCAATCCATGGAATTTTAATATAATTTTTAAAAAGCTGTCTTAATTGAAAACTGCATTCCGCTGCATTGTGTTTTAATTCCCAAGAATGCTCTTTGAAATTAACTTTAGCTGTGAGCGGTCCAATGAGAATATAATAAACGTGAAGTGCTTTGTTTTATGCATGCAAAAGTAATTCCTATTTGCAGTTCGGATTGTTTCTAGATACCTGCTTACTATTAGCAACAAGATCCATAATTAGGATCATTGCATCAATATTAGCTTTAATCAACTAAGCTAAAGTTCAAATATAAATAGTTTCGTATGGAATACGAAATGGCGTAAGTAGGCGCTTCGAGTTTTACATGTCAATTTTACATTTGCATGTAGACAGTTTACTATTTAGTTTGGGATCCTGAATCTGCTTGTAAATTGCGGCACAAACAGGAAGGCTGGTGCTCTTGAGCGGCTGTGGGTCGGTGAGATCCTTCATTCGGCGCTACGTACGTGACGCGACTACTGACAACTAGTGATGTGCCATTCAATCTATCGATCACGCCTAAACAGACACGGTAATCCCTGTAAGAGCTTTCCTGCGATGGTTTGAAGCTACGACAATTTGTTTCGCACACAACAAGCTACATTTATCAATCGTTCTTTGTTCTTTTGAGTGGAACATCCATAAGATGTTAGTTGATGTCAAATATTTAAATAATACAACTAATTTCAAATCTTCATTCAAATCCACTCAGTTCTTTCTTGTTTTGAGTCGAACATCCATTAGATGGTCGGTTGTAAACATGATAAATAATACAAATCATTACAATAAAAATTTACTGTGTTCAATTATTAAATGCGCGAATCCGTTGATAAATGATTTTCGCGGATTAAGCTCATTTAAATGTGAATAAAGTCCAATGCGCTCAGTGTGCCCTGATAAAATCATTTGTGTCGCAAACAATCACTGAATGGCGAGTAATGGTGTACAGAACAACACTAGAGTCGCTCGAGTGAAACGGTGCACCAAATGGATTTTTATTCAGTTGAAGTTACGCGAGCCAATTAGTTTTGTACAAGTGCATCTAGAATGCTCGCTACCTCATTACGCCACTCTTCAGGAAATTCAAAACTCAACCGAGCTCCATTTACGTACTACGTACATTTACGGGTAAAACGAATTCACCTCGCGAAATTTATTTTTCCGTGTTATCTGTTTAATTAACAATCGGAAGGGGAATGTAATGCCGTTCGGCATTTAAACGTAAAATAATAGTTTCCATCTCTATATTATTACCTGCCTATTATGCGTTTTCCATGGCGAAGCCATGTTTATTGGTCAGTTTACATATACATACATATATAACAATGAATGAAACGAATTAAAAAAAGTAGTTTGGGATTTTACTTATTGAAGAATAAGAAGTTCTGAAAATATTCTTTAGTACCTAAGTATATTTATGAAGCTTTACGCAAATTGTACCTTCTCATATCAAGAGCTTTTGTTTGTGGCCTCAGAGCTTTATGTTTTAAATAAGTTATGTTAATACAAAATAGGTACATATGGAACCTCTAAGTAGGAACTTATTTGTTGTTAGGTAGGTATTGTCCATAAAAACATATGGCATGCATACTTTTTCTCTTGTTATATGTATAGAACTTCTGTATGTGTAATATCTATGATAAGTAGTATTTTGTTTCTAAAAAACAGTGACCTAAAATCACTGAAGTATAAAACATGACGTTTCGTACAGGTACTGTGCCTGTACGGTGCTAAGCAATTATTTCCGAGTTTGAAAGACGTAAGTGAAGTACAATTCAAATATAGTAGTGGAGATGCTTGGTCATTGCGCTCGGCGGCACAGTCAGCTCGTTTGTGGCGTCTCGTTTGCGCCTCCTACGTGACAGGAAATAGGCCGCGCCGCACTCCGCGACGCCTAAACAATACACGCTCGTTATACACGACACATTATACTATCCCCTCTGTTTACCCGCCAAATGAAGCCGCTTTGACACCCTTATTTCCACGTTGTTAGTCGAGAATCAACTCGAAAAGCCGACTTGTATTGCATTTTTGTTTACCTGTTCGGTTGATCTCCCAAACCCACGCGCGAGGGATTGATTTGTTCCTTGAGGATTTCATCCTTGTCTCGCGGTCGCTAGACGAACTTATCTGTCGGCTTAAATGTGGCTACCTGAGGGGTGAATTTTTATCCTTCCCTCTTAGTATTCAGGCGATGTAGGCTTATAATTTGCCCGAGGGTACGGCGCGAGGGACCGGCGACGCTGACGTGCCCACACGTCTTAAGAGCCTCCCGAGCCCGGCCCGTCACTCCTTGTAAAATAGCCTGGACGGACTTAACATAACATTTTTCCTCAAATACTAACTCCGCAAGACTCAGCCAGCGTCCACAAATAGTTCGTGTAACATAACCATCATATTGAATTACCTCTCGTTCGAGGTCTACGTGGATTTATCATAAAGACACTTTGGTTTATTGCTTCAATTCCGTAAAGTAGGACCTAGTTCCGGGCGATATCTATCGGAACGAATATCTTCGACTTTTCATTTTTATTGGCATCGCTGGCATACCGCTGAGTCAATGTCAGTGGAGTTATAAATGCGGAACTAGATAAATGTAACCTGCAACATTAGCACCCTGTTATTCGGCACAACGCAACTCAACGATTACATGGCGTGTGCGATTTTTCACTGACGCCCACCCCTGGTTCGGTACAATTTATGACGCGCAGAATGATTTTTCAACATCCATAAGTTAGATTTATATTTAACAGCCGAAAAGAAGCAGAGCTATATCACCACTGGGGGAGTTTTGTACAAGATGCTGAGTCAGCGATTTGGCGCGCCTTGGATTTGGACTTACGAGTTAACTTGTAGGGGGACGGGAAATGGATTCGCTGTGTAGGAGGCATTTAAAGCCGTAAGTTCTTTACAGGACTGGTTGTATATATAACCGTCGTATCTTTTTAGATGCTTCTGGTTTGTCGATTAATCTGAACCTAGGGGTACATTTTCAATCAAAGAAAAATCAAAGAAAAGAAAAGAAGTAAGCGGTTCTCAATTTCGGCTATATGCTTTTTGTGTG
This sequence comes from Eupithecia centaureata, assembly GCA_944547425.1. Lineage (NCBI taxonomy): Eukaryota > Metazoa > Arthropoda > Insecta > Lepidoptera > Geometridae > Eupithecia > Eupithecia centaureata. The sequence goes on from OX155687.1 coordinate 8,318,900, forward strand.
TAAGTTTGTTACTATATCTTCTTTTTTAATATATTTATGAGATTGTCTTATAAAAATATTGCTGGGGATTAATAATTATTACATTATGTTATTATTTCTCACGTAAAATTAAAAAACAATATTACTATTTTTTTAGTTATTGTAGAAATTATAAATTAATAATCACAGTCTTTCCAAAAGAGCTAAAACCAAACAGACTTCCCAAATGAAAACCTGCGTACGTGGACGAAAATACGTTTTTGTATAGTAAATCGATAGAAGTTATTTTAATACAGCGCACGGCACACGCGGCCAATTAATCGGACCGTGTGAGATAAATGCACAGTAATTTATTTCATTTCGCGCCAAACGGCCGCCCATTACATTGAAAATATAGCAAATTCACGCCTCTACAAAATTATTGTACAAATAGACATGCCTATATTTTTCCCTGTTTGCTTGCAATTTGCTTGCGATGACCTTAGAACTCGAGCAAAGTAGGTAGTTGTTGATGTGTTTATAAATTACTAGATGCGCCCCGCGGCTTCGCCCCGCATGGTAATTTTTTTAGATTAAGATTAAATTTCAGAAATTTATTGCAAGCCTCCTAGGGGTAGTTTTGTCAAAATAAAAAAATACCTCGGAGGTTAAAATTTCCAAAATTTAATGGTCTATGTCTTATTCTAGGTCCTAAACTAACTACATACCAAATTTCATTTAAATAACTTAATTAGTTGCGGAGATTCTTAAAACAAACATTCACACAGACTTTCCCATTTAGAGGTATTATATTAGTAAGATATATATTGCACGCACAACAATCAAGTTAGGTATCTACCTAAATTATTTTAATAAAAATGTGTATCACGTGGATTGCTTGAATTTTTCCTATCTTTCTCCGGGTAAATCTTACCTCGATTATTATCCCGTAAGCCACCACATTTTAGTACCTAACTTTGCCCATTTTGGTTTAGATAACTATTGGCTTTATTTTTATCTAATACAAGCATTTTACTTGTAATTTATCGAAACCCAACAATAGCACAGAAGTTTCTTTGTAACAAAGGTTTGTTAGGCAATCCCTCATGTAGGATCTCATAAAATATTTCGCAGATCTACCACGGTCGGCGCTCAATCACATTAGGTATGCGCGTGCCATACGATACATTCCAACCTCAGGATGGACTAGGTAAATAAACTGAATTATGTCTTCCTATACCCGCAATAGATTCCTAGGGTTCATATCACTGCTTTAATAGATATTTAGGTAATGCTGCCAAACACACCATAGCTGTATTAACTTAAAGTGTTTTAGCCTTAGAATTACTAGGAGCGCTTCGCCGTTTCACCCGCGTAGTTCCCGTTCCCGTGGGAATTCTGGGATCAAATATAGCGTATGTATTATTCCAGACTATAATCTATCTTTGCGCCAAATTTCGTCCAGATCCGTTCAGTAGTTTTTACGTGAAAGACATCGATCCATCCATACTTACAAACTTTCGCGTTTATAATATTAGTAGGATAGACTCTATATCAAAGCTCAAAGCTATGAGCTACGAGTTTAAAAGCTGTATCTATTGCAAGTGCATAGATATACTAAAACATAAACTAAACTAAAACATTATGTTATTGAAATAGTTTAGGCAGCAGAGAAGGGGCTGTGTCGGCGAATTGAGGGCATGCACGAGACGCCATCCAGAGCAGCGTTTAGCGTGATTTATTATGATATATGGGTAGACGATAGAGCACAGCAGTAGGCCTAAGCTACAACGTCGGTCGTGATGAATGTGGTCGCGGGCGTGCTGGTGTCACCTATACTGGACTAAAAGTTACTTTAATACAAAGGGATGATTTGCTTTAGCAGTTTTTTGTGAAAAAATGCACAAAATTGTTCAATTATTCGGGATAATCTTCTGCTCTGTTTTGTTGTGCTGTGAGAGTTGAATTTTGAACGTCGGTCGCGATTTTTGCCATTAGTTAGACATTTAATTTACTATAAGTCTAGCCGATTTTTTTCTAGGGTCTTGATAAAATAACATCGAATCTTCATAGATTGCGTAAAGTTTAGGTATAGGTACCCTGTATCTCAGCTGTATGTGGAATTTCATTGCTAAAGTTTTCCAACAATTTTTTATATAGATTACCTATAGAGGAACTACAATGGAAAGGTATTGGAATGGTTTTGATATGCTTTATTCAATGGCACAGTGATGCGAGGGCTGTTCGTGACAGTTAATAGGTTATTCTAGTCTAGACAAAAACTTGCCTGTAGTAGGTGGATTCGTTCAACAGTTATATTAGTAGTAAAGTGTAACAAATAATTGTTTTCCTTAAATAAATAAATAAATAAAAGTATCAGTAAATATTAGTAGGTAGCTAGAAACAAACCATACAAATTTTTTTGTAAATTGCTTAATCAAAATGTAGTAAAAGAAGTAAAGTAAGTAAGATAAAGTTTGCCGTGATAAAAATATGTCTACATGACTCACTTCCTGAATAGTGCTATTTTCTCACTCAGACTTATTTCAACAGAAGGAAACAAATGATTCTTTACTCAATATTGCTTTGTATTGAAACAAGTTTATACCTGTTTCTCAGACTATAGAAGATAGTCTGAGCTATTCATATGTGGAAATCTGTGGACTTTCATATTTTATTTCCATAGTTTAAATAAGTCATTTGGATAAAATAATAATAATAAATAATTCCGGACAGTCCACACAGCATCATCTAGCCCCAATCTAAGCAGAGCTTGTGTTATATAAAATAATAACTAAGTTTGTAACAAATTTAAGGTCGAGCGGGGCTATTCCGACTAAAAAAACACTGACTTAAACTTCAAGAGTTAGCAGTCTCGTTAGTGATAACGATAAGGTAGATTGCATTAATGTATTATCAAAAGGCTTGATTTGAGATCATTTTTCACCTATCACTTAGACAAAATACCCATTTTGTATGTTCAAAAGAACGAAGTTTCTCAAACAAGGCAGAAATAGTTGAAATTACCCCTCGGTGGGGTAATTCCAACTATGGCACATATATATCCTGCTTATATGTACGAATATTGCGATAAAATTATCTTCTGGACTATAATAATGGCATCTTTCAATCAAATTCGTATGTTACAACTGCGTAAGAAGGCTCAGTGTTGCAAAAAAACACTTTAACCGTTTTGGAGGGGTAATTTCAACTATTTTTCATAGATATAGGGCTGCGCGGTGCGCCGCATATGTCGATCAACATAGTCGATAAATTGGATCAAAATAAAATAACTAAATATAAACATTTGCTAGCCCTTACCTACTGAACAAGAAATGAAAATAAGTTTCTTACATATTTAAATTAAATTTATACAAATAATAAAACTAAAATAATAAGTACCTATAGTAAATAGTTAAAAATGTTTTTCATTTTATTCAACTTCCTCAAAGAGGCGAGCAATACATTTCTGAAATTTTTAGGTCTTCGATACCTATTGTTCTGCATTTGACAAATAATTTACTACGAGGGCGAAGCCGCGGGGCGCAGCTATTTATAAAAAAAGTATCGATATATGGGACATCACTAGTTTTTTCAACACCATACAAAACTAAGCGGGGTAATTACAACTTGAGGTTAGTTGGAATTACCCCACTTTACTATTTTGGCGGGGTAATTTCAACTATTCAAAAATCTCTTCAAAAACGTACCTTTTCTTAGAACAAATAAATGAATAACAACTAATAGTTTATATTTTCTTCACTCGCAATGTATTATCTAGAAAACAAGCGTTCAAAACACAACTTTTCACGAAAAATGTAACGAGCGTCTTGGCTGTTACTGTTGCGCAAAATGACGTCTGACAAAAAGTGCCTATAAGTAAGACAGTTTATGCCTTAGAAGAGCCATCTATGAAGCATTGTCGAATTTACCTGTTCACCTACTTGGATCTAGATGGCGTTTTGAGTAAATATGAGTAAAATAAAAGTTATTGTCATTAGTTGGAATAACCCCATAGTCGGAATTGCCCCGCTCGATGTTATACTTATTTAGTTATCTTCATAATATTAACGATGATTGTAAATATAATATTTTTCTTCTAAACCATTTCAAAATTGTATGATTGCAAAGCGTATTTAATTTCCACTCTGCCATTAGACGCGCGAGCCGTTTAATCTTCTTTTGATAGCTAGGTAAAGAATAATAATGAGTTTACCTTAAATTATTTTATATTGAAACTAGCGACCCGCCCCGGCTTCGCACGGTTTTATTATACTAATACCTTCCTCTTGAATCACTCTATCTAAAAAACCGCATCAAAATCCGTCGCGTAGTTTTTAAGATTTAATCGTTCAAAGGGACACCATGACATAGGGACAGAAAAAGCGACTTTATTTTATACTATGTAGTGATAAGCTGCAGGTAGTTCATCCCTAAAAAGAAATAAAAAAGATCTTCGACCGAATCTCCCTAAATGCAAATGAACGCGACCTATTGCAACCAAAGTGCCAGAGCACTAGTTGCCCATTAGAGTGGCTAAGCTGGCTCTGAATTAATCGTTGCAACATGTGGTGTGCTGGGCACACGGCCGTCTCCTTTGATTACCCATAGCTAATGACAACAAAGCCAATATTTATTGCGCTTTGGTCACCGGACAACAGCTGATTTAGATTGCAATATGTGGCTCGTAGCATGTGCATTTAGGTGGGCAGTGTCATTAGGGGAAGATAGAGCATGCATATGTTAAACATTGGCATTAGTACTTGGTAATTTATCCTTGAATCAAGAGATTCATAATTATATTTAAAATTCGAAAGTAAATCTTATATGAATTGCATGAATTAACACTTATTGAACGTAAGTCACAAATAAATAAAATAGGTACTTATGCTAAAGCTTAATGAAAAACAGTACCTACCTACAACAGTCGGCTTTTATTTCTGAAAGCAAAGATTTATTCCAAGCAACCTTTAATTTCAAAGTAATTTTTATCTGACTTACTTTCGCGCCTAATCGGCTGAACGCATTATAATGCAATGTGGTAGGGAGGTAGGCTGTATCTCGGAGATGGATAAAGGTTACCTTTAGTGAATAATCAAATAAAATCTAACGCAAACATTTAGTGAGTAAAACGTTACCGAACTGAAAAACTTTCCCCCTTTATTTCGGCATTAGTTAGGCAGATACTGGATGCGGCAAGCTCAAGACAGTGGTTCTCAATAACAAGCATTATATTACACTAGCTTTCCGCTCGCGGCTTCGCTCGCGTTAATTATGCGATTTGTCCTGCTCTTCAATCTAATAGAACTACAAATCTGCGCAAATCGGGCACTGATTTAACTGATCTGCTTAAAAAGATGCCTCACCTCCAAATTTCAGGGCGTTGTCTGCAAAAAAACGCTTGTTTTCTTTATAAAACATTAATTTTCTAATTAGCTTATTTATTTACTTAAAAATATTTTTCATAAAATTTAATATTTTATATCTATAGTTACATATAAACAATATTTTTGTCATTCTGCTTTGATTCAACAAAAGAAAGCCAACAACTTAAGGCTTTACACCTAAAGTGTAGACAGGATGATAGTAAAGGTATTGTGTTGCTATTAGAAGTTCTAATTTAGAACCTATCAATTTCTCCCTTGAATACACTTTAATATTAAAAATAATATGTAAATCTTTGACGCAATAAACGCGTTAAGTTCACTGTATATTAACATATCGATCTTGCCTTACAATCAGTTAATCAACTATGTAAGCGTTGTCAATATTAAACCATCGTAATTAGCCTGTGGTTGTGGCTTTGATCTCATTAGACGTAAGTACTTTAGTATAGAGCTGTGATAACAAATCATAGTTGGTCGGGAAAAGGGATGCTATTTAAATAGGTTGGGTTAATCAAAACAACTCCCTGAAGATGAATTAATAGGTAGGTAGGTACTCGCTTGCGGTTTATAAATTGCTGATTCTGCTAGCAATTTGTTTTATGCTGGTAAACTAGATAGTACCTAGATAGATAAGATAAGTATACTCGTATTAACTGAAAGTATATACATTTTGTTTATTTATTCAAACACCCATCGAACGAATGTAACAACTACGAAACAAAAATGCTTTAATGTACACCAGAGAAAGAACATTACAAAGAAACATAACATAAGACAAGTATAATGGGCGGTCTTATCACTTTGAAGCGATCGAATAAATCATCTAGAAATGATGAAAAGTTCCACTTTATTCAGTACAAACGTAATAAATTCACAGAGGAGTCGTGAAAAAACTGTACAAAACCTCTCTGTGTAGAAGAGGCCTGCTGACTCTGCATCTCATACGTATTTCCGATATTTCATGAATAATAACTACGATACACGGATATTCGCTTGATAAATATCTACGAACGAGCTATTGTAATTGAGATACCGAGCGCTGAACACGAATTGTGAAACTCAGTCGGCATGTTCCCCATTAATGATCTCCGTCCGTAAGCCTAGTGCTTATGCTCAAGCCTTATTTACCTATCCGCGATATGAAGCTTCGCCAACGCTTTTGATGGCCATAGCTTGATCTCATTTCACGGCGCAATTCGTATCAGTGTATCATTGGCTCGTATGCAAATAAAAGGTGAGCGAAGGCAGCGGAGAGTGGAAGCAGAAATCGTAAAATTTAGCATGTTCCGTAGATCGCGCGGTCGCTCAAGTAGAAAATTTCACTCCTACAAGGCAGTACGCAACATTTACGAGTTTTTCATGGTCCGTACAAGGCTGGATGCTAGCAACGACCATAAAACCTCTCACGGCTCTAAATTCTCAAATAGGTAGGTAACGTAAAAAGTTAGAGAGAGATGTCCTGAAACATTTCCCTGTGGTAGCATTAATTTTGCAACGGACCGGCTGCTCGTTGCTTCACAGCAATATCGGGAAATTCTACGTATTTTATTTTCCAATTGAAGCTTCGAATTTGTAGCCTATTTCTTAGTAACTAGCTATCGCCGAGTGCGCAGACGTTCCGCGGTTTGGACTTTACGACGGACATTCAACCGTCCATTACCGTCACGAGAGGAAAAGAAAAATGAAACTCGATCGTCGTTCTTAAAATGAAGTCGAGCTGCGAGGGTGGAGCCGGGACGATAAATCTCGAGCGGGGACATCGACAGGGCTGCGCTTGCCAACGCACAGGCACAACACCACATTAGGGACCTCGCTAATGTCCTGGTATAACAACCAACTCGGGAGTAATCACCTACATAAAACATCATTTATAAACTTTATTTCATGGAAAAAACGTTAATGTTTCGGATTGCGGGATATGTCGTTACCAGAGCAAGCGCTGGTGTATTGTGTTCGCTGCCAACCTAATGTTGCATAAGCATGCAGTGGAGTTCCTGTTTTGTAAGTGATCCATCGTGTACAAGAGAAGCAGCTAGATTTATTTCAACATTTGCGTAGCTGGTGGGTAAGAGGGAGGATAAGTGAATGCTACGAGTGCGTCAGGATTTACCGCCGGGGGCATGATGTCACTGTCTACGGCGTATATGTGTAGAGGTACGGCGTATATGCGTAGAGGTACGCCGTACATTTTTGGTGCTTTTAATCTTAGTAGTGAATGAATCTAGCCAGTCAAGGTAGTGGCTGGTCGGGTAATAGATAGATAGAAGACTCTTCTATATAAAACTAGCGACCCGCCCCGGCTTCGCACGGTTTTATTATAAGTACCGAACGGGATAAAAAGTATCCTATGTCCTTCTCCTGGCTCTAAACTACCTCCCTGCCAATTTTCAGCTAAATCGGTTCAGCCGTCCTTTAGTTATAAGTGAAGTAACTAACACGACTTTCTTTTATATATATAGAAGTTCTAAAAGTCGGGTGGCTAAAAGTTTAAACTTTGGTAACTATCAATCTAAATATTGTATCTCTATCTTACAAAATTAGCAGACAAAAGCTGCCTATTTTAAGCAAAGCATCAAAAGGACATAACGTTTTAATTGAGACCCTGAAGCCAGCTATAAGTATCAATAAAGGGGTAAAACCAAAGGAACGTGTAATTTCCTTGAATAGACAAATCAAGTTTATTTAAAGACTGCGGGATTCAAGTCTGGGATGTCAATACAAATGGAATATGTTATCTTCAAAATACGTTCCAATATTTCGTTGAACCATTTCGATATAGGTCGGTAGAACCGGATCTATTGATCGTGGGTTGTGACGCAACCCCATATTTTACAGTAAATAGTTGTCCTGTAAACGCTCGTTTGCGCATCGCCTCCATTTATTGTGGAATTGGTCTGCGGCCCCCATCCCTTACCGGCCTAACACACTGGATAACGTGACATGACAGCGCATTGGCAACCACTTCAAATAGGCTCAAGGCGTATCCGTCATCCTTTAATATTCCCTACAATTGTTGACTTTCCAAAACGAGAATAACGTTTTTTTCTATTCTTATTTCTGAGGAACAGGAAAAGCCATAAACTGTCTAATAAAATAGTAACTACGCAAAATAAATGTATTACAACGAAACTACAAGCCAACTACAAGGTGGTCATGAATTCGTGAGAAACTTTTAATAGAATATGTAGAGGTAGAGTAGATGCTACATTATCACTACATAGTATAAAACAAAGTCGCTTTTTCTGTCCCTATGTCCATATCATTATGTCCCTTTGAATGCTTAAATCTTTAAAACTACGCAACGGATTTTGATGCGGTTTTTTAATAGATAGAGTGATTCAAGAGAAAGGTTTATACGTATAATAAAACCGTGCGAAGCCGGGGCGGGTCGCTAGTTTCTAATAAGTGAGACCACAAAGGTCTGTAGATGAGACGAGTATCGATCATTCAAAATTTCAAATGCAATTCGACTGGTTTAAGTTGCTATAGACTCATTCATCAATGCTTGCTACACACGTCTTTGTGTGAGACGTCGTCAGTTCTGTATTGGTTCTATGCTTGTATTGTATCTAGGGCATGTCTGTGCTCTAGTGCCGCTGATCCCAATGATTGGTCTTGCTAATTGACTCGTGGTTTAGACTAAGGGCATCTATTTCAATCGATATTAATTTACTGAACAGTATGTTAGGAAGACCTGCGTCCAGCAGTGGACCAGTAAAGGTCAGGATCACATGTTAGGAAGGTCTTTCACGTCTCTTTACCACTGCTTATGTCATATTTTTGAGTGATTTTAGTTACCTAGATTTAAAACTGTTTGACATGCTGATGCTTCGAATTCTAAATGGGCCTCCGTGATGAAATGTTTTGGCATTTGGCAAATATTCCCCAAAGGCAAACATGGCTGAATTCGTGAGTAGGTAGTTTAGCGTAACCTTTGCTAACATTTTTGGACAGTCACCGAATAACCAATTGGCGTAAAACTGGGATCTCACACAAAAATTCTTTACCTATGTTATGCGCGAAGTCTAGAAATTTAGAGCTATGAAATGTAGGTACCGACTACAGTATTATTTATTTGCTATTTGTTGTAAGAAGGTACAAACTTATAGGTACAATATCAGGTAGGTAGGTTTTAGTAGAGAATGAAATGAAGAACCTCCTTTATAATTTCAATACGGTTCTGGGAAAAAAATATTGTAGGTATGTCTGAATTACTTAGCTAGCCTTTAAGTTCGAAAACGAACTATTCCAGGAAACTTCAACATCGCAGCTTTTATAAAACCTTCATTAGGGCTACAGATTAATGTAAAGCAAGGTTTATCCGAACAGCTCTGTTTAAAACATTGCCTTCTTTTAGAACATTAGCGAGTAATTTATCCTACTAAATACAAACGCAAACTTTGCTCAGAACTAGCACAGTTTCACAGACTGCACCATTTTACCCAATTAGAGTTGAAAGAAAAATGTTTGGGAGTTCGGAATGAGGCACGGGTCGGCTATAGTTTACTTTCCTACATGCTCGGGTCGAGTCGGGAGGAGAAATAGGCCACCTGATGTTTAGTGGCCTTAGTAACTATCGCGCCTAACAAAGCAAAAGGTACCTGTCCTCAGATCAAGTATTCTTTTTCAACCGATGCCGGTTGGCTTCAGAGGTAAGCAAGGTCCCTCGATACTTTTGACAATACAGAGCTTGTGTAAACTGCTTACATGCTTGATTTTTATAATACATATAGTCCTTCGTTTGACAACAATCTCACCTCAATGGAAAGAGACAGTGGACTAGTTGTTCTTCTGGTACGACTCCCGAACTGGTGTTCCTATGTGTTGCTAGTACCTACGAGAAGGTACTTACCTAGCTAATAAAATGTCCTTGTGATATGTTTGCTCCATACATCTTCATTTCAATGACCATTCATTTGCGATCCGTGCGGCGGCCCGTCCTACCAGATTAATGGTTATTCGATTTTCTGCTTACGGAAGAGCCACCTTCAATTTATCCCGCCTTTGACAGCAATATTTCATGGGTTCCTTCGAGATAGCGACGTAAATAACACGTTAAAAGCATGGGAATTGAAACGGAAGATTTAACGGGCATATACAAGACCAGAAGTCTGCCTGCCCGAATTTAGCTGAAATGAAAAACGGATTTAATTTAACCAAGATTTGCCTGAGCATCACTGTAATGACACATAAGGTTCAAGATCTATGCCTGGGCAATGGGCATACCTACAGGCGATGGGTAAAGTTGGGTTGTAGGTACCTAGATAGGGATGCGATGCGATATGGAAATTTTACCTAGTTTTACTAATAGACTAAATAGTACATGAATAAAGGTCCATGAGATTTCTTTATTTTCATTGTGCGTCACGCACACACTTCTCTTTATGTAAGTAATGTGTAGGTACCTTCTAAATTGTATTTCGATAAGTATACCTAAAGAACAATGTACATAGTTCCGAGTTAGTTTATGTAGGTACCATAAAGTTCTTACTGTTCTCTACCACTTAATAGATGGATCTAATCCAGCGTCCGCTCCCTAGATAAGTACCTATTTGAGTTCAGCTTAAGTATAAAGTTACACCATTCCTGGTTAAAAGCTTCAGTATAAACTTGCTGAACTTAAAAAGTATAATCGGTAGGTACAGTCAGGCAGAAAGTTCTAAGCGTCCATGTATATAATAGTAGTTAAGTAAATTAACCAAAAATATCAGACTTAGGTAGGTACTTAGGTACAGTTCATTGTTATCTACGCTAGCTATCAGAGTAGATAGATGTGTACCTACCTGTCCATATTAAGACTTAGAACAGATTACAAATTTTGGTACCTACCTATCTATCACGTTTATACTTAAAGTAGATCATATTATTTATATAACCTACAGTAGGTAGTACAACACCACACTAAGGTATCTGTTTCAACAAACTTAAAAATCTAAACCTAAAAATATTTATCAGAAACAATCCTGATACACATAGGTTCTGGTGGTGGCGTAAATCCGGAAAAATTGCGGAAAACCAATGAAAAATGCGCCTATTTCGGTTTATCCCTAAGCAAACAAGCGCAATATTATTTTTTAATCCGGACATATTGCAAGCGACAACTTTTAGGGACAACTTATGTGGAGTGGCACATGTTTGTTTGGTCATCGCGTCAACTAGGAGTCGAAATGAAAAAAGACGATGGAGGTTTTTTGCACCATACGGATTGCTGACTAAATAACAAAAATCTAGGGCAAATATTGGTAGGTATGATATTTATGAAGCGAGCTGAAATAAGAAAGGGTGGAAACCATCGGATATACCAATTCATTTTTCAAATGGTTCGCCGGCAACAGAAACTTTCAGTGCGTCAATAAGTCGTGAAAGCAATATCTTCACGGACCATAGGGCACGCTTCGCGAGTAACGGCCGAGGAAATGTTTAAACTTGCCAACCGGAATTTGTTTACTATAACTGATCCAACATAAAATGATATCCTAAAAAGATAATAGATTTCGCTATCTGTAAGGCATGACGGCCATTGGAGAGGGTCTTCTTATTTTGGTTAGAGATTGGTTTATGTCTCGATAAGTTTCCTGCAGCTATAGACAGGCGTACAACGCAAACAAAACAGTTTACGAGAGCTCTCTACGATCCACACAAGGACTTTTAGAAACTTTGAGTCTCGCTATTTCGTAACTAAAAATAAATTGGTGCCTGCGCGTAGCGGTGGCCTACGTTTTTGCTTCGCCGTAGATACTTTACAATTGCAAATAATACTCTACCTACGAAAACTAACTAGAGCTACACCGGTTAGGCTGTTCTTTTGAAGATAATCGAAGAATTCCAAATTTTCGAATTCCGTCGTCTAACTTCCAGACATCCTTAGGTATTTCAGAATTATTAGTATAATGTAATGACGTTAGATAAAGGTAGGTATGTCTAGGATAAGATTTTTTTTATTGTACAGAGCAGTGTTTGTTTAAAAATAATAAAACTAATATAAAAAATATAATATATAAAACGTAAAACCTAAACATCAATGTAATTATTCGATTATACAGGGTGGTACAAAAAGTGACGTCATAAAAAAATTAATGCCTCACTCCCGCCGCCGGGGTACCTACCCGAAAATACCCCATGTATTTTCCCCGATTTTCGTAGTTTTCCTGTAATGATTTAAGTTGGTATTGTTTGACAATTTTAGCTCTGGAAATAGCTATGCTCGGAGTTTCTCTGAAGGTTAGGATTCGTAATGAATACATCCGACAGAGAACCAAAGTTATCGTCATAGCTCAAAGAATTACCTAGCAAGCTGAAGTGGCAGTGGGCCGGCCACATCTGGCGAAGAACCGACAACCGTTGGGGTAAACGTGTTCTTGAGTGGAGACCGCGACTCGGCAAAGATAGTGCCGGACGCCTTCTGGCTAGGTGATATGACGATCTGCGAAGGACTCCTGGCAGATGCTGGATGCGGCAAGATGAAGACAGGGCGCTATGGCGCTCATTAGGGAGGCCTGTCCAGCTGTGGACTAATATAGGCTGATGTTGATGATGATGATTGTCAATTTTCGGAAGGAACAGTTAAAACTGCACTAAAAATAGTCCATCGTTTCTGCGCGATTTTAAAAGCTTTGCGAGAACCTACGCTTTCATATCACTAAAACAGAGCTACATAATACTTACGCTATTATTTGCTGATATGACATCGGTCTTATGAACTTATTATGTTTAAGTAGCATTGTCAAAGAACCTATCTTTTAGTAGGTACCATTCTTCCTCTATTCTTTGATTGGTTCTAAGCTGTTAACTTCGAGCTATTTGCTAGGCCCGTAACTCATGGCTACGCACTTCGTAGCTTATATTTTTTACCATGTCCGTATTTAAACCCCGAATCGTTTTGTGGTACGGTACGACGGTCCTAAATACCATAGTAAGAATGACGATGAATAATGCTCCATGATAGAGCATTATTAGTCGTCATTCTTACTGTAGAGCAATATAGCCTCTATCTATGCATAATCAAAGTACTAAAAGGGTTGATTTAAGGGTAAGTATAATAAGAAAACAAAACGCACAAAATAAAACAGGTACATTTTATTGAAAAAAATATGTACACAGCAAAACAAATAAATAATCTTATGTTGTATATTAGTCTATAAAACATTAATTTCATCGAAATAAAATACTATACATAACTACGGTAAGATTATGTACATAATACCATTTCAGAAGGAAGTGCTGGCTGCTATTTGACTAAATATAATTAACAATATGGTTTTAACATTAAATACTTACTATGTCGATATCTGGATTCACAATTACTATTTAGGAAAAACTTGAATCTCTACATACATTTAAAATACGATGATATAAAAACAGTAAGCTATCTGATATTATCATAGTTTATCGGACATCAAGATCATTAAATATTAGTAATCTGCACATTTAATAAATCTAACAATGTCAACAACAAATCACCTACATTTTTGCATACTACTGCAACTTTTAAAGTAATTTTATTTATCAGAATTGTGAATAATTGAAGCGTTTTAGATTTGATATTTTAAATAATCTTCAGTATACAATCAGCATCAAATAACATTATAATGTTACAATTATACAGTGGTTTACTTTATTTAGGTAATTAAATAATACTTTATGAAATAAAACGTTTATTTTATTGTTAATCGTTGAAATCTGTAAAAACATTATTATCCTTGGCAGGGTAAAGTGGAAGATAATAATTTGATGCTGTTTGCAACACAAACAAACACTTATCGATTAGGCGACACTTATAGTGAAAATACTAATAGAATAAATTAAAAAGTAACAGACAATAATCTTAGTTACCTACGTGTGATAAAACCTAGGTGAGTGATGTATGTGTTACCTCTATCGCGCCCCGCACCAGTTTTTAATTTATTGAGGCTTTCTAGTATATCCTATTGTATAAACTCTTGGGACACCATCTATGTATAGCTACACTTTATTGATAAGATCATTGTATCGATTTCATTTCTAAATAAGTTTAAAAATCTTGTAGAAAATGTATAAAAGGCTGCGGTTTTGATTTCATCTATTAAGGTGCAACGTCACTGCATCGCGCGGGAAGTTCAAAAATGTTTGTGCTTTTGTATTTACTGGGTTACAAGTAGTATAGGTACCAGATAAGTTATTTTTGAAAACCATTCTGTCGAATAGTTGGGTCTAGAGGGATTTGGGTTTTCGGTTGCAGTTTCTAAAAAATAACGGACTACATTAATACAAAGTGTCTTCAGCTAGGCTAGGTTGGGTTTTATAAAATACCAATACCAACTGTGATTCTATTGTCGTTTTGGAGTGAGAAAATTGAAAGACTCAAGTAATAAACCTTTTTTTATGTCGACTCTAAACCAACAATAGCGCACTACGGGTTAGTTAAACGATTTCTAGAACCCAGAAAATACAAAAAAGATAATCACTTCGAATTTCCCGCTCGCCCTATGAGTTCCACCTTTATCTCATGATCTAATAACCTTTTCTTACTTTCCAGACTTCATAAAGATATTTTCATATGAGTATAATGTTTATAAAAGTAAAATGTACATAAAATGTATAAATTAATAATCGTACTGTACTTATCCATAAACAACCGAAAGTCCGGGCGAGATGCGCTCGCCAACAATCGTTAGGCCCATGTTATTGTCAATTACTTCATTCTATACCTACATTTTAATATGCTCAATATTTGACTAGAAATCATGTTATACTTATTATTTTTCTAACAAAAGAAATAAACATTTACAAGGTATTTATATAGCATAATTTCTTATCAATTTACAGTTTACTAGCATTGTACAATACATCGATGACAGATTTTTAATTAATATGTAATATTAGTTTTTTTAATATTTGATATTCAGAGAACTCTATTTAGTCAACTTATAGCTAAGATGCGACGACATTGATTTAGAATCATGTGCGTCCATAATCTAAAGATCTACAAATGGATCGCCATCTGCAACACACAATTAATGATAATATAATTTTGTACAAAATACTATAGGAACCTCCGACGCTCAGAAGGAATTTTGACCCAATATGACACAATTCTAATACAACAAACATCAATAAATTCAATATGTACAGTGACCGAAATAGTTACAATACGGAATGGTAGATAAATCACTGTCAAGTAACAATATATTTAGGCATTGAAATAAATTTATTACAGAATCTCGTAATTGTTCTATCTACTGCTATAATTTATAATCATTATTCAGTATCTAAACACGTAGGTTATTGATATAATTTTAATGTGATGCAATTTTTACAAATGACAACATTGAATCTAAAACATTTAACAATACAATATTGTGATGTCCCGCGTTACAACAGTCTCAAAAGATGCACAATATGCAGCAATAATATATCCCAGTTCAAGTAAACGAATGAGGCGGATTGAGATCCTACTATCATAACTTCGGAATGATCAACTCGTCGCTGAAAGTTCCCCGATACGATGGAGGGTAGGGCGCCATTGGACGCGACCATTGTATTTATACTTCACCAGGTATGGCCTTCCGATGCAGTGCGTTCACGTGGGTGACACAAGCCTACGTCATCGACGCTGTTCTAGTATCGTAAAACTGTAACTCCCGAGCTCTATATTGCTTGTACGAATTTGATAAAACTATGTTGTTTTATGATTACAAAGAATTTGCTTGATTGATGATTTGACATTTTTTGTAATTTTCTTGACATTTCTTTCCGAAATTCCATTGACCATTGATTTGGCATTTTTTGTAATTTTCTTGACATTTCTTTCCGAAATTCCATGTTTTGTTACAATTAAGAACTGGACAGTGACGTAAGCAAGTGTCACTCTCGTAAGATCAGACCTTGTTCTGTTGTATCATGGAGGCGAGGGAATGCCTCAGTCACCGGGAGCTGCGCAGGCGCGCCCCGTCGCCCGTCTTCACCGGGTTCGGTGCTATTTTCACTGGATTCTTCTTGGAGATCTTATCTTTACATTTGACTTTCTCTATTTTCTTTGCTCTCTTGGGAGTTTCTGTGATGGGCGCTACATCGCTGAGCTCCGCGCTCGTGCCTTCGAGATCGTTATCTCTCAGTTCGCTCTTTTTGTCCAATTCCGCCATTGCCTCTTGGATCGCGTTCTCAAGAAGTGTGTTCAGTTTTCTACTCCTGTTCAAATAAACAAAAATTTCAGTAAAAAACGCTTTAAATTTTGAAACGAAACCTGTAAATGTTTTCAGCTTCACAATCTGTTAAACGAGCGATTATTAGTTGACTTTGGGTTGGGTTAATAGTTATACAGAATAGCTCTAAAGGTAAACGGAATACAAAATGTCATCGGTGCGACTACAAAGGAATAATAAGAGCACGATGTCTGTGAAAGGGCCGAAATTACTTAGTTGCTGATGGTCATAACGCAAGGATTCCAGAGAAACAGCCGATAATTCGTACGCTGATTACCGAACCTAAACGAATGATGATCAAATTTCTTGTCGAATACTTTAATCGCTTTCAGATTTGACCAGAGATTTGATCAGAGACTGGAGTCAGTTCAGATGAAGCTAAAACTCAACTCCTATAAACCCAGTTCTTGGATGCCATTCTTAGCGCCTTACTACACCTGTAGTTTTGACTCCCTACCAGCAGACCTGGTATATATCCTGGGTGTAGAGGACGTCCATCAGCGAGATGGGCAGAAAACATTCCTAAAATCGCGGGGCCAACCTGGATAAGATGGCGCAGGACCGTGTGGAGTAGTACAAAAGTTTGGAGACCTATACCCATCTGATGATGAAAATTCAACGAATTTGGCAGCGCTTGCAATGTTACCGTCCTTATCATAAAGATCAAAATAAAAGATTGAAATCATTTTAAGTTCACTCAAATTTTTTTTAGTTTTGGGGACATCTGAATAGACACCACCAGCAGCATATGAACAAAGGTTGTAAGTAGGTATGTCGAGAGCGATCAAGACCCACTTCAATATGCAAATATTTATACAAATATATTGTTTATTTACGCTAGTACTGAGTTGACAAGACAACGCTGTTATTCCTTTGTAGTTACATCCTCGTTGAACCCGCGCGAACTCACTTCCTATGCTTAGTGCGGGCGGCGTGGTGCGCCTCCAGGCCTTCAGTCAGTGTGAGCAGCTTGGAGTGGTCAACCAGCCCCGGCGCCTTGTCCGCTCCGAACCAGCGGACGCTCCAGCGGCCGCTGTCGTCCCGCGCCGCCAACTTGCCCGGCCAAGACGGATATCCTTTCACGGGCCCCCAAACGAGATCTCCCACATCGAACTTCCGAGGCTTTTCAACATCCCCGGAGCTCTTCGCATCTACCGACCGATCATCGATTAGCTTCGGTATAATACCTCCACCAATCCGCTTGCCAAGCGTGGTGACTGACGTAGGCTATGACCCTCCCTTTTTTGGCAAGCGTGTTTATGTTTGCTGATGTGGATAAGACCTCCACCTTGGTTCCTTCACCGTTAAATTATCGTGATTTGTGTGCGTGACACATGTGACTAGATTTTTAAGCTAAAGTCTTTGATTTACAAGATATTTGAAAACACTTTTAAATAACAATATTTGAAACGAGATCTGTAATTTTATGAAGACAATGGAAAAATATTTGTCAATTTTAGGCCAAAAAAGTTTTCTTTGAAGTAAATTGTAAATTTCTTTGAATTTAATTGTCTATGGACACAATGGTCCAATAAGTTAATTAAATTGAAATCATTAAATTTCCATTGTTTTCAAAAGTTTTACAAAGGTACAGTAAAATGAGATTTGTGCTTTACTTACAACAATGAACAGATGAAATGATGATCATTACAATGATGCGTTAGTAATGGATTCCCAATTTTGAGCCAATCTTTGTTACGTTCGAGTGGTGCAATGGAAAGCGACAGAAAGCCTGGTGAGAACGTTTTTCGCTGTTTCTATTCGCTCTGATTAGTTTTCCAGTACACCCTTTATACAGCTGTATCTTGTATTAACCCAACCGAAAGAAAACCAATGACCAATAGTATCGCGTTATGTAGAAGCTGAAATATACCACAATATAACATCGTTAACTTCATTATCTTTTTACAATTTTAATCTTGTTCTCTGTCACCGGAAAAGTACACAAACCGGAGCAGAAAGAATCAGATGATAGTCAAGAAGAACTCACTTGATTGTGACAATTTGGTAAATTAATGCGAACATTAGATGGTATATAAAAATTGATTCAATAAGCATAACAATTTGTCACAAACATAACATAGGCACTAGGCAGTGATTGACTCTAATAACGTAACAGAGTGAGATAATTTTGACCACGAATGCCTACTTTTTCGGTGACTCAACCTGAGCAAGGTATATTATAGTCAATCCAAAACCAATACAAGACACAACATAATGATAAATTTTGAATTTGGTTAGGTGTGACTGAAGCGTGAAATGGTTCTGGATATTAGTAGGTTTATCATTGATAAGTCACACGAGAATAAGTAACATTTTATAAGAATATCATGAGTAAAGTCAGAAAGCTCAGTATGTACATGGCAGAGGTTTCAGTGTCATTGTGCTGGAAAGGAACATTTTATACTTATTTTCCACCGATTTCAAATAGCTTGATGTGTTCTTTATAAAAACCAACAACTAACTTCAAATTTAGGACACCTCGGGATCTAAAAATATGCATTATTATGGATGGCTCAAAAACTACTAACTAGTCAACTTGATCATCATATGTGCATGACCACAAAAGAAGAAACGTAACGTCACATTTGATTTTAAATGAAAAAAAGATCATCAAAATCACTTTTCTGTGTGAATAATCCAGAAAAAGTGATGTCACTTAAAACACAGTCGAATTGAGAACCTCTTTTCTCAACCAATTTTTCTTTTTTCATATATAATTTGGTATAGCGTAATGAGAGCAAGATCGGACCTGTGGTTGGTTTTGGAGTACTCAATAATCCGTGAAATTTGAAGTCAGTTTTTAGTTTATGAAAGAAAACATTTGTGATAAGCTATATGACATTGCATTGTTGAAGAGTTTCAAAGCGTAGAATAGAAAGGACAATTTACTCACCGTCATTGGCGCCTATGTTATGTCGATCAAATGCTCGTGCCAAGCCGGGGTCTGCATTCGACCCGGATGGTTGGTAATGCCTTGTTTGTGGTTTTTCAGAAGGCATTCCCATATCATAATCATTCTCTTGAGGCGCGTGGATCATATTGTAACTATTTGTGCGCATAATTTTGTCAGATCTGTATGTAGAACCGTCTCCGTATTCGTTTTTCCTCTTGTATGTTTGTGGACGATCGTAATAGTTTGGCGCCATGGGCATGTGAGGATGCGGTAGGTTCATGTTTTGGTTGTAATGTATCTCGGTAGACTCCACGGGATTGTGGGGGCGGCCTTGACGCATCATTGCCATGTTGTTCATCATAGCTGGAATGAGAGTTTTTATGTCAGTATTTTAGTTAGAGCTTTTGTGTACGTACATAAGAAGGTTATGTTGAGTAATAATAATAATATAGTTTATTTTTCTTCACAAAGGTTCTCTTATTGTAGGTACAAAATGAAGTCTTGATGTTACTAGATTGAACCTGTATTGTGAAGACTGGTGCCTGATGTAGATTTAGTAAATCTGTATTACAGGTCACCAGAGCTTCACTCTACGGTCCCGTACAGTAGTAAACTGAAATGTTGCAACTTTCAAAGTACCACTTGGTCTATGCCCTAGGCCAATCTAAGGTATCATATTATGCGACACGAATGGTCATACCTTTAGCACTACGAAGGTTGTAAATTGTGTCTTAATATAGGATGAGCCATGGTAACTAGGGTAAAGTCCGGATTTATGCCCCAGGACGGATTTGAGCCAAACTGTCAAAAAACATTAGTAAGCATAGGCTAACTATGTCGCCTAGAAAATAAGCTTAATAATACTTCCAAAAAATACTTTTTGTTATCAATAGGAATTTTCCTCGACCTTGCTAAAGCTTTTGACACAGTATCTATACCTATACTTTTGCGCAAGTTAGAACGTCTAGGAATCAGAGATACTCAGTTAAAGCTCTTTACAAGCTACCTAGAACATCGCACTCAAAGCGTGAGAATTGGCAGCGTCCTGAGTGATGAGCAGCAATGTACATCCTTCGGGGTTCCCCAGGGAAGTATATTGGGATCAACCCTTTTTCTAATATACATTAACAATTTGTGTAACCTAAAATTAGAACATGGCATAATTATTTCCTACGCTGATGACACTGCCCTTCTTTTCTCAGCAGATTCTGATAAGGAAGTCTTCGAGTTTGCGCAAAACAGATTCAATGTGGTTAACAAATGGCTACAGCACAACCTACTAACATTAAATACAAATCCATAAATACCTTATGGACAACAATTCGGACTTTACCTCATACCAAATTCTTACTAAATTTAGGAATTCGAAAGTAACTCTGTGCGTCTGTCTGCCTATTGTTTTCTTATAATTAAACGGTTGAAGTTAATTTAACATCAAATAAAATTGTATGGTAAAATTGATGAGGATTACAAATTTTATGTATACATATAATCTTGAAGGGGAGGAAATTGAGGACGAAAGTATGTATCGGTGTGGCGACATTTTAAAATAAGATTAAGATTCCTATAAGAACTTCCTTTAAATATAGATCGAAAAATTTCAATAATATTTGGCAGAGATTTTATAATAATGACTCAGACGAGAGAACTGTTTAGATGATCTCGTTGGCGCTGCGGGCGACGGATGCTTGACGCAGGAGGTTGTAGGTTCGATTCCCGTTTCGGGACAAAATAATAATAATACGTTTCTGTTAACGGGGTAATAGCGAAGAGCCTCGATAAACATCTCAAGAGACTCTCGCTAGGATGTTGGATCAAGGGTCAGATCCAGAAAGCGGTTCTCCTGGATTCGGCGCGTTTCGTTAACTAGGAAGTTCCTTTGTCTGCAACCGGCTGCTTGAGCCTAGCTTCGTGGCCGGTGATTCACCTTTTTGATATATTTTTTACTGTGATTAGTTTTATAATATTTTTGTATTTTCTATCGTAAAAAAATAATTTTTAACGAGAACTATAAATAAAGTAAAATCATAATAAATAATTCCGGACGGTCCGCAATATTGTACGATCTGCAGATATTTCTTCAGGTTTTCTATGTAAAAAAAGATCTATCCATGTAAAGCAATGTAATAAGTACTAGTATCTGGCCGCGACTTCGCACGCAATGTGTCTATGGTAACGTCGCAAGGCTATTGCTATCCATTTGCATGGTATCTGATTTATGGTATAAAAGTAGCCTTTGTGTTTATATTCCAGAGCTACGTCAATTAAAAATTCCCGATCCGTTCAGTACTTTTTGCGTGAAAGTTGAACAAACATCCATATAAAAACATAAACATATAAAAACTTTCGATTTTATAATATTACTAGCGACCCGCCCCGGCTTCGCACGGTTTTATTATACGTGTAAACCTTCCTCTTGAATCATTCTATCTATTAAAAAAAATTGCATCAAAATCTGTTGCGTAGTTTTAAATATTTAAGCAGTCAAAGGGACATAAGGATTTAGAGACATAGGGACAGAAAAAGCGACTTTGTTTTATACTATGTAGTGATTTATATATAGGTATATATCAGTTAGCCAGCACTATATAACACAAGCTCTGCTCAGCTTAGTGCTAGATAATACTGTGTGGATTGTCCAGTATTATTTATTTATTTCAACCTTCTACAACAAAACACTTCTAAAGGCGCGTGCGAGAACTAGTTAGTGTTATAATTTGCTTCATACTCACTATTAGATTCATTGTCAGTATGGAAGTCAGTTCGCGGCGTCGGCCACGCGTGCTCGCGGGCTTCTGCCATGTCCTGCTCGCTGCTTGACACGCATTGCACCATAGCCTGGAAATAATACAAAACCACGTTAGACCAAATGGCTTGAACCCGCAGCCCTCGGAGGCCATAGCAAACTATAATATTTTATTACAGTAGGTAATAAATTCTTATTCACGGTTCCCTTTTTCGCGTTTTCTCTATTAGCGGGAAAAATAAATGTGACTCGTTTCCTGTATTCACGGCTAAATATTTCGCTATTCGCGGATCCAGTTGGTACATTTAATCGAAATCGGCGTCCTTTATTAACGGTGCCGGTGCGGCTTTTACAAATGCTTCTGCGGTTGCACCGAAATAACATTTATAAAAAGGAAAATAAGTCTTATTGCCACTATGCTTAAAGTGCGTTGTCAAATTCGGAAGGTAGTCTACGGGTTGCAACTTCAAAAATAAAGCCTGACATGGATACACTCGTCAAAAATAAACAGTGTCAAACATCGCATTGATTCGAGTTCTTGTACTTATTTTGTAAGGTTTGTAATGAATAAATAAGCTTTAATAATAAATAAATCCATACATAGAAAATTTTATATTCCTTTTTTAGGGCCGATCATAAACTTGAAGGTAGTGAAAAATTTGTATGTCTATGGGGCAGATAGTAAAATTAAATTGAGTATTGCAGGTTGCGGCCCGTCGGGCGATGAAAAATTGATTATTGACCCTTGCACAAAAAAGGTTGAAGATGCATGCATTAGACTAACTGGTCTTGTAAACATTTTGTTTTGTTTGTTTATGTAAACAATTTGATTTTGATTTATTCTGCACAAGTGTCAGTTCAGCTAGGCGGCGGATATGCGTTTTTTTGGCGCCAATAATGCTAATGCCGATGATCATATTGTACATAGAATAACACATAGGTTAAAATTTGGAAATTTTAAGGGGGTTAAATAGGGTGGTAAAGTTTGTATCGAAAAATTTATTATTCCTTGGTTTGATTCACTCAAAATTCGGTATAAATAAACTGCAAAGTAAATAATTAAACACGTATTTTTATTTTTACGAAATTACTCCTAGGAGTCGAGCAATATTTTACTGAAATTTGACAAATTAGTTTCCATGTGGGTGAAACCGCGCGGTGCATCTAGTTCAAAATAAATTATTTTTGTTTATTTTGTATTTATAAGAACCCTAAAACTTTTATTCCTGTAATTACAAAGTTACACGAAAGTTTTAAAGTTATAAAAACAAAGCATAACGTACCGATGAGTTAGCGTCCGCGGGTTCCGGTGACTTGGTGGTGGTGTCCGCATAGTTCCCCTGCGTGGAGAGACAGCGCTGCGCGTAGAGGCGCGGGCTGGCGGCGGCCTCGCGGGCCCCCAGCGGGCTGTGAGTCGTCGTATCCGGCGGGCTGCCCCCGGCCTGCGCGCTCTCCGCCTTGCGCTGCGTCTGCGTCGACACAGAGTGACGCACATGCCCGCACTCCACCGGCCCAAACTCGCTTATAAACTTCGCGTAACCCTCAGCGTTCTCTATCTTCATCTCTTCAGGGTTGTCCTTCGCTTCCGCTTGCTCCGGCGGCATTTCGATGAAGTTGCGCGATTTCTGAACGATTTGCTTGTTGATCAGCATGTTTGGATCGATGCTGAGTCGCGACTGATTACCGCTTTGTAGGTTTAATGATGACATTTGCGTGTTGTGGGAGTTGGAGACGAGAGTCGTCTGCTGTTGTACGATGGTTGTGTTCTGGTGGACGAAGGTGGAGTTTGTTCTGTTGTTGGTCGCTTGCTTCGGAGAGACGGGGACCATGACCGCTTGGCCCATTTGATTCGTTTGTATGAACTCCTGCGCTTGCATGTTCCCGGATCGTACTTGCTGGCCGGTGTTGAAAGTCACGTTGGTGGGACTCAGGTTTGCTAAAAGCGGGCTGAGCTGTCCGTTGAAATTGGGACTGTTCATCATGACTTGGCTGTTGGGAGAGAGGAACTGAGCGCCGGGGCTGTGCTGCGATTGAATTATCTTCCCTTGCTGGTTCTGCGCTCTGATAACGACGCCACCGTTGGCGCCCGTGAATACGCCCGGGTTCTGTACCGGCGTCAGAACGTTTTGTCCGTTTACTGTTTGTAGCTGCAGCTGCATGGGCATTCCCGTGGAGTTATCTTGTATGATGGTTGTGCCGTCTGCGGTCATCATCATCCCGCCGAGGTTGGGCACTATGAACTGTTGGAACGCCGGGAAGTTTGGCATCACTCCGCTCGCGTTATTGATCAAGTTCACAGGCTGGAGAAGATTGATCTGTTGCGACGGCGAGGTGTTGGTGATGATCTGTTGAGATCCATAGTTGTTTGCGTTTCCCTGGCCGTTCATGACGATATGCGCCGGGGTTCCAGACTTCCCGGGAACTATGGTCAACGCTTGCAACATCGGAGTGGGCGAGATGTTATTATTCGGAGACAGTTGGAAGCCTCGCGGAGAAAACTGCGGGCTCGTGTTATGCTGAGGAGAAGAGTGCACCATTATGTTGCCCTGATTCTGTTGAGGCGCAGTTATTTGCAATACGTTCGTTATGTTGGTGGTTTGGTTTTTCTTCTTCTTGCTTCGTTTCTTTACATTTTCAGGGGACAACATAGTCACGCCTTGCATGAAGCTCTGGTGGCTTTTGACTTCCATTTGCCGCGTGGTATCGTTACTCGACTGGCCTGACACGATGTTCCCAGCGACTAGTTGTGGCATTACCGTGTTCTGTTGTACCACTTGTCCATCGACAGACATCATGGGGTTCTGGATCACGAATGGTGGTTGCAGAGCATTCACGACGACCGTCGGCTGGTTGACCATGGATTGTACGCCGCCGACGGGAGGTATGTTTTGTCCGGAGGCGCTCACGTTAGCACCCGAGATCGACCCTTGCCCCGAAGCTAGCGTCGATATCATCTTAGGCGGGGGTGGAGGCATTTGATTATTCGACACGATGATCTGCCCCGTGGAAGAGATCAGAATCTGTCCAGGCGAAGTTCGTTTATGGACCGGAGTGTTCGACAGTGTATTGTTCCCTTCAGACTTGCTTGATGGAATGCTTCCTATTACATTCTGGACCATTTCTAGCGGAGATTTGGATATCATGTTCTGAGCTGTAGTTCCAGCGATATGGAGCGGGTAGCTTGTTGGTAAGTTGACGGAGTTGAGGAATGGGTCTGGTTGGTTGTTGGGGATGGCGTAGGTCGTGGCCATGCTGACGCTCTGCGGTGGAGGGGGTCTCACGAAATTAGCTTGAGCAGCGTTTATGGACGTAGTGGCGGTATTGGCTTTACCGGCTAATACCGAAGTCACAGTATCCCTGGTTACAGAAAAACCGCTCGCCATGGTCGTGACAAAGGTTTGAACGTAGCACGCTTGTATCAACGAGTAGGCTGGCCCGCCGCCCATGTGCGGGGGTGGGCAATACCCCGGCATCGAATTCTCGGTATTCCTACGAGATTCCAAACGCACCAGTTCCTGAGATTTCGCAGCAGGCTTCACTCCGACCATTGATATGTTATCCACCTCCATAAGATTTTTGTTCACGTTGTGGTTCGAAATGAAATGCATCATCTGCGTGCCGGATATCGTGGAAGGCGTACCGGGCGAACTGTAAGGGTAGCTTTGATTGTTCGGGGTCGAAGGGTTACCGTTGAAGTTGTCTTTGTAAGGGTGAGGGTAGGCCGGGCTTTGAATATGATAGGAGCCGGTACTACTATGCGGCGTGTCGGTGTTCCGCGAGCTGTTTGACAGCGTGGGGGAAGGCTCGGGCTGTTGCATAGTCTCCGATACGTTGCTAGTGCTCACAGTACCAGCTTGTATCGGACTGCAGTTGCCATGCACTGCGTTTCTTTCGATATAAGTGGACGATGTCACCGGATTGTCGTCGAAACCGGCCTTCGGTCTGGACGTCGAGCTACCGTCGAGTTCCATGCGGTACATGTTATGTTTCATATACTTGAGCCGCATTTGGGTGTCGCCGAATTCGGGGCTATTGCTTTTGGAGGATATACTGCAACCTTTGCAGCATTGTGGTACGGCGTTATCTGGTCCTTTGTCGGATAGGACGCTGCTATCCGGCGTGGTATTGGGAGACGGGGAGGCATTGGGCGCGTTGTTTCTGTAGACAATGGGCTCGCCCGGCTTCGGAGCCATCCTTAGATTATCCATTTGGTGCTGAGGACCGTAACTGGTGCTATGCGACCCGTCAAAATGACTTCCATCATACGTTGATTTAACACCGCCTTGTCTTGAAATGGTGTTGTTGAGTAGCGCAGTCTGCTGAGCTAAATAGCCGCTAGGGTCGTCCATGAATGAAGGAATAACATTCCCCGTGTCTCCAATAGGGTGTAATTTTGTATCGTGTGGTAACCTTAGATTCCTGCCCAGGTTTAGAAGTTTATTCTTCACAGTTGGACTGTTCTTCTTCTTGCCCTTTGCGGTTCCTTTGCCTTTTTTCTTTTTTGTTTCAATCGCGGGCCACTGTTGGCTCATCATGTTGTAGTGTTGGGGGAGCGGAGGTACGCGCGAGCACATTCCTTGTGGAATGTTCTGTTCGTTGCTTGAAAAAGAGCTGAACGAACTGGATGAATCTTCCGACATATTCGCATTAGGATCTTCATAGTCGATATTGTCTATTTTCTTTAGTTTCGGATTGGGGCTAGTGATGGGATGAGAGTTGTTACCATCAGGTCGCTTGACTTGCCACGGCGGTGTCTTAGCGGGGTTGGCTTTCACTATCGCACCGTTTTGTATGACGAACTGCCCTTGATTCTGGGGATTGTTCTGACTCGAGTTATCAGAAAGCTGGTTTTTGTAACCCTTCATTGCCATTTCGATTTGCTTTTGATTCTGTTGGATGAAAATCTGTTGCTGCTCGTTGATTTTCTGCATGACTTCCGGCGTCAGAGCTTGGTTGAGACCGCAGAACGTTTGGGAGTCGTCTTCTTTGGGATACTTTTGTTGCGTTTGCTTGTCTTTTCTCTCCTCTTTTTGTTCTTGTTCTGGGTTCGGTGGCATCATGTTAGATGAGTTTCTATTGTAGTTGGGATGATAAGTGTACGCTTTGTTGATGCCGATGATCTGTCCATTGGCGCCCCGTACGGGCATACCGTTATTGGGGTTGTTTGTAGCTGCCGTTGGTTGCCCGTCGGGTTTCTGCTGCGTTATCCAGCCGCTGTTGACTGTGATGTAATGAGAACTCTTTTGTAGGTGTGTGTCTTTAGGATCGTCTTGAGCGGCCGGGTTGTGGATGTGTTGCGCCGGCGCATAGCCGGGCATTTGTTGCCCCATGGCGGCCCGCGAGTTCATGCACGGAGAATTCGCCTCGTCGTGAGGCTGAAAAAGAAATAAGATTTGATTAGTTCTTGACATTTAAAAATAACTAGCGATCCGCCCCGGCGTCGCACGGTTTTATTATACGTATAAACCTTCCTCTTGAATCACTCTATCTAATAAAAAAACCGCATCAAAATCCGTTGCGTAGTTTTTAAGATTTAAGCAGTCAAAGGGACAGGGAAATAGGGACAGAAAAAGCGACTTTGTTTTATACTATGTTGTGATGCTGGACAGCATCGTCTAGCCACAAACTAAGCAGAGCTTGTGTTATGGCCTATGGGTACATACTATATAACTGAATAAGTACTAAAACATTTGTTTTGCATTACATAGATAGGTGTTTTTTATTATACAATGTGATTCTTCGAACCTTGATCAAAAGATATGTGCGGATACACGAGACATATTTATCGGTAAAAATCAAGATAAAAAAAATTATATGTTATTTATCTCAAAAACAAAGCAGTTTTAATAATTTTTAAAATGAAGACTACTTCATCTGGTTTTTTCTTCGTTTCTTTTTGAGTAAATGGTGTATTTTATTCGAAGTAGTCTTATTTGAAAGCTAGATAGTTTACCTAGCTAATAAAATAAATAAAAAATACAAATACGATACATAAGTGTAGTAAAAACAGTATTTTTTTAGAAATAAGACAAAAAAAAACGATTTTTATTTTATTTTTTCTCTGTAACTTTAAAACTGGGTAATTAAGGTGTACTTTTTTGCATGTTGTATTAAACTTCATAATTTATTCTACAAATCCTTCAAAAACTGGGGGTCTATCTTTTTCCGTTGTCATGTTATTCACCATTTAAATTAGGTACTTTCTGCCATTTAGATTAAATCAGTTGAGATTCCTGTTGATATCTGTACTTGACTTGTGTTTAAAAAAAATAACATTAAATTTTTTTTATCTCGGTTTTTATCGATAAATATGTGTCGTGTATCCGCACATTTCGTTTGATCAAGGTTCGAAAAATCACATTGTATATAGAAAACAACATGTACTCCCTAAAAAAATATAGGCGGGAATCGAACCTCCTACCTCCGCCATCGCATGTCATGGATCTTCGCCCGCTGCGCCACAGAAATAAGTTCGTGACAGTGTAAAATAATAAAAACTTGTTAAGAATTCAATAAGCATTTGACACAAAGCTAAACTGCAATAATCAATCTCCGATTCAATTACATTAAGTAAAGAGACCATTCGGCAATTCCGAAATGATTCTAACATGGAAAACCAGCAAACTAAATAAATAAAACTGGCCGAAGGCGCAAGCAGAGCTGGCAACGATTCAGCTCTTATCACGGCTATGAATACTTAATAATACACAAACGAACCTTGAACTCGCCGAGAGGTCGATCCCTTTGCACCATCAGTTGGGACACGCTCATGTTGGCCGGGAAACCAGCCCTCTTCTTCATTTTCTTCTTTAACATCGCTACTTCAGTTCCCGCCACTGAAAAAGGAAACGACATAAACTTTATCACCGTTTGATGACTTTTAAGGCGCTCTTAAAAGATTTATCATCGCATATCTTTTCTTTTCGAAATACAGTTAAAGTTACGTTACGTGTAAACTCAAGAAACAAATATTAACTCTTGAAGTAGCAATTTATAAATAGACGTGCTCAATTTGAACAACCTAGCCTTGGGGTCAATCTGCTAAAAGTAATTGAAGTTGGAGTGTTCAATAAACAAACGTAGGTACGCGACGTCATTGAGTTGGCGTCGGGACGGACCGGGTGACTTTGTGCTGCTCTCCAGACGACCTAATAATTTCAAAGAATAAAGGTACTTAAGTCCCTATCTTAAAGAGTTCATTCTCGTTCGCATCTTATTTATCCAGACATGCTGCACAAAGATTTAAAGAATTCTTAAACATCTGGGCCCATCACACAATGCGACTTCTTCTGGTGCTGTTCGTCATTTTTGACAGTGTTGTCTTAGTCCTGTTAAATCATTTTTAAATTAATTTGTCAAACACAAATTAATACCTACTTAGATTCAAATATTCCAATGATACTAAGAGTTCAATTAACTCTATTGAACCGAATCCCGACCAATGAAATCACGAAAAGCCAGATTACCAACGAGGGAAATGGAAAATGCGCGGTCTCAATACAAATAGGAAGAGGAAAGAGCTCCAATGATTGACCCATTTATATGTAAAACGATACTGCCGATAAACATCGCTGCCTTCGACAGCCGGGACCAATCGATACTCGCTCCGACTCGAATCTAACTTTTAATTAATGCTTAAACAAAGCAAATAATACCCAATATCCATCATACCGATCAACCTAATTTACAATCATTATTCATTAATAGAAGGAGTTGATAAAGTTTAAAATGTAGTCGTTTTCAGTAATTCTATAAAGATTCATAATTAGTTAGCGAGGCGAGTATAATACCGTTATCTATTTGCACATTATCTGGCAGATTTGCAATTAAAATAGGGGCTGTATGGGCGGCGGCGGGCGCGGCAGGTCTCCGCGAGGGTGGCTCGGGGAGGCAGGCGCGAGGCGGGCGGAGAGCGCGACTGGCAGATCAATAGTCGGCGGGGTGCGCGCCCAAGCCAGCGCCGGCCGCTCTGCACCACCGCCGATTGTTTCAAATTACACCCGCGCCTTTGTTCCCGCCACTGATCGAGTCGCCGCACTTTTTGTTTGCTCTAAACGGCCGACTTCCTTTACGGTAATTACGCAATTCTGCGGCTCGCCGTATACACTTCCCGATTTAGCGCTCACGATGCTTAATCTTCTTACGAGCCTTATCTACCATCGGAATGGATCTGAACATTTTTATTAAGCTTACAAATTAATTTTATAGTTCCTTACAACGTAAGTACCTGCTAAGACTTTGTAAGGTTTCCTGCGGGTAATGGTACTCGGCCGTTTAGGTACAGAACCTAAGATATAATCTTAATCTTGGGTTAAACGAAATTGCGGAAATTTCAAGAAATTACACCTCAGTAATTAAAGCACCATCACTGGTCCCATAAACAAGTGCCAATAAGACATTAAAAATCCAAAAGTTTACCTACAAGAGTATCCAATAACATTAAACAAATAAGGTGAACCATAATGCAAAATTTAACAACACGCTGCGAATGCTAGTTTTAAAATTAAAGCTGGTTGTTGTACAAATATAGAGGTGGGGACAAGGCAGCTAGGATTGCAAAGGGGGTGTTGGGTGAAATGCAGGTTGTTACTCCCGGACGGACGGCTGACGAAGTGCAGTTACCCGCTATTCATGCCACACTAAATGCACCCCCTTACCCCCTTCGTCTCGCGCTAGCTGCCACTTAACAACAAAGAGACCGCTCTACCCTCTTTGTTATAAGAAACAACTCAGTTCTCCGACTCCGAACAACCACTTGCAAAAGCTTGCTCCCTCAGTAATGGATAGTGGTAACATACCTCTTCTGACTAGAGAGTTAAATATGTCGACATTTGCAAAATCTTCGAGGATTGTTTAAATTTAAATAGGGTAGTTCTTTAACAAACACCGCGACGCGACGCAATCATCTTAAAACGTCCGCAATGTAAAGTCAACGTGTCGCAATTTCAAACGGAAGCAGAACGACCCCTAAGCTCCTAAACCGGACCGTTTTCAGGAGAGAATGAACCATTACATTAACAAAATAGTTGGTTAAACTCAAACGGAACATCAGTTGGTAATGAGAAAAGACGGGAGGAATGAGGGGATCTAGTTAGTGTCAACGGCACGGGCCGGTAATGTACGGGAGCAGGGTTTCCCGGCTAATCCCGTTCGGTTCACACTCATGTAATTGGATGAAGGAGGGCCGAGAGATTGTGCCCGGAGCACCCGCCCGCTAATCGGATAATAATGCTTCCGATGAACTGAACCCGCTCTCAGACCAACCCGTGCCCATTAACTTCGTGAATTCAAATGCATACATGTGCTGTGCATTTTGTGCAATCATTCAGAGATAATGCGTTAGAGAATTTGGAACATCAATAAACCGCAGCGCTTGATAAAGACTTTATAGGTAGAAGTAGTGGACGTTAAGGGCAATAAAATATTAATATCAATATTTAACAAAGAAATTTCATTCGGTTTAGGTTTCCATTTCATTCTACCAAAGAAACATGCTTTCGAGTTCGAAATTCCATACCAATGAAACTTTATCCAACATTATTCAAACAATAGAATTTCAAAGCATAACGAAACGAATTCTTAGCTTCGCAAGCCTTGGACATAAAAGCTATAGAATTACTTTATGAAAGTTTAAGGACCGCGTTCCCGGACAAACTCAGCTAAATGATAAAGTGAATTAAATAAAGTGGGAGTAAAAAAGCCGTTACGGCTTCCCTCTGCATCGCATGAATACTGATGCACTTTAAACACAATTTACTCTCTGTTGTTTCGAAAGAAAATCTGTTCCTTTTCCACACTAACCTCCCATAGCTTCATAAATAATTTGTTTACTGTGACTTCAGGTCTATGTTGCTTACTTGTCAAATTGAAGATTGTGTTCTGTCATGTTTATTTACCGCCCCGAAGACTAAGCTACTCGGCGGAAATTGAAGGATAAATATTGTGAAATCAACATTTTCTCGTTAAAATGATGGATTGAGGGAGGGTTATGGGGAATTTCCAATATTCCTGATGTTTTGACGATTAAGAGGTACCAAAGTCTATCAGGAACATTCGGGTAATAACAGAGTATTTTCATCTCTTTGAACGCTGCGTTGTTTGAGCATTTTGCAGCTACAATGATAAATCGATCGCCCGTTATTGCGCAGCGCAATTTCGTTTCCACGCCTCATTACCTGCAGAATCAACTTTTTACATATCAAGTGTTCTTTTTTAATGTTTTGTGGTTATTCGTTTACGTATCATAATATTACTCACGAGAATCAACCATTTTTTTTAGATACTAGTTCATGACCGAGCCTTTGGGCGCGTTTTTTTCGATGTGTTGGGTTGGGACGTTTAAATATTTAATAAAATATGTACGATTTATGTATAAACCACACAAATGCACCTTTGCAAGCGGTGCATTTTTACTTACCTTAGCTTAATGCGTTCGACCGCAGTCCGGTTTATTCATATCATTTTCAATTAGCAATAAATCAGTTATCAGTTTAAACTTTCTATCAATTATCATCTCTTATCATTATCATCTAAAGTTTTTAAGGTGGAAACCTTACAAAATAGTTGTGGACGATTCACACAGCATCATCTAGCCGCAAGCTAAGCAGAGTATGTGATATGGGTACTAGATAACTGATTTACTTAAAACGCACATAGATTTAATTTGCACTCAGAAACTGAAAATAGCTTCAGATCGTGCAAGCAAACATTTGTCCCGATAAGGAAAATGAACCCGTAACATCTCCTGTTTTGCAGGCGTATGCCAGAGAGGTCGCCAGGAGTTAAGTTTTATTTCTCTCCCTTGAGAAGAAACTTGTGGGATGAAAATAGCCTTTAGGTATCTTAAATCATGTTTTGAAATATCTACATGCAAGATAAAATTCATTTCTGATTTTATCTACAATGCAAGTTCTTTAAGTTATAATAGATATTTATAACTCTTTATTTTGTTATTTAATTAAATTTTTATTTTATTTAGTATAATGTTTTTTTTTATATTTAAAATTACTTAAGACACATTTAAAAGCCATGGATTTTTAAATACAGCTAAGCTTAGTTTAGTATTCTACTGGTCTAAGATGTATACTATAATAGGAACTTTCCACCAAATACTAGCATATCCCAATACCAGGGAGGCTAGGTTGCTGTTTGATTTAGCAAATTGTGCTGGCTCAAACAGCAACACATAGGTAGGTAGTTAAGTGGTAATTAAATAGATTCTTAGTTAAGTATAGTAATAGTTCATAAATTAATCTTACTTTAGTGTTAATTTTTTTTTGTTCTTTCTAGAAGTGTTCTTTTGTTTACTATTAAGTTTTCTTTTTGTTACTTAGTCAACCGACATAAAATTTTTCTTAAAGGTTGTAAAATCTGAATAAAAAAAAAAAAAAAAAACCCCTGTAATTGTGTAATAAAAAATATAAAAATAAAAACATTAGTGTATGTTGCTCTAAAAACTAGTTTAATTATAAGTGTGTATTATTATCGATTTTCGATATACCTTTCTTGGGTTCAATGTTCTGCGGAGGCGGCGTGGCCGGCGACTGCGCACGCGCCTGAAGCGTTGCCAGGAGTTTCCGCTTGTGGTTGCAGAGCTTCGTCAGCTCGGCTCCCGACGCTGCTTGGTACGGCTTACTCACCACCTGGTTAACAATATCACATGCGAAATAAGAGCAATGAATGACTTTTATTTAAAACTAGCGACGCCCGCCCCGGCTTCGCACTTCAAAAATAGAGGAGGATCTCAGGATTTTACCATCATCATTAATATAGGACCAGTGTGATTAATATAGGATTATATTAATCACACTGGTCCTATATTAATCACGCTGGACATAGGCCTCCCCTACTGAACGCCATAGCGTTTCGTCTTCAGCTTGCTCGATCCAGCATCTGCCTGCAGTCTTTCGCAGTTCGTCATCCTACCTGACGAAGGGCATCCTATACTACGTTTGCCGAGTCCTGGTCTCCACTCGGTCTACGGTCGGTTCCCAATATGTTACGTCAGAGAGTTTTACCTATTTTCATGACTCATGTGGTCTCATAAAATGCGATCTAGCCTGTATTTATTGAGATGTGTGAAATTTGAAGTTGGTTTAGTTTTTATTTTTAAACATCTTATTATTTATTCACAACAATAATATTACCAAGACAAAAAATTATTACGTAGTTAATCTACAACAATACATCGTAGAATACATAAACATGCTAGAAACATCGCAAATACCTATATCTACTTATAAACCTCATAAGAACGATCCACTCCGGAAATATTACAGACCGATCCGATCGTACACATGAATTAAGTTATAAATATTGTCAGTAACTGTAATTTATAGAACGGTAACGTATAGTTTAAACACGGCTACTTCGCATCCAAGGCATTAACCAATAATCGAGCACTGCATTTCCTGATTTCACGCCAGCGAACCACTGGTTACGATCTAGTTCACAGATCTAACATGAACATGAGTCATGAACAGGTTAGCTATGTAAAAATAATATAATTTCACAAATTGCTTCCTCTACGAGCGCGTGCTGGCTGAGCGCATGATAACATTTTTGTTATGCAATACGTTCCGAGATTGGTAATGGCTACATTAGCTAGAGGACACACAAGCCGATTTGCTAATCAAACTAGTTCTAGATTTCAGTTTGTAGGTACTTATGGAAACCTCGGGATAAAAAACTTGAATTACATCAAATTTAACATTATTTGGTTCCTCGAATGTAAACACGATTGAACAAAAATATCATGAAAGTGCATTGTTTCGCACATTACTTGGTAATATCTCAGGAACCTTGCGGGCTACTGAAAATACTTATGTTTTGATTCGTAGGTTATTATTTTTACTAATTATTTGGTTCCTCTAAGTAAGTTTCTTTTCTAGTAAGTAATTGTGAAATTTCCTTGTCACAAACATTAATTCGAATTTTACGCTTTTCCCTTTCTAAAATTAAAACGTATCCCGCCTATCAACACGAAATCCCTTCCTATTCTATTCGCACAACTGGCTATCCTATGCCCTCTTAACCACAACAATTTTGAATTGGAACGTGTAGCTGTAGTATCGGGATTGCAAATTAGTGCATTGTGCTCGCGTTTGCAAATCACCTTTAACCGTAGGCGGGAGGCGCAGTTCGCTTAAGCTGAGTGTGCATTATTGGATTTGGTTGCGATAGTGTTGTGAACCGTTGTGCTAGATCGGTGAGCGCGTCCGCCATTCATTACGGACGGACGCCCACTGTGCACGGTTGCACACGCAAATTGCTTCAAGCTCGCCCGCTGACACAGCTGCATTTGAGCACTACACGATGTTTGTACAAACGAGGAAATTGTTCATGTTCTCGTCATAACTAACAGGGACGTTAGCAAGACGACGCTAATAAGTAAACTGTTACAGCGAGATATGTGAAAGCGTAGCCAGTAGATATATGCAAAAAACAGTGTGTTCTTTATAAATCTTTGGAAAATGTAGTTAGAAGTCCAATTAAAGAGGAATGCGATTCGATAGTTATGAAAATTATAGAGTTTAGAGTCTCTTTACAAATTTGATGATCTACCTACGCATAAATATGTAGATAAATAGGTTTACAATGAATGAATGTTCACATTAGTCAATAATTGTACATAGAAACCTGAGTAGTATTAAAATTTATCAGCAGCACAATTACATGTTTATTACTGCAGTGATTCGAACAAAATGAGCAATCAATTTTAGCGTAGAGCTCAATAAACACGACAGTATTAAGTGCTTCATGTGGCAAACAGAAGGCTGCGTCCGTCCTTGTGCCCCTTAGCGGACAATCACATTACTAAACGTCGAATTATGACATACAGGATAGTCGTGATAAATTTTAACTTTATACATCGCACTAGCTTCGTATCGAGTCTTTGAATCATTCATAAAGTTGGGTGCTGCGAACATCTATTAGCATTTAAATGGAACAGTCCTGGTCGAAAATGAAGATGCCAGACGGATAACCAACCAAATTATACGGACATTCAAAACAAGACTGCTATAAATCTCAATCAACAAAGGCAAATATTGTTGTGTTTTTGTTGCACCTTTATTTGCGAGGTTTTTTATTTTGGATTTGCAGACAGGACATAGTAATGAATGTGATGTTAAGTGATAACTAGTAGCCAGGAAAAAATGAAACAGTAGCTCCGCACGTGTATATAAATTTTAATGTCATAGCCTTAGTTGATGTCTTTCAAAACTAATAACAGCAATAAACAGTATTCTAAAATAAAATACATGCAATGTCATCAAAATCTGGAAAAGTCATCATAATTTTGCATTAATTTTTACTATCGGTTTATCTTGATCTGATTTCAATAAAGCATGAATAGAGCTAATTGCTCTTACCTTGAAAGTACAGGACTGGGCGAAACAATAATACCGTAGCATACAGCAATTAATAAATCATTTAGATGCAGACAATTGGCGGAAGGTTGAACGGTAATTAAATTCAAACAGCTGTACCGGCATTGACACCCATATCACGTATAATTTGAAAGTAGTATATGATTTGTAGATGTTCACTCGAGGTAAATATTCAATTGACAATTCGTTTCAACAACATAATTTTACGACGTAGAACATGCCTCCCAAACAAGGGTAGTTTTGACGTAATCACCACACTTGGCTAGGGTAATTGGTGATGGTAGGGGAGTTGTTGAAAGTACACAGAAGAAAGCTGCTTTCTCTAGTAGTTTCCCTTAGTCTGAGGAGTTGGATGGTTGGTCGATGCTTACGCGAAGACTAACGACTAGGTTCGTCAATAGTTAAGAAAAAGAAGTGTCATTACTTCGCAGATGCTTCGCTCATCCTTATCACTGCATAGTATAAAACAAAGTCGCTTTCTGTGTCCCTATTTCCCTATGTCCCTTTGAATGCAAATCTTTAAAACAACGCAACGTATTTTGATGCGGTTTTTTTAATAGATAGAGTGATTCAAGAGGAAAGTTTATACGTATAATAAAACTGTGCGAAGCCGGGGCGCGTCGCTAGTTATTATTATAAACGCAAACGTTTGTATGTGTAAATGTTTGGATGTTTCACGCTAAAACTACAATGGTTCGGCTTTTGAATGGACGTAATTCTAAACCCAGAAAAGTTAAATAATTTTCTAGGCTCCTTTCATCCCATTTACCATGGGACAGAAATAGCCTAAAAACGTGACCATAGAAACAACGCGTGCGAAGCTGCGGGCAGATACTAGAACAATATACAATTAATTAATAAACGTAGTTGTCAACTGAACCTAGATACAGAATTGTTTGCAAGGTTCGGAACAAACAGGCACAATTACCGGCGATGACAATAGAGTCTTTGTTGCTGCGAAAGTTAATAGTGATCCACCTTAA
Source organism: Eupithecia centaureata (assembly GCA_944547425.1). Taxonomy (NCBI): domain Eukaryota; kingdom Metazoa; phylum Arthropoda; class Insecta; order Lepidoptera; family Geometridae; genus Eupithecia; species Eupithecia centaureata. The sequence continues at coordinate 8,356,440 of OX155687.1, forward strand.
TGGGATGCTCGTCTGGCTGGACAGATAGATAAGCTGTAAGCTGGGGATACACTGGATTCAGGTAAACTATAACTACAAGTACCTACACAGTGTGCATTTACAGCATACGACTTTATTGCAGAACAAGAAACTGAACTGAGAGGTAACACAAAAATGTTTGAGATAGAGCGCTTTAGGTTTGAAATTTTTTTTACATTTTAGAAGATGGATCGATTGGATAGCTTTGGATTCGTTCTGTAAAATCATATGTAACAAAGGTCTTCATTTGACACAATCGTTAGCATCCAGTCAGATTTTCAGTATTTACTCGACCATCGATATACAATACAAACAATGAAAAAGGAAGTAGTATAAAGAATTTTATACAGTAAAACAGACCGATAATGACTATTCTCATATATCAAAATAAACATAGGAAAGCTATGGATTGGCTGTAGAGAAAGCGTAAAAATTAAATAACAACAATTTGTCAAGATAATATAAATTCAAGTAACTATCTCAAAATATGATGATGTATCATTAGATAAGACATTGTCAATCTAAACTAAAATTAATGTAAGTACCATTAATAACATAGAAAACAATAGAATACCTTACGTTTAATGCCAAAAAAAACCGCCAGCCCGCCCCGGCTTCGCACGGTTTTATTATACGTATAAACCTTCCTCTTGAATCACTCTATCTATTAAAAAAAACCGCTGCGTAGTTTTAAAGATTTAAGATACAAAGGGACAAAGAAAGCGACTTTGTTTTATACTATGTAGTGATAGTGATTACTTGTGACTACACCTTTGCATTTGATACTGTTAGGTAAAAACAATGTCCAATATAAATGTACACATCATAGGTTCTCATGGCTTACTGTGTCATCAGCTTAAGCCATTCTGCCTGCACAATGTGACGGGTCATTTCAATATGAATCCAATCAACGTGATGTACGCCACATTGGACGTAGGACACGTCTCGCATGGAACATGTCGAGCTAACTAATGACATTGTACTAATTGATACTATTCGATGCAAGGATTTAATGGTAGAGCAGGTGTTTGATACCCATACACTTCATCATTCTGTATGTCCATTACAGACTACAGCACAATAGCAATTAGGGATCTTTATTGCTGCGCTACTATAAATGAGATCTTATCTTTCCATTGAAACGATCCACTTAATCTCTGGAATTGAAGAACTCTAGATCGGACGTCAGGAATAGACGAACAGAAGTCACAATAAAATGACAACTGATAGAGATTAAGTTGAAGCATTAATCAACATCAGTTGTCGATAAAACAGCCACTAAATATAGACAGAGGAGCAATTTTGGTCGTTTTATTTGCGTCGGCAGCTGAATGTCGAGTAATTTGTCGGCGCATCGTCGAGGCTCACCACTAATTAACGGGGACATTTACGGCTGCCAAACTTGCCGGTATCTCACAGCCTTCCTGCCGCCACAGTCACCCTGCGCTGCCAGGGAATATTCTCTCTTCAACTCATCCCACTTCATTACCGAACGAAATACATAATTTACCTTTTGAACTAGCCATCTGTCTTTCATAATTTACAAGCAGTTTCTATATTTCATTACAATAACGAGGGACCTTGTTTTAAAAAGGCATAAAAATGCAAACTGTAAAAATGCATGTTAAAATGCCGGACGAGCGAAAGTAATTATTATGTCGTTGAAAGCCAAGCGGATGTTAAAGTAAATAGCGTCCCCTTTAGCACTTACCTACTAGCTTAAATCTGGAGCGCTCATTTGAATTCTCTTTATGTTACGAGACAAAGTTCCTAAGCATCGCTAAGCAACAAGATTTTAAATAGGCACTTTGCTTTGTATTGATACAATTACACACAACCGAGTAGCTAGGGTGAGGGTCGTGAGCCGTATTATTGAATATCGACGGCCTTGACCTCGATAGCACGGCCGAAGGGGGATGATTATACACCGCAAGGGGAACTTATCATATATCTAATGATAACTGGTTTCTGCAGAATATTCAATGCTGAATCTTTTGATTTCAAAAGAAGCACTCGGCCAGTTGTTTGCTACTTAGCCATTCTATACGGTCTAGTAGTCACGGAGTTTATTTTTATACATCTGCCTGCATAACACAGAACGTAACTCGAATTTGATACACTTTACTGAGTTCTCTACAGCATTAGTAAAAGCAACGGGTAGCGAGCGAGTACCTTTGAATAAGATAAAAGGGTAAAAAGGCCAGTAAAATAACAATATACACGTCAGAGAGCAAGTCTAAAGGGCATATAAGTCTGTCAATGTATACGGCTCCATTCCGCATCGGGAGCCGATCTCTGGCTTACAATGGTCAATAAACAAAGCTTGTAGATTGTAGACAAAGCCGGAGTCGGCGGCTTGCTGCCGTATCTCGCCATCACAGGGGCGGCGGCGAAGCGTGTCGCTTACGGCTGTCGGTAAATACATTTAGTGTGCCATATGCATGCACGCATGTTACTTACGACATACGCCGCGCCGTATGTTATTAGCTGGCCAGTATGTCCAGTAACTACCTCTGCTCAGTTACTAAGTAAGCTTTGAACAGCCGTTTACAGTCATAGTCATATCCGAAAGATTCATACAACTTTACATCTGAAGCACCTAAAAGCAGCGTGATTACCAAATTCAACCTATACTCGATGTAATTTGCAACGCTATGAGGCAAATGAAACTTGTGGCTGCGCATGTTTGTTACATAATAAAATATTACAACATTTACCTACAAGGTATAGTACGTTCAGAAAAACAATATACCTACAGTTTATCTACGGAGAGTCCAACTAATCAAATTAGATACATAGCGCAGCTAATATAGCTATTACTCTTGCAGTAAAATAGTTAAAATTATCAAATTATTACCAATATCGTAAAAAGAGGGTTGCGGTCGCGACAACTGAATTGACCCCAATGTGGTCGATACATTGATCGTCGTCAATACTAATTTAACTTATGCAACAGGCAGGACTATTAATTTTGCCGGCCCTTTTGTACCGATCCTAATAAAAAATATGGCATCAACTTTAGTACGGAAAAATCAGTTTAGTTTTGAGTTTACACCATTACTTACTATGCTAATTACGCAACCCTCGCAGTTAAATCATCTAAACACTATAAATTTAAAACTATTGATGTATATTACCAAATTACCAAACTACATAGTCCAAAGGTTAAATTTATTACACCGATTTCTAATTTCTATACCAAACAAGGTTCCTATCGGATTGGAATGTTACGTACTGCCCTGCGCCGCGCGCTCGCCACTTTCACCGCGCTCTGTGGGAAAGTTGCCAGCGTTTAGAAACCCAACCGACATAACGTTATTCAAACTATATGGACGGATAATACGGATATTTGGAAATCAATTCGATAATTATTAGTATTTAAGTGCATCAATGCAGAAATTAAAGATAACATCGCAAGAAGGAAATAATAAATTTGTAATAATAACTCTGCATGTCGAAACTTCGAGAGTTGTGCTTGGAATCTCTGAGCAACATGGCTGGAATACATGGCTCATGACCTCAATCGATCAGTTAAATGTCACTTGGAGCGGTTGCCACGCGGAAGAAACACAATTTCTTTGTTCTCTAGAAGACGAGACAGTACAATGAGGTTCCGCGGTAACAGTGCGAACTTTCCGATAAATGGAAATCGTTTAACTGACGGCCGAAGGGATTGTATCATTTTGAAATGTCATGGGTTCGTTCGTGGCCCTTCCGCGTGCAACTGTTACCGGTTTCAACTGGACAACATTTACTTATTGTTACCACTACAATATTTTAATTATACACGAACAATTAAAAGGAGTCAGCTCTTTTATTTATTATTAATAAAAAACAAAGATCTTACTCCGGTAGAGCAGACAGAATAAATAAAGATATGCGAGTAATAGAAACAATAAAATAAATCACTGATTTATTGTCAGTATCGTCTAGCTAGACAATAAATATTAGAATAATGGTCTATAAACGTCCTGGCAACTGAAAGTGAGCGCGATAGGATCCGTCTGGTTGCCTGCTCGATGCCTGAGGGACTACCTCACGACTCACTGCTTCAAAGACATCACGCTTATAAACTTTATGGCAGGACCTCTTTACTCTATCGAGTAAAAAGGTATTTTACTCTATGTAGTAAAAAGGTCTTTTCACACTATCCAGTAAAGGTCCGTATGAATAAAGTCTTGAAGCAGGACAAGACTTATTGATATAAGAACATACCCAACCCATTTAGAAATCAATTGGTCCTTTAGTCGTTTGTTGTTAGTATTGGTACACTAAAGTTGATATTATCGCGCTCTTATGTTATGTATGAGTGTCAGTCAGTACAGAATAAAATATTTTTATGAAGTCGTGAAGAACTCTGTACGTCCATGTTTGTTTATGATATTGCGGTACTAAGTTAAAGATGATTGGTTTAATCTGAGTCATCATTTCAAATAAATGTTTGACTTAAGTTGTACAAAGAAAAAAGAAACACTTGTACAAAGAAAACTATGCAATCCAACAGATTTGAAATGGCACAGTAAGACATAATAAAGGAATACAGTCAAAACATGTATTTACATATCTATTTCAAATAGTATTAATTTCCAAATCAGGTTCTAGAACGACTTTTGTCTTACCAAAAAAACCTATCCAAGTACCTATTAACAACACGTTCATTTCAAGGATACCACGTACAATAAACGTGTATCTATAAAAACTAACGACCTTGACGACGGAGCAAAAACTTGTTTAAATTCGAGTAACAACACTAAACAAATTAAAATAAACTTAATGATTTTGAGCATTTATTTAACAGGTGCTTAAACAGAGATAGATAAAAAGGGTATTTAATTCGGAGCGGTGACGAGTGTTATATGATTGTAATTAATTATACAATTCACAGCCCTGAAAGGAAAGAGAATTATCACCTCGTTTACAAGTAAATTTTTTTCAAGTTCTATTAAAAACAGATAAGAATTATGGAAAAGTTGTTTTGTAATAGCAGAGGGTATGCCTTGAATTTTGATAAGTTTTCGATAACTTAACATGGAGCGTACTAATCTGAAAGCTGTCATGTAAACTAAATTGCATTGCAACTGGATTGCAACAAGACAATCAGAGCAGTTGAGCTCGTGAACAAAGACGAATGTGGGCGCGCCGCGTCCGACTGACAGATCCGCCCAAAAATACATTTCAACCGCATTGCGATTGCACAAATCAATTGTCCTATGTTTTTATTATAAAATAATTTGCCAGGAACATATAATTCACTCTTTTATTAAAAAATACTTGCCGATATACATCATAACCACGCATCCTCTCCATGACTATGCAATCTCATACGGTACACTGGCAGATAAGTCGAAAACCACATGTTACCATCAACAAAGAAGTCAAGTTATAACGAGCGCCAAAGTTGTTATTAGATGTACTTTTAAATTCTCAAGCGATATTGTATTCTACAAATACGATTCGCAGGCTGATCAATCGAGATCTGGAGATTTTGAATTCAAGCCTCATAAAAGCAATGGCTGTATTTTATTTACGGCACAAATGATGTTTAATATACTCCGTCTGTGTGCCAACAAAAACCAGGACTGCAGCTTTGCACCGTGTTGAGTAACGATGACCGTGTAAGATAAATACTGTACGTCAACAATCGAGACAAAAATTGTAGGCATCGAGACTTCAACTGCATGCAGCATTTATCTCTATTTATAGACTCAACGTGCATATTGGCGGTTTCTGAGTTTAACATTCAAATTAATTTTTATTATTCTCTACGAAATATTGGAAGAAACGCAGGTAAACGGAATTTATTGGTTTCATTGTTTCAAACCGAAAAATAAATTGTTTTCTGCGCGAGTAAAATTTCTCCTTGGGCAACCTAGTAAATCTAAAAGATATTCAAGCACCACTCCATCTCTAGAACGGCATCCACCAATAACAGAACGAAAAGATAAGAGTGGATCAATTCAGTGCTCCCTCCAACTGAATATAAAGTCGAGATCAAGCGAGTGTACATATCTCAAGACGAATGCTCGGAACAAAGAGGAATCGATGAGATTGCCGGAGTGTGGGTACAGGAGACGAGTGCACCGACCTCCCCCCACCCCCCACTGTACCCGGTGCAATTTGTACATTTCAAGTGCACACAAAGGCGAAGCGAGGAGGTCGCAGCAAGCTTTGACAGAATTAACTTGTCGCACAACTGCGAAGGCTCACCTTTATTGGATCGTCTGACACAAACACGAGCCTGTTCAAACTTAACGGACTTTCACATTTACTTGTATCTAAACGGCATTGGAACGTCTGTTTTGAACTTACATTGTAGTATGGGAATGTTTTGAACACATAAACATGAGCATGGTATGTGACTGAAATGTAATTGCTTAGTTGCTTTGCTAGACAAGCAAGTTAATTCCAATCTGTCCGTGAATAAACACAAAGTAATCGACAAACCGAATAGCACAGACCATAGCATTGTAAACAAAGTGGGACAAACTAGAATGAAATAACGAGTCACTTGTTAGGCAATGGCAGACGGTGCTCTGAATAAACATAATGTCGCTCAACTCCTTATAATGCGTTTCTTGTTATCATTGACACGTGGGCCGTGGCACTGCGTCTATGTTTGAGTAGACTTTTAAATTAAATAGTCTATTCAAGCATATAAGCAGCCTCGCAAAATATTAGTTGGCTAGAATCGGAATGTATGTAAGTACGTAAAGTAGATGGAGCTAAACATTAAATCCGAAGAAAATAATTTACAGTTCGCATCACAAAATATTATTTGGTGCGCACTGCGGCGTTTTATTTTTACGTCATTAAGTAATAGTTATTTGCTATGATTTGTAAACGGACGGTCACCAAGGGTAAGCTTCGAAACAAGTATACAAAAACGATTTAATTTATTTGAAGTCGATTTAAATTTACAGTTAACTTTAATTCCCTAAGGCATAAAACCAGAAAATAGCGTTTTAATGAACACGCTGGACACGCATTCGACAAAGGTTTCACGTAAAACGAATTAATTTCCACCATTACGAATTTTAAAAGATAAACGATCAGAACGTTAATAAATCCAGTGGTCAGCATGTCGAAACGTTCTTTACGGATACGCTGTTTTATACAAGCTATTGGTTTAGTTATGTAGATGGACGGTATGCTATAAAATATTGATATTTTATAGGTTAAAAATAATAAATTAGTAGTTTGCGTAATAATGAATAGGCACATAATTTAACGTTCACACGATGTGTCAAGGTAACACTGCCATGGTAATTGCCCTAATTTACTAACGTCTGCCTCGCCTTCTGTGTAAATTCGACCCTTCACTCGATCATTTTGCGAAATGGCAATGATAGAAGCATTTCGAGCACAAATCCATCTATTTAAGAACCTGTTTCGACACCAAATGTCAGGTAACTCTAAATCATGTTGCACTGCCATCATCATCATAATCGGTAGGTATACATATATTATGAAGTTTAAGTTTAGATACACATTAATTAAGAGAGCACCTTGCATTTGTCCGAACAGGATAGGAAAAGGATTTTGCGTTTAGTAGAAGTAAGCGAGACAAGGCATTCGTTTTTGGTAAGGCGTAAGCTCAATCATAATATTATTGCTTACATAGTATCATGGTCTTCCAACGCGTTGTTTCTATGGACAAGTTTCAGGCTATTTCTAGCCTTTATGGGATGAAAAGTGGCCTGTTTAATTCCAGAGATAGAACTACGTCTATTCAAAATTTCAGCCCGATCTGTTCAGTAGTTTTTGCGTGAAGGAGTGACAAACCCCATATAATGTAGGTATGGATACAAACTTACGCGTGTATAATATTAGTAACGATTACAAGAAAACTACATAACGAAGATGACTAAGGAAACTGGCTTAGAGTAATCAAATACTTAATTAGTAATAACCTAGGAGTCAAACAGAGGTTACTTCATTAGAATGCAGGGTTCGTATCTCGACCAAAATACCTGTTTTTTTATTTTATTGTACGTATTTAGAAACAAGAAATATTAATCTAAATACATAAAAGTACTTAAGCTGAAGACTATTTATAAAGTTCCCACTAGTAGCAAAAAACACGATATGGTTTTGTGGTTTATAATTATTTCAATGGTCATGGTTTACTAAAATTAATACATAAAAAGAAACTAAATTAGCAGATATAAAGATTTTATGTTAGTAGGTACTTTTTCTCGACCGTGTTTTTTCATTAGAGGAACCAAAGATAAACTGTTAAATTTAAATTAATTCAAGGTTTTTACGGGGTCTCATGAGCAATCCGAGATCTATAAAGTTTGATTAACACATTAGCTAGGGCTGGCATCTCAAGCAAATAATTTTTACTGTGGCAGACGCTTTTATCGACAGAGTTTAAAGTTTACATAAAAATTTGAATAATTAGTAAAAATATTTAGCAGATTTTAAAACCCTAGATTTTTTTATCTGGCGTTCAAAACCAATTACGTACGATAACATTTAATACAATTTTATATTCGGATTCAAAATGGACCTGTTATACTATTATAACGATCATTTCTTACCTGTTCATCTTTAACTGAATCGTAAACATAAAATAAACTGCATATTTGCTAACTTCATGATCGTCCACAAGAAATACAGATAAGGTAATAATATTTCCTATTAAGAATAGATGTAAGAATACGATCAAACAATAACTTTAAATAGCATTCCATGGCCGACGCAAATTGCTGGCGTATTTTTATATTTCATGGTATAAAATCCACAACATTAACTTTAACCGACCTAGGTATATTAAATGTAGTTTTAAAACGTACCTACATAAATATTATCATTGGCCTTCATAACTGACCTAACTCACCAGGAATTGAGCCTATATATTTCCAAAATATTGCAATACTCATTGGTATTGATTTGGACCAGTTGAGCTATCTCTACTCGTTTGCAACAGTCTATAGTTGCCTCAACTGTTTCAACTATAAATACTAGTTCAAATTGGTTTGTTTCATTAATTATTTTTCTTACCTTAGAATCGAAACTGAATGCTGTCTCAGGTCTAAGTGGACAAGGCAGTCCACATTTACAAGTCCCCGTCGTCTGAAGATACTCCCGAAGCTGCGGTAAAGTGCTTAACGCAGTCCCACTCGGGCTGAAAACAAAAACATAAATTAAAACTCATTTATACGAGGGCAATTGCCCAATTTGTATAATAATAGGAAACAGACGTCGGTAAACTTGCGGTGAACATATGCTGAGAATTCAATTTGATAAACCATAATAATAACAATCTTTTAGCAAGCTCGTTAGGACAGATGTTTTGTTTGCAGACACTTAGAGTTAAATTGGTCGTGTTAGGGATTTTTTATCAGTTCATATCAATACATAGTATAACGCTTCCCGCCGTCTGTCTTATTCCTATGTATATTTAAAACTATGCAACGGATTTTCATGCGGTTTTTTTTAATAGATAGAGTGATTCAAGAGAAAGGTTTACCTATACGTAAAATAAACCCGTTATTTATCTAGCACCCTTGACACATGCTTAGCTTGTGGCTAGTTGATGCTGTGTTATATTAAAGTGTAAAATAATGTTGGGCAATTCGTCCAGCAATATTAGCTTATGTAATAGTCCGCCGCGGCGCCGTGGAGACAAGTAGCGAAAGACAGAGCCTGTGCCCTCTCATGGCCATCACTGGAGGAGGCCTTCACCCATTCTGGGATTCCGGTAGATCTTTAGGTTACTATAAATACTAAGTAAGAGACAAATAAATAACATAGAATAAACTAAATAAAACTAACACATAGGTACATAGATTTTTTTTAAGAAATGTAAATTCACTGGAAATAAAAGGCTTTTTTATTTTTATTTTATTTACTAGTATCACCTGTTGTCATCAGGGATAATGTAGGATTCTAATGGTGTGATAATTTTTCAAACCGGTCCATTAAAGTAAACGATAAATCAAAAGCACTAATACTAATAGAGTTAGTGTATTAAGCAAACTGGAAATACGATCTAATCGTGAAACTTAACAGGACATTTTCAAACTATAATATTGATTCCAAGTGTCAAGTAGAGCAACTTATTCAATCCCAACCAGACCTGAACATGATTTACCTTTATCACGGTCAAAATTTGCATGAACGAGCTGTGAATGATTTTAATATTCATTTTGTTAACTTGGTGTAGAGACAGACTCGTTGTAATAAACGCTCCCTGCAACGGCAGGGGTGAGATTCATTGACTCGTGAAAACGACTGCGAGGATATTTGATGAAAAGCGATGCAAAAGCACCTAGTCAACCGTATTTACGGAGTCCAGCGGTGCTAATCATGCGGCCAACTGACTGCGGCCCGGTCAATCGATATTTAATTTCTAGACCCCTTTTACATCGCATCGCTAAACTTAGAGGCAGTAATGAACAACGGGGTGAAAGTTGAAAAAGGGTTACCGACGCTTTCCTAGAATTTATGGGAGTTATTTTAGCGACTACTTGATACTTAAATTGTTTTTGATACCTATAATAATAATAATCACTACATAGTATAAAACAATGTCACTTTTTCTGTACATATTTCCCTATGTCCCTTTGACTGCTTAAATCTTTAAAACTACGCAACGGATTTTGATGCAGTATTTTTAATAGATAGAGTGATTCAAGAGAATGGTTTATACGTATAATAAAAACGTGCGAAGCCGGGGCGGGTCGCTAGTATATGATATTTCTGATATAATTTTTTTTTGAGCGTTATAATGATATAGCGATATAATAGTTATTATTTGATACCTAACTAAAAGTTAGAGAATGTATGAAAATTACCTATACTAATGAAAAGAGAACTACCTCTTGAACTTTTATAGTACTAGATAACTTCTTTGCACATCAAAATTAGTCGTAACATATAAGCTAAACACTAATAACTACATCTAAAGTGGCACAAGGAACTAGGTCTTATGTAAGTTATTTTTGCATGTTTTTTAGGTGTTTCTACAATAAAGCGTTTTTGTATTGTATTGTTTTTAACTATCAAAAAGTATTCAGTTAGAAAGTGCATCTATAATAAAGATAAATGACGACATCTCGCACGAGACTTCCATGTTCGATTTCCCCCTCAGAACAAATGATTGACGACATTTGTACAGGATGTTCTGGGTGTTTTCTAAGAAGGTAGGTATAGTAAAAATATATATCTATGTAGTGTGTAATATAAAAGTATTGAGTATATCAGTTATCTTGGACCTAGAACACAAGCTCTGCTTAGTTTGGGGCTAGATGATACTGGGTGAATCGTTCAGCAAAAGAAAAAATTATTAAGCCTGATACTAAGTCATACTTAATGTAGCTGAGAGCATAATAAAATAATAATGGTAGAGTAGGTAAGGATGATTGAATGTATGCATGAACACTCGCCGCAAGCATACCTCGGCTGCGTCAGTCTATTCTCTATACAAACAGGCTCTTTCATTTGCACCACGTGATAATTCTGGGCGATTGTGTACGGTCTGGTACACACGGTAAAACTAAACCGCGACCGCAAAAAAGATTTTTGTTTACCCGCTTTTTTGTTCATACGCGGAGTCTGCGGCTTTGACCACTATGCATGGTGTTCGCGGTCGCGAAACGGGTAAACGAGACTAAATTCGCGTAATGAAATCGCGTGTTACGTTTGGGGGAGCGTTCGCTTTATATGTAGACAGCTGCCGATAATAATTATTTAACACGCATACCCTTTCGCACCTTGCACACGTCGCTGTTATTGAATATTTTAAGTGGTGATTGTTTATCACGTATTTCGTTTTTTAAATCTGAAAGGATTCGTGGCACATAATTATGAACTATTAAGTGGTGGTACGACCATTTGTGACGTCTCGTTTTATCCAGCGTTAAAAAACGCTTAAGAAACGCTAGATAAAACTTTCACCAAAATACAAAATTCACCAACATAATCTGGTCTCTTCAACGTCGCAATTTTTCTTGGAAAAACCTAGACCACCCTCGGTTACACATAAATAATTACCAGGTTGACGATCACACAACGGCCACACCACAGATTGGTGTTTGTATAAAAAAGAACCCTATTTCCCTTGGTCACGCTATAAGTTGAGAACGACATACCGATTTCGTCTATTGTTTTTCTCTTAAGTTTTCTAATACTTTGTAGTAGGTTCTTGAGGAAAGAAACGATAATAAATCGCTCAGATTATCGGGTAATTTCAGAAAACTTAACAACTATTTTAACATTGCGACTTTGACAGTTTGTTGAATGTGAATTTAGAAGACAACCGTTTTATTTGTTTGTAACAAAAGAGTAGGTACTCTATCATTTTAATTACAGGACAACATTTGCCTGTCGGGTCTACTAAACATAAGAACCTACAAAGTAGTAAACAAAAACCTAGTAGCTATAATCAATTGAACATGTTCTTTGTTTATATATTAACATCAACGAGTTGCATTTCATCCAATGAAATCGCAGATTTATTCATTTCTTGATTGCTCGGTATTCTTAGCAGTGCTCAGAAACGATGCAGTGCTTATTTATCTCGAAGCCAATTTAAGCCGGAGCTTAAATGGTGTGTCATCACATCACTTGTCAACTGTTCCAAGAAAATAAATAAAGAGATTTAAACAAACGAACTACTGACCGCACAAAATCCTTGAAACTTGCATAAATGACTAATCGTGCGTCTATCTACTACTCCTTTTCAATAAAAAACCTTAAGAGGGCGCGATATAGCCATTTGTGCATATATGATAGGAAAAGGATTGAAGTTCATCGAAACGGGACAAAGCCTTTTAGGAAAGGCGAAAGTGCAAAAACATACTGGCTTAAGCCATAGAAGAAACAAATAAATTAGTCATACATAACATAACGCACGCACGAATCAAAACATAAGTACTTTAATAAAACGTAGGGTTATCTTTTTTATTTGTCAATCATTTGTCGACATCATCATCATCACAGTCGACATAAAACGAACGAAATATATAATGTTGAATTTAATGTTTTCAAGATTTTTAATACGGGGGATCACGTTAGTAGGTACTAAGATCTACTAAAGATAATAAGAGATACTATGTATAAGAAACCTAGTTTGACAACTCGGCTAGTGTTCCCTCTTAAGTCTACGCGACATATCAATAAGTGCAAAGCATGTAGTTCAAACATACTTATTTATGAATAAATGTATTGAAGCTATTCATTGTGTGAAACATCATTCCTTCGGTGATCCGGTGCAACCGGTTGAGTATATTTTTTATCAAGTACTTTGCTTTTTATTAACATTAGACATGATATAAAAGGCTGAACAGACAAGTTATTTATTTGTAAGTACGTTATTGACACCAGCAGCGCTCAAGTACCCCGTTTATGTATGTAGACAAAAAGTTAGTACCTAATAGTATCGTTAAATTAAGGGTTTAAATTAAGTTTAAATAAATATAGCTGACTTATAGAAATCACACAGATTCATCGTCGCAAGCTAAGCAGCGCTTTTGTTGTGGGTACTAGAGATCACTGATTTACTTTATTCATTACTAGCGACCCGCCCCGGATTCACACCGTTTTATTATACATATAAACCTTCCTCTTGAATCACTCTATCTATTAAAAAAACCGCATCAAAATCCGTTGCGTATAGTTTTAAAGATTTAAGCATACAAAGGGACATAGGGACAGAGGAAGCGACTTTGTTTTATAATATGTATGTATAATATGTATAACAAAATTATTGTATGTTTTTTCACATTAGTCTTTAATCAAGTACCTAACGGTTAAGCTTAAACAAAATAAACTTCTTTGATTTGATTTATTATTGTTATGATTTATATTAGTTATTTTTTTTTATCATACGAACTAAGAAAAGATCCAGCCTTTTATCCCGAGGAGGGAAGCGAGCCCACGTTAAAAAGAAAATAAAAAGATATTTGCTTTTGTATTTTTTGCTATTTGCTCGCCGCATTGAGCGAGTTTTTTCTGGAATAAAAAGTAAGACAGACAAAGTTAAGTAGTAAACTCAACTTTTTATACTTTTTTCATGGAAAATCCACTTTATTAATGTTGTTAAAGAAACAGAGTCTATGAAATATCACAGTTTACCATTCACTTCATCTGAATTTACTCACCTGTCGACAACATTTTGAAACGTGAAAAGTAAAATAAAACCGGCCAAGTACGAGTCAGACTCACCAAGGGTTCCGTACAATTAGGTATTTATTAAAACAGCAAGAAAAATCATATCTGTTTTATGGGAGCCCCCTTAATATGTATATTTTATTTATATGTATTCTGTTTTTAGTATTTGTTTCTATAGCGGCAACAAAATACCTGAGTACATCTGTGAAAAATTCTCAATATCTAACACGGTTCATGAGATACAGCCTGATAACAGACGGACAGACATACGGACTGACAGTGGAGTCTTAGTAAAAGGGTCCCGTTTAGCCTTTTCGGTACGGGAACCCAAAAAACTAGTGGACGGAGTATAGTTAACTAACGCGGTTGAACGTTTAAAAGTTCATCTATAGAAGCAGGCAGAGCGCCATGTGAAATAGGTGAAATGAGCTGGCCCTCGGCCAATGTATGCTGCAATACACACACAACACGACGACATAACACTCCGTGCTATTGAGAAAACCATTCTACGGGAGTGCTAATATGTGAATTCGCGCCCTGAATTTTTCAATGCCTAAGTTAAACTCCTCAACAACACGAAATGTTTTAAAAAATGAAACTTTTAAAACATTTAAGACGGCGTCATAATTGATTTGTTAATTAAACTAGACCTATATCTCAGTAATGGGCCCCCGAGTAAAAATCATGAAATTCTATATTATTTCTTAGGTTCTTTTAATATGAATACTACAATGAAAAAAAACAATTTAGTTCCTCTGAGCCAGTTTTTTTAATTTAGTACTAGTTGCGTAGTTTTTGCATTCACTCACCAGTCAACAACAACATGTGGATATGTCAAATGTAAAAAAACAGTAAATTACCTATACTATTTACGTTTCTGGAGTAATCAAAAATATCTGTCTGATATATTATTACTGTTATTTTCCACATCAGATTGTTTGGCAGAGATCGCTCATGATCGATAAAACCGCCAATTGTAGCTTCCTATGAATGAGAAAATCCTATTCCTATCATTTTCGCGGAAATGGCTGCAACGGGCCCTCTTAAGTAACATATGAGTTTTATCTTCATGTCTTGCTAGAGTGAAACATACCATCTTCTCTCATGAAAGAAAGCTCAAATTAAGAGTTACGACTATTTATTTATGGAATGAGCTCAGTTAAGATTAGAACTACCATTATCCACTTAAAATAGGCGCATCCAAAGCAACGTTAACAGCATTCAACCGAGAGTTGGATGAAGTACTGGAAGATTAGTCTCGCTCGCCGTGATAAGGAAAACAAGACCTTAAGGTGATTTCGCGTCCAGGACTAAGCATAGCTCCGCTACTAGATGGCGATGGTTTTCAATTTTGATGTTTTTCACTATTTTCTAATTAAATTGTTCATAATTGTTTAATGGTAATGTATTTGCCGCAAATGGTATGTTGTTTTTTATGTACAGACAGAATCACTAATTGGTAACCCCTCAAATAGCTAAAGTTTACATTTGTCGTCCGACCGATTTACTAATCTTTTACTCAAATTCTAAGAAACAAAAATTGTATCATCAAGTGGGGTTCGAACCAGGCATCCAGTCGCTCGCATGACATTTAACCACTTCACTAAACAACTAAGCTAATGAACTAGTTATCGGACGCTCGAAATTTTGTGTTATTTATGTTCGGCAGCGGATTTTATTTACGATATCTGGATAAGAAAAAAGATGAGGGTAGATCTAAATACAATCTTGGTGAACGAAGAAAAGGTTACTGCCATTCTCAATTCGAGTGTAAAGTTTACTTGGTTGTTTTTATTTATGTTTTTGGTGGAATTGAAGAATATTGAAGGAAATGTTGCATATCAGTAATTTTGTGAGAACTAAGATCCCGGTTATTATCGAACAGCAAATAAGAAGATTGCTCGTCAGCTTGGAATAACGGTAAATTTCCTACTTATATCTTTTTAGTAAAACCTTGTTATCTTTAACTGCATAATATATTGTTGATTTGTTATCTTACAGATTCGAACCCTGCGCTTATGAGGTCGTAAATTTAAATCCGAGGGGGATGTGAATGTAAGAAGAATTGGCAGAAAAAACAACAGGAGTGAACCAACAGAATAAATTATAAAAGTAAGTGATAATTCTCAACGAATCCAATTACATTTATCAAAGATTATTTCATCTTATTCTTATCTTTTTAAAACAAAACAAACAAACAACATAGTATTTGACCAATGCAAATAAATTATTTGTATTTTATTCCACACACCTAAAAACAAACACCAATTGATTAAATTGTTATTTTTAGGTTATTGGGGTCTTCTATGGTTCCCGGTAAATAGAAGAAATGACTGGGAGTATGAATGGCGAACAATATTTGACAGTGTTGAAGGAAGTCATGTTACTTTCTGTGCGGATCATGTATCCAGAGGGACAAATTTATTTTGTCCATTATAATTGTGCAGCGCATCGTACACGAATGGTTTCTGAATGATTTTATTTTTAAGAAGACATTACTGTTATTCCTAGCTAGCTAAAAGTCCGGACCTAAGTCTGAGAAAATATGTGGGGTCAAATGGTTTTAAATTGGCATTCGAATGAATTGAGATCCAAGCATAACTTAGAGCAAGAGGTTACACAGATGAGAAACATACTACAAAAAATAAATAATAGAAAAACACCCTTTGACCTCATATATATTTTCAAACCTACCTGATTAAACTATGTTCCACGATTTACAGGAGATTCAAATTGTTTAATTCATTAGATACGAAAAGTAACCAAAAATCTAATGAAAACATGTGTATTCTCGAGTACTAAATCGCAAATGGAACATTATTTATCAGGATAGGGAACAACTTATAAATAAGCTTGATTATAAAATAAAAAATGTCTAAGACAAACAAACAATCTATGCTACTAATTATGTTTATTTTGTTTTGTTATGTAGTCATAAATTTTGAAATAGAAAAAGTGTGTTTACTTACCTAAAATTGTGTTTTATTTTTCAATTATTATATTGATACTAATAAACAATGACTTCACTATTCACAAGAATAGACAAAAATAAAAAATGGCAAATATAAAAAGACATCTATCTACCTATCCGATAAAGGGGATCGAACTCGGGTATTGCGATTAGAAGCCAGATTAACTCGGCTACTTCTACCACTACACCAACGTTACTTATAATTATGTCACGAAATTTAGCATAGTTACTCGTGCGTACCGATAGAAATTAAGAAAGGTGTTGAAAAAATCTTAGTTTTCTGATTAAGTAATTGAATAAAATTTATAACAAAACAAAATACGAAATTATCGAGAAATATGTAAACTATAATCAATTATTTTTATGTTAAAGGGTTTGAACCTGCGTGCTACTGAATACACACTACTGCATATTCTGTGAGGGGGATACCAATTAGTGAAGCTGTCTGTACCAAGCAATTTTTCAAGTGTTGAAAGCATTTAGGGAGCTTGTATTTGGGAAGAGCAAAAAATATCTTGCCTGTGTGAGTGATCGGCCGCTACGAGTCACTCACACAAAAAAAGATCTTGCCTGTGTGAGTGATCGGCCGCTACGAGTCACTCACACAGGCAAACCCTATAAATTCAGTGGAACTAAAATAACTACTGTTCGAAAAATAACAGAGATAATTGGAGACGCCTTAGGACTAAATATTTTTCGGACCAATATTTCCGTTTTCAGGACATTACTAAATTACATCTAAAATTAATTCAATAAAACCACTAGTTAACGAACAAATTTTCGACTCTTGATTTTTTTAAGAATAAAAATAGGCTCTATTTACATTTTAAAAAAAAATGGAGTTAATTTTCTTTTATCGTTTTGAACAATTTAAGTAAAAAGGCGCAGAGGGTAATGTTATTTACAAACTAGCTTATTAGCTAAAGAATATCTTACAAATCATAGGTAAAAAAAAATACTTTTCATGCTATTTATTAATTTCGTTAAATCATTGGAATTGACAAATAAATTGAATAAGTTCACAATAACAATCATTAATTTTAAATGTACTCACTGTGAAAGTTGTTCCAATTTTATAATAAAATTACATTAAAATTATTAGCGTAAGGAAGTCTCCACTTTTTTTGACTCTGTTCTTTGTGTACTTAGGTATTTTAGCTCCGATTTTACGACCACTTATAAAACATTAAAAGTAATACAAATTTTCACAGTATTTCAATAACTCACTTTGGACTAGCGGTTTGAACAGTCGGGTGGGTGCGACGATGTATAGTCGTACCTGGGTTCGAAACCACCGAAAATTTAATTTATTTTTTGCTTTTTGAAAATGAAATATCCACAAAATTTTGATACATCCCGTTAGTACGGACTCGAATCCCTTCAACACTACCAAAATTTTTGATTTTTATCATTTTTATTCTTTATATTTTGAACAATGTCATAGACCTAGTACAAACAAATTCATATTTGTCATAAATTACTTATTGTAAGCCTTCCTAAGTCTATTTGATTGTTATATAAAACTTTGGTAGACTGTTCTGCGTAGGTACATCCCACAAAGGGTCCTGACCTCGTTTCTAACGGTATGACAAAAATAAAAAGAAACAATTATGTACTATCAACACCAACTGATTTTTATTTTATTTTAGCTCTTACGCCAGCTAAGTTCAGGCATTTTTACAAATCGCTCATTGAATGCAAAACGGCCGCATTTCAAAAATTTAGAAAATGGTTTTATTTCTGATAAAGTATATTTTCTTTTGAGAACATTTCATAAAGCTAGTTTAATTTAAATATTTATTTCTTTTTATTGGGATAATTATCTTAACTTTGCTTCAAAATTTTAATGCAAAATGGGCTTTTGTAGTTTTTATCAAGTTGGGTGATAGCTATAACAGCGACCATTATTTTAAAAAATAGAGCAAAAAATTACGAAAACAATGATGTTTTAATATTAAAAAAGAAAAACTTTAACTTTCCAAAAAAATCATGTTCAAAATTTTGTTTTGGCTCTCTGTAAAAAGTTACGATTAGTCCAATAAAAAAAAAATATATATAATTCCGGACAGTCCACACAGCATCATCTAGCCCCAAGGTGAGCAAAGCTCGTATTATGGGTACTAGTTGACTGATAAACTTAATACAATACATTACATAGATAGATATTTTTTTTATAAATACATAGAAAACACCCAGACCAACGGAACAATGAAGACGTCCAAGTTGCAGCACGTGATGGGGACGGCTGTTTATAACCGACTCCCAACTGCTATCACCAGCGCACAATCCTCACAGTCTTTCAAAGATAAATTAAAAAAGTGGTTAATAACTCTTTCAATTTATAATTTTAATGAATTTATGATTTTAAAATGTACCTAACTAAATTATTATTTATTTATTTTAATTTAATTTTAGCGTATTATAGTTTAATTTTAATATATATAATTTAATTTTAATTTTAATTTAGCACCTACTTAACTCTACTTAGTAGTAATGTTCTTTTTTTTGTAATACAGAATTGTATTCTAGAATATGTGACCTGTAACACAATTTGTTATTAATAAATGAACTATGAACTATGAACAATTTCATGTTCAATTTCTGTAGATCGTACACAATTTTTTCCGACACGGGAATCGAACCCACAACCGGTCGCAGGCGGACCTTCGCCCACTGCGCCACATCGGTTGTCGCTGATGAATGATCGAAATGCTTTGCATACAATCTGACACGTCTGATGCTGGGGCCACACTACCGTGATATGCCGATAATTATTTTAATTATAACTTATACAACACCTAGGTGTAACCACGATTTATGGCCATAATTTTACAATGCCAATCAATATGGCAAATGGCGGTAGACAATAGCTCCGGCGGCGGTCTTTTTTCGCACATCAAAGAAGATTACCGCAGTAATTAATGCGTTTGTGGCCACTACCGTTTGTCCAGTGTGCAATATGAGCTCACCGGCGATGCACGTGATATTTTTACCGCCTTATTTATTGACATATCTAGGTAAACTCTAGTGTAACCACACCAGGTCATGCAGTAATTTAAACGGTAATTTAATGTCATAATTATTGCGGTAACAGCCCGGTAGACGGTAAGGTAGTGTGGCCCCAGCGTAAAACTCTCTAAACTGGTATCTATAAGCAAACATTTTATCTGTTTACATAGTGTCATTTATTGTTGTCATGGAAACGGAACGTAGGCTTCCTAGATCTTATTTGACATGCAGCAAAAATAGATAGGAATAAATACTTGGACGATGGAAAAACCCTTTGAGAACGGTAGACTATGGTATTATTAGATGATTCTTTAGATAGCACACAGATGGCGATTCCGTCGCCGCCATCACACTCACATGTTCAAGTAAGCGGGCGTACGACACTATCCGTGTTCACTCACGCATTGATAGAAATGGCCTAAAATTTTCACGTTATTTCTAATTATACCGAGTGTTTTC
This sequence comes from Eupithecia centaureata, assembly GCA_944547425.1. NCBI lineage: Eukaryota > Metazoa > Arthropoda > Insecta > Lepidoptera > Geometridae > Eupithecia > Eupithecia centaureata. Next base: position 8,377,015 of record OX155687.1, read on the forward strand.
ATGAATCAAAAACAATTTGCCGCAAATAATGACCAATAACAAAGCCAAAAACAGTTATTTATTTGTTAAATTATGTCCACATCGCTCATATTTGGGAAAATACAAACGTATGGAAATCGGATCACCTTAAATACCTACGATACAAAAGCTTCTGTTTATGGATAAAAAGCTTTCGCCCGCAGCTTCACGCGTGTATAATTGTAGCCAAGTCCTTCTCCATGTTACAATCTCTGAATCCTTAACAAATGTCAATAACTCAGCTGTTAACTTTTGAAAAAGATAACAGACGGAAAGTCAGACAAAATAACTCTCGAGTGTACTACGGATTGGTTTAACATTATATACCTAACTGGTCGATGCGACGGACCTGAAAACTAGTGAAGTAGTGAGGATTGGCAATGCTGGCCAATTTCCCGAGCCTTCATTGCCCCCCTGAAATCCTTCAGGGGGGCAATGCAGCCAGAGCGTCTTGGGGCGCTGCCGTTTGTGTTTTTCTTGTTTGGATAAGTTGAGCCACCTATAAACTTTTTGTAACCGTCTGCAGTAAGCTCAATTATTAGAATTGAATATACTAGTTTAAATTTGTTTCTATTCTTTGATTGTAATTTTGTTTCCTCATAATATAATTCCATGTGATGGATAAGTTGTCATGTAAATATCAATAATTTCAGTCGCCATACATAACTAGCAATAGGAGCGCTAAGTAGCAGATTGTACAGTCAAACAAACAGTTGTCTAATGCATTATCAATGTCAACAACGGGGTGAGACGATGCCCGCACTCCGATAACAACATGAGTCACGGAAGGGTTTCCCTCAATGACTCACTAACAAGCAGTTTGCAATGCTCAACCGCACACTAAAAAGGATCAATGTGCATTATTTTAAAAGCCCTGAAGGAGATCATTAAATGTTTAAGAACTTGTCATTACCGGCATGCCTTCGTAAAAGTTGAGTTGTTTGTGGTTTCGTTTAAGATTTAAATAACACGGGAGGTAAATCAGAAGTTTCATAGCGTGAACTGCACCTGTCTTTAGCTTGGTTTGAGTCAGCCTAGGTGGGTTTTAAATAGTCATCTCTATACTCGTGCCATTCTCAAGAAATCATGTTTGGTACAGTATATAAAATATCTTCTTTGGCGTTGAGTGTGAAAAACTAATTGTCAGTAGGTACTAAGAAAAAAAGCGAGAGGAAAAAAAGATGTCAAATCGACAAGTAAATAGTTTTAATACTGTCATAAAAACAATGATAGAAGAATAACATTTTCAATAACCGTTAGAAATAAGGTGTTAATTGATTTTATCTTTGCTTAAATTTTTTGACCATTAGCGAAAGTTGCAAGTTTGGAATCAAATTAGATTACGGTTAGTTCTCGTACATCACACAAAATACAACAAATCCATTGAGTCGCCCCCAAATCTTATAAGTAATTGAATGATTCGAAAATATGTTGACAAGCGTATCCAATTGTTTACCCTATACTAGATGCGACAGCACACGTCATCGGTCCCCTTTACAACAAAATGAGCCTGGTGGAGTAAACAGTGTAATTGGATATAGCGTCGAACGCTTCCCTCGAGCCAGGCGAGAACCCTAATATGAATAACACGTACTCTAGACATGTTTACTCGTCTACTTATAAGTTTAAAATTATGTCGTTTTGCTGGAAGCAAATTAGATAGTAGATAGATAGGTTAAGGATAACTCAAATTTAGCAAAATTTACTCTGACTGATGACGAAGACGTTGTTGGGAAAACCCCTGAAGTAATATTGTGTCGTTTGTGATAGTGATATCAATAATATTTTTTGTTTATGTTTGTGATTATTGTGATCATAAATTGTAAAAACCCAGATACCTAGAGTTTCACTTATCTATTCAAGTCTCTGACTTGAGAAATTCTCATTTGTTTATAAGTGGAATCTAACGTAAGACGCGTGTTCTTTTGAGTAAATCAATATAAATAAATCTAAGGGTGGTCAATTTATAGCCGATTGGTTTAACATAACCTGTTGACAGCGTGCCCAGTTAAAAGGACCTCTTGTAAGACTACAAACTTCCTTATTTATATTCTGTTTAGGACTCGTAGGGGAGTTCATTTTAGATCAGGAGCATTTACATCGATGCGTCGGTTAAGCGCGCGAGCTACAAATTGAGCTTTTATTTATTCATGTTGGGGGAACGAGGTTGATATGGGTCGGGGTCGCTCAATAAAGGACACTCTTAGGTTGAAACCCGCTAAAGGATTTCTGTACCCACGTCATTGTTTTACTGACACATCATTCGACACATTTCGCAACTCCCTTTAACAAAAAGTAAGGATGTGTTTTTGCTGCGAAGATCGGTTCTCATTGTTTCGACGAACTCATTAGACATGAGAAATAGATACAGATACATACCGTAAGTAGTATCAATTAAATTGCTCATACTAACTACCACGATAAAAACGTTCACGGTCTATGGTTCTGAAAATTATCACGAACAACTTTTTTAAAGGATTATCGGTTCCAAGAGCTGACGGGCTTTTAGCTTTATTTTCATTTTTGCTCGGTAATTGGTCTATTTCTCGTATTTCAAACGACAACTTATTGTTGAACACGAGAACTGCTTTTTCAATATTCTATTTTACTTTATAAAACATTTTACAATAATGAGTTATGTTTTAATAACGAGAATATTACTTTGTTATGTCTTTGAAAGAGATTTTATTGTGATGACGCATAGCTGTTTATTTGATGGAATCTATCTAGAAATCCTACGGATCGTATATTATGCAGATAGTAAAAGGCTAGGTAATATCTGTGGTAATATGACGATGAGCTTCCTTCGTTAGATAACATTGAATTTATAAGCACCTCCTGTCATATCCAATAGCAAGGCAGAGAGGCAGGTGAATGGCCGCGCGAGCTGGCACCGGCACGCGAAGCACGCGTTACCTTCACCGATTTGCGAGCATTTACTTACCCGATCCAATGGTATTTACAGAATTACTATCACTTTACAGCTCAATAACTGGGAGAAATAAAATCTTTAGCGAGTAAACAGGTTAAAGTAGATCTGGTACGAATGTGTAGTTTAATATTACTTAGCAGCTTTATAAGCTTGAAATTTCTCAAAGAGAAACACCCAATCGTATAATATTAATAACTAGTATCTGCCTGGAGTTTCGCACGCGTTGTTTCTATGGTAAAGTTTCAAGGCTTTTAATACCCCATAGGAACTCATTTATGGGATGAAAAGAAGCTTATGTTTTATTCCAGTACTCTACGTGTTTTCCAATTTCAGCCCGATCTATTCAGTAGGTACTTTTTTGTGTGAAAGTGTAACAACCATCCATTCAAAGAAACATTAGTGTTTACAATATTAATAAAGATTTAAGTTGTAATGTTATTGAGATAGATATAATGGAAGAATTGAAACTGGACAGTCAGTTAAGATGAGAATAAAATGTTGTCCAGTCAAGTTCAGGTTTGCAAGTAACACCTGCACATGCCAAGCGCAGCCGAGCACCCCGCATCGGAAAGCAAATAAATTTACTCGAATATAGGACTTGTAACATCGCCTAGTTTTTGTAATGCATACTTCATAAAGAGTTTTTTTTACTTTGCAAGTGGCATGGCAACCTTGACTCGGTCCCCTCGAGCTTCTGTGGGAAAAACCATGAGTACACGTTTCGTTTGTACCGTCTGGAGCCCATGTGAGCAAGCGCATCCGGCGGATTGTGCGCGAGCCTCGGTCTTGCATCCCTGCCCCAAGTTGTTTATTTACCAGCTCATTATATTACGCTAAAAGATTTATTACCAGAACAGTCTACGTTAACACATAAATAAGGCTGGTAAACTTCGTATTCAAAGCATGTTTGCCTATAAACATTGCTTGATTTTTTTCTAGTGGTAGCAAGTCTTATCTCGCATGTCAATTTTCAAACAGTCTAGCTAGCTTGATTTAACACGGCTATTATGAAAAGGGAGGCTAATGATGTAACATTAATTTGTCCGAAGCGCTTGCCACCCAGCTTTGACTGTGTGCCTCTTTTAATGGAGCAATAAAAAATGTTCGACTTTGCTTACGTAATCCGTATTATTTCCGCGTCAAAAGCTGCTGCGGAGGTCAACGCGTGATTTAGCCTTTCGATGTCTTTGTGTCTATTTATTTTAAGACTCGACACAAGGTCCTGTCTATTGTATGATTTCAATTGAGTTTATTGTGGTGCTGATGTATACAGATCATGGGAATATACATAATGTTTGTATCAGTGTGTAAACATTTCTCTCAATATTAGATATCCTGCTGATTATACCCTGCAAAACAGCTTCCATGGACCTTTTAGACCAAAAAGGTGGTTTTGAGCGGGCCTGGGTCAGTTCACTAATGGCTCCTATTATGGGAAAGCCACATAATAATTACCTTGAACAAAAGAACAGTAAAGCCTTTAGATTTTTGAAATGACCACATAAATGGCATCTTTTTGTTTTATTATAGGCCCTTTATTACTTATTGTATTTCACAAAAGCCATTCATCATTTGACGGGCCATAAATCTCAAATTAGGAACATTGTTAAATTTTACTGACTCCTTGCGGGGATGTTAGGATAAGTTCATATATTTTTTTGTTAAATAGGAGTGTCCATAAAACTAAGAGGTTGAGAAAAAATTTAAAAATCATGATCATGGCTTATCGGAACAAGCACGTTAAACGCTTTTAGGAAATGTCTTATTGCCGACAAGATATTTGCCCTAAAATATTTAAACATTAACAAGGTCACATGAGAAGAATAAGAAAATATTTCCGCGACCATATTACCCATTGTTCTTCTTGGTTTTTTATACTTGATAGGTACCTACGTTCAGCTCAGAGTTTTCGATGCCCGACCACCTGATGGGTGGCAACGTGCGTCGACGTTAACTTTGAAGTCTTTTGTTAATATTTAGAGGAAAGTCGGAACGAATTGTAAATCGGATCAGAACTCCGGGTGACGCCCATCAAATACGTCGAAACAATTGAAACGACCGTTTGGGTATTGAGGAGACGCACATTGTGCAACCCAACGCAACAAAGGAGGACAGAGAAATCCCAAGTATTTACAATGCTACTTTCGAAAAAGTTGACTGTTGTTCTTTATCTTGCCGGGTTTTTGGGTGTGCATGTCGTAAATCAGTTAGGCAGCAACAGCTAGCCCGCGCTTCAATAAGCGGAAGAATGTGAGGTCTTTTATTTTTACTATACAAGTCAGCTGTTCTTCGCTATGGATCATGCTATTGTGCATAATAATTTACGAGCTAGAATGTCTGTTTCGTGTTGACATTCCGTTTCCTTGTAAGACCGTCGCAAAATCCTTGAGGAAAATGCTTTAGAAATTAATAATCAAGGCATAGAAATATCCTTGTAGTTTTTATTCTCTTATTTATTTATTTTCCTTCCATATGTAGGTGAAATTAGGGTTAAAATTGCCTTAAATGTCTCAAGCAGTAAACAAGAAGGGATCGTCGAAGGGTTTATTTTATTGCCCAAGGTGTAAAGATGGTGTAAAGTTATGGTATTGTTCGGTTCAGCAATGCTATGTACTGCCAATGACAGATAAGAGCCACGTAATGAGCACAAAGCGCGCTACAATGGAATCTCCTGGGTTTAATCCACGCCTACTAACTGCGATAGGATTTCAATGTTATAGTCATTCTTATGTGATCGTATTTTAGTATGAGAAAGTGTATAGTAGTTCTTCTATACTTCTATAGGTTTACGTGCGGTTTATCTGGTATCGAAGACCGATGTGACCAAAAGACCGCCTGCGACGCAGGAGGTTGCAGGTTTGATTCCCTTCTGGGACAATTTTTTGTGTTTGCTCCGGGGTTCTGTGTGTTTTCTATGTAAAATAAAAATAGCTATCTATGTTGAATTGCATTAAGTAATATCAGTCATCTATTCCTTACCCATTACACAAGCTCTGCTTAGCTTGGGGCTAGGTGATGCTGTGTGATGAAGTTTATAATTATTATTTTTAATCTAGGCCCTAGATCCTAGGGAACAAAACAACTCACCAAAAACGCTATCGCCTCCTCACAGATTCATAAAGTTAACCGTTTAACGTGTCAACAAAAGCCCATTAAATTTTAATACACCATCAACACCATTCGGATCGCTGAGCCTTGGATAGGATGATACAAGTAAGTCAGTATAACATCATACTAGCGATAAGGCCGCCAATTCTTATACCTACCTGCTCTATGATTAAAATAAGTGATTTACGAACTTAGATTTATGGTTTTTGTATAAATAATTATCTATCTAGGTATTTGTGGTCTAGCGCAGACTGATTGACCGATTACCTGGTAATCTTCCCTAAAAAGGTATGTATGCTTAAATCTTTAAAACTACGCAACGGATTTTAATGCCTGCAGTATTTTTAAGATACAGTGATCCAAAAGGAAGGTTTATATGTATTATAAACCCGTGCGAAACCGGGGAGGGTCGCTACTTATTAGTAAATCGTAATTATGGTTGATTTTGAGCCTTACTCAGGGCCATATTACCACATTACACTGTATCTTTCTTCACTTACATCAAGAGCTACGTCCGCACAGCTGCTCAACTGGTTTGTCCACTTGCGGCGGATTGATTTAACGTTAACTTACTATCCACGTAGGCTCTGTGAGCCGTGTTCTCGAGATGCTTCATTACCGCTTTAACCATCTTAAGCATTGATTGTACGGATCGGATATCGAGTATAGTATATGCTTTCTGGATCCGAACTAGATTTTTTCTGACGCAACCTGCGCGAGGGTTATGAATGACTTTGTAAATTACCCTTAGAGTTCATAGAATGATGTTATGATGGGTTAATTATCTCATAATGTCGTTTGTTGCGTTAATATTCATGTCGTCTGTTGCGTTGATATTCATGTCGTCGTCGGTTGCGTTGATATTTACATCGCGGAAGTAACTACTAGTAATTCCCCGCGTCTTCCTCCGCGTAGAATTGTATATATTTATTTTGGACCTTAATTTTTTTTTACGAATTATCAGGAAAATACTGAAACTACTGAACACGTGTTTGTTTATTTTGTGATGGGAACCTGCGTCTGCATGTAAAGTTTTGACGATCTATTACGAGCGGTCTCTGAAAAACAATAAATTTTTGTTTGATATTCAACCCCTTGTCTGGGCCCTTTTATATGCGACGTTTCAAAATTATTGTTTTATTTAACCCAACACCCTTAAAGAAATAAACACTTCAAATCTTAACTCTAGCTCTAGGGGTTAGGACCTGTAGTTTTGAATGACTCTGTTAATGCTCTACTAGTGATTAAGGTGTTATGTATGAAACACAGACAGGCAGACAGACATTATAACAATATGGGTTTCTTGTTAGATAGACTGGACCCTAATTATTTGTTTTTAATAGACCCAAGGTGCCTTGTAGGTATCATCATTGTTTGCAACAAATAATAGAAACAAAGCGATACTTGTGGCATGCCATATAGAGGTATCATAACAATAGCTTTGATCCACTGTTACAAGAATAACAACATTTCAATATGCACCCTTAATATGAATGTTTTACTATAAAAACTGTTGTAGTTTGACAAATTAATTCCTTATTGTATGCGGAATTTTTGCAACATAATTATTTCGTACACTCATATCTAAAACTGGACGCCAAGCAAGTGAATTTTAGTTTTTTGTGTCGTGGTTTGTTTACAAACATTCTACATCGAGTTTGGCTAGTGTATAGGTTTATTGATAATCCGCTTACAGTCACAATGAACATCGATGTTGTCTATTTCATTATGTTATGGATTTCTGAAATGGATGCATTGTGCTAGGTGCCATGAAGATCTTTTTAAATTTGTAAGTACAATGCATTTACCTCATTGGAATGGTATTGATGACTAAGGCATTATTATAGAGATAGAGTATAGTCTGCACCTCATTGTGGATGGATTTAATGAGTGCAAAATACCTATTTTGTAGCAAGTGTAAATCAAGTAATTTCATAATACAAATAAAGTGCACTTAGGCTGTGTCTTTTAGTCTTGGTTTTTCTAAAAGCCGTAAATGTCTTTTCCTTTATTTATAATGCTGGAATCACACAGCATCATCTAGCCCCAAGAGCAGAGTTTTTATGGGTACTAGATGACTGATATACATCTATAATATATTATATTACATAGATATGATATTTTTTATCATAGGAGAAAACACCCAGTATATCCTGAACAAATATCTGCTGGCAGTCCAAGTAGAATCAAACAGACAACCTCCTATGCAAGCAGACCTATTGTTGCCGCACCACAGAGGTTGTAACTTAAAACAAAGGTCTTACCTCAGGTAGAGGACCGAAGTTCCAGAAATTATTCTTCTCCAACCAAGTGGAACAGTTATTGTGTTTGGAGAATCACTTTGTGCAGTTCTAGAACTATCTTGAGTGTCCGTCGGCTGTGGAATAACTGGAGCCGGCAGCACAGCCAAAACTACACCATCGGCAGTTCTCACTAGTTGTGGTGCGTTTCCTTCACTATCACTATTAATCTCTCGATTTACACCCACTTGCTGATTCAGTATACTAATACTTTGATTTACAATAGATTGATGAGATACACTTTGTTCTAAAATCTGATAGTTCACATAACTTTTTCCTACAGATAACTCTCTGTCACTATTTGATCCTGCACTATGAACTGTGACACTCTCACTGAACTGATTATGCCCTTGTCTCAATGCTATTTGCTGCATAGAGGGCATATTATCAGGCACTAAAGGTCCCGAACATCTTGTCTGATATGGTCCAAGATCTACAGACTCAACTGGAAGTCCATTTGGAAATTCTGCACCGGAGAACTCCACACCCACTCTTTCAAGACAGTCCTGCTGTATTTCTCCAGGGACCCTCTCGTTTCTGGTTTCTTCTATACTTAGACAGGGTTCTTTATACTGCTGAGATAAAGGTAAAAATTCTGTTTTCTGAGTGATGTTTTCAGCAGAGCCATATAGTGCAAGTTTGGTGTCGTCTCTGAGAGGAGCGGGCGCGTAGTAGAGAGTGCTGGGCAGGGTCCTCGGGTCAGGCTGCCTGTAGAGCGCGTGCCTCGGCGGCGGCGCGCAGAGGCGCTCCCCCGGGTGCGGCGGTGGCGGCTGGCGGGCGGAGCCGGGCTCTAGCTGCCGCGGCTCCACGTAGACCAACACGCGCGGCGCGCCCGCCACTCCCGCTCGCGACGCGCCCACACTGGCGGGCTTGCCTGACATCGTGCACACACATCACACGCCGCGGAGCCCGACTGCTCACTATCTGAAGGCGCCGCGACGCGCTCCTCCGCAGGACCGCAGGACGGCGCTCCACCGGGCATCGCTTCCAAAACCGCTAGCATTGCTCGGTGGCCTCTCTCCGCGGAGCCGCTGAACCATCGTATTTTGACGGTTTTTTGTAGGAACTCATCAATCGTAATGGGTTTACGATGGACATAAAACAGACAACAACTTTATGGTGGAGCCCTTGTTGGCTCCATTGTCACCTTTTTGCATCCGACGAAAGAACAGGTAGCTCGATTTTTGTTCTCCAATTTTTATTACGATTAATTAGCACTAAAATGAAATGACACACTTTAGATATTGTTAAAAGGTCACCGAATGAGAATTGTTCGCTTCATCATCACGGACAAACGATCATCACTGTTAGCTTGCTTTTTTCACATTATTAAAATCTTTACCAATGGGTATCTTTATCTACCTATTTACGCGAGAGATACCGAGTCTCAATAACTATTTGAAAAGGCAGATTTCACAAGAAACTAACAATGCTTTGCTTACATACATGTTACAAAGCGAAACACTGCGAAAACGATGAAAGACAACGAGAGAGAAACGAAACTGAAGTACACACACACAAACATGCGTAATTCAGATTTCTTCATTCACACTACTATAATAGTGTGTTCTCTTTTTCTTTCGTTTGGGAGTATATGAGAAATGAAAGAGCCAGCAATATCAGCAGCAATTCATGGATGCGTAGCATTTTGCTCTGCTTTACCGACAGATCTCTTTACGTCACTTCACTCACGTTCTATTTTTGTCTATGCTTTGATTATTTCTGACTTGATTTCATGACACACTTGTGCATGAAAAACTGGAATCCGTCTGTCATTGTCAGCGTATTTACTGCTTTCAAAGTCAATATTAACCTGGCAAAATGTAGCCCCATAAAATATTTCCCCTAGATTGGTGCAAAAATAGTTTTAGGCGTTCACTGAACTTTGAAATTTATTTATTTATTTTTTAATTCGGATTGCCATCAGCTTAACTAATTACAATAGAATTTAAAATAGATACAGAAAGCTAATAATAGGCATTCACTAATAAAATCATATTATACGATATAAGTGTGAACACAACTTTTTTTTTTCGTCGACAATTACGTACTTAATAAAGCAATAAAATTAAACTAAAAAAAAAAACTTTAAGTAATAAGTAAAAGTAAAACTAATCATGTGCAAAAGAAGCTGAGAGTCATGCTTCGCCTTGCCTTGTGAATGCTAGTATTGAAAGGGTCAATGTCCAACATCCTGCTGAAATCATTGACAGTTCTACTTGCTCGCACTATAAATGTATTTGTTTATAATTAGTTCCAACATGTTGGACATACAGTAGGGGATTGTGTCTAAGCTGCTTACGCGGTACATTGAAGTCTAATTTGCCAAGAAGTTCAGAACAGTCCACATCGTTGTTGATAATCTTAAGAATGTAAAGATAATCAGCTATAAATAAATGAAAACACGTCTGTTGTGCAAAAAAAAGTTAATAAGCGTCCCTCCAAAGGACCAATGTCTGCTCTGGGCTCTTTGTTATTTGTAGAAATAAATGAATCAATTATTCTGACTAAATACCGCAAAAAAAAATTTTTTTTTAATATAAACATCAACACCTTTTCAAATATATAGACAAAATAGAAATTCAAGAAAAAGTTAGTGTGTAACGTGTAATGTGCATAAGAGAAATAAATGATTGAAATCTCCACACACTGAAGCCGAAGTCGGAGCGGAGGCGAAAAGCGTGGCGGTTTTTCCTATGGCACCACGCCACCACGGCCTGCGGTGTGTGTAGGCTTTCATATGATTCATTAAAATACAATTCGCACGCCTTCGCCTCCGCTCCGCCTCCGGCTTCTGTGTGTTTCGAACTTAAATGATTTTTCACCTTTCGTGCCCTGCGCTGCTATTACCTTCCATCGGAAGCAACTGAACTCCCTATTCGTAGCAAAGATCCTAGTATGACTACACGTTCCGCTTTGAGTCGTAGATATAAACAAACAGTACCTACATAAAACCTTATCAAGAAGTCCTTATGATGATTGTATATTAACTATGCTTTGCCAAATGTCACTCAGTTCCATTCGACAACGATAATAGTAGAGTTAGTACTTAATTAAAGAAAGTAATAAAGTTGTTGATTTCTGACCTGGGACCGGTTTTTTTAAGTTGGCAATACCATGTCATTTGTCTCACTCACTCATGTCAATTTGTCAAGCAAAGCAAACCTACAGTGTTTGTTCTGTTTGTTCTTATTATTACAATATCTATGCGTATTAATATAGTATGTAAACTTTCTGTATGTAATTTATTTAGTTAAACAATGATTTTCAAAAAATGTCCACTTTAAATACTAGCCTAAATTTCTAAAAACCTTGTGATGCTATCCAAAAACTGCGCCAATCCAGACGCAGAGCCATAATCAAGAAGTTGAAATTGAAGCCTACAGTGTGTGTGTGTGTGTCTGTTTTCATTAAGTTTTTCTCGGTTTTTCCCATGCACGCTAAGATAAAATTAAAACCGAGGAGCATTTGTTATAATAACTAGTCCATAAGACTGAAAAACATAGCTTCTACAATGGGAAAAAGAAAAGCGGACACTTCGGAAAGTGAACAATCTCTGTAAGCACTTCTTGTATATATTATGAACTCCATGTGGGTTATATAGGTTTTAGCCTTTAGCAAAATCACAACGAATCCTTATTTTTCAGATCATCCCAGTTATTGTTTAATAAAACTGACAATCTGATCAAGAAATTGAAAGTGAAAAAGGATATAGAGGATTTTGATGAAGTTGACAAACAACCAGCATGGGTTGATGAAGATGATGTACAGTTCGAATGTAACACAGTTTCCAATGTCAAAAAGAATGTACCCCTGTTCAAGGACAAGCTCAAGCAAAAATATGAAAATCTGGTAGGCACTCCTGGATGGGCCAAAATAAAAACTAAAGAAAACAACGATGAAATCTTGCGCACTGTTGGCCATTTACATAATAAGACAGACAAGAATGTTCTTAGAAATGAAGTACTGGATCTTAAAAGGCTTACCAAAATAAATAAATCAACAAATAATGAAGGTACTATAATATCATGTGTTGAGTTTCACCCAACGGCAAGTGTTGCCTTAGTGGCTGGGACATCCGGTTCAGTCGCACTTTTCTCAATCGGACGAGAAACCAACAAGCTGCACAACTTTAGAGTGAAGGGATGGAATTATGTCTCCACTGCAAATATATTACCTGATGGGACTGAAGCTTATCTTTCATCTACTAAATACCATCAGTTTTGTGTGTACAACCTGATGAGAGGTGAACCAAAATTGGTGGATCTGCCATCCAGAATTACAAATCCATCAGAATTCAAGTTATCAGGTGATGGCCAGTTCATAGCAACATGTGAAGGTTATGATGAAGTTTTTCTGCTCCGAACAGGATCCTATGAGTTATTGAGATGTTTGAAGCACAATAGTAATGTTGTTACTATGACATTTAGTCATGATAGCAAGGAGCTGTATTCTTATGGAAGTACTGGTGAAGTCACTGTGTGGGATCTCTCTACCTATAGACCTATCAAGAAATTCAATGATAATGGATGTGTAAACGCATCATGCATTGCAACCAGTGTCTGTGGCAAATTACTAGCCACTGGTAGCCAAGAAGGCATAGTCAACATTTACCAGACATCAGAGTTGAATATGTCAGATCCATTACCTCTTAAAACTGTATCAAACCTTCGAACTGCCATTACACATCTCAAGTTCAATCAAACCACAGAGATGCTATCTATAGCATCTAAAATGTATCCAAATGCCATCAAAATTGTCCACATCCCATCATACAATGTCTTCAAAAATGTTCCAGAACACAATTTTGACTTGAATAATGTTCATACAGTGAACTTTTCCCCTAATAGTGGTTTCATGGGCTTGGGTAATGATAAGGGCAGTGCCTACTTGTATAGGCTTAAACATTACAAGAATTATTAAACTTTTGTATCCCTTACATAGCCTATTCATTGACCCAAATTTCACAGTGATTCTTGACTTAAGAGCGTATTATACCTTCCTAAATATCAGACCCTACATTTAGTAGTTCCTAAATTCAGGATACTTTAATAGCATTTAGGAAGGCAGCATCCGATTAAGGAAACGATTTAGGAAGAAGAACGGCTTCCGACATTCTAAATCTACATCGGCTCCTAAATCGGAAGGGTGTAATCACATTTAGGAAGCTCAGTTGCCGCTCGCCCACCGTCTCGAGCGCACGTTGTTCTTTGTTTGTGAGTATACGCAAAATTAAAATGACAAAAAAGCAAACTAACTCGCATCCTACTAATATTATAAACGCGAAAGTTTGTATGGATGGATGTTTGTTACTCTTTCACGCGAAAACTACTGAACGGATATGGATGAAATTTGGCACAGGGATAGATTAAAGTCTGGAATAACACATATTTTATCCTGTAATTCCCACGGGAACGGGAATTACGCGGGTGAAACCGCGAAGCGCTGCTAGTTTATAATATAGGTAACAGCCTGTCCAGATAGGGCGCTTTACGCGCGAGTGCCCTCGCGCGTTTCAATTTAAATTGCGTCCAGATGCGGCGTTTTACGCGCGTTCCTACGCGCGATTTGTTTGGGAGGGACTCAGGGACAGTTATAAACATGGAGCGAGACAAAGCAGTCGTGTTGTGGCTTGCATACCAAAATTGTCAAAATATGTCAAAATTATCAGTCTCCATTTTTGTTCCAAATACGTCCACTCGCGTTGTAATCGCGCGCACCGCACCACTGGACGCAGCAATGGCGCCCGAGTATCTCGACTCGCGCGCAACACGTGCGAGTCGAGAGTCAAGCGCGTTGCTCGCTTTTTACGCGCGAGCAAGGAATCGCGCAGCAGCATCTGGACGGAATGTATGGCGCTCTAGTATCTGGAGAACGCGCGAGCGCCCTATCTGGACAGGCTGTAAGGATTGTTGTTCATACTCATCCGACTAATATTAGGTATACCTAAATGTGAAACTTTGGATGGATGCATATTTGTTACTCAATCACGCCAGAACGGGTGAGCGAATTTGGATGAAATTTGGCTCAGAGATAGATTATAGTCTGGAATAGCCTCTAATTCTTTTCACTCGACACGTCCGTCACTTGTCGCTCGTCCTTAGCGACTGATGAGAGCCCTGAATCAGTGAACGTGTAATCAGGAGTTTCGGTGACTAAATTTAATTTTAGTGTCTTAGATCGGACTCTGAATTTAGGATCCGATATTTAGGAAGGTATAATACCCTCTTTAGGGTGTCTACTTATTCCGTTGAATTAACTGACAGGTACACAAAAATCCTACAGATCTATCTACAATCTTAGTGACCTTACTAGATTGTCCTGGATCCATAACTAAAATACTAATTTAGGCCCACTGACTCCCCAAGGAAACTTATTAAAAACCATGTTATCTGAAAAAGGGTTTATTTCCGTAATTTTGCAGGTGTCAGAAAATATAAAAGATGTTAAAAAAACCAGTTTACCACAGACATTATACAAGCAAATAATAACTCGAACAAGAGTTCAATTAATTTATTTAACAGCATATAATAAATTAATAGCTAACGAAAAAGGATAAAAATGCTTACCAAGGTCACAAACAGAACAAAATTACTCCTCATTACATGTATTGAAATAATCAAAAAATGTGTAATATTTTTTACTTTGAATCCATAATATTTTAACAGCTAAAATACACCCTAAAATGTAATGTTTCTTAAATGTAGTAATTATTGCAAGTTGTTGTTAATATGCAGCTTATGTGCCTTTTGCATAGACTGGCATATATTTTAATCGAACAGCATTTTGTTAATTATTTAATCAAATCAACAAAATAATTGATAGGAGAAAAATCAAAGTGATAATACCACAATGAAAATGGGTAATATACACATCTCTATACTCTATATCTCTAAATACACAGCTCTTTGGCATGTTATGTTGCTGCCTTGGTGTCCAGAGGGATAAATTGGTCCAGAATGTGTATTTTTTTTATACATGAAAATTAACCTTCACCAGCTGTTTTCAGATGTTCTAATTTATGCTGTACAGGAAATAAATAAACCATTTGTAAATCAATGGTGAATTATAATATTGCTGATCACATTGTAATGCCTTCATCAATAATTCGAAAAAGGTCAACCTAACCTGTCATATTTACTACTTTTATTAAGCGCAGTATATTTGTAGTCCAGAGACCCAGTGTAAACTCATACTAGGTTTCTAGTGACAATTGCTAGCTAAGTACAATATCTAATCTAAGATTTGGATACAACAATGATCATTGGATTGCTTTTTTTCTAATACAAGAAGCTCATTGGAGGATCAAAGTGTTTCCTGCCCATGTTATACTGTGGTTAACAAAGTGACGAAAATTATCTAGAAGATGCAGCCATGTAGCGTCTAGCTAGTAGCGCATTGGACGCGGTTCATGCCGGGGCCGTGTTCGTCATCTTCGTCGTAAGCTTGGCCCGGGGCCGCGCGGCGCCGGCATCTCTCCTGATCCGGGTCCAGATCCATCAACATGCATTCCTCAGCTAGCTCCGGGATGTTTGTCTGTTGATATTTATATATTTTAGGAAAAAATATGGCTTAAATAATCACTACATAGTATAAAATAAAGTCGCTTTCTCTGTCCCTATATCCCTATGTCCCTTTGAATGCTTAAATCTTTTAAACTACGCAACAGATTTTAATGCGGTTTTTTTAATAGATAGAGTGATTCAAAAGGAAGGTTTATACGTATAATAAAACCGTGCGAAGCCGGGGCGGGTCGCTAGTCAAATAATAAATTATAAAGATAAGGAAGGCAATTACGAAGTGAAGAGAATAAGTGTTGGACAAACAAAGTAGGCAATGAAAATTAGATGTGACATACACAAAATTGTCAAATACTCGTAATGTGTAGTGAAACTACGTAAAAGGGACCTATTTGAAGAAAAGCCTTGCGTTAATAGTCCTATACGCTTTAGACGGCATTTTTCAGTAAACGCTTACACTGTCCACCTGTGGTGCGCCCCGAAAGTGTGTTTTGTGAATTACAATTATTTCTAACTAGCTGTGCCCGCGATTTCGTAAACGTCGGATATTGACATTGACAACCCTTTCTTCGCAATATAAAATAGCCTGATGTCCTTTGTCAGCCTCTAGACCAAATTTCATTTAAATGGGGCCAATAGTTTAGGGTGGAAGAGTAGCAGACAAACAGACAAGAGTTACCTTCGCATTTATAATATTAGTAGGGAAAAAGGGATAATCAAATGTTCAAATGAACGTCGTACCTACGTACTTCCGCACAGGTACGAGTGTTATTCAAATGCAACTACGTAATACGTGTCGTATTGACCTTGTCCCGTCTACCCACTCGTTGTGTTACGTAACGATTCAATAAACAGATACCCCTAAACGAGTTGATTTGATCTGATTTTAGCTTTGCATGATTGATTAAACGATTAATCACAATTATGATATCATTATTTTTTCTGCATCAATGCATGACTTTTCAAATGTATTAATCTTTATTATCATGTAATTTAGTAGCATTTACCTAGGTTATATGAAGTTCCTAACAACGTTTTTTCTTGTTAGTTTAATTGTTGGTTTGATAAAAATATGTTAGTTGCTTTCAGGGCTCTGAACCTTTCGATTAATGTGTCATTTAATGGTGGAAACTTAGGTGGTGTTAGTTATGTATGTTTTTGATTAGTCCTTACTAATATTATAAACGCAAAAGTATGTATGAATGTATAGTATACTAGTATATATCTTTATTCCTCCTTCACGCAAAAACTTTATGAAAAAAAGGGGTAATTTAAGTCTAGGAATAACACATAGGGTAGGTACTTTTCTTTCCAAAAATCAGTAGAAATAGCATTGAGACGTTCCATAGAAACGAAGAGTGCGAAGCCGCGGGCAGATACTAGTTTATAATAAAATCATGTTTCCAAATTAAGTAAAATAAAAAATAATCTAGGTATTTATGGTATAACTAAAAAGGTTAACTCACCACAGGTCTAGGCGGCAAGCAGTTCTCCAAGGCGGGAATAACTTCAGGCGGAATAGTTTTCGGGAAATTAACTACAAATTGAATAATCAGTTGTCCTTTCTCGAATGGATTTTTATACATCGGCATACCTGAAACACGAAAGTTATTTGTAAGTATAAGTTATTTTTTGGGTTCCATGCCTGAAAAGGAATCATATACACAGGACACTTTTTTGTCCGTCTGTATGTCTTTCACAACCCTATTTCTCAGGAACGCATGGAGTTATCAAGAGCTATGTAATATCTATGGCTAGAATATACAGATTTATTCTGAAGCATAAATCTAAATTCGTAAGAAAAAACCCATAGTAAATTTTATTTATAGGCTACCAACTGACTAATATACAATATACATGTATCTACAAAGCAGTACAGATGCGATAACGAAATAAGAAATATAGCACCAACTTCAATGCTGAGATGACGGATTACAAAGCAGAATGCAGTGAACAAAAATCAAAGTGAGCACTTTATTTCCTAGTTTTAATTATTTATAAAATGTATTTTATGACGTGTCCAAGTGTCCTATAAGGTCTTAAGGAAATAAAGCACTTTGAATTGACTTTGAATGGAAGAAAAATACATGTTGTGCCAACCCTACTTAGCGTGGGATAACTGGGAAGGTCCGGAAGGAGAAAAGCACCTACCTTCATTCATGACGCACTTTACTTCACAATGCTTGGTAACATCTCCTGGCATAACAGTTATCACAATATCCCTCTCGTCCAGGGTCCTTATGACCTTCTGGAAACCACAGAGCGCCTCCACTAGCTCAATGCTCAGTTGGATGATGAGATCATTGCCAGATCGCTTGAATGTCTGTAAAATAATTATTAAGTGAGCTAAAAAGTTTTTTAAGCTTACGTGATCAGAACTCATTATTATAATTATCTAAATATCTAAGGGTACTTATCGCGTTTATTTACCTATTTTTCCCTACGTTTCAACAGGTTTACACTCTGTCATCAATGCTGTGTGAGATGAGACTCATCCCATGACCACGACAGAGTGTAAACCTGTGCAAACGTCGGGAAAAATGGGTAAATAAACGTGATAAATACCAGTAGATATTTATAATAAGTGAGCTACATTTGAATAATTAAAACAAGTTTATAATATTTTTTATGGTTAGTACATATATCGATTTTAAGTATTATATACTATACATAAAAACACCCAGCACCCTTAACTGATGGAAAAAATATCTGCAGATTTCAAACATTGTCCTTAGGCGGGAATCGAACCAGCAACCTCCTATGTCGCAGGCGAACCTTAGGCCGCTGCATTGTAGACATCTTCCATCAGTTTTACCATGTAATTTTATTTCTATAAATAGGAACTTATTAATGTCCAGCTTTTATCTTAACACATCTCTAATATGTATCATGGTGCATAAAGATCCCCTAAAATAAATAAATAATCATTCATGCCGATGTACTTACTTCATGTTCCTTCTCATCAAGCACAATGATGAGGTCTCCGGCCTCCATATCGGGTTCCTGGTCTCCCTCCCCACTGAATACTATCTTCTGGCCATCAGTCATGCCTTTGTCGACATGAACTTCGATGATTTTGCGGTCCCGGACTGTCTTGCGGCCCTAAAAAATTTAATTGTAAAAAGTGTTGTGTAAAAAATAGCTAATTTTGAAATCTTCAGAAATCTAACTTGGCCAACATAAAGCAAATGTCAACATACTTCCAAAAGGAGGAGATTCTGAAGTCATTGCATTTTTTTACAATATTATATGATATTTTTTTCTGGATGAACCTATTTAGATCATTCTAAATTATGTTGTATAAAATTTTAATCTAATGTTTTTCATTGTAAAGTTTTTAGTATGTTCTTCACAGCCAAAAGTAAAATAAAATAATATTATATTGGCAGTGTGCAGAATATACACTCAACCACCGTGTCTAGGTCAGCTTTACCTACCTGGCAGTGCTTGCAGCGATCCTTGGGGTCAATGATCTCCCGCTGTCCTCTGCATTCACTGCAGACAGTCTGAATCTGCTGGATCATTCCTGGAGCAAGTTGTTGGATCTGAACCTGCATACCGGTGCCTCGGCAGGCAGGGCAAGTCAGGACTGAACCCTAGAAAAAATAAAGTAGTCATCAATACAGTTATCACTACATAGTATAAAACAAAGTAGCTTTTTCTGTCCCTATGTCCTTATGTCCCTTTGAATGCTTAAATCTTTAAAACTACGCAACGGATTTTGATGCGGTTTTTTTTAATAGATAGAGTGATTCAAGAGGAAGGTTTATATACTTATAATCGGGTCGCTAGTTTTATTATAACTAGAAAATTCTGTTCCTAATTATTTATAAGATATTCTCTATCAATCAAAGTAAGGGAAAACTTTGTGTTACTGAGCCATAGTTTATGTACATGGTGGACCAAGTATTTGTTTTAAATTCAATCTAAAATCCCAAACACCTTACTGGTGCCGCGCCAGAGTGTATGATCCTTTATTTAAACAATAGAACACTCATTCATTACTGTGAGACGCACAATGAGAAAAAGGCCAAATCATTTTACTAAAGTAACTGTATAGTAATTTTAGCATAAACAATTTTAAATCTTAGCTAAATGAAGTTATGATACTGTAGTGTGTATTAGGTATTTATGTGTAAGCTTCTTTTTTCAGATTTTTGCCTGGTTAATGAATTCATGGCCCAACCTGTATAAAACAGCAACTACTTAATTGGCTTAACTAAAACTGAGTACCTAAGTATAAAGTGTTCTCACCTTCTTTCCACCACGGCCCTCACACTTATCACAAATTACGTTCTTCATAAGGGACAGTTTCCTCACAGCTCCACGGTATAACTCCTCAAGAGTGACAGAAAGCTGGTGGATGACATCTTTTCCTTTGCGCTCACGGCCACGTCTTCGGCCACCACTGAAGCCTCCGCCAAAGAACATGTCAAACAAGTCCATGGGAGATGAGAAACCACTGCCGCCGCCACCACCCTCCTTCAAAGCTTGTTCCCCACCTAAGAGAATCCATTAGATAATTTAAAAAGCAAAATTAAAGTATGAAATTTCATCAGAACTTATTTTACTCATTTTGCTGGCCCCACCATGGCTGAGGCAGATAGTTACCACTGTTACTAGGCAACCATGTCCAATGTTATTATTTGACATATAATTTATGAAAAGTAGGTATTCCTAATTAAAAATAATACCAATGCTGTTTTATGCTTATGTTCATACAAACCTTGGTCATAGATCTTCCGTTTGTCTGGATTTGAGAGGACTTCATAAGCTTGTGAGATTTGTTTGAACCTTTCGCCTTCATTTGGATTTTTGTCAGGGTGGTACTTCAAGGCAAGTTTCCTGTAGGCTTTCTTCAGTTCATCTGAGGTGCAGTTAGGTTTGACACCCAGGATGTCGTAAAATGTAGTTTCCTTCACCATCTTTCAAATTGAATTTACTGTAAAATAAAGATCAACATTGCCTCACTAGAAATTTCTAGATGTACCTCCTTGTATAATGTAATGCTAATGACTAATAGATTCAACTGCTTTACTGATATTGGAAATAAGTTGTAGGTCTTGAGGTGTCATGCTTGAATTGGGTTACATGATTGGGACTATGACGTGCCTGACAAAACATCATAAGGCCTCAAAAAATAACCGCATTTTTATTGACTAGCATTAGATGTAATAGAGTAATGTTTAGAAGACTTAATTTAGAGCTTAGCAGAATTACTTTAGACCACATAAGAAATGCAAGATATCGGTTTTGCACAAAAAATCGAGAGAAATGTGATTCGTGATGCGACTCCCCTAAACATAGCTCCACATAACAATCAATAACACTAGGAACTTTGCCACTCACGATTTAGACTACCGCACAATTTGAAATGAACGAATTTAATCAGAACACGTAGAATTGAACAGGAACAGCTTACAGTCTACAGGAAGAAAACCACGAATTCACACTCCAACGACGTTTTTTGGCTGACTGACTGAAAGAAAATTGATTGGACGCACAAACGACAGACACACAAAGACGAACGAAACGAAGCGACCGTATGATGTGAATAATGTAGGAGTGCCGGAGTTTCGTTCGATCGAAAACGTGCACATTCTAGAAAATTCTACTACCCCCACCACAGATCACAAGACTACACCGCCAAATTAAGTAGATAACTTGCTTACATCTTGTGTCTCTGTTTTACAAACTCCAAAATTCAACGGAAGAATGAACCAACACTTGAAAATTTTACATAGACATAATTTTATGGGCTTATAGAACTCACACAAACACAAAACCAAACTCACATTATTACGTCAAAACGTGAAAGTCATTGTCAATTTTCGCATATCGTCAGCTTTTTGCTGTCTCTATCAGATTTTTTCTTTTGTCATTATCACTGTCATGGATCACTTAGTGTTACCGATTATCGAAGTAGACAATTTACCCAAAAAACATGCGAGAATAAGATTTCAGTACATTGCTATGCTATTGCTATGCCATGTTTAGGTAAAACAATCCATAACTAATTAATTACCTACTTTGTACAATTTTCTATAGGAACTTTACCACCCTTACAATCCACTCAGAGGTAAATTTTTCAAAATTAGTTTAGTTAGCTTTTGTGTTATGTTAATCTCAGGCTTACGTACCTATCTACATACCAAATTTACACAAAATAAGTTAACTAGTTTTTGCACTATGTATATGATAAGAATTTCCAAGCTCTCTATATCAGCATTTACAAATATATGTTGCGGTGGCAGCGGTCGGAGCGTGGTATTTAGCAGGAGATACCTATTATTAAAATGCTTTCCTTGATAAAACAGACTTTTTATTTATATCCAAATAACTTCGTTAGTTGACATTCGATCAGACTACATTTTCTAATAACAAAATACGTTGCCTAGCAACGTCATAAATATTCCCAACCAAGCAGGTAGAACTGCTTTGATTTCTATCTTAACACTCCCGCCGAAAACAAGGCCAGTGAAGACCTGATATTGACAAAGGTCTGCTTCGGAAGTCCTTTTGTCATAATATCTGCGACTTGGTCTCTAGATGCAATTCTCTTCACAACGATTGAACCATCAGTCACTAATTCTCGGACGTAGAAGTGTCGAATTCTAATATGTTTTGTCCGCTTATGAAATTCGGGATTGTGTGCTAATTTTACTGCTGCTTCGTTATCAACATGCAGATAAGGTACACTCTTAACCTTTGTTAAATCTTCAAAGATTCTGATTAGCCAAACTAGCTCTCTGGCTCCTTCACTAGCAGCCACTAATTCAGCTTCAGTTGTAGACAGTGCTACTGAAGTCTGTCTTCTACTTGTCCATGATACTGGACCTCCGTCGTATACGCAGACAATTCCAGTGGTAGATCGTCCTGTAGTAGGATCACCACCATAGTCGGCGTCGCTATATCCTTCCAGTTCTGGTATTTTTAGAGTCTTTGGTTTATATTGTATACCAAGAGACGTAGTTCCCTTTAAGTAACGTAAAATCCGTTTTACTCTATTCCAGTCGCTTCTGGTTGGTTTTTCTAGATAACGCGATACGACTCCAACTGCGTAGGCGATATCAGGGCGAGTTGCGACCATAATGTAAGCTAATGCACCAACAGCTTCACGATAGGGGTAAATTTCCTCGGTTTCCTTGTCATTATTTAATTGAGTTGCAGACGAGTTTTCGGCAACATCAATCGGCGTTGAGACAGGATTACTGTTAGCCATATTAAAGCGTTCAAGTACCTTCTTAGTGTACGCTTCCTGGTGGATTACAATCGTGCCGTCCTTGCATTGATTGATCTCCATTCCTAAGTAATAGGACGCGGGTTTCGTCGTAATTTTAAGTTTTCTTCTTCGAAAGGTTCTAGGTTCTTAAGAAATTCATCAGCAAGCTGTTTGTTTGAAGCCGCCACTAATCCATCGTCGACATACAAGGTAAGTAAGATATGTTCCCCCCCTACTTTCTTTGTGTAAAGACATGGATCTGCAGTACTCTGTGTGAATCCAAGTTCAACAAGTATTTTTTGAAAATGTTGATTCCAACAGCGGGGCGCTTGCTTCAATCCGTACAAGCTTCGATTAAGATGACATACGCGGGTAGAACCATCATGAAAACCATCGGGTTGTTGCATGTAAAGCTCTTCTTCGAGCTCACCGTAGAGAAAGGCTGTAGTAACGTCGAACTGAGTTAAGTACATTCTTTCACTCGCAGCAACACTCAATAGTGATCGTATGGTTGCAAATCTGGCTACTGGACTGTACGTCTCCTCATAGTCAAATCCTTTACATTGTTTGAATCCTTTCGCAACCAAACGCGCTTTAAATTTATCGATTGAGCCATCGGGTTTTCGTTTTATTCTAAAGACCCATTTGTTCGGTATGGCTTTACGATCTGGAGGTAGTTCTTGAAGGGACCACGTATTGTTCTCTTTCAAGGAATCTATCTCTCTCAACATAGCTTTTATCCACTCGTCTTTATGTGGGCTTTTCATTGCTTCTTTGAACGTTGTGGGTTCAGCTTCTTTGTCGGTAATCACACAACAATCTCTGAATTTCTGTGGAGGGCGAATGGTCCTTCTATCTCTCAGATCATATCTAGGTTCTGCTAACTCATTTTCAAAATCTGATGAATCACCTAGATCGGCTTCGTGCCACGATGTACTTGAAGAGAAAGACTGATCACCATTGTTAGTATTTTCCTCTCTAAATTCAAAAGGAATACTGTCTTCTTGCAGTCGTGTTGTGCGTTCTTGATCTCGTAGATCAGGTTCATTTGAATCTTGTTGTTGATGGCTCGGGTTTTCATTGAAAGTCACTTTCAATTCGATCTCGTTAAACGATGTGTCTTTCCTCGTTGTAGTCGGTACAACATCTTCGCACTGAGTTCGGTCAAGCGGTTTCTCGTCAAAGATTACGTCTCGCGATCTGATTAACATGTTGTCATCACTCCAGATACGATAGCCATCATCGTAGTCGTATCCGATTAATCTTCCTTTGAGAGCTTTCATAGAGAGTTTCTTTCGCTTTTGCTTGGGGACATGGACGTAGACTCTGCAGCCCAGGATTCGTAGGTGAGTAATCTTTGGCTTTTTTCCATGCCATAGTTCGTAGGGTGCTTTGTTCTCCGTACGGGACGGGCCGGTTCTGTTGAGAACATAGGCGACCGCATTAACTAGTTCAGCCCAAAGCTTCTGTTGGAAACCTCCGCTGTGCATAATAGTCCTTGCAGCCTCAACCAAGGTTCTATTTTCTCTCTCGCTGCATCCGTTTTGCTCGGGAGTATACGGCATTGTCATCCGTTGTTTGATTTTATGCGTGGCGAGGATCTCACGCACCTCCTTATTGTCAAATTCACCGCCGTTGTCGCTTAGTAGCGTTTCAATCACATGGCCATTACTTTGTGCTTCGACAATGAATTGTTGTAACTTATGTTTAACTTCTGACTTGACCTTCAGGAAATAAACATAGCGATAGCCGGTGAAATCATCTTTGAATAGCACAAAATAGCGTAAATTTGAACATGAGTTCGGGAATGGTCCGCATACGTCACTGTGTATAAGTTCGCCGGGTCTTGAAGCTCTAGGTCGTGTACCAAACTTCAGACGATGCGACTTTCCGAATATACAGCTTTCACAGATACTTTCATCTTGTGGTAGTTCTATTCCCAACTCTCGTTTTACAAATTGTCGTACATGACGCTTATTCTGATGTACGAATCGCTCGTGATACAGCTGAGTCTTTGTTAGAATTAAATTCACTTCTAAATTTCTTTTAGGAATGACGTTTGTAACATTCAGCTTGTATAAGCCTCCGCTTACGCTGCGTTCACCCGTTAACTTGACTTTGCCACGTGTTGACAAGGTGCAGTTCGTTGGTGTCGACTCAAACTTGCTTATTGAGTTGCAGTCATGAGCAGCTAAGACCGAAAATAGGTTCTTTGTGATCTGTGGTACGTACCAGACGTCTTTTAATGTGATCTCGTAAACTGTTCCTCGTACCTCCGATAAGATGACGATATTCCCTTTGCCTTTGGCCTGCAGTGCGTTACCATTAGCCGTAGAGACAGTGTGAATCTGTTCGAAAGGTTGGAATGTCTGGAATAGATCTCCGCAATTACTGACGTGGCATGTTGCACCATTATCAACGAACCAGTTGAATGTGCTCGCTGAAGTCGTCGATACTTCAGATTCTGAGGTTAGTACTTCGTTCTGTAAATTCATTGATTCCGCTACTAGAGATTCGTGGGGCTTAGATGAAGAAGAAGGCGGATTACTGCTCTTCGGGGGTTTGCCATCTTGAAGCCACTTTTTACAGTTTTTCACACGATGACCGATTGATTTGCAGTAGTTACACTTCATCTTTGCATCTTTACTCTTGTTTTTAGTCCCTTTCTGTGAGCTTGACGTTGCCAAAGCCTCTTGCTCCTCTGTTTGCAAATTCTTTAGCATGTTTCTTTCAAAAACACAGAGACGATCTGTTAAATTATCTATTGTTCTTTCGGTCGTAGGGGACATCAACCATCCACTTTTAAACTGAACGTAGTCTTCGCTAAGAGTATCAAGAGTCTTGCAAATCAGAAGAAGTTCTGGTAGCTCTTTATCTTTGCCAAGCTCTTTATTTAGCGAACTCCATATATTTTTCAATTTAGCTAAGTGAGCTGCTGCGTCGTCAGCTGGATCTTTCTTCAAGCTGAAGAAGCTCATGCACAGCTGAAACGTTTTGTCCTCTCTGGTTCCGTCAAACAATCTATGTAATTCTAACCATATTTCTCTAGCGGATGTGAATCGCATTACTTTTCGAAGCATGTCATCAGACAAGTTATTAGTGATGAAGAAAAGAGCGCTCGAATCAGCCTTTGTGAAATCTGATACTTTGTTTCCACCTGTTTCATTTTCTTCATCCGTAAGTCTGCCATCAATTACGTCAAGAGCGCGAGGTATGCTCTTTAGTACGATTAACATTTTAAACTTCCATGTATCCCAATTACCTTTCCCTTCTAGTGGTGAAATTTTGTATTTGAAGGTTGACGTCTCCATCTTTCTAAGTTGCAGCTGGTTCCATAACCTGTTGCGGTGGCAGCGGTCGGAGCGTGGTATTTAGCAGGAGATACCTATTATTAAAATGCTTTCCTTGATAAAACAGACTTTTTATTTATATCCAAATAACTTCGTTAGTTGACATTCGATCAGACTACATTTTCTAATAACAAAATACGTTGCCTAGCAACGTCATAAATATTCCCAACCAAGCAGGTAGAACTGCTTTGATTTCTATCTTAACAATATAAACGTTACGGATCCTCATTGTAGAGGTACCTTTATCAAACATTTTTAGAACGTATTAAACTATAGGTAACATTTATAAGCTGTTAATTCTCTTGTAATAAAAAAATTGTAACTGAGAACTCGAACTCTTATTCGACACGCAAAAAGGGCCCACCTGTGGCCTAGTTGCGGAAACCAGTCCAGAAACAAGTAACAAGTAACTGAGATTCTCCCTGTTCTGTCTGTGTGTGTAGTTGAATGTATTTTAATCAAATGGTATTTTTTTTCATTTTAAATACTTAAGCACCTATATTATTTACAGTTACATTACAAACCAATGAGTCACAAAATGTCAAAGAAATACCAGTTCATGCAGAATTATATAAAACATAAAGGTAAATACTTAAGGAACACAATATATTATTCGAGACAAAGATTTTTATTTATGTATAAAGTCTTACATAATGTTTAAAAATTTTACATTGCAATATTGTGTCCTTTTGCTTTTTCACATTAGTTACCTAATCATCATCATTATCATCAGCCTATATTAGTCCACTGCTGGACATAGACATAGGCCTCTCCTAATGAGCGCCATAGCGCCCTGTCTTCAGATTGCCGCATCCAGCATCTGCCAGCAGTCCTTCGCAGATCGACATCCCACCTGGTCGGAGGGCATCCTACACTACGTTTGCCGAGTCGCGGTCTCCACTCAAGAACACCTTTACCCCAACGGTTGTCGGTTCTTCGCGCGATATGGCCGGCTCACTGCCACTTCAACTTGCTAATTCTTTGAGCTATGTCGATAACTTTGGTTCTCTGTCGGATGTATTCATTACGAATCCTATCCTTCAGAGAAACTCCGAGCATAGCTCTTTCCATAGCTCGCTGAGCGACTTTAAACTGGTGGACCAGCCCTAGCTTGAGTGTCCACGTCCACGTCAGTGTCAGTTACCTAATACGTTACATAATCCTTATTTATTTTCCCCTTTTTAGCATTATAAATTTTCTATGTGCCTGTGTTTTTTTTAAATTATGCATGGTATTTCTTTTAAAAAGGTATCTACCTATTGAAACGCATTGGTTTGTAATGAAACTGGAATCTATCCTCACTTATAATTAGTTATAATAATAAAAACGCGAATGTTTGCTTAAAGGGATCTTTGTTACCTACTCTTTCACGCAAAAATTACTGAACGGATCCAATTAAAATTTGGAATTGACGTAGTTCTACCCCTTGAATAATTTTCATCCCATTTATTAGTTCCCCTGGGATAGAAATAGCCTTGAATCGTTTCCATAGAAACAACGCCTGCTAAACCGCAGGCTGATAGATACTAGTGTTACATAAATTATAGATAAATACATCATCATCATTATAGTATTGTGTTTAATTTTATATCACTTCTCTTCGCTTGTTAATTTTTTTGGGAAATTTATTTAGCCTTTTCTGGCAACACTAGGTGATGGATTGATTTGAAATTAAAAAGGCTGGGGCAGGCAGCGCAGCGCACTGAAATATTATTTTTAGTTTATACTGTTTTCAGTCGGGTTCGCGGTATCTAGTGTTATCGTATGCACGTTTTACGTGTACTAACTTAAACAAAAAACATCTATTCAACATAATCCCATAGCCATGGCAGAAAAACAAATTAAAAATAAAGTTTGCATTATTGGATCTGGAAACTGGTGAGGCTTTTATATCTTATATCAAGACCCTGCCTATTTGCAATAGTTTGATTGTGCTCGAATATAATCTCCACCAAAGTTACGTGAAAGTACCTTGGAAATTGTTGGAATTAATGTGACCTCTAAATTAGCTTATTTGGTGACATAACCAGTGCTTAAAAATTAAAGATATTTATTTTTTTTGTCTTAGGGGATCTGCAATTGCAAAAATTGTGGGCCGCAATGCCGCTAGACTGCCGAACTTTGAGGACAGGGTCACAATGTGGGTGTATGAAGAAATGATTGATGGAAAGAAACTCACAGAAATCATCAATGAAACTCATGAAAATGTCAAATATTTGCCTGGACACAAACTGCCAGAGAATGTGGTAAGTACATTTCTTTAAAAGTAATTAAAACCAGCTGATCAAAATATATGTAATTTAGATTGTGGGCTGGTTCTGATTTAGAATTAACCTACCTTTATCTATTATTACATAAATTTGGAAATTTTATCAACAACCCATTGGCAAACAATCCTATCACAACCTCATTCATGTATTAACCATGACATGTTGTGAGTACTTAGCCTCGTAGATAGCTACTCTATTTTTGTCTTTGTCTGACTTCCTTACGTACCTACATCATTGCCAATGCCATCTCTCATTGCTACTTATGTAATGAACTATTAACATTACACATTGTGGATCTTTACATGTTGGAATCTTACAAGTTGATTTATTATCAAGATGAACATTTTCCCATGTACTTTATTCCTAGTTTATTTTGGAATCCATATACCCTAGGATCTTTACAAAGAAAATTTAAATAAAGAATAGAAACAAATTAAAACTAGTGTAAACAATTCAAACAACATTTTAACAAAATAGATTTTAAGTCCAATTTATTTTGATGTTTGTTTTTTTTTGATTGTGTGATTCTTTTGTTGGGTTTCCAAAATAAATAAATAATTGAGGTAACTGCAGATTGTTGCAAACAGTCTAGAGGTAGCTCAACTGATCAATATCAATACAAACTAAAGGTAATTGATTTTGCATATATGTTTAACACTGGTTTACTTAACTATGAAAAATGTATTCTTGAAAAAAGCACAATTAATTTATATTAACAGAACAGTTAATACATATATGTTGTCAATATACATAACTAGCGACCCGCCCCGGCTTCGCACGGTTTTATTATATGTATAAACCTTCCTCTTGAATTACTCTATCTATTAAAAAAAACCGCATCAAAAATCCGTCGCGTAGTTTTTAAGATTCAAGCGTTCAAAGGGACACCATGACATAGGGACAGAAAAAGCGACTTTATTTTATACTATGTAGTGATAATATCAGTAAGCTAAAAGAATGTGTACTTATTATAAATATTAAGATTCCAAAATTAGTTATGTGTTCTGGCACAGATAACAAAATTTCTGTAATCATTGGTTTTCTCATTATGTTTGTATTTTATTTTATTGTTTGGCACGGATTGAATAACAAAACTATTTTTATAAAATAAGTCTATCTACAGGTACTAATAACAAGTTTTTTTATGTAGCCTAGTACCTTCAAAATCAAAATGCATATTTATTTTGTATAAAATATTTTGAAGGTCACATAAGTAATACACATAAAGCACCTTTCTTAAGTAATAAGTACCTACAATTTAATCTCATTGTAAACTGTATAGTTTGTATGAGAAAATTTCTTTAAACAAATTTTTGACTTAATTGAATTGGGACACTGATATTTTATTAATATTCATTTCATCTAGAAATGAAATCAAAAAAATCTTTAAACTCAGTATCATTTTATTATGAGCATATTATCATCTGTAGGTCAAGCAGGACTTAATAAGCAGTTTTTACAACTACACCTAGTAAATCAGGTTTAAGAGCCATAACAGGTAAACAGTAAGTATAAAATATAAAAAAAAACATTTTTAAATTCTATTGCGTTAAGTTATTTTTGTTTAAATCATTATTAAACTACCTAAGTTTTGTTTAAAATTGTAAAATTGCTATGTCAAGGTCACACAAATTCTATTGTTATCCAGAAATGAGCACAAACTTTTGGTATAGAGGTGTTTCACCCTAAAAATCGTAAAAAATAAAATTATGAAACCTATCAGTGTATTAATCTAATTGTTACCGACTCTATGAAGATTGAAATACTCCTACTATCTTCGAAAGCTATGTGTAAACAGACTGGTAAGATCCTCATCTAACACTCAGGCCCATATTATGAGAGTTTGCCCAGTCATGTTATGGTGGGTCCACAGTCTACTTAAATTACCTATTTCACAGTATACCTAAATCATGACACAGTATACCTTAATCATGACACAGTATACCTAAATCAAATGTACAGACGACAAAGCCTTTGATTTCGCAGTATTGAGAATCCTACGGATTCCTGCGGGCGGTGCATATTCATAGCTGTGACATCCCCATTTTTATACACTGTCGCGTCGCTTGCCGGCGTTTCTCTATCGTGAAATCAAAGGCGTCGTCGGTCTACTGTATGTTTGATTTAGTTAAACTGTGATATTTTTAATGTATCAATGTGTAAGGTAAACCTATTGTCTTTTCTTAGGTGGCTGTCCCGGAGGTAGTCGACGCGGCAAATGACGCTGATATTCTTATCTTCGTCGTGCCCCATCAGTTTGTGAGGACTCTATGCTCCACACTCCTCGGGAAAATCAAACCGACCGCAGCTGCGTTGTCCCTTATCAAGGTAATCCTCGGGAACTTAAATCTGGACTGAAATTCAAACCCTACCTACTTAGCTGGTAAAGGCAGGGTTTATTGGAAGTAACAGCATATTCTGGTTTAGTAAATTTTCGATTCGTATCATTTGGAGTGAACGGAAGCATTTTATTTAGAACAACTAGATAAGTACGTACTTAAGCTGATGTTAGTCAAATACTAATTCTTACTTACTGTGAATAAAATCCTATTATGACGCGCGACAATTTCCAGTATATAAGCTATGTTTTTAATAATGATAAAATTTGAAATCGAATTTTTCGCCCCTATTCCGATTTCGCCGATTGGATCGGCCTTAGTAGAAAACGTTTGAAGAAAAACTCTAAAAACACTAAAGTCTTATCTATTTCCGAAAAGTAATAAACTCGTTGCGACTGTAGATAACTATCACATAATAACTATTTTATCTTCTCTGTACATAAGTGTGTAACGATGTCGGCCAAACTCATGAAAGAATGTAATAGTTTGTTTACTTTTAGGGCTTCGACATTGCCGAAGGCGGCGGCATCGACCTTATCTCTCACATTGTCACGAGGTCGCTCAAGATTCCGTGCGCTGTATTGATGGGAGCCAACATTGCATCTGAAGTAAGTCCACTCAATTATCCACGAAACACCTTGCTGCTATTAAAATCCTTTGTTATAATGTTTATAATACCAAAAATTGTACAGTCAATTAGATGTTAACACTCTATTCTTTAATTAAGTATGTAGATATTTTGTCTAGTCTAGAGTCTAGACTAATTAAAAGCCTGACAGAAGATGTAGATCGAGCGAGGCAGATCAATTGAATCTGATTTAATTAACCTTGCAATTCTGACCTGTTGTCTGCACTAGGATTAATAGGCAAAGCTTGTTATCTTTTTGCTTCATTAGTTCAATAATTTTACTTGTCACATATAAATAAAGGATCCGTTGCTAGTTTATAATATAAGGTTGATTTAAAGTATGGATTAATCTGCCATAAAACAGTGTGCTATAAGTTATCAAGAAATTGAGTTAGATCAGGGAGAATAATTCCGTGGATTGGATATAGAAGCCGTACTATAACTATGTAATTCGGCTGTAACGTGTCTAGCTCGTGGCCTTCACTGAAAACCAGCACTGGGTGGACAGACACACAAGTGTTCGTCCATCAGAATGCTTAGGGAAAGCATGTTCGCTCTAAACTCTGATGCACACGAAAGATAAGCATCTTTACATAGGTTTTAACCAGTCTTTAGTTATTGCACTGTGCGGTAGATTTTAGCGTAAATAAATAAATTTCATTCCAAAAATTAAATATTATATATACATTACATCTTATTCTTGAAATTTTGCATATCTGTAATGTTCAAAAATCTAATTCTACGCAGACGAAGTCGCGGGTTATGCTAGTTTATAATATAGGTGATTGATAAGTGCGATATCTCGCGAAGAACTGACAACCGTTGGGTAAACGTGTTCTTGAGTGGAGACCGCGACTCGGCAAACGTAGTTTAGGATGCCCTCCGGCTCGGTGGGATGACGATCTGCAAAAGGCTAGTGCCAGGTGCTGGATGTTGCAAGCTGAAGACAGGGCGCTATGGCGCTTATTGGAGGAGGCCTATTTCCAGCTGTGGACTAAAGGTTGATGATGATGATGATGAGTGTAATATGAAGTATGAATTCATGTGCAGAATTCTGGCGCTAAACAGTACGCAGTAGGTACCTAAGTTTAAGTAAGATCGTGGAGAACGATTCGGGGATTGGATAGAGAAGCCCTACTATGAGTATTGAGTATGTATATGTAATTCTTGTAATTTTGCATTACTATATGGTTAAAAAATCAGGGTACCTACTGCTAGTTTATAGTATAAGTTTGATAAGTGTGATGTAAAGTATATATTAACCTGCAGGTGGCAGAAGAGAAGTTCTGCGAGACAACGATTGGTTGCCGCGACGTGATGCTCGCGCCTACGATGCGGGACATCATCCAAACAGACTACTTCAGAGTGGTCGTCGTCGATGACGAAGACGCCGTCGAAATCTGTGGCGCCTTGAAGGTTTGCTTTAGATTTAATTTTATTTTTTACATACTTTATTCCTAACTGACTTAAAATTTATCGCAGGAGAACTCAAAAACTATTGGTTTGGTCTTGCTCAAAGTTAAATTAGCTCACACGAGAAACACCAGCTTTCATATAAAAAAAGAACCAGAAAAATCGATCCTTCCATTCATTATTCTTCCTTTTGAAAAAGTTATGGCACTACATACAAAAAAGAAACACTAATTAACAATCTCTTATTTCCTCCTTTTGGAAATCTATTTCTTTTAAGATCTACGTTTAAAGATCTACACGCTGAATTTGTATTTTATGCAAATTATTTTTAATGTTTTTGTAGATATTTCTCTGTTATTGACCCATTCGCTGTCCAGCTTAAAGCTAGAGTTCTACAATCAGGAAAAAGTCCATGTACCCTCTGGTTCATGAAATTGTTTAAGTAGGTAGAGCTAGTGAAGATACATAACTTATCAGGTGAATCAATTTACATTGCGCGGCAAATTCAAATTTGGTGTTGTTTTTGTGCGATCTACAAAGAATAAAACTATCCGAAAAGGCCCCTATTACGTAAAAACGCGGAAATGCACTTTTTCATCGTCCAAATTCTATGACTTTCGTTCGTTGCTTGAAATAACAGTTTCTTGTTAATAGTAGATTGTTTCCTTAACTTCAATAATAATTAAACAGATTTTTGATAACTTATTTTTTTATTTAGTTATAATCATTCTCCCGATGCAAGTTTAGGCAAAAACGCTCGGAGACCTGTTTTGGGAGCTCTAATTTGAAGATTCCATTGAATATAGACCACAAAACAATTTTTTTTAAGGTAACAAATATCCCATTCTTCGATAATAATTAAATACATTTTCGTTATATGCCTTTATATGAAGGGAAAAAAATCTGAACCGAGGTTAACTTTCGATCGAAAAGGCTTCGAAACAAACCCTAATATCTCCAAAGTTTTACATCATTTTGACATAAAAATTATACCAAAATAATCTTCATTGTTTTCTTAAACTACAATATTAATTTTACGTTTTAAATCCCAACTAATTTTTTTTAATGAATTTATTAAAAAAGCTATATATCGATACCTCTGGGCTCACTTGGCGTAAAGGACATTTGGTCGAAATTGAGTTAATAATGCAGTTTTACTCAGTTTTTAATTCTCTATCGAACTGTATATTTAGTTTCCTCAAATTCGCAAAAAAAACGCCTTTACGACCCAGGATTTTTATCGCGTAATCACTACTTTTTGGAAAAAATAGGGTGTAAATGACAAAACATTTGTCAATTGTCTTATACAACCTTGCAAAATGAAATAAGGAAATTGATTTGTCCTTTACGACCTTGCTATTTTAAATTTTAAAAATCAATTGTTCTTTACGACCTTACTAAATCCAGCAATAAACCTAGTATAGTTTCTTTGAAAATTCCTTCTAATCACGAAAATTCACCATTAATACAGCTTAAGAGTTCGAAATTTCTCACCACAGATCTACCCCGGTAAATTTGGTAAAGTTCTAAATTAACCGGGGTAGATGTATTAATTATGAATTTTCTTAACTAGAAGGCATTGCCAACTCCTATACCGTCACTTATTAATGTCCATTCGGTCTGCTACCAGCGTATTCCGCCCTAATCATGTGGGCAAACGATGTGATTACTTAACCAGCATTTGCGAACGCAGTTTTACTAAAAACTACTCCGGGCATCATCGAATTCCAATAGTTATTATAACCTATGTACTTGTTTCGAAAAAAATACTTTGATTTACACCACAAATTCGCCTGCATCTTTGCAATTCTATCCTGATCGCAACGTGACTCGAAAAACAGGTAGACGTTGAATTCCAATGCCTTGAATTAAGGTAAATAAGTGATAAAGGTTTTTTTTGTGTGTTTTGAATTAAGTAAATTAGGTAACTAAAGTGCAAAGTTAAATAACTATCTAGGTACATGTTTTTTCCCCAGCTGTAAAACGGTTCTGAGCAAACTGGACCCAAGCTTAGTAAACAATAAAGATTATGTTCTGTTATGTTTATGATAAATAAGTAAAAGTAATTGTTTAAAATACACATTCAAGGATATTTATCGCGTTTATTTACCTATTTTTTCCTAAAGTTTCATCAGGTTTACACTCTGCCCTGGTGACGAGATGAGTGGAGTACTGGAATCTGGAACTACCACCTTGCGTAGCGAATGCTACACATTTTGTGCAAACCTTAGAAATTTTAATTAACCATTTTTATTTGATTCAATCTATGTTCTTTCATTAAACTTAAAAGAAAAGAGCAACCATATAAACACAATACATACAAAAATTACATCATTTATTAATTTATTAGCCTACTAGTTAATCCTTTACGACCTCAAAATTTTTAAATTTGTCAATTACAACTTTGATTTGTACAGTTTTGAACATCAAAAGTAGCTTTACGCCTTAAGGTGCTTGCATACACTGTTTAGTTTTGGGGGCGTATAGGTCATTTCTTTGTAATTTTATGGTAGTATAGGAATTTTATTTCAGTAAATATAACACTAGGATAGTTTATCAACACAGGCTTAGAAAGTACCAGAAATTCTAAGTACTTTCTTCCTAGGTTTCGTCCAAATATCATCAAAAACAAAAAAACTACAGTCGAAATAAACTTTTTGTTTTTGTTTTTTGCGTATCCTGTAAAGTCGCCTTTTGTCCTTTACGCCAAGTGAGCCCAGAGGTATCGATATTTCATTGTGCCGGCAATCTGCCCTCAGTACCGCGCGAGCGCTTGTCGAAGGTGGACCTATGTCACTTTTGCTCGCACTCTCCGTCGGACGAAACGCCCAAAAAATGCTGCGTTTATGAGCGAGTTAGAACGTTTTGATCGTTGTAAATATTTACATTCGCATAGTATATTTCATTAATTTTTAAATTCGTACATTATTATTACATATTATACCAGATACTTATTTTTATTATAACTGAGGTTTATCACAAGCCGAAATGGGGAAAAATAAATAGAAATGCGTTACTAAACAAAAAAAAAAAACTAAATATTCTATCGTTGAAGAAAGCAAGGTATGGTATTATTTTATTTTACCCTTTATATAAAATTGGTTTACCACTCACTGACTCACTCACTCACTCACTGACTGACAATGTCACAACAGGGAGAACAATCATGTCATGATTGTTCTCCCTGTTGGTGGAGGGGGAGGTATGGTTTTTTTTCGTAAATGTGTAGGGGGTAAATGGGTGGGGGGAGTTTGGGAAAATTTCGACTTTTTTAAATTTCGAACCCCCTCTAGGACCCCCTGGGGGTTCTTCGGCCGTGTGGGGGGTGGGTCAGATTTTTTTGTGGGGTCGTCTGGAGGGTTAGTATTCTTTTTGGGGGGTGAAATTTTTTTGACCCCCAAGACCCCCCAACACCCCCCGCTTTTGACTTGCTACCGGATAGCGTACCGATAGAGGATTTTGGATGGCGGGATCGTATAGAGGGTTAAGTCCTTAATAGGAAGGAAAAAAAAATCGACCCCCTCTCATGACCCCTTTTTAGAACCCCTCTTCGTATCTCCCGAACGGCTCGCGATGGAAAAAAAATCTTTTCGCAGTCGCGTAGAGGAGGTCGAATATTTGCGGAAGCCAAAAAAAGTTTGACCCCTTTGCACCCCCAGACCCTCTTTTTTAAAAAAAAAACCGTTTTTTGGCCAATTTTAAGGGTTTTTTTTAGGGTGGAGCATCGAGGCGAGCGAAGCGAGCCGAGATGCGACACTGGGAACCAGCACGGCGAGCGAAGCGAGCCGTGCTGCATTTCCCCCACGACCCCCAGGACAACCCCCTCTAGGACCCCCCGGAGGTTCTTCGGCCGTGTGGGGGGGTAGGTCAGATTTTTTTGTGGGGTCGTATGGAGGGTTAGAATTCGTTTTGGGGGGTGAAATTTTTTTGACCCCCAAGACCCCCCAACACCCCCCGCTTTTGACTTGCTACCAGATAGCGTACCGATAGAGGATTTTGGATGGCGGGATCGTATAGAGGGTTAAGTCCTTAATAGGAAGGAAAAAAAAATCGACCCCCTCTCATGACCCTTTTTTAGAACCCCCCTTCGTATCTCCCGAACGGCTCGCGATGGAAAAAAAGTCTTTTCGCAGTCGCGTAGAGGAGGTCGAATAGTTGCGGAAGCCAAAAAAAGTTTGACCCATTTGCACCCCCAGACCCTCTTTTTTTAAAAAAAACCGTTTTTTGGCCAATTTTAAGGGTTTTTTTTAGGGTGGAGCATCGAGGCGAGCGAAGCGAGCCGAGATGCGACACTGGGAACCAGCACGGCGAGCGAAGCGAGCCGTGCTGCATTCCCCCCACTACCCCCAGGACAACCCCCTCGACCCCCCCCTGGGGTTCTTCGGCCGTGTAGGGGGTGGGTCAGATTTTTTTGTGGGGTCGTGTGGAGGGTTCAAAATCGTTTTGGGGGGTTACATTTTTTTACCCCTAAGACCCCCCAAGACCCCCACTTTTGAATTGCTACCGGATAGCGTACCGATAGATAATTTCGGATGGCGGGATCGTATAGAGGGTATAATCTTTAATAGGAAGAAAAAAATCGACCCCCCCCATGACCCCTTTTTAGAACCCCCTTTCATATCTCTCGAACGGCTTGCGATGGAAAAAAAATCTTTTCGTAGTCACGTAGAGGAGGACGAATAGTTGCGGAAACCAAAAAAAATAGACCTATTTGCACCCCCAGACCCCCTTTTTTTTTAAAAAACTATTTTTTGCCCCGTTTTTGAGGTTTTTTTAAGGTGGAGCATCGAGGCGAGCGAAGCGAGCCGAGATGCGACACCGGGACCAGTACGGCTCACTTCGCTCGCTGAGCTGCGTTCCCCCCACGACCCCCAGGACAACCCCCTCGACCCCCTCCCCTGGAGTTCTTCGGCAGTGTAAGGGGGTGGGTCAGATTTTTGTGGGGTCGTGTGGAAGGTTCCAAATCGTTGTGGGGGGTGAATTTTTTTTTACCCCTAAGACCCCCCACTTTTGAATTGCTACCGGATAGCGTACCGATAGATAATTTCAGATGGCGGGATCGTATAGAGGGTATAATCTTTAATAGGAAGAAAAAAAATCGAGCCCCTCCTCGACATTTTTTATCGCAAAATATTGTCATGGGTTTCGATTTCGACCAATTCAGGAGTGTAGGTTACGAAAAGGGGTTCTAAATAAAAAAAAACAGCCTACACAACCGACGCGAGCTGCTTGCAGCTAAAAATTAGTTTTTTATTATAAAAACACCCAGACAAATTTGATAGCCTTTTGAGTTTTCGTATAAACTGAGGATATAAATTGCTTAATTATTTTTAATCCAATACGCCTTATTCATGTCCCTAAAATTAATCTTTGGTATCGTTAAACTTATTTTATTAATAACAATATTTAAATTAAAACAAGTTTATTGTTTGGAATCAATTAATCAATTCAACATGTATTTCATTCAATACATTTTTAAAAAAATAATAATTAGTCGCATACGTTTTTTATTGTAATAAAAAAAAATCTATCCATATACATATTGTATTACCTATATAATTATAATAGTTTTCTAGTTCCCATAACACAAGCTTTGACTAGCTAATTTTGGGACTAGATGGTGCTGTGTGGATTGTCCTGCATTATTATTATTATTATTTCACTTTATTTATTTTAATACTCGTTATAAAATACATTTATTATTATTATTATTATACCAGGGTACAAATAAAGAGCCCTTTCTTGCGACGACGGCGTTAATGATGGCGTTTTTTAAATGAATATTTATTATGACGTCACTGTAATAGTTAGACATATATTGTAGCGATATTTTTTGTAGATAATAAATAATGTGTTCTGCAAAGTCGTAGTACATTGTTTTGTTCTATCATCAATAGTTTTCGTAGCGCACGCGCCGAAAGACATTTTGTGAGTAATTTTTTTACACCTTGTTTTAGATAATTTAAGTTTTAGTAGGGATCCTTTTTTTTACTTATAAATATAGTCTATGTTGCTGAAGGATAAGTAGCATTCTAATGGTGAAAGAGTCTTTGAAATCGGTCACTTTGTGAGTTTATTCGTTACATACATACAAATCTTTCACATTATAATATTACTAGTTGCGCCCCACGGCTTCGCCCGCTTGTAAATTTATTTGTCAAATTGAGAACTATACCGATGTCCAAGGCTGAGAATAATCACTACGTTTTATTCTTTGGTGGGTAGGCCACGTTTTGGAATTTAGAGCCGACGCGGAGAGCGGATGCGCTTATCTATTATTTACATACGTAATGGTTTTCAGGTAATGGTATCATGTTTTGAGTGAATGAGAGAAAAAGGAAAAGTTATTTTTCTTTTCCTAAAAATTTATTGCAAAAGCCCTAGGGGTTATATTTTAAAACATAAAAATACGTATTTAATTATTCACTTCAAAATTTATTTGCACTGTGTTCAAAATTTACCACCCTATTTAACCCCTTCAAAGGTTAATTTTCAAAATAATACTTCACATGTGTTATTCTAGGTAAAATAAATTAGTAGTTACTGCAATAATTATAACAAACATTCACACAGACTTTCACTTTTAATGTAATAGTAACATAGTAAGTATAAATAAAATTACCTACATAAAAACTATAAGACAAACAGATACTATTAAATTATTTATAAATCTATGGAAGCGATATTTGATTCACATAAAAAAATCATCAACCGAAATCAGTCCTAAGAAAACTTTGTAAAAATTACTGGTGGATCAAGATTTTATAGCAATACTCGCTTGCGTAGCACGATGCCCCGCCCACTCGGTGTCGAAATACCTAAATCAGCATAACGTAGATTTGTGAACTGCCTCTTAATATATCATTGAAAGTACTAATATCGCGCTTTTGGAGCTATTGTATATATAAGAGCTTCTTGTCTTAAATCAACACCGTTATAAATAACAAAAGTACTATTGAATTGAAGTTCGAACAACATGGTTTTATGGAAAGTTATTTAAGATTTGCACCAAATTATTATTCCAACAGTTCCTCCCTGTTACTTCCTTGTAGAATGTAGAAAAAAAGCTTAAAATGAAAGTCCCGATCATTAACCTCAGACTTTCATTCTTCTTATGTAGCTTCCTACCTATGAAGGTAAACTTGAAACCCATATAATAAAACACTGTAAATTATTGTTTCGCAAAATCTTGTTCACCTTGAATAATCCGCTCAATGATGCCTAGGAAGTAGGCATTGGTACTTATTATTTATCTTATCGCGGTGTTATTAATTTTGCTACATATATCAGCTGGTGTACACCCACTGGGTTAAGTATATGCTCTACGCCTTACCTGTCTTGCTTGTGTCGTGCATGGTCAGAAATACCATTCGAAAAATTTAAATGTATAGAGCTTTATTTCTTTAAGACGTTGCAGGACACTTCAGAAAATTCTAATTACTAATTTGAATTCTCGGAGTTTCTCTAGTTAGGTTCAAGCAAAAAATGAATGTGTGATATGCGATAACTATATGTAAAAAAATAAGCTCAGCATTGCATTTTTTGTATAGAGAATGAACCCCAGGTCGAGGTGTCTACTAGTTTTTCGGTTATCCTTACATCATTTTGATGAGTCAAATCTGAATTCGGTTGTTATTATGAGTTAAGAACTAGTAAGTTTCGAACAAAATACCATAATCTTTAGACATTGAACTAAAACTTCAAAAAATTAGTGGAAGTGCATTTATAAGCAACTGCACTATCTCTCATTTTTGTAGTTTGTTAGAATAAAATAATATACCGGACAATCCATGCAGCATCATCAAGCCCCAAGCTAAGCAGAGCTTGTGTTTTGTTAACTAGATCACTGATATAGGACATTAGATTTATGAAAAACATTTTTACGGTACATAAATAACACCCAGATCTTACAAACATTCAAATTTGTCTCAAGGCGGGATTCGATCCCGCAACCTCATGCATCGCAGGCAGACCTTCGCCCGTCGCGCCATACCGGTCGTTAATAATGTACTTAGATAGATAGACTTTTTATCGGACTCACACATATAGCACAGGAAAATTTACAAAAGATAACAGTATGTAAATAGTAAATAAATAGGTCTAACACAATAATAAAAAACTAGCGAACCGCCCGGTTCGCACGGTTTTACTATAGATAAGTTTAAATAAACCTTCCTCTTGAATCACTCTATCTAATAAAAAAAAACTGCATCTAAATCCGTTGCGTAGTTTTTAAGATTGAAGCATACATAGGGACAGAGAAAGCGATTTTGTTTTATACTATAACTACATAGTATAAAACACTAGTGATGTAGTGAAGTAAAACACATTAATTGATCATAATTTGTATACTTTTCCAAAGAACATCGTAGCGGTCGGCGCTGGCTTCGTCGATGGTCTTGGCTATGGAGACAACACGAAGGCTGCCATCATCCGACTGGGTCTCATGGAGATGATCAAGTTTGTGGATGTCTTCTAC
The DNA here is from genome assembly GCA_944547425.1 of Eupithecia centaureata. NCBI lineage: Eukaryota > Metazoa > Arthropoda > Insecta > Lepidoptera > Geometridae > Eupithecia > Eupithecia centaureata. The sequence goes on from OX155687.1 coordinate 8,418,594, forward strand.
CCTGGCAGCAAGCTGAGCACCTTCTTCGAGTCTTGCGGGGTCGCTGACCTTATCACCACCTGCTATGGTGAGTTCAGTATTCTTTGTAGTTATGGGAACGTACACATACTATGTTACACTTTTTAATATTTTGTATACCCCTCCCTCCCTCGGTGACTGTACAGAGGGGGTATCTTCAAAATACCATGCTGCACAAGGGTGGGTGGAGGGTTAATATTTTCTTCGCGTAGTCAATATGAAGTAAGGAAATCTCGTGCTTTTTGTACAAAACTAGATATAAAATAATAACTTTTTGTCTCCAAAAAAGGTTTGATACCTTATTTATGTGTAAAATATATGAAAACTAGAGGGAGAGGGAGCGCCGTAAAGGTAATGGTTTCTTGTTCGTTTCTTTTCTTTACCTTCAAAAGATCACTTTATTTCCTAGTTTAAATATAATGTACCTATAGGTAAGTATGAACTTTATGACTTGCCTAACATTTATGTAAGATCTAAAGAAAAAAAGCACAGTTGAATTTTTTTTGCAGTTTGTACAAACATTTGTCCTAATCTGGGATTCGATCCCGCAACCTCCTGCATGAAAATCATCAGCAGTATATAGCAACTGACACAAGCAAGGTGATTTACGTGATATGCATAGTTCTTACCTAATGATCTTTATACGATGACCTTACTTATCGACGGAAATTCTCGTATAAACGGCGTAGATATGATGTTGATATAAAGCTGTAATTGTATAAAACCGTGCATAGGTACCTAATAGTATCTGATATCACGTCAAATATTTGTATGCTCAGGAGAGTTCACGATTGGTCACGATTATGATTCATAATACCAATCACTACATAGTATGAAACAAAGTCGCTTTCTCTGTCCCTATGTCCCTTGTTGTATGCTTAAATCTTTAAAACTACGCAACGGATTTTGATGCGATTTTTTTAATAGATATAGAGTGATTCAAGAGGTAGGTACGTGTATATACGTATAATAAAACCGTGCGAAGCCGGGGCTAGTCTAACATAAAACATAAAGACGTTATTATTTAAAAGTTATACCGTCTAAATGTTTTCCATAGCCGCGTACATTTTCATATACGGAATTTATCGAGAATATTTTTAGCGACGCGTTGCAAAAGTTCTATATGAACAGCCAGCGTGCGATTTTCCGTCGATATATGTATTGTAGCCTTATTCGAAGGATATAACTACGTCTATTAAAAATATCTGCCCGATCCGTTCAGTAGTTTTTGTTAGAAAGTCGTGCGTGAGTCTGACTTGGCCAGTTACACCCGCGGTAATTCCCGTTCCCGTGGAAATTGCGGGATAAAATATAGTTGTGTTGTTCCAGACTATAATCTATCTCAGTGACAAATTTCATCCATATCCGTTCAGTAGTTTTTGCGTGAAAGAGTAACAAACATCCATCCATCCATACTTACAAGCTTTGACGTTTATAATATTAGTAGGATTCAAACTTTATTTATTAAAAGTTTCCCACAGGACAGACTGTATAAAGTAAAATGGTAACTTTAGGTATAATGTAAAGCAATGCAATGTGCTCGGTTCAAAGTATGCTTTGAGAAGACAGATAATATAATATTGCCATTCGACGGGCAAAGGTTAATGTTGTGAACTCAAGGTGGGCTTCGATTCATATCAGATCAATGTTCATTCAAATTGAATAACAATTTCTTGTTTAACATTCTCAATAGAATAGACGTTTAAGTTTTCTTTTATTCTTCACGTTTTAATGTGTTATTGTCAAAACATTAGGTTAGTTTGAAAATATTTGGGGGGCAAACCACCCCACCCGCCTGTCTAGCTTGGTCCCCCCACGCTAGACAGGCGGGTGGGGTGGTTTATAATAATAATAATAATAATTAAATGTTTATTATCACCTTCGTTTATTAATAAAAATTTAAAACTTTAAATTAATACATCATTATTGTTATGTCTTATCCGCCAATGACATGAGTAAAAATGGCGCTTATCAGGGGATTCCTATATCCAGCTGTTGACTAGTATAGGCTGATGTGTGTGTAACGTGGTTTTTGATGCTTACTTCTTTAGTTTTAAGGTTTAAATTATGTTACAGGTGGTAGGAACAGGAGGGTCGCGGAAGCTTTTGTGAAAACTGGCCGTTCAATCAAAGAGTTGGAGGATGAACTTCTGAATGGACAGAAACTGCAAGGACCAATCACAGCCGAGGAAGTCAACCATATGCTTGCCAATAAAAATATGGAAAACAAGTAAGTAAATTCCGTTAAAATAATTACTTGTTTTGCCCCATGTTTATTGCCAGAGATATAATGATAAGCCAGATTATATTCCTTATCGTAAAACATATTTAAAAGATTACATAAGAGATATGGAGGTGCGCTGACAAATATTTAATTTCACTCCAAAAAAGTCAAACTGTAGAAATATATTAAGTAAACTTTATCTTAACCGTCCTTATAAACCATTTAGGGTGGTTAATATACAAATATCAATGTCTTCTAAATAATCGATTTTAAACAGAGAAATATAGGAATTCATTATGACGGTAAGCGACGTTCGTAATTACTAGTTATTACCCTCTTATGATTCCCAACTACGAAATTCTCAGTGTATTTAAGTGTGTGTGTGTATTGGGGTTAAGGCTACAGTTTTTTTAATTGGAAGACGAATTGTGTTGTGGATAGTTCACCACACAATCGGTAAGAAATATCTACACACGTTCGTTAGTACGTGATAGTCACGCTTGTTTGCTAAACAGTTGTAATCAAGAGATTAAGAGTTGAATCTGTTTCTATTTAACTGATATTTTTCATCATCATACAATGATTATCTATTCTATTATTTCTTTATTACAAACTAGTGACCCGCCCCGGCTTCGCACGGTTTTATTATACTTATAAAACTTCCTCTTGAATCACTCTATTTATTAAAAAAAACAGCATCAAAATCCGTTGCGTAGTTTTAAAGATTTAAGCATTCAAAGGGACATAGGGATATAGGGACATAAGGACAGAGAAAGCGACTTTGTTTTATAATATGTAGTGATAAAGAATGCAATTCGAATGAATCACCATTATAGCAGCGATAATGTATTGTTGATTTGATTTCTTATTTAAACTTTCCATAAACAATTAAAATAATAGGTTTATAGTCCTTTCCGGACGATGAGCGATAAACCCTTTTTATACTTTCATGCAAACAAACAAACAAGTAGGTATTTATTTTCAAAATAGAGACATAACAAAAGAGATTTATTCTTATGTGTCAATCTATACATACTTATACACTACAGATATCTTGTTCGAAAGCATCTTTGAATCCTCGCTCTTACTAATATAATCTTGTGCCTCCCATTTATTATTTATTTAATAAACACGGTTAATACAACCAATTTCATAAACAAGGACCGGATCACTATTACGGGATTCTGAGAGAAAAACGTACAATAATATTTTTATTTATTATATTTATTTTTGGACAATCCACACAGAATTATCTAGTCCCAAGCTAAGCTGAGCTTGTGTTATGGCTACCATAACTCATTTTCATTTTTTTTATTTTTTCCTTAGGGAAAACAAACAATTACTTACACTTAAATATTAACTATAAGAGATCTTAAATAAACTTAATTCTAAAAGTGTAACCAGCCCCGCTATCCGCAAGTTAACACAATAAAAAGGGGTGGTGTTAGTGAAATAGACTCATAGACTTAATACAATACAAAAAAATATCGATCCATGTAGTAAACGTGGACCAATATTTTTATAACACGCAGAAAGTACCCTGAATTCCCGGAACATATATCCGCAGTTATTCCCAACATTTGTCCTAAAGCGGTATTTGAACCTCCTAAGTAGCATTTTTACCCGCTGCACCACAGAGGTCGTCTAAAGATCATTCAGTAGATGGTGCAAATGTGTTTGTATAGAAGTAATGCAATCACTTAAGGTATCCACACACAGAAGCCGGAGGCGGAGCGGAGGCGAAGGCGTGCGAGTTGTATCCTATTGAATCATATGAAAGCTACACACACCGCAGGCGGTGGCAGCGCGGTGCCATAGGAAAAACCGGCAATCCATTCGCCTCCGCTCCGCCTTCTGTGTGTGGAGACTTTTAAGTCTAAAAATAGTTTGAAATTCCATTTGTGTGACAATTTATCGCTCTTTGCACAAGATGATGGGCAGAATAGCAAATGTAATTAGTGTTTATCGTCTAATATTCTGTCTGTAATAGATTCATAACAACGTTTTGTTATCGCCATTATGAACCTGGGTTGGATACAAAATCCGTACGTACCAGCTTTAGTAATCTATGATGACGTGTATATTATGATTAATGGAATTATACTACACTTTGGATTGGCATAGTGTATTTTGTACTTTGCTGATTCAAGAACTGACATCTGAGTTTGAAGTCACATAATATGTGACTTCAAACTCAGATGTCAGTTCTTATTATAGGGCTATATTATAGGGCTTTCCTAAGGGGTCATCCATTAACGTGATTTTTAACTACTTTTTAGACTCTCTTCTCACCTATGGTGAGGTGATGCGTTGTGTGGGTACCGAATAACTCTCAAATCTATGTTAAGTACAGTATATCAGTCATCTATTACATACCCATAACACAAGCTCTTAGCTTGGGACTGGATGATGCTATGTGGATTGTCCAGCATGATTATAATTATTTAAATACAAATATGCATATTATATTAAAAAGACAGGGTATTTAGTGGAGGGTTAGACAAACTCGGTAGATGCGTAGGCGGACCTATTTGTAAATAAAATACAATTTGAAGTAGAAGACCCTTACTGTTAATAATTTTTAAATCCTGTTTTTTTTAGATTTTCCGAAACTTTACATTCAATCCTAAATTTTTTTTGAACATGTGATGTAGCTACTTAACTATACTTATATTTAACTTATTTAACTTTATATTTAACTTATACTTAATCTACTTTAGCCACCTGTAGCATAGTAGACTAGTAGTTATAGTATTATTTATCTATGACCGCGATAAGAACATGTCTGTCTGGCTTAGAAAACGCGTGTTCAATGAAAAAATAGACGTGATATATGTATGTATATCACTAGTGACATTTCATGTGATTAATGGGTGACCCCTTAAACGTTTATTTATTAAAGAAAACCAGCAGCTTTTAAATTAGGTTTAAAACACTTTAAAACGCCGAGATAAAGAAAGATTTGATTAAAACATGCTAAAGGAAGTATTAAAAGACAATTGCAATTTTGCGACGACACAATGTCAGGTTGAACTAAAATAGCAACTATAATACTGCTCTTGGCTAGTTTCCACGGTTCGGTTGAGGTCGAGGAAACGTTATCAGTGAAGGACTTCGGATTGAAAGAAACTGTCAATATACCTAGGCGTTTATTAAAACAATTCGAAACTATCTGCACCCCGCGGCTTCACCCGTGTGAAAATTTATGAAAACTATGTTTTATTTTAGACCTAGAACTGACCTAGTTCTAATATAGACTTATGAAAAATTTCAGCCTGAACCGCTCACTAGTTTCGGCGTGAAGAGTTAACAAACATCCACACATCCATTCAAACTTTCGCGTTTATAAAACTGATAACTTACGAAAAGTATTACTTACCATCACCAACTTATTTTAAGTAAATGTTCAAAATACTTCGTGTTTTCCTTATCCTTTTAGTCCTAAGTTACTTCGATAATATATTTTACTAGCGACCCGCCCAGCTTCGCACGGTTATATTATACGTATAAACGTTCCTCTTGAATCACTATTTCTATTAAAAAAAACCGCATCAAAATCCGTTGTGTAGTTTTAAAGATTTAAGCAGTCAAAGGGAAATAGGGACAGAAAAAGCTTCTTTGGTTTATACTACGTAGTGATTACTAAAATAACGTGTGTATGAACTATGTAAATAACCTGTTTTTGGGCACGACTTAAATTACTTCATCATTCATCATCATACTTCTTCATACATTAATTGTATTGTTTCAGATTCCCTCTGTTCACCGCTGTCTTCCGTATCTGCCGAGGCGAGCTGAAGCCGACAGATTTCATCGACTGCATCCGCAGCCACCCTGAGCACATGTAAGACGACCAACAGCTTACAGAAACTATTAATTATAAACAAACAAATAATCATTTTCCATTCTTGACGTTAGCTAAAGGATTCATCACTTATGGACCGAAAGGTCCTAATCCTTTTGGTAATATCACGAAATATGACAAGGGCAGGGGGCGGAAGGGGGTGGTTGAGCTATCTTGTGTTTTTTTCTCGTGTTTACTAACTCTTTAAAGAAATGTTCTTAAGACTGTGCCCTGTTATATTTTGTAACAGAAAAATATCTTGAATTTTTAATAATCTACTGTGGGGGTAGTCTAAAACCTCACTGTTCGTCAGATAACATCACGTGATTAATTGACGACCCCTTCATATTGTTTTGAACAAAAATGAATAAAAATGAGAACCAAAATCATCAATGTATTTAAAAAACTACTGGCCAGATCTCAATCAAATTTACATGGGACTGCACTTGAAGCACCAACTATCAAATAAAAATAATCATCTAAATGGGTTCACCTACAAAAAATATCACGAGTACAAAAATGTCCAATTGCACCTCTTTCTTTTTTTGAAGTCCGGTAAAAAAGTGGCAACCCAAGAAATGTCAAAGATGGAATATGATTATTTGTGCTATGATAGTGTCATGTATAATTAGATTAGCCATTAACTTATTTGTGTATATAACATGTATATTTGTTTAAAGAGTACTTAGATTGGTTTATTTGTATTTGATTGTATGACTGCACAACTATGCTTGAATTGATGGTATGGAGATTGAAATTGAAGCTGTACCTTTTCCCCCTACACTTAGGCCTAATTCCGCTAAACCAATCGCACCACTATGACAATGGTTTATCGGTAAAACATCGCCACGTAAATAAATACCACAACATATCTATGGTAGCCATTGTCATAGTTTAGTCAAGCAAGATTTAGTGGAAGATGCCCCTGTTCTTGGATATAGCATGTAAGCAATGGACATTTCGTCTTGTATTGCATATTATTAAATTAATTAACGACACTTGGTGAACTTTCGAAACTAGTTCATTTCATTTTTTATGGAATTTATTACTGGGTATTGTGCAGTCATAGTAATCTTAGTGTTGTTGAATAAAGCATGTAGTTACCCTGTTGTAAATTAACACCGACCTGGTTATTGTAATAGCTAGCACAATAACGATATCGAACGTCGCTTATTGAAATACGAGCGATAATACCGTTATCGCCCTCTGATGTCTTATCTGTCAAATGAGCAACCAAGTTTTGCCGGCCGCGGATCTGCGGCTCGATTACACTATATGGATGGCTCAATGGATGGGTTATATTTTATTTTCATCAATATGCAATTTTCAACGCTTCAGAATTAAATTAATAGAACAAAAGACTTGTAAAAAAGAACTAGCGTCTTCAATTTAAAAAAAAATCTTTTTTTTCATTCCTTACACTTGCCTGTCGCCATCATCGGCTACTTCTAGTTCTTTTACGTGTCAAAAATGTGTCGTAAATTTAGTTAATTTATGGGCTTCAGATTTGTCTGTGACTGGCATAAATTATTTTTCTATTGCATATCAATTTGATGGAAACCAAACAAAATCCATCCACGGACCCATTAATTTAGTGCAATCAGACCGCTGTTATCGAGTTTAGCTAGTAGCTTCGGAATAAATGAACACCGTCGAGTAGTTATTATTGAGATAAAGTTTATTGATGTTGTGCAGTCTAATTTCAGCTCGAGTACAAAAATATATTGCCAATAATGTTGTTTATGTACAAAATCATGTACTTGTTATAGTTGTTATACACCTTTATCTTTTTATATGCACATTTCATTTTAAGAAATTATTAGATGTATAGTATGAGTAAAAGTAACTTCAATTAAATGTAGTGCATAGAAGTATTGGTAGTTTTTCTTGTAAGTTTAAGTAAATAATCTATAATGAGCTAGTCCCACGTTTGTAGTTTTAACTTATTTATTTAATTAACAACTTTCAGATTTGCTCCGAAGAATATTAGTATTTATTGAAATCATGAAAAGAGAACTGCTAATCAACTAACAATTACTGCTTTCTATATTTTTTATACGTTTACATAAGTTTTATATGCATGTTGTGTTTAATAGTATGTTGCTTGGTTTTACAAAGAATAAATGTTTTCCCATTATAATAAATATTTGTCGAGATCAGAGATGTCTTTATGATTTTACTTTGCTAACATAAATATAATATAAAATATCTTAAAGCAATTTCCACTTTACGTTTAGTTTATTGATTTAATCAAACCTTAAAATGAAACTGATTATAATTATACCGTTAATTTAAGACACTCGTAATTGTTTGCAATAATGCTTTCGTTTGTCAATTCTGGACTAATGAATGATCATAGTGGCCATCTATCATTTTGCGATCAGTTCATTCTGTGTCATTAAGTGATAGTAACTTCAGTGCAACAAAGAGTAATGTCTGTTTTTTAACATGCTATTTTAGGTCACAGCCGCCGATCAAATGTTCCCTGTGACAGCCTTAATGGACATCGTGTGTCGTCGATCCATTGCACCCAATGCACTCATTCATCATCATGAACTAATACGTATTAGGAATCTAGCAATAGAAAAGTGATCGGAGTTGTGCTTTTACATTGGACTTTAATATTCAGAGATTTAGTTGCATTTTCCATGTGTATAGATAGAGAATGACGCATTAACTTGAGAAACAACTCCGAGCTCTTTTCGATCATCTTTGTTTTCCATACTTTTTATATAGCGCATTCATATAATTCGCGCCATGAAGTCCGATGTTCTAACTGAGAATTGATAGTTGGTATTAGGTGAGAGAACGAAAAATTGTGCAAGTTTTAGAAACCAAAAACATAGTGTAAGTTTCTCATAATACCATCGGGCTTCGTGGCTCGTAACTAATAATTTTTTGTTTACTTTTAAGATGTGTTCAAATTATTATTTAACTTTTTTATTTACTATCAAATCCAGAAATATGTTTTAAGGGTCTTAAAAGTGTATTCAGTGTTTTAACTTTTTCAGTCTAGGCTAAGCCACGGGCTGTGTAGGTAGTTCAAATCGTCTACCTATTTTAAAATAACATTGTGTGCTCTTAGCCATTTTAAAACTAGTCTTTTGCTAGAAAGGGTATACATATTTTAAGAATAATTAAGGTTAAGAATTTAACGTGGGGTTGGGTAAAGTAAAGAATATAGGTATTTATTAGATATAAGCAATTCGCTGTTTTTTTATTTTCGATTATAATGCGTTTTATAAAACGTTTTTCTCATTTCGTCACTAATTTAGGACACCTCACTGATAATCAACACTTTCAGAGTTATGTTCATTTCTACACGAGGGCCATTATAAATATCCTTTTAAATATTCAGAAAAACAGAAGCCTTGTAAAGCATGCATGCTGGTACCTAAAGTTTTTTTTACAGGATTCGGATAGTTAGAAAGTCACATTGCTGTATATGCTAAAGGTAAGATGTAGGCTTCTGTTTTTATGATAATCCCATTAACTATTTGTTATTAATACACACAAATACAATGCATTTAAGTACACCGACTCTTATTATTTGTGTCTCGCCATTATTGCACTTAGTGGAAATGAAATAATATTTCTTAGCTAGCAATTATTAGTGCTATGATACTAAAAGCACGTGTTCTTCAAAGAGATAATCGTACCTACGTTTACATTTTTGGCAGAATCTATCATACATTTTACGTCAAAATTAATTGTCGAAGCTGCTAATTGTTCGATTACCTTTCGAAGAACACCAACAGCTCTTAGACATTTGGACATGTTGAGGTTTGCGAGCTATTCCTTAAAACCATGCGCTACATTAGGGCAAGCAAAGGTTTTAAAAAAATGTATGTTAAGTGTAATTACGACTAGTTAGATGTTGAATGTGATGTGACTAACCTGCCTTGGTAAGTAATAAATCATTATTTCAAATTCTATTGAGTCTATTCTTCTGTTGACTGCTTCTAGCGTTATGTCCTATTTGCATACAAAAATATTCCTGCTTTTAACTAATGCAATGTCTAATAAAATTATATAGTATCTTAAAATGTCTTCCTTCTATCTTGTTTCTACTATTTCTAATACTATTAACTAAAACTCACATATTCTTTGATCAATTTTTCTTTTACTCGAAGAATATAAAAAATAAAAATATTGCAACAAAATTATAAAATATTAATTCAAATTATAAAAATTATTTTAAATACATATCACAAAATAATTTGTCTGACATTATGAAATAAGTTAAGTACAAAGAGAAATTGTTGTTCAAACTAATATAAAGCCTATATTGCCAAAACTAGACTGAATAGTCTGGAATATAGGAAAATGCCCTACGGTATAAATAAGCAGGTAGAACCTTGCATTTGGCTTTACAGTACACACCTATGGTGGTATGTGAATGTCATTGTCATGTCTGAATGTGCATTATCTTTTGGCAAACCACTAATATCTTATTTTTATTTTCAGGGTTAGGGTGTGAGGCCATCAGTTGTTATATGACGACATGTTCCTAAAATAGTCCAAGTGATTAGTACAAATTAGCTGTATCTAGTTTGTAAAGTTCCCACCCTAATATAAACAAATAAATATTGTATTGAAAGTAGTAGTATTAAATATATTATTTATTTACTCTATTATTGTGTGTATTATGTAATGTACCATATTTATATATTTTATTTATTCATATCTAATATTTACTATTCCTCTTTATATATTTATGTGAAATTAAAAATAAAAATATTATGTAGAATGTATTTATTTAGTTTATAAATGCTAAACATTTTCTTTTTTCTATTGGCATATTTTTTATGTATCCATTGTAAAAGTCTAATGCAGATATTTCTTTTTTACCAACTATTCTTAATGATCTGAAGTGGATATATTTTTTGTCTTTGCACAGCACTTTAATAGAGTTTGTTCTATCACAGTATTCAATTGTCCCAGGGTTAAGTTCTAAGTGAGCTGTAGACTGATCTACTATAAAAGCATCAAATAATTTCATTTGCTTATCCTTGAACTTTGTTGTGAGTGGGTGAATTCCGTATAATGCTCTATGAAGATTGTAAATATCCCTTGCTGTCATCTCGTGCCATCTCAGCTCACTTATATTCTTGGTTATTTTCTTAGCTGAAAATAAGAATTTTGGATTACCTCATTGACCATCACTGGCCATCTTTTGCAGAGCTATTCTAGTTGTAATTACACATTTGCATCATAGGCAATGAAAGACTAAATATTTAAAAGTTTTCTTCTGTTTATTTGTTGACTTCATACCATAAGTAACTCCGTCTTTGCCCTGAGGTTCTGCATTCTCAAGGCTCTTTGGTAGAGCCTTCAAACAATCCACCAGCATATCAGCTCCTATATCAGACAACTGCTCTGTTAGTTCTGGTAGCTTTATGTCTTCTGAAACTGGGACTTTTCTTTGGTTTATTATTGCACCTGAAAATGACAAAATAGTTTTAACTGTTAATAAACATTGTATTTTATCATTGTTGTTTGATGTGAATAGGAATAATTATAAATAAGCTATTCAGTTAAGGGTAGGTCCAGCAATAAAAATTTGCAAACCAAGATATCTACCATTCATCATCACCAACTGATGATTTAGTTTTATTTCTTACCAACATCAAACACATTGGCTTGAATCTTCATAAGCGAGACACCTGTAATTTGGTCACCATGCATGAGTGTGTGTATTATAGGAGCCGCTCCTCGCCATCGAGGAAGCAAACTTGGATGGACATTCACCATCCCTCTGAAATCAGGTAGACTACTGAGGTGACATTGTAATGTGGCAGGTAAAAGTACAATCAAAATGGGTATATCAATAAATAACAGAATATTAGTAAACTGGAGTCTACACACCAAAGTGACTAGGCTGCTTGAAAGAGAATTAGGTAATGTATTTTTAGTCCTTGAATATTGTAGGCAGCTGTGTTGTAAACTTGCTGGCATTGGCATTGCCACTTTGTTGTATAGACTGCATAAAAGAGGCAAACATGTTGCAGTTAGAACCTAGACCTGTATTACTGATATTACTTACAGAGGGAATTTTTCAAGAAGATCATCTTTTATCAGATGACCAAACGCTACAATCAGTCCCAAGTCGTATTCTCCAGCTCGTAAATCTTGAAGGGGCCATAATTTCGTAGTGATGCGTTCAGCCTGTGCATACTTCTGGACTTCTGACTTATTCTTGGCATTGCTGGTTATCACAAGGTCAAGGCAGCTAATAAGATTCCCATTTTTTCTACGTAATTGAAAATAATAGAGTAAGTGCGAGAAGATCGAGCAAAGTGTAGTAATTTATTGTAAATCTAAGATTTATGTAAACTTACCTGAATTCGTTTACTTTTTTGAGACTGCTAAAAGCTATACTATCAGAACCAAAGAAAAGCAGTTTGTATGATCGTTTGCAGCTGTAATAACGTAAATAACTGCATTTTTCTTTGTAAAATAATCTTATTCCACAAGAAAGGTTAGAAATCGTAAACAACATTGCTGCCAACAAAACAACCAGTAAGTGCATTTGACAGTGACATAATGTTTGACTTTGACGTAATGATGGTGATGCCAACACGAAAAAATCTACCAAGAAACATCATTTCCGTTTCCTTGTAAATTTTTTAGACGTTTTGCCACTAGATGGCACTAGGCAATACAAATCTGAAAGGATCAGGAGAAACTTTGGAAACTTTCTTCAAGACTGTTCAAGAGCATTTTCAAGAAACTACTAGGTACCTATATGTATAAATAAAACTCAGTTTTTATGATTGTCACTTTTTATTGTTTAGTTACAACATAGATGATGCTGATGCTGGAAATAAATAACAGACAGTAGATACCTACATTTATTTTTCTTTATTTTTTATTATATTATGTAGAAACGTATGTAGACCGTGAGTACAACAATTTGATTTATCGTTCAATCAGAAACTACATGTTCTGTACTTTATTTAGATAACTACGATTTGAGTATACATTATGATATCCTAGAAAATGTTGGTATTTCATCATATTTTAAAGTTGCGCTAAGTTTGCAAGTGTCTACGTTAAAAGTCACTATTGCTTAGTAGCAATAGTGACAAGGGTAACTTAGTAGTTACCAATAAAACATGTTTACAAAATAATGTTACGAATGTGTAAAGAATAATGATGAAATACTATTTAGTTCAGTTGTCAAAAACCAAAGTCGCCAAAGTGAGGTTTGTATGTATGTACCGTAGATTGCTACACCGTAGGGGACTATGAAGGTGAATGCTACGCCGTAGCTATCTACGCCGTAGGGACCTACGTTGAAAAGTGCTACGCCGTTGAGTACTACACCGTAGATCTTCTACATGACAACGATACTCCATATGAGTGAGTATAAAATTTAAACATCAACGAGCAAGATAATTTGACAAACATTTTTAACTAGTGTGTGATTACTGTAATAAAATAGTAAATTGAATGTGAGATATCTAGGAAAATATATCTAAAATACCTATTACAATTAAACATTTATATAATTTCAGAATTTTGAGAAATATTGCTACGAGTAGAACGCCTATGGAAACTTTTCTTCTTAGCGAATTGCGGCTTCGAGTACCAGGATGGGGGACTTACTACAGTTTCCTCGCAACTTTTTATGCTACTTGTAATACTTCTCTGCGAGTCCTCGCGCTTCGCAACTCTCGACGAAACAGTTTTAATCTTTGTGTCGGCGTCCGCCCGAGGCGAGACGTCCGACTGATATGGAATATCCTTCATCTCAACAACTTCTACGTCAGTATCACTCAAATCTCTACTCGCTCGATGAATCCTAGTCACGTCCGTTGTATAGCCGATAGTCTTCAGAGTACCATCCTTTCGCCTCGATTTATCACCGAAAAATATTTTTTCAAACTCTTTACGGAACTTGGGGTGAGTTATAATGTAAATGAAAGGATTGATACATGCCGCTGTTTTACAAAACAACGCCGGGATCATAGACGTCGTCGGGGTTATAAGATCTTTCTGGCCGAATATTCCCAAGAGAGCAACCACGGCGTAAGGTGTCCATGAGACAAAGAACAGTGCGATAACGACCATGACGAGAAACGCCAGTTTGATTTCCGCTTTGCGTTTGGTTCTTTCCTTGACGTGTCTAGAAGACAGTTGATTTTCCTGGTTCGCGTTTGTCATGTTTCTGTTGCCGACGACGACTTTGAAGATGCTGATGTAGCAGAAAGTGATGGTGCAGAATGGAGCAAGCCATGCCGCGCAGAAGAATACGAAGATAAAATAGCGTGGAGAGAGTTCGTCTGTGAGGTAATCGAAGCTGCAGCTCGTTAGGTATCCCTCAGGGACATAGTGCCCGTACCCGATATCCAGGGCCGGGATAATAGAAAAGGCTCCGGCATAAAGCCAAGCGACTATTGCCATTAGCCGGGCTCGTATCGCAGTTAAGGCCCGCAGAGGCTCTAAAGGGCGCACCACGGCCCAGTATCGGTCTAACGCGATGGCCGATAGTGTCGCTATCGATGTAGTGCCGGTTAGGCCACCGAGAAATCCGTACACCACGCAACCTGAAACAAATATTTTATATTTATTAGGTACTAGTATCTGCCCGCGGCTTCTTACGCCTTGTTTCTATGGAAAAGTCTCAAGGCTATTTATATTCCATGGGAACTGATTTATGGGATGAAAAGTAGCTTATGTGTTATTCCAGGGAACTACGTTTAGGCCGATCCATTCGGTAGGTACCTATGTGTGTTCTGTTTTTGAGTGAATGAGGAACAAACATCCTTAAAACTTTCACTTTATTATTATTTTATTTTTTCGCTTTTGTTTCTTTTTTTTTATTAGCAAGTGTTCTGAAGCAATTGAAGAGGAGGAGTCTGTATCTAATTCTATCGCTGCCGAGCAAAAAAAAGTAATTAAAATAGTGCTAGATATAGGTAGGTACCAGTTTTCCCCAAAGCCGGGCCCAAGTTGAACGAGTTGAAGACAAACACAGGTGTTTTAGCCAGCATCAGAAAATCGCTGAGGGCTAGGTTGGCCACCAAAATGTTGCCCGGGGTGCGCAGAGTACGGCATCTGAAAATATAAAATGAGTCAACAACGTAAAGGTTGTCGTATTCGTCAATATTTAGACACCACCTTAGATAGGAGTTTACTTGTACACCTTGTACATTGAGGACCCTATCAGAAAGGGTAAAGTTGAATAGCGAATCGGAACAAATAGATTTGAATTCTATTTATTTTGTGATTCTATGTTTGTATCTCAACAAGAGGTCAAAAGGCAAGATACCAACGAGTTTTCTAAAAGCCAATAATATCGCGATGTGGCGTCCCTAACTTGCTTTGAAAGGTATCAAGAACAATGCTTTTAAAAATGATATTTCACCTAACTTTTGTTAAAGAAATATATTTTATTACTTTGCGAGGATAATATTGCTTTACTTATTCTTAATAAAATAAAAGCCCCTGCTTGGCTTTGATATTTGGTTCCTATATTATGGATGTAAACTAATTTAGGGAAAGTGTTTACTTACAATCGTGCTTATTAAGTGCCCAATACCGACTCGTGCCTAGGTCTAGATTTTTTTTTAATAGGTACGATCATGTAAGACTTGTCTAATTCGGTTTGTTACTCCAAAACGCCAAGGTCTCTACTGGCGTCACGTGTTGCTGTGAAATTACTAGTTTCAAATGTAGGATCTGTTTGATTTTAATCATGTCCTCACGCTTTTGGTTGTTCATAAATTTCTCTAAGCCGGCTACCGAGATGAGGTTATGAAATACCTAGTTTCCCTAAAAACCAAGTCAAATAAAATAGCCAGTAATTTTTTTAATCTACCCTGTGACCTACACCTATCTACTGAGAGGTTGTCAGAATCACGAAGGTGTTTGTGGTTAAGCGACTTGTTAGGGTTTTGTTTTTCTAAAACTCTATCAATTTATAGGAACGGACGAGTTTTATTAAAAATTTAAAACTGTTATTTGAATATGGTCAACATTTTCGTTTACTGAAACTTAAACAATCGAAATATGAACGTCCAACGTGCTAACTCTAAGGAAAGGTACAAATATTGACACAGCTGTTGCACCAAATAAAATCGTGTTACGTATAGAGAGCGTTAGTTGTATATTAAACTCATTCAAAGTAGGACTTAGTAACCTTATCGGAAATGAATAATTTATTTATTATTTTTATATCTCTTGCTACTATTGTAGTGGGAGAACAAGATTTTTCAGTACCCACGGACCTTCAAGGTGACGGACCAAGAACGGAAATTAACAATGAAAATGTTGACCACAACTATGAGAATAGTATAGAATCATTGGACCCAGAGGCAGGTATGATGTACTTATTACATTTTTATGGTAAACTAATTTCTGCACGCGACTTCGCATGCTTTTTCCTGGGATATAAACCGGGATTAATATAATATTAGACTCTAAACCCTCGTTTAGGCAAAAGTAAATCAATCGGTACGATCCGTTCAGTAGTTTTTACGTGATTTGGTAACAAACATATAAAAATCCATAATTTCGTATTTATAATACAAGTTTCGGCCCACGGCTTCGCGCTTTTTCTTGGAATAAAAAGTTGGCTAAAAAGGATTTAGAACCTCAAGTACCTGCCTATTCTTTTAACGCTATATTTTTTTATTATTATAATGGACTTTTTATAATAATACAAGCACTATTCTGTCACTTCCTTAAGAAATCAGTTCTTTATCATGACAAAACACACAAATGCAGCAAAAAAGAAAAAATACCTAACGTATGCCACATACATAAATGTGCATAGCCAGCCCCTAGGGAATAAGGATAATACTGTGCGGCTTACAAACCTACACGAACCTATCTTCCTTAGTCTCCGTCATCAAAATCGATGAGGTGTAGGTATTGCAAATATCAATTCGCAAATAAAGCTTGACTAGCATTTTGCCTTCCTCGGAGAACGGGGAAGAAAAAATACTATTACAAAACCTTCGCCAAAATCATACAAACGCATTTATAATATTAATAAGATTTCATTCCGGTTTCGCAACAAATTCCGTGGTAAAAGTTCAGCATTCAATGAAAATGTTTTCTTGACAGAATAAACTGGTTGGAACTCGTTATTCAGTTAACTGCTTTGTAAAACACAATCAAACAAAGTTTTGTCAGCATTGTGCTTTATTTCTTAGCTGATGCAAAACATTAACCATAAATAATGATAAATAGAGGAAAAAGACACAGATTTTTCGCAATTTCCACTTCCAAGTTTATGACACCCTAACACAGACACTGGTAGAGTCGTAGCGAAAAGCAGCGTCATAAAAAAGAAATTGAAGTCGAACTATATAACCAACTAGTTTTGTGACGAAGGAAGTTTATATTCATGTATAATTTCATATCTCTTGCACATAATTATTAACCCCCGAATATTCAAACAGAACTCACATTAGAATAGGTCTCACGTTCGTCATTTGCACAGAAATCTAAATAATAAGGTACTATTTAGATTTCTGTGGTCATTTGAAACGTGCTTATATCTGATTTGCGTTTGAGAATTGTTGAATAACTGACCAAAATACTTTTAGGACTAGTATAGTAGAGATCTGTTATATTATCTGTGCTATTAATAGGTTTTTAAAATATACAAATTACGTCAAACTTAAATACCTTCTTATGGATAACCACCACCGTTTCTATTGTAAATTGTTTCCTTTTTTTAGTGATAATGAATGTTCTATCTATCTTTCTATTACACATTTAAAATTCGTTGTATTATATTAATGTGTTAAATACCTATGAATCATATTTATTCATGATATAAACTGTCGTTTTTTAGAAAAAGCATTGATCTCCTGGGTCAGTAACATGGACTGTTCCGAAGCACTGATGGGCGAAATGAAATGTATGATCGTGAAAAATCTACACAGAGAGAGTTACAACAACCCAGAAATAACCTCATCGATGCAGATTTCTGCGATCGAATACCTCATCGGGCATCTCATGGCTGAGAATCAAGTAGACCCAGAACTGGACATTATTATCCATAAGTACTTCAAAGAGTACTTAGATATTGAATCATAAAGTACCTACTTGCTTCAGTTGTGGGGTTAGTTAATCTTTTCATGCTTCTGAGTATCGACGACACTTGTTTTAATAACGGATTATTGTGACGAACGTCTTTTGTTTCATGAAACATATTTTATGTTGTCGTTGTAAGTATTTTGGACCTCACTAAACTTATTAAACTGGTATAGGGTGAACTCATCTAATTTCGTGATAAAGGCATTTGAGTAATGAAATACCAATAAATTATTAATTATTTTTATTCAGGCTTCGCATGAGTTTCAATCAGTCTTTTATCAGGAATATAGGCACAATTAATCACAGTTTTTTCTAAAATCTTAAAAGTTATATCAAATTTACTAAAGCAAGTCAACTTGCCTAATTCCGTGGTGACCTCTTTAAGTCCGTGATAGCTACTACTTTAACTCCGATATAACGGAATTAGGCAAGTTAACTTATTTTTGTTGTACAAAATTAAAATCTTAAAATTAACATATAATGTCATTGTTGAACTCAAAACATTTTCGACGGCGGTTTTCAGATCAGACTCCGAATACTTTCGGTTCTTTTTGTCCTCCATGAAATCTGAAAGTAAACAAGCAAATTATAATAATAATTACATACCTGCTTAGATTTAGCGTCTGTCTAAATTTGCAGCTCGTATTAATAAAACAAATGCTGCGAAATTTGGTAATAAAACTATTCACGTAATTACGTGACAAGTGCAAAAAAGTCTCACTCAATTCCGTGATAGCAAAATATACATATAATATTGGCTTAAAGTCATCATTTTAATTGAGACAAGATAAAACTAATCAAATAACATCAATCTTGTCTACTAAACTCAAAATAAGTCAATACTTTCAGTGAAAACCACAAATAATTGTATATAACTACTCTAATTCTGTGATAGCACAAAAACCACTCAACTGCTAAAACGCTAATATTTTTGACGAACAAAATAAGCTCTAACACTAAAACGACGCAGAACTATGACGAATTTTTTACTGCCACATCAAGGAAATATCATTTACAATTCATTATAATAGAAAGAAGCTAAGAAATCGGTTAAATACTTACATAAATAGAGCAAAGTTCGCCACCAATTCACAGACACTGCCGAAACCGGCGAGATTTGCGCGCGGACTGACAAAACCATTCGTTGTTACTATCTCGCTCACTCGAGCGTCCTCAAACTTTACAGACGAATTTGAACATTATTACAGAGGCATAAGGTTGTATTTCCAATCATTGATTTCGCTCGTACAGGCCTATGGTAGAGCTCAAACCAAATACCACTGAATTAGGCGAGTCACAGAATTAGATGAGTTCACCCTACTTCTGACGCGTCACGACACATAAATAAACAATTCCGGACAGTCCACACAGCATTAATGTGTTTTTCCTTAGTTTATATTAATTAACCGGTGACGACCTCAGTGGTATGGTGAGCTGGCGTCTCAGGAGGTTGCGGTTTCGATTACCGCCTTGGGACACATGTTTCCGTAGATACATGTTCCGGGTATTTTGGGTGTTTTCTATGTATAGTAGAATTGATAAAAAATATAGTAATAGTTATAACCAAGATAAGTAACTATATTATCTATCCCTTTAAGCTACCCACATTACTATCACTAGCTTTGTTTAGCTTGTCTAGCATTATTTATTATATAGTTTGTACATCTCTCATTTTTGTTGGTTTGCTAGTTAAATGAAAAATCAATTATCATTATGTAAGATTGTATAGTTATGTATGATTGTATAACGTCACAGTTATTATTATTTTAAAGAATGGTCGTTCAATTCCTTTCGTTTTATTCATATTATAATAGCCTAGTGTTTAGTTATATTAGCTATATTGTGTTATAATAGCCTAGTGTTTGGTCTTACTAACTCCAGGAATTGATTAAGATTAAGTACCCATTGGAAATCACAATTGGATAAAAAAAAATCTGTATGACAAAAGATATAATGTTATGTAAGTAAGTACATAGACAAGTCAAATTTTAAATTTTATGACTATGAAATGAATAGGTAGTCAATTTTTAAAGAAAATAAACACAAATAATTTTTGGACAATCACAGCACTATCTAGCCCCAAAATAAGGTCTCCAAGCTTGTGTTATGGGTACTACAAGATAACTTATATAAAAGATAGATATTTTTATTACACATAGAAAACACCCAGAGTGGCGTAATAAATTTCTGCAGATCGTGCTGCGCACACTTTGTTCTGAACAAATAAATAATGTTAGACAACTCACACAGCATTATCTATATCAACTCCGTGATCTAGCCCAAAGCTAAACTATTTTTGATTATCTGTATGACATTTACTCTAATCTATGGATATTTGTGTCTGAATCACTGACCTCTATTTATACAAGTACGCATAGATACAGGTCAGTGGTCTGAATCAATAAATGAATTTAAGGAATTTAATATATTTTGTAATGGGTACAAGAGATTTATATATAAATTAAATACATTCTATTTTATTAAACATAGAAAACACCCAGACTCTATTTACAGATCGTATAAACTTATGTATGTTGCGAATAAATCATAACTAAATTAAAAATAAATAAGTTACACTGCATCATCTAGCCCTAAGTAGAGTACTGAGATAACAAATTTCCTAAAATCTCATAATTTTGAGATGAGCTCATTGATATTCTCTACTCGTTTGACCCGCACTGGCTTATTGGACGTTGAAATCCAACTTTTAGAATTAGTTAGATTGACTGTCGTTAAAACTAAGAACAGGTAACATTATTATGATGGGAAAATCTAAGTTAGTCATAAATTAATCAAGTTGTTGACTAATTCAGTACCTACTCAGTCTCTTTTGTTTATTACCAACTCAGAAACATTTGAATGTAACATATTTGTATATGTTTTGAAACAATAAAAAATAATTTAATTTTGTCATATTTTTTTCTATATTGTTTCATTTATGTAGGTATTTTAAGATTGTGCTTGAAAAGTGATTTTAAGGTGTGATTTTTCTCGTCCGCTTTATTTGATAAAACATAAGGGTAAAGGAATTTTAGTTTCAAACTCCATACCGCTTGATTAGATGGTAGGTACAATAAAAGTTAAAGATATGCAAAGGAAAAGGTATACACTTATACCTACCTAAGTAATTTCACAGTTAAACAAAGGGACATTTTCATCCTTTGTCTTACTTTGTTGTTTGGAGAGAGCTATAACAAGCACAGGCTTAGACCAGCTTCTATGAAATTAATTAGTTTTCTTTCATTTTCTTGTCCACGGGAAAATCAGTGTATTGAATTTTTCAATAAATGAGAACTTATCCCATAAAAATATAAAAATGAAAACTTGCCGAGTTCGTTCGTTATCCATAAAATAAAGCTATCGAGTTGGCTTTATCGATAAAAGAGCTTTATTCATATTTGAATTTCATAAGATAAATGCCAAGTTTCATAGCAGTTCATGATCATAATTAGTTGTGTTTTTTCATAACTTATTGAGTTTTATTTTGCCAAGTTTACTTTCTATTAAAGTTCGTGTAGTTTGATTTGCCAAGATAAATATTTATTAGTATATAAAATACCGTAACAAATCAAGCTAGGGAACAAAAGGCGAAGGCTTTGAGCCTTCAAACGAGAACGCTCAAAATTAAAAATCAATATTTACGGATTTTCTCCTGGGGTCAAGTTTGATGATTTACCTTCATGCCTGATTTCAAGTTTCTGGTGTATCTGAAGGTGGTTTAGGTTTTCAGTCAGTTGTTAAAAATGGCAGGATCCTGATAACTCAGAAACTTATTACTAACTAGCTGGTACCCGCGACTTCGTCTGCGCATGATTAGTATTTCGAGTACTCGCTACTTTACTTGCGTAATTCCTTTCTCGTGGGATTTTCGGGATAAAATAAAGCCTATGTGTTATTCCAGCTTATAATCTATCTCTGTGCCAAATTTCATCCAGATCCGTTCAGCAGTTTTTGCGTGAAAGAGTAACAAACGTCCATCCATCTATCAATCTATCCATCCATCTATCCATTCATCCTTACAAACTTACGCGTTTATCAGTTCAATTCAGTTTGGTTCCCCTGGGCTATACGGGTTTTCAAAATTTCTCACAGCATTTGAACGACGCGCGCGCGTCGTTCAGATGCTGTGAGAAATTTTTGAAAACCCGTATAGCCCAGGGGAACCAAACTGAATTCCGG
Organism: Eupithecia centaureata; assembly: GCA_944547425.1. Classification (NCBI taxonomy): domain Eukaryota; kingdom Metazoa; phylum Arthropoda; class Insecta; order Lepidoptera; family Geometridae; genus Eupithecia; species Eupithecia centaureata. The sequence goes on from OX155687.1 coordinate 8,440,916, forward strand.
GATAAAATGTATCCCATGTCCAATCGTCCCGAGTTCCATTCGAATTCATTCACTTCACTCGTGATGCGTGGTTAAAGAATTTTTCTTTCACCCTCTCTCCCAAGGGAACCTTACCGAATTCCGGGATAAAAAGTATCCCATGTCCTTCCTTGTAGTATGAACTCAAATCGTCCCAAGTTTCATTCCAAGTCATTCAGCAGTTTCGGCGTGATGCGCAGTAAAGGATTTTTACTTTCATACCCTCTCCCATGGGAACCTTACTGAATTCCGGGATAAAAAGTATCCTATGTCCTTCCTCGTAGTATGACCTATAATCATGCCGAGTTTCATTTAAATCCATCAAGTAGTTTCGGCGTGATGCGCGTTTACGATACAGACAGACAGTCAGACAGACAGACAGACAGACAGACATGAATGAAAAAAATTACAGTTTTGGCTTGAGTATCGACATTAGAGTGCCCTCCAAAAAAAATTTTCAAAATATCTTCAATGTACAGATTTGGACCTGTTACAGTTTTATTATAAGTATAGATGAAATTTGACGTAAGTTCCACGAGTCTTGCCCATGGACTAGACATACAAAATTGCAATTTTATGCGTTTAATAATGTCTAAAACAGAATCAACTAGGTATTATAAGCACACACCCTGATATATTGCTTCGCCCGACTCTCCAAACGTGGCTGAAGCTCCACAACGCTTCTAGATATTACTGCATATTGTAAAATAAAGTCCCTCACTTTGTCTGTCTGTCTGAATGTGAATAAATTTTTACTCTACGGTTTTCAGGAATAAATGGAGCTTTTCTTCAGGAAGACATTTATTTATCTATAGTTATAAGTTACAGTGATGTTCATCGATATCACCTATGGAATCGAATCGAATCTGTTAAAATTAAAGACATTTTTATTTCTATCAAAGACGCATATTTTGAGAGTAGATCTTTCGGTGATATGAAAATAGCAAGCTGTCCTATTAGAATTTTTTAGCATTTATTTTTACATCTATTAAAATATTCGTATTTCGACGAATTCATTATGAATGTAACCGGGTTAACTACGAACCTGATTTGTGTTTAAAGAACGCCTAATTCCCCAGGATGACTACGGTTCTAGTCCCACGCGTTTCGTATACCTGCGACTATTTTAATATTACTACAGAGTAAGTAAGATAACGTATAGAAAAATTACAACTAGTATTTACAATTGAAACCATTGAGCTAACTGCAGACGGTTGCAAACAGTCTAAAGGTAGCTCAATTGATCCATGTCAATACCAGTCGGAAGCGTCCCCAAGACACTGGCTGCATTACCACGCTGTATGGCAATGCTGATGCGCTGAGCCAGATTTCACCAGCTCTCTGCCACGTGTCGCATCGACCAGACGCTCAGATAATTTTTTAAATTTTGTTAATTAAGATTTAGATAACGTATTAAAAATTACTCTTCATAATATCATCTTTATGTATTGAAAAAGCTTTGATTCCCGTACAAAACCGGGTTGCTAGCTAATTTCAGTGTAATATTATAACGTAACTTCGTTCAAAGAGTCAGTCACTTAGTTTCAGTGTAATATTATAACGTAACTTCGTTATAATATTACACTGAAGCTGCAGCATAGCAACGATTGGCTCTTGATTGCATTCAAATAAAAATACGAGTAGTCTCGATTGCATAGGAATGTGATTACTAGGAAATAAAAATGATCCTAGATTTTTGTTACGGCAACACATACCTACCTAGTCTGAAAGTACGTAATTAGGTTATGTAATTGAAATTGTGTGTAATGTCTTAATAAACTTGTATCGTAAGTATCTACGGCGTTTGGAATTGTTAACGTGGTACCAGATAGTAACATATTTAACGTAAATTATAATTCGAGAAGTTTTAGGATACAGTTAGTGGCTGTTAGCGAAGTTGTTACGTGTTAAAATGAAGTTTCAAGTTCTTCAGCAGTTCTATTGAGGTTCTACAAGTCCAATTTAGCTTTCTAATGGTGAGTCCAGACCAACCAAATGAGAGCGAGTGAAAGCGAACGAGTAGGTTTCCATGATTGGTCTCGTACGTTCACTTTTGCTTTTGTGTTCACACTAATGAAGGCATGTGAACCCCAGCGAAAGCTGGTGACGGAGCACGGCTGAAGGCGAACGAAGGTCCTAGCTTGCTTTCGCTATGACATCCACACTGGTTCGTTTCTATCTCGTTCGCTTGGTGTGGACGTGGTCTGGACCCACCATAAGCTGCCCTGGTTTCAAGTTATTTAAGCTTGAATCCACCATAAAGCTTCCCTGGTTTAAAGCTAGGTGGGCCTATTGACGTTTTATCTGTTGCTGAATTAATGTTTTCTCTTCTTGGTTGCTGTGATATTTACTTTTATCATTTGACTCATTTTAAATATATGTATATATGATATGATTTAATGGTGGGATGACGATCTGCGGAAGACTGCTGGCCTGTACTAGATGCGGCAAGCTGAAGACAGGGCGCTATTAGGGGAGGCTTATGTCCTGCTGTGGTGCAACTAATATAGGCTGATGATGATATAATTATAAAATAATGCTTATAATTATTATATTATGCCTTCGGGGCCGGTATTTTGGTATAGTTAGTTGGTATCCAAAAGGTTTTAGACATGGTGAGATAGTATGTTTGCTCCTCACGAATTCAATCCTCTCTCTGATCTGAGCTACGGTAATGAGTTAACTTGGTTGAAATATCAACTCGTCGCTAGCTATCCAGATTCCCCTTTAGATAAAGCAATAAATACCAGTTTAATTATCAGCAGATAACCCAGTTTTAATTTAAACGGCTTTTGTGGCGTGGGCTTTAGACAAATAACAAACGATTAGCTGAGAATTTAAGGGCTCACGTGAGGTTGATTTTACTTGTGTATTTATTTGTGTGTTCAGTGAACCTAATCGAGAGTTTTCTGGGACCTACGCTCTTAAGAAAATAAATAGGTGCTGTGCTGGCAGCGTTTCATTAAATCGAATCCCTGACAAATTCTGCTATCGACCTCAAAAGAGTGTGTTATTGTCTACGGTGCTGGTTCCAAAGTGAAGCTTGACAATAGAAAAAAAGCAATTACCAGTACAAGAAGAACTGCCAAGAAAATTTGTCCTTACTGTATCTATTCTTTTTCTTATTATTTATTTTCTGATCCGTATTTCCTCCCCTTGAAAACTCCAAAAAACAGCTTGTTAATAATAAAATTCCACAACTAAAAGCTACGTTTAGTTTTTGGCAATGAAGAGAAACGGAAAAATTAATAACAAACTACCTCGGCTATATCGGCATTGGCACATTCAAGCAAAATCGTTAAAGCCTGCAAAGTGTATCTGAATTGTGAAGTCCAAAATTTGTACCTATTGTTGTATGCCTTCAAAGCTCTGTTTTAAGAGTCTCGAACACTCCACAAAAGTCCATTGTGACAGTATTGGGTTTTGAAACGGAGGGAAAGAATAAAATCTTACGGGAATAAACCGGCACTGGCACACAATTTCAAATATTCTGTAAATAAATAAAGAATTCTGGATTACAAGTAGCTCTACTCTACCAGGGAGATAGATAGGCACACTAAGTAATTAATTAATAATAGATAATGGTGGACTAATCACAGAGTATCATCTAGCCCCAAGCTAAGTAGAACTTATGTTATAGGCAAGTAGTAGCATCTAGATAACTGATATACTTAATACATTACATGACGACCGATGTGGCGCGGTGGGCGAAGGTCCGCCTGCGACGCAGGAGGTTGCGGGTTTGATTCCCGCCTCGGAACAAATTTGTGCACGACCTGCAGAAATTAGTCCGTTGGTCTGGGTGTTTTCTATGTATTATGAAAAGTATTATAGATTTTTTTATAAATTACGTTCTATATACACGTTTTTATAGAAAACACCCAAACCACCACCATAAAATATGTGTAGATTATACAAACTTTGTCACGAGGCGGAAATCGAACCAGCAACCTCCTCCATTGTAGGCAGACCTTCGCCCACTGCGTCTCATAGGTCTTGCGGGACAAATACTGATCCCTCAGGACTTCCTCCTTATGGGACCGTTTCAGGATTATTCTCTTTACTAAACAAAATAATCATCCAAATCGGCTCACAATTTATGGAGTTATCGACGAACATAATAATTATACTACATAAAAAACACGCATTCAGCCGAACATAATAGAGGTATAACCCTTCTCCTATCATTTAAATACATCGGTATTTAATAATTATTTTTCGTCTCATCATTTGTATATAACAAAGTCGTTGCTATTTGTAATATACAGCAGTGTACAGTTTCTAAAGCTAAAATTATAATCTTCAAATGGCTATCTTCCTTGACTTACGAAGACACTGAAAAAATCTTAGGTATAATATCATAACCTGTTTAATTTAATTTGATTGTTTAAGTAAATATAAATATATACATATTTCTAGATTTATTTATATATTATATTATATATTAGTATAAAAATACATAATTATGTAACACATATTGGAGATGCTATTAAATTTTTCACAAAGTCACCCGAAGCTCTGGCACCAAGCGTTAGGTAAGCGTATAGTTACCCACAACACAGATCTTTATCTAGTGTGGGTAACATAGGATATCTCATTCCTGGTTAACATCAGCAAACCACTTTAATAGAGAACATTCTGTTATTGTATACAACACTTAGGTAGGTACTTAAATTGCATTTTTATTATACCTATGTTTGGATTATTGAGGTGTTTAATAAATCAAAATTCTTTATGAACATTCTGTTATTGTATACAACACTTAGGTACTTAAATTGCATATTATTATACCTATGTTTGGATTATTGATGTGTTTAATAAATGAAAATTCTGTATGAACATTCTGTTATTGTATACAACACTTAGGTACTTAAATTGCATATTATTATACCTATGTTTGGATTATTGATGTAAATGAAAATTCTGTATTATTATAGGTAACTTTCCATAAGTATCCATCCAACTAGTGTTTTATTCCACTTTTTAGTAACTATAGTACCTAAACACCTAGAGATCCAATGTAATTTTGTTTACAATTTAGGAACTTAATACCTAGATCTAAATCGATATATCTATCTACCCTTATGTTTTTGGTTAAGCTTTTTGTATGTACATATTTTGTTTTTGCTGCTAAATAAAAATTTATTTTATTTTTTTTTTTTTTTTATTTATTCAATTTTAAAGATCATACCAAACTTCTCTATTTCGCTTCTGGCTAAACTGGCTTCTATTTCGGTCAACGACATGCCCATCATTTTCGGCACTCTGCCTTCTGGCCAGCGTAATAAATAAATTTTAATTTAAGTTTTAGTTCCACGCCTTCACTAAATATAGGTGTAAATTTTCGATTGTTTTTTAAATGCAACCAAACCTTTTGGCTTAATATAAGAAAAACCGGAATAAGAATAAAATGCTGTTATTGGTGGAATAACCTGTACCTACCTACCTTTTTTGTTTTTACGTGTGCTGAAGAGAGGTAAATTGAGCCACTTCAATGTCACGGTCGTTAGCTTTAACGGGAATATAGAGCGTTTGGATTTCCTCCAAATTCCCAAATTGTTGGATAAATTCAGTAAAAACGATTTAAGAATTGCTTAAGGCAGGTGGAATATCTAAATTGGTAATGACAAATACAGTTATAAATACTGGGTTCTGGGTGCTGTGAATATAAATTTAAAAAAAATATTTCTATGTAGTATATAGTATTCATTATATCAATCATCTAGTACCCATAACACAAGCTCTGCTTAGCTCGAGGGTGACAAAACTAAATCGAGCTGTGCTGCGTTGTGCTATGTTTGGTCAACTCATTGACGCAGCACAGCATGGTTTGTTTGTATCCTCATTAAAATATTAGACGAGTGAGTTGACGTTGACACAGCACAGCGCAGTACAGCGCAGCACAGCTCGATTTAGATTTGTCACCCCTGGATGATGGCGTGTGGATTGTCCAGCATTAGAAAAAAAAACAAAGAAACATATACAATCTACATAATAAAACTGTTAGCATTCAGTAGGAGGACAGTCCTCTGGTCAAAATAAAAACAATTAAATAATTTTCATGAGATTATCTAGTCTCGATTATCCTTAATTTTTATTATAAAGTAAGTTATTTACATGTATAGAAGAATATATAAAACGAATATTATTGTGAATGGATATAACATAGTAAAAAAGTGATGTTTGATGTGGTTGAATGAAGCACTTAGACAAGTCAAATTTTAAACAATTAATACCTAGTTACCTATCTAAAGAATTTTGATTTTCTCTTTACTAAAATTATTTGTCCACTGATGGAAAAAGTGACAAATAAACCACTAGCACGTTTATGTATAACTTATGAGTCGAATACATGTTTGTTTTATAAATAATTAAATTCTATTGTCTGTGTGTAACTGCGCGACATCTGGCCAAGCCACAGTCTGTGGGCCAAGCATTTACGTCACTGATATGATCATTTATGGTAATACGCCTTCTTGATAAGATATTGTTTTACGCACTGTTTAAATCCACGAATAGAGAGCTCAGTTGCTTGAGATAGAAGCTTATTAACGAAGCGCACATAAGTGCCTTTAAATGATTTTCTTATCTTTATAATCTAAATGAGATGTGTAACTTGTTCTTCTTTCTCTATTGTTACCAACACACTTTATCAGTTACTTCTGTTTTTGTGCGTATAGGTTACTACATTTTCATAGATGTATTGCCATACTACTACAGTTAGAATAATTATTTATTTAAAATTATCTCAAAAAGTCACATGGTTTTAATTTATTAATTGAGCACACCGCCCTTTTTTGAAGAAAAAAGAGTCTGGAGGTCAATTGCATGTCCCCAAAGTCAAAATATTTATAAAATGATGAGACATTAATAAAACTATGGGTAACTGAAATAAACGAACTTATCTGTATATTGATCGTGTAGTTGTTCGCACTGAGTAGGCTGTTGAACTAAGTCTGCCCGCGAGAACATAAATTTGGGCTTTCCATTGAAGAGAGGAATCAATATGTAAGCCTAAATGCAACTCAGATACAAGCGAATCAATTTTTGACAGATATTCATTCAACACGATAGTTCTTTAGTCTGAGTTCAACACTATAAAAAATTCTGGTTGGCGCTTGAGTATTCGGCTGTTGGCTCGAAAACCTAATTTTAGAATAACCCTGTTAGTCTCTGATTGGACCCGACGATGTCCGAAACTTTGATTAAGTCAACGCCGTCTGTCCAGATAATATGAATTTACATTACTACATTTATTTGCATAAGTTGATGTACCCGGTGTGATTAGGTACAATGAAAGAATATAAACAAGTTAAAGAAGTTATATCATAATGTATATACCTACAATTGAGCTAAATGTTAACTGTTGAATACCAGTCAGAAGCGTCCAAGACGCTGGCTGCATTGCGCATTGCTCCGCTGTAAGGAATAGCTGATGAGCCAGATCACAGATGTCACTCAGTTCCACACCGACAACAGTATGTAATTTATAGGGCAAACATGTATTACACACATTATACACGTGCTAGTGGTTTATTGTTCGCTACTTCAACTAGTGGACAAAAGATTGAAGCGAAGAAAAAATCAATTAACACCTTATTTCTTATTTATTTTATTCTTCTTATTTATTTTATAAGTAATATAGTTTAAAATTTTACTTGTCTAAGTGCTTATTTTGTGAGCCTAAAGAATTTATTTACTGAGCTGCGTCAATTACAATATATCGCAGATCGCTACATTTCTACACCTGTAGAAATGTAGAGTTGAGACTCTAGAGTTGAATCGCATCGCATTATTATCGTAGCAACGCTTTATTATTACATGGGCTCGTGTACTGCATTAGCCCAGTCAAGATTGATGAAACGAGTAACCCGTTGATTGCTTTCCTGACAAAACCATATTGATGGTTGATTCAGTTTTATGGAGATGATTATGAAGATGATCCTGTTTTCCTTCTAACTCCGAAATATGTATATAATATAAAGGTAGCAAAAAAGCATAAAGCAGTAAGATTATACTCACCAGCTCTCGGGTCACACGTCTAATCGATCAGACGCTCAGATAATTTTTTAAATACCTCCCCGGAGAGCCTCAGTTTCCTATGGACCAAGAATAACATTAGCGAAGTACTAAATATTGTATTTTATGATTTATAACGATAGAATATAAATTTTCTTCAAAGCCCCTATGCCCCATCATCGTCTCGTTGTCGAGATGTTTCATATTTCTGGGTTCCCAACGTCTCACGTGAGGCGCACTCCCAACATAACTCTCAGATAGAAAGTGGATAGAACTCAATAACTTTATTTCGTTAAGCTCACAAAATAGGCACTTAAGACAAATTCTAAAACTTATTATTAAAAAATCCCTCATCTTTATGAATTTATTAAAATTTTCATAGATGTATTGCGATTCAGTCTCAATATTTTTTTTTAATCAACAACTCACACATGACTATTCCCAACGTCTCTCATAAGTCTTTGTATGAGATTGTCGTAATTCCTGATCCGCACGGTAATACGCTTCTTCCGTGCTCTAAATGAACACTATCTCTTGTAAAAATTAAACGCGTGTCGTCTCAACGACGACGCGACGACTCGATAATATCGAGAAACCGGACTCAGCGCTCAGGTATGTAGGTACCTACATTTTTTGCGTATCTCGCGGAGTTGTCCGAATAATTGAGTTAAAGCCCTAAGGCCGGATGAAGCTCGTCTAATCTTCTTATCACGTTTTTATTTCTACAAGAGAGTTCTATTAACATAAATATGTTGGGTCCAGTACAAACTTATCGAAACCCTCATTTCCCGATCTGACTTTGATGCGTTAAATGTTGTTTTACTTACTAAGGATATATTTATTTAGCAGTTACTAACTAACTAATTTGGCTGCAAACGAAAGGCAGTCGTATTTTGAAAAATTACCTGGCTAAGCTAATTTCGATAGGTACATGTTGTGTACCTACCAACAAGAGTCAATCGAAATTCATAAACAATAGTAATTGCGTAGGTTCTACCGAGATATGCATATTTGCGCATCTTGAGATCCTCAGCCAAATCTGCCGCCGTACCAGCCCTAGAGGATATGGTTCAGATTATAATGTAACTGCTCCATCTATTAATACCTGAGTTTCGGCAATCATTCCCCTCCTGGACCAATAAGGTTGTACGCATAAAAGGATTAGACCGCAAAGAAATTGGATTGAAATCAAAATCACATCACTATAAAAGGGTTGAATTGAAGGGTTGAGGTTTCCGGAGCCGGAATTAAAGCAGGTGAAAAGAGTGGAAATTTTGTGTAGACCTCATGACTTTCTCTGCAGAACTTTCTATCATCAGCTATAAAATCTAAGAGATCCACGCTCCGGATCATTATTATGGTAAATCTCAACTAAAATTATTTGGAAACTAGCTTTATCCCGCAGCGTCGTTCACGTGGAAATTTATTTATTATTTAAATATCATATTTATAAACTTATTATCCTATTCCCAACGAAGACAAATCCAAAAACACAAAAATCATAAAAATCGGTCCAGCCGTCCTCGAGTTATAAATGGTGTAACTAACACGACTTTCTTTTATATAGAGGTATAATGAGTTCTCTAAATAAAAAAGAATCCATATCAAGTTTTTAGTAAGGTGATGCAGAGTGAATGGCTGCATTATTTGTTATTTTATTTATCTATGGTACTCGAAGATTTATGTAAATATAGCAATGGTGTGCTGGAATCAATGCAATAAAACCCCTATTCCAAAATAATAAAACTCTTAGAAAGTTTCTTTACAAACATTGTGAGAAACTCACATCAACGCAGAACTCTTTGAAAATCGGCCTCACACTGCTATAGAATGAGGCAGTGGAAGGGTCCAAAAAGTGATAGTTATTCTACTCTGGAGAATGTCAAACCTGACTGGTTGACGATAGTTTTTACTTTTTTTATTATTTATAACCATTATGTCATCTATTCTTACAAGTATTACCTAATAGAATAGAGAAGTCAAAATAAGTTACAGTAGTCAACATAAGTTAAAGTTGTCACCATAAACGTAGTCACCATAAGTTTTTTCTTATTGTATCGTGACGTCTCCATTTTCTAGAGGATTTGTAGTACGCACCTCCACATTGCGGACAGAGAATTACTAAAATCCCATACATAAATTATCAAGATCACTTTACCTGAACTCCGGTTCAGGTCCGGCATTTAAAGGTAATGGTAGAATAAATAAGGTTACATAAATGCACACTTGAATCGGGGATATATTAGGTACACTATAAAAGCAGTGCGCTGACGTGTAAAACACTCAGACTTGATCTTGAGTAACTCAGAAAATAGAAAACCTGTAATTCAAGAATTTTCTTCTTTAATAAACACCAAAACAAATAACGATGCAGAAACAACTTATAACGACGGGATTTAATTTCAGGCATTCAAGGATTGGTAAAGTCGACGATAAAAACAGGAGAACATGGACAATCAACGAGAAAAAAAGTGTTCAAATGAAAAAAGAAAAGTTTTGGATTACGACACGATTTGAAAGTCATAGACTACAAACAAAGCTTTATTATTAAACTATGCTTTACACATATTTTTCTATTAGGTGAAATCGGCCTAAAACTTACATTGAGTTTAGCCCCGGGTGATGCGGATAAAGTTTAAAACTTATCCGTTCCTTTGTATTTAAGCTTTATTATGTTGCGGTTCACATTTGTTAACATTTTTTATCGGCCTTAGCTATTTTTGACAATTAAAGAATAGACAAAATGCTATATATTGCGTTAATGATTGAAGTTAGCATTAGGTTGTGGGAATATATCCTACTAAAATTATAAACGCGAAAGTTAATAAGTTTGGATTGTTTGTTATTCTTTCACGCAAAAACGACTGAACGGATATGGATGCAATTTGGCACAGAGATAGATTATAGTCTGGAATAACACATAGGCTATATTTTATTCCGGAATTTCCACGGGCACGGGAATTACGCGGGTGAAACCGTGAGGCGCTGCTCCAATAATATCTCCAATAAATTACGCCATGGGTAACGATCAGATGTCATTTTTATGTTACTTCAGTCTATTTTACGTCAACCCTAGGCAACAAACACTGTAGGTACTTGTCCTACTGAAGATATAGAATTTGGAAGATTCCACTTTCTTTTCGTTGTTTGTGTCTGATTTTCGGCGTTGACTGTCCGTTAGATACATTTTAGATAATTCTTGGAATCAGAAAATTTCTACCTTGAAGTGTTTGCTAAAATAAAGGCGTTTACTTTATTCTTGTTTACTAAGAACCATTATAAATTGAAATGACGTAAACTTCATAAGTACGCGAACTTTATTTAGTCTAATAAATTCTAATTATTCAGTGTGCGTTAAGTATAATTATTTCGGAGAAGCTGCCAACAGTTTCCAATTATTAGGTACACAAATAGGCCATAGGTTATGTACTATGTAGTAAGAATCAGAAGTTCCAATGCCCATGAATTTACATTTACATAGATGTAAATATTGTCAAGCGAATATTACTGAAAATATTATGAGCAAGAGAAGGTAAATATCTCAAGGCTTGTGATTCAAGTGACTCAAGGATTCAGTGTTGTATAAAAATAAAAGCGGTGCCACTCTGTCTTTCCCTGGTATTATAATTAATATTTGGGTTAAAATTTTTTTCACAGTACCATAACTCTAACTTTCTAAAATAAATTTTATCATAACATAATCTTTATTAAATCAGCTATCTTCAAATGAAAGCCAAGCCAAACAGAAAATTTAATATTTTGTTTGTTATCGGTATGGTATTTTAAAATAGACATCAAATTACTTAACACTGTATTTAATTTAGGGTTCCGTACCCGAAGGGCGAAAACTATAACTATATCCACTGTCTGTCTGTCCGTAGGTTTGTCAGAGGGCTCTATGTAATGAACTGTAAAAGATAAAAAAAATTAACTTTCAGAAAACGGGTTTTTCTCTTGCCGCTTCTAACAACAAGTAGTAAAAATATAAAATGTATTTTTTGGCAATTCTTGCTCTAAGTTTTTCAAGGCTATATCTCTGGAACCATATGTATGAAACTTTGCTGAAGTAAGTTGAATTATACAAGTACTTATAATATAAGTTGAACAGTTCTACAATAATAAGAACAAATACTGAAATATCATAAAATTTTATAATTTCAAGGGTCTCCCAACGTGTGGAATATGAAGTTTTAGTATAAACTAGTAGTGATAAGATATACTTCCTGATTTATAGCTAGATATCGCTAAGGTAGGAACTCGAGATCGCACTGAGGAGAATTTAAATATCGTACTTGCACCGTTATTGTTGATAATGATTGTTGAGGTATAATAAAAACTTTTACAATTAAATACGGTGCAGAACCCTTCGTATGCGAGTAGTCTCGCACTTGGCGGTTTAATCAAATAACGGGACTTAAACGTCAGGAATAAAAAATTGAGGAACTTTTTCTACGCAATAACAAAATAATCATCAAAATCGAATCATAATTGATGGAGAAATAGAACATTACAAAAAAACAATACAGCCAAATATAATGTCTCCTCATTTTTTGAAGTCGGATATAAGTTTTATTGACATTATAACTGACATTTATAATTTACTATTTTTATGTACAGATGAAATGAGAAATGTTCCAGTACCATTCTTCTTTCTAACAAGGTATTTTATCCAACTTTGTAACTTACTAAGATGACATGGGGAATGGGAAAATGTGAATCTGGATTTCATACATTTTCCAAAACATTTCCATTTATGAAGATACAAATCTATCGAAATCTAAGTTTATCTTAGGTAGATCCTAATTTGTATTACTATTGCCACTAACGACTTGGATAAACAATACGTTAATTAAAGATAATCATATTTAGGATTCAGATAAGAAAATAAATGCCAAATAAAATACTCAACTATATGTGAAAAAGAATAGAGAATAACTAATGTAGGTTATCAGCATGTATGAAGCGAGCTATGTGTAATCGTCTCAATCAAGCAAATTGAAAACTCCTCATTATTTTGGTACCGTAGTCGATAATCTTACAGAAATGGAATGATATTTTCTAATTGATAACCATTTGTTGCCTGTCAATCTGAGTTCACCGTTGACAAATTAATTTAATTAAACAATTAGGTACGTAGTCTAAGTTGGACAGCGGCCAAATTCAACCACAGCCATTAGGTACAGTAATTAATTACGGTACTACTTTCAACTCATTTCAGATTTTTATACAAGATGATCATGCTTTTAGATAATTAAGTACCTATACCATTACTACACTTTATAACTGATATGTAATTGACATACCTAGTTATATAACTTTGAGGTATAGAGGATATCGCAGTTTTTGTGACAATAAACTCATACTGAACCTTCGATGTGCGAGTTCGACTCGTACTTGGCTGTTTGGTAAACTTAGTTACCCTTTTACCCAATTTATTATACGGTGACCAATTTACCCAGTGTCCTTTTTACGCCAAACCTCAGTTTATGCCTTCTAGTCCGGCATTCACAACTTGTGGATAACTTTATTACTTAGTCGAAGAGGAATATATCTTACTTTTATCGATAAAACTTTGTTAGAACCCCTGAATAACACCAAAATATATACCTTTACGGAGAGGACTTTAATCTGATAAATTGCCGGTCAATAAATTGGTAGAAACTTATGTTTTCCATGAACGCCATAACCGGAGTTTTTAAAATATCGTATAGTCTGGTCTGGTGTTTACCAAAAGATAGCCGGACAATAGGGCAGCTTTATGGCATAAGTTCCAAAATCAATGTAAGAAAACATGAAAAAAGATTCAAAGAACCGTTTAAATTTGAGCAAATTAAGTTTGTTAACTCGGTTCGAACTCTGTTTGTTTTTTCATTGCAGCCTACAATGACCTACATACATCTTTATCAGCCAGTATGTTTTTTGTAAAATATTTTTGTTCGATCTTTATGGTAACAGATCAATTGAAACAAATCGATTTTCCTAAATCAAAATTCGCCCGTTCACAATTATTCAACCTCTATGTATGTACAGTTTCTAGGTAAAACGTGCTTTGAAAGTTTCTACCGAAAAAATCCTACACAAGGTGCTAATGAACTGTGAGAACGAGATCCAATCAGCGTTTATCAAAAAGTAATCGTCACGTAAAATGTTGGAGACGAACGCGATTAGAGACCATTTTTAATTGCAAGAACAGGAGACTGACTTTGTCCACCCTGAAACCTTTCTTCATTTGTCGCTACGATTGCCTTGTTAAATTAGGAGCTGATAAGAGGGCTTAAGATAAATTCACTACTTACGAATGGCCATGCTCCGAAACGGGAACCATTCGTTAAGTCTTCATTTAAAAGCTACTTGACGATTGAATAATCGTCCGTAAATGCACTAATAGCTCCAAGTAGATTGGAATCAGCAAATGAGTCAAAAAAAGAACAAAGGAAATCAGGAAATGTAAGATCAAGTTGAACAAAGCGCTGAACATGCAACTTTTGAGTACAAAGAATTCATGGATTTATTGGAAAGTTGGCTTAATTCAGAGTCCGTGTGGGAAATTGTCACTCGCTAGATGTTTAAATTGAATTACCTGTAAGCTATATCTTTGATTTAATCAGATTTATCTAATTTGATACGCTTCTTGCATAGGTACGTTTATTAAATTCTCTGGAAGTTCGAAGCTATCCCGAAACTAAAAGGCACATGAATTAAAATTTAGTCCTAGTTTTATGAAATATATTTTTATAATCGCCGTTTTACATAAAAATGTAATGTGCTTTTTGATTTTGTACCATATTTATTATGTACATGTAAGATATAAAAAAAAATTAGCTCCCTACTTGATGTGACTAAATTTTATCTTTTTATATATCTTCCATCCTCCATCTTATATAAAAAAGAAAGTCGTGTTAGTTACACCCTGTGGTTACACCATTTTTATATTACCATTATACCATTACATCACCATTTATATTTACCATTTATATAGGATTTGTATTCGTCGAGAGTAGGATAATAAGTACCTATAAAAATATGATATTTGACAAATAAATAAATTTCCACGCGGGCGTCGCTGCGGGGTGCAGCTAGTGTATAACTAAAATCCTTTATTCGTTTGGCACACCGCGCACCGCAGACTGCGGTTTGGATGTCGATGACATTATTGGAAAAGTGAACATCCATCAACAAACATTTCTTCTTAATATATAATAAATAATGCTGAACAACCCACGTAGCATCATCAAGCCGTAGTAAGAAGAGCTTGTGTTATTATGGGTACGTAGTAAATACCGAAATACAAAATATACTTTCAGTGCATAGGTAGGTACATGAAAAAGGAATTATTAATTTTTTTAATTTGCTGCTGTGACATACAGCACCGTCAATTTCTTTTTCTTTTATTTGAAAAAAAGTATTTTGTGTCGTTGTTTTAAATCTGTATTTATGTTAAATGTTTATTTTATTGTCATAAAATGTGTTTCAGTCTGTATTGCGAGTTAAGCAGTGAATAAATGAATGTCTATGAGACTTTAGTAGTTCGTACCAAAATCGAATTACACATGCAATCACAATAATATTAGACTTAAATGAGAAAGTTTTGATGGATGTTTTTAGTTCTTCACGCCAAATCTACTGAACGGATCGGGCAAGAGCAAGCAGGATTTTGCATAGACGTCGTTTTGGGCCTTTAGTAATATAGTATAATAGTATATTGTTACCCAAGGGTTGAAAGTAACTAATTTAGTACCGAGACGGGGTTTGGCGCCCGAGTGTAACGAGGGCGCCGCGCCAATAGTTCGAGGGACTACATAAGTTACTTTCACCAGAGGTAACCACTGAGCTTTTCATTACGAATACAAGGAAATATAAATAAAAAACATGAGAAAACAAATTTATCAAATTGCTGCTAATTTTTTTTTATCATATTAGTCCATCTAGGACAGGCGAAAGCCATAAAGCCATACTGCCATGTCTTTCGTATTTTTTTAATTCAGTGAATTGTCGCTATGGCGAATTTTTTTATAGCTTCAGCATTTATTCTGCCACTATCATGGTTCAATAGTAACGTTATAGCTGTCAGTTGAAAACGATTCTCTCTAGGGCGGAAAAGTATCACTTTCAACCCGCTCTTCAGGCATGTTCAGACCTACTTTCCGAGTATGAGTAATGAAAAGATACTTTTCATCAATCAATTTCACGCGGGTAAAGATGCAGGACGTAGCAAGTACAAAATAATTCTACCAAAACGCAAGGCTATATTTACCTAGCGTGTTTTCTCATTTGCATTCCTCAATGCTTTGCATGGAAATTAATCTGTGCATAATATGAGATGATCTAAACTACTTCCGGCATGCGAAATCCAACTATGGCAGGTACAGTAGCGTTCACTATTTGCTATACCCCTTATTTCTAAAATATTCGCCAACAATAATGTTGAAGAACTTCAAGCAATCTTAAACTAAGTGCAAAAACTTAACCATAGTTGAGATTCGAACCACGGCTTATCGCAGCGCAGTCGACCGTTCTTTCAATTCTGCTACCCGGTATGTTGACTCACAGTTCGAATTTTTAAGCCAGTAGTTTTTATCTTAACGGTGGACGTTGAATCAGTTGAATGCATTTATTAATTTTGTTCAAATAAATGAGGGTAGTTATAATTTTATGTAACGAATGACAGTCAAGTAAGCGTTTCACCACCGCTGGAGAATAATTATTAGTAAACTATGTTTACGTGTTAAAAAGTTTAAAATATAAAAAATGAATAGCCATATAAGCAATTTTGTAAGAATTCTACTTAAGAATATTATTTCGTTCGAAATCCGTCTATGGTACATTCTACTTTAGAATATTATTTCGTTCGAAATCCGATTATGGTACATTCTACACTACACGATATTCAGGATTCTTACCCTAACTAAGAGAGGTGTTATAAGATTAAGAGCGGCGACCGGACGGACCCGGCAAGCCTTGATCCCAAATCGCACTAACTACCGGGCCCTGAATATCGTGTAGTGTAATACCGCTTTTAGAATATTATCTCGTTCGAAATCGGAACTACTTTGGACTGGAACCTCGTTTGACGACCTCATCTGACGCAGCGGGCGCAATTCCGCTGCAACGCTGTTGCGAGATCGATTCCTGCATCGGTTAATGTTTTTTACAGTCTGCCGATATTTATTACGGTAAACTGAGTCGGAACGTGGAAGGTCAACATCAAACAGTGTAGTTTGATGTTGACTATCCAAAACTACGGATTATATTTATTTTTCTCGTCATTATCTTTGTTTGTTTATACCCAGAATCGTAGCAACACGTAATATTTGAAGAATACAAGCTTTTAAGCTTTCGTATTTCAAAATTGATTCTAGCAAAACTTAAGGTGATACTAAATAATAAACGGAGAAATAAAACTCTAAAATAAAGCCCGGTCCAAAATAACAACTGAATAACAAAACTATTATATATATATTCAAATAATAATAACTTAAGACTCTTGAAACCGTGAGGTTGTTCTGGGTGTTTTCTGTGTTATCAATTTTCATCTATGTATTGTGTTGTCTTGTTTCAATTAAGTCAGTTATCTAGTATTCATAACAAAATCTGTGTACTTTGGGGAAAAGCTCTGTATACTACTCTGACTTGCAAAATTAAGTATCACTCTTTTAGTATCAGAATTTAAAATTGCAAGAGCTTTTGAATTACATAAGCTACTAGTTGCGCCCCGTAGTGTCGCCCGCGTGGAAATTAATTTATTTGTCGAATGTCATATTTTTCAAAAACTTAAAAATTATGAAAATCGGTCCAGCCGTTCTCGAGTTGTAAATGGTGTAACTAACACGACTTTCTTTTATAATATACTTATTAGATAAAGATAATACTTTCGACATAAAAGGACTCTAAAAAGAGTTTGATTTTGTAAATTAAAACTTCATAGACGTTTGATTACTTTTCTGGGATTGTATGCGTCGTGCACGTACTTACTCAAAGAATGGTGGCTGAGGCGTTACAAACGGGTCAGAAGGTGAAACGAAGGTATGAAGAGAAACCATCTAAGGAGACCTTTTGTTGGCAGACAGGTACACATCATTACACATGGGGTACCGAGAATACTAAAATGTTTATTGAGCTATTGGACACTCAGCTAGAAATGGCTATTTTATTGGAGTATCCTTTTTTTAAGTTAAAATGTTACTATTGTATAGCAAATATTACTAAAATTTAAAAGAAAGCCGATAAAAACTATTTTTCATCTTATATCTCTAACTTTAATAGTTTATAAAATTATTATTTTTTAAGTGTGATACTTAGTTTTTCAGGCCAGTGTATTTAGGTAGATGAGTATAAAAAACCTACATGCCTGCATACCCGGCATTACCTACCCACGTCAAGCTTTTAGAAATAACAATCTTGATTATCATGGCCTGGTAAATCCTCTTTGCTCTTATAATCAGAACCTCATTTTAAGCGAAGCGGACATTTACAAAGTAATTTGACCATGAAAAGGTTCTCATTCATCTTTTTACAACCCACGACGGGGTAAGTAAGTGGTATACCAATGTCTTCTATATAAACTTATAACAAAGGCATTGAATGGATTTAATTAAAGTTAACGAGTAGGTATCTATATAAAAGGTTCCATCAAGCGACGTTATTTACTAAGGCAAGGGAAAGCTTCACCTAAAACTTTTATCAAAGGAACTGTTTTACACTCATTCAAAAACACAGCTGTTTGATTATGGTAAGCGACGTTTGTAGGTGCGTGACAAGAGAGAATAGAACAACTCAGAATATCTCGCTCGTAAAAGTTTTACATTATCATGTAAAAAGTTAAACATTACGACAAGCTTTCAGGATGATTCACTTTCATTTGTGTAATGAACCATCTCCGAATATGTTAAGATTTAAAAACATTGGGTTCTTATTATTTTAAACTAGCGACCCGCCCCGGCTTCGCACGGTTTTATTATACATATAAACAGTGGCGTAGCAAGGTGGACAAAGGCCCCGGTACATAAAAAAAATCAGGCCCATTCCACGTACCAACCCTCAAACTTATAGATAGAGATAAGAAAACAACAGGTACTACAGTGACTTGAACTTATTCTTATTAGGATAAATCTAGCTAGTATAAATATAAACAAAATATACAGATCTGAAGACGAGAAAGAAAGATTTTCCAGAATTTTGGAAATCACTTGTTTTGAAAAAATTGTCGGCAGATAACGACGACAGCCAGAGACATCTTGCATCAAAAATAGTTGGTGCTCTTTTCTTTTCATAGCTCAGGGGCCCCTCTGAGCTTCGGGGCCCTGGTGCACTGCACCGCCTTGCCCTATGATAACTACGCCACTGCATATAAACCTTCCTCTTGAATCACTCTATCTATTAAAAAAACCGCATCAAAATCCGATGCTTAGTTTTAAAGATTTAAGCATTCAAAGGGACAAAGGGATATAGGGACATAGGGACAGAAAAAGCGACTTTGTTTTATACTATGTAGTGATTAGCCGTAATAATAAGTCGTGAGTTATTTGTTGATATTTTAAGTGATATATGTTAGACGTATATTATGGTTGTGTAACAAATGCACCAATATTGTTTTAGTAGAACAACTTTGTTCAACATTATCGTATTGCATGTGATCGTTATTACTCCCCAGCAGTTATTGGTCGTGACATCTATATGGCCTGCCCTTAGCCAATAAAATGCTAATAATTCTGAGATTTCTTACTTCTGTTATTGAAAATGTTTATTTTTTCGATATCTTATAAATTAATAATATACATGTTCTGGAGTCCCCCTTTAAGCAATATTTGCTTGTATTAGAGGACAACGCTCTTACCAAATAAATTGACAATTTATAAGTTTGTTTATAATTTTATAAAAAGTAATGAATCTAAATTAAACAAAATAATTACTTAAGTAATACAATAAAAATCAAATGAAATTTTTTAAATACTATCCAGATTTAAAAAATAAAAAGAGAACTCGTGTAATGAATGTATGTAGAGTGTATTTTTAGAAGGAATTAGATGGTAAATTTCCAATATCACCAGCCTCATAAGGGTCTAGACAGACGGACTGCAACTCAACTGCAATCCGACTGCCAAATGGCAGTTCAGATGCAGTTGGAATGCAGTTGGCTCGACTGCAATCAAACTGCACGTCGACGGGCAGTTGGCGTGCAGTTGGATTGCAGTCTGAGTGCAGTTAGTCGTTGTAACTGCACTCAGACTGCAATCCAACTGCACGCCAACTGCCCGTCGACGTGCAGTTTGATTGCAGTCGAGCCAACTGCATTCCAACTGCATCTGAACTGCCATTTGGCAGTCGGATTGCAGTTGAGTTGCAGTCCGTCTGTCTAGACCCTAAGAGTCGGGCTTCTACTCTGGTAGAGTAGAACACCATTTATTTTCATCTGTGTGAGTACATAACTCTAATGTAAAATGCATAATAGCCTACAAAATACCTAACACCATTAAATTACCTGGTAATTAATTAAAAGTTTTTAACTGTGGCTTAAAAAACGTTTCAGATGTTAAGATTGTATAATTTCTAAGACATTCATACTGGAAGTACCTATACCTACTAGCACTTTTTATTAATAAAGAACTTTTAAAATTGAATTCTGAAAGATATGTCGATTCGATTACTTTGGTTCTTCTAAGGATTTCCGTGTTCTAGATTTTCGCGTAGAGAAAAGCGCGATGCTGCAATGCCGTTAGTTCTAGTGTCTTCTTCCGAACATATTTACACCTCGCCAGTTCGGTTATGTTAATGGGGTAAATGAAAATGACAGGTGAACGCAAAAGGTATTTTGGCCTTTTAGCCATCTCATATATGTATATAAACATCAGTTTAGGAGAAAAACAAATCTAGGTCTATGCATATACCCTACTATTCTAGATGTGGCGCGGCGGGCGAAGGTTCGCCTGCGACGCAGGAGGTTGCGGGTTCGATTCCTGCCTATTGGAACAAATGTTTGTTTCAGGGTTCTGGGTGTTTTATATAACCATAACACAAGCTTTGCTTATCATAAGGGCTAGATGATGCTATGTGGATTGACCAGCAATTAAAAAAATATCAAGAACAAACCTGCAATACATAAAAAGCACCAATATGTTTCCAAAACAGCCAATGCACAGCATGACCAAATAAAAGCTGCCAAGTGAGTAGTGGAGCACCGGGTGGGGAGGTGGAAACTCCAGCCAGTGAGGGTTGATCATCAGGAGATAGTCATCAGTAAACAGCCCATATCTTCGCCACCGGTCCACCGGCCAGCGCTCCTTAAACCTCTCGATCAAAAGGTCGCGAGTCAGATACGTCGCTGAATATACTTCTAGTAACTGCTTGTGGGTTTTAAGCTCCCCCACGGAGCCATTCACAGTCTTATCGTTCAGTTTCCGAATGAAAGAATTCGACATCCTTCTCCGTCTCTTCCACTGCCTCAAATCTAACCGGTGCCACAAATAATCTTCGTGACACTTGAATGGGTTGCACACTGATCTCGATACAATAACACTGGTGTTATGCACATGTTCATCATTTGAAATATTTTCATCGTATTGAGAACCGCTAAAATTCACACACTGAATGATCACTGCAATCAGAATCCATTTAATTGCACTCGACATTTAGATATTAGTAAAGTTTCGGCGCGGTTGGTGGATAATTGGACACGACCGTCTGCGAAGCTTCCCGGGAGAAAATGTAACACTAGACTTGTGTAGTTGTGCGGGATCGGGACCGGGATCGAGAACAACTGCTCGTAAGATGCGGCACTTTTCTGCGATGTTTATTGACTGTCACAAATTTATGGAGTTTCTGTTTGTATGTGACGCACGTCGCACGTGGCCGCATATGTTGCACGCGTCTATTTCAAAACCGGCCTTGCGGTAATTCTGGATAGGTGGGTTATTTGGAAGCAGTTAACCCGGTGTGAGTATTCATATTTAATTTGAAATGGGTGAATTGTAACATGCATTTCATAGTTGAAGAAGCTTCATGCATCTTCACTTGTGTACTGAGTGAAAACGTAAGTAAAGTGTATGTAAGTTAGGTACATAAATTAATTCGAAAGCGCGTATCCATTCGTTAAGAAATTTGATTTTCATAACTCCTGGATCGTCAGCATTTCAGAGGTTTTGTATATTTTTAAACAGAACCTCGGAAAAGAGAAAAACGTTAGTAGGGTTTATTTTATTCAAATCTGATATCGTTATCCTCATTATTATTTCCAAGAAATAATATATCAGTCATAATATTATTGTAGTTATCTGTAGGTACCATCCCTATTGGAGACCTTTTTCTACATTATGTTAATTAACAAAACCTGACCTTTAATAAAAGGTCAAATTGGTCAATTGAATTCATCAAAACCATGAATGGTTTTGATTTTTGACTAATTATTGACTAAATAGCCATAAGCTCAACACTATTTGATAAACAAGATAAGTACACATCACCGATCATACACAGCACATGAGCTGTGATCATGAGCACATCTATAAATAGATAAATAAACTACCTTGGTGGATTTAGACTGTAAAAGCTTTAGCTAATTTGAAAATTAACATGGCGTATTCAGATGCAGTTCATAAACTCTGAACATATCTGAGAGTCTGGTCGATGCGACGCGTGACCCGAGAGCTGGTGTGTATCTGGCGCAGCGCATCAACACAACATTGCCATACAGTATGGTAATGCAGCCAGAATCGTAGGGACGTTTCCGACTGGTACTGATATGGATCAGTTGAGCTACCCTGAGACTGTTTGCAACCGCCTGCAGTTAGCCCGATTATTTAAATTGTATATATGTACTAGTTTAAATTTATTAATATTCCTTGATTGTAATAAACTCTTGCTACCTTGCACTCTGAGTCCTTAGTAGTTGTGCATGGTTATGAAAACTATTTTTTCGTTTTTTTCCCATACATTAACATCTTGCAGTGTTTTAAGAGAGGGACTTTGTTTCTTACCTAGTATGACAGAAACCAATAGTTTCATACGAACTCTTCTTCTTCATTATTAATGCAAACGAGTTAACTATAAACCTAGTTTGTATTGGAAGAACGAAGATTTTTGACAATAAAACTTTCAACAATAAAACTCTCGTAGCTTTTGCGACTACTTGCCACAATTCTGCCAAATTTAATTGTAGTTTTCTTGATGTTTAGTGAACTTAAGTAGTAGAACTGTGAAAACTTTAACTGGTCAGCGGTAATGAACGTAAACATTCTAGTTTTGGTATTGTGTAAACCCGTACTTGCCATTCAGAAAGATGTAGGTACGAGAGTTCTAAGAGCCATTCTGTAAAATAGCCCAATTTAACGGTAAGTACGTCTCGTCCCTCGAGCTAATTCAGCTCATCAGCGTACAATAATTATTTTCTTTTCACTGCTCTTAAACATCTCTGTGAAGTCCATTACTTATTACTTACTTAATTTTTTAATATCGACGTGTTGCTAAGATATTTAGAACCTTAAATATTAAGATGTTTTTTCTTGTCTTGACTGAGTTTTTGTAATTTTCATAAAATGTAGTTAGTAATGTAAAAATTACTTACAAATAGTTTATGACTAAAAAATAATATTATAAAACGTTTACATTCTTTACAAATACGCATTATACACATGATTTTATTTCAGACCTGTCAGTGTTTTTCCATGTAAAAAACAAGTGCAGAACACTCATATTAGACATAGTTGAGAAAAGGGCAGGCATTCACTCAGTGCCAGATGTAGGTTGTAAACTGTATTCTTCCATCATTGGGTAGAGTTGCATACTAAATGCACCCCTATGATGCAGAAATCGGCCATTCATGTTATAGGCCATTCATGTCATCTGCCATTCATGTCGGCAAGAAGAGTTTTTAGTTAGATAAACGTTTGCTTCTTTTAAACATTTCCAACACGGCACAACGCGGTAGCGACAATAACCGGAACGCATTATTGAATTTTTTATACGAAGGTGGCTATTTAGGGTCGTTAGAAAACATTAATTCTATGTTTTGTTTACTGAAAAAAGGTTTCGGCAAACAATACACGAGGAAAATTGTTAATCGCTCACTATAGGGGCGCTGTTCGCTGGTTTTGTTTTGTTACGTTTTGTTTACTAGTTTATAACCTAGCTTTACAAAAGATAACAAAAAATAATTCATGCATGAAGCTTTGTTAAAATTATATTGTAGACAAAAAGTTTTCATTCTTGTTTTTAAAGTATCGAGCGAGCGATGTAGGTACATATACAAGCGATCGCTTTGGTAACGCGCGTTTGTATGTATACGGATGTATCGGACCAGACGGTTTTTATAAGACGCTAAGCGAGCGCTTTAAAAAGCCTAACTATAAATAAACAAATTATTTCCAGACAATCCACAAAGAATCATCTAGCCCCAAGCTAAGTAGAGCTTGTGTTATGGGTACTAGATGACTGATATACGTAACGTAATACATTACATAGATAAATATTTTTATTACAAAGATAACACCCAGAACCTCGGAAGACATATTTGCAGATCGTTCAAACATTTGTCCCAAGGCGGGAATCGAACCCGCAACCTCCTGCTTCGCCCGCTGCACCACGTCGGTCGTGAACTCTCTTATGTTCATTCCTATTGGGAAAGTCTGTCAATCAAGTCAGTGGCGAGCGACTCTACCTTTTTCTTTAATGGCTCTAGGCGTCTTTGTTTTGTGGCTTTGCGTTTGAAAAGTGCCAACACAAAAGTCGTTTGCACCGCACCTTAAAATATATGTATCAATCTTCTGGTGCCAGGATCTAAAGCTTAGGCTTGTGTTATTCGTGTGTGCTTAAGATTGTGTGTTTGCTTAATCCTTTTGCTAACAAACAGCAATTTTGCTCTCAGATTCTGGTAAGAAAAAATGATTTAAAGGTCAGAATCTGAGTTGAAAGGATATTAGGGATCCGTGGCTCTTTTATTAGGAACCAAATTATTATTGGTTGTTAAAGCTAAGTAGATCCATTAGCTTTAACGTTTATAAAGTACTACGATAACTTACCTTATGTACATAAAGAGAACGATTACATTTCCCCAGCAGCCGACTGTAGAAAATAACAAATACAGGCCTCCAAGCGCTTTCTGCACCGTTTCACTGGGCGGAGGGTACTGCAGCCAGTGTTCGTTTATTAAATCCATATAGTCGTCGGAAAAGTATCCGTGTTGTGTCCACCGCCATACGGGCCAGAGTCGCTTGAACTGAGCAACTAATAAAGCGTGTTTGACAAAAGTCTTATTGAGTGAGGCTGAGCTGATGTTCCTTAGCTCATCCGCTTCAGCGATCCGCGGTGCCGTATCTGGGTCACTATTGTTTACCGAGCGTTTGTCCCTCTTCAATACCTTATCGGAGATTTCGTCTCCATGTATCCAACGAATCGTCTTTGAATTTAAATCAACGATAGCACTTTCGAAATTTAAAGTTCGCAGTTTCTCTTGCACGGCACCTTTGCACAAAAAGCTTAAAACTATCACAGTGGAGAAACATATCACGTATTTGCGATGCATGTCAAAGATTGATAGGACGTGTGTTTCACCTGGTTTCTTGCGGTGTACAGGGTAAACTCCTTGGCCAGGTTTTGCGTGATGCGGTCACTCTATGTCACTGGTTTTGCGGTTGTTCCCTTGGGATCGCTGTAACTTATGCTTAATGGATTAAAGTGCTCTGGTTTTAGTAGAGTCTGCACGGTATGCTATTGATGATTAATAAGGCTATTTATTAGGTTGATTGAGTTGACCTCTTTAATCTAATTTGGTTTTTTTTTCGTAGACAGTTTAAATAGCAACCGCATGAATTTGGAATCTACATCGTTTGGGGGATTACCATAGGTGAACTAAACGCCATTTTAACTAGGTTAAATTATGTATGCCAAACCTGTACAAAACTTGCCGGACCCTCGCCGAGGACGGGATTCCCATGTTTCATAGACCAGTTATACTAACTCACAGAAGCTATTGTCATTCCATGCTGAAAACATGTTTTTTCCTGTTTATGGCAAATATTAAATAGCCTATTTCCCCCTTGAGGTAAATAAAAGTATTTTGCAAAAGATAGTGATATTGGATTGCAGCCAAGATGTTTATTTTAGAAATTACACTTTCTCACTATCAAAGTACTTGCAAACGTGTCTTGTTTTGGAATTAGCTTCTAAACTTAACCACCTAGTGAAATGAAGACCGGTGTCGGTTGCTAGCTTGCTAAAACTCATGTATTTAATAATATGAACTTGTGTAGATATCTGCTAACTTAACTTAATTAATTAATAACTTAATCTGGACCTGAAATCCTGTAACTTTCTGTTTTTTTGTTACTTTCCCTGTGCTGTTTGTGTGTGTGTATAGGTATAGGTATAGGTAGGTATATCTACCGAACTTTGACGCTGAGGCAAAGTTAAAAATATTTATTATAAAGTAGATATATATTCTATCCAAAGTATATATAGTATATATCGAATGTAGAATAACAAAATTTGCTTAGTTTAGTAATACATATAAGTTTTATATTTAGGGTTTTAAGTTAGGTTGGTAAGTACCTAAACAATTAATTTTTATTATTTAGTTAAAGTAAGTTTGAGTGAAAATCTTCTGCTAATTTTGAAAACTTCGTAACTAGGTAGATACTTTAGACGAGGACGGAGCGGATGAGTTTTTTCAACTTGTAACTTGCTATACTTACTTGTAACTTACTAATATAATTTATTTTTCTATATTGTAACTTAAATAAACTGCAACACAGAGTGTGTTGCAGTTTATTTAAGTACGATTGTAACTTAAATAAACTGCAACACACTCTGTGTTGCAGTTTATTTAAGTTACAATCGTAAGTCTAAATAAATTGTTGGGCTATAAACATCGTTTTTCTATTTTCTACTAATATTTATTTGATTTCGTTAAACAATGCTTACAAAATATATCTTGAACTGTATAATTAAGTACAGGGTATTTCAATTTAACTAGTCTACTTAATTGGTCGAAATCCTACACCTCCCAGGTGGGTCAGATTTCGACTAACATGAAATTAATTAATGGTTATTCGATAATGCCTATTGGGTTAATTAGACACTTAATTGGTTTAACGACTTGATCCCAGAGAAAGGATTAATCAATTGTCGTTATTGCCTCCTTGTCAAACAACTACTTTTGGTTTTGAAAATAGAAAATACCTGAACGAGATACATAAATAGATTACGAGACCACTATCTCACAATTTGATTATTTTGGACAACTAAGTCCGACTTGAACTGTTTTTCAAGTTTTGCGGGACAAATAGCAATTACTCCAGATTTTTTTTCCGGATTATCTATAACAAAGTATTACCTCAAAAAATCGGTCCATAATTGATGGAGAAATCGACGACCATCAACACAAAAATAGACTTACAATATAACATAGGACTTCCTCTTTTTTAGGGATCCGTTGTTTCGTACCCAAAGGGTAAAACGGGACCCTATTACTACGACTCCACTGTCCATCTGTCGTCGGTCACCAGGCTTTATCTAATAAACCGTGTTATTTAAACAGTTTAAATTTTCAGAGATGATGTATTTATGTTCCCGCTATAACAACAAATACTAAAACAAATTAAAGTAGGTATTAAAGGGGTTTCCATACAACAGACATGATTTTTTACGCAATTTTTATAAATAATGGTAGGTACGGAACCTTCGTGCGCGAGTCGAACTCGCACTTGCCAGTTTTACTTGAAGTCTGTTATAAACCTTTTTAAGAAGTAACTATACGTATACGACATTAATCATAAGTTTTAACTAAAAGGTCTTTATTAATTAATATATTATACGAGTAGGTAAAAAAAGTACTTCTCTTTACAGTCAGCGTTCCTAAACTTAGTACCAACTTAGTAACCAGCGCTTTGCTAAATTTAATTATTCGAGCGAGTAAATTGAGCGATATTTCAGACTCCCTGTATCACAGAGTCCCTGTATGATACCTAATATCACAAACATCAGCTTACTAGTTAAATTGATAACTGAGAAGGTGAAGAACTAATCTAATTTAAGATTAAAGCGAATTAGTGTAAATCTTGATCCTGGTATTTGTAAACATAACTTACAAGCTGTTTTTGTAAGCAATTTGGCTAATTTAAAAACTAATGAAGACTACCTACCAATAATTACATACAATCGAAAGAACTATGAAAACAGCTATAGGTACTTACCTAACAACATACAACTATTTGTATTTTTTTATTTTAATAGGCTTAATCATTACAACATAAACCAGTTTCGTAGTTTACCTGGCTACATCCTTCCTTACTTATATTAATAACGCGATAGTTTCTATATGTGTATGTTTGTTACTTTTTCACGCAAAAACTACTGAACCGTTCGAGCTAAAATTTGCTGAAAAACACGTAGTTGAAAAAAACCAATGGAATAAAACAAAATATACTTTCATTCTATGAATATAAACACAGCAATTTTCACGCGCGAGAAGTTGCAGGGTGCAGCTAGTCCATAATATCTCGGTGCGAAGCGATATAGATATAGAAACCGTATTTACGCCGAATGTTTTTTTCCACATTTAAGTTACTTACCTACTTTTTCCTCATTTAGTGGGTAGTAACAGAAAAGAAAATAAACTATGTGCATATAAATTTTTATTACATTTTCACGGGAAATACCTTACTCAGGATGTGTTGTAGTGACACTAATGCTTCACTACAAAGAAACCTGCCGGTTCTTTAATCAACGAAGTCGTCTTGCGGTATGTGTCCTTTTCAGAATGTAGGTAACGAAATAAGGATTTACTAAAATAGAAAGGAACAGGGTCACGAGGACACAAGGTCAAAAGGAAATACCTATGCTTTGTTGGCATCTCTCTTAGCAACAGTGAAAACTTATCTCGGTGTATTCATTTAAGATACAGACACGAGCTTTATCGAGTTTAAAAAAAATTTGGGCGTCTGGTAGAAGCGACGCGTGACCCGAGAGCTGGTGAGTACCTGGTGCCAGTGGCGTAGCGTGCCATCTCGGCACCTCGGGCGGGAGACCCATTTTGCCGCCCCCACTCTATAGTTGCTTAATTAAAATTAAATTTCACATGCAATGAGGTAGGTACCTTTTATTGAAGTTAAAATAGGATGAGCGGTTTTACAAGCGGACTCTACGGGCCTTACGAGCAGAGTTTCTTTTAAGCTTTAAGTTGATATTCAGAGTGCCTTGGAGCATTCGGTGATCAGATCCGGTATTGAACCTGTTGATCACTGAGACCTCTGAATATGTGCTTGCTATCCGTCATGATGAAGTCGATCTCATTTTTTGTCACAGTATCGGGGCTTCGACATGTCCACTTCCGCTGGGGCTGTTTTATTAAGAAAAGCCCCTCTTTTTTTCTCAAGGAAGTTGACAAGCATTTGCCCCCTGTGATTCCTAACTCCATAACCATGCGGGCTTATTCGGGATTCGTTACCAGTCTGGATTCCCACCTTGCCGCTAAAGTCCCCCATAACAACGTTGAAGTGAGTGTTGTGTAAGGCTTTGGATATGTCTTCGTACATATCCTTCACTTCATCATCCGAGTGTGCCGAGGTCGGTATGTAGACCTGAATTACTTTCATGCTATACCGCTTGGATAGCCGAAGGTTCAGGTACGCTATCCTGGTCGACACACTGGAGATATTTTGAACGTTGCTAGAGAGGGCCTTATTGACGAGGAAACCTACGCCACCCTGGGATGTTTTGTTGTATCAACCTCGCGAAAGTAGAGAAGATGGCCCGAGTCTAGTATTACGGTGTCCTCCCCCTTCTCTACGGACTTCACATAACCCGAGAACATGCCATTTAATGTTCTCTAACTCCACTTCCAACTGCGCTAGATGATGGTCAAGCCTCAGAGTGCATTCGTAGTACGTTGCCAGGGTCAATTTTGGAATCATGTGGTAGTCTACGGCCCGGTGATTCTTAAAACCCCCTGCCCCGCCGTTACCATGGCCGCTACCATGGCCAGGAATAGCGAGGCGGCCAGGAACTGGGTCCATTTTTTGGCGTTTCTAATCATTGGGGGTAGTGCCCATAATCCCCACGTTGGGCATGCGGGTTGGGGATCGCAGTTTTTGGTGAAGGGGTTGTTCTGAAGGGGCGCTGCTGCCCACCCCCGGTGTGACCCTTAGTCGCCTCTTACGACACCCATGGGAGGAGTTGGGTGGTGCAATTCTAAGCCGGCACCACACGGCCTACAGTTTAGTTTTGGAGATATCTGACCTTTGTAACTATTTTGAGATTATTGTAGTGGATTCTTAGTGAGATTCAATAAGTTACAAAGACTCTTAAAAGACTGTTTTAGTTTTAATTAAGATTTTTAAGTTGTTTTGAACACTGTTTTGTGCCTTTATATGAAGTAATATTGAATTGTGATATTATTCTACGAGAGCTTTTCTAAAATTTTGAAAAATTTAATAAGTTAATAAATGATTAGTAACAAACAAGTTTTTTTTCCGGCGGCAACACGCCGCCCCCGCGGGCTGCCGCCCGGGGCGGGCCGCCCCCTCCGCCCCACCCACGCTACGCCACTGCCTGGTGCAGCGCATCAGCATTGCCATACAGCGGGGCAATGCGGCCAGCGCATTGGGAAAGCGACGAGTAGTATAATAATATATGGAGTCAAAGTGAAATTTCTTTCAGGGCTCTGAGACACGTTATAAAATTAATGTTATACATAACTAAAACTAGGAAATTAAGGGCTCAATTTGATTTTTCTTCATTTCACTCTTTTTAAGGTAAAGTAAAGAAGCGAACAAGAAAACTTTACCTTATTAGGTTAGTTTTTGAGTTGGAACAAAACCCGTCCCAAGCATTTATGCCCTTGGATAGCAGTTCCTCTAGCTAGAGCATTTGAGTAACCTCTACATTGTTTGCTACAGCCTAAATTTAGATCAAGGGTTTCAGTTGTAAATATTAGTCCTATTTTGTTTCTATTCTCTGAGTGAAATTTTCTTTAATAACAACTAGCGACCCGTCCCGGCTTCGCACGGTTTTAGTATACGTATAATTAACCTTCCTCTTGAATCACTCATCAAAAGCCGCATCAAAATCCGTTGCGTACCTAGTTTTAAAGATTTAAGCATAGACAGGGACAGGGACATAAGGACATAGGGACAGAGAAAGCGACTTTGTTTTATACTATGTAGTGATAGTGAAGTGTCCTTTTCATTACATCCTTGCATTTTTTTGGCATAGGTATATAGATAATATATAAATATAGATATAAAAAGCAAAGATTTAAAAAATAAAGGTACTTATTCACAAAAGCGTTCCCAGCATTTCATAGATTTATTTTATGTTAAAAGTTTAGATAGCACGCGACCACTTTTTGGCAAACGTAGAACTTGGCTGTTCCTAAATAATGGGAGCTCTAATGGATAATAAAATAAAATCTAATAGGATATTAAACTGCGTTTTCCTTCAGGCAGTTACGCGTGCGAGCGATATTTTTTGCATAGTGAAACAATTTGCTAAACCTTCTAGGTAGTTATTTTACCAAACGGTCTTACCTACATATGAGGGGAGTACCTCAAAAATTACATACTGTTTTAGCGTCATATATACCTATTACATTCACATATTCAGCTATATTTTATTAATAATTGTAACAGTTAGAATAGTCAAGTAATCCCACTTAACCTTTGACTTTTGTCTTTAGGTAGGTATATAAAAACCATTTTTCGTTTTTTTCATCCGCATGGCCAAAACGACATGCACGTTTTTTAAGATCTCCGAGTATTTATATTGCACAAGATAACAAAATTTGATACCTTCCAAATCCTTTAAACGTAAACTTAAAGCTTCTGTAGTGTAATGTAAGAAAAAAAGTGACACAGCTGTATAGCCTTTCGCTGGTCATGTCTTTTCAGCTTTGTCACTTTTTTCTTATTTATTGTGATTTCAAAAGCTAACTAAAGCTGAAAATATTATTAATAAGAATTATAAACAAATCGAACCTACCTAGTATACCTAGTAGTAGGTTAAAAACTTTCATTCACTTTCGTCGTTAAGGGACTAACGACCAACGTTGGCAACGTTGGTCGTTAGTCCCTTAACGACGAAAGTGAATGAAAGTTTTTATACTAAAATGTAGGTAAGTAGATTATTTTTAGTAAGTACTGAGAAATGATTTTTTTGACTCTAATGATAACAATTAATGAAATATACAAAAAATAATTTACTAATGTAAAGAACGAAACAAAGCTACAAGACCCATTAGTAGCAACAAAAAATAGTGTACCTAGGTAATGTTTTCAGATTTCATATATGTAGGTTGATATGTGAATTTCTTTATTCCATCATAACTTTTAAATACCTGAACTGGTTTGAATGTATGACGCATCATTAGAAACCTTAAATCATTCCGAGCGACACAACACAATGCATAATTATTTAGGCAGTCCTGTAGTTCTTTTATGACCGCCTTAGCTTAGTACGCTATGTTTTATAAAAATCTAGGTTCAGACTTCCTTGAAAGCGACCCTTTATATTATTTGGAGATGACGTAGTGCGACCTCTACCTTTTCTAGAACAAGTTTGTGATCCCTCTATGAAGGCGAGAACCTCAGACAAAAGTTCCTAGCCGATCCACCGAGATTGTATGTTCTACAGAATGCTCGCTTCATGTTTGTATTTGGTGAACTCAGATGGCGCTAGCTAAGTTTTATCTTGAATATTCGTTTCCTGTTTCTTTCTGAAGTTGGCTGACAAATCTGCTTCGAAATAGGTACTATTGTGTTCAGAGAGTTCTTGCTTGTAATTAAAGATTTTGAATGATTAATTTCCGGTCTTATTTAAATGGATATTTACTTTTTACGGACATGAAAAGCAATATCCTTCAATCTATTAGGTATATAACGTGTTATTTTTTGTGTGATAAATAAGTATTCAATTTGCATGACATCCAAAATGTCGAAAAAGAAAAATTATTTAGGTCTACATTTTAATACATTTTTTTATTTACACTACACATCATCATCATATGCATTACACCAATTTCCCCATGTTTGTATTAAAACATTTATATAGCATTTGTTTTCATATTTTGGAATCAGATGTATTAAATCCAATATTTCTAACTGTATTTAGCTACAAAAAGGCGTCCAAACAGTTTATTCGTAATCTTATTGTTCCTGTATCAATCGATCAATCATGTTCACGGCTGCTGTCCTTAAGCAAAGGTCGTTAATTCTACATCCGGTTCATCCGCAGGCAATGCTGCCTAGATCCCATCAATCATTCATCTTTTATGAAATTACTAACCAATTTTTTTGGAGTGACCATTTCTTATTTTCTTTATTGCACGCACCTACTTAAGATAATACACAAAGGAACATTTACATACTTACCTTCATATCATTTATCTGGATAGTAAGTAATGGAGGTAAGTCGTGACTTATTTTATTCAGATTTCTGTGGGTAAGTTTATGGTAGGAAATAAATTACGAAATAAATGTCTAAAAGATATATTTTTTAGAAACTCAGGCACAATTTAAAAGAAAAAGAACATATTATAAGGCAACAGATTGCTTGAGTCACAAAACGGTACCTGTCCATCATAATATGTTGGTTTTATAGCTACATACAACCATTTAATTAAAATATCATTGCATTCAACACTATACTCTGTCGGAAGAGCAGTTTCGTGATGTCACGGATGATAGAACACATTATAATAAACAAACAAAAAAATTCACAAAGTATAAAAAAAATGATAAAAATACTAACTAAAATTAAATTAGTAACTCATAACTATGAGTTACATGGTATGGATAGAATTTTCGGATTGTATATACCTAGAGAAATCTCCGTGGAAAGATCTATGAGCGTCTTTTAATTTTTATGAATAACTAGGCATCTCAAACTTTCATAACCCTTTTAACCCTTTTCCAGTATTTTTTATTTCAAACTACTAATACCTGTAACTTTATATTTCTAGTCTTTTCTGTAAGTTTCAAGCAAATCGGCCGACAGATTAATGAGTTACGTTACGACACTAAAAAAATTCTTACCCCTTTTCAGCCCTCTGAGAGATTGAATTTCCTAAAATCCCGTTTTATCAGGTGCATGTGTAGTAAAAGGTACCTACCCTCTAGATTAAAATTTTCTAGCTTCAGCGATAAACTATGGTAGTTGTCTTCAAAAAATTGGTTATTCCCTTATATTTTAAGATAAATACGTGGCGTGTTAATCATGTTATATCCCATTTCCTATAAATTCTAATAAATCCAAGAGAATAATCCGATCTGTCGTGTACGCGGCGGCAGATTCCGCTTCCTTTGAAATAATCCTTGGTTAGATACCAATATCCGTACCAGGAAATCAAGGAGTTTTGTTTAAAGCGACAAGGCAGAAAGAGAAAAGAAGATTTTATTTTTTTCTTACGGTGTCCTAATTTCAATTGAAACCTGAATCATACTGCCATACAGCGTGGTAATGCAGCCAGTGTCTTGGGGACGCTTCTGACTGGAATTGACATGGATCAATTGATCCTCTAGACTGTTTGCAACTGTCTGCAGTTAGCTCCATTGTTTAAATTGTATATAGGTACTAGTTTTTATTTGTTTCTCTTCCTTGATTGTAATTTTCGTTGATCATATTACTAATCAATCATTAATTACACTTCTAGTTGCTACCTGCATCTGTGATCTAATCTACTTACTCATGTGTAACTCTGTAACTCTACCTACCACGTATTCTCTTAGTTACAAAGCAGGTATTCTGGCAGATATTTGATTACCTATATGCATGTGCTGTTCTTGTGATGCTAAATATGTAAATGTATGTTCTACTACTATTATAAATGAGAAAGTTTG
Source organism: Eupithecia centaureata (assembly GCA_944547425.1). Taxonomy (NCBI): domain Eukaryota; kingdom Metazoa; phylum Arthropoda; class Insecta; order Lepidoptera; family Geometridae; genus Eupithecia; species Eupithecia centaureata. The sequence goes on from OX155687.1 coordinate 8,475,772, forward strand.
AATAGAAAGATAGAATGATGGATGTTTGTTACTTCACGCCAAACCTATTGAACCGATCAAGCTAAATTGACATGGTTTAAAAGTAACAAAAGTAATAAAGCTAAGTGTAATAAAGTAAGTTTTGATCCTATTTATCCTATAGATCCCATGGGACAGATATAACATTTCCAAAAAATAACGTGAGCGAACCCGCGAGTAGATACTGTGAAACCTACATTCCGTTCAAAACTATATTTGAATCGATCTGAAAAATTACCGCTAAATAAACAATATGTAGGCATTTTGTGACAAAACCTGGAGCGTAAAATAAAACGTAGCGAAGCGAACGCCATGTAATCAATAGATGTCATGTCCGTTTTTCAGTTCTGATAGGTAACACACATGGGGGGGGTTTAAGCGCAGGTAGGTATTAAATAAAAAATAAAATAAAATCATTTATTTCAGGCATCATAAAAATAGTCAAGATGGTAAATACTAATTCTAAGGCCCATATAAATAAATACCTTACAGTCTAACATACATAAAAAATATCATATATCATATATATATCATATATATCATATAGTATTGCATGTTACCATCCATCGAGGATGGTATCAGTCTGCTAATCATATCACTAGCTGGGAACCTAGGTCCCCTACCCTACATAAAATGAATCCTAGAGAGAGCTCTCTCTAGTAGGAGTGCACTTTATAGATAAATAAATAATGCTGGACAAATCTACACAGCTTCATCTACATTTCTTTGTTTAAGTATCTGCATAAACAACTTTAGTTTAGATAAGTTTTATGGTACTTATAGACCCCTCGGGAATAAAACTGTATTTATGGAACCACTTTGTATTTGTTTATCAACTAACACGATTTTTATAAACACTTTAGGCAGGTGGATACACCAGTGACTTATCATTTAAAACATCAGTTTTCAATAATAAGTTAAAATTATTGTAGAAACATTTAATAAAATGAACCAATTCAGAATAAAATATGTAGTACGTAAGCTATAAAAAACTAGGCAATGATATCAATTCTCTACTGTGGTATAGTTGTGATAGGTTTAAATTTACCAGCGTTGGTATTTTTACGATAGGATAGGCACATTTTACTCGCTCGTATTCCGACGTAAATCAAGTAAATCCTTGGTTAATCCCTTTAAGATAAAGCACCCACACCACTGAAGCCAATGCTGTTATCCGCCTGAAACTACATTATATTAGTGTTGAGTTAAAGGAATTAGGGTAATGACACAATGAATTGTATCTAGCTAGCGTAATTTAAATTGATTTATGTAAATGTATCAACATCACTATGATCGGAACACACCGGCTTCTATTTCGATAATATAATCGATCATAAAATTAGCATGCCATTCAACGTGGAAATGCTGCCAGCATTCTGCCTTCCAATGACGGCTTAGATTTTTTTTAAATTGATATACCTACTTAAGAGTAAATACTAGTTGTAAATGTCCTGTTTGTTTTTGCTTCACGAGTATTCATATAAAACAAACTCGAGTTAGTGAAACCATTTAGTCCTCAAGAAAAGCTGATCCGTTTTAAATGATCTTCGATATATTGGATTTGTCTTTGTCCCCAATATACGAATAATCAAATATCCGACAGGGAACTGTTTGATAGATTGTTTTGTATTTAAATATATTTTTATGCATTACATATAATTTGATTTATCTCAGGGTTAAGCGCAAAAAATTAAATTATATATAAACGTAGGCACAGCTAGTTATTGAAAAAAAGTTAAAGCTAGTTATTAATAAATAATTGAAATATTACCATTTACAACAACATTTTAATTTTGGCTACTCAGATAATGACGTCTTTAATAACTATATAGATATTTATTTACTGTATTGTCATTTTCTTAAACTGTGAAACTGTAACTTATCCAATCCAAGAGCCAATAACTTTTCGAATAACTAAGACATTACGAATGCATTTTGGCACTGAGCAAAGGTCGCTGTTAGGTCGATTGCATTACTCACTCGGTCATTACTCTAGTCTAGGGGTCGCACAACTTTGAGGAGATAACAGTCATTTAACGCAATTCAAATTTCTACTAATATTATTAACGCGCAAGGTTATATGTTTGTATGGTTGTTTGTTCCTCATTCACACAAATACTACTCAACGGATCGGGCTGAAATTGAATAGTCGTAGTTCTAGCCCTGGAATAACACGCAATATGCTATATATACTTATATACTTTTCATCCCATAGATCACTTCCCATGGGATAGAAATAGCTCTGAAATGTTGCAATAAGAATAAGAATAAGAATCATTTATTTGCATAAAACATGAGTATTAACATGGTAGAGCATGCAATTATGGTAGGTATTATACAATGTATTACGATCTACATGTTTTGCCACTGCTGGCGTGCAAATAGAAGAGGGCACTCTGCATGATTTGTCACCTATGTGATATGTCTTTTCTAGTCAAGGTATACATAATAATACAATCATTAAAAAAATTATCAGTTAAAATTAAGATTAATAATAATTATATATTCTGATGGGTAGGTAACATTCATATAATCAGAATTTGTCACAAAGAAAGTCATTAACGCTATAATAACACTTATCTATGAGTACATTTTGATATAAATAATTAAATAATTTAAAAATAGCAGATACTAGTACCTATACTATAAAGCCTCCACCTCATAGCCGCGATTTTGTGTCTGGTATCGCACGATTGAATATAATATGATACTGATGTTATAGTGTATTTTACTGAGTCTGTTATTAAAGCTTTTAAGTTTCCTTGCGGGTTTATCCGGAACGTAGTCAAAGATCCTATGACTACGTTACCATTTCAAGTATTAATTGGATAAACTATCTATACATCTATCTGTTCATAACTAGTACCTATACGAAACTTAGTTATTTAAGGATTTTGGAAAATATCACAAGAATTTAGTCAGTAAACAAAAAACTAATGTACTTAGACATATATTTGTATTCAGAAAAAAATATAATAAATTTATTTACGCTCGAGGCTTTCAGTACAAAACATAGCTCTGCAACTTTCACAGGTTGTGTGTTATTTGTTGATTAACTTAAAAAATATTAAATTTTATGTTTTAATATAAGAATAAAGACACATTTAATAATCTATTTCTTAAGAATTAAATCTCTTATAAGGTGATATCCAAAATAATAGGGGAGGTCTATGTCCAGCTGTGGACTAGTATAGATTGATGATGATGATCCACATGCCCTAGAATTTGAAGAATATTAATTGATGTAATGAGATATGGGTTAGAAAGAAGAGTAATTATACACCAAATTGATGTTAAATACCTAAATTATGTAAAAGCCGATCAAGATGAAATATTTTTTCTAAAATTAATAATATACGAGAACAAAGACATTCCTTGTTATTTAAAACACAAACTTAGAAACCTTTTTAGCTTATTTGGATGTAAGTGCCGAATTGCGGATATCATCGTAAGCGCCGCCGCATAATATTCATATGAATACATAACAAGCCTTGATAATCGTTTACATTCAATACACAAGATAACACCCTCCTTGGGTACCTATGCTGAAACGGAAGACGGCCAAATCTTTATATTGTGGTAGGTGTATGATAGGTACCTAGGTAGGTGAGATAAAATCCTATAATATTGGTAAACACGTACGTGTAAAGTGTGAACTATGGCTTCTTACAAATTTAAGAAAACTATCAGCTACAATTTGACTGTAAGATTTTGGCTAAGGATAACGTACATATACTGAAGGCTAATTACAAGTTAACGCATATTTTTTATAATAAAAGATATTATATAATTTAGACATTTTAGACTATAGTTATCCCAAAAAATACGCCTTATCAATAATTTCAAGCAAAATTTACTGCTGGGTTAAACGGGGTGGTTCATAAATTAATGATCAAAGATTCAGTTCAGTGGTAAAACTGGTAAGCAAATCTTCTATCAGTGTGAAAAGCAGCTTTGTAACCCAAGATCAAAGTTCATCTCAATATTGAAATCGGGAAAATGTTTCTCGCAGTTTGAGCTTAGATACCTACATAAAATTATACCAGCAAGTAAACTTCGGAGTTTCGAAGGCAGTAATTAAATCTTAATGTTTAGATACTCTCTGCTTCGCAAACCAAGTCGGGTGAGGTGAGAGGATCAAGGGTTTGTCCATTGTGACTTAGAGACGAGTCGACACGAACAAACGATTTAACAATTGTTGTCTGCGACAAGTCAACACGAACAAACGATTTAACAAATTGTTGTCGAGCTTTTGTCGCTTACAGTTTGAAAGTAATCAATATTTCTAGAGATTGTTCTGTTGGCCTAAGCCAACCAGCATTCGCTTCGAAGCGATTTTATTTCTACAATCGTCATCGCTTAAACGATAGCGAAGTTCGATTAGTAGACAAGCGACTTAGCGAAATCATGTGCTATTTGGCTTTGCATGTATGCAAAATCGTTCGATGTTATCGATAAGCTTTATAAGTACATTGAAATATTCAGTGTCAGCAGATCACGTGATAAATCGATGGCATAAGTCAAATCGTATCTGGATTGTTTTGGAATTTTCTACTATCGTTATCGTTAATAGAATATTACGTTATCTAGGCCCTCTATTCTCTAGTTGGGATGGCTTCAGATTACCGCGTTGATTAGTCAAAGCGCACTGTGCGATACAGTCGTGCTTGGCAATCGAATCTGGGGGGTGATTCACTATGACCAATTCAAGCGTGTTACACACCAGACACAAAGACCCACCAAGACAAGATAGAGGCGTGGAATCGAATGTCGTGACGTGACACGGTCGGGGCAAGGAATCTCCTATGTCATAGTGAATCACGCCCCTGCTCTAATTAACTGTACACAATACGCCTTTGATCGTGGATAGTATTGAAATATTCAGAGATTATTTCGCATTATGTGTCTTTCTAGTTATTGGAACAAACAGTTATTCATCGCTACACAGTTACCTACCAAGACGAGATACCAGTATTTTACCTCCAATATTTTTCAATCATAAAACAAAATCTTAATGGCCTAATAAAATTAATTTAGCAACGACAAACAGTCATAAAGCTTCAGTCTATCGCTGCCATCTTGACAAGTTCAGGCGCGAGGTTACGGTAACTAATTACGTAACTCACTGAATTGGAACTCCACTCCTTAGAGGCGTCGCTATTTAAACTTTATGGGGAGTTCTGAATGTGAAAGAAATCATAATTTATTTTGAGTCTTGAGTCATTGAGTGTGAGAGAGATTTTCTTTTAATTGGTTAGTTATGTTTTTCCTATCTAAATGTCTGTAAAAAATCTGATCGCACAGATCGGTAAACGTAGTGTAAGACGTCCTCTGGTAAGGTGAGATGATGACCTGTGAAAGTCTGCAGGCCGATGTTGGATGCGGCAAGCTGAAGACAGGCGGAGTTCTCAATGGGAGGCCTATGTCCAGCTGTGGACTAACTTGGGCTGATGATTACGATAAAGTATTTTGATATATAATATAGAGTGAACCTGTGTTTGCGCACACACTTGTGCACTGGCTTCTTTTTTCTTTGCGTTGTGCACAGGGCTAGTCTCACTTGAGTCTGGCCGTCTCACCGTGATCGAAATTCGGCTAGGAGGAAAATATATAAACCTACATATAGTCAAATAATATAAATATTATTTGACTGTTACGTTTTATTTTTCATAAGAGTTTGAAATTTCTTAAACTAAACTATCATGAAAAAATCACAAGCTGCTCTACAAACAACTTGATGCAAACTTCAAATGATCGAATTCGCAACAATAAGGTTTAAAGTATTCGAAAAGAAAATATTTCTATTGATAGACCACAATTCTATGAATATATTATTGGTACGTCGTGCAGCGAAGCAATCAGTGTATTTTTGAGCCAATCAAGCGGTAACAAAAACTGCACAACGCATATCGATTTGGTTTCAGTACTCAGACATATCAATGGATAATACCAGCTAGCAAATCAAAATTGTAATACCAAAGGATCAAATTAACTACATCGCCAGGATCCCCATGAGGAACGACAAAAGAACAAGACGATTGTAATCGCATTTCCAGTCATAGTTCTTTTAATGACTTGACTTCTTTGTTGATGACAAGTCTGGTGAGACAATTTTCTGCCAGTGTCCGGTTCATGGAAAACAGTTCAAACCAGTGTTGTGTTGCCAACAGCTAAACTAGCTCTCCACCAGATTCAACATCTAAAACCACCAGAAAACCACTAATAAAAAACGCCCTACTTTAAAAATCACTAAATTTTCCACTAAACAAATTTTTACAGTATGTATTTTAGAAAATAACCTTTATTATTACTTAATAAAATATTAACAAATTTAACAATTATTAAATCAACCTGGATATCACATAATTCAATAATCTGCTATTTAAATTAGTTCGTCCTTATCAGATGAGTCTGCACAACCGTCGTCGGATTTATATGATTCATTGGTACCGATTTTTTATATAACTTCAATTGGATTTTTATAATCGTTACAGCATATTCCTTTTAAACCACAGCGTATCACTACATAGTATAAAACAAAGTTGCTTTTTCTGTCCCTATGTCCCTATGTCTTTATGTCCCTTTGAATGCTTAAATCTTTAAAATTACGCAACGGATTTTGATGCGGTTTTTTTAATAGATAGAATTATCCAAGAGGAAGGTTTATATACTTATAATAAAACCGTGTGAAGCCGGGGCGGGTCGCTAGTTCTTAATATAGCAGTTAAAAGATTCATTCAAAAGATTCTTCATTCTGTTCCTCTGCTTGTTTTTTATTAAATTCATACTGCTAAATAGTCTCTCAACATCGGCATTAGAATGAGGCAGTATTAACAGTATTATCACAAAAGTGCTTAAGTAAAAGTATTTTCAGTAATGAAAAATTAATTTTACTAAACCACTAGAAAAATCCACTAGCCACTAAAAGCAATATTTCACCACTAAAGCGGTGGTCGAAACCACCAGTTTTAGTGGAAAATCCACTAAGGTGGCAACACTAACTTGCTGACAGATAACCAGCAAATCTTTCTGCAGATATCTCATGATCTGTCAGCCAATATTTTCAGGACATGACGTAATGCAAACTACTCTCTTCTAAACTAGCACAAATATTAAATTCCTTCTTTTTGCTGAATTTTGAATGAGTGAAAGAAGGTGAGAGATATTTTTGTCTAGCTGTGAAACACCTTACGTTAGTAACTAGTATTCACTAAGCGTGTAGATATTTTCACTAGAATTTATAAATCAACAACAATCTGTCACCGCCGTTTTGTAGAAATTGACCCCTTTGCAAAATGGTTAACTCCAGGGTACAAATTCATGTACCATACGAGTTTACCTTTTTATTACCTGTTGTCAAAATGATAATGAAAAACAAAATTTTCTATCTTTCGGGGCAAAAAATATTTGAAACAGTGTTGTTTTTCCAAATGTAACAACACAAAACATTGACCCGTTATGCTGTGGCTTTGAACAAAACAGGTGGGTGAGCAGTGTAAATATTTAAAGACATAACAATGGAATGGTTTAACCACGGAACTCAAATTAATTTTAGCTTATTACATTAAATTTTGCTAGTTTATCTTTAAATGAAATTCGGAATTCTGCTTTTGTTTCCATGAAGTTAGGCTCGGTTATATGTTGGATAAGAAGTTGTATGTTGAACTGAAAAGCCAAAGGTAATCCTGAGATTTTTTCATTAAATAAGGTAAGAATGCATTTACTAAGCTAAGATTTATTCAAAAGAATCGAAATAAGAATGCTTTCAAAGAACGTTTCTCCCACTTTACACCCATCAAGGACCACTTTTATCTCTGCGAGGGAAGTCTCTAAAAAGCTTCCATCGAGGTATTTTCACACAGCTCAAGTAAAAGTCTGAAAGGTGACTTTAATGATTTTCCAAGGGTAAGCTGTCAAAGGATTTCATTATAAGCACCTACACAAGATTCGCTAAATATTCTTTTCGACACGAAAGTTTCGCACAATTTGGTCCAAATAATTTTCAAATATCATATTACTGTGGGGACTTCGTTTACCCGAAAATAAAAGAGAGGAAAGTCTGACAGTACCTACTTGATAATGAAAAACAAATGAACGACAATATAAACAAAACCCTCTGTGAATGATGCTGAGAGTGGAACCCGAAAGGGCTACGGTACAAATGCTGGCTTGTCCGAGTACGGCCCTTGATTTGACAAAAACGAGTGGAGTGCCCTCGAGATTCGCCCTACCAGATTGCATTTAGTTTATTGCTCCCCATCACGTTTTTGTTGAGCAAGCACTGTCCTAATTATTTTTTGTGAATAAATTAGAATTATTTGCATTTGGCACGTTGTAAAGCAATGTTGATAAAGGATTTATAGTCCCCAGCTGAGATTGTCTTTGTTACTTCAGCAGCTTTTACCGAAGTGAATGACTAATAACTGACAAAAGGATATCAGGTTCAATTTACCTATTTTGTTTGTTTTCAAACAATAAACAATTTGCTTTTACTTCTTCTGATTCACTGTTGTTTACTCCAAAATGAAAACTACAAAGCAATCAAGTGGCCTTTGATGCAGGAAATGTTTTGTTAAAAGCAATCCTGTTAACTTACAATATTCTTCGTGAGTTCATTCATAGCTTCGTGAACCTGAATGTCTTAAAGTCTTAGTCCATTAAATTCTTAAAACACAACATGGGTACCACTAATGAATGGTTTCATAAATAAATTAAGATAATATGCCGTCAAAGACAGCAGGCTCAATTAAGTCTAGACTCTTTCAGACTAGAAAATCAATACTTAAGTATAACTAATAATGAAAGTAATGATTGTCTAGTCTTTAAGAAGTTGGTTGAACCACGAACGACGTTGAACTCTAAAAACCACTTTACCTTGCCATAACAATAAACATAGGAATTTAGCTAGCTTTGTGAATTTGACCTAGCATTTCCTCGGTTTCAGGGTAAACCCGATGGGAAGTGAAAAACGAGCGGGCAGCCAGCGGTCGCGTCATCACAGTTTGCCTTCGCTTTACAAAGAAGAGCAATATTTTTTTGGCTTACTCTGATCGTTATCAGGATTAGGACAGGCTCAAAAGATGAGACCGCAGCTTCCGCTGAACTTCCTAATTTAAAAACAGAGCGGGAAAATTTAAACGGCTTAGAAGTTATTTCCCTGACTCAGAAAGTCACGAGATAAAGTGAACCTTATTGAAAAACGGGACCACAAATTAAAAAATAATCTTAATTCAAAAAGTTAAATCATCATCAGCCTAAATTAGTCCGCTGCTAGCCTGGCCTTTCCCTTTTAGGCTTCCCCTTATGAGTGCCATAACACTCCGTCTAAAAAACATGCAAATCTGTGCAAAAGTAACATGGATGGATTTATTTTAGTTTTTGACCGTGGTAAAATAACGGACACTGTTAAATGTACCTGTTACTTTATGAGCCCGTGTAGCCAGCACCACACACAATAAAATAACGCTATCGTAAACGGTGTTGAGTTAAGGGTAAATTGAATAATTCGAGAAAAGATATCGTACAAGAACGACCGCTGCTTCGGTTAAACCGCAATTTTGAGGAAATAAAACCAGCAATTTCCTTTGAGCTTTATTTAACTTCGATCATAAATTCGGGGCATATTGTACTTTCTTTTCCGAGGGGTTAGAATTATGAATGAAGTGCTATTACAGTCGTACCCGGCATTGTGTCTAGAAAGCAAAGTAAAACTTTTGTTTATCATTGTACTTATAAGGGTCCTACGATTTAAAGATACTCGTAATGTGTTGTTTTGTTTAGCATATTAAATATTTTGATAAAATGAACCTTCTTCCAAAGTAACGATGAGTCAAGTACGAATAAAGTAGGTACCTTGAGTTTACGTATACCCATGCTCCTACTCGATAGCATCGTTTACAAAATTTGTGATAAGTATAAGTTAGCTAGATATAAATCAAAACTTTTCACATTAAAACATCCTTATTCCAATGAAAATGCGATCTGTGCAACTCAATCCTACGTAGACGTGTCAAAGCGGTAGGGCGCTGACTAAAATGAAAGTTAATAACGAGTTTACGCTACAAATCCCATCCCAACTTTTCCGTTTCCATTAGTAGAGCCACCACAGAGCAGTGACAATGCAGAAATAGGAAATAGTGGTTATACATGTCTATTCTGTACTTCCTTATGTAGCATAAGTACAGGAATTCAATGATTTCTCCCCTACATGATGTGGCGTCTTTCAGTAATGGAATGAGATGACATATAAGCGTTATAAAATAAGAGGGATCAATGGCTCGGAAAATGTATGGATAGATTTTTTTATTATTTGAGAATGGATTGACGCTTTTGTAAAAGAGTGTATGTATATTATGTGTACAGATTTATGAGTAGATACATATTTATTTTTAGTTATAGTAGCTGTGTTCGCCTTGCCTGGTAATCAAGGTGAAATCAGCTGAAAATCCGTGTTTGCTCATAGAGCAATATTATAATATTATCACTGACCCTTGGCACTGCACACGCATTTTTGGTTAATATTATATCAACAAAACTATATGCTGTGTGGGTTAATAAATAATGATATAAATATAAGACTATAACTGAATAACAACATCAGAGCAAATCCAAAATCCAATTTAATATTGTCACGTATGTTGTACATTATACGGTTTTATTTAGGATTAAAGCAAACATGGCCCAATTGTAATATCGGATAGAGTTTGGATCATCCGCGGAATTCACAACTACGTAATCCTATTGTTATAGGCACGGCTATAAGCTCGCGCTCTTTGTGAGAGTGATACATATATTTAGGTACGAGTACTTTTACATAGACTTTTACTTCCATTAACTATGTATATAACATTATCTATGTGTATAACATTATCTATGTGTTTAAGAGTCTTCATCCTGACAAATAGACAAACCATATCACTGGAAGTAGAAACTTGAAACGATATTTTCGAAGGATGTTTTTTTAATCTCTAAACCAATATGTGTGTTTGTGGCGTTTCTTAGACAAATAAATATATCTTTATATTTATCTAATATAATAAAGTCCTTGACCTGACCCATACAAAGACAACCGACAACCCAAATCACAGGTCGTAGAAACTTGAAAGATAAGTTCGTAGTATGTTTCCTTTTCTATATCCTAATCACAGTCTTTGTCCTGACGACTAGCCCTAACTCTCTGCAATAGTTTGCAGAGAGTTCCAACTGCCAAGGTGTTTTTTCGGTATGAAAGTGAGCGCCAAGACACTTTAAAAGCATAAAATCACACCCCTAACGGCTCCAAACAAAGGTCAAGTAGCAGAATGGATAACAAGGAACAAAATATATATGCGGAGGGAAGTTATTTAATGAGGTGACAGACTAGCTGGTAGGTTGGATGAGACAGAGAACAGTGATCATATGAGCAAAAACCAAGACAGCAAACTGTTTATCGATTACATATTTAATATATATAAATTACGATTATATAATCTTAAAATTGTTCAAAAGCTTTAGTAATAAATTAAATTCCACATGGACGAAGTTCGCGTAACAGTTTATATAACTTGTATCTTCCAAGAATTTAATTTTAGAGTACTTTATTTTCTTTTGTTGACATACAATATTGGTGCTCAGAGCCTAAAGAAGTAAGGTATAAAGATGGATCGTTATCATTCAACAATTTTATATTAATTCCTAATTATGAACAAAGTGTTAGCCGAACGAATGACAAAATCAAATGATAAAAAGAGTTAAACAAACATCTGCCGCGTCGACCTACAATATTTGTCTTTGTATAAATAAAGTTGATATCCACTATTGGCCGTTTTACCAGCATAAAAAAGGACTTGTGTAAAAATGTGATTTCAATCCCGTAAAAAACAATGCATCAAAATAAAATACCCAAACAGATGTTGCAGATTATTCGGCTTAACTTTTCTCTGCAATATATGATTTGAATCGAGGCCAACAAAAACTCAGTTATTAGTGATCGCCCAGGGCGTCGCTCCGGGCTCCACTGGGAACTTTTAAAAGTCATTACTCTAAAGGAGTTTTCACCTCTCAACGAACACACACAAAAGCCTGTTTGTGTAGTGATTTAAGCTAGTTTATCTGTTATACAGTCAAACAACATAAATAATAATATTTATACTAAGATAGATATATATACAGGGTTACAGGAAAAATCGTGCTAGATCCGTTAAGGGCGTGGAGTACCCATCATTTCTGACTTATTTCACTATGAAACACCCTACCCTAAACTTAACCCTTTTCGAGATATTCGACTTTTAATTTTTTTATTAAAAATTGCCGATTTTTAGGCTACTAAATTTATTTTTGTTTACTTTGTGTATCTTATTATTATTTTTATTGCATTTTTACATGTGTAATAAGATGCTTTAGGACGTCAATCATTAAAATAATGCATAAATTAATTGAATAGACCGTAGTAGAAAAGTGAAAGTTAAGAAATAAAAAAAAAATTAGAAAGTTTATTTTTCTCTAAGGGATATCTAAAAAAAATATTATGGCAATTCTTCGGCAGATGTTTTTAAAAATATCTACGTTTCATCAGCTATCTAACGAGGTATAATAATCTAGGGTTTTATTCAATTGCATTGAAAAAAAATTAGTTTTATAGGCGACAGTGGAGAAGAAAATTTATACTTAGCCCTAAAAAGTAAAAGTAAAACAATAGGTAAGCATGAAATGTCATTTATTAAAGGTTTTCACACAACTTTTTCTTATTCTACAGTTCATGTTCAACATGGCCGCCTCTATTTCTGATACATTGTCGCATCCTTCTACGGAGACCAGTCTTCACTACTCCAGTGGTCAACGTGGTCCTCATTTTATTTGCTGCATCCACAATCCTTTCTCTTAGGTCTTCCACAGACGAAACTGGATTCGGCTCGCTGTACACAAGACTTTTCATGCACCCCCACACATGAAAATCCATGGGGGTTAGGTCCGGACTTCTTGCTGGCCATGGCAACGGCCCACCTCGTCCTATCCATTTGTTTGGATAATTTGTGTCCAGCCAGTCTCTGACACTTCTCCTGAAATGGGCAGGGCAGCCATCGTGTTGGAACCACATGTCCCTGATCAGGTTGAGTGGCAGATCATCCAGCAAATCACTCAAGTCTGCTCTCAGGAAATTTTCGTAGCTTTCCCCATTTAAATTATCCGGTAGAAAGTAAGGTCCAATCAAATGATTGGAGATAATGCCCATCCACACATTCACGCTGAATCTTCGTTGGGACCCCTTCACTCTTTTCTTATTGGGATTCCTTAGTGCTTTTGGGGCCCAGTAATGGGCGTTGTGATAGTTAGTTACGCCATCTTTATCAAATTTGGACTCATCCGTCCACAAGATATTTCTTAGAAAATCTGGGTCTTCTACGTCAGCATTTAGCATAAATCTGCAAAAGTCCAATCTTCTCGCGGGGTCTCCTTCTTCAATAACGTGTACCGGCGTGTAATGGTATGGGTATAGGCCAGCAGTATGCACTGTAAACCACACTCTCCATTGCGAAAGTCCCAGATCACGGGCAACAATATTAGTGGAAGTAGTCGGATCCGCTCGAAAGCGTTGCACTATCTCATTGTCCTGTTCTTCGTCGTCAATTCGTGGTCTACCCATGTCTGTATTACGTCTCAAAACAGAGCCAGATTCTCGAAGTCTTCGATAAACTCTGTCAAAAACGGCCACATCCGGCACTCGACGACCGGGGTAGCGAGTTACGTATTCGTTGCGAGCTTGCGCAGATACACAATCGCAGTATCCGTAACAAATAAGCATATCAGCATATTCCTCAGGTGTGTAGGACGTCATCTTCAACACTTCCGTATCACAGGTACAAATCAGAGTCCGGTTAACAAGTATAGTAGTCACAAATCAGAAGAAATAGTCCAGAATCACAGCCAAGTCGAGAAAAAGAGCAAAACGATATCACATCTACTATGTACGAAGCACAAAAGCAGACTGACAACCAAAACAATACCCCCTGTTGTATTCCCAGCCCTAACCGGTCTCTACACATTTTTTCTTTCATTCATACCTACATAAATCGTCACTTGTCTCGCTCTCACGGTGTGTCTGAACTTGAAGGACAATAGGCGCGGGACCGTTAGAACTGCTACCTGGAGCGTCCCAACTACTTTTTTTCCACGAAATGTAATACAAACCCTAGATTGTTATACCTCGTTAGATAGCTGATGAAACGTAGATATTTTTAAAAACATTTGCCGAAGAATTGCCATAATATTTTTTTAGATATCCCTTAGAGAAAAATAAACTTTCTAATTTTTTTTTTATTTCCTAACTTTCACTTTTCTACTACGGTCTATTCAATTAACTTATGCACTATTTTAATCATTGACGTCCTAAAGCATCTTATTACACATGTAAAAATGCAATAATAATAATAATAAGATACACAAAATAAACAAAAATAAATTTAGTAGCCTAAAAATCGGCACTTTTCAATAAAAAAATTAAAAGTCGAATATCTCGAAATGGGTTAAGTTTAGGGTAGGGGGTTTCATAGTGAAATAAGTCAGGAATGGTGGTTACTCCACGCTCTTAACGGATCTAGCACGATTTTTCCTGTAACCCTGTATAAAGAGGACAGATGTATATTTAACGAATAAACTCAAAAATACTGGACCGATTTTAAAAATTCTTTCAGTATTACAATAGTAGGTACATTATCCCTGAGTAACATAGGCTATATTTATTAGTATAAAAATAGGGATCCCTACTAAAACTTAAAGTAACTATAATTAAAGTATATCACTACCTCTACATCGTATAAAACAAAGTTGCTTTCTCTGTACCTATATCCCTATGTATGCTTAAATCTTTAAAACTACGCAACGGATTTTGATGCGGTTTTTTTAAAAGAGTGATTCAAGAGGAAGGTTTTTAAGTTTAATAAAACCGTGCGAAGCCGGGGCGAGTCGCTAGTAACTAATATTTAAGAAATTTCCTTAAAAATCATTGCGACGACGCCGGGACGGGCCCCTAGTAATATACATAGCCTCGCGTTAGGGTTGTCCTGGTCGCGACATGCTAGCTCGGCTGTCTTCAGCAGTCCATAGGTGGCAAACGTCATGTTATTCTAAATTAATATGTAAAGTAAAATGTAATTCTAAATCAGAGTATAGGTACTTACCAAGGGAGACATACATAGGTACTTGATATCTATATTGTAATGAGTTTGTTTATCATTAGCTTCAAGTGAAACACGTGAGAGGGTAAACAAATTTCCGGTTTTAAGGTATCAAAAGGCTGTGATGAAAGGCTTTGATATAAGAGGACGCCGCCCCGCCGCAAACATGATTTTCCCGTGGCGGAGCTATTACTCGGCCCACTGAAAATATTGCAAAAGGTTTACCTACCTTACCTAACACGGCAATTTGTGGGCAAACAAGATTACGCTTCATGGTTTCTAATCTAATCAAATAATCAAACCTTACTTTCAACAAAAAAGTAATTGGCTTTCACTTTCGCATCTTATTAGAGATACTAGATATTACGTCTATTAGATACCTCGTTACATCCAACCTTCGTGACTTTAGAAGAATCTCATTGCCACGAACTTCGAAACTTCTATTTCACGTAGCAAATATATTCTTCTCTTTTTTCCATTTCGATTCTGGTATGACTAGGATTGCTTTTTTCTATTTAGACATAGGTATTAGTCGAAAAAGAAGAAAGAGATTTTTTTGTTCCATTGTTAAAGCAAATTGAAAGCAAAAACATAAAGGATTTTTTCTTTTTACCTACTTGGAACTACCATTTTCATTTTTGTACAATGAGTTGGTAGTTGAACTTTATTTTCCATGACACGTTTTATTTCAGTATTGCAAGAGGTGGGTATGTGAATTTTAGGATACTGGTCAAACAATCCCTGGCAGATAGCCAACGGATGGTGCCAATATAATAATCAGTGCTGCGTAGGGCATGAAGGCTCAAAAGTCAGAATAAAGCTATATCATGAATCGCATTTTTAACCAAACAAACCAGAATTACTGTATGGAAAATCGACACTCGCTTATTGGAGTAATAAAATGCTCAAAAACTTTCTAAAACCCACTGACGCGAAGTCAATATTCTCATTGAATAAAAGAATAACGCCCCAAAACAACAGCAAGTAGGCAAAATAATAAAACATCCTTTATATTCAAAATCATTGCCCCTCCGTGTAATGTAGAAACAAAACACTAACAGCAAGAAGAAAGTTTCATATCCCCACGCGTTAGCCGCTATGAATCTAAGATGTTTCTCGTGTAAATTTTGATTTATGCCCGAGCTTGAGTCCAAAGGTCGGACTGACGATCCTCTTTACTTTACAAACGGTTCAGAATGCGAGATAGGTTGCCAGATGCTTTCGGCTCAGTGTGTGATGTAAATGCGGTGAGTGCTTGGCTTGAGTGGCATTTCTTAGCGAACTCAAAACATGAAAATGTGAATATTCGTGTTTGGATGTGAAGGGAAATGCTGTATGTAGAAGAACAAATATCCGCGCAAGCAGAGCTTGATTTTCTATTCATTTATTTTAGATCACAAAAAATCCATACCGAACACTAAACAACATGATAAAAGAACTTTTAAAAATGTGACAGTAAATTTAAAATTTAATACGATAAAAAGTTGCAAAAAAGTTAAATTGTACCTCTATCTATACTTATAATAAAACTGTAACAGGTCCAATTCTGTACATTGAAGATATTTTGAAATTTTTTTTTGCAGGGCACTCTATTATCGATACTCAAGCCAAAACTGTATTTTTTTTCATTCATGTCTGTCTGTCTGTCTGTCTGTCTGTCTGTCTGTCTGTATCGTAAACGCGCATCACGCCGAAAATACTTGATGGATTGAAATGAAACTCGGCATGATTATAGGTCATACTACGAGGAAGGACATAGGATACTTTTTATCCCGGAATTCAGTAAGGTTCCCCTGGGAGAGAGGGTGAAAGAAAAATTTTTAACCACGCATCACGCCAAAACTGCTGAATGAGTTGGAATGAAACTCGGGACGATTTGAGTTCATAGTACAAGGAAGGACATGGGACACTTTTTATCCCGGAATTCAGTAAGGTTCCCCTGGGAGAGAGGGTGAAAGAAAAATTCTTTAACCACGCATCACGACGGAATTGAATGAATTCGAATGGAACTCGGGACGATTGGACATGGGTGACATTTTATCCCGGAATTCAGTTTGGTTCCCCTGGGCTATACGGGTTTTCAAAAATTTCTCACATCATCTGAACGACGCGTGTGCAACGCGTCGTTCAGATGCTGTGAGAAATTTTTGAAAACCCGTATAGCCCAGGGGAATCAAACTGAATTGAACTGATAAACGCGAAAGTTTGTAAGTATGAATGGATAGATGGATGGATAGATTGATAGATGGATTGATGTTTGTTACTCTACGCAAAAACTGCTGAACGGATCTGGATGAAATTTGGCACAGAGATAGATTATAAGCTGGAATAAGAAATAGGCTTTATTTTATCGCGAATATCCCACGGGAAAGGGAATTACGCAAGTAAAATCGCGAGTACTCCAAATACTAATCATGCGCAGACGAAGTCGCGGGCACCAGCTAGTATTGAAATAAAATTAAAAGTATACAATTATAATTTGCGTGCACCAATCACTATCTGCATCCACCTGTGGTTTATTTCCCATTTAGTAGCCTATCTTGAACTCTCATAAAATAACTGATTAAATGTATAGAACTCTAGATAACTGGTACTATTTATAATATATTTATTTTATACATAAAACACCTGAAATGGTCGGAATGGAACCCGCACCTCCCTGTTGCGATGGATCCTGGCGGAACTTCGCCCGCTGTACTTCTGAGGTCGTTGATATAAAATAAAGGAAAACTTGTAGGATTAATTCGAGATGGTTTTTGTTCATCAATTAGGTACAGGTTTATCGTTATTGAAACAGCAAACCATCTTTGAGAGCATTTATATGATCTGTAATTTCAGGTTCGTTTATTGCCAAGATACGCTGGCAGCTTGTAAATTACGCCGAAGTAGGTATGCGTTTTATCACAACGCATATTTAAAAGCCTTCTTAAAAAGACGCAAAAAGGAACACAAGTTTGTTTTGGAAAAAAATTGAAATTTTTCAACAGCCAGCAAACATTTTATCTACCTACATTTATGTAGACAGTCAATTGAGGAACTGAAAAGGAAAACTTTCTAATAAAAGCGCAGGTATCATTTCTTCTATTCAAATCAAACCAAGGCGAATAAAATAAAAAACTAAAATCAGTGCGCTTTCATTGAAAACCTTTTCACTCGAGACTCGAGCTCTTTTTCTGTGCAACGTGGTTTCAGTGTACCTACACTGTGCTCTAAGCTCATCGCATGTTTTTCCGTTTGAGCATTCTGATACCTGTGCAAGTGTGCATTCTTAGACAGTTCTATAAAGGTTTGTGATGTAACTGTTCAAGTCAGGGACGGTCAAAGGAATGCGATGCGCTATCGACTCGCATATTTATAGAGGGAGGGACCGCGCGATGCGGGCACAGATCAGACAGATTCTGGCATCCCCCGCGCCCTTCTTCACACCCCAGCCTTTCCCATTACAATGTCATTGAAACATTAGCCTAATACGACAGAGGTCGGATTATGTTCAGCACGCGGATAATGCTTTTGCTTTTTTCGGTTCTTTCATCTCACAGAGAATACTATAAGTTGACGTAACGCAGGATTATTGGAGAAATTTGTTCTGAATCTAAACACATAATATTTGTGTGCTGAATAAATGTTTTAAAGTGAAACTCCACTAACGTCTTTTATATTTATGATTGTTAGAGTCACAAATAATTGAAAGAAAATTCTCTCAATTAAAAAAGCTTTCGCCTTCTATTTTTATACGAAAATACTCATTATTTACGAGGTTGAGGGACAAAAAATGGTTAATAAAGTGCTTTGCTTCCATAATATTTTGGAAGGGAGGAGAATTAACACTTAATTACAGCGATCACTAGCAAACAATACAAAAGAGTGTAGCGACGTAAACTTAGTGCGACTGCTTTACAGTAATTCATCTTCATACATTCACACACTTGCTCTTTCCGGGCGTTTTAGAATATCAATGTACACCGAATCGGAAAAAGTGGAACTTTATGATTATTTACCGAAGTGAACGTTGTTAATGTTTTTAACGACGGCTTTTTGAAAGTCGTAAGATCCTAAGTATGAATGAAGGTTGCAGTGGTATTGTAAGGCTGTGTTATATTTTACATTGTGTGTTGGGGGTGGTGGTGTCGTGAGGGGTGCGGTGCGGCGGGGCGCGGGGCGGAGGGCGGGCGGCGCGCAGGGCGGCAGTCCTCGCCGCGCCGCGCCCGGGCCCGCCGCCCGACTCCACCGCTGTACGTAAGGATGGCCGCGGCGAGCTGATGGCCGCGCTCGTTTGGTGGCTGGCGGCCTGCTGCCTGCTCCGCGCCGCCACCGCCGGGAACCCGGACGCCAAGCGCCTCTACGACGACCTCCTCTCCAATTACAACAAACTCGTCCGGCCCGTCGTCAACACCACCGATGTTCTGCGCGTCTGCATCAAGCTCAAACTGAGTCAACTTATCGATGTCGTAAGTATATTTCTGCTAATGCCGGTGTCTTCTTGTATTGTCATTGTAAACATTAGCTCTATTTTAAAAGGTGCGTGCTTTGAGGTAAATCGAGATGACCTGTATGCAATGTATACCTTGCACTAGCGCGCCGCATTTAGATTTTTAATAGTCAAGAATTGTATCAACGCCTTAGGCTTGCGACCCAGTTTTTGTAGGACACTTTAGTTTTACGGAATCTGGTTCTAGTTCGGGCCTGTTTGTTTGCGGAGCGCATCTACATCACATTTTTCTCCGGCGCCGCGCTGTCTCACGTCTCTATGCAGGTCCGAGTATAACGTTGTCCCATTTATCACTCACACTGAAATAAATCGGTTGGCTTTAGATTTTTCATTAATCTATTTTAGTTCTTACTAAAGAATTATTATCAATATTTTGGCAATGCTCAATTAATTCTACAAACTATCGCAAGCTCTATTAGCAGGATCTCTTGAGCTTATTTCGCAATATAATTGTCGACTTATGAGACAAATTAACTAATATACATATCTTAATACACTATCTAAATAAAATATACATTCTACGTTCTTGGATTCGGAGTAATCCGATATAACTGCTAGTGATGGCTCCATTGTTTCGCTGTATAGAATATTCCAACATTGTATAGGTGAGTATTGTATTGTGTCACCACGGGGGGGCTGGTATACAATTACAATTTCGGATAACATCCATTCATCGGCGATGGATGGCTATTGTTTTGAAAATACAATGTGTTCTATGATTTTGATGATCATTACTTAGCACAATACATAGATGGACTCTCATTGAGGAAGGTATTTTTATTATACGAACAAAAAGCCAATTGAGCTTTAGATAGGAGGCATAAATCATCTTTAGAGTTTCTTTATGGTCATAATAAAGCGAAACCCCTCTGAAATAGCTTCACTAAAACTTTACAGTGACACACATTCTTTCACAGTAAAAGTTTACTGTTTTGCTCGGACGAGCATCGAAACTTCACAGAGTCTATCTTGTTCGAAGAACCAAGAGCCCGAAGGTAATTTATCAAAAACGTAGTCACGGCTCACCTTGATTAAAGGATTAACTGGGGTCGCAGCTTAGATGGTAGCCTCGACCTTAATCTGGCAAGCTTGCATCGCGACAACAATGAAACAAAGGGACGAACGTTACAATTGCCGGCTCTTTTACAGCCACGTGAGGACACCGGACCGGGTCACGTCACGTCCTCAGGTTATTGGCTAATTCATGAATTTTCCCCAGCAACAAACGTATTTGAACGATAACGGAGGTATCCACGTCTTTAGCTTGGGATAAGCATCACTCTAGAAAAGGTCGATTGCTCTGTCGTGCATCGCAAGCAAAATCGTCCGCGTTCTGAATTACCATATCTTTAATATTGTTTTATCTAGAAGGTAAGATAGAGTAAGAAGATGACAGGAAAATATATTTTTCGACATTGTAGACAAATTAAATTGCGGCTTCTCCGATACTTTTCCTCGAAATATGCCTATCCTCATTTATTTACCAGGAACTTTTTATTAAATAAATTGAAAAGAAAAGCAGAGTCTCCTTATTGCGCACCTAAAAGCATTTTCCCAAGCTTAATTGAAGGTGGCGTAATTTGTCCCCAGTTGTTTCCTAGCACGGGGAGTGTCTGTCTTGAACACCTTTATATGTACGTATAGGGTACCACAGCGTGAAGATATATTAGCCTACGAACCTGTTTTATAAATTTTATTATATCTCTTACTAGCGACCCGCCCCGGCTTCGCACGGTTTTATTATACGTATAAACCTTCCTCTTGAATCACTCTATCTATTAAAAAAACCGCATCAAAATACTTTGCGTACCTAGTTTTAAAGATTTAAGCGTACAAAGGGACATAGGGATATAGGGACAGAGAAAGCGACTTTGTTTTATACTATGTAGTGATTATATCTCTTGTTATAAATATATAATAATCAATAGCACACCGCTGCTAGTGTCACCATCCATTGGCATATGTCTCTAGTGCATGCAGGACGTGTGTCCCGCCATAGTTCAATTAATGACATCATCCGTCCGATTTTTACCAGCGTCAGTGTGGCAGCTATCCTGGGCCTTATGCGAGAAGATGGTAACAGACCTAACGGTGTGACTCTGATTCCCTGGAAGATGAGTCGGCCTTTAGTTTGGGATGCCACGTGTGTAGATACTCTAGCGCCTTCACATTTGGCAGGGACATCAGCAAGGGTCGGCTCCGCAGCATCATCAGCAGAGTCCCTCAAACGGTGAAAAAACACTAAACTTGACCGAGGTTACGGCTCAGGAGTTGGTTTTCAGTGTAAATACTAGCTGTCGTTTTGTTTCAATTAATTTTATATTAACATATAATCTAAAATGTTATCAATAGATTAATCTCTAAAAGACGATAGCATCAATCATAGCCAAATCTCATCGCCTATTTTTATAATAACAATAGCTGTGAAAGTTGAAACTCGAAATCTATAAACTATACCCAGTACTTAACTATTTTAGTGTGCGTTTGTATGCCCTAATATTTCAGAACTTTACACATACATTACACCTATATTAAAAGGAACAATTTGAAATAACACATGGACTATTTACATTGGGGTCATGTGAATAAAACCGCGAACATAAGTCGATAGGTATGCTATATATAAGTAAAGTTATATCAATAACGCATGCAAATCGCTGCGGTGGTTCTACGCGCGCTCACGTCGCACAGGCCATCATTTATTTACCGTATTTTAAAAGCTTAATTAGTACACGTTTATCTCTCAGCTTTATTGTGAAATAGTCATTCCAATTTGTCATAATTCCGTAAAGCACTATAGGCCATTGGTCCTCATGACCTCCCCGGGTTATGTTGATCTGTATTGGTATTTGATACATTTGATTCGTTTCCGTAACGGAAACATTAAATTTGAATTCGATTCCATTTCCGTCGGATCTTTAGAACGCTATTTAATTTCATATCCAAACTAAAGAACTAAGGATCCAAATACAAATGGCAAAAGTTTTCGAAAACGCTCTTTTAAAATAGCAATCACGTCAAAAGTTTCCGATATCGAATCCGAAGGGCTTCCCGATGAATTAAAATACCACTCCGGATGTCCCACCGGATAATGAAATGAGGGAATAGAGTTTTTACCTGTGTGCATCTATGCTTACGCACACACTTATGAACTAGAATATAAAATAAGAAATCAATAACTTTATTTCTTCAGGCTTAATAAATAAGCACTTAGTTATACAAGTAAAATTTTAAACTTGAAATAATTTTCAAAATAATTTAAGAAGTACTTAAGGAATACGGATTTGACGAAATTTTTTCGAATGAATTAAAATACCCCTACGGTGGAAGCTTGAATGGATGATATGTCCTGCAAACATGCTAGTACCAGGCTACCAAGGCTATATATTGTGATGAGACAGGCCACGGAGCCAAAATTCCTCTAGAAAGACATCAACTCCGTCCCATTTCTCTAGAATACATTTTATCTGGAATAATAAAAGAAGAGAAAGTTTTCGGTGGCTATCGTTGTTGTTTGTCGTGTGAGAAATCTAATATCCTTCGGGATATACCAGTCGCTGATAGCGAGCCCAGTGGAAATAAAATATT
This sequence comes from Eupithecia centaureata, assembly GCA_944547425.1. Lineage (NCBI taxonomy): Eukaryota > Metazoa > Arthropoda > Insecta > Lepidoptera > Geometridae > Eupithecia > Eupithecia centaureata. The sequence continues at coordinate 8,499,019 of OX155687.1, forward strand.
TACCAATGTAGATTCCGTTTAGATCCAACCGTAGACGAGCATCATTCCCCTGAATTATAAAAGCAAGTTGTAACCTGCGTACGTTAAATTGTATATTTACAGCCTCATTTAAGAAAACAAGATTCGTCAAGCCCGAGTACTCGCGCGCCGAGGGTTTCGACCTTTTTTTTGTTTTAAAATTTATATATATATATTTTTTCTTTAAAACCACATTTGACCTTGTACCTTTTTAAATTACGACATCCCATATTGGACATAAGATATTTCTAAGATATATAAGAGCTCAAAGGACAGAGAGCGCGAGACCATAGAACGAACTCAATCACATTTATAAAATAATCACTGTGAAAATTCAATACGTTTTGAAAGGTTTCAAACCTTATCGAAACTAAAAATCCTAGTACCTAAATTTTGCAAACCACGAGAAGGAACCAGGGCCAAGGGAGAAGATCTAAAATTATTACACAAACTATTTAACTTTTATGAAAATTTACAGCACTATGGACATACAAATACGATTCAATAAAATGAGGTTAAAAATTGTGTTTCTTACTTAAAATTACAAACAAGCACTTTTGTTTTACTAGCTATTAGTCGTAGACCTTGTAGATATTCATTTACCATGATAATTTAAAAGAAGATTGAGAAAGCATGGCAACATATGATAACAAATAGCAGATACAAATATGTCATTTGCATTTGTGAGAATTCATCGAGACGCGACGTGAATAGCAATTCATTTCAGGCTGAGGTTGAAGACTGATTGTTCTACATGAGATAATAATATACTCGGGGAGAACAATCAGTACTGGGGCCGCGGGCGCTATCTAACACGAGATTTTTTTTCGGTTTTTTCTTATCTTGCACCCATAACGCAAGCTCTGCTTGGCTTGGGGCTATATGGTGCTGTATGGATAGTCCAGTATTATATATTTGGCGTCATTTACGCATCAATGGAATCCTATCCTTATTTATCTTTTGCGTTATAAATTCTCTGGGTTTAATAAATAAATTATGCTGGACACAGCATCATCGATGATCTAGAGCCCCAAGCGAAGCATAGCTTATGTTATGGGTTTTAGATGACTGATAGACTTAATTTATTACAATACAATATTAACTAAATTGATAGAGATTTTTAATATACAAAGAAAACACCCAGAACCCTAAAACTAATATTTTCAGATCGTACAGATATTTGTCCCAAGGCGGGAATTGAACCCGCAATCCTCTGCGTCGTAGCTGCACTATCGCCCACCACGCCACATCGGTTGTCATGCATGCACTCACTTCGCAGCCTACATAACGGCGCGTAATTTATATTTATCTTCCTTTAAGTCACCACTCCAGATAAGTTTAAGCCCATTATTAATTAAAACGAAAATAAGAGAAATTCCTTACTTCGTTAAAAGCTTTTCAATAAATCTCGGAGTTATTAAAAGAAGACCTAGGGTAGGTATGTATTTAAAATCATGGAAAAGGCTTCTACGAAACGGAAATTTATAAACTTTGAGTGAGTTTCAGGAAATGAGAGAAAGTGGAGAGAAATCTGGGTCATTTATTCTTATAGACCAAAGTTTCACAGCCTTTTTGAAAAAAAAAGTTAAGCTTTCGGTTTCGTTCACACAGTACATCGAAACTTTTGTATTTTGTCCCCACTTGCTTCCGAATGACGACAAAAGTATAAAAGTTTTCTATTCTGCAGTGTAAACAGAACTCAAAGGTACTGAATATAAAAGTAAGAATTCATTATGTCTCTCGCTGTTATTCCCAAAAATCGATCTAACTCAAACTGGCGGACGTTTGCAGATGATAATTTGGTAGGGTGCTTGATGCTTTCCTATTATTTATTTACAATGGCTTATTTGGGTTTCATTCACTTAGAAAAAGCGTCCTCACGCTCCCTCCTAAAAGTTATCAATAAAAAGGAAACAATTATAAATCAAACTAATATTATAAATTCGTTTAGATAGAGGTGTATAGATTGATGTTTTATACCTCTTCACGGCAAAAATACTAAACTGATTGGGCTGAAATCAGTTTTCATGGGATAGAAAAAGCCTTCAAATAACGCGTGCGAAACCGCGGGCCGATACTGTTTATATATTTACAAGGTGGTGATAGACAATTATGTTTATTACAGTTAGTGTAATCGTTATGCAAAACTGATCTGTTTAGAATAAAATGAATAATTCAAGTGAAACTACGATCTACGATCTTTCTGAATTAGTCTTAAATGACTAATCCAAAAAGATCGTAGATGTAATGAATGAGGATTGATTTAAAGGCAAGATTAGTAAAGCTCACAAGTTACATAAAATACGAGTCTGATTTAATTCTGAATCTCAAGTTCATAGACCGTCTGTTTATATTAATTTCTTTACTTCTTTTGTGTTTATATAAAGACGACAGGCAACGACAATTATTTTCTTCTCGATTCTTCGCTTGAGTCGGTTCTTAAGAATAAAGACTGGTTTTTAATTAGGTCTTTATGAGGTCTGTTAAACATTGTTGGAAATAAATAAGTTTGCTTTGGTTTTTAATTCATAAGGCGGCAATATTTTTTATTTCTTTGTTTTATAGTACTAGTTAATGTTAGGAACCGCATACTTAGACCAAGGTCTTTAGCATCATGACACTTCTGTAATTAAAGGTAATTGCATTTTCTACGACATGCAATTAATTTCAGCGCTAAAATATGCGGACAGCTTTCTTGGTAAAGTGGTTTTCTTGGTAATAATGTAAAGGATATGAAAAATGTTTTAATTTAATTTTACTTTAAGACACCCGCCGTACTTGAGAATTATACATAGTGTAGCTTCTAAAAGCGTGATTATAGTGATTATATTTTTGATTATGAATTTTATTTGTTAAAATTGTTTAGAATGTCAAAAACGTTTCAAATTGTTACGGATAATATTTGAGAATTTATAGGAAGAGTTTTAAAACACTAGACTAGGTAGGTTTATTTTAAATACTCGTAAGGATAGTAAGGCTGCACCAATTTTCATCATAGGTCACAAACACACAGAATTTTTAGCTACCTTACAAAAAAAAAAACAGAATCAAAATCGATTCATCCGTTTTGGAGATAAATATTTGTTTCGACTAACAAAGCATTATTTTTTGCAGAATCTGAAGAACCAAATAATGACGACAAACCTGTGGGTTGAGCAGTCATGGTACGACTACAAGCTGCGATGGGAGCCCAAGGAATACGGCGGAGTGCACATGCTTCACGTGCCCTCCGATCACATCTGGAGGCCCGACATCGTGCTTTATAACAAGTGAGACCGACTCTTTACTCATATGCCTGCTAAATATGATTCATTTAAATTTATTGTTAAATAAAAACAAGCAGCGGTCCATGTAAAATTGTAGCAAATACCAACGAAATAATATATTTAACCTACATCAAACAACAAAGATAATAAAGCCTTGGATAATAGGCACGTTTAATTTGCCAAGTGAACTTTACTACCAATATTCATTTGAGATTTTCTTTATTTTCCTCGTTTTTACCAACAACCAATAACAAAATGAGCTGTTTTCGAAATAGCTCTGCCCATGCTCTGCCGATTAATCTAACCTAAGCTTTTAGTGAATGAGAGCATCGAACATTACTCTATGGATCTATTTTTTTCAGCCCATCAGATCGATACCTTCAACTTTTATTTTACCTTTCCTCAAGATTCTAATAAATTCGGAATTAAGCTTGGAATTCGCGATGTAACGTGATGTGAACCACATTAAATTGAAGATTCATTTTATCTTGACGATCAGAAAATGTCTTCTAAAATAATATTAGGAGGACAAATTCTCTCCAGGGCCCTGCTAGCTTCGGCTACATAGAGCTACTTTTGCCAAATCATATTCAGTGAACTGATTATCCAATATTGTAGATAGATGAATTTTGTAAAGGTGTAATTTAATAAAATTTCTTTCACTCTACCCTACATGTACCGCTGTTTGTCAATTTTAATATCTTTCTACTATCACTTATTTTCTCTAAATTTTTTCTATTTGTACTAATATTTACACTTTTACATCCGATACAGCCCTTCAAAAAAACTTTTTACTATGTTATCTTCCAATCCAAATTACCTCCCAAAGCTACCTAAAACTTTAAGCAACACTAATGAATTCAATACAATATTGATAGGTAGGTGCAAGTGTGAAATATTACCATCACTCTTCTGTACGGTTACTAAATCGCAAGACTGTTCAAAAAAAGTAATTTCCACATCGTTCAGATCTGACAAAATATCAAAATGGTAAAGTTAAAACAAGTTTCACAAAAGTTCATTCTATCGCTTCAGAGGTAACTCGAAACATTTTCGAAGATATTTTCAGTGTAATTTATGCAGGACCGGTACGCAATTGCTTTAACGTAGGGACAATATCCAGCTCCTTTGTATTCAATGTTTATTGTGCAAATACATTAATCCGAGGCTCGACAAATAGTGAGGAAACATTATCTGCTGTAAGCGATCGGCTCTGTTCACTTGTCGCTTTAGTCTAAAGCACTTCAACTGAAAATATTTTGCAGTGTTAATTTGAAAATGAACATAGCAATTCTCTCGTTCCTTTTCGTAGCCTTTCATTTGGTGAGTGAATTCAATGATGAATGAAATGGTTTAGAAAATTACTTGCGTGATCAAACCGAAAATCTATTCTAGGTCACAGCAGACCCTGATTGGCAAGGGGTGAGAAATGTGTTTAACAAAATGACGTCTGGATTAGGAAAACTTTGGTACGATATGAAAGACGACTTCAGTGATGTTCTGTATAAAACAATGAACGCTGTGCACGTAATAAGAGACCACATATAAATATTTACTGACAGCCAATACTGCATTTTTATTTCAAAAAGACTGTAAGTACTCATGAATTGAAAATAGAGATACAAATATATTTGAAAAAGATTTTTATGTATTGTATGTGGCAGTAATTTTGTCCCATGTGTCACCTTCCAGAGGACTTTGATAAATGGCCGGCAAGCAATCGTTACTCATTTCCGATCCTTTCCTTCGAATTGTGTGCGCGAAACCGACTACATTATGTGCACCTTTTTGCTTCCCCGTCCTTTTGAGTCTATGTGTGGTGCTGGCCCTTTCATAGTCATTATAATTGAATAATCCCTTATAAACCAATTACCTTCTTATTCACATCCTAACAGGACATTTTAGTTGATGTAATGTGTTTTAAACAATATTACGTAGTTCTATAAATAAATAAGTTTAAACAAATTTAATCATTCGAAAGTGTTTCGATGCATGCTTGTTGATCGTAATGTGTTATATGTGTGTACTTAAACATCAACTTTTTATATTGGATTAATTTGAGAGGTTCCGAAAAGTCCGCCACGAACCTTCGTAAATAACTAATGTGAGTTGCATTTCCATTTACAGCTCCTGACTACGAAATGTTACAATATTATGCGTACCTACCCTATGAGCTAAACCTCAAAAATCAGAGAAAAAAAGGACACAAAAACATTTTATCACATTACATAATGAAAAAAACACACGTTTTCATTTCATCTCTATCTTACAAACATTCACAGATATCACGTCAACGTGTTTTCGAACCACAGACAGAGCTTTAGCTAAATTTATCAAAATGTTAAAAATAGATTAGAGGTAGGCATATGACACGACAGTACTCGAACACGATCGCACGTGAGTTGTTAAGACGAAGGTAGGTACGGCACGTAGAGGCAACGCAGGACAGCTAGAGTGCCAGAGGCCGCGGCTGGCTTGTAAACTTGCGTTCACATTACAGTGCCGATGGAAACTTCGAGGTAACGTTGGCGACCAAGGCGACTATCTACCACCAGGGACTGGTGGAATGGAAACCACCCGCGATTTACAAGTCTTCCTGCGAAATAGACGTGGAATATTTTCCTTTCGACGAGCAAACGTGCGTTCTTAAGTTCGGTAGCTGGACGTACGACGGATTCAAGGTAATTTGGCGCGGCTCGGCCACCATCCACGCTGACCGCTCTGTTTGTCCGCAGCGCCGACGGCAACTACGAGGTGACGCTGATGACGAAGGCCACCGTCTACTACAACGGCATGGTCGTGTGGCAGCCGCCCGCCGTCTATAAGTCCTCGTGCTCGATCGACGTCGAGTTCTTTCCTTACGACGTGCAAACCTGTGTGCTTAAGTTAGGCAGCTGGACGTATGACGGCTTCAAGGTGACGCCCCGCTGAACGCTGCTTGGCGCCGCGTCGGGCCGTAGCGTAGGGCCCGCCGTACCGGCATCTGTCCATGCAATAGCTTGTTGGCTCGAACGTATTTCGTCGTGTAATTTATTATTACTTTTCTGTCCATGTGGTATGTTAAACTCACTTTACATACGACTGTCCGACAGTCGTACAGTCGCGGCGTGAAGCGCGCGGCCGCCGCCCGCTCCCCGCCCGGCTCGCTCCTTAGATCTGATATGTTGCAAGTTTACATTTTCTATTACGATGGTGATGTTTTAAAGTATGTGGAGTAGCGGTATGTCGACGTGCGTGACCACGAATGCTCCAGAATATCCTCGGCCGGTTCCACGTAGCTCGTTCGGCCTTCCTCGCTCGACAAGGAAAGGTATAAAATTAAAATGCCAGGTGATATGGGATGCAAAAACGTCACTCGTTCCGATCCTTTCCGACACATCCCGCTCCGGCTGCTTCTTTCCGCGCTCCATAGAACGTAACGTCATTTTTATACCAAATATTTAATAACCGTGTTTATTTCCGATTATGAGTCGTCAGAGCGCGGATCGAGGTGATCCCGAGCCTCACCCTCCCCAGTCCCATAGCTGGCTCCGCTCGCGCCACACACACACACGCGCGGACACACCGGGCACACTATGCTTGCTGCATGCTCCCCTAGGGTCGATGTACACACTACTCACCGCATGACTCCGGCTTGCCTCCGAACCACTTGCATTCCCGATCACGGCGGCCGCTAGCTGCGAGACGCGCTCGCGGCCAGACACAGCTTGACACGATACCTACACGCGAACAGGATAAGCACAGCACGTCGAATCAGACTGTGATATATTAATAAATCATACATGACGCTCAGTACACAAACGAGCATAATAGTCATCATGTTGCATATTTTATACCTTTCCCTATTAGCGACTTTCCCACTGGCTGCTCTTATATTGGTGTCGCTGTCAGTCCATTGCATGATCTGTTCGTACTGTACACGTAGGTGTCATTTCGTTTGATGTGAGACATGGTGATTCCACTCAAAGCCAGATACGGGGTTCATAAAGCACATAAATAAAGTACTTAGCCGAACGGTTCGCTAGTGGAATTTACCAAAATATTGGTGTTAAAATTCTGTTGGCGAAACGGTCTTTGCATGATGTTACTACACAAAAAGGAAGCTTTCGCCTGGTGTCACACCTTGCCTCATATCTCGAGTATCATTGTGTAGTATCGCGGATATAGTTACAGAGCTATTAGTCAGTATGTGTAGCATGTTTGTTGGGTGTTGTCACGAGGCGGAAGCTGGATGGACGGTGCATCCGCGCGACACACACACGCGCGGCGGAGCCGGCGCTTTCTCCTCCCTATTCGATTGTTGTGGTATCGTTACACATCGACTGCTATCCGGAACAGCCGCGCCGCTCCCCATGCCGTGCTGTGTAGCGATGCCACCAACGATATACGGAGGGAGTCATCATCCTACACACTCTTGTTGAACTTAACGATCATTGGTTTATTGGTGTTCTGTGTTCGCGTTGTTGTTTCTTAGCATGATTCGGAATATTGTTGTTGTCTTCATTATGTGGTAAAAGTGTCGTAAAAGGATTTCATCTCAGTTTATCTAGGTACATCCCACTTGGCACACTCTGTGATATGGTTTAGTGGCATTTTACTTCGAAGGACACCATGGGCAGAACATACCTTCTACCTTTTGTTTGAGTTTTAGATGAAATGCTCCACATTTAGCGTTCTACCTAGATGCAACATACAAATGGATTCTTATCGCTGCAAAGATTTTTAGATTTTACACATTGTGTGACAGGGTGCATGTATCTATGTATTAATAATCGTCTGAATAAATAACTAATGTGAGAGCAGCAAATAAAAGCAATAACTAAATAGAAAATATAATCATCATAGTATAAAGCAAAAATAAAATCCTTCTAATGAAATACCTACCACACCTATAATTAATTTACACCACACCTTTATTAATTTTCGAGTCTTTTATTACTAAAAATTAAATTAAAAATCATTTATTTCGGACAACAAAAAAATTAATTAATTATACCGTGTTCGAGTATATTTTCTACTTATTTTTGCTTTATACTAATAAATAAAGTAGTAGGTAGATGTATTAATCATTATTGAAAGCAAAATAAGTTTTCTAACTCTAGCCAATGACAAAGTTTGTTTCATTATACCCATGTATTTGGTAAGTTCTGACGAACAATAATGTTGTAAGTACAACTTTGATTATTCTCGCTTTTAAATAAAAAAATCAAAAAATTACCTAAATTAACTATCTAATTTCAATTCAAAATGATTCAGATGGACAAAATCATCGCATTAGTTTAAAAAAATCGTAAATAATTCTGAAGAATAATATATTGATAGTACAAGCCATGAACAATGTAAATATGGATGTTTGAATGTACATGTTTGCACAGGTGGATCTCAGGCACATGGATGAGCAAGCCGGCAGTAACGTGGTGTCTGTCGGAGTAGACCTCTCAGAGTTCTACATGTCTGTAGAGTGGGATATACTCGAAGTACCGGCAGTCAGGTTGGTAGCACGTTCAGTTGACAAAAACGTTTTACCGCGCCATTCGCCAGGCTAAAGCTGGCTATAAATCATCTAGAATCTCGCGAACTTGCTACAAATAGAGCCCGATAAGCCTGGATTTAGAAATCCTTTAGATTAGAGCTTTCCTGTGAGATGTGATAGAATATAGTTTGAGAATAGCAAGACTCAAAAAATACATACGCAGTCGGGAGTCGTCGGCTTACCTATGATCTTGTTTTCTTAGAGATACGAAAAAGCAAACACTTTTCCACTTCTTTCGCATAAGCCAAAAGTAATATTTGCTCTCAAGATTGTCGTGGAACTTGCCTACTTAGCTAAGTCGAAACTTCCACGCACTTCGCCCCTGTCTCTGTTTAAGTTTTAGGTTAACGGCCCCCGGAGGATCTTAAAGAACTAATTAATTTCGACTAATATCGATCGGTAACTATGTAACTTCAATATGGTATTAGAGAGTTTCGTGTCAGGGCACTTAGGATCCAGAGGATCATTTCATTTCAAAGTTTCATAGAACTTCCTTTCAAGGAAAGTAATATAGTCTACTTTTTTTTTATAACCATATTCGTGATCGCGGTTGACTTTAATTGAAGAGTTTTTGGGTTGCGATAGTTGAAAGTTATGCCTAATTGAGAAGAAGCAATTATGTTTATTTCCCAATCAATTGAAATTATAATATGCCTACGAAATGTTTTGGTATATTTATATTGATATTTTTATACAACTTATGCTATGAAATCATGAAAAGTTATTACCTTTTTCCCACAATAAGTGCAAAAAATATGATATCGGCATTTAGTTTCATTTAAGAGGAGCGTGCTCCAGATAATAAATGAAATAGTCCTTAATGGCAGCTACAATACATTTTTCCCCTACTCTGTAACCATTTATGTCTGCTTGAGAGTTCTGTCATTAATAAAAGCTATTCAGGATAAATAAAGTATAAAACGATCTCGTAAGTAAGTGTCTTTTGAAAATAGATGTGTGTTTTATTGTTGTTTATTGGGCTGATTATTTAGAATAACAAGTTATTTTGCGGTTTAAAACTAATCAACTTATCAAATCTCCCTAGATAGCACTTTTAAATAATTTTCCCCACAAAAGCTGCAGTTGTGGTATAGTGACGATAGCAGACAGCATAAAAGTCGTCGCCGGTACTCTTATTAGTCAAGAGTCAGTACACAACTGCACTTCACATTCGTGCGATTTCATCACAATAGCCAAGCATTCAGTAAACAAGGAGCGTTCCAGAGTTTATGTTCTTCGCTGGTTGTAGTGTGGTGAATCTTCTGCACTGATAAGAAGCACCGTTTGGTGTTTGTTTTTTTATCGGTGCTACTAAATACGTACAAAATAATAGTAGCGGTTAATTGTGAAAGCGGCCTCAGGCGGGCCGTTACCCAGGCACAGCCCTCCGCGGGAGTGTCATTACTACCCGTGTCACTCGGGCGACACTCCCGACATCGCTTTTACGACGTGTATCCGCTTTGCAGAGCTAAGCCTTGCTTGCTATAAAGGGCCCCGTCTGATACGTTTACCATGAATTTTAACGGCTTAATGAGCTTTGAAGTGAGAAGATGACTTAATCTGATGTTAAAAATCACTTAAGGAAGCCGAGATGAGCTTGAAAAAGTAACTTTGTCGGCCCCTGAGGCTTTCAAGATTTTGTGGCTGATGTTTTTTACTGTTTAATACTAAAACGTCTTTTGCATGTTATTTCAAACGGATGGGGACAACTTCATTAGGTTTTATTATATTTTTTATTGCAAAGAAAACAAATTTGTTTGCTGAGGTATAAAAAGGCGGTCGCAAACTCCAAAACTAATTAGGAAAAAGTTGGAGCGTAAAAACATCATTTATTAACTTTGAGCCAGCTGCAGCTGGAGTAAGTTGAAGTTTCCTTTGGTAAAGTTGACAACAGGGTCCCTCGCTCGTAATGCACTTACCCCGAGCAAAGCGGTGCAGGTTTAAAGCTACGCAAAGAAATCCATTTACAACCGGTCCATGACAACAATGTCTTTTTAAACCTTTTGTTATCGTTGTAAGCTCTCAGCTAGTCGGCATGCTCCTATTTCCCGCAGTTGCGACTGCCAACTGAGCAAATTAAAGGAATTTTCTTAGTAATGTCAACTGCTAAATTGTTTCGGACAAGCTCGCATTTGCAAAATAGTTTGTTTTAATTTCACGTAGTGGGCAGTAAAAATTCCAAAGCGAAGGTTGTGTCCTTCAACGTGTCCAGGATATCAAGTGGTGTCGCCTTCTAAAGTGATTTCCCCTGAAACCTTATAAAAGTCATATTCATATTCCCTTCGATATTTTTACGAGCCACTCACTGAAATTACGTCGGTCTTACGATTCATGCGAGTACGATAAAAATATTTAGGTTTTACTGCATTTAAATTTTCTACATGAAAGAAATAATAATCGCATTTAGGGGTGACATCACATAACGTGAAGCAATGAAATGTATATAATCACTCAATAGCAGGAGGAATCCATCCTATAAACAAGTCTCTTGCACCTCTTTTCGGCAGACTTTCGGAGCAAGCTAACACAAATAAAATCGTTCTAAAATAGAACCACATTAGGTATTCGTGATGCTCTCGTTTGTTTTTGTACATTACCGTTCCACTTTCATTGCTTCCCAAGCGATTGGTTTATCATTTATGATTCTTCATATTTATAAATTTTGCTTTTTTGTGTGCAGAAACGAGAAATTTTACACGTGCTGCGACGAGCCATACCTAGACATCACGTTCAACATCACGATGCGAAGGAAGACATTATTTTATACGGTGAACATTATCATCCCTTGCATGGGGATATCCTTCCTCACAGTACTGACATTCTATCTACCATCGGATAGTGGGGAAAAGGTATGTTACGTTTTTTTAACGGTGAAAATAGAACTTTTAAATCTTTAAAAACTGTGTAGAGGTAGAACTCCGTAGACCTTCTACGACCCTACGTAGAGGGTCTACGAGACTCTACGAAGTCTACGGCGTAGCGGGCTACAGCGGTCTAAGCTTTCGCTTTGTGATTTTTAGAAAAGTTTGACGTTTGACGTGTATTTATAATCAATGCTACATTTTAGTAGCTTTGATATCAAACATTTTAAAAGATTTTATTTTGTGCAGGTGACCCTCTCGATATCAATTCTGATTAGTCTCCACGTGTTCTTCCTACTGGTCGTAGAGATTATTCCTCCGACGTCATTGGTTGTGCCTCTACTGGGAAAGTATCTTATATTTGCTATGATACTCGTCTCTATAAGGTAAGCAACACTTCATAACATTTTAAAGTAGCCCAGCCCGGGGCCTAATACGAACTTTTTAGTAAACATCCAAGTTCCAAGCAGTTCAGTTTGTGGCCGTATACTGTCTTGTTCTATTTCGTACTATGAGGTACCTAGCCACTGACCTCTATCTATACATATATAGAGGTCAGTGTACCTAGCGCTGGCCGGATTCAAGCAGGCTTGCTACGTCTATGGCCGGTTTTTAGTTTTCGTCCGCAAAGTTTAGAAACTTCACTGAATATTTTTCGGAATGATCCGGTTTTATTTAAAAACACATTTAGCGAGAAAAATAATGCATTTTAATTAAATGATGATACAGTATATCAAAAATGAACGTAGTGTTAAAAATTGCATAACCTTCGGTAGGTATGTATATGGGTACCTGCTTATTATGATTTCTTAGATGTTAAAATCATAACGTTACCTACTAGGTTTCCGAACGCAACGTCGTCGTCCTTGTCAAATGATAGGTACCGCGCATGGCCGGAAGTTCCTCTTTTTAGGGTTCCGAACCCAAAGGGTAAAAACGTGACCCTTTTACTATGGCTGTCTGTCCGTCCGCCTGTGTGTCAGCAGGCTGTATCTCAAGAACAGCGATAGCTAGACAGTATTTTTACAAATTATAATGATTTTCTTTTGCCGCTATAACAAGACATAAAAACAAAATAAAATAAATATTTAAGGGGGCTCCCATACAACAAACGCGATTTTTTTTATGGCAACATGTTAACTTGTGTTGTTTTCATATTGTAACTAAAAAAGTAACAATATGAAATGTGTGTACCTACCTACTGTTGTTTACCTAGTCAATGGTACGAAACCTTTCGTGCGCGACTCTCACTTGGTCTATTTACCTACGCGCCTTATTTGACATAATACAATATTTTCGATTTTGATGCCATTAAGTTCTTGTACCATTTCAATTTACTTACTGTTTATTTAAAATGTTTTTATTAATTTTAGATTTTATAGATTTTAATAAAGTATATTCGATTTATTTTATAGATATAAATTATATTTATGCTTCAGATTATACTTATAGGTCTAGGCGACGATGGCTACCTTCAAAAACTCCCATAGTTTCTCGAGCTGAATAACAGCTCGAGAAACTATGGGAGTTTTTGAACTCGCACAAAGTAATAGGTTATAGCGATAATCAATCGGGACAAGCAAAGATTCCTTTTAGTATGACTACGTTTGGTATATGTATAACGAATTTGGGGACAAGCCAGAGAATACGTAGGTACCTACTATCCAAGAACTAATTTTTATGGAGGTATAATTGCCAAAAACTATATTTTTCAAACCAAAATTCTAAAACAATTCACAAAAAGCTCAATTGTTGCAGCGTAAAAAGAATTGTTTAAATTAACAGATAAACATGGATAGAAATGTCAAATGGACACTCGTAGTACGGTTTATCCAGCCAATTATGGTTTCAGAAGTCGGCCTAGTGTCACGTGACTGCTGACTGGCTGGTATTAGAAGTTCATATTACAAAAATGGCGGGCAGTTCAGTTTACGGCGTATATTGCCTGGAATTAAGAGTTCATATTAGGCCTCCAGTGGTCTAAACTTTTATTAACAATTCGATGGTTATAACATCTTAAAGAATATACATATTTATATAATACATTCACATGTTCAAAACATTGCAAAAAAACGGGTTAGGGTTGTGTTTTGATATTTCAAATAATAATATAATCGGTACTAGCTAACACTGAAATTCCTGAGTAAAGTACCTTAAGAAAAGAGAAATAATAATAAGTTAAAATGAGGTAATTTTTACCCGCAGGTAAACCAGTAAACAATCATTTCATTCTTTCACAATAAAAATCCACGAAGCTTTTTATTAAAAGCCGACCATCAAAAGATAATAAAAGTAATTATTTAAATACGAACGAAATGGGCCTTTCACAATCCGTAAAATTTCCATATAAATTAAAAGTCTCTTCCTAAACAAGATATTTGACATCAACTTTGGTTGAAATCCAATTTTTACGATTATTCATTTAAATTAAATTAAGAAAGGTAAACCTTTTTGACACTTAAGATTAATTATACCTACTTTTGAATGTAACGTATTTTACGCTCGGGTTCATTTGAAAGCAAAAGCTTGCTCTCAAGCGAATCGGCACTCATATAGCGAAATCCACGTTTTATACGTGATCTCAGTGTACACGTAGAACGGCATAATGAGCTTGTTATTGCTACGTTAGAAGCAAGGAGAGGCATTGTTATGCCGCTTTATTGTATAGACTGGAAAAGTTGGAAAAGCCGGACAAAACACGACATTAAAGTAACTGTAAACCGGGAGAGCGCGAACTCACAAAGTTTGTGTAAAGCGGAAAGTATTGTCGATTGCTGACAAATCTTGATACATTTTAATGACTCTTAATAAGCCATTTTACTCGATAGAAATTTTGTTACTAATACAAAGAGAGTTTTAGGAAATTATAGATTTATGAATTCGATTTATGATATTACGATTACGATAAATGATTGACTTTTGACTATGCTCCACACACGGGACCAGAATTCACCTTGACCGAAGGGAAATTTTAGCTACCTGCTTTAAATTTTATTTAAGGAAAAATTAAGATTGGTTTGCCATAAGCAAGTTTGTGCTTTGAAATCGTTATTTATCTCAAAACCTCTGAAACTTATAACCTTGATAATAGGAAATTAAACAAACTTTTATCTTGGATTGTGTGTTTAAAAAACATGATTTGTGAAACTTTTCTCGGTAAAATATTGTTTTGAAAAATAATCAAATATACTATAGCAAGGTATTTTACAAAGAATAGTATAATATTTTGGAAAAATTTATTTATATATTTTGCTTCTCACTTGGTGTTTTGTTGTAGAAGCATTGACCTATTTAATTGGTAAAATAATCAAGTAAGTAAGTAAATAAAAAACCGGTTGGTCGACATCACTAGTCTCAAAGTTATTACCCGAGCCTACACATAAGGGTGAAGGAGAAAATGCTTATTTAGGGCGAGTGTCTCACTCACACCTCGATTGAGGAGGACTCTTGAAGGTCGCTTTTCAATATTATTTTATAGTTATCACGTAGGTACCGTTTATTTATTCAGTGGAGGATATTTTATTGAACGAAAGATATTTGTAGTAAGGAGTATTTACTTAAATGAAATAAAATATACACTGACTGCACTGACCTCTATATATACAAGTACTTGTATATATAGAGGTCAGTGACTGACTGACTGAAAAAATGGAGCCAACTCCATTTTTTATTTTTTTTCTTGATGAGACCTTATAAAAATGAGATCATGTAAAAAATTGTGGCTAAATGAATTTTTGTAAGGTTTGTCGAATATAAGTTTAATTTTAAAAGTATCCTTCACTTAAAGTTCGCTTTATAAGCGTTCGTTTCCTCGAATAAATTTAATATTATTTATAAAAGTAATAAATAAGGTTTGTCGCATGTAAATTAAAAATAAATAAAACATTTGTCCCAAATCGAGAATCGAAACCGCAACCTCCTGTCGGTTGTCAAATAATATGTGATGATATTTGTTATCTAACATAAACGGCTTTTGTAGTTAAATCCGAGCATTATCATTATAACATTTAGGTAGTAAATAGCTATCTAGATCATAATTCACAAGTTCAAATACGTCGGTAAACAAGCTAAATAATATACTGAACTACATAGATTGTGTGGCAGAGATTCACGTATTTATCTTTGGAGAAATCTCGGAGCTGTTGAATATGGATAGCTTTATTCTAATGAGGTATTTGCGGGCAATTACGAGTTTTATTGAAACGAAGATGTAAATTGGAATCAATACTGTTAAACGTATCGGTGAAGCAATTAGTCGAGGATTTAAACCGTCTTGTAAATTAGAATGGAATAAATCAGATAAAGGGAGATTTTTTATTTTGATCTGCATAAAAATGAATTATTCGTTGTTAATTATTTTTTAAATATCAAGAAGAGATCAAAATCAAAATTACGATTAAAATTGTATTCACTTTTAAAAACATAAAACTTTAATGTATTAACCTTAAATCCTTAAATAATGTTTGGTTTTTTCCTGGAAATATTCAGATAAGTAAACCACGTTAAAGAAAACTCAGCTTAAATAGATACTTTAGCCCTAAAAAGAAAAGGTTGTTGTACCTTATTCAGCGAACCCAATTCATTTACATTTCAAAAGGATAATTTTACGTTTTCCTGTTTCGTATACGTTACGATGGTGGTATTAACCGTTCATTTCTGATCATCGCATAACGCGTCACACGTAAAATACGTGTACACTGTACGTTTATTTTATACATTGATGTTTTTTTACAAAAACTATCAAACGACTTCAAATTTTTACGCATTATTAAGGATAATTAAAAACTACTGGTTACCTCGACCACCTTGGGATCATTCTCTATACAAAAAATATGTATTATTAAACTCAAAAACTACGAATAAGATATCGATCAATGCTAAATGGGACCACATAAAAAGCATCAAATAAAAAAGGAACATCAAGATTGGTTCAGACAGAAAAGTAATTCTGTAACACACATAAAAAACCATTGAATTGAGAATCTCCTACTTTTTTGAATCGTTAAAAAGAACTTGAATTCAATATTACTATTAGAAAACGTCGTAAGACCATTGCTTTACCCAAGACCACTTTAGGATAGGATTCAAGTAATTCAATTCATTTCTATCTGAAATGGATATGATCTGTTTTCCTGTTTCAGTATATGCGTTACGGTGGTTGTGTTAAACGTTCATTTCCGGTCCCCGCAAACGCACCGCATGGCGCCCTGGGTGAAGCGGGTGTTTATCCACATCTTACCGAGGCTTCTCTTTATGAAACGACCGCAGTACAAGTTTGATACCACAAGGTGAGTATTATTGTTCCTTTTGTCGACGAATAAGTACATTTATAGAATAGGTAGAATATTTATTTGTTTTTTGGAAATGCAGAGTGTAAGTCTAGCAACGAAATGGCAAGAACTGGTAATTTTTTTTTCGTGTTTCATTATTTTACTTTTTACTCGGAAATATTTTTAAATGTAGTAGTAAATATAAAATAGAATTTAATATATTTTTATTTAAAAAGTTATCGAAAATGGGCGCCGCAACCAATAGGTTAATAGACTTACACAAAAAAAAACTTTATACTTAACTTTATACTTACAAAAAAAAAAATGCTTTATTGTACACCATTAAAAGAACATTACAAAAAAGAACATTAAACGAAACAAGTACAATGGGCGGCCTTATCGCTTAGAAGCGATCTCTTCCAGGCTTACATAATATATTTAAAAAAAACTTAGACGAAAATACGTAGTGCATATCTATAATAACTGAATACTGTATGTAAAGGCAATTTATAGTTTTCTACTAGAAGTAGAATTATTAATGGATGTTATGGAATTCCTCATTTTATTTGTATTCGTGTTAACAGATCAATCAATAGACTTATTTTAATTTTTGTTTTTCTCTTAAACTAATAAGACAGTAAGTTTCGAACCCCAAACGGGCAAAGCCCAAGTATGTCAATAGAGGTGAGACTGAGCACCTAACTCTCAAACTTTCTTCGACCTCACAATTAAAGTCAAATTAGCTTCATCCGGGTCGCTTTAACAAGTAGGGCTAGCCCACACTCAAGTTTATCAGATTATCATTAGGTACTTACCTCTTTGGCCTCTAAAATCATACGAGTTTTTGCTTTTAAATCTCGAATCAAAAAAGTTACATTAATAGCATCATATTTGACTCTTAATAATTATAGGTACACTCTGGTGTAAAATAGCCTTATCTGAAAGCGGATTCAGCGACAAAGGTGTAATGCGCCCACTCATTCGAGCGGGTTGCCGTAACAACCGCACATTTGTAACCAGATTAAATTTGCAAATGTTTGAAAACACAAACTCGAGAGATTTTATTGTTTGCTTCGCTCCCATGCCAAGGTGTAACTTTAATTCTAATTCTAACTTTCAGAGCAACAATCAAGGGAGTATATAATTAAATTGTAGAATGTTCCTGAATTATTAAATTAAGAGAAAATCAGTGTCAAATGACGATCTAATAAGTATATTACTTATATATTGCAGGTATTAGGAGCATCACTCATTCTTACATTTAGTTCTTAATTAACTAATTATCAAAGGTTTTGCTAAAGAACGTAGCAATGGCTTAATGATCACTCCGTTTGTTGAGATAAGCGGATAACTGAGCCATTAAAGCTTATTAACAGCGACAGGGGTTAATATTATTAAGTTGTGAACACGGGCAAGCAATTATGCGAAACATTGACCGCATATTTGGAGCGGCATCTATAGAGGAGAGGAATTCACGAGTGATTCTTGCGGGCTGTTTCACCAGTCACCGTTGTAATTCACTTGAGTCTATTAACGTGACGAGTGGTTTAATAGGCCGGTACCGCAGTTACCAAATATTACGGAAATGGATCGACGCGGCCAGATTAGCCGCAGGAGCCAAGTCCGAATCAATCTTGAAGTGACTTTATGAACGTGGCCATTGGCGGAACCGGGCTCGGCAACTAGCCTCCCTCCCTATTACTGTGACTGATTCGATAGCTCGGCGCATTCCGAAAAGCGAAAATCACTAAATGCTGGGAGGGAACTTGCAATTTACGGCAAATGGTTATTGTTTTCTCGTCTACGTCGGAGCGTATTTTTATTAGAGTCCTGGAAAAGCGTTGTGCAGGAACATCAGCAGATATTGATAGTTTTTTGTAAACAAGGCCGCATAACTTACTGAGATTATTGCGAAGGCCTTGCCAAAAGGAAGCCTTTGTTGGAATAAAACAGAGGATGACAACTAATTTTCTGGCATGAATGTTTCCTATTTGAAATGGCCATTCATCGTATAACCGAGCTCAGTTTCCTACGATATTTCTTTTTGTATGAACAGTCGAGTCACTGAATCCGCACCGGCCGAAGCTACGAGCGACGTTTAATTTCCGCTCAACCAATTCAATGGTATATGAGACAAAAACTAGTGCTACGATTCATAGCTACGGAGCTACGACGTACTACGCCGTAACAGTGCTACGAGAGTATCCGGAGCGCTACGAATTGAACACTGAATTTTAATTTTCGCATTCAACGATCAAAGTAGGGCGTTTCACAAAACGTATTAGAAGTCGCTTAACTAATAAGAAGTAAGCGATATGATAATAGTTACTGTGATTAATACGAATTAATTTAGCATTAATATATTGAATGGAAGCTAGCAGATTTTCCATTTATGTTGCTTGTCTTTTGTAATGAGAATTTCGAAAATAAGATTCTTGCTTTTGCATATCACTTTAAGTTCAGAACATAGGCAAGTAGAATATTTGCTTCAAGGACATAGTTTCGATCCAAGTTTCATTATTAACAATAAATTGAAAACTAGAAAAATAAAACTATGGAAGAGGAAATTATATAGTAACGTCAATTCAGAATATGAAACGGCTGTTCACTATAAACTGATTATGCATCGTGTGTTTGATGTGCATCAACAGAGGTTCGTGCTGAGAGCCAGCCGCCGCTGGAAACTCCGCAAATTATGCTGATCACGGAACGCAATTTCCATATTCAGATAACTTTTTACTGATTAAAACTAGAACGGTATGCCAACTGATTCGTACCTAAGATAAAATCAGTTAGAATATTTTTTTTTCCTTTAGAGGTATACGAGTAATTGAAAGATTGGCAACTGCTTTTTGTTTTCGTTTCGTTCTTCGAAAGTGACGAAAAAAAACATGTTTCGCTGTTAAGAACTAACCTCATAGTCAGTTATTTGTTGTTCATTGCTGCTAAAATAACGTCCTATTGACTAATTTGTACCTAATAATTCAGAAAAGACTTTTATTTTACCTGACCTAACTATAACCTATTGCAAAAAATAAGAAAGCTGAAGTGGCAGTGCGCCGGCTGTCGCGAAGATTCGACCGCGACTCGGCAAACGTAGTGTATACGCTCTCAAGCCAGGTGGCATGACGATCTGCGAATGACTGTAGGCAGGTGCTGGATGGCAGCTGAAAAAAGGGCGCTATGGCACTCATTAAGGAGGGCTATGTCCGAAAGTGGACTGATATAGGTTGATAATAAGGAACCTTTTGCTACGGAGAATTACCTATTAGTTTTTTTGTGAAGGTCACGTTACACTGCGTGCGGCGTAGTGGTGCGATGCGGCGGCGCTGCCCGGCCGCTGTATCCGTACCGGCTGGCGGCTGCTGATGATGATTGCTGCGCGCCGGGCGCCTGGCCGCCGCCCGCCCCCCCGCCGCGACCTCTCACTCGCACGCCCAGCAAGGAGGACCTCACGCATACCACCTATCTCAACTCAGGGTGAGTCGAGACAATAAGATAAATTTATTTCTTAGATTCTTACAGAATTACAATTATTTAGTTATAAAAAAGAAAATACATTTGAAAGATAAATTAGTTAGGTTTAGTTGAACTACGACAATTGTATTGCACCAATAGAAAAACCCGTTTGCTTCCTACACTAGGTCTTTGTAGCCTGTGTTGTAGGATAACAAAGACAATGGGTTTGGTAGATCACATAGGTAGACTGAACAGAGTAAAGGCCGCTCTCTTGAGGTAGATAGATAGATAGATAGATAATACTTTATTTCAAAGCCTTATTTAAACATTCATTCCTTAATTAAACTAATCCTAAAGAGAGGCAATGGAATTGGCGGCCTTATCGCTTAAAGCGATTTCTTCCAGGCAACCAAGGTGTAGGGAGAAAATCATAGGATGGCGGTGCTTATTTTAAATATATACAAACTAATTATCCTAATACACAATAACTAAGATTAATATACTAATACATACCTAGCTAACATTTTATTATCCTAATACACATATACCAAAAAAAAAAAAAAAAAACGTATTAATAAACTAATACATAGCAACATACCTAATAACATTACCTACTGAAAAATTTAAAGGACACGCTTACAACCTAATTTGATGTGATACCTAGATAGTGATTATACACTTTTCTTTTGAAAGAGTGTTGTGATGTAGCCTTTTTTATATCAACTGGTAGCTCATTCCAAAGTCGGACAGCTTGAGCCGTAAATGATGCACTATAGAATGATGTTCGCTGAACAGGAGCCACCAGAAAAAGAATATCAGATGACCTGAGAGAAAGACCGTGCGAAGAGTGAAGAAACTGAAATCTCTCTTTGAGATATGAAGGGGATAAAGGATTCAACAGAATAGAATAAAGGAGAGAAAGAAAATGTAGGTGACGGCGCTTGCGAATGGGAAGCCACTTGAGTTTGGCTCGGTAGGTAGACACATGGTCGTACTTCCGGAGACCAAAGATGAACATGAGGTTGGTCCGATTGAGACACTATCGTGTCCTAAATCTTTTGCACATGATTAGTTATACTTTAAATTAGCTTTTTTAGTCATATACAAACTTTTTATCGTTAATAATTGTGAACTTACGTAATTATTACGACTAAAAGTTTTTAGTGTTCACACTTAGGAATAAAATGATTCTATTAGTGAATGCCTAATATTTACTTTCTAAGTTTCTACTTGTGATTTGATAAGCTGATGGGAATCAGAATTAAATAAATAAAATTATCTAACGATGAATTACTCACCTCACTTTTACATTAAAATACTGAACATGAAGACAAAAATGCATCAAAATATAAATTAAATTCAAACGCTTTACATCGTCGGCCAATTAGAGTTTGTTGATGATATTATTTACAATTTCAAAAAGTTATTCGCCCTACGGATGTATTTTCTGTGTTACGGGCAGTGTTAATTGTTTAATGAAAAACCTCAAACACCCCAATGTTTTTGGTTTTAATTTCACAAACATGTGTTCTACTTTAGCTTATAAGCCTCGTTAATTGCTATTTTAATTGCACTTGTGGATAAGGTCGAGTTTTGTGTTTAGCTGATCAGTTTTTTTTTAATAATAACTAGCTGGTACCCGCGACTTCGTCTGCGCATGATTAGTATTTCGAGTACTCGCGATTTTACTTGCGTAATTCCCTTTTCCGTGGGATTGTCGGGATAAAATAAGCATGTGTTATTCCAGCTTATAATCTATCTCTGTGCTAAATTTCATCCAGATGCGTTCAGCAGTTATTGCGTGAAAGAGTAACAAACATCCATCCATCTATCAATCTATCCTGAATGGATAGATTGATAGATGGATACTTACAAACTTTCGCGTCTATCAGTTCAATTCAGTTTGGTTCCCCTAGGCTATACGGGATTTCAAAAATTTCTCACAGCATCTGAACGACGCGTGTGTACGCGTCGTTCAGATGCTGTGAGAATTTTTTGAAAACCCGTATAGCCTAGGGGAACCAAACTGAATTCCGGGATAAAATGTATCCCATGTCCAATCGTCCCGAGTTCCATTCGAATTCATTCACTTCCGTCGTGATGCGTGGTTAAAGAATTCTTCTTTCACCATCTCTCCCAGGGGAACCTTACCGAATTCCGGGATAAAAAGTATCCCATGTCCTTCCTTGTAGTATGAACACAAATCGTCCCGAGTTTCATTCCAACTCATTCAGCAGTTTCGGCGTGATGCGCGGTAAAGGAATTTTACTTTCATACCCTCTCCCATGAGAACCTTACTGAATACCGGGATAAAAAGTATCCTATGTCCTTCCTCGTAGTATGACCTATAATCATGCCGAGTTTCATTTAAATCCATCAAGTAGTTTCGGCGTGATGCGCGTTTACGATACAGACAGACAGACAGACAGACAGACAGACAGACATGAATGAAAAAAATTACAGTTTTGGCTTGAGTATCGATAATAGAGTGCCCTCCAAAAAAAAATTTCAAAATATCTTCAATGTACAGAATTGGACCTGTTACAGTTTTATTATAAGTATACGAGTAGATATCTTATTAATTTGAAATATACCGATTTATTTCTCGGACACTATAGTTTATAAACAGTTTTTATGAATAAAAAATATGACAACTAACAGAAACAAATTACTTAGCTATACCATTGAAACGATAGAACTGCAGAATGTTTGCAAAATTCAATAGGCTGAACTGATTAAATCAGGTGGCTGCGTTGCCTCGCTGGCTGTACCAAACGCAAATTATAAATAAGTAATTACCATTGAAATATTAAAAATGGAATAAAATATTAATAAAAATTCCCGGATATAACGGGAACTAATATTGTTAGTAGGTAGTCAAGTCTAGTAAACTAAAGTACCTACCTACCTACTCAAAATTACTTCAACTAACAGTAGCTTCTTCCTCTAGCATGGGTGACAGCAACAGATTCGGCGGCAGCTGCCTAGTCCACGGCTCGAGCGAAGGAGGCGCCGCCGGCCTGGCCAGCACAGAAGACGAGACCCTTAGTCCAGTGCCGGACCCCCCGCCAGGGTTCAGCCACTCCGCCTGCCCGCCCGAGGTGCATCGGACTTGCTTCTGCGTCAGGTTCATAGCGGAACACACGAGGATGCTCGAGGAGTCCACCAAAGTAAGTCATAACTACTTACGCACCACTTCAGGGGCCGAATTCCATTTATTTCAAAACAAAGGCCTCATTCTCTATATCTCTACATCTAGTAAGATCAAAATGCCTATTTATGTACAGTATGAATGCATAGCATACCTACATTAACAAATGAGCACTGTCGCGATAAACAATACAAGTAAGCGGTTGAATAACGGCTTTTGTTTGACCGTTGATTAAGTAATTTATGATCAATCTCATGTAAAATTGTTGTTTTTGTTTCCGATTTGACATTAACAAGACTTTTTATCGGTGGTTACTTAATCAATGTACAAATAACCGGCTCTGTTGAACCGTTCCCTGGCTTGTGTGATGGCTTCTAATGTGCTCACTCATCATCACTCGTCATAGGAAGCATAAGAACAACCGACTAGTGAATTTATCCATTTTTTTTTTTAATTGTCGTAATAACATTTTCAAAACGCTCCTTTTACCCTCAGGTAAAAGAAGATTGGAAATACGTGGCGATGGTTCTCGATCGCCTGTTCCTATGGATTTTTACACTGGCAGTGCTCGTAGGCACAGCCGGCATCATCCTACAGGCACCCACGCTGTACGACGACCGAGTGCCCATCGACAAGCACTTTAACCAATACGCTACCTCTACGCTCGTGCGGTGTCCACCGCCCACGTAATCCTCATAGCATTTAGTTCAACCAAGATATCTGTGAATTGCCTATCGATCTAACCGCTCAAGTTACAATAACTCATATAGCGGATTAAATGACTGCGACCAATAGTACGTGATTGTATCCTCCTGTCAAACTCAAATAAAAATAAATAAATAAAATCAAATAAAATTCAAGTTACATTTTTTTATTGTTAACATTATTAATATACAACATAACACTTATTGGATACCTAATCTGAAATTCACTTTCTTGTTGTGGTTCTTTTCATCAATACAGGTAAAGCTGATAATGATTTTTCTAAATCGACGCTAAGCAGAAAATGTTTGATATTTGAGTTTTGTACAAATATTTTACCTTGAGAACGGCTCGAGTATTATTAAAATTGTCAGACATTTCACAGGTATCCTGGTCGCATTATCTGTTTGCGTTGATACAACACTATAATTCACTGACGACAGAGTTGTAATACTTACACGGTAAATCAATTGAATCATATTGAATCAGGTGTCGTATCAACTCAGACGCAATAAGTAAGAAATTACAGCGGTATTCTCCGCGGCTCGCTCGTGATCAGTAAGACAAACCAATGAAATGAAACAAGCTTCTCGAAGGAAAAATGTCATGTTTAACTATTTTTAAGACTGATAGAAAACTTAACGAATACCTAGTCACGAGCGGGTTGCTGGTGAAAGATACTTCGCCGTTGCATCGCAACACCCAACGCACACCCGTCCCGCCCGGAACGTGTTCTATTCGACGACACGACATTTATCTATTCCTAGTATTAAAGTATAGTATTTCATCTTTCCTACTTCCTTACTCTTGCACCTAGTCTTACGCTTCATATCTTAACTCGTAAGTTTAATTTCCTACGCTCAAGCCCCAAACTCTCCATCGATTGTCAACTTCGTAATGTGACAATAAATAGGAAAAGTATTTCGTTAGCTTTGTGATAATAAACGTACACATCACCAATATTGAAGTTAGTGTAAGAAACGATACACCACCAAGTAATATTGTCTGTGTTCAATAAATGTTTGTACTTAGATAGTAGAGTCGTAGAGCATATCTCTTTACTAAACATACAATAGTACCACCGTGTATCAAGTATCCTCAACACAGCACGCTTTATCTAACAGTTAAGTAATTAGTTTTCACGAGTAATTTAGGCGTATTCATAATATTAGCGCTTAAGTAGACATCGAATCTATGATAATCATTTGGTAAGTCTTACTGTTACTATCAGAGTAGGTAATCCTTCAATCTCTTCTAAGTGTATGTGATTATTTTGTCGTAGAATAGAACATGTACTTTACATATGATACGATTTTATTAGAACGTATATTTTAAGAAATTTGAATGAAATATTTTACTCAAATGATTGCAAGGCATGCGAATCGAAATTGATTTACTGCCAAATTTTATAACTAAACTATAAAAAATGTGTTTTGTGGCAGAATCATCACGAATAGTTCAACACTGCATATTTTTATAATCCCATCAAACAACCCAGAAATATTTTATGACATCGTAAAATACCTAAATATTTGTAACAATTTAAGTAATGGTTGCTCAATTTTAGAAATGAGTGAATTTTATTGTGGCAATGTACCCACCTACTCAAATTAATTGTCTGATGCGCTGTATTGTTTTACTAATGTTTTGCAATTTTTACTTCGTTCATTTATATGAATTACTTGTAAATATTGCAAAAAATTTAGCAGCATGTGAGAGCAAGTGTACCAAATTTCAAAAAGGAATTGAGAATTTTATCGAGAGCCTTTTGAAAAACTTTTCATAAAATTAAAACGAAATGTTTGTACAAAGTTATAAAAATTTAATAAGTTAACATTATCTGAAAATTAATAATTGTCAACGACGTAATTCCAACAGCACTTAGAATAATTACTAAGAGCGATTATAGAATGTGTTGGTGCATAGCATTAGGGACTTACCATAACTATTAATTAATATGATTACGAATAGACAATTAAGCACGTTGGACTGCTCGCAGTAGAGTAGCGCGGCTCAATAATAAAATTGTAGAATAATAAGTTTGTAATTACCTATTTATATTGTTAATAAAACCGTTATACATAGAAATTAGCATTTTATTCATTGTTTCCTTTCACCTGGCAACATTTCAAGCGTGGAAAAAACACTTGGTGCTGTTTTTGTATTTTTCAGTACTTGTGCCATAATTGCAGCGGCTTTCCTGCTCTTACCCAATAGATGTAAAGCGCTTTCTAATGTTTTTTTGTCACTACTCAACAGAGAGTGGTAATCATCGAAATCTGTTGTAGAAAGT
The DNA here is from genome assembly GCA_944547425.1 of Eupithecia centaureata. Lineage (NCBI taxonomy): Eukaryota > Metazoa > Arthropoda > Insecta > Lepidoptera > Geometridae > Eupithecia > Eupithecia centaureata. The sequence goes on from OX155687.1 coordinate 8,525,572, forward strand.
TTTGTAGTTTGAGGCGCTTTACTAGTTGTGAGAACCACATGAGTTCCTCTTTTAGCAAGTTGATTTAGTTGTCCAGTTGATTTTGAAGAATTTATTTTTGTAGAAACCATAGGCTTGCTTCTTGTCACGATTCCAAGTGACGTCCCAGCAGAAGCAGATTTTACAGTTGATGCAATGCGTGCCCGAGTTTTAACAGTTGAATTGGAGAGAAGTTTTTTGGAAGAAATCCTAGGCTTTCGTTTTTTTGCCTTCCGTTTATTTGTTTTCGCAGTATTAGCAGATTTCACTATAGAAGATGAAATGTTTACTCGAGTTGTATCAGTTGATTCTGTTAATACAGTTTTTGTGGAAATTACAGGCTTGCTGGTTGTCACCTTTTCAGTCGATTTCTTAGTATTTACAGACAAATTGGATGAATTGCTTATCTGAGTTATTGTTGATTCGGAAGGAACGTATTCAGTTGTAGATCGAATGCTCGTCCGAGTTGGATCACTTGATTCAGAAGGCACATATTCAGTTGTAGATCGAATGCTCAACCGAGTTGGATCACTTAATTCAGAAGGAACATATTCAGTTGTAGATCCTTTGCTCGTCTGAGTTGTATCACTTGATTCAGAAGGAACATATTCAGTTTTAGATCGAATGCTCATCCGAGTTGGATCACTTGATTCAGAAGGCACATATTCAGTTGTAGATCGAATGCTCGTACGAGTTGTATTACTTGATTCAGAAGGAACATATTCAGTTTTAGATCGAATGCTCGTCCGAGTTGTATCACTTGATTCAGAAGAAACATATTCAGTTGTAGATCGAATGCTCATCCGAGTTGGATCACTTGATTCAGAAGGCACATATTCAGTTGTAGATCGAATGCTCGTCCGAGTTGTATCACTTGATTCAGAAGGAACATATTCAGTAGTAGATCGAATGCTCGTCCGAGTTGTATCATTTGATTCAGAAGGAACATATTCAGTTGTAGATCGAATGCTCGTCCGATTTGTATTAGTTGGTTCAGAAGGAACGTATTCAGTTGTAGATCTAATGCTCGTCCGAGTTGGATCACTTGATTCAGAAGGAACATATTCAGTTGTAGATCCTTTGCTCGTCTGAGTTGTATCACTTGATTCAGAAGGAACGTATTCAGTTGTAGATCGAATGCTCGTCCGAGTTGTATCACTTGATTCAGAAGGAACATATTCAGTTGTAGATCGAATGCTCGTCTGAGTTGGATCACTTGATTCAGAAGGCACATATTCAGTTGTAGATCGAATGCTCGTCCGAGTTGTATCACTTGATTCAGAAGGCACATATTCAGTTGTAGATCGAATGCTCGTACGAGTTGTATTACTTGATTCAGAAGGAACATATTCATTTTTAGATCGAATGCTCGTCCGAATTGGATCACTTGATTCAGACGGAACATATTCAGTTGTAGATCGAATGTTCGTCCGAGTTGTATCACTTGATTCAGAAGGAACATATTCAGTTGTAGATCGAATGCTCGTCCGATTTGTATTAGTTAGTTCAGAAGGAACGTATTCAGTTGTAGATCGAAGGCTCGTCCGAGTTGGATCACTTGATTCAGAAGGAACGTATTCAGTTGTAGATCGAATGCTCGTCCGATTTGTATTAGTTGGTTCAGAAGGAACGTATTCAGTTGTAGATCGAATGCTCGTCCGAGTTGGATCACTTGATTCAGAAGGAACATATTCAGTTGTAGACTGAATACTTGTCCGAGTTGTATCACTTGGTTCAGAAGGAACATGCTCTGTTGTAGACGGAATGCTCGTCCTAGTTGTATAGTATGATTCAGAAGAAACAAGTTCTTCAGTTTCTGTAGTAGGAAGGTTCGTTTGAGTTGTAAGAGTTGATTCAGAAATAACACTCTTTGTAGTAATAAATGGCTTGATGCTTGTAACGGTATGGCTCAACGTCTTGGTAGGCATAAGTTTAACAGTAGTAGATGCAATACTTGTCTGAGTAGTAACTATCGATTCAGAAGGACCACCTTCGGAAGAAATCGTTGTCAAGATTTTAATTGACTTCTCGGTAGTTACTGGCATTACGGTTGTAGATTGAATGCTTGTTTGAGTTGTATCGTTTGACTTACAAGAAATACTCTCATCGGTAGAAATTTTTGTCTGGGTTTCACTTGACTTCTCGATCGTAACTGATGCAACAGCAGTAGATAGAATGGAATGAGCTGCATCAGTTGATTCAGAAAGAACACTCTTAGAAGAAATCACAGGATTGCTACTTGTCTCAATATCAGTAGACTTCTCATTAGTCAATGTAGTATTAGTAGTAGATGGAATGCTGCTCAGATTGGTTACGGAGGACTTATGAACATTTCCTGTAAATAACCCCAGCCCGCTACCTTTCACGGTTTCAGACAATTTCTCTGTCGTAAAATATTTAATATTAGCAGATGGAATGCTCGTCGGAGTTGTACCTGGTCCATAAATATTTTTTTTTGTAGATCCTCCTGGCTTTTTACTTGTAACAGATGCAATAGATTTCACGTCCATAACGGATTTAATAGCAGTGGATGGAATGATTTCCCGAGTTTTAAGCGGGTTTATGGAATTATGTTGTTTTTGCAAAAGATATTTCACTTCTTTTAACTCTTTCAGTTCTTCTTCTTTCCATTTTTTAAGTTCCTGTTCTACAATCGTAGTTTTATTCAAATCCAATTCTTCAAGAACCGATTTTATTTCATGTTTCAATTCAACTTTATCAAAGCTATTCTTATCAATTTTGGTCAATACTTTTTCGAAAACCTGCTTGATTTCGTGTTCTGTTTTGTTTTCGTGGATTATTTCTTCATCATGCAGTTTTTCAATTTGTCCCATGACCTTTTCAATAGATTTTTTCTTTTGTTCTATTTGAAGTTTTACAAAGTCTTCGTTCACATGCTTCGACAAATATTCGAGTTCCTGTTCTAGTTTTACGTTCATATCAGTGAGCAGACGAGTTTCATTAATCAAATCTCTTTCAGTTATTTTTATTTCATTCTCCTTTTTATTGATTTGAGGCGTACTTTCTACAAATTTTGGTAGAATTTTTTTGGTGCTTGTAGTTTTAGCGACGACACTGATAGCATTTGGTGAAATGGTGGTACTGGTAGTACTAGAGCTTTGACCAAACCTAACTTGATTTTGAGCTTCTTCTTCTTGGCATTTTTTATAATAGTCGGGTACTGTGTTGTTTCCCGTGTATACTTGTCGAATAGCCAAAACCGTGCAATCGAATGTATCCTTCAAGTCTGTTGCTGCATCACTAAACAATTTACCGACACTAGATTTCCATGATTTCCAAGAGGTGGTAACTTCGCCGAAAAATGAAGCGGATGTCTGAAACGAGGTTTATAAACCATAAGAAAACACAATAATATAACGAAAATATGTAATTAGGTAGGTACAATTTGTTTTTTACCTGCTGTGTTAGCACCAGAGAAATAAATATCACTGCGGTTCTCATATTCATTTTAATCACACAATATTGAGTGTTTTTTATTGTTTTTGCAACTTTATCAATTCAAGGCGGAATATAGACTAATTAAGTATCGCTGTTAATAGCGTGCCTCAATAGGTTTATACGTGTGTTGTGTTAATACGTGCTTATTTGTCTTGTTATACGTATGAACCAACTGTTTAAACACCTATTTATGTACATGTTGGTACTACTTAAAGAAATCAGTAAATGGATAGGATAAAACAAAGAACTCCGTAATTAGCAAATATCATTTATGAGTTACTTACAATATATCACATAAAGTATACTTATTTTACTACAAAACACCTTGGAAGTGACGAAAACACAAAGCGCCCTGCCTATATGATATGAGCGTGTCAAACGCGACATGATTTAAAATAAAATAGTTTCATTGATCTTTTAAAATTTGTCGAATTGTATTAATTAAAATGTTTATTTAGGTGTTCACGTAGTCAAGACCAAACATGAAATTCTCATCTCAAATAGATAAAATTTGTTTCAATTTATATACCTACTTACAATAGGTTCAAAACGATTTATTGTCACACAAATATTTGTTTCTAATAAACTGACATGCCCACGTTTGAATATTAATTGACAATTTTATATGGTTTGAGTTATTACAATTGCATTTTACGTTAGTTCAGGCGTTACACATTTGTTTTTACTATAAATGAAGATCTCCTGCGATGTTATCAAAAGGCAAATTAACTTGCAAAGCTGCCAGGTCATAGTGACTGCATTTTGGCACAGCTTGAGCATATTTTATTAGCTACAACGATTTTATACATTTCTTAATAAATTACAAATAAATATGTATTATACAGGTACGTATACAGCGTGTAGGTACATCAAAAGGTGCTTTTTATGTTTTAAAGTTTAATAAAAATATGATTCTCAACAAAATATAAGTCTTTATAAAACTGAATTGATTTACTATAAATCTAAAAATAAATTAGGTATATCATGTACAAAATAAACAGTGGTATAGAATAAACAGTAGGATACTAACATTGGAATGTTACACTTCATCTGTTCTTTTTAAAGTAACTAATAAAATAATGTTGCCTTTATGTAAAGCTGTTTTGGCAATGCTTGGCGGAGCTGAACTACTTAAAACATAAATTAACATACAATAAAAAATATACGTTGAAAATAATACTAAACACTTTCACAGATTATATTTATAATTAATTGATCATATTAAATATTTAGCCAACTAATGGCACGTCGTTTATATCCCTATCAATATTTAACTCGTAAAAATCATCTAGTATAAAATACCTAACACTATATTGAACACTGTAATCTTGTAATCGATTCCACTTTCAACATCCAGACACTTTTTTGGCAAATCAAATGCAATTTTTAAAATGCTGGCTTTGGGATTTATTTTCTTGTGTTTCTGATACTTATAAGTTTATAAACCATCGCAAAATATTATGTGAAAGTTCAGACATAAAATTGAAAATATAAAATATAATATATAAATGTACGAATAATAATTATTATTATTATTATTCGTACATTTATATATTATACCGATTATAATCGGTCTATGCACTCAACTTTTTGTGGACTAACGTAGAGCTACGAATACGTAACAGTAAATACCATATAAATTAATCTAGTGATATTACAAAATTGCTTTTGATACACGTATTTAATGAGTAAAATGTTTTGTAGTCGTTGGATGTTTTAAGTAACATGTTGTTTAAGGGCTGTTAATCAAACGCCAACATCTTGTTTTATGAGGATTGTGTAAAACGTTACATACACAAGGGGGGTGCTTAGTGACGGGGTGCCCGTTTAGAAGGGAGGGGATCATCTAGTCGTACATGAAGGGGTGGTCAGTTAGGATGTTTGATCCTAAGCGATGCCTAACCCTCAATAGAGGTCGATCAACTGTTCAAATGCCGGCGCTTATTTACACTTTCATTGCAAAAGCCCTTCAACTTTCTTTCAGAAGCTGAGCAGTGAATGTGTTAACAGCTTATCCATCGATCTAGCGGGCTAATTAAAACATCCGACGGCTACGTTATGTAATGTTATAGAAAATATTAACTTACACAAATATATTTTAATTTGTAATTGAGTATAGTATATGTAGTCAATTGATTAATATTTGTAGTAAGATGTTTCATAAAAATGATTTCTTTTTCGATTAAGATATGTTAGAAACAACCTACAAAAGTCTTATGAGAAAAATTACACGACTCCTATAAACGGAACCTCTATACCACAACAAGGAAGTTTCCAATTTTTTTTATTTATATGTTAAAAAATAAAACTATACTCACTTGCAATAAAGCACACTGATTTTTTTTCCAATTATCTTTAGAAATGACGAATTTATGATACTTTTCCCGTCCGCTTTAAAACTTCTCGGCACGCGGCCGCTCAACAACGTCATGACGTCACAACTCCCGTGAGACGCTCGAGTCGAGTAGTAGTCGATGCGAGGTCACCTCAGACGGTTATTGCTTTTGCTTAAATCAAGACCGAATGGATATTATCGTTGTAGAATCTGTGCAGGACAACATCTACATAGTTTTAAGATTGGTAGTATTTTTCTGAAGGTCTGATTATAAGGTTATAGATTTCAAAATCGTTCGTCATTTTCAGTTATCATCATAGAATAGTGTTGGTACTTGTCTCGAACAAATATAGGCCATGGATTAGCTAATAGTTGTTAGAAAATAATTTATGTACCTACCTACTTTTGTGTAGATAAGGTTTATTTTCTGTGCAGTCGAACATTCTAGAGCTGAAAGTTCTGGACTATACGAGATCAAATACAAATATAAAATATCTATTACAGTAAACTTAAGTTAATTAACATAGCTTGGGTTTGGAACCCTTTTTAAATAAAGAGATACCTGTATTAGAGGGTTCCGCTCTTCCGTAATATACAGTTACAACAATATTGGAAGGCGCGTATTTGAAAGAATAAAATTAAAACACAGCAATAAGCTTTGCAAAAGTTTACTAGCATTTGTGTAGTGTGTGCCTGTGTGTTTGTGACGTGTGTGTATAAGTTTGAGTTTTGTGCATGTGAGTGTTTTGAATTGTGTGTGTGTGTTGTGTGCATGTAGTAAATTACCTAGTGTGTTGAGTTGGTGTATATGTAATGAAGATCATTCGAGAACATTGTAGAAACTTCTGGAAGCCTATAGAACAATCTCTAAGTCTGTAGATCATTCTCGAAATTCATAGAATAATACAGTTTCTTATGAACAGTGATCGTAATTACCTACCCAAAGGTCTAGTGTGCAAGTAACAAGAGTTGTAATACGTCCTCTATAAGTCTCAATTGTCCTCTTCACTAGTCCACTATAATCCCAACGTGATGATGATGATGTAAATATGTAACTTTATATAAATATGATCTGATAATTCCGATCGCTGCTTATTAATGTTCTTGACTTTCAAGTATATCATATCAAGGTTCTCGATCGAATCGAAAGGAAAGAAAGATACAGTGGAAATGACAGAGAGAGATTTAGCTTCCGGAAAACCGTGGAAACTAAGACAAGGACAGCTGACGGTGTGTAGGTTGAATGAAAGGGACAGTTATTTCTCTAGAAATTTGAATTTTTTCTAGTAAGTTTTGTAATGTTACAGGGTACCTATTGGAGATATAAAAGGCCGAACTGACGATTATTTATTCAATCCTAGGAATGGGTACAGTAAACATTAAGTCTTTGGAAACGAACAACTGAATAAAAAAAATAGTGAATGAATAGAAATATCAATAAAGAATTGCAGTAGGTATGGAAATATAATAGCTGTTCTCACAGAACAGTCTTTCAATTCTACGCCATCTTCACATTTAATGGAATTCTCCAATCCGTTTATGAAGAAAGCTGTTCAATTTCGTAAAGGCCCTTTTAGTGAGATCGCATAGAATCATTATGGAAACCGTGCAAGTTGATGCTACACTACAGTATATTATTATTGTATCGTGCCCAAGTGCACGACCTACAACTATTAACTGCACCCGATAAACATTATTTAATGGTATCTAAAAAAAAGATTGGTGCCAAGATATTAGGAGTTAGAAAGGAATCTCTCAAATAAAGAAATACTAGCAGCGCCCCGCGGCTTCGCCCACGAACCAATATTTTGATACAAATTCCAGAAAATTATTGCTAGGAGTTATTGAGTAAACATAAAAAATACATGTTTAATTATTCACTCCATAGATTAGTTTTAACGAGTTTTGAGTGAACGAACCAAGGAATAATTATTTTTCATACAAACTTTACCACCCTATTTAACCGCTTCAGAGGTTAATTTTTCTAAATTTTACTATCCTCTATTTTATTCTAGGTCCCAATATACATATTTACATATCATATCTAAATAACTTAAGTAGTTACGGAGATTACCTATAACAAACGTTCAGACAGACTTTCCCATTTATTATAATAGTAAAATAGTAGGATATTAATAAGGTTACTTAATACTTTACATAGACACTCATACCACACACCGAGTTCCATGTACGTACTAATTGTAAGCAACAAACGACGAAACAGCCGAAAAACGCTTTCCGCCCCTCCTGTACCGTTGACCCGCCGGGAGTTGTGACGTCACAGGCCAAATGCCTCGCGCGTATTTCAAAATTCGTTTGGGATACAGTAAAAGTTGAATAACTTTGTCATTATTCAAGTTATTAAAATAATTCTTTAACCATATATATTGTCATTTAAATGCGCTACAGTTTATATAAGTAGTTTTTATTTTTGCAAAATTGGAAACTTCTTTATTGATAATAATTCGAATTCAGTTAAAGCTTATTTTCATAAACGATTTCAACGATAAACATTAGAAAAATAATATTAATTTTAAACACTGATTATAAACGAACTACATTCTCAAAAACATGCAGCTACCTAATTACTTCATAAGACCGCACGAATAAGAATTTCATTTCATCAAACAACATTAGACATAACTCCGATAAATAGGAACCTTTTAACGATATTTTGTCTTCTAGTAATTGTTTATCCGTACATAATGGAAATTAGTTAAATCATTAATGAGAGATCACTAACAAGACACAAAAACTACGTCCTTACCGCTTTAAAAAGATCATATCAAAATATTTAAACGACATGTTGTTTTGCACCAAACTTCAAAATCTTCCAAAAAGATTTCAATCCACTAAACGCCAGATCAATTCATTCAGATCTTAGCATGATGCAAACAGACATAAAAGATCTAAAAAATAATGTTACCGTATGTAAAACATCAGTGAGCATATCACGGGGTATTAGCTTCCGTATTTTCACTAGAGGTGGATACGTCTTGTTCAGCCGGTGGGTCCAATAGAGTGTCTTCTTGGGAGATGTCCCTCTTGGGAGGGATAGGAGCACCGTTGAGCTTTGGCAATGGCGGTATAGGGGGTATTGGAGAATGCTCCCGTGACGTCGTCGTGGACTGGGCATTGGGCACAGGTAAGCCGTTCGCCATGCGTTGGTAGTGAGGCTTCCATTTGTTGGCCGGCGGAGTATAGTTGAGGTGGTCATACTCCATTTCTGTAATGAGATAAACTTTTGAGTAAATCTAATTTCAACCTTAGATGTATATACTCTTAGTGGAGCAATATACAAACATTTTAATACTTTTTGTTATGAAAGAAAATAAAATTATTTGAGTTATAAGTGCTTCAAGACAAGGAAACTACAAGAAAACTGATTCAATTTGTCTATGCCATGTCTAGACATTTACATTTATCTATGTCAAATATTGGACATGGATTCATTCAATATTATAGCATTTAATAATTTACTGTTCATGATTTCAATCGCTTACCACCAAAACTTTACTAATACAATACTTTTACATACAATCACAATTTGCTATAAAATTTATAACTGCAGGCGTAGCATAGAACAAATTTGCCTCTGAACAAATTTGTGCACGATCTGCAGAACTTTGTTCCGTTGGTCTGGGTGTTTTCTATGTATAATAAAAAATATCTATCTATGTTATGTATTGTATTAAGTATATCAGTCATCTAGTACCCATAACACAAGCACTGCTTAGCTTGGGGCTAGGTGATGCTGTGTGGACTGTCCGGAATTATTTAATTTATATTGGAAATTCAATATTTTAGTTAACTAACTAGTACCCATAATACAAGCTCTGTTTAGTTTGAGGCTCGATGATGGTGTGTTAATTGTCCAGCATTATTTATTTAACAAATACACATTAATGTTACTGCTTTCAATAGTTTTAGGGTCCAAAACTTTCATGAGTATGAGCATTCTTTGAAAAGTAGCCACTATTCAAAGAATGCTCACACAATCATACAAAAATAATTGTATAAATATTTATGTAGAAACATTAGCTAACCGTATCCCTCCTTATGTTTGATCTCATCGTAGACATGGTCCAGTTTGTTGTCGTCCACATACTGGTATAAGTTCGGATTATTGGCATCAGCATCTTTGTTCTTCAGAGACGAAAGGCCGTCGTAACCTGAAAATCAAATATCATAAGAATGAAATGCGAGATTATTCTAGTGATGTCTATTCGCTTCTTACAAAAATAAACTAATTGTCAAATTAGTTTATTTTTGCTGTCAAGCAGAAAGATAAAGCAGTCCTTTTTATTATGAACATAAAATATTTATAAAGCCTTGCGTTCTCATGGTTAGTTATGCGATAAAAACAAAAGGAATTACTTATTGGCCAACACCATGGCATTTACCATATTAAAAATAAAAATAAGATTATATAGGGACTAGTAATAAAAAGAAGATTACTCACTGTCAACAGAACTAGAAGCATGATTCCTCAATTTCTCCAATATGGCGTTGTTTTGTTTGCCCGGACCTAAGTTGTTCAGAATGTGAGTGCCGTTGTTGAGCAACGTTGTGGAATCGTCCGATCGAGTCGAGCCTTGGTACGCGTACACTGGGTTGTCGAAATGTTGTTGTTCTGTTGGCAGAAAAAAATGTTTAAATATATGACTTTTTTATTATTGTAAGGTTGAATTATGTTAACAAGATCCTCGGCTATATGATCTTGAATTAGTTGGGATCGTTAATTGTGAGTGGGACACTAAGGGGAGCGGGGATTTGCGCTCTTTTTAAGAGGGTCTTATTCACATAACTGGCGATTACATCTTAACAACACCTAACGGATCTTTAACTGATCTAACTCTTAAGATTCTTCGCGCATTCTCGTGCGGTAGTAGAGTAGAACTAAGACTGCGGCAGCCGCGCAGAGAATCACCGCGACACACCGTAGAAGTTACCATTTGTGCAAGACATAAGGTACAATTCAACTTACCAGGCTGTGCATTAGGATCCGCGGTGTAATGCACGTGAGCGATCTCCCGCTTGAGATTGCGCACCCTCTTGCGGTAGTAGAGTAGAACTAACACTGTGGCGACCACGCAGAGAATCATCGCGTCACATCGTATAAGCTACCGTTTGTGCAAGACATAAGGTGCAATTCAACTTACCAGGCTGTGCATTAGGATCCGCGGTGTAATGCACGTGAGCGATCTCCCGCTTGAGATTGCGCACCCTCTTGCGGTAGTAGAGTAGAACTAACACTGTGGCGACCACGCAGAGAATCATCGCGACACACCGTAGAAGCTGCCGTTTGTTAAAGACATAAGGTACAATTCAACTTACCAGGCTGAGCATTAGGATCCGCGGTGTAATGCACATGAGCGATCTCCCGCTTGAGATTGCGCACCCTCTTGCGGTAGTAGAGTAGAACTAACACTGTGGCGACCACGCAGAGAATCATCGCGACACACCGTAGAAGCTGCCGTTTGTTAAAGACATAAGGTACAATTCAACTTACCAGGCTGAGCATTAGGATCCGCGGTGTAATGCACATGAGCGATCTCCCGCTTGAGATTGCGCACCCTCTTGCGGTAGTAGAGTAGAACTAAGACTGCGGCAGCCGCGCAGAGGAGCGCAAGGATCACCATTACCGCTGTGAGGCCCGAGGAGGATCCTGCTGAGGATAAATAAAATCGAAATTTAATAAAACACTAGGAGTCGGGGCCGCGCTAGGAATCACTGAATTGACGTCTTCGTCACTTCAATTAAATAAATATTCGACAAAAAGCTATTTTTATGCTGTCCCATTAAAATTTTCATTCAATCAATCTGATCTGTATCTGAGTAATACTTAGTCATATTTTTTCTATTAAGTCTATACTTATTTAATACGTAACTATTTAGAGAATTTTTAAAATACATAAATACATGATTTAATTACTTATTACAAAATAAATAACATTAATAAATATTTTATTTAAAAATAGTAAAACGTAAAACTAAAAAATATTTTTTCAAGCAAATATTACAATAACTTAACCCATTACACAAAAAGTATCCTAGGTAAATCAAGTAACAGCTACGATACATTCTTCCTTCAACGTAGCCTGTACTCTGTTACCATTTGTCTGCTTGAGAGTTTGACAGAACTTAATAAAAGCCATTTAGGATAAATAAATTAACGATAAAAAAATACAACCTTAAAATCTCTCGTACCTTGAGCTGGGTCAATGTGTATGGCGTCTTTGGCCGGTACATCGCAGTTTTCTCCAATGAACCCGCGGTGGCAAAGGCAACCTAGCACCGGATCGCACACCCAGTTACCAACGGAAGAGCAGTTGCATGCCTCCATGCAGTGGTCACCGTAGTAGCCTTCTGGACAAACTGTGGAGAAAATAACATTACATTAATTATGTAATCTGTAACATAATCCAGCACTATTTATTGATTGATAACGTGACTTATAAAAAATAGCTGTATGAAGCAAGTACATATACTTTGATTTTCTGAGCATTCAGTAACCTTCTGAAGGAAAAACTGCCGGTGCTCAGCAGAGCAAATGTGTTGATGACTACTCGAATCGTTAAGAATCGTAGAATTATCTTAGTTCTCAGTTATGTAGTAGACACACCATTAGCTACTTATAGACTTGCAATCTGCAAGAAGTGAAGTGGCAGTGGGCCGGCCATATCGCGCGAAGAACCGACAACCTTTGGGGTAAACGTGTTCTTGAGTGCCTGAGTGGAGACCGCGACTCGGCAAACGTAGTGTAGGACGCCCTCCGGCCAGGTGGGATGACGATCTGCGAAGGACTGCTGGCAGATGCTGGATGCGGCGAGCTGAAGACAGGGCGCTATGGCGCTCATTAGGGGAGGCCTATGTCCAGCAGTGGACTAATGTAGGCTGATGATGTTAATGAGACTTGTAATCTATCTACGGAACTTTCCAAATTTGAACTTTGAACTAACACTGTGTGCAGTAGTGGTTTGAATTGTTTTAAAGATTAAAGATGTTTTTTTGCACGAATATAAGTTACAGTGTTGGTCTTAAAATTAAAATAATATTCTTATATATTCTACCTTAACTAGGCATGCAAATATTAAGATCTATGTATACTAACACTGCGTGCAGTAGAGGTATTGATTTTTTTAAGGTGTATGTATACGAACACTCCGTGCAGTATTGGTATTGATTGTTTTAAGGTGTATGTATACTAACACTGAGTGCAGTAGAGGCCGGTGTATCCTGGTGGACAGCGGCAGTACCCGTCGTTCTGGCGGCAGGCGGCGCCGCGCGCGCAGCGGCATGCGTGCGCGCAGCCGGCGCCCCACCACCCCGCGGGACACGCCTCGCCGCATGACACACCACGCCACCCCGGCTGGCATTGACATTCACCTACATAATACATAATAAAACAGTGTTATTGTATAGTTTGTTCATATATTACTTTACTAGCGACCCGTCCCGGCTTCGCACGGTTTTATTATATGTATAAACCTTCCTCTTGAATCACTCTATCTATTAAAAAAACCGCATCAAAATCCGTTGCGTAGTTTTATAGATTTAAGCATACAAAGGGACATAGGGACAGAGAAAGCGACTTCGTTTTATACTATGTATTGATTGCTATCCTTATCCTTACTACTACTTATATTATAATCACGAAAGTTTTTATAAAGATTTTACGTTTTTGTTGTTTGTTCCTATATGACGTAAAAACTGCTGAACGGCTTATATATCGGCTTAAATTTTGAATAGACGTAGTTCTAGCCCTGGAATAACGCAGGATAATTTACTTTTTAAATGATATGTTTAGTTGATCATAACGACAACCGAGTTCGGCGAGTCGATAGCATTGTGTCAACAACGATACTTTCGATTTTTTTCAGGTATCTTACCTAGTAGTTCCTTGTCCGCACGGTAGAGGCGCTGTACCAAATCCCACACAATGTAGATGTTGTTCATGTCTTCGAGACAATACTATCGGCAATAATAACTCAGCCCTTAGCGTAGACATAAGATATCTCACCAGTAACATGATGGCAGTCGGCTCCGTTCTTACAGGTGCAATGCTTGGCGCAGTTCATGCCGTACGTGCTGACTGGGCAGGGGAACTCGCAGGCCGCTCCCGTGAAACCACTGTCGCATGTGTATTTGCCAGTCACAGGGTCACAAGTTTTGTTATCTGGAAATAATAGAATAATTAAGAAACCGTCCAACACATCCATTTTGATTGCCCTGTTTTCGACCATCATAGCTTCTAGCTCTGCTTAGCTTGGGGCTAGATGATGCTGTGTGGATTATCCATATGGTCGAAAACAGGGCAATCAAAATGGATTTGTTGGACGGTTTCTTCTGTACCAGGTTCACAGATTAACGATGGGTTTTCCTTACACTTAAAGATCGAATTTAGAGTATATTGAGTCTAATAATAAAGTTTATCTTACTGAGCGGTGAGTGCGGACAGCGCTGGCTGCAGGCGGCGCCGTATGTCCCGGGCGGACAGGGCTCAGTGCAGTTCTCCCCGGTCCAGCCGGCTGCGCAGACGCATTGCCCCGTGGTGGCCACGCACGACGAGTTGTTGGCGCACGGACAACGCTCAGAGCATTCCGTGCCGAACGTACCCGGTTTGCATTTTGCTAGGGTCTCGCAGTTTACGCCTGTGGATGCATATTGTTCTCTATTACAAAGGGATAAGACGCAACGCAATGGTTTCGATAAAAGATCAGTTGTAGCTATATCCTATAGCACAAGGATAGTAATAAGAGAATAAAATGTAAGAAATAGTACATTGTTACCCAAGGGTTGAAAGTAACTTATTTAGTCCCGAGACGGGGTTTGGCGCCCGAGTGTATAATCAAATAATCAATATCTTTATTTCTTTAGGCCTACAAAATAAGCACTTAGAAAAGTCAAATTTAATACTATAGGTACATAATTATCAAAATAATATAAGATATAAAGTGATAATTGATTTTCAATGTAACGAGGGCGCCAATAGTTCGAGGGACTAAATAAAGTTACTTTCACCCGAGGTAAACACTGTGCTTTTGGACGATGGACAAATAAATAAAAAAAAAAATAGCAGCAATTTGATTAATTTGTTTTCTCATGTTTTGTATTTATATTTCCTAGTATTCGTAATGAAAAGCACAGTGTTTACCTCGAGTGAAAGTAACTTATGTAGTCCCTCGAACTATTGGCGCCCTCGTTATATTTAAGGTTTCCATAAAAAGAACGCGTGCAAAGCCGCGGTCAGATACTAGTTTACTCAAAATTGATCAACATACATGCAACATGCAAAAGGTGCATATTATAAACATCCAGAAATTAGTAATTTCAAATGAATGGTTCGTGTACATTTCCATACCTTTCCGTGATAGACCTGAGTAAATGATGTGATAATGAAACATTTGAAATCTAGAAAGCCATATAATAATAACCTAACGGGTACAGTGTACAAACATATCAATAGCTGTGCTTACTATGATAAACTATTTGTCAATATGTTGACAAAAAACCTCATGTAAAATTCACATCATCATCATCATCATCATCAACCTATATTAGTCCACTGCTGGACATAGGCCTCCCCCAATGAGCGCCATAGCGCCCTGTCTTCAGCTTGACGCATCCAGCATCTGCCAGCAGTCTTTCGCAGATCGTCATCCCACCTGGCCGGAGGGCGTCCTACGCTACGTTTACCGAGTCGCGGTCTCCACTCAAGAACACGTTTACCCCAACGGTTGTCAGTTCTTCGCGAGATATGACAAGAAGACGGGAAACCACCCAAGTGTCTTCGGCAGAGAGGTCAGACCTGAACAAGCAAATTGCGAAGATGGTACGGCGCGACCTTCGGAGCTCCAACACACGCCTCATTGAAGAGGCGATAGAGCGAAACCGAGGGTCCAAAGTATTCACTCAGCAGCTTGGCAGGAGCCACCTAACGAAGCTTAAAACGCACGATGGGAGGACCGTACTGTCGAAACCGGAGATTTCAGCCGAGATAGAGGATTTTTATGGCCGTCTGTATACTGCACATGCCCCTCGTTCCCGACGAGACGACCTTGATTCTAGAGCCACCCTGACACGCCACTACACCGACGAACTGCCAGACATCAGTCAAGACGAAATCGTGTTAGCTTTGAGGCAGCTTAAAAATGGAAAAGCCCCCGGTGAGGACGGTATAACTTCAGAGCTTCTGAAGGCAGGAGGAGCCTCCGTTATACAGGAGCTACAACACCTCTTCAATACCGTCCTCCACAGTGGGAGAACTCCTAAGGCGTGGAGCGGGAGTTTGGTGGTGCTCTTTTTTAAGAAGGGTGATAAAACTCTCCTTAAAAATTACAGACCCATCACACTCCTGAGCCACATCTATAAGCTGTTCTCACGAGTGATCACGAATCGTCTCGCCAGGAGACTTGACGAGTTCCAGCCACCAGAACAGGCCGGGTTCCGCGGAGGATATGGCACCATAGACCACATACACACAGTGAGGCAGATTATACAGAAGTCCGAAGAGTATAATCAGCCCCTGTGTCTCGCTTTTGTGGACTATGAGAAAGCCTTTGACTCTGTTGAAACCTGGGCTGTTCTGGAATCCTTACAGCGATGCCAAGTAGACTATCGTTACATCGAAGTGCTGAGGTGTCTCTATGAAGCTGCCACTATGAGTGTCCAAGTACAGGACCAGCAGTCTAAACCTATCCAATTGCGCAGAGGAGTGAGACAGGGGGATGTCATATCCCCGAAACTGTTCACGAGCGCATTGGAAGATATGTTTAAGACGCTGGACTGGAAAGGTAAGGGCATTAACATAAACGGCGATTACATCTCACACCTGCGATTCGCTGATGACATAGTCGTAATGGCGGAGTCGCTAGAGGAGCTGACCCACATGCTGGACGGCCTAGCTTCAGCCTCGCGATGTATCGGTCTTGGCATGAATTTGGATAAAACCAAAGTCATGATCAATGGCCACATTGTTCCGGGACCGATCGTCGTAGATGGTCACCTTCTTGAAATTGTTTCCGAGTATACTTACCTTGGGCAGATTGTACAGCTAGGTAAAAACAATTTTGAGAAGGAGGCCAAGAGGAGGATCCAGCTAGGCTGGGCAGCATTTGGGAAACTACGTCAAGTCTTCTCTTCATCCATACCGCAATGTTTGAAAACGAAAGTTTTCAATCAGTGCGTCCTACCCGTAATGACCTACGGAGCTGAGACGTGGACACTCACGGTAGGGCTGGTCCACCAGTTCAAAGTCGCCCAGCGAGCTATGGAAAGAGCTATGCTCGGAGTCTCTCTGAAGGATAGAATTCGTAACGAATACATCCGACAGAGAACCAAAGTTATCGACATAGCTCAAAGAATTAGCAAGCTGAAGTGGCAATGGGCCGGCCATATCTCCGCGCCGTGTGGTGCCGGCTTAGAATAGCATTACCCCAACTCTTCCCGTGGGTGTCGTAAGAGGCGACTAAGGGATATACCGGGGGGTGGGCAGCAGCACCCCTCTAGAACAACCTCATCATCAGACTGCGATCCCCAACCCGCATGCCCAGCGTGGGGATTATGGGCATTACCCCCGAAATGATAGGAAACGCCAAAAAATGGCCCCCAGTACCCGGCCGCCTCGCTATTCCTGGCCATGGTAGCGGTCATGGTAACGGCGGGGCAGGGGGTGCTAAGAATCACCGGTATTTAGGCTACCACACGCTTACTGGAATGACCCTGGCAACGTTTAACGGACGCACTCTGAGGCTTGACCATCATTTAGCGCAGTTGGAAGTGGAGTTAGAGAACATTAAATGGCATGTTCTCGGGTTATGTGAAGTCCGTAGAGAGGGGGAGGACACCGTAACCCTAGACTCAGGCCATCTTCTCTACTTTCGTGAGGGTGATAAAACATCCCAGGGTGGAGTGGGTTTCCTCGTCAATAAGGCCCTCTCTAGCAACGTTCAAGAAATCTCCAGTGTGTCGACCAGGGTAGCGTACCTGATCCTTCGGCTTTCCAAGCGGTATAGCATGAAGGTAATTCAGGTCTACGCACCGACCTCGGCACACTCGGACGATGAAGTGGAGGATATGTACGAAGACATATCCAAAGCCTTACACAACACCACTAAGGCTCACTTCAACGTTGTTATGGGGGACTTTAACGGCAAGGTGGGAATCCAGACTGGCAATGAATCCCGAATAGGCCCGCATGGTTATGGAATCAGGAATCACAGAGGGCAAATGCTTGTCAACTTCCTTGAGAAAGAGGGACTGTTCTTAATGAACTCCTTCTTTAAGAAACAGCCTCAAAGGAAGTGGACGTGGCAAAGCCCCGACACTGTGACTAAAAATGAGATCGACTTCATCATGACGGATAGCAAGCACATATTCAGAGATGTCTCAGTGATCAACAGGTTCAATACCGGATCTGATCACCGAATGCTCCGAGGCACTCTGAATATCAACTTGAAGCTTGAAAGACACCGTCTGATGAAGTCCACGCTCCGACCAAATCCAATCCAAATCATGGCGGGCACCGAGAAGTTCGAGCAGCTACTCGGAGAAAGATTTGTTGCCTTGGAACCCACTGATGACGCTGACGAGAGCCTACACAATCTGGTCAAAACGTTGAGGGATGAGGGCATCAAGTTCTGCAAAAAACAGCGAACTGGCAAGAAGTCCAAACTCTCGGATGAGACTCTGGAAATTCACATAATGATGGAAAATTCACACAGCATCATCTAGATCCAAACTAAGCATTGCTTGTGTTATAGGTCGAGATAGAGATTTTTTCTTGTTATACATTCAAAATGTCCAGCAGTGGACTGATGTAGAAGGCTTATGATGATGATACATTCAAAATACACAATGAAAAAATATCTGATATCGTACAGATATTAATCCAGGGGCAGAAATCGAACCCAGATCCTACTGCGTCGCAGGCGGACCCGTTATTTTTAATGGTTTGAGTAGGAAGAATTCATTTTTAACGTAAAAAGATGCAAAATGCGATTCGCTTATATTGCACTCTATCCAGTTACTTAGAAAAATACTATTCGAATACAAAAAATAACTCCATATGTTAGAAATATACTCGATTTACAAATGATTGTGGTATTAATTTGTATATATCATCCGTCTCCCAAAAATCACTTCCAACGTCATCAGCACTACTGAGCTGGACATACAAGTTAGCCACACAAAACTAGGTCTTAAAACAATAGGTCTTTAAAACTCTTTATCTATTATAAAACAATTGAAACATACCTTTCCACTCAGGTTTGCAAATACATTTCCCGGTCACATGGTCGCAGCCAATCGCGTTCACGGAACAATTGCAAAGACTATCACATCCTTGCCCGAAGAAGTTGGGAGGGCATTTGTGTTCGCAGCGAAGGCCAGTGTAACCTGACCCGCAGATGCATGTGCCTGTCAATTAAAAAGCGTTTTGAGTAATTTTTATAACGTGAATTTAATAAATATGGAAAGAGAGCTTGGTCGTTCTCTAAAGGATTGAATTCGTAATCATCAAATGCGAAAGAAATACAAATTTATTAACATAGCAAAAAGAATTTTACGGGAATTATGGGAGGCAGTGGACCAATTTAGATTGATGGTGATGATGATGAAATTTAATGAAAAACGTTTGCCTTTTCTTGACTTGCTGTTTTATTTTTTAATGTAAGTAACTTGTAACGACTTGTAAACCTGTGGTTTACCACAATACAAATAAATAAGTATATCGTCGAACTAAGTTTGTATTCTAGCAGGATGTCGTCGTTAGAATCCTTACATCACTCCGAGTGTGTGTCATTAACATATTATTTACTAGCGACCCGCCCCGGCTTCGCACGGTTTTATTATACGTATAAACTTTCCTCTTGAATCACTCCTATTAAAAAAACCGCATCAAAATCCGTAGCGTAGTTTTAAAGATTTAAGCATTCAAAGGGATATAGGGACATAAGGACAGAGAAATCGACTTTGTTTTATACTATGTAGTGACTAATAAATATTGAAGTCATATTTTTACTTATGTTATTAATTTCGATGTGCGATGTGTGTCGCTGGTACATGGTAAAACTTACCGTCAGCAGGATCGCAAGATGCATTATTCTCACAATTACAAGGCTGGCGACAGTTGATACCAAAAGTTTTGCCGTCGCAACGTCGATCGCATTTTAGGCCATCGTATCTGAAAGTAAAATAGTATGATAAAAACCTTCCTAAGTTTTACATAAATACAACTAAAATAAGTTAAGATGCTCAAGATTCATCAAAGATTTATTTTAGGTTTTCAGCTCCAATATAGTCTTACGTCTTCCCATGCTAAGACATCGAACGTCTCGATTCACCGTCACCCATTGTTACTTTGTTATATTGGAAAACCAACACTACTTGTATACGGCAGCAGAATATTTCTTATCTGCATTGTAGCTTTTTATGGTTTTCTTAACACTATAGGCAGACTTGTGATTTGCTCTGCGAAATTTTATTTCTCGTGAAACATGTCTGCCAACTGCAGACATGTTAATAAAAAATAAAATTTATTTACCACAAATTCAGTGTTTTCGTACCAATGCCAACCCCCGAGCACGCCCCGAAATATATTGGTCTTTCGAGCCGGATACAAACCAGGCACTTATTACCACAGAGTAACCATAAAGTATAAATAGCTACAATTCACAGATAATAAATTATCCAATTAACAGTGTTGTACGCCATTTATTAATTTATTTTTAAATAACTTACAAAAATTATTAACTTAAAGAAGGCCAAACTAGTTTGTTGTTGTTTTACACAAAATCATCTAAAAATTTGTAAAAGAAACGTGTCACGTAATAGTCGACCACAAATATTTTCGCGTAAGTGTAAGTGAGAGTTAAGTGTGACTTACCCTCGTCCACAAGTACAATCTCCGGTCTCGGGCGAGCAGGTGGAATTGTTCTGGCAGTCACATTCGTGCTTGCAGTTATCGCCGTACCGGTGAGGCGGGCAGGTTTCCTCGCAGCGAATCCCACTATACCCGGGAGCGCAAAGGCAGGATCCTACAAACATAAATTGGGTTTTCATTTGTAAAAGATATAAGAGGGAGTTGGTGGAGAACTTTCTCATCAGAGTCAAAGCACCAGCAGGTGTCGTACCTATTCGACAGAACTATAAAATAAGAGTCAGGGCGTTGTCCTGTTAATGATACCTAGCCGTTTTACCAACTATCATTTTCACACAATACAATTCCAATATTGTTTACTTTTAAAGCACTGCACAGGCAAGTCGCTAGTGTAATGTTATGGTATAATCACCTCGTTTCTCATTACCACAAATACATCTAGATTTGTGCTCGCCTTGGTTGTTTTAAAAATAAACAGAAGGAAGCTGTTTGCTGCCTTTCCTCTAGTAGATTCCTTTGTCTTATGACATTTGAGTTCATCTAACGAGGTTGTATGATAGTGGTAATTCCATGTCGCGGGGTAGAGTCTAAGGGCGGCTGTACACGAACTGCTTCAAGCAGGAACTAGCCGCATAAGCAGTGCTTCCTCGTCAGAATCCATGACTGCAGTAGAAAATCAACAGCTCGAGCGGTTGGTAGCGACAGCTCGAGCAGTCAACAACCGACCGCTCGAGCAGTCAACAACCGACCGCTCGAGCAATCGACGCCAACCGCTCGAGCGGTCCATATACGTCGCTCAGTCGTTAACTGCTCGAGCAGTCTGTGTACGCCACCACAGCAATCTGTGTCGTGCGTGGCTGCTTTCAGGAAGAAGAAACTGTGGAACACGTTGTGGTACTATGCACGGCCACAGAAGAGACCAGACAAAAGACGGGACTGAAGAGCCTCATCGAGGCACCAACCCCATCCACACCCACAGAAAAGCTGAAATTAGCTGTAAATCACCCAAAGTCCTGCTCCGGTTTTTCAAGGAGCTGGGCTGGTTAGGGCCTGTTTAGGCAGGGGGTTAATGCACAATACACTCTTATGCGAGATGTCAGTGCAGATCGCAGTTCCCCCACTTAGAATTAGAATTAGTCCGTGTACGCCCTAACCATGATAGTGACACATTACCATTGATGGGTGAGCAGAGAGCGTTGTTCTCACAGCGGCACGTGGAGCGACAACTCTTGCCGTAGGTGAGTATGGGGCACTGCCGCGAGCACGTCTCGCCGCCCCACCCGGCGGAGCATTCACACGTGCCGGTCCATGGATCGCACCTGTGAAAAACAAATGTAATTAAAGTATATTTATAGTAATAGGCTAGATGCCTAAAGAATAGAATTTCTCAGTCAGTTCGATTTTGGAAAAAAATTGGTAAATCAAACAGAAGACCAAGATCAAGGGCATGAAAGTTGTGAAGTGGGGGCTCGTGACGTCACACCGTGGGACATTTAATAGAAAGACGAGACTGACATAATACATTACACCAAGAGTAATTTCCGGGGCGAGCATTCTCCTCCGTGCTCACACTTGTGAGCGCACACAAATATGTAAGTATACTTACATGTCAGTAGTAGAAGGTTCACATTCGCATTCCTTATCGCATCCCTTCCCCCATTTCCCGTCAGGGCACGCCCTTTGCTGGCAGCGCTCGCCTTGCCAGCCCGGCTTGCAGGTGCAGCTTCCGTTCCGGGGCGAGCATTCTCCGCCGTGCTCACACTTGCATTGCTTTACGCAGTCTAAGCCGTAGAAACCTATTGGGCATACTTCTAAGCACTGAAACAAACAGGTTACATTGTTTTATGAATATGATTTACGAAATATTTAATTTTATCTTGAATACCAAGCTGTAGTTTAAGCATTATTCCACGGAATTTACCAATTGCTCCAGCAATAGTAATTAATGTACCGTCAGTCTTAAGGTTGCAGCACATATATACCGTACCGTTCGTGTACAGTCTACTGCACAACAGTCAAACTCAGCATTAAGGCTGCGATCACTTTGGATATGTTTTCGTCCGAATTTGAATCGTGCGGAAACGTACGAGTACGCATGAATGATCTCATTTACCCATGATGATTGGCAGGTTTCTAGTACTATTGGAACGCTCAGAATGCGATTAGTCGTATAAGTGCGTTCAAACAGTGATCGTACGTAGGACAGTGAGCGCGACCAGTGACTACCTAAAAAAACAAAGTTGAACTTACTTTTTCCCCTTTAAATCCTGGTTCACACTGACAGTGACCATTGACGTGATGGCAACCAGCGCCATTTCCGCATTCGCATGTTTTTTGACAATTCTCGCCCCATCTTCCCATAGGACACCTGTAACATTATAAATTATTAGGATAGCTACTAAAATGGCTGCTGGGTTTTGATTTTTTCTTCGCCAGAGCTTCTTATGCCCGGAACTGCATTATAAGTTTAGGAGTTACAGTCAGGAGTTGAAACTAACCTCCTTTTTCATAATAGTCTGCTAAGTTAAAGCATTGTTTTTTCTCTCTCTCTCTCTCTGTGCTCTTCCATTGATAAGAGTCAGAGTGAGATTTTTTTTTTAATTATTGGTTTAAGACTGGATAACACTGTAGCTAAAAGACGTTAATTTTTATACGTGTAAATCCTATTACACGTATAAAAATCAACGTCTTTTTTATTAAAAAAAAGTTATTTTATCTATATGCAAACAGAAGTCATACTTTGATCCAATCCAATCCACCTGAGATTTTAAACGAAAAACATTAGGCCGTGCTCACTTTGGATACGCTTTCGTCCGAATTTTATTCGTGAGTAAACGTACGATTACGCACGACTGATCCCGACCCTCCAAAGAATAGCTTTTAGACTGCGTGCGATTAGACATACGTATACATTCGTTCTAAAAATTATCGCACGTTTACGTACGAACAATTTTTTTTCCAAAGTGAGCGCGACTTTAGCCAACAGTCACAAAAAAAAGGGTTCCTTTACCATTTTTGAAATTAGAAGGCATCATGGTACAGAATCTGTTACATTTAATTTTATAACTGGTAAGTCACATAGTGTTTTTTTTTAATTTTATTTTACAATGTGGCCATGATCTTCTTTGGGTCATAGGTTCAATGCCGATGGCAGCTGCCATTCCGGTGTGAATTGAATATTAGTAAGTTAATAAATAAGAATAAACTTACAACACACAGAACGATAGGAAAAGTCTAGGCCAGATAAAATATTAAAAAAACATGGAAGACATCATCACCAAATTCGAATTGTACTGATTCAAACCCTTTAAAACTGTTCAAAGGGGTCTGCCGAGTTTGTTCGGTTTTTATTTGTCTTGGTGTGCAATAGAGTAGGTAGGTATTGGTATATTATATTGTTAAATGTGGCTCACTCTGTTGTTTTATGGCGCAATCGTTGCATTAAATACGCAGGCCTGATTGAAAAAATTAGGATATAAGACAATGAAAAGTAGCTCATTTATTATTCCTGGGCTAGAACTAAGTTCTTTCAAAATTTCAGCCCGATCTGTTCAGAAGTTTTTGCATAAAAGAGGTACAAACATCCATCCATACAAACTTTCGTATTTATAATATTAGTAAGGATGTGGCGCCAAAATAAATAAAAATAAATTTATAGCTCTTTAACAAAAAACAAGCTAAAATTATTATTTATATAATATACTAGCGACCCGCCCCGGCTTCGCACGGTTATATTATACGTATAAAACTTCCTCTAGAATTACTCTATCTATTAAAAAAAACCGCATCAAAATCCGTTGCGTAGTTTTAAAGATTTAAGCGTTCAAAGGGACAGAGAAAGCGACTTTATTTTATACTATGTAGTGATGTATATAGACACATAAAGTACGAAGCCGCAGGTTGAAACTTATATAAAAATAAAGTTCTCTCATTCTATATAAACAGTAAAGCCAAAAACATATAAGTCGCCTGGTACGTACTTGTTAGCGCAAACTTCTCCTGTCCAGCCGGCGGTGCATTCGCATTCCCCCCCTAGAACTCTGCATTTCCCTTTGTTCTGACATCTGCAACCCTGGTAGCATACCTCATTGTCAGGACAAGGCTCATCACACCTAAAATTAAGCAAAATAACTTAAAATATAAGCTACAAGCATAAAAACATACTATGTGTTGTTTACATTATACAGGTTGCCACATAATATGTGTATGAAGCCGAAACGGTCGTAAAGGAAAAGTCTCGTTGAAGAAAAACGAAAGCGGGTCCCGTTGAGGTCAAGAATTTACCCCCTTTCGGCACAATATAATGCATGGCGCCCTGCATATAATATTATTAGCGATTAACGCATATGAATAGGATTTTGATAGGTCTAGTTTTGATTAATATATCGGCTAGAGCTTCTCTTAAACCTAGCTAATATCACTACATCGAATCCATCTATCTGTTTGGGAATTATAGGAGCTTTGGGTTGCACACAATAACTGCTGCTCACTTAAACTTTCTCGGTTCTATGGTAACAAGTAGGTAAATTCATAACAAGCGTTCAATTCGGTTGATGAAGTGTTTTCATTACAGCAACATAAAAAGTAATCTAAGCATAACATTCCTAATTAGTTCGAGGAATACGTGGTTTATATTTTTGTAACATGTAGGTTTGCAATGCACATTCGTTTCGCAGTACCTTCTAAAGGTACTCATCATAGTCACTTCAAGCCAAGTGTTCTATGTTGGGTTTTCTCTTGCTTTTCATATTTACTGCTTTTGCACGCGAGTCGGTGAATGAGAGGCGGCGCTAGTTTTCCTTGTACATTCGCCTTTACAATAGGACTTAAGGTGATCCGGTTAATAGTTGATTAACCGGATCCTCACTGTCTCTCTCCTAAGCCTCGCCGCGCCAGTAGGGCGCCCAGGAGCATTGCCCAATCAGAGATAAATTAAATCACAATGGTCCGGTAAACACTTGAGAACAAGTGCACAGTCCACTAGCCGGGTCACACGTAGAGCCGGCCCCACACTGGCAGGTTTCCTCACAGACTCTCTTACAAGACTCACTGCGCCTGGAGCATTTCTCTATCAGGGATAAATTAACTTACAGTGGTCCGGTAAATCCCGGAGCACAAGTGCAAGCCCCACTAGCCGGGTCACACGTAGAGCCGGCCCCACACTGGCAGGTTTCCTCACAGTTGTCGCCGTAGAATGGAGCGTCGCAAGCTCTCTCGCAGGACTCGCCGCGCCATCCGGGCGCACAAGAGCATTGGCCTGTCAGAGGCTCGCAAGTCCCGCCGTTGAGGCAGCGGCATTCGTTCTGACAGTTCCGGCCCCATTTGCCGATAGGGCAGGCTGAAATGAAGATACAAATTAATTTCTTCGTCCCTCGTAAAAATCTGCATGTGCATGTCTAGTTAGGTATGTTCTTTTCGCAGCTTTGCTCACGCTGTACCTGCCTAAGTCACTCGGAGATAATGTAGGTTTTAGTTAGTAATAGAATTTCAACCTTAAACCATAAACGTTTTCCCGTGTGACAAATTCCGGGAATTCCCAAACAATCAAATTAAAATGTCATTTTCGTAATGACGCCGATAACCGTCAAATAAACAACCGACAACCATAATTTTCTTATCAGAATGGCTCGGTTTGTATTGAGGATTATAATTGCAGACTATTAAATCTTGCATTTTTCTTTATTGTTGGTGTGAATTATGACTCATCCGGTCTTCCTTATTAGGATAGGTTTGTCTGTCTGTGAAATGTTGATAAACAGTAAAGGTAAATGTTTACTGAGGCCTATTGTCTGGTCTGGATAGATTCGAAGAAAAATTAAACCAGTGAATACTGGTTCTCATAGCTAGTAGCATTGAGCTAAAATAGTACGAATAAATTACTAGACTACGAAAAAAAAAGTATGTATTTACTTACTTTGAATTGGGAATTTTTTATTAAAAATATCAAATTTGATTTTATCATAATTATCTGTCATGATGATTCTCAATCAATCAACATTATTTACTGGCTGATGAAAGAGCCTTTTTTCAGAGGTCTTGATTTATGTCTATAAGAACTTTAATTTAATCATTTAGATAAGACAGGTACTGTCAATTGAAAAACTTGAGTGGGCTGTCGTTGTAATGATCATTACAACTACTCAGTCCTGGATTTGTAAATAGGCCGTGTAGGCCGCGGCCTAGGGGCGGCAGCGTCCTAGGGGGGCGGCAGCGTCCTAGGGGGGGCGGCATATTTCAGGGGACGGTCACTCGATTGCACACAATAAACCAATAAACCTGTCTACCGGGGGGGGGGGGGTGCAGCTAATAATTAACGGCTCCGTACATGGGGCGGCGCAAAAAAGTGGCCTACACTCATAAAAAATATAAATCCGGCACTGCAACTACTCCTGACGTGTAAAGAAAAATAAGATATACATTTGAATTTGAATTGAACAAATCTGATGATGATTGTTCTTGCCGATTTCGGCTACGGCGCCACAATTTCTGCTAAAATGTTTTTTTATAAATCTTATTATACGCGGACACAAACCAGGGTTCTGCCAATATACTATAAGCCTTCCAAAGATATAACTTATTACGATGTTTTAAAATTTTGTCAGGGTATCATCAGGTTTATAAACATTTTCACTTTCAACTGTTTCAATAGCCACCAGACAGTTATTGGGCATCCATTAAGTAATTACGTGTGGCGATTTCGACGATCTTATACTTAACCCCTCTCCACTTGGTGGATGAGATTGCCATAAAGCCGTAATTTTAATTTACATAGGGTAATCTAAGTGATTGCTTTGGATTTATTAAAGAAACATAACTAAAAGCGGTATTACACAACACGTTATTCAGGGCCCGGTAGTTAGGGCGATTAGGGAGCAAGGCTTGCCGGGTCCGTCCCTTAGGGACCCTAAATCTTATTACACCACTCTTAGTTAGGGTTAGGGTCCCTGAATAACGTGTAGTGTATTACCTCTTTTTGTAGATCAACATTGTATACAAGCCCAAGCTAAGCAGAGCTTATAGAGACTACTAGATAACTAATATATGCACTTAATACAATACATTACATAGATAGACAATTTTTACAAAAGGATATTTGCAAAAAAGTCGTGATATTTGCACCCCCCCTCGCCTCGCTGTAATAATGTGTGCCCTTTACCATAGGTACATAGAGTAAGACTACAGACAACAACTTCCTCTTGATCATTCACTTTCACAATATAAACATGTAGGTATCAGCAAGATAACAATTACACTGTAACACTCATCCGATCGGGCCACGAGTACCTACACACATCCTGTTTGCAACAACTTCTGCCTAGTCATATGTACTACTAAAATTCCCGCTAATAAATCTACTGTATTTTTCAACCGACATTCAAAAGGAAGAGGTTCCGAATTTGACTGTTTTTTTTGCGCTATGCGATAACTTTTTTCTTGTTCGATTTTGATGATTGAAAAATGGTGCTTGTTGTGTGATCCCTTTCAAATTTGATGAAAATCTGTAGTTTTGGAGATATTCTTAATTATCATATTCAGTGGTTACCAACAGTTTTTGAGTTTTCCTTACTAATATTATAAACGCGGAATTTGATGATGGATGTTTGGTCCTCTTTCACCCAAAAAATACTGAACAAATTGGGCTGACTTTTAAATAGACGTAGTTTTAGCCCTGAAATAACACATAGGCTACTATTCGTCCCATAAATCAGTTCCCATGGGATATAAATAACCTTGAAACGTTTCCATAGAAACAACGCGTGCGAAGCCGTGAGCATATGTCTCTAATAATGCGTGAAATTTGAAGGCGGTTGTTAGTTTAAATAACATATAAGCTAACGAGGTATCAACTTACAGATATCGCAGGCAGGGCCGCCGTACCCGTGCGCACAGGCGCAAGTGTTAGGGGCTATACATTGCCCGTGCACACATGAGTTCACGCAGAGAGGTACGCACTGGTTTCCCTTAGGGTCAGGAGCGTAGCCCGAGCAGCATTCCTCCACAGGCCTGTGCTTTAGCAACTTCTGAGTTTTAAAAACTTTACGGAACTTGATCTTGTATTTGGTGCATCGAGGTGGCACGTTAAAGCACCAAGAGTATTCCTTCACTTGATATGCTTCATTTTCCGAGACGCGTATTGTTGTTGTGTAGCTGGAAATAATAAGAGTAGGTATTAGATATGCATGAGTCAACTTTTACGTATTGAATAATCGCGGGGCAGAGGTCATCGTAATGGAAATAAGAAATAATCATAAACACGTTCTTTGCCTACTTCTTAGTAGCCTATTTAATCTAGAGCTGAACTAACAACTATAGCGTTACCCCGATGAACACTAGCGCTACCACTAATTTATTAAATTATCACGTCATAAGGTTTTTTAATTCTTATGAAGTCGTTTTTTAGTTTCGGTAAAGATTTATTTTGAGATTTATTCTTCTTTTTCACCGAACTCTGATTTCGGTGGCGGCAGCGCTGTGCTTGTTTGTAGTCGCTCTAAGAATAATATTAATAATAATTTTTTTTTCGATAACGCAAGAAAGTAAGGGTGATAAATCTTATTCTAAGGCCCATAATGAATACCTTATAGACTAACAAACCCATTTAAATTTCAAACTAATTAGGCTAAATTAATGACCAATTCAAATTGTTTCATAACAAACTTAATCAGCGAAACGTTTGTGTCCTAGGACAGCCTACACGACGTATAAGTATAGAACAGACGAAGCCTTAGCAATGCAACTTTCTTCAGAACGCAATTCATGTATGCAAAAAGAAGTGCATCGATTGATAGCAGCAAAGTTAACTGACCCGGTGAGTAAGAGACAACACTCAGACACCCCTGCGACCCTGCTATTGGGAAGTAAATAAATAATTGGTTTAACTGGACCATGGACGACGGATAACAAAGAACAATGGATGCAACGCTGCATGCTGATAAATTGCGTGTTGATACCTTGTTAAGGCAAAAAGAGAACATTTTAATCATGCTCCTATCTTTTCTCAGGCATGTCACTCCGTTTCAAATTCATGCGCGCCTAGGTGTAAGCTAAATGGAGAGAAACAAATCAAGTCATTTCTTATTTAAGTATCACTATGTCGAAAAGTTATACCATTATAACTTTTTGTAAGTATAGGTTATTAAAAATACTAAGTCTTTTTCTTTTATCATTCCATATAAATACGATGCTGAAATAGTTTCAACAATAGCGAAATATTTATATCAACAACATAGAACTACGCTATAAAATCTGAGTATATTTCCCTGTTCTGATGAAAGAAAGAAAGAAAGAAAATTCATTTATTTGGCCCTTAGCCTAGGAACAAATAAATAACACATTCATTAAATAGCCTAGGTATAAATAACACATTCAATAGTCATTAAACAAGAAGAAGAAACACAAAAATAATAAAAATTAGAAGAGTAGGTAAGGCTACAGTCACAGTTACAGTCAGTCAGAGAGAGAAGTACAGTGATGAACTACAGTCAAGAGCGTCAAACTTTATCATTTCGCTGAATATATCGTCTGCTTATTGCAAGAAGTCATTAGTCGCAAGAAGTCACTAACTGCGTTAAACACCAATGAGTTCGTCTCGATGAGCTCTACATTTTGGTAAAACTCACTAATTTGTAGCTTTTCAAACTTAGAAGTTACGGCTTGGTAATAAATCACAAACGTTTGAATAAGTTTTGCTAAAATTCATTAAACGGTTTGAAATGACTTCTATCAAAGCGAGTTACATCTACACTGAGTTCATTATTTACACTTAATTACTATTATAAAAACATAATTAATGGTAACAGAATGCTATTCGCATTAAATGACTTCTTTCAGAACAAATAACTCCAGTTTATTTAAAACTTTTTATGACAAGAAGTCATTATCTTTTCATTTTTATCTTTAAAAAAATTGCAGTGGTTGAATTTTCCCGGATTAAAATTACTTTGAAAAAAATTGCATTTCTCTTTATATTTGAGTTTAAATTATTTTGAAAACTGTCGTAGTTTTGAAGATAAAGGCTCTTAAAGTCATAAAAAGATAAAAACAGCTTTTGCCAAACTTTTGGTTTTGTCGGTTAATGATTTCTTGCAGTAAGCCGACGATATATACTTTAGACGCGTCATCATCAAATAGCCCATGTAGGTACTGACCGCAATTTACATAAACAAATAACGGGGGTTATTGAATCGAACGCGTCAGACACATAAAACAAAACGTTATGTGCTGTAATGGTATAATTGAATGTTGTGAATGAGTTTTCATAAATAATACCATTGTCTTGAAACTAGACAACGGGTAGGTGAGCTATTCTAATTATTAGGCATGATATGACTAACTAATACAAAAATTTCGGCTCAGATACTTTTATTGTTTTCTATTAATACCTACACCAGGTATTAATAGAAAACAATAATAGTACATATATGTCTTTAATTTACATCAATCATCAAATTCCCTAAACACAAGTTTTACTTATTTTGGTACAAATTAGTTATTGTCATTTAGGATTATTCTGATGTGTGAAGTACCCGTCATAATTAAGTCTCTAGGAAGTTTGTTTATTTATTAGTTTTAAACTGAATGTAACTTACCGAAAACCTAATTCAGGGAACTGGCACCCTTTATTCCCCACAGTCAAAAAAGACAAGGTAAGTTTTTAATAATTTATTTCATAGCATTTGGATTGCCATCAGCTTAACTAATTACAATAGAATTTAAAATAGACATAGAAAGCTAATAATAGGCATTCACTTATAAATCATATTATATACCACATAAGTGTGAACACAAAATTTTTTTTCCTTCGGAAATTGCGTACTTCATCATCACTACATAGTATAAAATAAAGTCGCTTACTCTGTCCCTATGTCATTGTGTCCCTTTGAACGCTTAAATCTTTAAAACTACGCAACGGATTTTGATGCGGTTTTTTTAATAGATAGAGTGATTCAAGAGGTAGGTTTATACATACAATAAAACCGTGCGAAGCCGGGGCGGTTCGCTAGTAAATTAATAAAATTAAACTAAAAAAACAGTAAGTATTTAATTATATAAAGTAAAACTAATCATATGCAAAAGAATATAAAGGAAAGATGAAACACGAAGGAAACTGAAGCTTTAAGTTGACTCACTGGACTCATCTCTTCTAGTGTCCAAAAACCAAATCATATCAGATAACACAATAGTTACCTACTTATTTTATACTTATCTTCCTATTTGCTTACTGGTTACTACCCATCACGTAATTGCAGCTAAATTAATAGATTTACTAAGTATTGGAGTAGGTTATTTTAAGGTAGTACTGAAAAAAACATATTTCAAAACTAGTATCAATAATTTATTGTCTATCAATCTACATTAAATATTATGAAATAATTTAAACCTAAGTTTATAACTCTATCGCAAACGTATGGTATTCTTACGGCGCACTAGGATATGTTAGAAGAGGTACCTAGGTATTGATAAGATGTGTTTAGGGTAATTTGTTTTGGAAGAGCGCGATTCTCTAACAGAGGTTTCTTTACTTGAAAGTGTCAAACGCCTTATACACTATTGTGACTTAGGTTCGAATAATAAAAACTTTTTCATTTTGTTTTAGTTACGGATTAGGTCACCAAAACTAATTCATTACGAACGTGATTGGTCAACGCTCCATATTTATTCATAATTTTTAAATTATAAACTGTAGTTAAGACATTAAACTGCATATCAATAGAATTGTTTATTCTGAATATAATTTATTTAATTAATTATTCGTCGTATTTAGTTGAGGAAAATGCAGTTAGATTTTAAAACTACGAACATTGGCAATAATAAATATTTTATTTTTCCAGAATAATGCGTCGGACATGACATAAATAAAAGCAACTTTTTACCACAGATGAGGATAAACCACTTATTACTCCCTTTACTAACGCGAACCAACCTACTTATATTAAGAACGCGAATGTTTGTATGTCCGGATGTTTGTTCCTCTTTCACGTAAAACCTAGTGAGTGAACGACTCGGGTTGAAATTTTGAAAAGACGTAGTTCTAGCAATGGAATAACACAGCAGATACTAGTTTTATATAAATTAAGTATTTAAACTTTGGTTCATAATTGAGTAAAAAAGCTCTTAACTTTTGGACTGACCTAATCCGTGAAATATATGATTAAAATTAAACAAGAGAGAAAATTTGATAAGGTAAAGGTAAGGTAAGATAAACAAATGGATTTTGTTTTTTTTAAAGCACAAGTTACTCACGGTTCCTGTCTGGTGCACACATTTGGTCCTTCGAGCAACGCCTGCGCCACCGCCAATAGCGCCAAAAGCGTGCTACTCACACGCCACATTTCGACTTCTGTTCACGCTCTCTTACAGTGCCCCATAACAAATCAATTGATTTCCACTGCTTACTGGAAAACAATCATTCAAACGCGAGCGCGTCTCTTCGTCCTCCTTGTTATTTGTTAGTGTTGTTTCAGCGGTTACCTGAAAAGGAATAAAACTATTGTGAGCATCATTTCAATTCTTTTAAACATAAACATTTGAGGTATTATAGTAACATAGGTATTTAAACTCGTTGAATATAAACATCGAAGGGTTTCTTATTTATACTAAAGTCATACGTTTTTATATGCATAATTATTTAATTAGATTCGCAATTAGACGCGTCAGCCAATCCTACTATTTACATACACAAATTATTTATTTATTTATAATTATTAGATTCGATTAACTTTAAGCTTGAAACAAAACCTACCTCACATTTGAAAACGGTTAGATTGAGTAAATACCTTGAAAATGTATTTGCAATCTGTGTGTAATGTTTTTATGTCGTTAGAAAAAACTAAAAACACATTACAAAGATCAGCCAGCATAAAAACCAAGGCCGACATGAGAAATCTGTCACAGCATTGTAGAAGGCACGTTTATTATTATCGCCATTTTCAAAGTGTAAATATGTGGTTAATACGCGGAAATATGCACTCAAGAGAGAAGAGTGTAGAGGGCACCGTGCCAAAACCCAATACTATTACATATGCTGAAATAAATGGGATTCATTATAATATCTCACGAAACGTTTTAGTCGTACAGAATTCTGCCTTTTTAAACGAATCTGTTTTTTTTTTTTGCTTAGTGCAACCAAACTCACTTTGCGACTTAGTTACCATGACGACTTAATGACCCAGTTGATTTTCTGTTTTGTGTCTAATCCTAAGAAACACCTAGCTGGAGCAAACGGCACGCAAATGCACACATACCTTAATGTCCAACGTGGTCATTTGCAACATACGGATGTAGGTTACTCATAAACTCATAAGACACAGTTTTGCAATTAGTTTTCAAGAACAATAGTTAACGTAATTTCTCGCAAATCTAATTAATGACATCAACGTCTTGAATAGAATAGATTTTTAAGAAGACTTTTAACATATTTTGTTTCAACTGCTCGTTATTTTTTTGATTAAAGAAGGTTATAAATGTTAAATACCTACTCTTATCTTAGTTTTCTAAGATTTGGGGATAAGATAATAAATAGGGCGTCCGACAGCCATGCCACATGGAGGGACAGTAGTACCTTAAATATTGAAAATTTTAATGAAAGAATACTTCATTTTGAATAGAAATAATTTAAAACAGCATTCAAATATTTTTGAATAATCGCTCGTGGGAATCAAGCCCGGAATTTTTTTTAAAAAATCACACCTCATATTTTAGACTAGCTGCAGCCCGCGGCTTAGCACGCATGGAAATATATTTGTCAAATTTCAGAAATTTGTTGAACGCCTCCTAGGGGTAGTTTTTGACGATTTTTTTAAAATGAAGTGTTTTTACGCAAAATTTTCAATATTGTAGTCGACAAGGTAGTGAAAGGAACAGGATACTAAAAATTACCGTCTTTGCAAAAGTGTTTGAGAGATTTTATTTGTTCTATTTGAAGTCGGAATTGCCAGATAATTTTTATGCAAGTAAAAATTATCTTTTACGTGCGACTCAAAAAAGATTTAAGTAGGTACATTCAAACTTCACCAATGCCAAGCCATATAAAACTTATTTAAAGATTGTTTTGAAGCTATTTACAGACAGAGCACGCTCTAGGTAGAATTGAAGTGACTCTTGCAATTAAATGTAGAGTCAAGTGCCTGGCATGCTGTTTTTATTATTTGTAGAACTATTGAAGTCGGCGCATATTTGTCAAGAAGTTGCATACAAACTTATGAATGATCATACTAAGTACTAGATAATTGATAATCTGCTTGCCAAGCGTGGTTTTTATGACAAAAATCTCGATCTTTGGGGCAGCAGTGGATAATTGGACAAGGGGAAGTTATAAAAGGAAGACTTACATGGATATGTCTAATGGGATACGCAAGTTTATATGTATCGACCTGACTAAACCTACGTTCACTGTAGGCCCTAGAGTCGTCTCACCAATTATTATGTCAGCTAGCTTCCTGTGTAGAGTTCTCGGTAAAATTAAGATACTTTAGTCAGTAGTTTTTACTACTTGGGTATGATGATAAAGCGACGCGACGGAAAGATAAAGATTTACATACATATATACCTACCTATTCATTCCATCTCTAGCAAATTCTTGAAGTGTTTTGCAACATTACCTACATTACATACAGCCTATAAATTCTCGTAATTTTCCTCTTAGTAATAATGGATCAAATACGTCCATATTTGTATAGCACTGCAAGTCAATTATAATAACCGGTGTTATGGTAGTTTGAAAAATGCACTGCATCCACTCCAGAAAATTTTACGAAGTCTTAATTTAGATGTTAGTACTTACCTATGTTGCAGTTTAAAAAGAAATTAAGTAGATATTTCTTAAGCTGGTATACCAAAATTTAGAAAGTCGGACGGCCGGTGCTTAGGAAGTTCGATAAACTTGACTTCTAAAATATTCATTCCATTAAGAGTAGGTCAATTAGTACATAAGTATATCGTCTAAATTTCTGCAAGCCAGATCGAACCTGCCGTTTCTGATAGAATATAGTCTAAACATTCAGTTGGGTACTTAAAACAATTGGGCGTCATGTATGAGTAAAACAGGTCACCAACGTGTGGGTATAGCGCCGTACCGCGGCGGCTAATACGCAGGCATTTGGTGCAAGGAGCGAAAGTGGAGCGACAACGGTATTCAGAATTCGCATACGCCTACGCATGACGAAAGATTACAATTTCAATAAACATGCGAACTCGAATGTAATGCTAAAACTTGATAAGAAACATTGTATTGTTTTTGATTAAATTGGACTACTGTACGTTAAGTTTTCTTTATTTATTACAGGAGTTTTGTCAAACTGACAATGTCACTCCCATAGGGACACTTTAATTTCCCATTTATTAACTGTGCCAACTGGGCAATATAATACAATTATAATAATTAATAATTGTATTATAATTTAATAATACAATTCTAAGCGGGCTTCACCCGCTTAGAATTGTATTATTCTAAAGCGGAACCCTGTTCGATTATTATTATTCAATTCGAGTCGAATACAGCAAATCGATCGGTCGAACCTAATTCGAGCCAAATTCAACAAATCTACCATTAAAATCGGTCCAGCCGTGCTTGAGTTAAACATACTATATGTAACTTGGTAAGTAATTCGACTTAGTTTTATACATTTAATAATATAGGAAAAATCAGAATTTTGAATAACTATAATATGCTTAGAGTGAAATGATTAATATGATATGAATATATGACTGCCCGGAAGTTTAATATCTAGAACTCTTTTCACTTGTACCACTTTATTACTATTATTAGGTATTCCTACGCCTAGGATTAGCACACGCTTTCTCATCCTGCATGTAAAGTGTTATAAAAGCAATTAAATCGACAAATTGAAACATATCAACAACTCCCTTAAGTTTTGTATGATGCAAGCGGGTCATCTTAATAGATATTTTATCAGACTTCAAAAAAAAACGTAAAAAAACGAGTTTCTCATTCAGCAGTTTTTTTATGTAGTTAATTCAGAATGTTTTTCTATGTGATTATGTATTCTTATGAGATATTGATGTTTTTTTTTACAGCTTTTACTACACAGCTTTTACTGCATTATCCTTAATAATGCGTATTTTATTAACGTCAACTACCTTAATGATGTTCTCATTTTTGCTTCACATTATTTGAAGTCAGTTGGCACAATATGCGTTCGGATATTGTCAATTTCTTAGGTATTTATCACATTTAATTAAGTCAATATTTTTCTCAAAGTTTCAACAGGTTTACACACCATTGAGGTCATGCATGAGACTGATAGGTAAATAATAGCAATAATTAAATAATGCTGGACAATCCACACAGTATCATCTAGCCACAAGCTGAGCAGAGCTTGTGTTATGGGAACTAGATGACTGATATACTTAAGGAATACAATGAGAAAAAAGAGTTTTTTTATTAGAAAATACCCAGAACCAATACCCATTAAATAGTATAATTAGCTTAATAGCAGATGCTGGATGCGGCAAGCGGAAGACAGGGCGCTATGGCGCTCATTGGGGGAGGCTTGTGTCCAGCAGTGGACTAATATAGGTTGATGATTATCTTAATAGCTAACTATGTCTGTAAATTAGTAACTTAATGAAACACATATTTAGAGGCAAATTCCAAGAATTTGTACAAACTAAATATGTTTAACACATGTGTTAACTTGGGAAAACTTATTCCAGACTGGTAGGTGAATCAAATATGTTTTTCTGCAGATTTTTGTTTTATTAATATGCTGGCCACATGTTTGTATAAGTCATCATACCTACTCATTTACTATTTTTAACAATGTTAATGTCTTACAACTATTGGTTTGTCTCACCATTGTATATCTTTGTATATTTTTGAAAGCAAGTTTTTTTTTTATATAAGACAACCTAGTTTGTTGCTCCACCTTTGTTTTATTGATTAATTTAAAACTTTACTGAATTAGAGTACAGGGTACAGCGTGGTAGAGCAAAGGGTGGGCCTGACAAGAATTTTCTCACACAGAGTTAGCATGCTAATATTGGTTTTACTAACTATAAATATACAATTTGATTAGGTATTATTTAATCATGATATCAAATGTAGCAACAAATTTGGATTGTACATTTTACCAAAATAAAAGAAAAAACAAAGAGAAAAACTATGTATATACTATAAATGCTTGCAGTTGAAAATATATCTTCCATAAAATATTGCAGCAAATTGTATCTTATCTTTTTGCAACTGCCACAACTAGGTACTTTCACTCTAGCAAAAGTCAAACATCTATCACAAATAAAAATTAACATGCAGAGTAATCTGATTAAGCTAGTTTCACTCAAACATGAAAATAACTATGAGTCAATATATATATCCTTAAAACCCACAATTTCATGTATTTTGTATTCACAATATACATTAATATAGACCCAGATGTTCTGCTGTGTTAAACAAGAAAATAAATTACTTAATGAGTTCTCAATAAAAAAATAATACTATTAATAACCCAATAAGTATTTAAAGGTCCATACAAAACGAGTCATATCAGATAGCAATCATTCCACAATAGCAATTTTGTTTGTTTATATTGGGCCAAATGCAAATCTACAGATGAGATCATTCTTCATTTAGTGATTTAATTTGCTTGATGATATTCTATTCTAGAACTAAGAGCTTGTCCAAATAGTCTTTGGATGGTAATGCATGTAAAAATAACTTCAGTTATCTAATCCTCAAACTCAAGCTCTGTTTAACTTGGGCCATGCTGTTTGAATTTTCAAGCATAATTTATAAATTCCTAGCTTTGCCCATGGCTTCTCTCGTGTTGAATTTAATTTTTTGGCTTAAACTGTTTATTTATTGTAGGTACTATTTGGGGCCCAGACTAGTTCAACAAATAAAGGTCATAATAATCGATTCAGCAATTCTTGAGTTATATAAATGGTGTTACTAGCGTGACTTTGTTCCTTATTAAGTACTAGCAACCCGCCCCGGCTTCGCGCGGTTTTATTATAGTATGTATAAACCTTCCTCTTGAATCACTCTATCTATTAAAAATAACCGCATCAAAATCCGTTGCGTAGTTTTAAAGATTTAAGCATATAAAGGGATTTAGGGACAGAGAAAGCGAATTTGTTTTATACTTTGTAGTGATATAACAACTAAACTGATGCCACCTAAACCATGGTTTGATGCCAACATGCCATTGTTTTTCCAGGTCCAGAACTTTATGTGCAATTTATCTATCCACTAAGTAGTTCCATGGCACAAATTTTCACCTTTATAATATTAACTGGACGCGCCCCGCGGCTTTGCCCGTGGGGCGTGTCCAGTAATTAAAAAATATGTGTTTAATTATTTATATCATAGTTTCTTTACACTGACTTTTGAGTAAATCAAACCAAGGAAAATAAATTTTCCATTCTAACTTTAACACCCTCTTTAACCCCCCAAAGAGGTTAATTTTTGAAACTTTTATTAGCCTTTGTCTTATTTTAAGTCTTTAACTATCTATGTATCAAATTTCATCTAAATCACATAGGTAATTACGGAGATTACTTATAACAAACATTCACACAGACTTTCCCATTTATTATAATAGACAATAGATTAGGTAGGAATACATACAAAATTTAAAGATATCAAGCAAAGATTACGGAATTAAAAAGATTTCAAGAATTTTGAGGACAATATTCTGATTTGCTTAAACAGCATAGTATAACCAAGAGAGGAAGGACAATGCATTTCACTCTCTGGAGTCTCTCAGGAGTATTCAGAACTTTTTCTAGATTATTGTGAATAGTACTAAGCACTGTAAATTAATTTGTATATTGTCTTAATTAAATTGAATCTGTTTTGGGTACACTGGAAAGGTAAAAAATACAGTTTTCACACAAAAATATAGTTGTGAATAATTGAATTCAGACAAAGAAAAGCAATATTTTAGACATGCAAACTGTGTACCTATGTAAATATGTATTCTCGTTATTTGTTTGCAACTGTGAGAATTGGCTATTCTTTCAAACATAAATTACAGGATGGATCAGCACAAATGTACCTAGATCTAGGCCAAGAAAAGCACAGCTTTAAATAAGAGTTGAGATTTCACGAAACAAGCGAAGCCGCAGTCAGGTAACCTATTGAATAAAGAAATAAGACTGATATTGAATAAACTTTATTGACTTACGTGGAGACAAAATCAAGAAATCCTTGGTTTATTTGATGTTGATGAATCACAAAATTTTATCCACACTCGAACTAGTTAACGTTCTACTTTAGCGACCGATTGACATCACATCCCCCTGAATTTGTTTGTTTTTGTTACACTTATTTACAAGATTGAAGTCCTGAGAGAAACAAAGCAAAATGTATAAAACAAATTGGAAATATTAATTGAGGTGAACACAACACAATGCAACACAACAAACTTGTTCGACAACCCGACGAATGATGAATGATGACCGGACGGACCGACCACCATCCATAAACTATTACCTATCTATCTATCAACCAACCAACCCAAGTTAACCACCCAAGTTAACCCAACCAAACAAACACGAAACCAACCAACCAAACGGAACGTAGTAATGCTAGATCTTGTAACCAAACTATGACCACAGACAATACTGACTGATTGTGACGACGAATGACCGGTAAAAATCATAGCTCACCACATATTTTGTTTGAGCTCATCACTTTGCTCTCCATGCATGCACTGTAAAGGGTTCCGTAGTTGCATGAATCTTTATTTTAACCAACTATTACTTTATTACTCCGCCGTACACTAGTTTATTTTCTTTTTGACAGCTTGATCGACAACTAGGTATCAAAATCAAATAGGTAAGTAGGTAGGTTTTTTCTATCAGAGAACCTCCTCCTCTAGTTCTAGTTCTTTTTGGTTATGGCTCTGCGTCAGGATTAACGCAATTTTGCCAGAACCTCCTCCTCTTTAAGTTCGATACACACAGAAGCCGGAGGCGGAGCGGAGGCAAAGGCGTGCGAGTTGTATTCTATGGAATCCTATGAAAGCCTACACACACACTGCAGGCGGTGGCGACGCGGTGCCATGAAACCGCCAAAAACCGCCCCGCGCCTTCGCCTCCGCTCCGCCTCCGGCTTCAGTGTGTGGAGAGTTTCAATGTCTGTTGAAAGAAAAATTGCAAAGTCAGAGACACTTTTACTTCAACTGACAGTGACAGATTGTGGCCACTTCACTTTGCTTGCATTGCATTGTTTTCATTTCATTTGTCTGTCTTTTTTCTGAATTTTTCTGGCTTTTTTGTTTTACATCACTACAGAACTTTTATTTAGACTAGGTTCTTATTTCGATTTAACTATAAGTAACCGAATGGATTCTTATTGAAGTTAGTGTTGTAGTTTTATATCACCGTTGTGGGTTCTTTAGTATAGGTAATAAACAAAGCTGAAAAAGTTC
The DNA here is from genome assembly GCA_944547425.1 of Eupithecia centaureata. Lineage (NCBI taxonomy): Eukaryota > Metazoa > Arthropoda > Insecta > Lepidoptera > Geometridae > Eupithecia > Eupithecia centaureata. The sequence goes on from OX155687.1 coordinate 8,566,658, forward strand.
GTGAAAGAAGAAAATAAAAGTGAACCCTTACTATGGACTCTTCGTCCATTGTAAGTTTTAACAATGATTCAACATTCCAAAGCACCCTGAAAGGAGATTCGAATAATGTTAGTGTTCATGAACTTGCTCTCCATGCAATGAGAGACCGATGTTTATTACTACAAAGGAGAATAAATACACTAGAAACTGATAACATGCGCTTAAAACTACAAACTAATCAGAGCTCTTCTTATATCCCTCTTCAAGATGATGAAAGATCATCATTACAGCAAAAGCTAGCAGAGCTAACAAAACAAAAATCGCAACTGATGCACCATGTATTTATGGTTTCATGTGAAAACAAAAACTTGTGGAATAAAATTTCAAACATAAAAGGAACAGACAAGTCAGCTATCAAAGAAGCTAAACACCCTTTAGTGCGCACCAATACATACATTCACAGCACACCAAGATCAAGTGCAAATTACCAAGAGAAATATTCGGAGTCCAGTTTGGAAGATATCTCGTTGAAATTGATAAATAGTTACATTCAAGAGAAATCTCAACTTGTAGAGCAATATGAGCAGATGACACAACTACAGGAAGATGAGAACTTACTGAATGCTGACTCTATAGGTTTCACTTACTTTGATGATAATGCTACAGATTCACTTAAAGAAATACAAAACCAAACAGAAAAATTGCAACATATGAAGAAAGAACTAACCCAACAAGAAATTGATTTGAAACTTATATTGTCAAGGGTTGAAACAGTCTTCAAAGGTAAGATTTATGATGATTTATTTAACACAGGGCGCTATGGCATATGTCCAGCTGTGGACTAATATAGGTTGATGATGATTTAACACATTCAATGCCATCATTTTTTATCCCAGTGATAAATTCCATATTTTAAATAAATCATAATTATATAAAATGCGAGCACTACAGGCATGCTATCTGCACTATAGGATGAAATTACATGTTCAAAGCTAGTGTGTTCACTGGCACTGTATAAAGAAGTAATCATGTTTCAGTTGCAATTGTGCTGATTGATTAGTTTTTCTTGTGTACAGAAGAGGATGTTCTGTTTCAGTACTATTGTTTGTAAAAGTTTAATTGTCGCAGGACTTGATTCCATAGTTAGCAATTTTCAGGTCAAAGAATCTCAACTTTTGTGTGTGTATAATAGATCTCATGAGCACAAGCACATCGCCGCCGCTGCTGGAGTCCAAATTTTTTTTTTCTGGTATTAAATAATTTAAAAAATTTGTATCATTATCGTACTCATAATAATAGAACTTGACAGAATAAAGCCCTATTGGAAAAAATGTTTTCGAAGTGATAATTGTTAATTATTTTATCTTATGATAAAATTTAAATTATAAATTATTGACATTTAAATTTTTTGCTACTTGAAGCCCTATCTTCAAACTGTGTGAATTGTCCAAGATGTTTATTTATTTATTTTATTTATAGACCATGTAGGGCCACTTCAAAACTCTTTAGCTTGGGTCATAAAGTTTATGCTGGGCGCTTCCTGATATGTAATATACCCAAATCATTGCTTAACCCTTAATAAGGCGCAAGCCTGTGTGATAGGTAGAAAGTAAGTAGGAGTGGAAATATGGTAAATGAATACTATAAAATTCAAAAAAAATATTTAAAAAGGAGGGGGAGTGAGATTTCCCCCCTTTTTTTCGGTGGGAAATAAATTCCCCTTGCCTGATTATGCAAGTGCAGTATGTTTCGAAGTGGGAAAATAATTCCCGTTGCCTGTTTAGGTTACGATCTTACGCTACGTGCCGTAGTTAGTTTTGTTGTTATTCACATACTAGTAATTGCCCTTGGCTTCAATTGTTCTTAAAAAAAATCAAAGATGTTTGAAATAAAATTTGAATTTATATGCCTATAAATTATTGAATATAACGCGTTATTATATATAACTTAATTATGGAATTTATTATAATAGTACCTAAATAAAACAGCAGGTATTGCAATCACATTTTTATTTCAAGCTTAAAACTATTTATCAATATTATCAGGAATACCAAAGAGCTCTTCTAGACGCCTTTCAACAATAACATCTTGAGTTACATTCAGGTAATCTGCCGGGCTACTTACAGGAGCTGCTTGGTAATATGCATCGTCATCTGAGTCAAGATCGGATAAATCTGACAGACTGTCTAGGATGTCTTCTAACTCCGGTTTCCTTAACGTTTTTTTCTTATTCATGGCGTTTTTCTTATCCATGGCTCTAAAAATAAAATAATGATTACATGTAAGACATTTGGGTATAAAGAGGAAAATATCCTTTTTTAGTGGACCGCTACACCATCTGACAAACCTACGTTCCCAATTTCAGTCTTCTATCCCCTAAGTACCCTCGTAACCCTCATAAGTACCTAATTGTGGATCTATTAGATCTAAATAGATGTCAATTGTCTATCAAATTCGGTCACAAAACCTTTTTATTTTATATAGAGATTATCAAAGAAATTCTATAGCGCAATCGGGCAAAGGGAATTATTTTCCCACTTCGTAATTGATCATTTTCAGGGTATAGATCAATAATACACACGTAAAATCAATACAAAACGACGCCAGAACAGTTGTTTTGTACGAGATATAAACAAATTCTACTTACAAGATTCTTTGGAGAACAATTTTGCGTTTTTATTCACACAACGACCGAAAACTGACATTTCTTTTACACCGGATCACGTCACTGCACTTTGACATTGACATTATGTAGTCAAAGTGGCCTTATTTCAAAAGTGCTGCCAGCTAAAAAAATCTAAATATTCTACAAAAGGGGACATTAGATTTGCGGTAATTCTATGGGCTATCTGTCAGGTAATAATTTTATTTTTCTGAAATTTGTCATGGTGGGAAATTATATCCCCTTGCCTTATTAAGGGTTAAACCATAAAAACCAAGAGAATACATGACCGGCAATGTCCGCATCGCATGCCCGTGACATGGCGATAAGGACACACAAGGAGTGTCAATGGCACTGAATGTGTTTAAAAAGCATTGCTTTTTGCAACAAAACTCATGCACCAATATTTTATTTGTTTCAGATGGTTACAAGTGCCCCACTTGCGTCTCTAACAACACCAGAGCAGTTACATCTGAAAATAAAGAAATTGAAACAAGTGACAGCCTTGCTAACTTTGCTACACCTACAGATTCCGCTACATACAACAACTTGAATGAAATCAATGCATCAGTATACAAAAGAAATGTCCCTGATACAGAAAAAGATAGTTGTAGAGGAGAGCCTTTTGACAAAATATGTCCAATGTGTGGAAAAACATTCCAGAAAGATGTCCCATTCACAGAATTTCAATCTCATGTGGAGAAGCACTTTATGGGAGAGAGTGAAGATACATTAGATAATTTTGAAAATATTAATTCTTTTGGTAATGTGATTTGATCACTATTAAAAGTTAGAAGTATAATGCAACTAAATTAGCACAGATGAGATTGCACATAATTTTATTTGTTCTATTATTTGCCAAATTCCAACCTGCTTCTGTTTTTTAATTTATTTTTTTAAATTATACTTAAAAATACACAATAAAATAATGAATGAAACTGTTTTTATTTATAAAGTTCTAAACTCTATTAGGGTATGCAATACTAGCTAAAAATGTTAAAACTATGCTAAGTCTGTAGGCTTCACATCGCTGGACTTGGATGGAGCCTGGGTTGACTTCTGAAGTAAATTTTTGCTGAACCACTGCGGTCGCTCTTTCTTCATTTCAACTATCCTTTTTCCTTGCCAAAACTCTTTAGGCTGCAACAAAATAATGAAATTAATGTACCTATTACATAAAACTATCAGTGCCCACTATACTATATACCTCAACAGTTGAGCATGTACCTATGTAGTAGCCAAAGGGTAAGCCCCTGCGTCACACATCAGATGTCGGACAGCACAAGGGTTATATTAATAAAGCACTCATCTAGAATCTTGTGAGCATTCAACAGTATGTAAGTACCTTTTCTGGAACATTATCTCCTTCATACAAAACAACAACATCATGCTCAATAGGTTTGTTACCCAATTTTTGCATTATCTTGTCTTTGATCAACTTTGTTTCCTCTTCTACTCTTTTGTAACAGTTTTCTGAAAAAGATCAAAACATTCTCATATAGGTATCCTAGATAATTAAATAGGTATTCTAAGATTCATAGCTAGTTTTTATGGAAAATATGAGAATTGATTTTTACCACACAAGTATCCTTTCTCATGATGATGACCACAGTTATGGCAAACAAGAATATTGGTTTTCGGAACCAGCGTCTTCAAAACATACTTTGGATCGCCATACTTTCTTTTCCATCGTTTTTCCAAAGATCTTCTGAACTTAGGCACAGCCAGCAGCATACCATCTCCAATAAGATCTTTGAGGGTGAACTTTTTAGGTGCTACTGTTGGCTGCTTTTCATGGACGTAAGCAAGAGCGAGTTCTGAAAAAATATGAAAAATTAATCCGTAGCAGCGTAGCAATGACAATCACAAAACAAATTAATGATGGGTAGCAAGCAATTAACAATGCAGTTTGAGTGTGGATTTGTACATGTTTACCTACCTCTTGGCGGATGTCCAAACATGTGAAATACATGCCGTTCTAATTGTTTCAGGACTTGTATCACATTCGATAGTCGTGGAATCATCTTCTACGCCGGAGAAAAACGAATTTATATGAGTAAAATAAAATCAATTCTATTTTATTTATTGCTTTTCAACTTCTTGGCTCTGGTCAGTGTGACCAGATTATTTTTTGCGAAAATACCGAGGCACCTCCAGAAAATACGGAAATATACCGACCTATGCAGGGCAAAAATACCAATAAAAATACTGATTTTCGTAACATATTTATTGTTACATGTTAAGATGATATTGTTATATAATATTGATCTAATGACTATCTAACTTGATAGTTAAACCTAGTTCATCCAATTCTAAACGCTAGAGCCTAGACAAAAGAATAATGACGTTTCAATATTTTATTTTCTTCAGTTTTAACATCCTTGAAGACCTCTGTGGCGCGACGGGCGACGCAGGAGGTTGCGGGTTCGATTCCCGCCTCGGGACGATCTGCAGATATTTGTTCACGTAGTTCTGGATGTTTTCTATGTATAATAAAAAATATCTATCTATGTAGTGTATTAAGTATATCAGATATCGTTATTGTTATATTAGTACTTAGTACCCATAACATAATCTCTGCTTAGCTTGGAGCTAGATAATGTTGTGTGAATTGTCCAACATTATTTATTTAGGTTTGATATCGAATCCGATGATATCGAAGTCAATCAACACATCGATATCAAAACATCAATGTTTTCTAACTACTAACACATAAGTAACAAAATCGATCATCCGGTAGACTGAATCCGGGGTTTATTTAGATACTTAGTTGATATTCAAGGGATTCCCCGAACATTGGTTCGCAACGACCGACGTTCGCACGGACCATTACTTACGGTGCTAACAATTACATTAACCAAAATATACCCAAAAATACCGACTTCCGGCAATATACCTACAAAAATACTCTTATTCAAAATACACGACAAAATATACTGAAAAAGTATTAAAATACTGAATCTGGTCACACTGGCTCTGGTTTTTGGTTATCAACTTCTTTTTTATTTTTATGGCATGGCTGGCTCTGGCTCAAAGCTAGCTCTATTCTGTCAAAGTTGTTTCAAACCGGGCATGAACAAAAGGTTTATGTCAGATTATTTAACTTTTTTGTACATATTATGCTCTTGCATTTGAGAGATTTTTGCTCTTCGTAGAGAGTTTATTTTATCGTACGTATCGCATCGTAGAAAATGGAGAAAATCCTTCCTCTTCCATCATCGTTGGTATTATTTTCAACTTCTTGTTTTGTGGTGCTGAGAGTTGGATTCAAGACATTTGATTTGACACCTCATCTTTCCACTGACAACCGGTATAACATTCATTGTCAAAATTAGAAGTAGAAAATGGTAGAATTGTTTTTTAAATAGCAACACAGGAGAAGATGGCGTTTGACTTCAGGTTTGACAATCAGCTGCTGTCTAAAAATGGTGTAAAGTGGGGAGAAAAAAACGACCGTCTGAGCCTTTGCTGTTTGGTGTGTATGTAGTTGATGTCTTCAAGCGTTTCGTAGCAGTTGTAGCTATGGCGTGTTTAAGTTCGAGTAGGCTTTGTGCTCGTGTTCAAGATAAGTTGTTGTGCCAATTCGGACATAGAGTTCGAAACCAAACTGTATTTGTGAAACTCAAACCTCCTGGACCAACCCCCCTGAGGATTTTTGGAAAAACTTGTCAGGTTAGTAGCCTAGTTATTTATTTTTACATGCTTGTAATTATTTTCATCAATTTATTAATTTTTGGGTGGTTATGTCATTCACAGTTCATTGATAAAAAGGTCCTTTTTACATAACAACGTGACAGCTAACCTCTGAGTCAGCTGATCGTCGGACAAGAAATGTAGTTCCTCCCCTGAAACTTATCAGATGTAGGTATTAACGTATATTAGAGATCTTCTATTTTTTAGTGTGCTTTTAAAGTCCTGAATTAGCACACAAACACAAATAGAGCAGGGCCATTCATTAAAAATATTTAAAAAGTGAAATCTTCGCAAGTCGGCTCGGCGGCAGTGGGTCGCTTCGAGCGCGCGCACCACAGGTGTTGGGCTTGTCCAATGATTTTCACTCAAGTAGTGTCGTATATTCAAAACTTTTACTTTCATCAAACAAAGCGATATTTGTTTGGAAATCGGAAGGTGTTTTACCTACGTCCGTAATAATATCTCTCTCAAGAAGCTAGCAAAGCTGAGCTTAGAGATCTCAGGTCCCTATTGGCACCTATTTTTATTTACGTAAGTTAGGTATTTAAGTAGGACATCCGATAACCGAAGTAAAACTAATAGTCACTTCTGACCTACCTAGTTCCAAATGAAAATACGCATCTGTCGGTAGTACCTATGCACCATTGAGTGCCTTTATCAATTAATTCCCTAGTTTCGTTTAGGGATGTAACATATCTTCCGCCGCAGTTATTATCAACTACAATAAGCGTCTATATAGTCAAATCCTCCATACTGTTGCACATTTCAGCAGTAAGGTATTTTATTTAACAACTTATAGAGGTGATTGAAGATAATAAATAAATAATAATGAAGGTCACCTGTTTGAGGCAGCCCTAAGATGCCGCCCGGTACGCGCGCGCGCTTCGCCGTCGTGCTTTCTCGCGCAGCGTGCGAGCATGCAATGTCCAATCTCGAAGACTCGCACAAAACTTTCTAAGCAACAATTATTCTTCGCATTAATATTTCATTTGCACCTTCCATCGCGTTCAATATTTTCTTTTATGCACTCGAGTCCTGGCGTACATTGTTGGTAGGTTCCCGTCAAATCGTGACATATCTTCTGAAGCATACTATGTTAACAAGATTGTCTATCTAATACTTAACAAACAACAGTCAAAAAAACACTAGCTCACTTCTGTCAGTGAAAGTTGTGAGACGATTCGTTGAATTTTTAATAGCGCTAAAACTGGGTAAGTTGACCTGTCGAAGGAGCTCTTTATAGCCTTTCTTATTTCATTCTAGTCCGTTTGGCGAACATTGCCCTAGTTCGACGCAAACATAACCTTTTATTCGTATTTTGTGATTCATGGGCTAGACCTCCGGGACAGAATAGAGATCGCATTCGGCCTAGAATTACAGCTAAAGATCAATTCAATATACGAAGTACACCAGCGTAGAAACGCTAACGTTGGCTTGTACTGAAACGATGTGTTAATACACTGAAGTATAGTTTTTAATCAAAGCTGGAGTGTTTTTTATAGAGCGATGTTACGAGTTATTTAGGTGGATCGAACGAATCGTGCCACACGTAACGTCCTGCGTAAATGAAGCTCAGTAGAAATGCGGAACACATGTATTTGTTCAGTCGACATCATTGTATAAGAGTTTGCGCCAATACATACGATGCAGCATAAGTTATTTTCGACATACAACATTTACTTCAATCCTAAATTACGTGATGACAATACAAAAGGGCGTAGAAAGCAAGGGAATTATTTTGTCGACACAAAAGTTTGATTTTGCAAGAAGACATACGCACACCTCTCTGGGCTCTATAACCTTTGTGTCACCAGTTATTTAATAATGACCGTTGCCACACATGAAAATCTTAAATTTATTTTCGCAATAAGTCATCACATTATTCACACTGGTCGTGGTCATCTTTGTATTATACTAAATTTTTAATGTAAGTTGCGCAAAACTTGGACTAAGCTATCCGAGTGCGAGTCTAAAGATTATGACACTCGAAGACCACAACCTTGGGTCTTAAGACTGTCGGCTTTTACTTTACCGTTTTTCCAATACCAGTCTATTTTAAGCGTCGAACCTCACTGGTTTGTTAGGCCTAGATCTCAGTACTCACGTTATCTCTCTAGTAAAAAACTCCGATTAGGTTTTTAAATTCTTCTAAAATATCTATCTATGTAATATATTGTATTAAGTATATCAGTCATCTAGCACCCATAACACAAGCTCTGCTTAGCTTGGGGCTAGATGATGCTGTGTGGATTGTCCGGAATTATTACAAAAAAAAAATTCAACCTCATTTCCTTGCTTCCTCTGGTTTAAAAACACGACGGAGAAAAAAAAATCGATTAAAAAAAATTAAAATACACTGTTTCGCACGTACTTTGCTTGAAATCTCAGGAACTCTGGGGTCCATTGAAATATTCAATAGTTTGATTTTTGCGCTTACGCCCTTTCCAAAAGGTTCTCCCAGCCCTGCTTCTATAAAAACTAAATAATATTGCTTACCTATGTTCCTACATAAATGGCTAAATACTTACTTTGTAAATACCAATACTTTGTAGCTAAAAATTAGGATTCATAACAAACGCATCTTGGATCATATTTTCTTTATATACACGATAACCTTTCTTCCAACAAGATCGTGAGCTTTATTATAAAGTTCAGCTCAATGTTTACGATGACGAAATGATGTGCTATTTAGTGGCGAATATTCTAACTACCAAGTTAACCTTGTCCAGCCTAGAATAATTGAGCAAGACCATTTCGGTCGCCACTTGCAAACAATGAACTCATCATTCTCATAGTCTAAGTAATATTGATTGATGACATTTTGTAAAACACCTTTGATAATTTATCAATAGACACGACAACTTCTTCGGCCAGGTATTGAGTATAGCCTTAAATCAACTTAACAGTGATCATCTTTTGAGAGACATGAAAAGTTGCCTAAACCTATTCATAATCGTTTCCAAGTGGTACTACAATCATTTTTTGAAAACTTATATCTATGGAAACTTATAATTAGCCGTTAGTTACCCATCATTTTTGTAATGACAGTTACCTAACTGTTAGTTTCCCTAAAATAGTAAAATAAAATAAAATATTGTTTCTTTACTCCAGCGAAAATTTGAAACCACTGACAATTTAGCTTAGGAAAGACGAAAGATTATTAATAGTTAATTATAAGGAGCAAATATAAACAAAAATAATAAATAGTATTACCATGTCTGTATTTTAAATTTTTGAGAGCATAACGGTCGCATTTAGTTACGCTACGATGTCTAAAATGCACTGTAACTCTACTGAATGAAGATAATGAAATTACTGTTGTTGCACTCGGCCAACTCCACATTATACTGCACTTCCAGTAAGTAAATATACTTGTATATACCCAAATGGATCTATCATTAAACTGAGTTTCGATATATATCCGCGAAATCGCGTACTCAATGCCAAACCTTATAATTTAGACAGATCCTAAGCTGGATTATTTGTTGAGTATATCTATCGAATTGTTTGTTGCTTTACATTATCAAGTAATTGGTTTCGAACACGTTGGATTTATCTAAATTAGCTCAAGTACTAATTTCTTCTTTTTAATACTTATTTGTATTTTTCACATTAAATAAAAAATAATAGAATATTTTATTTGAAACAAATTTAAAAAAACATGCTATAAAATATTTAGTAGGGAGAAATACTTATTTTTGCGTTGAGTCCCAAAACGGTCTGTGTCACAGAATTAGCTGGTTGCAAACTCGATACAACCAACGCTGTTCTTCCGACAGAGCGGCGTCACGGAAAAAAAATGTTTTACACAAAACAAGTAAGAATAAACATTATTTTTCCCTTCTGCTGTATTCTGTACATAACCTTGGGAATGTAGGATTTAGGTTAATATCATAGGTTGCTCTGAACACGTCCTCGTCTTGACTAATTAGCCTATGTTTAAATCCATCGAGATGCTAAACATCTACAATCTTGGTTCCTTGAATGAAGTGTAATTAAGCTCCTCCTCATCAACTATTACTCATTAATCATTTGTTGTAATCGTTGTGTCAATTATATTATTCTGAGTCTCTAACCTTCATGACTCAGGTAGGAATTTTAAAAACCATGTCGTTTTTCCAATTTATCATCAGAACAATAATATGCTGGATTTTTACATCCATAAAAGGATCGTTTAACCAACAATTTTTTGAATAGGTACCTGATTCAATAAACCGACAAAATTATTACCACATTTTCTGTAAATGTCTCTTCAATTACCAACTACCGGGTTCATCGAATATCTTCATGTCTGGTCAACTTTTCTTAATTTTGTTAGGTACTTCCTCAAGAAATTATAATTTATTGATGACGAGTATCCGCGTTGTGGAAGTTCTTTAAGTGAAAGTTTTCCTTAAGTTCATTCCTTGACCTTCGTAGTTCTTCACTCTCAAGTTCATCGGGTATTTTTTCGAATGTTTCCTGTATTGTTATATTTGTAATTAACACTCAATAATCCCCAGTTGTAAGGAAACCACAATAACCTACTGAAGTGAAAAAAGCCCTTTTATTTTGCTGGTGTTCGATTCTTCAAAGATTAGGTACGATATATAACTCAAACTACAGATTGAAAATGGTCAGTTCATAGAAATGCGTCATTACATACACTGCCAAGAATTTTTGGTAGAAGTGCCGCACTGACATTCAAATATTCTTTAAAAAATAGCAAGGTCATAACTTTCTATCATCCCGCTTTCAAATGCAACGGGAAATGATAGAATGCCTCGAAGAGTGATGCGCAGATAATTGGGAACTGTTTATAATTTCGATCTGCACACAATTATATTTGGTGTAATGCAAATATGTAGATATAAAAATATGTATGTATATGGGCTGATGATGATGATGATGAAATATGTAGAAGGTACGCAAAAACTTATTGATCACTGTGTAAAAGGATAACCTAGCTACACTTTGATATGGACCTTGAATATTATGTGTGTAACTGTAACTTGTTGCTTTGTAATAGTTCAACAATAGCCAAGCCATCAGATCTTTCTCATGATTCGAAAAAACCATAGAACATTATCAGTTGTTCCCACATTCCACGATGATCACGTTCGTCCTTGATCCATAAACCTAGCGGGCCCGTCTTTCGACCCAAATGCCTCTCGCCACGGCTCAGGGCCCATGTAAACAGTAATTGCATCTTGAGGTGTGTGTGATCATTAGAACCGCTTGGTGCAGTGAACGGTGGTTCTTTGTACAGTCGGCATTGAAAAGATTGACTTCACTATCCTTGAAATCAAGAAACTTTAATCTTGATTTTGATTTTATGTGAGTTGTTAAGCGTTATCTTAAAAAGTCAATCTATCTACCTTTTTATTTATTGCATTCCTTTAAACCCTTCAAATGTTATACATCTATGTTTTAAAATTATAATTTCAGACACCTTTTGCATGTTAATTCAAAAGTATTCATTTTTCAATGTTTTTTTTATTTTTTTTAAACGATTTTTCACGCTAAATTTGTAATTGATTCCGCATTGTGTACGTACAGTCAAGATCAAACGTAATGAATACTTGTTTTGAAACTTTATGTAGATAGATCTACTTGTCCAATAAACGCCTTTTATAGTTTGAGTATGTGTAGGTCACATGTTATTTCTTTGAGTGTACTGCATTACCACAATGCACGTTTGTAGGCTACAGTCTAGCTCGCTAGTATCGAGGTCGTTGAAAATAAACAGATTGAATGGCAGTTATGAAAGACAGATTATAATTAGGCTTCGTCGTAGAAAGGAATTAAGCCTAAAACCTGCAATCAGTGGACTTCAAGGTTAATTCTTAAATGGTGGGAAGTAATCAGAAACCGTTCAGAAACATTTATTTCTATCAGTTACAAAAAAAGGACATAGCAAAGTCAAATTCTAAAATTAATTTTTCATGTTTAAAACTTTATAAAGGTAATCGAGTATGCCCGTTTTTATATTCAACGTTGTGGCCAGCACCTTTTTTAAAATCGATTAAACTTCATTAATTTATTTAAGAATTAATTTCTTTATATAAGTAGGTACCTACAACGAAAATAAAAATCATAAACATTAACACAAAAATAAACACTATTGATAATTTCTCAAGATTTTTTGAAGAAAATAAACGTGTAGACTGGATATCACTATTTGTATCTCATAGCGGCCAAAGATGTTTTCACGATCACTAAAATCAAATAACAGGCGGAACTAATCATTCAAACAGCTAATGTACAATACAGTAGCCTAATCATGATGTAGAGATATTATCTACATGATGTAATCCCTGTCTAGATAATGTCATTCTTCGAGGTGTCAAATGTACTTCTAACCCTTTAGCGCACCAGCCACGTACCATCTGTTTTAATTAACTGTCGAGGTACCTACGTGTCGATTGGTGTTCACTTCTATATTAAGCACGGCGGTCAATTGATGCGCAAGAGTGTACAAAACGCTCACTTTCTATTGTTTTAATTGATATGTATGCCTGCGGACTCATGCAATTTTACGTGAGCCGATGCCGATGTTGTACAGTATTTTGTTCGATTTCTGGTAATGTGCATTATTGCACTTTGTAAAATATTTCGACATGTTGTCGTTCAAAGAGACGCATCAGAAAAGCTTTATATTTAATTTATTTCCTACGTGAATTTCTTATTTTGGTAATAAGTATAATTGCATTATTTTAGTTTTATTTACTTATCTAGTGAGTAGATATTCAACATTTTAATGCACATAATTCAATATTTTTATTTAAGTACTATAGAGTAAAGATATATATATACATGTAACAATTAGTCAAGTTGAACAGATTCAATAAAATAAAATCTCAAAACTCAAGTCTCTCTCTTTATTATTTTTATGATTCAAAAGAATTTGCAACTTCAACCAAGCATGAAGCTTCTTAGAAATACTAGGTTTGAATGTATTAATCCACGAGAATTTATTAAACGCAAACATTTGAACTTATATATGAAAAGTACAAACATAGGTTTCCAAAGCACGTCACTTGTTACTTCTAAGAGTCATGACGTCTATAAAACTGTTTGTTTCTTATGTTTTACTAATCATAAATACCCTAGGTTTTGAATATTTTCCTGTTATCATTTGTTTTGCTTGTAATTATAACCCTTACTTGAGTGAAGATTTGCTTCCCTTTTGTAGATAATATATAATGATACAAACCCTTTTGGTAGATACTCATAATGTTTGGCTGGCGAAACAAGATAAACCGATAACATCAAATCGTTAGTTTTATCAATATACCGGTTAAAGATATTAATTTTCTCAAAGATACCTACTGCAATAATCACAAAAGCCTTGTTTGTTTTTCGTTCGAAAACTGTTGATATAAAATTAAAAAATACCCTTTTATCCATTCAGTCTAAATACCAGGTGAGCTACGCATACACAACACCATACAATATACACTTTTTGTAAACCTTGAATTAAATAACAATAAATTGACATAGTATGATATATCTCAAGTATTATACGTTAAAAGGAACAAACATTTTCTGTTTAATTTGAAACAAGGAAAACATCCAGACATGCAAAGTCGCTATTCATTGTCGGGTAAAAAGTCCCGCGATGTTTAAATAAATAGAGTTTTAAGTCGATAATTCACTATGGTGTCGGTTAAATGTTTACGGAGAGCTTAAAGATATGTGGGGTGTGAAATCGCATGGACGTAATATGTTGTCTTACGCAGGGAAACGTCGCAATAGATTAACACTCACTCAAATCCATATGAATTTTCATGAGCTAGCAACGTAGTTCAGCTTATCGTTTCTAATTTTAGCGCTTTATTTTAGAGGATATTTACATACATTGCAAATATTGTAATGCGATTTTAATACAAACCTAAGCAGAGCTTGTGTTATGGGTACTAGATGACTGATATACACTATATTATTACATGATATTTTTAATTATACATACATATAAAACACACAGAACCCCGGAACAATATTTGAACATATTTCCCAAAGCGGGAAACGAACCCGCAACCTCCTACGTCGCAGGCGATCTTTCGCCCGTCGCGCCACATCAGTCATCGTACCATCCATGTGCGCGTGTCAGGAAAGAAACAACAAAAACCTAGCTCGTGGTGTTTATTGTTCTTGATTCGGTAATTTGCATGCATTCTATCGAACCCAAAACCTTCAGACTAGAAGGCTGACCGGCGACTACCGCTGCTCAATTTAAGTAGAGTACGTACGACTCACGCACGTGCGAATAAGTACATACGTGTCGTTTTGCAACCGCGGGTCCATCGGGCCCAGGCTGCACTCGCCTGCAGTTGCATAAACTCTTGCGACACCCGTATCGCGGTCACTGCCGCACAACGAGACTAGTTAAGGGCACCTGCCGACTGCCGCACCCTTCATCGTATCCGAGCTGAATGGTATTCCAACAGATTTTACTACATTCCACGACATTATAGATTATTTACTAAAGCTCTGCGGCGTAGATGTGCTTCGTAGCACTGTGCTACGAAATTCGTAGCATTTATAGGATATAGGACATAAGAAGAGACTATTCTAAAGACTATGTTTTTAAACTCGGTCTCTGTGAATGAAGCTCTTGTAAATAATCGACCACACAGTGTCATTCGCTGTCTATGTTTGATATCAATAAAAGCGCTCAAATGTTATGGAACTTCGAAGTTAAATAATCGTGCGAGTTTAAGAATCATTGTGAAATTTGGTTGTATTTATATTAGGATAAATTTCCTTTGATAAAATATATTTGAACAAATCAACTAATCATGTTTGTAGTATTTACATTTTAATTAAATGGATGGATGGATGGATTATTGCTTAGTGCTTCCATGACAGCAATGTGATCCATAAAATAAAGTAGATAGATGGATTATTGAGTCACCTTCACCGCTTATGGGATCTCATAAGGAGCGCCCGTCATCGTATTAGATTGTGTTATCAAATCAATGATGAGCTGATATGGAAGTTGAATGATATAAACATTTAATTTGGTCCTATCAGTCCATTTTTTTATGCGAGGTCAGATAAGCTTATATAACACTACTTATATCTTTTACGTCTCGATAATATTTACTAGTTTTTTATCACATAGAGCAGGAAATTAAACTAGGTAACCCAATTTCACAAAATAAGAGTTTTATATTACCACGATTTTGCTTCTACCTTCCATATATACATTAGTAAGTAAGTATTCACCGATTTTTATCAAACATAGTGACACTACCAATGAATCCACTTTGCAAACAATAGAAGCTCTATTATAAGTTATTTTATTAAACGTACGATGTCACTGACACACACAGATAACACAGACACCGGACTTTATAAAAGGAGGTTCTCTATTCGCGTTATTTTTTTAATGTGATTTTAATCAATCCTTTTTTTTAAAGTTGTTCCTTTTTAAATGGCCAGTAGTTTATTGAGTTATCCTTAATAATGCGGTCAAATTTTAAGTTGGTTGTTAGTTTTTGTTAAAACATCAAATTATATCGGGGATTTACATGAAGCTTTCCTTTCAAACCTTCCCATAGATGCATAAGTTCAGGCACGCGTTGTCTATCACTAAACAAGGATTTAATAACATCGCTAAATATTTCGATTTCGGTGGAACTTGAGCCTGCGACTCTCCTTCACTACGGGAATGCGCTAACCAACTGTGCCACGAAACCAAGGGACCACCTCATCGAACTTGCGATGCGATTGGCGATTTTATTTAGTTTCTTAGATATTCCCCGAGTGCGAGGGCGTGCGCACTATAATATAACAATTCAGGTCAATAAAGTCTCTTAAGCAGTGATTCTCTTGTTTCAGAGAGTAACAACATGCGGCCCAGCTTGCGGATCAGCCGGTCCATCTGCCTCCACCGCCGGCCTCGCGTCCCGCCGACTTGCCTCCAGCTTGCAGAGCACAAGCACGGGCTCGCTACCCAACTATGGAACACAGATCGTCGACCCCTACCGTCTACTGGAAGACGACCTCAATGGCATATACGAGGATATCAGATCTGTAAGTGTTTTGATTTGCGGGTCGATCACTTTACCAAACTTAAAAAGCATAATTTTGGTTTAATCCTATTTTTATTTTTTCAACGCAGTTTTCAAACTCATTTTTATACTGCCTTTAGACTTGACCGGAACTTTGGAAACGTTGGATAAATCAATGACATAATAAGTTAAAACTAAGAACAAGTGTCGTAGCTTTCATTTTTTGTTCACTATTAGGTAAATTAAAGGAGGGGAACAAGAAATTAACAACCTGAGTTTTAATCTATGCAATCTTCATTGAATTTAGTTTTTTTTTACGTAAAAGTTTCATGAACTATTGATAAGGTAGGCGTTTTTAAAAACTAGTGGTTTTTGATGAATAGATATTTATTCGAAACTAAAGGGACATGGGACTTCCTATTGATGACGCTGTGTATTTGAATAATTGATATTCTGTTTAACTGTAAATGTGCTTATTTAAAACGATGATTTTCCATACATATCAATCAATCATAGTTGCAAATAGTTCCGTTGTTGCTTCTATATTGATTGAGCCGTAATCTCTAATAAAGGAAACAGAAATACGGCCAAGGATGGAGAGCGCTTGTTAATTTTCATACCTTTGTAACGTTTACTTAATAACGGCCACTAAAATAGACGGAATACCGCATTCGTTCTGTAATAAATCTTGCAAAATGTATTATTTTAGTTACTAGGTTTTGTATATTACACCAACTACGCTATCGTCCTACAAAAATCATGTATTATCGTGAAGACATTAACTTAAAACTCTGTACGTTTTGGAAAGAATAAGTGATTTGCTGATAAAGGAGCTCGTGAAAATTATGTATTGTGATAACCACAGAACCTAGAATTCAATCAAAATAGCCTGATAGAATAGCTTTGATAATATTGAAGGTTTACCTAAAGTTCCGTGACTACTGATCATTAAAATATTTAACCAGTTTAGCAAACCTAACACTCCAAACACCTTGGCCAAGCAAATTACACTGACACACCTCGAAAATACAAGTTTCGAGACTTTATAGTAGTCTAACGAAAGTGTTAAAAATTTGTAAGACTGTAAAATGTTTTTTGTCTCTTTTATCTTGTTGATTTTATCATCACTTCGTCATTATCATTTACATTTCCCTTTTAAGGTTAGTTGATAAAACCATAAACAACAAAGAGTAAACTTAGACTATGATAGGCTACCGTTGTGGCATGGCGGCAGGCGAAGTTCTGCCGGCGATGTAGGAGGTTGAGGGTTCAATACCCGCCTAGGGACAAATATTTGTTTTAGGGAACTGAGTGTTTTGTAAATATATCTACCCATGTAATGTATTGTATTAAATATATCAGTAATCTATATCACAAGATCTGCTTAGCTTAGGGCTATGCTGATGCTGTGTGGATTGCCCGCATTATTTTATTAAAAGTAATTTATATTTTGACTAGCAGAGCCCCGCGGTTTCACCCGCGTAATTCCCGTATGTGTCCACCTATGTGTTATTCCAGACTATAATCTATATCTGTGCCAAATTTCACCCAGATCCGTTAAGAAGTTTTTGAGTGAAAGAGTAACAAACATACTTTTTGTAAGTATGTTTTTCGCGTTTATAATATTAGTAGGATAGACTCTGCTATTAGTTGCCTAGAGAAACAATGTTCGTAAATAAAACCAATCAATATAATACGAACAATTTGAGAGTCTTTGTGTCCATTGATGAACAATTGTGTCAAAGTCACGATGTGTTAGCACGATGACCGATGGTTGTGCAATCCTCCGCGATAATTACGGTCTACGTTGTGATAACATCGCATGCGCAACTCTTTCTGCGCATCTTACAAGGATGAAGATTAGATGGACAATGTAACAGGCAACTCGGTCCCTTAAATTTTTTGATAGTTTTGCAAATATAGCATCGTTAATGACGCAAATATGTGTACAAAAGTCAAAGCGCTCGTTTTTCATTTAGCTAATAGCAATGATTTTACTGTTTACAAAGAATGATTTTCGATTTCCAAGAAAGTTTTTTTCAAGGAGTTTAAGTAACCTTTTTGATGTTATCTGGTCGATTTCTGCAATTTTTAATTTAAATTATTTTTATAACTTTGGTTTTCCGTTACTTTGACTCATTCTACATATTTACAGCCTGTATTAGTCCACTGCTGGATATAGGCCTACCGTAATAAGCGCCATAGCGCCCTGTCTTCAGCTTGCTGTATCCAGTATCTAACTGTACTCTTGTCTATTTTAGTTTATTGCCCACTAACAATTGAAACTAAGACTTTTTACTACACAAAAACTACCTAATACTACTAGGAACTTATGTTCCTGCCATGAAAGCGAAAGTTTGAGAAAACGTTGGCTCAACACAACGCCATATTACTACTGATTACACTACTGATTGGATCTGTATAGCATTTTGCATAACCTAGACCTAGGATAACAGACTTGTTTTATCTCGTGCAAACGAGTGTTAAGGTTAGGCTGTTATAAATGATTAATCTTCTTGAAGCTTAATGTGAATGTGGGAAACATTCTCAGAGTCTAACAAATTACATTCAACCTCTAAATAAAATGAAGCAAACAGTTAGTGTGCCGAATTACATGCACTTTTGTAAAGGCTGTTAAAGCAATATAATTTGAGGTCTATCCTTGATTTAAATAATCACGACAATTCGCGCTGATTTCAGTTTACTTTTCATATGTACGTTATTTCTACATAATTTAAGCAAAACATTGCAAAGAATGCCTATTTTTGCTGATTGGCGTGTGCTGCGGCCACATCGGAGTTTTTCATTGAAGTTAATTTACACCAAAACAATATTTTCATCTCACTATTCGAAATAAAATGATATTTTCATTATTAAACTTTGAGTATGCATATTCAGAAATATTTTTTTTAATAGAAAAATATTAAAATTGGCCCTGAAACATTCGCGTGTATTCTGTACGAATGCGAGTATTGAAAATCCTAATATCCTCGTATTCCTCTCTACTAAACACTCATATTTTAAAAATTCCTAATTTAATGATATAATTTCCTAAGGGAATCTAACCGGACCTTCTAGTTCTGTTTACAAACATGTATTTCAAAAGTATACAGACTCGTTCTGGGTAGGGCCGGCGCAGTGTCTTCGCCAAGTTTGTGGCAGCTCGCCTACTTTCCATTTGGAAAACTTGTCTAAAACTAGGCCCCACTTGCTGCACCAACTGCATATTTCTAGACGCTGGTTTCCTACGTTTCGTATGTGCGACTTGTAACGCGGTGAACGACATTCTGGATTTCACGTCAGATCTCTCGAAGATAAGGCGGATGTGTGCAAACAGTTTAAATAAGATTTCATTATACACATTGTACACTTGCATTTTGAAAGTTTCGTGTTCAGCAGTATAGTTTAGTACACAATTATGTCGTGTCACGATGAATACAATGAAAAATCTGAGAGGTAAATACATATGTGATCTCACAATACCAAATTCGCTATGACAATTTTATAAATCAGTAGATCCAAAAACATTTAAAAGTTGTCTACATTATAACAACCTGGGAAGTACGCTAAATTTTAGTCAATTAGTATCTAAATTAGCATCTTTAATGTTAATAGAGTTGGTATTTTTGTCGCCATAGACATAACAAAATGGGGTAACCTATAATACTTGGCAGTGCCTTTTTTGTAAAATTATCACATGGTGTTTGCCAAATACAACTTCAGGGCCTTGATGTCAAAGACGTTTAAATTGGCTGTTACGCAATACAAATACACGGGAGTGATAAAACTTGAAATGTTTCAATGAAATTCAGTTTTACGTTTATTGTAACAAGAGTCATAAAAATACGGCAATAGCTTGTAGGTAACACAATAGGAAATAAGAATTTCCATGCAAGAATCTTCCGGACCGTCGTCGCGTCAGCGTCGCTTCCCGGTTGTTTTTGTAAAATTTAACTGTAACATTGGTCAATACCGTATTTCAGTAGTAAAGTTCAAGCCTACCGCTGAACACGCACTTATATATAAAAAGCAATATAGTGGGACTGGTCACATAGTATTAGAAACATTTGTTATTTATTATTATTATTAAGTCATCACATCACATATAGGTACCTTGACAGCGACAAAATGTTCTAACCTACGATAAAATCTTATAAAAATCAAGTCTTGATTTACTGAAATAAAAGAAAGACGATTAGAGTCACTCTATTACTGTATTGAAGTTAACAATTTTTTAAAGAATCAATGCATAAAATTATGAAATTTCCCTTGGTATCTGTTTGTTCAGATGCTTAGGATGACTAACTCCAACATTTCAAATTCTAAACATGTTACATAATTACAAAGCTAAGTTGTTGTGTTAAAAACATTAGGAGCTAAGTAAATAGGCTCGTCGTGTCGTGCTCATATGCTCAAATAGTTAGCATTCGTTGTTGCCACTCGCTTGGATCTTGCAATGGCGGCTGCATTCTACGCCTGTCCATGTAGGTTCGGTGGATTCAACTTAGCTAGATACCGAAAGTACCATGCGGTACATAGCTAAGTTAAACAGGTTTTCCTCAGGAGTTCTAAAAGGGGAAATAATACTTCTTAAAGTTCCGGATTAGAGCTGCCCACTTATGCCTTGTATGTAAATATTGATATAAACTTTAAATATCGAGTTCTTGGCAAATATTATGTAATAAATAATTAATTATTGATTTTGTCCTAAAATTTTAATTCATTACACGTGTCTTCATTTTATATATTGTACGTCGTCTTTGCAGTTACTACTGCACATGTAAATATAGATATGTATTTACATGATCATGTAGTGCGGAATACGATAACAAGCTTAGTGTGCTAAAACTGGATATTAATAAGGTCTATTATCAATCGTAGTCCGACTACAGTTAACTATCAATTTATCAGCAATCATATTATGATGTCTAAGTATCGTAAATAACTGCATTGATATACATGGGTCATTTGAGATGTAAAAGACATATTTTGCAAATAAATAATAATAAATAAATAATTCCGGACAGTCCACACAGCATCATCTAGCCCCAAGCTAAGCAGAGCTTGTGTTATGGGTACTAGATGACTGATATACTTAATACAATATACTACATAGATAGATATTTTTTATTATACATATTAAACACCCAGACCAACGAAACAAATTTCTGCAGATCGAGCACAAATTTGTTCCGAGGCGGGAATCGAACCCGCAACCTCCTGCGTCGCAGGCGGACCTTCGCCCACCGCGCCACATCGGTCGTCAATAAATAATTTACTTATATATCATACACACGGTTAAATCGAATGGTTGAAGTCGATTGAGTGAACTCATAAACCTTTATTTATTATAGTGATCAAATCAATTTAAGTGTCATTGAACATACTTCCAATTATCAGTTCGTGTCTCATAAATGCAGTTAAAAGCAAGAGCTACATTAACATGCAAGAATTAGTTTAAACAAACTTTAAATTCACAAAAATGCAAACATAAAAGAACAATAAAATTGATGTAAAGCAATGATAATGTTCTCTAAATGCCAAATTCGTTGTTGAGTTGCCACTCTTGCGTCAAGCTTGCATCAAACGCAGTTTATGGTACAAATAATGGATTACCTTCTTACAAAAACACATTCCATCAATTTCGTCATACAATAACTAACAATACGAGATAAAGATAACTAAGAATAAATTCCGATATTTTTTATCATTATAGTATGTCACTGTATTTACAAATTACGATCTAAAACTTGTTTCCAAAAGCTTACAAAATAACATTACTGCTTTATAAACCAAATAGGAAATTGTGTGTGGAAAGTGTTTATTGATTTTTTAATTAAAGCTTTTAAGAACTAGAGTAAAACTAAAGATTTCTTTTTAAATTTAACCTTTAGTTTTATTACATGTCTGAAACCTAAAATGAGTCCCAAACCCTTTATAAACTAGTTCAAGATCATAACGGACTTTCGTAGCACGTCTACGGCGTAGCATTTGCGATGCAGCTACGAAAGTGCTACGGTTTTAATGAGGTCTATAACTTTGACATTGTAGGAAAATGACCCATACAAACGAGCATATTTTTATTCCAATTGAGTCTAATGGCTTTGCGTTGTTGTACTCGTTTATCCGAGATAAAGAGTAGCCATACAAGTTTTCAGCCCAATCTGTTCAGTCGTTTTGACGCTGTATTCACGTAAACATTGCAGAAACTCATGGCACACCTTTGTAATATTTGTGGTAGGATTCACTCTTGTGGTAAAAAACACTTAAACTTGACAAGTAAATCAACCAAACCCAACCCAATGTTTCCCAAAAACCATTGGTTAACGAGAGCCGTCTAGCACAAGCGTTACTTAATTAATTGGCTATTGTATTTTGCTAAGCATTTGTAAATCATTATAGGATGAATGTGTAGCGAATGGCACAGATTTGGGATTAGGTTAAAGCTTCAAAGCTATTTTATATCGATTTACTTTTGTCTTGCCTTATGAGACTTTTAGGTTCCTGTAGCAAAATGAACGGTTTTATGTATTGTGGTATTTAACCTAAAACACTTATTAAGGTTATTTTCCAGGGTTTGTGGTGTTTAAAAACACAATTACAAACATGCTCTGCTGAACTGAAAACTCAAATCACCACAAAATTAACTACATTTTAGTATATTTAAATGATATAAGAAAAGAAAATGTCTAATGTCAGTTTCAAAGTTATTGATATCATTATATTAGCCCGTGTATAATTTTATTCGGTATAAAAGATTTTATGACATTCAACAACGTTTCAGCCCTTAACAGGAAACATCTAATATGAGTACGGTTTTTAGTTTTCGTTACTCCTGTCTGTAGGTTCGTAGTTTACCCGCTCACGATTACAATGAATTTGTCTAACTACAATTATTTTCTACAATGTGCCACGTAATAAGTGTAGTAAGCCAAAAGGGAAAGATTCTGGACCCCGAGAAGGTCAGTTTAACTCTTTGTATTTATTTTGCTTTCGTCCTAGTACACCTTTTACGTGGCGCTGTGTATAATAGTGTAGTTTTCTGGGTTAAAAAATATTATTCTATTAAGTACATGAGTTAGATTTTAAAGAAATCTTGTACACGTATTTTTTCTTTTGTCCATCAAACAAAGTGACCAAGATAAAGCGCATTAAATTTGAGAAGTAGGGGCTTGTGACGTCACGCTGTGCTATAAAATGTGACATGGCGTGACGTCAGGACCTTTAACGGAGGATATCTTAGTAATTGTTTGTATTATCGACAAAAAAAAATACGCGCCAATATTTTTTGAAAACGGACTACTTAATTAGATTTTTTAAGAAACTAGCCTATCACTACACAGTATAAAACAAAGTCGCTTTTTCTGTCCCTATATCCCTATGTCCCTTTGACTACTTAAATCTTTAAAACTACGCAAAGTATTTTGATGCGGTTTTTTTTAATAGATAGAGTGATTTCATTCAGGAGGAAGGTTTATACGTATAATAAACAGTGCGAAGCCGGGGTGGGTCGCTAGTTGAACTATAAGAACTGTACCTAGAGTAGATCCCAACCCAACTGTAGCCCCTCTGACCGACAGGAGCTGGACCGGAACACGAACCAATCGGAACTGAACACCATAGCAACATACTACTTCGACGGGCAAGGCAAGGCTCTGCGGCCCATGGTCGCGATACTCATGGCCAGAGCTGTCAACTACCACGTTTATGGGGAAAACAGGTGAGTTTCTGAATTTGATGTTCTGATACAAATTTAAGGCGCTTCTCATCCACAGAGACCGGAATGAGCTTCCTGCGTCTGTTTTCCCGCCAGAATACTATCTCGGAGTCTTTAAATCAAGAGTGAATAAGTTCCTTCTGGGAAAGCGTGTTCCATCTTAGGCCACATCTTCACGTACGTGAGATAGCGGCTCAAAGCTCGATCATTTCCAATATAAAAAAGTATCATGAAAACACTAACAAAACATGCACCCTGAATTTTTGAAGACAATCGAAGACAATTCTTGCAAAATAAATTGTTTTGGCCAATGTACATGTGTGTGTGTAAACCTGTGTGGGACGAATTCACTTAAAAATGTGCAAAAATTCAATAAATTATGTGAGAGAATTGATACTATGGCAGAACCTGTCATTATCAGGAATTATCTGTAATATTAGATGTGTAAAAAGAATCGTGTCTCGAAACAAACACCTGTATATCCAGGGTTTGCTGAAATTTGCTTTTGGTTTTTTTTTAGTTCACGTTTTTAGTAAATAGGAAGTGGTCCTCACTATAGCTCTTCAAGATCGAGTTATACGCATCCGAGCGACTCCCGCAAACCATTTTAAATTTAGCACCGGCCAAAGCAATGATTCGAAAACGCTGTGACTGACGAATTATCACGAATTTGGAAGAGCTCATCAATTTGGAACCAAATGTTACAATTTAAAACAATTTATGTAGTGCTGAACCTTACGCATATAAACCGACCCTTCTAAATTCAAGGTTGCCTGGGAGAAAAAGCTTGTAGCGAGTAGGAAGTCTATTGTTATATATTGTTTATATACGGTTTATTATTATGTACATTTATATTTACATACACAATTTATGATTTTTGATCTGATTTTAAGTACGATAAACTGTTCATTCATGTTTATGGTTTCTCGTAAAAGTTATGACTTGTTATGTTGGCGAGAGCGAGAATATAGTAGAAATTTTAATGTCAGCCGTTGATACAACACGTTCTCGTATACAAACTTTGAAATACCTACTGTGACTCTCACACAAACTTTCGTCTATATCACAGAGTTGATAACAAATGGAATAAATAAGTATACTGGAAATCTTGATCCAAATTTATATTTCACAATTTTTACTTATTTTAACTGCTCTATCAATTGTAGCGTTAACATGGCTTTCAATAATAAAGTTAGCACCTTAGCTATGTAAATGTAGACGGTTAGGAAAGTTAGAAAAGGCGTAGGTCAACCGGCGCGGCGGTTTGCGGTATTGCCAACTAAGTTCACGCAGTGCATTTACAATGGTGCAAGCTATTGTTTAAATTCATATTTGCGTTTTCTAACCGATATTACGCCAATTTGCAAATAAGTAAGGTGTGATAATAGATAAAAGTTTAAAATCAAAGAATTAAAACCAAAACTCTTTTATGTATACTCTAAACTTATTTGAAGTAAGACTTACTTCGACAAGACAATTCTATGTTAATTTCACTTATTATTATAATAGAGGCGAATCAAATAATGAAACCATGTTGGATTGTATTAGTATAATTATCGATAACACAAGCTCTGCTTAGCTTGGGCTTATTGATGATTTACTTTTCCGCATTTTTCAAGCTTTGTAGAAACTCAAACAATGTTTTGTTGTTACTTTATAAGTGTTTCTATATTTTACCGTCCACGGCCTGTAATAACCTTGAAATTATCCAGGACTATCCTAAAAACGCGTGCTTAATATGAAAAAGAAAAATGAGTGCTTAATACATTTTGCTTTCATATTTTACCGTGACGGTAAAAACGTGCCTCGTTGTGTGACGAGAAAAAGAGCGCTCTACGGGTACAGTCACCGCCTGAAAGAGTTGAACAGATTTATACTACAAAAAATCGTTTACATACGTAAACCTCAAATACTGTTAAACCACACCGATCCTAAAGCCGATACACCTACTCGACTCCAGAAGGCGTTGAACTTTTCAACAATCGTTGATTTCACTTTCCGTATTCATATGTAATTAGCGTTTCAATTCATCTAAAGTTTAGCGCACGTTATTCTAGAGTCGAGAGGTTTTTAAGGTTCTATTTGGGTCTAGGCTTAGGGTTATAGAAAACAAATCAACTCGGGAAAGAGATCGTCGTCGTATCAACTCAAGCGGTAGCGTGTTGTGTGAAACTCCCTCCTGCA
Organism: Eupithecia centaureata; assembly: GCA_944547425.1. Lineage (NCBI taxonomy): Eukaryota > Metazoa > Arthropoda > Insecta > Lepidoptera > Geometridae > Eupithecia > Eupithecia centaureata. The sequence goes on from OX155687.1 coordinate 8,592,891, forward strand.
ACGCACACTCTTTAACGTTATCGTCTCGCCTCGGAACAAGCTCAGGAATCGCGGTACGTGGTCAACTAGCAGTTGCCGCTCGTACAGCTTAGTCGTCCACGCGCCTACGTCTCCATGTAACAAAGCATACGTCTCTTCGTCCACGCTTGCACCTCGAACTCTTTCCGCGGTCTGTTGCCAAACCTGCGGACAAAGCAGCTTCCAGTCGTATTGCGCAGGACTAGAAGCTGCTGTTGGGTCATAGCCATGGGCTACGTTCGGATTCATCTTCTGATTGCACTGCTGCGGCCTAGCCGCTAGCGAGCGTCGCCTAGCCGTAGCCAAGTCGATTCCCGGAGCTGATGACGTGTTTACTTTATTTTGACGCCTGACGCCTTGTTGATGGCGATGCAAAAGGCGATACGGTAACGATCCTTATTTAAATTTATATGTGTGGTTTTGACCCTTAATCTGTTTAGATCTTTTAGGCAGTGAGTGTACTTTCAACTGGTAGCCTCCTAATTAACGCCTTGATTCCATTTAGATAAACTAATTAGAATAAGTAGAGAACAAACACCGTAACGAACGTGTTAAAAATATTAACCAATAGTTATTCACGTGCCAATTGTTTATCCACGTATTATTATAATGTCATTTAAATATTTATTGAAGTATTAATTAGTGAATAATTAGAGAAGTAATTTACCCGCACACGGTTCTATTGAAATTCTTTGAATATTAATGAATAGATAAGCGTTCGATCCTTATTTACCCGTGATAAGATGTTTTCGCGTGTAACTGTGTTTGTCTGTCTTTGTTGCCTTAAAGCAACAGAACGGCTTTAAAATATTGGTAAATAAGTTTTTAAATCACTTCTCTGAATTCATAAGTGCTCTTTGTTGTATTTTGAAGGTCTTTCCCTTTCTATTTTGCAAAAAATATTAAAAAAGCCTCTACCTAATCGGGTTTTTTTATAGTTTTCAATAACTTGTAACACTAATTGTTTTTGAAAATACTAGTAGATAACAGTAAAAAAAATATATAATATTTGAAATCTATACAAGTACTTATATACAATAAAATCTTGGGTCTCCGTCCAGAATATCAGAACATCTAAACAATTGTGGTTCCGCTGAATAACAAAAACATCGATGCGGGTGAAGCCGCGCGAGTACAGGTAGTTCACTATAAAATTGGTTAATCATAAATAGCTAAAGTTATATTTGACCCAATTAGTATGTAAATTATGATATTCATCGTTGCGTTAATCATTAATGTCAAATGCGCCATCCCGCTAATTGCAATTTTGTCATAAAATTAGTCAAGGTTATACAGTATTAATTTGTTAGAACTTAATTAAATATTAATGTAAAATATTTATTAAATTTAAACAGGATAATATCCCAGGAAATAACATAGCGAGACTCAAATAATATAGGAAAAGTTTTTTACCTTTCATTTATACCCTTTATTCCTCCAACATTGTGTTGTATTTCAGGAACTTAATCAGTAAAATCTTGAGGAAAGTTAAAAACGTTGCTACCAGCCCTGTACTGCATGCTATCTCAATGATTTCAATATATAATTAGCAAGCTGCTACGAGGATCACTTTATCCCTTTCACGTATTCCTTTGACTCAGTGCGATGTTACACGTCTTGATATATACCTATTATATTATATAATATTATACTTGATATTATATACATTAATCTCAACATAAAGATGTCCATTGCTGGACACAGGTCTCCCACAAAGAGGTTCTTGGATATTTAACTTATGCTTTTTATTACTGATTCTTTATTACATAGTATAATAAGTCGCTCCCCGCTGTCTGTCTCAATGTATGCTTAGATCTTCGAAAACTACGTAACAGATTTTGATGCGGTTTTTCTTAATTTAGATATAGTGATTAAAGAGGAAGGTTTACATTTTACTAGCGACCCGCCCCGGCTTTGCACGGTTTTATTGTACGTATAAACGTTCCTCTTGAATAACTCTATCTATTAAAAAAACCGCTTCAAAATCCGTTGCGTAGTTTTAAAGATTTAAGCATACATGTTTTATACTACGTAGTATAATAAATACAACCGTTTAAAGGAGAGGGGTCGCTAGTGTGTTTATAAAATACATACATTTATTGAGTAATATTTGACCCAATAATCTATACTTATAATAAAACTGTAACAGGTCCAATTCTGTACATTGAAGATATTTTGAAAATTTTTTTTGGAGGGCACTCTATTATCGATACTCAAGCCAAAACTGTAATTTTTTTCTTTCATGTCTGTCTGTCTGTCTGTCTGTCTGTCTGTCTGTCTGTATCGTAAACGCGCATCACGCCGAAACTACTTGATGGATTGAACTGAAACTCGGCATGATTATAGGTCATACTACGAGGAAGGACATAGGATACTTTTTATCCCGGATTTCAGTAAGGTTCCCATGGGAGAGGGTATGAAAGTAAAATTCCTTTACCGCGCATCACGCCGAAACTGCTGAATGAGTTGGAATGAAACTCGGGACGATTTGAGTTCATACTACAAGGAAGGACATGGGATACTTTTTATCCCGGAATTCGGTAAGGTTCCCCTGGGAGAGAGGGTGAAAGAAAAATTCTTAAACCACGCATCACGACGGAAGTGAATGAATTCGAATGGAACTCGGGACGATTGGACATGGGATACCTTTTATCCCGGAATTCAGTTTGGTTCCCCTGGGCTATACGGGTTTTCAAAAATTTCTCACAGCATTTGAACGACGCGCGCGCGTCGTTCAGATGCTGTGAGAAATTTTTGAAAACCCGTATAGCCCAGGGGAACCAAATTGAATTAAACTGATAAACGCGAAAGTTTGTAAGTATGAATGGATAGATGGATGGATAGATTGATAGATGGATGGATGTTTGTTACTCTTTCACGCAAAAACTGCTGAACGGATCTGTATGAAATTTAGCACAGAGATAGATTATAAGCTGGAATAACACATAGGCTTATTTTATCCCGAAAATCTCACGGGAAAGGGAATTACGCGAGTAAAATCGCGAGTACTCGAAATACTAATCATGCGCAGACGAAGTCGCGGGTACCAGCTAGTATCCAATAAATATCCATGTTATGATATTCAATGTTGCTTCATTTCATGTTAACTAAACACGGTTCGCACGAATTATAATTTGTGCATATCAACGAATCGGTCGAGGTTATTCTTTATGATTTTATCGGTACAAATCGATTACTTTAGGCCAAGTTCAATCAGTTATTTTTATCTACTAAAGAACAGACTTTCAACAATTAAAATAAACAAATAATTCCGGACAGTTTGACGACAGATGTGGCGCGGTGGGCGAAGGTCCACCCGCGACGCAGGAGGTTGCGGGTTCGATTCCCGCCTCGGAACAAATTTGTGCACGATCTGCAGAAATTTGTTTCGTTGGTCTGGGTGTTTAATATGTATAATAAAAAATATCTATCTATGTAATATATTGTATTAAGTATATCAGTCATCTAGTACCCATAACACAAGCTCTGCTTAGCTTGGGGCTAGATGATGCTGTGTGGACTGTCCGGAATTATTTATTTATTTATTTAGTCCACACAACATCATCTAGCCCCAAGCTAAGCAAAGCTTGTGTTATGGGTACTAGATGACTGATATACTTAATACAATAAATGTATTGTATTAAGTATAGATATACTTAATACAATAAATGTATTGTATTAAGTATATCAGTCATCTATCATCGTATGTAATGACATAGACAGATATTTTTTTATTATACATAGAAAGCACCAAAAAAAACCAATGGCAGAACAAGTCAGCTGACTTTTTTGTTGCATCTTATTTATTCAATCAAATCTCTATAAGGAAGTAATAAAGTTGTGATGCTGCGCAATAATATCTTAAAGATTTATGTATGCGTACTGCTGGGAAGGCAAGTTCGATTTATTAAAATTACACCCGAAGAATATTTATTAACGTCTGACAATTTGTCTTATTTATGATTATCTTGTATGATCTCTAGCCGAATCGTGGAACTTGAAGCTTACTCTTATAGTTTGGCTCTTAGAATAATTACGCTTAGAACCGCAGTAGGGTCACGCGAAGCGTGGACATTTAAAGGTAGCCTGTAAAGGCTACGTACATCTCTCGACTCGTCAGTACATTATGTCAAGTCCTACGGGGAAGAGCTCCCTGAATCTATAATATAAAAATGAATCGCAAAATGTGTTGGTAAGCGCATAACTCAACAACGCCTGGACCAATTTGGCCAAATCTTTTTTTAAAATGTTCGTTGAAGTTCAAGGATGGTTTTTACGGCGAGAAAAATATGATATTTGACAAATAAATAAATTTCCCCGCGGGCGACGCTGCGGGGCGCAGCTAGTTTCTAATAAAAATTACCTATTGTGCAGTGAAAGGATGTCACAACTCATCACATAATCACCAAAAACAGTCGAAGATTCTATTTCACGGGTAAATACAACCTGGAAACTTATATTCTTGAGTAAAACATTAGTTTTGTCTCAAAAATAAAATGTAAACAAAACAGACGTCAATACAATGAAATGTTGCAAGCTATTGAAAAAATATTTTACCCCATACGTATTTTTTCGTTTTTAGATTTCCTTCTGATGAAAATTCAGACTGAATCGTAAAGAATGTATACAGGGTGTAACAAAATTAAGGACCAAAGTTTAAACTGGTATTGACATGGATCATTTGAGCTATCTTTAGACTGTTTGCAACCGTGTGCAGTTAGCTCAATGGTTTCAATTGTAAATACTAGTTAAATTTTAATTATATTGTTTTTTATAATTTTGGCTCCATATTAGCACGCCGCGCAGCTTACCCGCTTCCACTGAATTCGATGATGACTGATGGTCGATGACCGCGGCGGCCGCTCGTTAGGGCACCTTTGACGTGTTTAGGATTATAAAAGAGATGTATACAGGTACGCAAGTAATTTTTTTTTAATTCCAAAAACACAATTGCGTGCATAAGAGTTTATTGCCTAATGTAATGAAAATTCATTATTTATTTAATTTTCGGAAATTAAAGGGCGGGATTGTTTTAAAATATTTTTCCTGAATTCAGTGTTCGGATCTACACCCCGCCTGAAAGTTTGGTCCTTTATTTTTGTTACAACCTGTAAATTTCTGAAATTTGGCAAATAAATTTCCATGCGGGCGAAGCCGCGGCGCGCAACTAGTTGGTAATATGTAAGGGGTATGTTATACTAACGGGACGTTTTCTGAACGTTGAACGCTCCATTGACGAATGAATCAATGCATTTATGAAAAATAATCTAACAGAAAAATGATTAGCTATGATTGTACAAAATGTTAAAACTTCCCTACTTTATGGGGAAAAGGTTATGATTGCAACATTATTCGTGCTTTTGTGTGAGAGTCGGCTGATGTAATCACGTGCCTCTTACCCACACATTGGTTGTTTTTTGACTTCTAGATAAAGCGGAATTTTTTGTGACATTATCTCTCTATGCCTTATTCCTCTATGGTTTGGCTAAGTAATAAATAAATATGTATGATTATGGGTAGGCATGCAATAAATAGAAGATTTTAAGACTTAGCAATAAAACCTCGTTTATTATTTGTGACCATACGCAGTGTAATCAAAGCTAATGGTTAGTGATATTAAATTGTTTTTCGTGATAGTTACATAAACCGGCATAGCAAAGATTGCCAACCAGTCCTGGATGGATGAAATCTCCCCACCTCTAAATTTGAAGAGAGCTTCTCAAAGAGAGAAATAACCATCAATATATCACTATGGCTGGGGGGTGATTCACTATGGTCAATCCAAGACAAAATCGTATTTAGAACACATTGTGACGTCACACGATTTGGGCGTGGAATCTCCTATGTCATAGTGAATAACGTCCCAGCCCTCATTCGAGCGCTGCTGAAAATAGGCCTCTCCTACACGGCGCCACTACTAGCGGTCCTGAGTTGCCTTCATCATCGAGTCCTTGCGAACGCTCAGATGTTGTTGGCACACCGAGTGTGATGTCTGCCGACACTCCAGCTCTTCACGAAACATAAAACTTTTAAATTTTCTTCAGCATATATGTATACACCCACTGCAGAACATGCCTCTCGCAAACAATTGAAGCGCAGTTAAGGTGTTAAAAATACATAGAAGAAATAGCAGTTTCCTTTCATATATTCCCTTAGTCGGCTCTTACCACATTCATGAGACGAGTTACATTGGTTGATTCTTTCGATGCGACCACCACTTAAATACCCTTAGAAAATAAAAGATGTTTGTTCCACAGTGCACTGCTCGCGTCGCAACGGCAAGTAGCCATGATCAGCGAGATGATCCATTCCGCGTCGCTGATCCACGATGACGTCATCGACCAGAGCGACTTTCGTCGCGGGAAACCCTCAGTCAACGTACTCTGGAACCACAAAAAGGTAGGACTTTCTTGTTTTATACTTTTTGCTTCTTACTTTTTTTATTTTTTTTTATTTTATTATAAATGGTAGAGCGTTTGGCCAGCTACTTTAAAAGGAGGTCAGTTTTTATAGTCTTCATTTCGTTATAGGTAACCTTGATTTGTGATTTAGGAAACTAGGAATGGTCGTTAATACTAGGAGGAATAAAACCTATGAAACATCGCATAGGCACACGGAACAGCTTTATGAAACATAAAATCCTCATTTACTTTCAACACTCGTACAAGATGGTCATGTAAATCTGAGTTAACGCTTGATAATAACGTAAAAATCATGTAAAATCCACACGTATGCTTTGCTTTACTATGCACGACAGAATGTGAATTAATCTATAAATATCGATATATCTTATGACACCGGTGACTGTCTTATGTCGGCTGACGTAAATTCTACCCTTCAGAATGCGTGATGGTATGCCTGGTGAATACACGCTACGCTAGAGGTGACTACAGAATCGGACAGCCGATCGAATACAAACTAAAGTCGGATAATTTGTCACCTAAAGATACGATTCTAATAATGTTTTAAATCTTATTAGCATACAAAAATAAAATATTGGCGATTTGTACCACAATATACTAGCTATACCCACGGCTGTGCCTGCGTGAATTGATGGAAAGTAACCTGTTTTATTTCGGGCCTAGAGCTACGTGAACTACGTCTATTAAAAATTTGAAGCTGTTTCTTTCAGTAGTTGAAGAGTTAATAAACATGCGTCCATTCATCCCTCCCACCATCCATCCATACAAACTTTTGCAGTCATATTATTAGTGTGATTTATTTCGATAGGATCGAATTAATTCAACAAAAAGCAGAAATCAACATCTTCTCTGTTAATATATTTTTATAACCTAGACTCCCATTCAAAGTGATTTTATCTATATTACAATGAATGACTCTCTTAAGGCCTGGCTTGTACTCTATGAATACATTCATAGCAAACAAGTCAGCGTCCAGTATGTAGACCCCTTAGCTCAGTAGTTTTTACAGAGATTTTTATTTGCGACTGTTTTACACACATTCTTCATCGTCTTCGTTAATTTACGTTAATGTACAGACATAATTTAGCATCACATTTGCTTGGCATACGGTTTAAATCGATCGTGACTATTGCACCGCGGGAGAGCATAAAGATGGCATAAAGATTATTAATTTTACTGAAAATAAAGTATTAATTTACAATTAACTTTTTGATTTATACGGTAGCACTTTGAACAAAATGTGCTTTAATGCTTCCTTCCTACTTCCTATGCCAAATCGAGGAACAGTTTTCACACTTGTGTTTGTGCACACACTTGAGCACTATAGTTCTTTCCTATGCGTATAGCTACGTACGTACATATTATTGACATGGTTGGTACACTTATCTGCGGTGTCCAGAATCTCCTTATTATAGAGAAGATAAATTCAGAGTCTTGGGTCCGGTTAACCATATTATTGAGACGTGATCGTGATGTCTCATTTGTTTCAAAAATCAAAGTGAGTACTTTATTTCCTAGTTTTAATTATTAATAACATGAATTTTATGACGTGTCCAAGTGCCCTGTAATTTCTTAAGGAAATAAAGCATTTTGACTTTGACTTTGTTTATGGAATTGACGTCGTTCCATTTCGGCGCAAATCATATGTACGCACGATAGATGCGTACCAAACACATAGAGAACGAAACAGGGCTCAGCTTATATCAATTCTCCTGATTTTATTTACCCAAATACCTTTGCGGTTACAGTTCTACGGTTTGAGTTTCAACAGAAATACCTACAGTTTCAAGGTCGCACATTTGTATGTGTACCGAGATGCAATGATATACTTAACAAGCACCCATCAGGAAAATCCAGTCGTGGGACGAATATAAAGATCTGCAAGCATTCATTAAGATCTCTGAAGTCAATTGATATAATAGTGCCTACAGCTCTAATTTATACAATGTCCAGACCATAGACGACTAGACAGACCTTATTTGTCTTAGATGTGTTAGATTGACGAACGGCTTCGAGGAATGTTTAATAGCTTTAGGCTGAAGATGAAAATATTTAAACTAACTTCAAAAAAGGAATCATTTCTTAATTCGACTGTATTTATTGTGCTAGCCATATATATAGTACTTTTATAGCAGCAGTATCTTTGTTACTCTTTCACGCATAAACTACTGAATGGATCAGGCTGAAATTTGAATAGGCGTAGTTCTAGCCCTGAAATAAAACGTAGGCTTTTCATCTCATAAAGCAGTTCTCATGGGATTGAAACGTTAAAACGGTTGCGAAGCCGCGGTTAGATAGTTATAACTAGTTAATCTTTTGGAAATACGAGTGAAATAAATATTATATCTAGAAATTTTGTAAGTATAAGTAAAATAGTCACTACTATCCAAACCACAATAAGGTTAGTAGTTCTACAGTGATCCATTCATCCTTTGTCTTCGCATGACTTGCTGTATTGGGATAACTTAAAATAATTACAGTCGAAATCAACAATTAGTATGTATCCGTCGTGCGATCACACGCGAATGGAAAGTGTATATGCTAAAAGAAACGGCTTCAGGTGTTGCCATGGTGGCACAGGTTTTTAGCATACTTCAAAAAAAGGAGGTTGTACGTTTTGTTTGGCTGTATGTACCTCTAGATTTTTTTCATTTTGTGCCCTAATTTCTGCGCCAATTGTTGGCGATTTTTGATGTTTTTCTCTTCTTTTGCTTTTCTAGGGAGAAGGAACCCAGGCATTTAAAATCGCATCTAAATACATATTTTAAGAACTTGAAATCGGTTCAAAACTTAAAACCAATTAGTTTTACAGAGATTTGAGATTTTAAACAATCTCTTGTTGAACAGTAGCGGGATGCTATGGGTTCGATTGATTGCTTCGGTTGCCATGGCGTCACATTTTTATTAATCGCGTCATGTCACGTAGAGTCGATTGAATTATTGTCTATGGAAGATCTTTAAACGCTACGTGCCTAGGGAACTATTGTACATGAGATGATGGGTTTTTCTTACAAAGTGTACAGAGGAATTTAACCACGGTATTGATTCTCATTCAGTATTGATCATCATTATGATCGGTATTACTTAAGAAATTGACTAGATTTTCTTAAAGAAAAATAAATAATATTCTGTTTTTTGCCGTTATTAATGTGAAATATTAGAAGTTTCTTATCATTCACAACATACTGTACGAAACAATGCTTTACTCAAATACTTTTTTCTCCATTTTTCCATGGAATTAGTTGAACAAATTCATTATTAAGTTACCTATCTAACAAAGCACATTTTCCTTAATTTTTAGCCAATAAAAATTAAACAGTCGCCGCGCCGGTAAAAATAAAACATGAGAAAATTATATCAAATTGTAGTTTAGCGTTTCTCGTCGTTCTTTTATGTTTTGGGTTGCGGTCGTCAAATAACTGGGTTAAGATCACGAGTCATTCAAAGCGGTTCATTGAAGTCTCGAGGTACTATTGCGCACCTGTTCATATCACGTTTACACTCGCAAAACTTTCTACTTGCTTATTACTACTGTAATTAAAATCATCAATGCTTCATTCATCCTTCTACTTAGAGGCGAAAGTACTAAACTATGATAAAACTTTAATTTAGACTATATCGATATTTGTTTTGGTCATTGCCGGCACTTCGCTATTTACCCATTTGTTGAACAAATATTGAACTTCGTGAGAATGCCTATCGCATTTCAATTTCGCTTTTACATTTGAAATAGAAAGTGTTACCCAGGTTGCTTAAATTCTTGCCGGCAATTATAACACATTTTTCTTTGCATAAACAAGTCTCCAAACTACAAATATGCCATCATTATTTTAATGTTCCTAATTACTTTAATTCCAAGGTGTACAACCTAGATTAGAGAGCATGAAACATACTTCAGGTTTTCTTATTAAATAAATATAAAATGTGTGGGAAGTAGACCGTGACACGCCGACATGGTTACGGAGCTGCCTCAATCGGCTTATAGTAGTATCGATATTTATCCTATCTCTCTTTCTTTACCCTTGTGTAGGAGTGAGAGGTCAGAGTGGGCAGTGAGTGGACTTTGAGCGATGTCTCACATACCTCCCATAGACCGAAAGCTAGGCGGACCCTCGGTGAAAGTTCCAGTCGGCCTCATCACTTTATAATATTGATACTGCCTGATCTTATTTTCGATACGCTCAATTCTGTGGAATAACTCAAAAGAAAACCGACGATTTATTGCTTCTCAGTGTTTCTCGGCAACGACAGGTAGCCTGAATAATTTAAATTGAAATGTGCTTTGTATTGAGGTCAATATTGTATGTCACGAATTATTAATCGTCATGGTATAATTAATTTAAGCGTGACGATAAAAAGATTCTAAATCTCGTTCAAAGGTCTCAATGTTCCGACGTTTTATGGAGCATCTTAGTGTGTAAGTCCAAATGGAGGGATCTTTGAAACACGATCATTTAGTAATATTCCTTGTTAAACAATACAATGTTCTGATGTCAAATGCCAGCATCATTTAATGTGTAAACACAAAGCGAGGCTCAACGTATGATCTTTGAAACATGATCATTTAGTAATACTCCTTTTTAAACGATACAAAGTTCCCAACGTTCTGATGTCAAATGGCAGCATCATTTAGTGTGTAAACACAAAGCGAGGCACAACGTAATATCTTTGAAACGTATCATTTACGAACATTCCTTTAAACTTTAAACGATACAAAGTTCTCAATATTCTAATGTAAAATGCCGCATCATTTGATGTGTAAACACTAACCGACCCAGTACATTTGATCTTTGAAACACGATTATTTAGTAATATTCCCTCTTTAAATAAATATATTTGCTAAACCTATTATAGGTATTGGTATGGTCAAGGTGATTTTCGTAATGATTGTGACAACGACTCGCCGCGGCCAATATTGGGATACTACTTTCGATTTTGTACCATGAATTCATTGATTCTTTTAAATTCCAGTAAACGGGTAATGCTCTAGCCATTTCTTCTCACAATGAAGGGTGGAATTTATTCTGTTTTTTCATGCCTCATCATTTTATTATATTAATATATGTTTTAATTATCAATTTATTACATAGTACGACTTTTATTTTATGTTTTGTAATTCCGACACAATAATTATTGTTTGTTTTTGCAAGTTCTGTATTTATGTTCTGTTTAGAATCTAATTACAAGCATCTACAAGATTAATTTTTTTTTTTCATCTGGACAAGGGTTCATGTTGGTTGTTAGTGTTAGTGTCTTTAATAATTTTGTTTTTCTTTATATGTTTTTGTATTTTTATCCTAAAATTTTTAATTTGGACCGTATTGTGTGACTTTTATATCCTTACCATGTCTGAAATAAATGTGATTTGATTTGATAACTCAACGGGCTAAAGAGGCCTCCAGAACTGGGCTAACAGGAAGAGGGGGTTTGAGAATTGAGCTAGGTTCATATTGCTGTGTCGGGGTGTGTTGTGGCGCGACAGAACGCTATCGGTCTCATGGATTTAGTATGACTAGATTCACATTAGCGACAGATCGCGCCACACCTAAAGCCTGAAATGAAAAGTGAAAGAACTCGAGCTCGTTTTAAAGATAAATTGGACACCCCCGTTTTTAGATTATCTTCTAGTAGAAAAAGTGTGTATTATATGTCTGTTAAAATTTACAATAAAATCCCCACTGACATTACTTCCTTGCCTCTCCAGAAACTTAAAACTAAACTTTTCTCTTGGCTCTTGGAAAATTGTTTCTATGACTTGCATGATTTTTTTAACGAGTATTGACATTATTGATTATTGACTGATACATATAATAAATTAATAAAATTGAATTCTAGAATATTAACTGAGGTATAAGGATAATCTATGGAATTATTATGATTGTTTATGTGAAATTTTATTTAATTTTTAACTTAATAACTTTTAAAAAATATGTTACATTTTAACTTTTGAAATATGTTACATGTGCATGCTTAATCAAATCAATAAATAACGAAAGAGTAGATTGTGTAGAACGTAAGTTAGATTTAAGATCATCTGCATACCACAATTAACAAATAAATAAATGGTTTCAATGGTTTCACCCCAACACAAGCTACTAATGTGAATCTAGTCATACTAAATCTATGAGACCGATAGCGTTTTGTCGCGCCACAACACACCCCGACACGGCAATATGAACCTCGCTTTAATAGATTAAATGAAAATGGAACATGATTATATTTGTGAGAAACTCGCACTTGTGTACTCTTTTTGACATATACACGATGAATAGCACGATAATACTGCTATACTAGGTAGGTACCTATTTATTTTTAGTGTGATACTAAGCGTTCAAAGCCCTTGATACGTTGACAGGTAACGATTGAACAAAGAGCATGTGTATGCCTTGAATATGTATGTAGAACAATGAATCTCAGTTTCTTTTATGTATTTAAGTTCCTTGATGGTACGTTGAAATTGCATCAGCTCGACGTTCATTACCTTATTAACTCAACTTGTAGGCGTTCTGCGTTTTGGTTCGTCCTTCACGAATAAAATGCTCATGTCCTGCGATTACCATGTTCCGACGAGTTCCGACGAACATGGTAATCGCGTGGATCTAGGTACAAAACAATCAAAATTATAAGTTTTAGGTTTTAATATACTCACGACAACAGAAATGTATAGCCATTTGGATTTGATCCTATCCTTAGATCGTTGAAAACTTGAAAGTAATTTCACGTGGCCGAGCCAAGTGGGCGGCCTTGACAAATATTTCTATTTTAGCGGATGTTATCATAGGAGTAATTCGCTTTTAGAGTATTAGATCCAATAATCCTTATTTGACTTATGTAATTCAAACATTCAAATGTTGGTTCAGTCAGTACTGTCTGTCCTATCTCATATGCGTGCGTATTTAAACGTTTTGTGCAAATACACTCGTAGTATCATGGCAACAGGGTGTGCCTGTTTGTATTTTAGCTCATTTATGACCATGTTGCCTAGTCGTGTGCGGATGTAGAATATTTACTCATAGTTACGTCAAAAATTCATTAATATCTATTTAATTTGAATTTTATTATACAAAGAATTACGTCGCTATTTATTGCGTATGCATTGTTATGTAATTTGTATTTTGTAATAGTAATCCCCATTGGGTCCGCGGGTCGTTGACCGTTACTGCGTAATTACTGCAAAATTAATTAAAATATTCTGCTAAAATGATTGTTTGATGGCATAATAGGTAGAGCGTTCCACACAACAACGTAAGTATTTGAGTACGTCAGCGGCAAATTGCAGATTCCTGTCGTAGCGGCGACTATTGTTCAGAATATGTCGCGGGCCTTATTGTCTGCCTCGTCTGTGCTTTGCTATAGAATGCTGAGTTTAAATGAGGTGCGTACGCCATTTGAATTCCTGAAGAGTCATCATTATACACTCCTCAATTATTAATCATTTTGAGTAAATATTTTATTAGTGCCGTGAGAAGCAGGAAAGTTCGATTCGTAAAAGTTCTTTTCTTTACGTTGGTATATCCGCGTGATGGTGGTGTCACCCGTGGTTATCTCCAAGTTGGACAACCTGACGCAACACCCACTCATTCCATCTTCCATCCGACCGCACCTTTTGTTTTTCGGACAGTCAACGTGAATTCAAAATTAGCAATTACATAAGAACAAGAATTTATGTTATAGCCAGCTTTGGCAGACTTTATGTTAGTTGTTGACGAATATTTTATTATATTGACCTGCTTCTGGAAGTGAAGAAATAATTCTAAAACGAATTTTCTTCGATCGTTAGTAAACGTCTGTTTTACATTGTGCGGACTAAATCAAGTTATCTCTTGGTTCAAATGAATCGCTTCCACGTGATAGACCTTATGTATAATTTTATAGGTTACTGATAAAACCAAGATATCGTCGCTTCGAGGTCGCTAAGGACGTGAGAGGCACCGGCGCGGCGGTAGCTTTCACCGCGCGGGGAGCGGGGTTTGGGGGGGACCATCTATCAACATAAATACATAGAATATGTAAAAGTTACAACGCGATACGGATGCAGGTGCTCATCGGTCACTGAACGTGCATGTTATTGATTGTAGATGAATTAATGATAATAACACTTGTAATTCGGAATTGTAGGAAGGAAAAGCTTTGGCGGTGATTTTACGTGATTTCCGATTGTACGAATTAAATAGGTAAATAAAGTCTATGATTCTGTTTAAAAAAAATATATGCACATTTATATCATAAAAGTGTATATAATATTATAAAACCGTACCGTAAAAATTCATGTCTCTGTTTATTTCCTGTATTATCACTTATTCGCTTTTTATGGTCTGTATAATTTTACAGTAGTTCTGTATGCATGTTTTATTAGTGTAACTAGTTTGAATTACACAATTTCAGTGTACATAATGCACCAGTTGCGTTTATATAAACATTTTGACGTGCACACGACTGTAACAAAGTTTGTATTGTAATCAATTGTATTCGTACACTGGCTTTATCGATAGTACAATCTTTACGCACAAATCCTGTTTAAGAACAAGTTTTAAATATAGTAAGAACCAGGAACTGACGTCAATGACTTCATATCTTTCCTATTTATTCTTAAAGTTCATCCAACCGACTTGTCCTGTTATTATTTTTATCTGAAGAAGTAAGTAACATTATTCTACATATATTATATCTAACAAAGATGCCAGATACATGTACAAATTGGCATAAAATTGTCTATGATTGTGTATCCCTCAGACGTTTGATTTATTTAAAAATGAGAGCAGGAGCGCGTTGATATCTTTTGTACTGCGCGGCCATATCTGACTCGACGCGACTCTACGCTGTACTACGACTGCTTACTGTGGCTTAACATAAACTTTTATTCAATACATTTCTATAACATGCTAAAATCTCATTACATACAAACTATTAACAATCACAAAATTACTTGCAATTTGCTTAATAACCACATTAATGAATGAACGAAAGCTGATTAACTATTACTTTCTATTGGCTCGTCATACGATGACCGAATATTCCGTCGAAAGCAAAATTCAAACACTTTCGTCGAGTGACCCAGCGACGTGTGCTTTATACAGCGTGTGGAGTAAAAACTGGTCTTTGATACTGTTGTTTGCGGGTGCTGGATGTAGGTCGATGGAACGCGCCGTCTTGTCTTGTAGTCGCTTTTATCAGACCCTCATGAGATTCGACAGTCATGGCTGTGTGAAAACGACACTTCTCCGTATCGTTGTGTTCACTGTGTCTGAGAAACTGATATTGGGTGGGAGAGTATTGCACTGACTTTAGAAAAACTAAAGGTTTTCGCACATAGCGTAATTTTAGCTCCCAGCGTTGTTGCATATTTGTAGTAGGAACTTGTACCAACTGCATTGAGATATCGATACATAAATCTGAAGTGTACGATTAAAACAAATTAGACTGCAATGTTTTGAAATAGTTATCATTTAATTTTATCTTATTACGAGTATAATATTAGTCGCAAAAGCTTGGATATCTTACAAAATGTTGCACAAATAATGATTGGTGACTACAGTGATTCTCATTTAAAATCATCTTTTAGCCAATGTGGAGATGAATTATACATACATTGACCCCAATTTGAAATCGTTTGAGAAAGAAAATGCTGGGACTTACGTAATATTTTAAATGATATTTATTGAACCTTACCTACTGGTACCACAACTATACAAACAGCCTTGAGTTGGTATGTCAAGGTCGCCTAATCTTTGCTTTATTGTTAGTATTTTGATGGTGTGAAGAAGCAGGCCTGTTCAAATAGGTTGGGAAGTTGTGACAGCTCCACTTGACCTCTCCTTTTAAATGAATCGTTTGTTATTATTAGCTAAGCCGTCTAAACGCTCTATCAAGATAAGGAGGTATGCGATCGCAGTATCGATTTCGTCGAAACTATGTCCGTTAATTAAATATTCGTTTGCGTAAGTTTTACTTTCGCAACTAATGAAGACATTCGAATCAGAACAGTTGTTTTGAAAAGTGCGACGTCTTCACGATTTTAGGCTAATAGCGTGACTGAGCGCTCACGATGCAGTCGATTCAATAGGACCAGAGGTTACACAGTCGAGTATTATTAGTAAAACCGGATTTTTATCGGTAGGTACCAGTGGCACTTGATCCAGGCAAGTGTGTCGAAACGATGCCCACTCGTCGGTCACTAATCGCCACTAGATACCCAATAGTTTCGCAATCCATTGGACCTTCCGTTCACTCAATACGAAATACCCCAATCGGTTGTAATTTGAACGTGTATCGATCACCCTGATTGATCTCCTGCGCTGACGTATAATCATCGTAATACGAGTATCATGATCATCTTAATGGCCCTGCCATCAGGTGTTAGGTGTCTAATTTGACCGATACGACTTGCCAAACTTTCATTTTCTATGAGTAACGGTAAAACATTGCCGTGCCCAAGACGGAGATATCAAGTCTGAGTCATGACCTCAAAGCTAAGTCCAGTGCAGGTGCACCGCATTTAGCTATGAGGTCTGATCAGACAAAGCTTCATTTTGGCTGTAAATAATTCTGATATAACCGTGTATGTTTGGGTTAAAATTTGAACGTGATTTATGTAGTGAATGCCTTCGTTTCGGTGGGCGATCGGAGCGCAACTGGTTTGTGGATGAGGGGGGAGTCAAGGCCGGCCGAGTGACACACATCCCGCTACATTCACCTTCCGTCCGCCGCGCCGGCCGCCGCCACCACCTGCCTAAACATCATTGTCAAGGCTACCTTGTGAAACACCACTTCAGACGAACCCCACTCATCTATGTTGCAATCATTCACCTTACGGAATGGCCTTTATGTCCATTAAAAAGTTAATTTAACACCCTGACCGCTTCCTCGTTATTAATTCTCCTAGACATGTCCATATATTTCCCATGTGACATTCCATTTATGGATGCTAAGGATAACACTTATTGTCATTCAAGATGTTGCGGAAGTTTTTACAACTGAAAGTAACTGTATATATGTAATTAACATTTCATTACTGGAATGCTCGTTGAAGTCGTCGGGTTATCGACACCGAAACGCCTTGAGATGGGAAGTTTTATGCATTGTTGATATCGCCATAACAGACTTCCATTTCCATTCTTATTTATCCTTCTCTATATATTCAGTTAGTTTGCGAACTTGCATTACAAATAATGGGTGTAAATGAATTACAGAATAGAAACCACAACGCATTCAGAATTAAGTCGACGTGAAATCGTAGAGATTTTTCTGGTAAATTATTCATGTGGCTCACGTTGGGCGGACTTTCAACGTGTTCTTGTAAAAGCCTTTCACTCTTATCAAAGAGCACACGCATGTTTACTTAGTTTTAGTCGTTATACGTCTTTGCAGTGTCCACTGGACATATCCAATGGACACTGCAAAGACGGACAATTGCATACAAGCGTCCGTCTGAGTGATTTTTAAGTATGAGTCAATATCCATTAATTTTCGTGTTTCAATTGCACCATATGTCAAAGCATGGTCGTTGGTTTTGCAAGAGTATCACTGAATGCAGTTGGTTTGGTCGCGGTGCAGTGGCTCGGGCGGAGTTCTTCGTAACGGATGCGTTTTTAGCCTGCGCGCTCGCCAGCCGACGAATGCCAGAAAGTGTGTTAATGCGTGCACCGATTTACGCAACGGAGCGTATACGATACGCTACACGCGGCACTAGCTGCTCCCAAACGTAATCCCGTTCTAATACTTGTCCTCAATCTCCAAATATACTTTGAAAATCTTATTTTATCAGGATATTGAAGTGCTTCACAATTAATGTGCCAAACGTCATATTTATATGTGAATTAAGTCCATCTATATGCTTATTTACTTCACCATTCGTTCGTATAAGAGCTAGCGCGCACTGGTGACTTTTGTCAGCGTGACTGTTTTGTCACTCTTATCAAATGTATGGAGATGTGTGAAATATCACCCAGTTGTCACGTCGTAACATGCGCGCATCTATATACATATCCACGGACTTGATAAGAGTGACAAAACAGTCACGCTGACAAAAGTCACCAGTGCGCGCTAGCTCTAAGGCATATTATAAAGTGTCATCAGCAGCATATTTCAAATCAAAACTACAAATTCGTTGTCGTGTCAACTAAGTAAAACCGGACCTATAAAACTATTTATGTTGCTCATACATACCTATTATTTTAAGAGACTAGATATCATTATGTCACCGTCTAATCAATGATCACTTTCACGGTTTATATCTAATCTCGATACTTATAAGATTTTCACATATCGATATCAAAATAAATTCAACTTAATTAATAATTGAGTACGCAAGGTAACCTTCCTGCAATTTCAAACACCTGTTCAGCTCAATTATTAATGATTGAACTTTGGACGTCGATTTTAACTGTTGAAATCCAAATTTAGTTAGCGTTGTTGACATCCAAATTATAATAATTGCGTTCCATTTGATGAAGCAGGTTTGACTAATTTAGATATGGGCATCGCGACGCTGACCCCTATACCAAGGTGTTACGTGCATGCGTAAATCCGGTCAGGCGATGTGGGCTAACGAGTGTCCAGTGAGCTAATGAGAGAGGTTGTCAGTCCCAGCGTAGCATGCCCACTTGCCTGCACAGGGACGTAATCAGTTCAGATAGGTTATCACTATTACAACCGCCCAAGGTCTACGTAGATAACTAGTCAGTCATGAAAACGAGCTAATAGGAAGTTAACTCTTTTCTAACAACTTCAAATAACAAACAAAATACTATTATACGCAATTTCTGATTTTACCAAACTCTCATAAATAAATAAAAAAAAAAAATTGGCTGCATTGACTCGTTCAGAACCTTTAGGTACTCTTTGACTAGAAGTAAGAACAATATTTGTTATGTTGTCTCATCAAAAATCATTTACACTTATGGTTAAACAACAATTATCTAAGCCTTCCATAAACTCCAGTCATAGTATATATTTGTCAATTTAATGTTCTACTAACTAATGGACGAAACGACTGCACAAACCACAATGCCGACGACGAAACATAATGTTCAATTAATAAATTAAACATTAAACAAAATAACCGCACATAAATGAATTATACATATTATCAGACATCAGAGGAGTCTTAAGAAGTTTTAGTATAAGTATTCCTGTAATTTTTGCAAGAAGACGATATTCTAGTAGAGGCGTTCTTTATCTAAACTAAAACTTCGCCGAACTTCCATATCACATAACTCAGTATAAGTAAATTAAATATAATGCCTACTTTATCTTAAACTCAAGTTTAGGGCGATTGTTCATTGATTACAAAATAATTTCTTTTTATATTTAACTGCCTCCTGCGCAATACAGAAGCCTGAGGATACTTATTATTGTTAAGTACAGTTTAGTATATACTTTCTTTCGAGTATATAATGTGGTATGCATCAGAGTTGATATTTTCGTAAGCGAATACGTTTGCCCCACGTACCTAGCATCCTAGATCCATCCCCTATGGAACCGGCACAGCACGGCATTAGTATGCGGCCGGACGTAGCATCAAAACTTTCTCGACATTCCTGCTGCCGGAGAAATGCCATCGATACTTATTACAATTAATGGCGTGTTTGATTCCGTTTGATTTATAAATACGATCGCTTGCATGTTGATTGTAATTTAAATTGATTTGTGTCGTGACATTTACTAATTGTTGACGGTTTTTTTGGTGCTAGGCTTTTGAAAGGAAAGCCGACGCACTTAAATGAGATGATTAAACTGATTACTCATGCGCATTTTGATAAATAATCGTGAAATGAAAATCATTAGCGATTACAGTAATAGAATGTTATATGTTATTTGTTGTCATTGTTGTATGTTATTGATAATGTAATGTTAATGAATTTTTACCTGTATTGATTGTGACGAAAAACAAGTTGACCGCGGGTTTATTTGTTTTACTTTATTGTATTTTGGTTGTGAGAGGAGTGAAGGGTTTTTGATTTAATATTACACCCAACCAACGTTAGCACGAATAGCCTGTTCTCCTGGTGGCCATTACTCACTGCTGGGTAAAGGTTTTCGCCATTCCTTAGGCCATAGACATTCAAACGTTTATTTAGCAAATAGAATATATAGGTACTTCATATAAATCGGATTCTAATTTATAGCAACAAGAAAAGTTTGCTTTTATTGTGGCTACATGACCTCTACATCGAATAATGCCATAATCCACACGCTGCATGCGGATTGGGGATTGCAGTTTGGTATCGGATTTGTTCTACTAGAGGCGGTCCTGCTCGGGTTTCGTACGCTGATATCCCTCGTACGAAACCCGCGTGACGAGCTAAGGTTTCACTAATGGTAATAATGATTTATCTTGCATTTCAGGTGGCGATGGCCGGCGACTTCATCCTCGCCGTGGCGTCGATGATGATAGCTCGTCTGCGAAGCGATGACGTCACACTTGTACTCAGCCAGGTACATACACTACCCAATATAGCTTTAGCTCACAGCGTCGTATCGACGACGAAATAAGCCTATTTGGTAGTCAAGGTCTTAGCAGCTGCGACGGTTAAATTTGACTATTAATGTATGAAAAAACTTCAGTCAAAATGTTTTCAAAGTCACATACCATAGAGTTCTACGGCGTATGTCTTTGAAAATATAAACGGATTAGATTTTTATAGATGGTATTCAAGCTTCGAAAAAACAAGAAGGGATATAAAAATGTAATCCGATTAACTTTTCGAAGACATTTTCATAGAACTACTACATCGATGCATAATTTCAACACGATCAGTTTCGTGAATGTGAAAGGAAACAAATGAATGAGTAGGTAATATTGTTTCTCCACAAAAACAAATCATAACAAAAAGTAAAAAAAAACCACCTCAGTTAACGTTTTTTTCCCTTTTTCCGCAAAATGTGAATGCATAGGCCTTCAAACTTTAGCTAGAACCATTCCCAGAATTCAGGTCTTGTGTTTTCATCAGAGGTAAATTGGAGTTGCCTTTTTTGTTGCTTTGCGATAACAAAGTCCCAACGAACGTGCCAAAGAGAGAAATAAAATTTGTTTATTAGAAAAAACATTTTTCAAAGACATTTTTCAGTTAAAAATATAACATTTTTGTTAGAACTGCTTAAAGCCTATGTTAGGTTTAACTAGACACACGAGTTCTCATCTGGTAATAAATCGGTTACTGTTACAGAAAAAATCTAGATCTACGAATACATTTTGAATTTATACTGGTTTTAAATATTGGTGTCAATTCTCTTGTTTTAGACCTAGCTAAAATTAGCTAATTTTAAGATTTGGAAACGTCAAATCCACGAATGCTATTCTGTGTTTTAAAAATTAGACTGACAGATTTAAAATTAGGTTGACAGATGTAAAACAACTCAACTTAGCTAAAATTGCCAAAACCGTATTCTGTTCATCACATTTTTAGCTAAGATTAGACGTCTAACTTAATTTTAAGAGGCTCCTAATTTGGTCATGATTAAAATTTACAAGCAGAATGCTCAAAGCTTATACTACAAAAACCTAGAATTTAATGTAATTTGTGAATAAAAACATTCAGGGCAGGTACAGAAAAGTTACATGCAACATTATAGAAAACATATTTATTTTGCTTACAGCAACACCAACTACTAAACTGAGAGAGATTTTACGATTGTCAAACACGTTTTAAATTAGGTATTTTTAAGATTTGCAACAGAATACCATAAATTTTAAGTCAATCTAACTAAGAAATTTTAAGATTTTAGTTAGGTTTCCTAAAACAACAGAATCGACACCATTGCCATACGAATTAATCAGTAACATCTAAAGTGAGAATCATATCTGTAGAAACCAGTTAAAAATAAACCCCATTGTGCGCATCTCCATTTAAATTGTGTAACATAATTAGAAACCAGTAGTTCCATTCAAACCTGTTCGAAGGATCTGCCCTTGGAAAACACGAAATGGAGCGTTGACATTATTGGAATACCAGTCAAATTACCGGGTCTATTTGCATATGAACAATAATAAAGTTTTTGGGATTTTCCAATTAAATACGTCTTGTTTCTAACCTAAACACGGCTCAGAGGAGCGAAAATATGACAAAACTTGGTGTCAAAGATAGCTTCATTTTATTATCACGGCATAAATTATCCACTCGGGTCCGAGTTACAAATTATAATAGGAGCTTAAAAATGTACTTCATCTACAACCTTTACTGGTCCACTGCTGGGCGCAGGCCTTCCCATGATAAGCGCCTCATTGGCATGTAATTACCCACTGAAAATTAGCATCCCGCCTCAGCTGCGCTTCGTTACTAAGCATAAGTCGCTATAAATTAAGTACTTTTCCCAGGTGCGATTTTTCGAGATCTACAATAATCTTGAGGAGTTCCAATAAAAAGAAAGCCCATGACCTGGTCTAAATAAAAAAAAATCTATACTTCTCATGCGGCCCCATATACATTTATATGGGGCTGACTAGTGATTTTTGAGTATTTTTATAGATAATATTCCCGAACCATTTATTTAATCTCTAAAACATAAATAACAGTAAGTAACATTATTCTGAAATTTGAAGACGATTTCAGTGATTGTGAAAAACATCAAATTATTTATAACTAGCGACCCGCCCCCACTTCGCACGGTTTTATTATAAGTATATAAACCTTACTCTTGAATCACTTTATCTATTTAAAAAAATTAATGACATAGGGACAGAAAAAGCGACTTTGTTTTATACTATGTAGTGATATTATTATGTTATCATAGTTTGTTAAAGCCGGTAGCTAAAGCATATCGAAAACTTTTGTAATCTGGTTAACACTCGCTCGCTATTTGTGGTTAATACCGCGCCGGTTGCAATTTAAACGAGTAACCACAAGCTGCCTATACGCATTTCGCATAACATTCATGTAAGATCATACACCAACATTCTTACATTACGATGTCTTACAAAATATGCGAACGGTTTCGCGTTGACTTTGCTTATAGGTCAAAGGTTTTTGACGTAGGTTTGACCAATCAAAATCATGCTACAATATTTTCATTTATGAATAGCTAAGCATACCTACCTAAATGTTTATAAATCTGCTTATTATACAAGCTATATCAATTTCTTTGTTAATTTAATATTGTCCCTAATTGTTTGAAGATTCCGCTAGCCGTAAAAACGGCTGAACCGATTTTTGGTTTGTTATAACCAAGAGTTATAAATGGTGTAACTAACCCTACCTACTACAGACTACGTTTGAAATATATTATACATATGTACTTGCAAATCCACTTTTATGGAAAAGACCCTGGAAATACCTACTTATATTAAAAAGGTATATCAATTACAGAATTCATGTAGGTAGTTAAAACACAAATACTAAAACATCTTTACTAACCACAAAAATATTTTCACCAACATGTAAACCTGCAATATAAGGTACCTACTTGTTGAACTACTTGTTGGTGTTGTGAGTTGTGACGTCACCGAGTCACGTAGGCTTTGGATTTAGCATCTTGGTAAACAAATTATTTTATTTTATTCTAATTTTAATGAAATATACATCTAATTTAGACGAAATTTGAATTTTATTTGCATTATTTTTATCTGACAATGGCTTTAAATTGGTTTCCAGTGGGAGTCAAACAGTCTATTAGTCATATTAGAGGATTACTTTAATTGATTAATTACGAGTTCCGGTATCGTTTAATGTTTTATTTATCGTTCTAAAACATTAATTACCGAACCTTTATTTTCTGTTTATAAACGTATCTTAATCTTAATTTAGAAGTAGTGCCTAATTAAAGTATAAATAATAAATAATGCTGAACAATCCACACAGCACCATCTAGTCCCAAATTATGCTACTCAAAAGCTTGTGTTATGGGTAGGTACTAGATAACTGAAATATTTAATACATAGATAAATATATTTTTAATAAACATAGAAAACACCCAGACCAACGGAACAAATTTCTGCAGATCGTACAAATTTGTTCCGTGGTGGGAATCGAACCCGCGACCTCTGGCGTCGCAGACGAAGTCTTGCCTGCGCCACTGAGGTCGTCAAAGTAGAAAACGTCGGTTGCATGATACCTTGTAAATCCTTGCACTTTGAATGTTTTTCAAATCATCGAGTATTAGATTGCATGTCTCTACTACTGTTTGCAAATGCGGTAACAATTTGTATTTCTTTGTTTGCTTGCGCTCTATCAGGGTCGATACAGATCGATAATTCAATAAAACGATGCATCCTGTGACCTAGACACCCGTGTCATTACTATCGCACGTTCTGAAAATAACAATAGATTGGTATCATCAAAACGGAAAAAAGGATAATTATGCTAACAGTAATAAATATGCTTACGTGATAATCGGATTCACCAATCCGGTTATCGTGTTAGCAGTAGTTCCATTAACGATTGCAGCTATTTTTCCGACAGGGTCTACGTATAATATTTTACTTAGAAACGTTATTAAAAACGATATTAGACACTATATTATGAAATAAATGATGGTGATCATTGCACAATGTAGTGTGTAATATCGCTTTGTCAATAACTTTGTTAAGTGCCAAATCGTACGAAAACCTTGTCGGAAAATTGGCCGCAATCGCCAATGGTACTAATGTCCGTTCTATTTTTTTTTCAATTTTCTTTAGCATGTACTTTAGGCAACAAGTTCAAATGTGTAATATAATGTTAATTCTAGAACTATATAATATGCAATTTCAGCCTGGTCAATACTTTGACGTTGTCTTCGCTAAATCCTCTTCATAAATCTTGGCCTTTTGCAAAACTAGAATGGTAATTCTTTGGTACAAATCTTGAAGATGTTATTATTCGTTGCAGGTTGTAACGGATCTGGTACAAGGTGAATTCATGCAGCTCGGCAGCAAGGAGACCGAGAACGAGAGGTTCGCACACTACCTCACCAAGACTTACAGGAAGACAGCCTCACTCATCGCCAACTCCGTAAAAGCGGTCAGTACCTTATTTAACTCTTTACACAACGTCAAAAATGACGTCATAAATGGGGGCGTGTTTAGTTTCACACTCCCCGCACCGCCTTTTTGGAAAATTACGTCACACTTCCTATACAAATAAAAAAATAACTACATATTCTATCCAAATTCTGTAAATGGTATTAGTTCCTTGATAATTTTCATGAATTATTTACATTTATTTATTATTTATGCAAACTATTATCTACAAACCACAACACCAAAGTGAAATTTTACCGCGAGTTTTTCAGAAGCGTATTTTTACTAGAAAACTAGCTATATTCTCATGGAAATATAAAAAAATAGCAAGAAAATAGTCTCACCTAAATTATAACACCACCACCACCACCACCGATTGAGTACAGATTATGTATATATATTCGATGTAGATGACACAACAGGCTTTCATGCTCTTGTTGATGAAAACGAATACTTCTTCATTTACATTTTTCCACTGTGATACGTGACTGGCACTGTCATGCTAGACGGCAAGATGGGAATGTGGGGGTAGACAGAACAGAGGCCGACTTATAGCCTGCTTGGAGAATACATGGATTATCGAGCTGGTGTATCCCTAACGTGCTTGTTGGAGATCGAAAAAATCCCTGCAGGCAATTGGAAGAGAATGCATGACCTATTCCAATTGCTTCCATTTATCTCTGAACATTCCAAATCGTGGCTTAACATGGTAATATTTTGAGCAACCAAACAATCTGAAATAGCAAAACAGCGTGCAGATAATTGATTATTTGATATCTATTAACCTCGATTAAACTAGACCAATGAATTGATTAACATTACTTCCTTTGACCTGGTTCAAGATATATAATTTATTAAAAAATAATAAATAGATTATGAAATTGACGAATTAAATAAATGATTACCTCACCCCTAGAGGTACCCCAAAAAAAACCCATGCATGTTCACCGATTTTCAGAAAGTGAAGAATTTACAACAAAATTGAATTTTATACATCCCCATATGTATTTTATGACGTGTCCAAGAGGACACGTCATAAAATACATCCTCCAGATACAGTAAGGTGTAAGGTGTAAGGTCTAAAGGAAATAAAACACTTTAATTTTGATATTATAATATTTATTGTAATAAAATTTGATTACTTAAAGCTAAGAAACCTTGTTTCCTATAATAAAAAATATATTATCTATCTGTGTAATGTATTGTATAAAGTATATCAGTCATCCAGTACCCATAACACAAGCTCGGCTTAGCTTGGAGCTAGATGATGCTGTGTGGACTGTCCGGAATTATTTATTTATCATTTACTAAACTTTTCTCTTGGCTCTTGGAAAATTGTTTCTATGACTTGCATGATTTTTTACGAGTATTGACGTTATTGAATATTGACTGAAATATAAAATAAATTAATTACATTGAATTCTATAATATTGACATAAGTTCTATAATATTGATATAAGTATAAGGATCATCTATGGAATTATATGATTGTTTAAGTGAAATTTTATTTAATTAATAACTTTATAACGTTTGAAATGTGTTACATAAAAGTGCATGCTTAATCAAATCAATAAATAATAATAATTTGTATCCTCGAAAGAGTATATTGTTTAGAACGTAAGTTAAATTTAAGATCTTCTGCATACCACAATTAACAAATAAATAAATGGTTTCACTGGTTTTAATTTATTTATTTAAGGACTCGAACCCCACGTTTTGTCGATAGGTGGCGCTATTGAGCGGCGCGGACGAAAGCACATGCGAGCTTTGCTTCCAGTACGGGAGGAACCTCGGCCTGGCCTTCCAGCTGGTGGACGATCTCCTGGACTTCGTGTCTTCAGCGCAGGCCATGGGCAAGCCCACCGCCGCTGACCTTAAGTTGGGCCTTGCGACTGCGCCTGTGCTATTCGCTTGCGAAAAGGTAATTACACTCTTTGCACAAATGTAAATCAACCGAATGAAAACATTTTAAACCAAATTTTGTCGTTTTAGACCGCAAATAAATGGTTTTAAACCAAACACACACACTCGCACTCACTCGAGAGTAACAACGAAAGTCGGTTACGAGAGTGTGAGTGTGTGAGTTTGGTTTTAAACCATTTTAAACCGAATTAAATTGATTATTTATATAAGGTTATCAATATCAGGATATGCCATATTTACAAGTTTTTATTTTCTACTCGGTAAAATCAAGAAAATAGTTAAAATTATGAAAAACATCGTCAAACCATTTCTTTCAGTTTAAAACAGTTGGTGTTGCCAACTGTTTTAAACTGAAAGAAATGGTTTATTTCGGTTTAAAACGGTTTTTTAGTTTGATCGGATTGGTTTCATTGGTTTTAAACCGGCCTTACATCTATACTCAATACTCATTACTCATTACCATTTCTTCATAACCAGTTAAAGGCCTATTGAGACTTACGTGGTATTAGCTAATAACAGAGGTGTCGAAAGCTCACTCTGATTAGTGGATTTGCGGCATAACATTTATATTATAAATGCGAAAGTTGGGATGGATGGATTTTTATAATCCCTTCTCGTCAAAACTACTTCGTTTCACACTTCGTTTAAACAAACGTTTAAATTTCAACCATATGTTGGTGATCTCGGTTCTTACTATATTTACTTGTGATAAAAAGTTCCTGTTAAAATCAGTGTTAATTCGAATGTTTTCTCTATTAGTCTTATTATTGTACTCACTGTTAAAGTTAATTATGTTTTATAAAAAGTCCATTGCAAATGTGACTTTCTCCCGCCACATAAAACACAATGCACCATTTCACCGACTCTGATTGTACGAAAATACAAATTGTCACGGCGAAATTGGACTCTAATGGATCTTTTATCAAATTAAGTAGTTATTCATATGAGACATGGTAAATTACACATATTGTATTTAAAACCAATTTGAACTTCATATCTCGCCACATTACTGGAATGTGAATATTATACCTAGTGCCTACATACATCCATCAAGAAGGTTCTAATACAATCTAATAATAAAGTTCTCTTTATTTTTGTTGATCTTTTAGTGATACCCTTTATTACAATTGTCTATTTTAGCTGTTTACACACATGCTTACAATTATTTATCAAACTCGAAACTTAAAAGAGAATTAGTTATTTGACTGATTTACAAATATTGTTAGAATTACTTGTGTATAAACGTCCTATAACGTTTATAAAAACCTCTAACGCGTCTCCTGTTTGTTCCAGTACCCAGAACTGAACCCAATGATAATGAGGCGCTTCCAAGAAGCCGGCGACGTGGAGAAGGCGTTCGAACTGGTCCACAAGTCCCGTGGCCTCGAGCAGACGCGCTTCCTGGCGCGCAAGCACGGCGCCGAGGCCGCGCGACTAGCGGCGGACCTGGGAGATTCCCCCTACCAGAAGGGACTCGTCACAACCGCAGACCTAGTGCTCAATAGGATCAAATAATAAAGGCATCCAGAGTCCTGAACCAACCGGTAACACTTGTTGGTAACACCATAGTCACGTATTGAGCGATCAATCGACTCGTTGCCTTTTTAACAAAGGCTAGTCGAGTGCGGGAACTATGGATACCTTTTCCAGCTCGTTAGCTGTTATAGGTCTTCACCATTGAAATTAAACGCGATTAATAGACGTTAAACTCGTTTACGCTGAACATTTTTAGTGTCTTGAGTGAGCCCGGCGCGACCGGAGACTTGTAGTGAGTGAAATGCTACGATAGTGTGGGATATAAATGATTATACTAGATATTATACATGAAGTAACATGTGCCCAGATTATACATTATAAAAACTATATTCACATATAACTGTTATGTAGGTTTATGATTTTATAACAATCAGTCGAACTGATTTATCGATACTGAATGTATAATTTATTTATGTAGTTTGTACATGTATTGCGTCCTTCACTTGTGTGACCTGATTTATTTTAAGATATTTTCGTCAGAGAATATTTTATTGATAAAAGCTACACATCCGCGAATCGTGATTAGGAACTAATATTTGTTTGTGGATTTAGTAGCACGTGTAACAGCAATATTATTACGATTATCAACTAAAAGTTGATGTAAACATTCGAGCGATCAAATTATAAATGTTGTACATAGATATATTGTCACTTATCTATTCTTTCTTTTACTCGTGTATCGTGAAATTATTTTAGGGGTACCCTAGCGTTAAAATGTACCTGTGTTTCAATCTTCGAACATAAAGGAGGGAACTGCTATACAAAGATTGCCCCCTTGATTTCCTTGCGGGTACGTGTGGTACCATGTATACACAGACATATAAAGATGGATTAACGCGCACATTTGGAAATATGGCGTGTTTTATAAAATACTAAAAATCGATTCTTATTCTTTAAAGCTACAATTAGAACATTGTTGATGTAGTTGTCAATAAAATGCGTAATATTAAGGATACTTATCTCAAAAACGAATGGTCACCTTGATAAAATTTATGAGACCATATGAGAAGCGTCAAATAAAGAATCATCTAGAAAAAAACAATAACAAAATATAGATGACATAAGAGCCTCCTCCTTTTTTGAAGTTTTTTAAAAATAATTCGCAGTACTTTTTTAATTTATGTGAAAGGAGTAAGTTGAGTATTTCTCTCCTTTTATGTTCGATGGTGCCAATGCATAATAACCGAATCATCACAAAATTATATAAACGGCTATCGCTTCCCGTATGTATTTTATGATGTGTAAATACTGAGAGTCATTGGATAAGTTACCCGTGTAATATCTTCAAAACCAATTACCTCAATTTCTTTAGTGTACACGTTACATACTAGAGGTGTATATTACATTCTGTTTTAGTATTAAATTGTAAGTTTTATACGAAACCGCACAATATACAGGGATGGTACTCGGTAGAACTAAAATCGGTATTTCTGATCCGTTTTCGTGTAAATGACATCTACATGAGAGTTAAATTCTTATCTTGATCCACCTATATTAGTCCACTGCTGGACATAAGCCTCCTCTTTTACGCGCCATAGCGCTCTGTCTTCAGCTTGGCGCGTCCATTTGGTACCTTCACTTATTTATGTAGAAATTCAGATACAACAAAGCTATTTAATGAAACTATCGGCTTATTCCAGTTCCCCGAATGAAATTCGTCTATTACAATTACCGTTTCCTTATCGGTAAGTACTTAAATGATATTGGTCTTTTAAACCCAATAAAAATTACAGAATACGAAAATACAGAGGTACTTTAGCAAGTTTCTAACTAAATAGCAACATTAGTAACCATACTAAAGATTAGGTTTTGTACGAAAACGAAACAGAAATTTCGATTTTCGTTTTCCCGAGTATGCCCTGGCGATCGTCTGAAACAAGCGCGCGGCTACAGTCCGGGGTGAAAGGTACTGGCGAAAAGCTCAAAACAACTTTTCATGCTTTTCGCTCGAAAAGTTGTTTCAATCCTTTTCGCTTCTACCTTAAGGTTATTCTTGAATGTTCTAGACCAGTGGTCGTCATAATTTTCTGGTCAAGTGCCACATAGGACAATGTGAAGAACTACTCCGGGCCGCACTATGTATTGTAAACTAGCAACTGGTGTAGTGAAATGTTGGGTAGGTACTAAAATTACAGAACGCAAATAATATATTAAATATTTTATTACGAACAGTTGAATTTTAGTTCAATAATCAATTATTCTTTTGTACTTTTGGGCGCGCGTGCAAGACAATATCCAATCCAGTAGGAACTGCCTATGTCGCGCGGCTCGCCCGTAGGTTCACAATCTAAAATCTGTGCTCCCACCGTGTAATAATTGAACTACCACTCAGAGCACAGAAAATATTTTCACAGTGCTTGAAAAGTACGTAATATTTATTTTATTTGCGCTGTTCTAGAGTCAACCACCGCGGGCCGCACACAAATGGCCCACGGGCCGCATGCGGCCCGCGGGCCGCAAATGACGACCACTGTTCTAGACCCACCTTTACTGGGGCCGCGCACTGACAGATTATAAGCGTATTAGCTAATTAGTTACGATAGATGTAAATACTTTCTATTTCAGTGTCACTGAAGCTAAACACATGTTTTTGTATGAATTTTATGAAGGTATGTATATACCTCTAAATGCACCAACAGCGCAGTATTTTTTGTACTTTTTCTTTAATTTCTTGTTATTTAACAAATATTAGTCACATGTAAAATATAGAACCGATGCGATGACTAATGAATATGATATGGGCACAATTATATCGGCGAAACATATAGCTCTTAATTATTATTATTATTTATTTGTCATCGCGTGGGGTAATATGAAACTAAAATGCGAAATATTCGTATGTTTTTGTACATTATAAACTAAAGGGAGTCAATGAATTTTATTTATATGTATTTAGACATGTACGTAGGTCATACTGTTTGTAAATATTACCTATTATTTTGTAAAATGCTAAATCATGAATAATTTTAATATAAATAATAGTTACAAAATATTGTTTTATTTTTTAGTTTAACCACTATAGACGCCAAAGCAGCTTACGAAACAATATACTAGTACTTCCATAATTCTCATTAGTAGAGATTCAATAAACGCAGCCTACAACAACTACTACCACTACACGTTATTCAGGGCCCTGAATATAGTCCGGGTCCGGGTCCGTCCCTTAGGGACCTTCAATCTTATTACACCACTCTTAGTTAGGGTTAGGGTCCCTGAATGGATGGACCCGGCAAGCCTTGCTCCCTAATCGCCCTAACTACCGGGCCCTGAATAACGTGTAGTGTAATACCGCTTTTAGTGCACACGATGTTCTTAATTCAATTTACTTTATCCTCTAGCCCTAGCGGATTAAAACGGCTTTTGCACTGAGAAAACCAAGAGCAAAAATACTCTTTCCGAGTTAGGGGGATGGAAACAATTTTACTATTCCACATGGCAGCTTTACCAGTGATGTATCCTTAGCAGAATCCGTAAACAGAATCTAACTAAAACCAAACAAGGAAACGAACGACGCGTTCTATCTTCCTTTCTCTATAAAGTGTTTACGATCGATTACCAAAAGATAATCGGACAATTAGGCAGCTTCGTCGGTTAACTTTGACTTTTATTATATGAAAACTTGTGTCAAAAACGTCCAAACAACTGTTTAAATTTAACTGTTGGTGAACTTGGGTGTATTTAAGTAGGCCTTATTGAATGCAAACCAGCGTATTGTAGTAGGTCTGCGACGATCGATATCGCGCCCGGCACCGAAAGGACGAAACCAGCTGAAAAAGTAGGTAAGTACATCAAAAATGTAGGCCTACATACTAAATGCCAGAATTAATACTTACCTAAAATCCTTCAATTGTAAGTTTTATTTTACCGCATTGTACGAGCATAGATGGCCTAATTTTCCTGTACACATTTATATGTAAAGGTACCTAGTTGTAATGTATCGGCAGTGTCACCATGTTAATGTCATCAACATTTAGATTTGGACTCTACAATCACTCATAAAATAAGTCTGTGCCATAACAACAGCCATAATTTTTTATGTTTATTATTTTTGAGGTCAATTCGGCTAATTTCTACCTATTGCACCTGATGATGATGACTTCCAAGCCAATTTCGGCTACGGCGACTGTGTGTCTGGTGAGGCATTTTAACTGAGACTTAATATTGTTAGAGTAGATGGCAGTGGTAAAACATCGTGCTTAAAGGAGTCGGCATGTTCTAGATGTATACTCAATTGCAGTAACTCACCTATCAGTTTTGCGACATTGGAAATATTTAAGTACCAATTCACGGCACGAATCCATTCTTTTGTATTTTTTTCATCCTTTTGCCATTTTATATCTTCTACTTCAATGGATCATTAAGGTTGTAGCAATGATTCTAGCATTCCGTTAAAATTTATAGATTAGTTAATGAGCTTCTTGGAAACGAATCACTAAGTTTCCATTTTTAATGATAGCCAACACACAGCGTCAGGAATCTTTGTTTCCTTTAGACTATATACATATATGTACGTACGGCAGCTGAAATCTACAAAAATTGAAAGTAAGTAAATCATACTTGGACCCTTTCCTGGACCCAATTATGTAACTTGGATACCTAGGTACCAACGCTTTTTGGAGTTAGGTAAATACGAGGGTATTTTCTTAATCTATTTTTCGGCATTGTGTTAATTGTATAATTTGTGTCTGGCTAGTCTGATATCATAAATTTTATTTTACTCTGTACATCTTAGAATCAATAGAAACTTATCTACTACCTATAGAATGTATTCTGGAAAGAAAAATAGGTATACTTTCAATGAAAAACCAATCGCAGACGCACTTTAGAATAAAGTTCACGTCATACCGTGAGGCAGTGGAAACAAGCTTCGAAGCGTGCACGATATCATTCCGTATTCCCGCGAGTTCGCGAAACATTTCATGAGCTGCCAACCTGCCAGTCGCAAGCAGCCGTCCAAGCCTTTAGCTATGATACCCTTCATACTATACCTCCTACCTACCTTCATATTAATCAGAGTTTATAACCTCTCCCTGTGACTTCGTGTTGTTGGAACAAGTGAAACTATTCGATGTTTGCTTTGCACTCAGACCGATTGCGTAGGTAAGATCTTTAATGGTAGTGAAGTGATTTCTAAATGAATAAGGCTTGAGTACAATTTTACTAATAGAGTTTAGAGAATGAATTGAAAGGTCAGCAACTTTATTTGTGACTACCATAAAGAGGCTATTGTGATGATATCAATCAATGCCATGGATTGTGTTGA
Source organism: Eupithecia centaureata (assembly GCA_944547425.1). Classification (NCBI taxonomy): domain Eukaryota; kingdom Metazoa; phylum Arthropoda; class Insecta; order Lepidoptera; family Geometridae; genus Eupithecia; species Eupithecia centaureata. The sequence goes on from OX155687.1 coordinate 8,626,987, forward strand.
ATATTTTGACAGAAATCTCTTGTAAGTTACTAACCAGGATATTGGTCATTCATTCATTCATGATTCGCAAACTCTGGTATATTTTTTAGAAACCTAGTAGGCACTTTTCAAACTCTTATCTTAACAATAAGGTTGGCAAGGCTTTATTCAAAAACGTTTAGTCACCTCATACTAATAGCAAACACCTTATGCACCCACCTACATCAAACGGACAAATGAAATTTGTTAAATCGTTTTGAAAAGAGTTACCCAGATTTTTCTTTCTCGAACATTCTACCATCAACAACCAAGCCATCGCCACTTCCACCACCACTGTGAGTTACTTTCATATCAGTCACCAAAGGAACTTAGTAACGTTCCAAAATACCTAAACGAACAAGCTGTATATTTTTGAGCCAGTAGTAAACAATAAGGGCATAATGGATTGAATAGTAAAAAGTATACTCTCTTCAGAATAACTACCGAGTTATTAGGTATCATAAACCCCACTACCAAGACTAAACAAGACATTGATTTGTAACAGGAGACTGAGTGCGCCGAACTGGGGATCACTGAAGCGTCAGAAAGAGAAGGCGCAAGCGGAACTGACCCGAAGAGACGGGGAGAGACTTGCAAGAGAACGAGCCCAGCATAGAGCTAGGGAGAAGATTATCAGCCAACAGAAGGTATCTTTACTCTCCTTACTCTTTGACGCAACCGCTGTAATAAGTCATCCTTATAAGCCTGCAGTCTTTAGACTTGTTTTAGGTTGGCAGTAAGCGTTCTTTAATAAGGGGATAAACTCAAGACTAGCACCTTCTTTTTAAATGTTAAACAGTAGCGTACATGGTAGAGGCCAGAAGGTTGGTAGAGAAAAGGTACTGATATTGGGGACAATGGTCACTTTAATAATAAGTAAATCTAAAGACCTGCCGCTAAGTTGACATGTACGTACATGTCGGCAACCTACAATATCCATTATTCATCACAGGGATAGGTATAGAGATACTTTTACGCCGATTGGCTAATATCTCGCCTCCAGAGATGCCCAGAGTCACAAAGTACGCATGATCATGATCAAATGTTTTTCTAACGAAACAAACCAAAATCTGAATAAGTATCTCCATAAAATTAGCTTGTGCGTGAGCTTGACGATTCGTGACACACACAATTTCGCATATCCTTTTGCAAGAGGGTAATGAAATGCACCCTCCTTGCTGATGGAAGACCTTGACACATTTTCCAAACAGGGCCATCAAACGGTTGAAGGAAAGCAGTTTACTACTCGCCCTAAATCATGAATATTAGTGTCACTCAGGCAGGCTTTTTGTTAAGACCTTGAATATTTTTATAAAAGGAACGTCAATAAATAAATCTGAGTTGTTAACCTTAAAAGCTATTTTTAACCTAGCAGCTAATATAGCAAACATCGAAGGGTGAACCACAATGAGGCAAAGTCTACTAAAACCTTATTCCGGCCCTTGAGGAGGCCCTAGCCAGAATGAGGCTAGCGCAAATAATAATAATAAGTTACATAAGAATTTGAAAAGGTCTGCTGGGTATAAGTACATTTGTGGCTGATAACGATGATTACCTTTAAAAAATAAGATGAAATTCAATCCCTTTAAGTGCTCAGACTTTCGCTCGAGATCGACGATCAATTCACTATTGGTATTGAAAAATAAAACAATTCTCTACAACAAACGTCAACTTGAGTGAGCTCACGCACTATAATAATTACATTAACCGTAATAAACTTTACACTTAAAGTCTTTCTTTAGTCTCTCCATATAGCTCTCAAGCTTTGCTTATATTATATTATAATTCAGAACACGGAATTTCGCGTATAAACCAAAGTGCTCACAGAATTGGCAAGCTAAGTGGCAGTGAGCAGGTTATATAGCTCGCAGAACCTATAACCACTAGGGAGTATAGGTTCTCGAGTGGTGACCACGATGCAATGCGAAACGGAATGTAGGAAAACCTCCCACATCATAGACCGACGACATTATCGGTCGCAGGGAACCAATGGATGGAGGCGACTGAGGATCTCTACCCTGGCGAGGCCTAACTTCAGCAGGGGACGTATAAAAAAGGAATCATGAAACTTTACATACAGCTTTATGTATTACACTGAATAACTTTAAATACATACTTTACATTACACACTGATCAACTTTACATATTACACTGAAGTATGTTTTGTGTAGGCCCTCCACGATCTGACCACGTACGAGCCTTGGGGTCGCGGAGGAGGCGGCGCCCCGAACCCTCGAGGAATTCGTTTCACCAATATCCGAGAGCGAGACATCTATCCAGAGGATGAACTAAGAGTATGTTAAAATTACTGGGCCCGCATTCCACTAAATAAATCGTTTCACCATTTAAATAGTATAGTGTCAAAATTTCAGTGTTAAACTCTTTTTTGCATTCTACTAACACAAACTTTTTGAGGTGGATTTATAGCTGTGACGATTACCTTTATAACTACCAATTTGACATTGTAATTATGAAAGTCTCTTCAAGCGCAAAAAATAGTAGAATACCAAATGCACAAACGTAATTTTAATCATCTTGATTGAATGGCACTATTGAGACCTTTGTTTTGACATTAGTGGAATATGGCCCCTGTACTTTAGATCTATGGCATACTATAACAGTACCTACCATAACTGTAACTGGCAGTGGCAATTGTGGAGTAAGAATCAATTCCTGGAACTTTGCACGTGGATGTTGTCCTTAAGAGCGGGAAGGGAACTGACCATTAGAAGGCAGCATCTTGCTTCTGTATATTTTTAATACATGCACTCAACACCAATTCGCTCATCAAACTCCCTTGTTAGGGTGATGCATATTGAGCCATTGTATGGACTGTAATAGATATAAACGTCCCTACAGAATGTAGAGAAAATGTAGATAACTATAAAATTGATTTTTAAAACTTACGCGATCAGAGCACATAAATTATAATCTATTTAACGGGTATCTGTGTAATCGATGTTGTTGATAAGTAGTCGGGTACAAAAAAAATAGGTAAGTAGCTACAATGAAACAATAAGTCTATTTCTTCATAGATATATAGTTGTATGCCAAGTGATTTTTATCAAAGAATCTAAAGTGTTTTTTGCCAAAGAATGTGAAATTGATTACAGTTCGATAGTAGTCTCAAAGCATTTTGCGTGGAAATTCATTAGTATGATTTCTAATAAAAACCTTGGATATTGCCTTGGCAAAATCCGCAGAGGCAACCATCTACTTTCATTTTGTAGCGTGCCCTTAAACATTTCATGAGTTGTAGCATGACTGAATAAATGGCTGTATAGTTATCGTATCGAATGAAGCCAATTCTATAGAAAGGCACTGATAGGTTTGGAAAGTATAAAGCTAATCATTTTCTTTTGTCATGACCATCAGCGATCCCTAGGTAATTAGTACTATTTATGTACATAATTACATACCCCGATGGTAAAAAACAGTAGGCACTACTTCCTATACAATATAGTTCTCGGTGATATTTTCTCCTTCGACATTGCTGAGGGTGAAATCTTTTTTTCTATGGCAACACATATGGGACTCTGTTGAGAAACTTGGTTACAACAAAACTAAATTCGAACTGTGTACGTTCGTCACTCCAACCTCTTACTTTAACTGTTTTGCGACTGATGTATATCATAACTGCCCAGCTCACTATGAATTAAATTGGGGTACTTGTGGATGATGGACTTACTTGGGCTAAACATATAGACACAGTTACTGGCAGAGTCCGGAAGCTAATTAATCTAGCTTAGCTCTTTAAACGGTTGAGAATCATAGCAGATGAGACTCTTAACAAAGCTTGTTTACATTAGTCGGTCAGTCGATTATTAACCATTGTATTGTAGCTTTGGGAGGAGGCATGTATTTGAGATCATGCGAGATGATAGGTTCGCCTTGCTTGCTTCCCAGATACAACTAGAGTATGTTCAAAGAGTGGTTCTCAAGGTAGCTCACAAAAAGCCATCCCTATATCCAACTAAAACCTAATTATAAAATACCATAAAGTAGCGCCTTATAAAATTGTCATGTCCTTTCGACAAACCAAATGGAAACACCCTTTATAACATGTTTTTTTAACTCAATACACTGGTTAAGTTCACTTTTGTAAAGATTAATAACCTATTATACCTATTATCAATGCGATAATAGCCATTAGAGTGCGTATGGGGCAGGGGACCTATGTCCAGATTTGGGCTTTTATGATGTAAACAATTGACATATAGAAATGGCAGATTCCGGCCCTTTGACTTTCGGTTGAATGAAAAAAAGAAAAAAGCCATGCTTTCTATGGTAAAAAGTCTGTAAAAGGCTAACCTATAACCTAAGGCGAGACCACACGGACAGGTTGCGAAACGGTGATGAGTAAAATGTGTGAATGACCGGTCCCAGCGCGTTGACGATACACGTTGACACACATTCTGGTTTTATGTATTCATCATCCGCTTTTACATAATTTGTCGGTGCGATTAAATACTCTTTGAGGTCTTCAATGAAATGGTTACAGATTTTATAGCATGTGGAGGCAATGTGGAGCGACTTGAGGTCAGGTTACTTAAAAGCAAGTTCTTTTTTCTTCCACCCAGGGTGTAAATTCGTTTGAAGCCTCCCGTCGCTGGCAGTCCTCCCCCCGCCGTTACCGCCGCACCCCCCGCTCGCTGCGCCTCCGGGAAGACCCCCAGTTGTTCTACGCAGACAACTTGCGGAGGAAGATCGACGACGACTTTCGGTACCGCACCACTGCTAAGCAGCAGCAGATCTATAAGAACGCTTTAGGTAAATCAAACTACTGGCTGGGAGAGTCTTTAGTAGATCGTCTATATCAGTCTATTAGGCTCTTAGGCCGAGTAAAGATAACGCATTTCAGCAGTGACAGTTTTAGACGGCCAAGGTCTGTCTGTGCAGGAGGTTTTCATCATTTCATTTCATCATTTCATAATTTCAATTATTTTTAACATGTATTTTATGACGTGTCCAAGTGTCCTGTAAGGTCTTAAGGAAATAAAGCACTTTGAATTTTGAATTTTGAATTTTGTTTCGGCTTCGATTCCTGCCTTGAAACAAAAGATAATGAATAATGAAGATTCACGCAATTGATTATCATAATTACTGTAAAGATGACTGCAATTTTCCAACACCATTTATCAAAGTTTCGAAAACACTTTTCAGACGACATGGTGCTACAAAGGCAGTTGGCTCTACACGATGAAATGAGACGCAATCTGGACAACGAACGCAAAATGGTAAAACTTAAATAATTTGTAAGACATTGGGAATGGAAGATTTTATAATTTTCTCTTGTTCTAGCATGCCGCAGATGTACCTTGGGGTAAACCCGGGCCTGGTGGGACTAGCTGGAGGAACCCAAAAGATATTGGACAGAATTTCTCAGAGTCTATGGTAGGTAATTATTGTTCACGCCTAGCTATAAAGCGAAAGAGAGGAGAGCGAGAGGTCTGTTGATTATATCTAATAAATCTAATAAGAAAATATGGTAGTAAAATGTTTATCATTACTCATACTCGGAACATACCTGAAGAGCGGGTTGAAAGTGTTACTTTTCCGCCCTAGGGAGAATCGTTTTCAACTGACAGCTATAACGTTACTATTGATTGAACCATGATGTGGCTTTATGGCTTTCGCCTGTCCTAGATGGACTAACATAATAAAAAAAATTAGTGGCAATTCGATTCATTTGTTTTCTCATGTTTTTATTTATATTTCCTTGTATTCGTAAAGAAAAGCACAGTGTTCCCTCGACTATTGGCGCCCGAGTGTAGTTTTCGGTACTAAATAAGTTACTTTCAACCCTTGGGTAACAATGTACTATAATTTTACAGGGATGGACCGACAATGATATGATCAACAAATTGAAAGAGGACCAAGGACGAAAAAATTCTTCACATGCTTTACCCAGAGTAAAGTATGATCTAAGAGACCAAGAATATACAAAAGCATCAGAAAAAGAAAACACAGAACCTGATAAACTACCGGGAATAAACAAATCCAACAGCGCAAACGTAAGAAAGCCTAAAAGCGCTGAGAGAGAAGGAAATACATATAACTATGGTGAAATAGATGTGAGACAAGACCTTTCTAGAGAAAATCAAATCAGACGCGAGAATAGTGCGGCCAAACAGGTGATCCCAATGCCAAGTTACAAAACTAAACAAAGACGAAGTCCCAAGAAAAGCCACTTTGACTTCAGGAAACTTCCAAACGGAGAAGACATAAGGTGCATTGTTCCCGACGATTACTACAACAACTGCCCTAATATGGAAGACGTCACGAATTTCAAAGAGAAGAAGCCGACGCCTGAAGCCACGATTCTGAGTGTGACTGGTGGAGTAGAACTGGTGCCTTTGCTTGCTAGAAGGAGGAGAGTCGGAGCACGCACCCTGCCTTCTAGTGACGTCACAAGACCACCAGAAGATAGTTGCGAGTAAGTAGTATAGTATTCAGAGGTTGGCAACCTGCGGCTCGCTAGCCTCATGCGTCTCTTTCGATGTAAGTTGCGGCTTCCAGTTCTATGCGTAGAAACTGATAATTGTAAGTATTATTTTGGTATCAAAACAATTAAAAATAGTGCAATCGATGTGTTAATGCCATGTCATGAAGCGCAGTATTTTATTTCATTTCAAAAATTCGTAGCAAAATCAAAATGAAATCTATGCAACTGTTGACATAAATGACTTCATTATAGATATAAATGAGATTATACTATTTGGAATAGGTTTTGATAACATTTAAACCTGATTAAATTTTGACAATAAGTTATCAAGTATAACTGTTATATTAAAACAAAAAAGAAATCAGTTCTTTAAAACTGCTAAATTTTATGAATTGTCACTTTCTGGTACAACCTTAGTCAAGAGATTACAATATTAGTTATTCTTCTTCAATCAACCAATCTTGTGTGAACATTCCATGTCGTGTCATCTGCAATTCTTGTTTCTATTGTCAGCTCGTCCGCCGTACCATCTCACGCCTATTGTAAATTGCCTATTGGCCATTGTAGTGTAATAATGCCTTGCTTACATAGCCGAAAATTTGTGAAATAAGTCTAGTTGACATCAGATAAACGATAGGTAGTCAAGGTTCATACTATAATATATTTAATTTCGTAAGTTCAGAGAGCTTGACCTCTTGAGAGTTATTTAGCCCACTGCACAGCACACTGCATATGGAAATAACCATTTTTTGTATTTTTTCGCCCGAGGCACCATGGCAAAGGTTACGTCTTGGTGGTATGCTGATCGCAAGCAAGTATTCTCGCAAAATGTCATATGGTGTTGTAACTGGTAACACCATTAATTTATCATACTTATCTATCTACCTACGCATTAAAACAGATTAGGATCTAAATTATAACTATTTCAATCTTTAGACATATAAATCTATAACCGTATACTACCAATTAAAAAATGTGGCAAAATCGTTAACCTAGGTTACCTATGGCAATTACATTTTTTGTTCTAATATGAAGCATTCATTTGAACATTTAGCAACAAATTGTTTCGGTACTGTTTTTCATCACGGCGGCGGCGTGAAAAGAGAGTCAAATAAGTAACTCGAGGTTTAGAAATATCCCGACGTTATTGTCAGTTTCATTTATTCTTTTACATCCGGCCAAATAAAGTAGGATGAATGTTGAATGATTTGAGGGTTTGTTTATAGGGATTAAAATAACAAAATTCATCATGAGGTTAGGTCCTAACTCTTGGTAGTAGGTACAATACATTTAGAGTTTAACACCTGAAACTCTGAGTCAACCGTGGCAACCCAGCCTAGCGCAAGTGCGCCTTAGTGTGTTTTAGTTAAATGTCGGCAATAATTCAGACAATTTTAGAGTGATGATGGCTCGACTCGACTCCTATTTCGTGAATTTTTATGGCGGTACAATCTCGGTTCCGAGCCGTTGCGACACCCTCGCGGCTTTCTATCAGTTCGTGCCATGACCAGAGTAGAAGATGAATGGAGTGTTTAGATGTATGAACAATTAGGCTTTCCCACGGACGTTCATACTCTGAGCTGAAACTACTGCTGAAACCCCCGAATACTCAAACGTAACTCAGATTCAAGCAAGTCTCATGTAGCGACTTTAAGACAGTTTTAACGAACAGTTTAAATGTGACTTACGGTTGAGTATTCGGGGATGTATATGTTTCACCATCTACTACAGATGGAAGATAGGATAAACACACCAAATATACTTGTCTCCCTTCTATAGCAAAAGCGTTACTTTTTAACTTTTAAATAAATAGTGTGTGTGAATATGTTGCCATTTTTACCTGAATTGTAACCATGTTTTCATTCTTGACAGTGTTTTCTTAGTCCCATTAAATCATGAACTTCCTTTTTTTCTCGAAACAGACTTCTCTTCTATAATAAATTATCGAAATAAAAGTAAATCACAGACAGGCGTGGATCATTCTTATGACTCTACGACTTTAAATGACACTACCTACATGTGTTAAGATTTATTGTTTTTCATTAGCCTGTTCGACACTACCCGTCGTACACATGGTCCCTTTGTATACGTTCATTTCTACTTCATTAGTTATAGATAATCTTTTCTCATTATAACTCAGGTTGAACTGGTTGACCCTTTGCTAAGAGATTAAATTTAATATGCGAACAGATTGCCCGTGAAATTCAACACGGTAAATGTTATTTAGTCGTTAAACATTATTACCGTAATCTTTGTTTTGGAAGATTATTCATCCAAACTAAATTGTAGCACTTTATCCATACTACAAAATAAGTAGTTTCAAGAGTGTTTTCCTTCACATGTATGCCCGCTGTAGATTTGATTTCGTCCTCCCATCGTAAAATGACCAACATACCTACATTCCTAGTCAAACCTTGTTATAGCACACGTTTAGGTTTTAAATATTTCACACCGAATTATTTAGTATTGTTTACTAGTCTCGCAAGTATAATAGTTTTTTATTTGATCTAGTTCTGTATTAAATCGGTCTGCGCCCTAACCCTAATGCATGGCACAACAACTACTCTCTTGGTGGACCATAAGCAGTGGTAGAAGTACCATACTGCTCCACCATACTGCCTCTACTCCCTTACACTGTGACTTCGAACACTGTCGGTGTTTGAAGGCACGCTATTTATCCTGGAATTAAAAACACCGGCTCAGTATTGGAACCAGGAATAGACAAGTCCAAGTAATGTTGGTTGCCGTTTGTTGCAGATGGCGCGAGATGTTGGACGGCGAACATCTCAGGATACTCAAGCATCAGATGCAGGTGAAATGCCAACAAAAGGAGGTGAGAGCTGCGAATCGAATACAGTCATTAGTTTCCGCTAGAAACCAGACTAGATTGCGACCTAACGACATTTTATTCTTAATATTCTGTTTGTAGAAAATTAGAATTTCATTCTCATGGTGCTTTATCTTAGAACTTTCTTTTTGAATGATTTCAATAATTTACGTAACATATTATCTAATATTTCTTCAAAATACATGTGTGTTTTATAATTCCATCATCTTATTTCTCAGGGCAAGAAAAATAAGGTACGTTGATCATTCGCATTCATAATAGCAGTTGTTCCAAAGAAAGGTAAAATGGTTTTCATGAATTTTGAAGGAAACAATCTTCCATTTTATTGATAAAGTGAATTATGAAATGGTTGGTTTCTTTAGTGTTATTTTGTCTTCAGATGCACCGGTTGAACTCAGCAGAGGAGATGCGGCAGCACCATGCGACGTGGGCCTCGCTATGGGGGAGACCGGGGCACGGCGCGCCGCAGCAACGGGGCAGATACGCGCGGAGCAATCTTGCGCAGCTGCTCTACCGAGAACCAGCATCACATTATGCCGATGCGCTGTAAACTGACTAACATTTTTGAACTAACTAGAGACATCATGATCGAATGAAAGCTGATGAAAGGGTTTTCTAGAATATTCCAAATATAAAATTCAGAGAAGAACGAACTGATACAATTAATATTCATCGACATATTTTGTAGTGCCAATTCAAGGAAGTTCTGTATAAATAATAACAATTTTTATGTTATAAGTACTAAAACCTTTAGAAATATGGTATCAACTTACTCACTATTAAATTTAGGGTTTTTCTATGAACACAGCTTAACTGCTCACAATTTTAAGATGTGTACCATTAAATGTAACATTAGTAGTTGTCTATCAAAGTGTGGTATCTATCTTAGGGCAAAACCACAGCTTGTAATTAAAGACGATGAAATATTTCACAATTTGTAGTATTACAAACACGAAATAGATTAAGGGATTGTATATAGCCTTGAGCTCCTTAGCAACGAAAAAATATTAAATAATTGAAACATCACAAGTTCTTTTAACTGACACTGTTTTATTTTGTATGATTATCCTCTTTATACTTTAGTGGGGAACAGTTTTTTTAATAACTTGTTTCCAAATTATACAATCCAACTAAAATAGACCCCGCAGTTACATACCAGATATAAAGTTGAACGATATAATAAGATCTTTTTATAAAGAATCATGCAGATAATGACTTCCATTGTTCTAGCTAAAAACAAGTAACACATAATGTCCGGATAGAAAAAGAAACAAATAAACAACATAGTAAAATTTACGACGTGTTGTGGTCTAAGGAAAAGAATGTATGTTTCCCAACTCAATGACCCGTTGTGTGATTATCTTATTATGTCTACGCATACTATGAAAAACCATAATATTGTTTAATAGGGTTTGAATTAAGTCGTTATATTTAATTTGACGATAGTTTGGAAAAAAAGTAAAAAATAAGTAGTTAACTACTTACAAATAAACAACGCATTTAATTAACGCGCATTTTTAAGCTTTAACTATTGGGCAAAATATCATAATAAAATAATGAGAAGAGCATCTATGTCTTTTGCAGACACGTATTGTATATTGTCTATTTTACTTGTCTAAGCCTAATAATTATTTGATTATGAAGACATCAAATAATTCCCATTGATATTTATAACGATTATTTATCGCTTAGGTACCTCGTAATTAAATTCGCGAAAGTTTAAAATGTTTTATTCATAACCATTTTAAAATTAATGAAGATCTTTGCCAAAATGGGCTTTAGGTCTATCTATACCTAGGTAGGTACACAATCACTCTTCGTAGAAACTGAAGGTGAACTACGAGATAGGTAAGTCAACAAGTGCCCAGGGCTGTAAGTTGGTGAATGTTAACATTGGTAATAGAAGAATTCTTACGATCAGTGGGACCATGGACAAATGAAATATTTAGAAATACATACTTATAACTTTTCTTATGTCCATGAGTCAAGACCGACACGTGGACGCATAATATAACAGGAATAGTTGTCTGTATCCCTAGGAAACAAGAAATTAGTATTACAACCTACGCATTTGCTCCCCTTGGAGTCGAGACCGCGGGGTACCGAGGCTCTCCTGGTTTGTAAAAAATTATCTGCGCGTCTGGTCGATGCGACGCGTGACCCGAGAGCTGGTGAGTATCTGGCGCAGCGCATCAGCATTGCCATACAGCGTGGTAATGCAGCCAGTATTTTGGGGACGCTCCCGACTGGTATTGACATGGATCAATTGAGCTACCTTTAGACTGTTTGCAACCGTCTGCAGTTAGCTCAATGGTTTCAATTGTATATACTAATTGTAATTTTTTCTATTCCTTGATAATTTCGTTGTTAATAAAGATTTTTCTATATCTTTTAAACAAATTAGTCGAATTCGTCTCCAGTATTCTGGCACCCAGTACATGGCAATAAATAAATTTGATAGGTACGTACCAAAACACAAAACATCTGTCCATGGCATGAAGCACTTGACAAGATGCTTAGAGGCTATTATGAGATTTTCACAGCTGACAAAACGAAGAATCTCATTATAATCAAAAAACTTTATTAATTAGGTACATCTTTAGAAGTAAAGGCTTATGCGTGGGCCAAGTCCGGAGAAATCCGAATAGCAAACAGAAATGCGCGTATATGTAAATGATGCGTCGGAGAAAGCTTGTATTATGACGAAATGCCGGTAAAACACTAAAAATACTGACGAGCTGACAGGGTGTGGTCCTGTCAGGTTACCTTGAATGGAATGCTATCGTGTCATCTGCGTATCGAAGTTGTTTACCGTTGTTACGTTGTCACATACGATACAAAAGAATAAGTGTCTTCTAGACCTTCGTGATACATCTTCGGCTACGTTGTCACTTACCATCAGGTGAGATTGTTGTTAAACTATCCTTACTGACATAATAAACGTGAAAGTTTATAAGGATGTAATGTTTGTTCCTCTTTCAAAGAAAAACTACTGAACGGCTCGGCGAAGTTTTAGTGTAGTAGGTAGTAGTCTAGGAAAAACACTGGCTACTTTTTAACCCATAGTAAATCAGTTCCCATATGGGATAGAAATAGCTTTGAAATGTGTCCACAGAAATAACGCGGGCGAAGCCACGGGTAGAAGCGAGATGTTTTAAAAAAAATCGGGCTTAGGCTACCTGTTACTATGCAAGGCTCATCGAAAAAAACAATAAATTCATTTAAAAGACCAATTATAATAAACGTGATTATTTTGATGAATAGTAAAAAAATCGGCAACTCTCTCTGTCATTTCTGCGTAACCAAAAACGTTTTCGTTTTTATTATAAGAACTAGCGACCCGCCCCGGCTTCGCACGGTTTTATTATACGTATAAACCTTCCTCGTGATATAAAACTATCTATTAAAAAATTCAAAATTCGTTGCGTAGTTTTAAAGATTTAAGCATACATAGAGACAGAGCATTAGGGGAGGCCTATGTCCAGCAGTGGACTAATATAGGCTGATGATGATGATGATGAGGGACAGAGCAAGCGACTTTGTTTTATACTATGTAGTGATTCAAAAGTACTTACATTTTATATGATTGGTTTCGTAACAAACTAATAAAATCTATAAACACATACCCTTTCATGACGTTTATAAATAAACTTTTAAATAGCAAGTGCCTACCGAACATTTATTAAGAAGGCTAATTGTTTTATTCGACACATAAACCCTTCTATAGACCTTTTCAACTCTAGGTCATTAGCACTAGTTGTTGCTATGCCGTACAAATACATTTTATTGCACACCAAGAAGAATCTTTTTCAAAAATATAGGTAAAAAGAGATAATAGAGTTGTATAATGGGCGGCCTTACCACTAATAGAGATCCCTTCCCGGTACAAAATCACCATCATCGTCCGCCTCGACTTTTTTTTCATAATGTATGTATTTAATCTTACTTTAGTTCTATTTTTATTTTTAAATGTAATTTCTGTCTTTTATTTCTGTTTTGGGTGTACTTTAACTCTTAATTTTATTATCAGTCGTAGAAGTTTCTATTCAACTTGCTACATGCATCTGTAATGTATCTACTTACTCCTCACGTGTAATTTTATCTGTTAGTTTACTAGCTATTAGTTTACTATGTGATTACCTATATGTCTGTTATGTTCTTGTGAAACTAAGTAATTTTATTTAGGCAAAAAATAGACTACGTTTAATAAGCAGCAAAGTTCTTATTTATTTAGAATGAGATGTAATTATTTATTATTAAATTATTTAGAATAAAAAAAAACTTTATTCTACACCACAAAAATAACATTTAAAGAAGAAATTACATAATACAAGTACGCGGCCGCGTAAGTAAGCGGCCTTATCGCTTAGAAGCGATCTATTCTAGGCAGCCTTTTAGAAGAACCTAAATTTGAATTACCCCTGACATCCATCATCGAATCATCGGATCTGAAGAGTCCCGCCGAGGTTGTTCGTTATTGTGATATTATTTAATTTCTTAGAAATCTAAAGGATGGGCCAAGTCATGTTGACTTGGCCCATTTTATAGTTCAATGTCACTTGATGCTCATCTATGCACATAGATAAGTTTTTAGTTTTCAAACAACTGTCGTCAATGCGGCTCTCGAGCGGGCAATCGTCGGAAAAGAAAGTCCATAGCGCTCATGGAGAATCCGGTCGCCGCGCTTTGACCCCAGTACAATGCCTCCACTTTATTTATACATCCAAACACCATTCATACATTTGATTGCCTGCCTACAACAGAAGCGTTTACCTCATAATTGATTCGAAAACGTTAAAATAAATTTGAAGATGTATGATTGAAAATGACTGGTCAAATGTTTTTTTAACCACAGAGGTGGCAATCAGGCATGCAGCCTGCTTGATGGAAAGCTGTTACCGCAGCTTATAGACGTCATGTTGCAGAAATACAGACTATATTCATCCTCGTAACATGTCGATGGAAAAATAATTAATTATAATTTGTACATTAACTACATATGCATATTGCTCACATGACATGACGTTACATGCGCGTTGCAGATGCCGACGCAAATAAATGTTAAATGTAGTGAAAGACTCTTTGTTAAGAAACTATTTATCTACAAAGGACACATTTTTAAAGGATTTTGGTAAGATTTAAACATACTAAGGAAATAAGTTACCTGCAAGGAAATTATAAGCTCAAAAACATTTCATCAGGCCTCTACCATAGTAAAAGGCACGCGTTGAAGTCATTTGTATGGAAAAATATAGAGCAGTAAATCTCCGAATCATTGATGAGTAATTTAATTAATTATTCCGAAGCATGAAATAAATATAGTTATTTTCAAACTTTACTTACTTTGAAACAATATAAAGTAGACTACAACAAGACCACAGCTGAAGACATTACAATCGCCACTAAAATTTTAACTTGGAAAATGGCAAAACGTATGTAATTTTTCGCCTTTAGTCACGCTCATTCAGTTCTCTAGTATGTTTTGTATTAGGTAGGTTGGTACACGAGAAAACGGTAAAATACGTTACGTATGTTGACGACTATTACGTAGGCATGTTCACCACATAGCTTTACGGTGATGTGCTAAACGGCTAAGCTAAACAGTTTCTTACGATGCGCTTTGACTAGTTTGTGAATTGTGCTAAGTTTTAATCGCACCCGTGCCTTATTGGTAAATATTGCCTTCTCGTAGAGGCACGTACGGAGGTATTGTAACTTTTCATGGAAATTACTTTTCCTTCAAATTTCTAGAAATAGAAAAGAATAGAAATATTAGAATAATTCACAATGGTCAGACAAACCTTAGTTCTTAAGAATAAAGTTTTGAATGTTGTTATTTATCTTTACCTATTTTTTCGTCATTTCTTTTAGGGATTCATTTAGAAAAATATTTATGACTTGTCTGTTATTTAAATATACCTAAACGGATAAAGAAATAAATGAATGAAATGAAATGCAAAACTACTTTATTGTTAGGTAGTAGAAAAAAAACATTAACATTGAAATCATATAAGTAGGCATAGGAATGTTCTCACTCAGTTCAAATTATTAACTTTTATAATTTTCTCTTATGATCCAATAAGATCAAGACAATGTTTTTCTAATCTTATTGTGTAGTAACCCACGGAGTTGATTTAGAGGTTACACCAAAACGATAAAGTAGTATGTCATTTAACTGATAAATAATAACTAAAACGAAATGGATAAAATATCAAATTTAGTTATTAATTCGGGATTCTTGTCAACCATGCGTACTCATAAAAAGTTTTATTACGGAATACCTCCGCACTTATCTATTTCTATAACTATAAACGCCTGTGCTAGATTCACTGGCTTGTTTGTGCTTAAATTAGATAAGGCATCAAACTATTATTTTTATTACATATTACGATGGATATAAGTTGTAATACGATTTACGAAAGATGTTAAATTTCGTGCGGTCAATAACAATTTAGTGATTTCAACCGAGGTTATTGGTGTAACGATAATTTAACTAGAACGTAACAAATAGTTTGAATAAAACACCGGAGCGTTATGTGTTGAAAGGGGAGCGTAAAGTGATTTTTTCTTCTCTTTAAATCTTATTTTTATGAATGTTGTTCATTTTATATAACATCACCTAGCCTCAAAGTGAAGAGATTTTTTTATGGGAACTAGATGCAGTTATTTAATCTCTATAGAAGAAGATCTCCGTAGTGCAGCGAGTGGAGGTCTACCCGAGGAGGTTGCGAGTTCTATTCCCGTGTCGGGACAAATGTTTGTCCAATCTGCAGTTACTTGTTCTGGGTGTTTGCTTTACAACAAAAAAAATCTATGTAGTAAGTAATAATATATTAAGAAGGTACATTAGTTGTAAATGATGCTGTGTATTAGGAAAGGAAGACTTTAAATACATTTATTTTTAAAACTATGTTCATATTTAGGTTAACCCAGACTAACAATAAATACAAAGGGTACATACCTATAATACTCGTAGTTCATACAAATATCTTGTTCCAGGGTAGGAATTAAACCATTATTTACAACCAATGTTTCCAAATTCATAATTTTTTCACAATGTTATAAAAAATCCAGAATGGTATGCTATGCTACTATGCTTTCCGATGCATTTAATTAATTGAATAATTACCTAATTAAAAATATAATAGAAGAGGAGAGAGATTAAAATAATATGAAGAAGTGAGAGTAAAAAATGAAAATTAGGAAAATATTACGAGTTAATTAATCGCACGACAACCCGCTCAAACAAAAATGAAACGCTCAAACTCGAGTCATTATAACCAAAATAAAACAAAAGACAGTGTCGGGTAACAATTATTCATCAAGCATTATCTAAAAAGATATGAAAAATGGAATTATTAAAGACACCGTCCATGAATTCACAAACGTCTCGGATAACGTAGTTTTGGGTGTCGCGGGTGCGCGTGCGCTACCATGGTTCTCACACAGCCAGCAGTGCAACGCTGGTCTTCACTGTGATTGCACGCGCTTTTCGATCCCTCAACTATCGATAAACTTTTCGTCGATAAACTGTAAGCTGTACTAGTGTAGTGAAAAAGGAGTGTCACCATGTTGCGCGCAGTGAGTACTTGTGATTTTGTTTTTTTTTATAAGTTTATCGTGGATTTTGGGGATGCATTGGGAAAATAACTAGTTAAGTATTATGTAAGTAAGAATTCTATTTGTACTTCTGTAGGTATGTATCTGTTTATAGTATTTTTTGGAATCTAGTTAGATACATTTATTAGTCCATTTTCATAAAAAACTCATGCGAAGATTTTATAAAGATAAGTATATAAATTTAACGTACGTGGGTATCTTTATACGATTAACGATGCACATCGATTATATAATAATTAATTGTTTACTTTAATTATTGCCATAAAATAATTAACAGCTTTCTTCTAATCTTTAATTAAGTTCTTCAGTCTGCCTCGTTTGTCTAGCGCCCGCGTGTTCAACCGCTGACAATGAGGTCCCAGGTTCAAATCCCGGGTTGGATCGAAATTTGTAATGGGATTTTTTGGTAAGAAAAATTAACTAAAACAAACCGGAGTCAGGAAGCAAGCAGTGCCTCAGAAATCAAGTTAAACCTTTAGTCCTACGCCTGACCTCTTCCCGGTCATTTCAGTCAGCCATTGGTTTAAGAGAGTAGGGAATAGAGTGCACCTGCATACACTTGTGCACTATAATAATGTCCTGCGCACATGTCTAGCCTCCATAGAAACTTGCCGCCATAGTCGTGGACTAAAAGACATCACTTTTGTCGTTGATAATCTATGATAATGACTAAATTTATCGTAGACAGATAATTTGTGAGTCTGATATTTATTTAAATTAAACCTACCACTAAACTTCCGGTATGCTACATTAATGACGGCCATTAAATGGACAGTCGACGTTGGAATTTTGTATTTTAAAAGAAAATGGTTTATTTTTAATATTAGATTTTTGATGAGTATATAAATATTGATTTCTGGATGAAATTTTCTGTAAAATTAATCAGGTACCTTAAAGCAGATACCTACCTTAAGTGGGTTAAATATCTGTTTTCGGTCTAAATTTTTCATCAAATATCATCAATTACATATTGTCTCTTATTTGTGTTTAAAATTATTATAATATCAATTATCTGGGACAAAAACATAACGTATGTATTTTTACCTTTTAAAAATACACACTTATGTATTTTTAACTTTAAATAATTAAATCAGCTATCCAGTTCCCATAAACCAAGATCTGCTTAGCTTGTTGCAAGATGATAATGTATAAAATTATCCAGCATTAATATTTTTGGTTATTAAATAATAATAAAAATTACAAAAAAATATCACCTGTCTCCTAGGTTTTACCATGTCAATAACACATGTTAATAAAGGACAACAATATAATGACCACGTAATAAACTTTGTATATAGGTGTAGGATGAGAGAACCATTTGTTTTGGCTACAACTTTGACTGCGCAGTGAATATGTGTTTATTCATGTAAATTTAACTTACAGTAGCTTAAAGTTTAAGATGAACTTCTAAACAAGAAAACATTTTACAAAAATTTTGCTTTTTGGTTAAACATTTTAAAATTGGATAACTCGACTAACTTTTAATAACTTAACTAGTGCTAAATAACATTAACTGTTAACCGAATAATGTTAACTTTGTTATGAATTAGTTTATTGACATAAAATCATCCAGCGTGTATTATTTTATTAATTATGTAATTAACTGCCTCTAATTACGCGATACATCCAAAGTCAAAAACCGACTTTCAATTTCACGTGTGATAATAAGGATTGAATGAATGAATAAATGAACACTTTAAGGAGGAGGAGTAATCTCGGTACTAGATGACTGATATACTTAATACAATACATTACTTAGATAGATATTTTTCAAAGATTCTAGCATTACTACGTTGTATAGGTGCTATGACAATATGACAACTCTTATTTAGACCTCTTTGTTACAATCATTAAAGGCCATAGGATGAGTATTGTATAGTTTACTAAAAAATCTTGTGCTAAGTTTACCGATAGCGATATTTTACAAACTTTTAGTTTTCTGATGTTTTTAGTCATTTGTTGTATTTTGTATACTTTGTCAACTTTGATAAGTCAGCATGATACTTTAGTTTGATTTTTTAATTTTGACACCATTGAGGGAAAACTCAATTCAATTTCCAAAAATCACAGCGTTATTTATTTTCAAAGCATCATCTAGCCTCAATCAGAGCTTGTGTTATGGGTTCTACATAACTGAAATTTCATTCAACTTTTATTTATATATATATATAACTTTTACTTAATTTTAAACTTAATAATACATAGGCTCGACTTTTCATCCTATAAATCAGTTCCCATGAGATAGAAATAGCCTTTAGAAGTTTCTATAGAAACAACGCGTGCCAAGCCGCGGGCAGATGCTAGTCACTACATAGTATAAGACAAGCCGCTTTTTCTGTCCCTATGTCCCTATATCCCTATGTCCTTTTGTATTCTTTAATCTTTAAAACTACGCAACGGATTTTGATGCTGTTTTTTTTTATAGATTGAGTTATTCAAGAGGAAGGTTTATACGTATAATAAAACCGTGCGAAGCCGGGGCGGGTCGCTAATTACCAATAAAGAAGACAATGCTAAGCGTGATACACCGGAATATCGCGAACAACATTGCAGTGTTTGATGATTTTGTTGATTTACGATCTTCATATTTACTTCAACATCTGTAGCGTGAAATATTTACAAATACAACGAAAGTTATTAAACTTAAAAAATTAACAAAAACTAACTGTATTAATAAAACCTGCGTCTTCATGGAGTACAAAATCCCGTGTGAAATGATTTGCTAGCTTATGAGATAAGCTTTGTCGTGCTATGCCGCTCATTAGGGGAAGCCTATGCCCAGCTGTGGACTAGTTAGATTGATGATGATGAAGTTTCTTTCAATAGGTACCAGACATTTATTGGAATGTCAGATTTCAGTGTACTAAGGTAATGGCTCGGCTAATCTTTACTCTATTTCTTCTATTATTTACACGTATAAAAACATTTTAAGTCATTTTGATAAACGTGGTGGTAGTTGTATCCAGTCTCCTATATATGTAGTTCTTAGCTTTTTGTCTACCACTATAAGCCGCTAAAATTCAGAGAGTCGAACTTATACATATTGTGCTGAGATATTAGGTACCAAAATACATACAGACAGAAATTATGTTTTGGTAAAATCTAAACAAATACGTACGTATATATCGATAACTAGGATTGCATTGTATTCGTATTTTTAATGTACACCTACATCTATGATTAGTCGACATAACAGAGTATTTCTAGTCTCGTAAATGGATTTAATTGCGTGTAACATAGCCCAAATCGTGAGAAATATTAAGAAATATTTATGTCACTTTTCTTTGTTCTTTTATATACAAACTTTCGAGACTTTATTCCATTCTATTTTTAGTTTTTCTATTTTGGGCTTTTATATTATCTGAGCGTCTGATCGATGTAATAATAATAATTAACCCTGAAAAGTAACTACGATCAGTTGAGCTACCTCTAGACTTTTTCAACCGTCTGCAGTTAAGCTCAATTGTTTTCATTGTATATATTAGTTTTAATTTCTTTCTATTCCTTGACAGTAATTTATTTGTGAACAAAGACTATGCAAAAAATAACATACCTACCAGCAATAAAAGTATATGACAACCAAAAACTCATTTTATAATACCTGTAGGTATCCAAGAGTTGGTATTTACTTATCAATGCGCTTTCCCCATTACGTAAGACACGATGATGCGAGCTCGTTTACGAGATTCCGATTCTAAAGAGAATGATGGCTATTGAGGATTCATCATTTAATCGCGTTTTAGGGTTCCGTACGCAAAGGGTAAAACGGGACCTTTTTACTAAGATTCCGCATGCTGGGGTTATTTTCTCGTTGAGGGCTTCGTAGTACGTGCTTTTCGGAAAAACCGTCTGCCGCCCTTCTAAATAAACTCATATAGCTAGGTAGCTATAGCTCACCAGTAGTTTTTGCGTGATCCTTAATTAGTTTTATTTTATAAACTTCTTCAAACAACGAAAATTACAATCAATCACTCGTATTTTATTGACTTCAATAACATTTTTTTTAAAGATTTACGAGTTGGTTTAACGTTTTTAAAACACGCCTTACTATAAAATATTAAAAGTGTTGTACGAAGAAATCAGAAATCAGAAACCAATATCTTTATTTCTTTAGGCTTACAAAATAAGAACTTAGACAAGTCAAATTTAATACTATAGGTACATAACTATCAAAATAATATAAGTAATAAAGTGATAATTGATTGAAGATATTAATTTGGATGATAGTGAGCTAAAATCTCCTGAACATGCAGTATGTATGATATTTCATCCTAACACATCTAAGCAATAATCTACATTGCTAGAAACACTGGTCCGAAACCTGCTAACACAAGCCGCGTCGAAAACAAAATCTGCTTTACGTGCATTTGTAAAAAGATATTCAATCTGACACTTATCAAGAAATGCAATCTCAGAAAGTTTATAGACTTGCCAAAATGACCAGACCGGAAGAATATGATTTTTTTTTTGCAAGCATCGCGCTAGATTGTATCTAGAAGAACTAGACTTGTGTAATATAACCTAGGTATCATAAAATGTTGTTTATTTTACTTTACATATTTCCTTAAAGTTTCTATGTGGCACGTCACCTTTTGATGATTCTTTTTCACATCTTTTTAGTGATGGGCTTTATCACAAGACTGACTGTATGATTTATTACTTAGGTACATGAATTTGCTTATTATGAATTAACTACCAACATATTACGATGTGCTTGTTAAATTCGACCACATGAGATACTGACAAGTTTAAATAGCACGGTAGGTACGTAATCTATTGTTTTTATTACATTGTTTCGTGTTCGAAGACCATTAGCCCAATTTACGACCTCTATGGGCTAATACCCAGATGCGATTAATTTTACTCAACTGCATCTGTTATTAAGAGCCTAGTTAGATCATAAAAATAGGCTCGTTAATATTACACCGTTATTTATACATAACTAGCGACCCGCCCCGGCTTCGCACCGTTTTATTATACGTATAAACCTTCTTCTTGAATCATTCTATCATATAAAAACGAATCAAAATCCGGTGCGTAGTTTTAAAGATTTAAGCATACATAGGGACATAGGGGGAGAGAAATAGACTTTATTTTATACTATGTAGTGATGACAGTAAGTTTAAAACTCTGCGAGTAAATAAACATGCTTTATGGCCATGGCCAAACATGCCTTGTATTTTTTATGAAAGATTAATAGCTTTGCCATTTAAGTTATATAAATATAAGTTATGTACTTACATATGCACTAATTGGTTTCATGTCTCAACTTAAAAGCTTTGATCATGATATGCAATATGACCGGGACTTTTATTAATAGTTTTTAGATTCGTAGAAAGTAGTCATGTTTAATTATACATGTAGGCAGGCTCTCTTCCAAGTAAGCATCGACATTATGCAATGATTTGGCAACTGTGAACTTAAAACTTCCTGTTTTACACTAGGCTATTTAGGTTAGTAACCTTCTGCTAAAACAAATAACTCGTGTTACATTATTAACTAGCATAGAATCATTATTTCCATTACCATGACATTTGCGAAACAATAAATTGTAATTATATTGTAGGTAAGTATAATAAAATATATATGGGCAGTATCTTCTTATAATCACCGTCAAAGAATAGAAACGAATTAGAAATAGTATTCACAATTCAAGACAATTGCTCATACTGCCGACAATGTAGAGGTAGATATATTACTGATCCACATGATTACCAGTTGGAAGCGTCCCCAAGACGCACTACTTGTTACGAGTTAACAACTAAAGAGGCATAACCATAATTCACTTTTTCACGCAAGTTTTTAAAAAGTTTGTCTCACTATCTGCCTGAGATTTTGAAAACTCTAGTACCTAATAAATTTTCTTTTGAGAAGATGATCTTTGAACTCGAAGTCACCGTTTTAAAAGAGAAGTTTTATCAGATTCAAAAGAAACACATTTTTTCTATTCGTGGGACTTTGAAATTTAGAAAGTGGCCATAATTTTGCAGAGATGCTTTTAATATTTCTCACGATGTTACACCTGATTCCGATATCGCTCAGACCGACATAACAATAGTAAAGCTGACATTTGTAGACAAGCTCTTATACTTACGACTTGTTAATATAAACTGAACCTTCCTTTCAGAACCTACGTGCCTATAAAGCTTGAATGAATGCCCTTAGAAGCCCTATAAGGCACTGTAGGTGACAAAACTATAAAACTAATGACCAGTCAGAGTTGTTTATTTGTCCAATAACTTATTTTATTGTCTGATTTACTCTGAATGAAGGCTTCGACACTTGCATAATATATCGTGCACAAGGATTGATCAGCTATACAATAATATAAGTCGATAACTAAGATGGAACAGGCGATAAATTCAATTCAGATATAAAGTCAATACAATAGAAATCAAATAGACTTTGAAGATTGATGATGTTTGTTGAAAACGCATTGTTTGCTCTTCACTTCGGATCATAATACTAAATAATTACTCATGACCTTTGTGAAATGTTGTAATGTAATGGACA
This sequence comes from Eupithecia centaureata, assembly GCA_944547425.1. NCBI lineage: Eukaryota > Metazoa > Arthropoda > Insecta > Lepidoptera > Geometridae > Eupithecia > Eupithecia centaureata. Next base: position 8,650,431 of record OX155687.1, read on the forward strand.
CCATCCAGTAGAGTATGCTGTTGTTGTTTCAATATTCGTTTCAATTGAACTTGAGTTACAAAACAGGGCGGCTGGTCCAAACATGAGTCACATGAATGAAACATGCTTGTAAACATACGAGGTGTATCCAAAGCTTGCGTCCTTTGATACTGTTTGATATTCGTGATTACATTCGATACTATCAATTTGAATAACCTGTGTATAAAATAAGAATAGAGGTTAATCTAATAGTCGAGTATGTCAAATCAGATCAAACGATTGTATGCAAACGAAGCCATTGTTGCAAAATATAAACCTGATTCTACACGCACAAGGCGGTGAAATATTTTATGTGTTTACAAACAGGTAGCATAGATCAATACTATATGCAGATAGCTGTATACTGAAACCCAGTAGGTATAGTATTATATTATACTAGCATCTGCCTGCGGCTTCGCATGTTGTTGTTTCCATTGAAACTTCTCAAGGTTATTTCTATCCTCTGAGAACTGATTTATGGGATGAAAAGAAGCCTATGTGTTATTCCAGGGCTAGAACTACGTCTATTCCGAATTTCAGCTCGATCCATACATCATGAAAGAAAAACACTTTCCTTTACTTTTGTATTTTGTTTTATCTTTTAATTCTACTAATTTAGTATACACTTCTTTGTACCGTCCTCTATAAAAATACTGTGTCATTTGCCGATATCCTGATACTGTGCACGCAGAGACGTTCTAAATTATAGACTTAGGTAGATTTAAAAACTATTTCTAATCCTTGTTATTTACCACGCTTTATGATATCTTTTGGATGTCCTATTAAATAAATAAATAACTTATCTCTACCGAGGCTCTCCGGCTTTTAAAAAAAATATCTGTACATCTGGTCGATGCGACGCGTGACCCGAGAGGTGGTGAATATCTGGCTCAGCGCATCAGCATTGCCATACAGCGTGGTAATGCAGCCAGTGTCTTGGTGACGCTTCCGACTGGTATTGACATGGATCAATTGAGCTACTTTTAGACTGTTTGCAAGCGTCTGCAGTTAGCTCAATGGTTTCAATTGTAAATACTAGTTGTTTTTTTTCTATTCCTTGCTTGTAATATCTCCACTTGTACTTACCTATTTAATTAATAAGGTATGGGTGGGTAGGTCTATTGACACGTACACCTACGCCAAGTAATAATAATGAATCGTTACAGCAATTGCGTGGATCACGAACATCACACTTGTACTATAATTGTATGCAAAGCCGAAGATTAGACATTGATTGTGTTTTGTAATGTTGAGCCTACTTAAATTCTTGATTTATGTTTTGTCTGACTAAAATCATTCATACTTTCGTGTTTTAAAAAACTATAAACCGATTTCACATTCTTTTCAGCAAAAAATTGAGAATATCATCAATGTAGTGGACTGAAATTAGTAAATACTATATAAATATATTTTTTTTAGATCATCTTGATAATTGCTGTAGCTAAACATGACTCATTAAAAATATGATGATTTTATTAAAGTTTAACGGGATAAAATATAACTAATCTCGCGAATATTTTATGGGACCATCCCGGGATCCTTCTCAATAATATATTTGGAAACACACAACAATAATTAAAACAAATAAAAAGCATCAGGTTTTAAATTACAAAAATTATCAATCATTAAAATCGATTCCCCAGGAAAAACACCATAAACAAAAACACTCAAAATAGTTGATTTGATAACCTCCTCCTTTTTTGAGGTCGGTAGGGTCTGTAAGCTACAGATTTGAGTTCACGTAAAGTTTGTGCAATAGGATCAAAATAATCACCGCTAAGATGTTTCCAATGCTAAAGATACCAGCTGAGTACGGGACAATGCACATTTATAATTAGATTAACAATTAAGATGAAGATTGAGATGAAAGATTGACTTGGATTATTATTTTGATGTGGGTGGGAAAGCTATAATATACGCCTAGACTAGCTTGAGGTGCAGGTGAACTCATAATTTATGTTACTTATACAAACTAGCAACGGCTATAAATTTCATAATATAACAGGATGAAGACAACACTGTGACAAAAATGGCTAACAGCGCTTGAAGACCTTGTTTTCTAAAGAATAAGTCAAAAACTACTAATCAGATGTTAGCTAAATTTATATGGAACTACAAGGCAAAAACAACATATCAAATTTTAAAGAGTCTAAAACATTTCACCTTGAAAATGGTACGGTATGATCGTAATAAAAATGGTAGAAAAGCCTAGTTGAGAAGCTCTATTTTTCAAGTGAATTGAAAATCATTATGCCAAACGTTGTTTATTTGGACATTAATCATGAAAACATTAAAACACTGCAATGATAATAATATTAATAATAAATTGAGTCTAGCTTCGCGGCCGGTGATCCTTTATTTATTATAAAGACTTTATTTATTATAATTAATAAATAAAGTGAATTAATAATAAAAACGGTGATAATAGTTATTTGTTATACAAGAGCGCAAAGTTGCTTTTTAATCGCGTGCTTAATTTTAAAGACCGAGCAAGCGGATTGAAACATTAGAATCCTGAGCGTTAAAGGGGTATTACACTACATGGTATTCAGGGCCCTAACTACCGGGCCCTGAATATCGTCCGGGTTCGGGTCCGTCCCTTAGGGACCCTAAATCTTATGACACCACTCTTAGTTAGGGTTAGGGTCCCTGAATACCGTGTAGTGTAATCCCTTTTAGCGAGGGAATCAAAAGAGTCTAGAGATAAAACAGGCTTTTGCACTCAGATAGCGAACAGCAAGCATACTCTTTCCGAGATATTTATTGTGTTTTATCGCTCATCTCTGACGGAATTTCAATACATTTGGAAGTGGCGATAGAGCCCGTCTCCAAGAGCGGTAATCTTTAGATGACCACAAACAATAGATGAGAAAATAATTTCTCCACTTCTAGTTTAGCAGACAACAGTTGAAGGCAGTTTGCGTAAAATTCGCACGTCCGGGCGCCTCGCGTCACCATGACGTAAACTTTCACTGCTCATCATATGGCTCTCTTCCACGGTACTTAACTTGAAACGGCGGCGCCTATGCTAGGGCATAGCTTATTTAATGGTCTATGAAAATAAACAATTGTTTTGTGGTAATTATTTATAGGTGAAACAAAAGGTTTTTATTTTGTCTAAGAATACAAGTACAACTAGTGACTCCGTTGACTCTGAAGACCGATGTGGCGCGGCGGGCAAAGGTCCACCTGCGACGCAATAGGCTGCGGATTCATTCCCGCCTTGGGACAGATGTTTGTACGATCTGCAAATGTTAGTTCCAGGGTTCTTGGTGTTTTCTATGTATATTAAAAAACAATAATTATATAATCATCAATGTAATTTATTATATTAAGTATCTTAGTCATCCAGTACCCATTATCCAGCATTTTATAAACTACTTTGAACTTGACATCATCATGATTAGTCCACTACTAAACACTGGCATGTTTCCCTAAGGAGTCCACAGGGCCCTTCAGCGAACCGCATTCAGCATCAACCTGCAGTCTTCCACAGGTCGTCATCAAACCTGGCCGCAGGGCTTCCTACACTACATTCTCCACTCAAAAACCGATCACCCCAGCGGTTGCCGGTTCTTCGCGTGATACGGCCGACCCACTGCCACTTCAACTTACTAATTTTTTGAGCTATGTAACTTTGGCTCTCAGTCAGATGTATTCGTTAAATTGACCTACCTGACCTGATTAAATTCTGTGAGAATAATTTCTTCACATCTATAAAATTGATATATTGCGCCAAATTATTAGTTCGTGAGAGTAATTCATACTGTATAATAGGTAATAGTTGTGTAGGTAAATGGTTGTGATTTTTACGCAACACAAAGTTCAGTTAGAGTTACAATTTCCGATTATCGTTTCTATTATTGTATTCGATAAAAAAACTTGAACCGAGTCAACTCGAACTTACGGGTTATAAATATCTCTAATTTTGGTATATCCGGCAACATACATAGTACACATATCAATTTATTAAAAACGTCACACTCTAATATATTCATAATGATGCAACTTCTCATAAGCTACGGTTTCTCGTACGATGATCCTAAGTATTATTCAAGAAACTTGATAAAAAATCTTCATAAATATTCAAATAACAGAAAACTCATTCTGATAGGACCTGTTCCGGTAATGGGTTAGATAAACGATCACATAATAATTTATTTCTAGAAATTGAAACCAACTAGACAATCAACAAAGTTTGTGAATGATAAATCGATATTTATATAAACAAAACAAACGAGGTGTTTGTGGTTGTCAAAACGACCCTGTGTAGGCCCTACGTCAGTGAAGTTATTAAAAAGAAGAGTCGGTGTCGGTGGTATAGACGATGACGAAAAATAATTTTGTCTCTTTCTATACATATGGCATCTTGCAGCCAATCTACCGGATAAAGATGACCTAACTAAGCTGAAAACTACTGAATCTTTGCTTCATCAAAACTCGATTTTAGTTTTCTTAAGTTTTTGAGCGGTTGATAAAAGAGTTAATAACAACATGGGTTCAATACATTGAATTGTGGATTTAGGGAATTTCGAGCTTTTCTGTTTTATACCTAATGACCGGTTACTTTTATATTATGAAAGAGGGCATCCTACGTAGAAATCACTTGGGTGCTCAGGTCATATTCATATATCATTGCAGAACCAACAAAATGTTTCCAACATACACATAAAACACCCGGCACTTTACTTCATCATCATTAGCTTATATCAGTCCACTGCTTGACATAGCCCTCCCGTAATGAGTGCCATATCGCCCTGTCTTCTCTTACTTAATCAGAATTAATGTTGTAGCATCAGAGCAAGTAAAATTCTTATTAACATTTCTACGAAGATGATTACAAAAATCTCTACAACATTTCGAGATAACACGGAACAAATTGATAACAATCTAACAGTTAATGACAGCTCTGAGAAACATTAGCCCGCTCCGAATTAATAGCATTTCTAATATTTTTACGAGCCAGAACTATTGTGTAGGCAGATTACTTAATCTTGCATCTTAACTTACGAGTTAGGTAGGGTGCATTTGACTTACCTAATAATTCGGTATTTGACTTTCATATTGATCTTCAGATAAGCTTATGGATATTGAATCATAATACCTCTTCGGTATTTCATGAATCTATTTCGGTCTCAGCTATTTAAACAACCAAATTTGCTGATTACTATATTGTACTGTAGGTAGGTATTAAATTTAAATTGCTTATAAATTATAATTAGGTAGTTAGTTAAGTCTTTAAAATGATAATGTGTACCTACTGTGTTTTTTTTTTACTATATTTTACTTTGTTCTTTTATAATTGTGTTAAACCTACCTGTTTTTTTTCCTGTTTTTCTACTGTACTGGCTTAATTCCATTTACCTAATTTGTTGAAATGTTTCTTTTGTTAATCTTCCTGTGCTGTTTGTGTGTGTTTCTAATAAAAATTCTATCTATCTATATTATAGAAATAGTAACATTTCCATGACATGAGTGATTTTGCTTTCAAAAGTAAAGGCAGTCTTTCACTGCACCAACATTGTTGCCGCCGACAATTATATCATAACAATACCTTTCAAAAGGCTGAGAAAGCGGTACTATTTAGTATTTACCTATTTAGTAATCGTCTGATGCCGTGATGCGCCTTCAGCTAAGTATCATCAGCGCATCTCCAGTGCCTGATTCTGGAGCGTTGTTTAATGTATTCACAACAATTCACACACAGATCTCGACTCTACATTAGTAGAGACTCGACACGATAACGATTGTGTAATACTGTTTAAAGTCTCCCAAAGTCGGGGCTCGGCGGATACGCACGAACCACAGAGGAAAGTTACTTCACATGTCATGGAGGCGAGGCACGTAGTGCACTGCATGTCGCATGCATCTCAACATCGAGATCCCTGAATAAACGGTATAAACAGAGAAATTCGAACTTTAAAAGCCTTGATTCCATACTAATACTTTCAGATGTATAACCGTTTGAAAGTTATTCTATATGCTTGTTTGTTACATTTGACGACTGGGTAGATCTTGATGAAATTTGAAATGAGGTAGACGTATACCAAAGAAGGACATAAGTAATATTTTTCTCAAAGCAGCGGACCGAAGCGAATATGTAGAAAATAATCTTGCTTTGGGTATTCATGCGAAGGCGAATGGAGCACGTGCTTAATTTATTTACAAACTAGCTGCGCCCATGGCTTCACCCGCGGCGAATTACAGTTTTAGGCGCGAAAATTTAACCATTAATTACATTTATTCTGATATTTGGAATGACACAAATAAAAATCATATAATAGTCATAAAAATCAGTTCAACTTTTCTCGTTATTTATAAGTGTTATATTATAACTAACAACTTTGTTATTTATAAAAAGTTAGTGTTAACAAACATCTCGTATTGAAAATTGTAAAAACAATGGTTCCATATTCGAAAATATTAACGTATGTTAAACAAAACAAAAGACCAAACGACTTTAAAGATCTCGTATCAATGTCATGTTTAATCCGACGTGTCTGTTAATTCGATGACATTCTCACGACAATAAATACCTAGTACTTACTTGCATAACCAAATATTAATTCTTGTATTATGATATGGCATTGATATTTTACAAAACATTGCGTAAAATTAACACTTGAATTATTCCGACTGCGGCACAATTTCAAGTGTTGATTTTATTTTTAATAGGTCCTTACATATGTCTATTCAATTGTTGTCAGTAGGTTATTTATGCAAATTCTTCATAGCTACATACATGGGTGCTTACGAAACCACATTTATGATGCCTATGTCTCGTCGTCGCTAACAAACGAGGTTCTATTGTACATTTATTTACACATTTAACGTTTGTACAGTGCGTCCATGATTTATGCAGCTGTGAAATTTTATCTCTAAATCCACTGATTTAGCGTCGAAAATCCAATAGTGTTTATTTTAAGTTGAAAAGCTCATTCACACATCGTTGTCAAACAATAGGCTTGTTGTTGTGCAATCGAATCTTAGAAAAAGATCTGTACTTATGTACCTGTTTACATGGAGCCCACGTGATTTAACGGGACATTGAAACAATTCGAAGGCATTCCAATAGATTTCACAACACCGAGATCTGTCTGTGATGGATCTGGTACCTATTCTAAAACAATAAAGCCAGGGATACACTAGGGAACATTTTGTTCCGCAACATGACGCGCAACACTAAATTTACGTGACGTTGCAACGTTGCATATTGCCCCGCAACATGCCCCGCAACATTGTACGTGACGTGGGGCATGTTGCTTGCTCCCGCCTCGAAAGCGAGCGCACGTTCAATGTTCCGCGACATTTACTTCGGCATGTTATAAGTAGTTGTTGAGCAACATGTTCCGCAACATGTTGCTCCATTTGCCCCAAGTGTATCCCTGGCTTAAAGCTTTAATGCTCAGGAAACATATAAGGCAGGAATCTACTAATTTGGTTAAAATCTTTATTTTGTGGTTCCCGGTATAAATGTAGGTAGTAATCAAAAATTACGATCGCTTCCAGCTAGTTGTGTAACAGGAAAAGCATTTCGCGGTTTGAACATTTATTAAACATTTGATTGAATTGTCCATCATTATTTATTTATAGAGAAGGTATAATAATATAATATATACATATAATACACTATATTATATCATATAAAACAGGAAACAAGAGACAGAAATGCTTAGAATAAAGGAAGATAAAGGGCTTAAAAGATAAAGGCTTATCGCTATGAACAATCTCTTCCATCAGGCAACCTTAGGATAGACTGCACATTAATGAACAATATAGATGGAGGCACTTGATTAGAAAACGGCGGTAACTGAATTACGTGATGCTTTAGCTAAGTTTAGCTTTACCTGCAGTGAATCAATGATATTAGGTAAACCAACTATAGTAGGTAAACCTATGTAGAATCTGCCCAGTTGTGGCAGGGGTTTCATATTTTTTTGTGTTTTACTTATATTTTTCTAATCGCTTAACTAAAAACCATGATTCTGTTTATCTATAGGTGTAATAGTCACATAGAGCAGGTTATTAACGAGAGACAAGTTTAGTTAAAAATTATTTTTTCGGTTTTTTCGGAAGATCGTGCAATGCATGCGTAATGCATAATGAATGGTTAATGTTTACCAAATATTGTTGGATATTATATGGCAGGTTAGGTACCTCTGGACATGGGGTAGGTGATAAATCCGCAAACCGCAGCCTGAATCGTTTATTTCAAAACATTTCATTTTATTGCTCATCATAAAGTGCCGAGAGCATGCGTGAACATTGTGGAAAATGCTTCCTTGTAATTTTCTAAACACGTAGCCGGCAGTGAGGTGACACAATGCGCTGTAGGCTTTTAGCATTGAGTTAGTTGCACTGTTACTTTAAACGAATTATCTGGGGAACAATCTGTTTTCTTTAACGATAAAACCTCCTTTGTGGTGTCTTTAACCACATTTGCTTATTTAACAATCAGTCATTAACACAGATTGTAAAATTAAGGAGTGGAACTTACTGGATTTAGAGAAATGTGAGCCTATTAGATGTGGCTCCCTGACCTTAGATGTGAGCTTACGGCAAAAAGAATAGTATTTATTTTTCACTGATTTTACTTAAATTGTGTGTATAGAATTTTGTGCCCTTGGGTCAAAAAGTACTTTTTCTTTTAATTTTTGTCTGTTCTCATACAAAAACATTGTCATCTAAACCAAAAATAAATTTGATTTTCCCAAAATTTTGTATATAAGAAAGGAACCGAAGCGCCTTCTCGGTGATTGTTGGATGTTTATAAGAAGGGTGATTCTCCTTTCATATTTAAATTGAAGGTAAACGTGGCTCAATTAATTAGTTAGAGAATATTACCAAGCGAAAAAGATAAAGTTATAAATGCAAATTGAACAGAAGGGCAAAGAAATAATGAATAAATATATATAGTATATGCATATATATAATAAACTTTATTAACAACGAAAATTACAAGCAAAGAAATAGAAAAATTACAACTAGTATTTACAATTGAAACCATTGAGCTAACTGCAGACGGTTGCAAACAGTCTAAAGGTAGCTCAATTGATCCATGTCAATACCAGTCGGAAGCGTCCCCAAGACACTGGCTGCATTACCACGCTGTATGGCAATGCTGATGCGTTGAGCCAGATATTCGGGTCTACCAGATACCATCGAGATACCAGCTCTCGGGTCACGCGTCGCATCGACCAGGCGCTCAGATAATTTTTTAAAAACCCGGAGAGCCTCAGTACCCCACGGACCTAGGGTCTCGAATCCAAGGGGAGCAAATGCGTAGGTTCTGTAGACCTGCATAAAAAATATATATGTTTTATTTTCTCGCATTCAAAGTGAAAAGTAGAGTTCTTAACTCGGACCTATTCTACCTATTATAATTCGGTCTCGTATTCTTCCTCGCTGCGCTCGCGATTAAAACAACGTCGTTTAAAATAGGATGGATTAAGAAACAATCTACTACCTATTGTAAATGTCCAGAGGTGAGCTCTAGGCGGTCAGTGATCCCTGGATAATTATAATATCCACGTTGAGCTTTGACCGTGTTATTTCGTTGCACAATGGATCATAGATGGAGTGCGCTGGCGCCTCAGTAATTGCAGCAACTCAGTTCTCGCCTCTATGTAATCGATTATGGCCATGCCTTTTACAGTTACAGTTTTATGACCGGTCGTCCTACGGTGACAGAGTCGTGTGTCGGCGTTTAATGGTTTCGAAATGACTTTATTATGGACGCTCGTATTTACTCTAAGACTTCAAATACTTTTACAGAAATCCGCTCTAAAAAGGCAAGATAGTAAAGTTAATTCCACCACCATTGGGATAACAAGCTAGAAAGCGAGAGGGATAGAATTGAAAGCTCGGAAAAAGCAATAAACATCTCCCTGCTCTACAAATACCTGCCTTGATCACAACAATGGAAAAATATGTTTCTTACTAGACCCTGTACGTTTTTATTTTGGACGGCTTTTATTACTTATGATTTGCAAAAACATTGCGTAGCAAGAAAAATAAAGTTGTCAATCCCATTTCAATTGAGTACCATCTTACCACCAATTAGCCAACAGCAAGACATTATAATCAAATACAACACAATGCTCGATGGAGCCATTATCTAAACCCCACTTAACAATCGCGAAGACGTAATAAATGATTACTGTCAAATCGTATGTCGTGAAGACGGTACAAGAGATGAATACGTGGCATGAATGCCTCAATAATCGATCGATAGTTACCTCAACTATGAAATCCTTTGATCAATGCTCACACTTACCGCGAAGAGGTATTATAGAAAGCAAATTGTTGACAATGCAGAATTATGCAATTATGTAGCATTGTGCGTAAATTGCTTTTTCATGTGCGTTTGTTAGCGTTTCCTTGTGCGATCATCTTACGACAATTCTTTAATTCCATGGAAAAGGTAAAATAGAAACCGTAGGTAAGTACCTACTTTGTCTACTATGCATAGAATGTTGTAATTGTTTAGTTGGTTGGTACGAGTACATACTTAAAATTTTGATTAAAACAAGTAAAAAAAACTGACGCTTTTGAAAAGGTAGGTAGGTAGGTAAGTACTGTAAATTAATATTTTTTGTTTGGATTAATACTTTCTAAAAGAGAATAAAAAAAAACTTCAACAAACTTCAACATATTCATGACCAACAATAACTTCAACATATTAATAACTTCAACATATTCATGATTCAATAACTTCAACATATTCATGATCAACAAGGCAAACTTCAACATATTCATGATAGAGACCGAAGTTACATGACGCAGGGTCTATCTTCATTATCTAGTTTACTATTAAATGTACTGTATCCAGTATAACGAAGTGAATTTCATTATTATTGGCTTATTCGTCTAAAGATGGTATCGCAGGTCGAGCGAGGTGCTCTCTAAGGTCAAACTCACGATTTCAACTCGGCTGCGTTTCTCCTGGACTCGTTTGTACTGCACAACATTTCGAGGAAGTATCCTCTTCTACCTAATTATTACTATTTATTTGAAGAAATTCAGGTACTTAGGTAATGACCAATATCTTGAACTGGTGATGTAACTGGTAGCTATGGTTTTAAAGTATAAGTCCTACAACCAGTTGGTTAGGTCTAGACTTCGATAACCTAACCTTCTAACCTTTAACTTTCTAGATAGTACCCTCACAGATGGGTAGGGATGGTTTCTTCCCTTCATAACTTTGTATTTGAAAGATTCTTATCGAGTTTAATAACGTGTGACATAACATTGGTCGGTCCAACTACTTGAATAAATCACTTCTGACAGTAATTATACTTATGAATCTCTTTAAGGCCTCAAATTTTTTGAGCGTTGCTCAGTGCTTAAAGAAGATGACTAGCTTTATACTTTACCCACGACCATTACATAAAACAAATCTGTGTCAGGAAGTCAGTGACATTTTAGGAAGTGCTCATTTCGCAAATTCACTAAGAAATACTTGTGGGCTCAAAAATGTTCTTTGTGCAGATTGTAATCACGGTCACATACCGGCCTCAGTTTAATCATCATATGAAAGTACCAATTTGCGAATGCAACCTTTATAACCAGTTAAGTCTAGGACATTGTCCACAATGTGCATATTTACAAGTGCATTACAATACGTAATTAGTAAACCTTTGAAGGTAATATAATTATAAGATCATCGCCGTTGGTTTTAAAATCCTTTAATATACCTATACTAACCTAAATTAATAGGTGGAGAAGTACCTAATTATGTCGCAAGAAATGTGCGTTTCGGGTCACAGCTCAGCCTCACAGGATTATGTCATGCGTGGGCGCAGCAGTAGAGATTTGTATTGATTTTGGCATTCGCAGCTCTTAAGCCTCCATGCGTGACTTACGACCAGAGAAAGTGCCGTGATGATACCGACAACGTTTTGCAATAAATAGCCGAAGGCATACAATATTTCCAATAATTACTTACTCGCATACCTGTGTCATATAGCACCAATGTATTAATCATCTTTTGTGTTATTATGGCAAACTTCACTATGTTGGCAACACAATGCTACGGTGAAATGTTAGGAGAAACTCGTTTGCTCACTAGCAGAACCTTTGGAAATTACAACCCTTTATGGAAATCTCGGCTATTCTGTTGTCACGGTTTTGGTTTCTCTCGTTTTGGCATTTATCTAACTGCTAACGGAGCCCTCATCATTAGTTTAGCTTAAAAGTTAATATCAAAACAAACCTTTCAAATAATGAACACATCGGTAATTATGTAATTATTATTAATATAATTATGCGATAAAACTTCAAAATTCTAAAACAAATTTCAAAGACGCCGAAAGTTGCGGACTCTATTCGAATATGCAGTTAGGCCTACTTGTTCCCGTCTTTCTAAATATCATTTATATGGGTCATATCGTTTAAGTTACTTTAAACGATGTTTTTATAAATATTTGCAACAGATTTCATAGATAGCAAGTGGGTTAAAGCATGCACGGAAATATTTTTCTATGTAGCTCGGCTCCTACTAGGTACTGACTGTACTGAGCTATTAAGTTCTCACGATACAAGCTAATTCGATTTACGTAGATACCTACCCACTTACCAGATCAATTCATAGTGTTACGTATTCAGCTAAGAAAATACGGATACAATAGTTATTACGGGAACAAATTAGATTACACAACTAAAAAAATAAAAAAAAGTATCGTGAAAGACTATGTACCCAACGAAACCTTTGAGTTTTCGGAACTTCTTTTGTAATGTATAATTTTATTATTTAAAAGAAATCTAGGATCTAAGTCACCTAACCACGTCACAAGCTATAAAGCGCAACGAGCGCGTTGATGTCTTTTGTATGGAGATTTCGGCGTAACACAAAATTAGTAAGATTTCACGATCATGTGTTTGAAATGAGTACTTACCTACGTAATTTTACACAATGTATTTATCATTAAATACAACACAATGTATTTATAATTAAATACATTTATTTAGTTCAACATATTACCATAGCTGGCTTGTGCCCAGTAATCGTGATAATGACCCATTGCATATGATGATGATATCTATAAAAAGAGTTATTTTAGGATAAGAGTAAAATAATATGTTAACGTAGATTTATAATTTATTTGATTGGTTTATTAATTTAATTTTCGTGATTGTTCCAGGTGCCAGCGCTTGTCCTAATCGCTGTCCTGTCACTGAGTGCAGCGCAAGAGTCAACTACGAACGTTAATGATAACCTGAACACGATAGAAGAGAAACCTTCAGCTCGGCTGGATCCTTACATTAGAAAAGCACTGCTCAAAGCACTCAGCGACCTCGAAGAAGGTGAACAGACAACGGGTTTTGAAGAAAGTTTAACATCAAGTGGCGAAGTCCTACCTACGGAGCAAACTAAAGAAGGCATTCAGATTCACTCATTTGTTGTCGATGGACAGTCTGCTTTCCTTAACAGTAGCAACACACCGACATTCACAGAGAACAATTTTTCTATCTTGAGCACAACTGTCGGTAACGTCGAGAACCAGCTTCCTTCGCAACAGCCAACATTATCACCTTTTAACGAAATCTTGCAAGCTAAGGCTACTGGAAATATTCAACAGAGAAGTATTGGCAGTACGGCGAAACCCACAATTCAAACGGAAAAAAAGACAACCTACAAGCCCACTCCTAGAACCACACGATTGACCACTACCACCACAACGACCACCACCACCACTACTCCAAAGCCAACACACAACGAAGATGGAGAAAATATCGAAGATGTCAACAAGCGTGACGTTCAAGTCTTCCAAGCGCCCCTTGTGGCAGCTTTCACGGTACATCAAGATATAAATGGACAGCCGAAACAGGTCATCCCGATATATCAACAAACAAATGAATTGGAAAACACACCAAGACCGTTACAAAAAGCCCCTGATGTGAATCACAACTTTCATCATCCTCAACCTGAATTTATTAATCAACAGCTTGCCTTGCAGAGACAACTGGAAGAAAAGCAGAGGATCCTAGAAGAGCAGCTAAGAGTCTTGCTGATTCAGCAAAGAGAACAAGAGGAACTTCTTCGTCGACAGCATTATCTTTTACAGCAAAAAGAGGCCCAGAGGCAAATTATTCCAGAACAGAACCAACCAGCCCTCAAAGCTAACTCCGGAGAGCAAAGACTTCCATCCACCAACCCGTCAAACTTTTTAGTACAAAAATCTGTCCAGCCTAACCAGCCGCGCCCCCAAAACGTTTTAATCCAGCCCAGCGTACCTCTGGACCAAAATACTAACCAGCATCAGCAACTTCCAAACCGTGAGGCTGTAGACTTTCTTTTACATTTGCGGAACCAACAGCGTGACCAGTTTCCATTGCAAGAAAACCACCTTCCTCAAGGAATAGTAACTTTTCTACAGCCGACTCCAATCCACCAAGCATTCCATCAAGGGTTAAACTTCAATCAGATTAGACCTGACTTTGAATTGAAGCAGAACACTCGTGTTTTTCGACACGAAGCTGGAGTAGGAAATTTCGGATTCAACAATCAACCAAACTACAATAGATATAACACATTTGGCCCTGTTTTTCCAAACCGTCCATTTTTCCCCAGGAATTTTAACCAGTACAATGCTGATGCAGAATTGAGGCAGCTCTTGGGACAAAACACTATAAACGGTAGAGCCCATGAAGACCTAAACATAGTTTCTAAGGTTTTATCCCTGAACCACGGGATACCGATTAATAACAATATCTCTAATAGGTTACCTTTTGATAGCAGAAGGCATGTCTAAGCAACTACCTATTCAGATTCAAAATTATCCACGCATATTGAAAAGAAATAGGAAGAATTAACAAAATCACTGGATGCAATGTTACTTTTGTAAAACTGGAAATTATAGATTTACAGCCAAAGATACAAAACTTTGAGAATAATGTGGTTAAACTTGGGTTAAACCTATTACACAATACTATGCTATTTCCATTTTAATACAGGTGTTTAAGCCCGGTCAAGAGCACCTTTAATATCTTATTGGTATTATTGGTAAAACTTATATTATTTAAAAACTTATTTATTCTACTTAAAATACGAACTGCCATAAGTACTTATTATTAAGATAATTATAATTAGATAAATATATACATGGACCCGTTTCAACGCTAGAGTCCTATTGTTCTTTTGATGAATGCTATATCACTAGCATATATTGAAAACTTCGAATGGTGGTGAAACAGGGTCGAAAAGTGTTAGTAACTCGTAGAATAAAAAATAAGGATAGCAATTAGTTAGTAAGATATTTATCCGTGTGGAAGCAGTTTGTATGACCTACCTACGGTGGATATACCTACCTACCTCTTGTAAAATAAAAATATAAAGGTTCCATTTCAAAGCTTCGTATCCTCCTCAGTTTGTCGTCAAAATTAATGCAATGTGAAACCTTTAATTACTTATCACTAGAGTTAGGTAGGTACACCTAGGTACAGTAGGTACCTACTTTACTCTTTCCACGATGGCAAATAATATAAATAAATACATAAGAAAATAAATTAACTGTTTTACTCAAATCCTCGTGTGATTAAGTATAGAAAAGAAACCCGCGAGAATGGGCAGTGATGGCTAATGGTGATCGGCTGTATTCAGGAAAGTGTTTTTATAACTGCCTTATAGAGCCATAGATGTAGAGTGCTTCGTGTTCCAGTCCAGAATGGAGGGAAAGAGGTATTGTGGAAGTCTCCGGTAATGGTTGCACCTCATCACCTCTGATACAGTCCACCATTACTGAGTACCCCAGCGCAACCAATAGGGAAATATGGCGGCGCATTGCACGAGCAGCCTTTCATCAGGAACCCACCCTACCGTCACAGTGGTTATCTATGGTATGGTAACCACAGTGCCTGGGTGATTTCATCCGCCTGTACTGTAATATTATCTGCCTGATAAAACAAGTGTTTAATAAGGCCGAAATATTAGTTTAAATTTATTCAATTAAATGAAACAAATCCTAAGAAACGTGTAATGCAGGTTGGAAAGTAGGTATTTAAACATTTTCACTTTAAAATTCTAAGGCCACATTAATCCCGCACAAGCATTTTTAAACGCTCGCCTTTAACTACTATGGGGATGACCGCACGCTATTAACGTTGTGACAGCAGCAAGCTCACTGTCTACGCACGGTTGACATAGAACCATGATCGAATAGGAATGTCCTTCAAACGAGCTTTCCACGCGGCTATAGCTCTATAGAGATCATAAAGTGACGCACATAGGCTACCTACTTGAAAAGCGCGTGCGAAGCCGCGGTTAGAAGCTAGTAGTAACTACTTACCTATAATTATACATATACCTACCTACCTACTTTACAAAGGCGGAAGTTTATAAATGCCACTCTGTGAAGATGTTAGGTCGAAGATAATGTCAAAACTACCTACATCTGCTAGGTACCTACCTACCTAACCTACTGTAACTAAGTCATCATCTTCATCAGCCCATATTAGTCCACTGCTGGACATAGGCCTCCCCTATTGAGCGTCATAGCGCCCTGTCTTCAGCTTGACGCAGCATCCAGCATCTGCAAGCAGTCTTTCGCAGATCAGCAGTCATCCCACCTGACCGGAGGGTGTCCTACACTACGTTTACCAAGTCGCGGTCTCAACTCAAGAACACGTTTATCCCAACGGTTGTCGGTTCTTCGCGAGGATTTGCCGGCCCACTGCCACTTCAGCTTGCTAATTCTTTGAGCTATGTCGATAACTTTATTTCTCTGTCGGATGTATTCATTACGAATCCTATCCTTCAGCGAAACTCCGAGCATAGCTCTTTCCATAGCTCGCTGAGCGATTAAATACCTACTATTTATTGGATCGAACTGAATTAAGTATTGAACGAAAAAAAATTTTAGGTTTTGAACGAAAAAGGGAACTTGGGAATGACAAAAGACACCAGTGACATTATGAAACAAGCCAGGAATCAGTGATTCCAACTTTGCTTTATAATGGTTAGATCTAGGACATATCTAAGGAGTATTCAACCCATGTTTGTCTCTTCTAATAGATCCTATTTTTAATCTAAATAGGCTTGACTACTAATTCCTTTTACTAAAGACTTCATGTTTTTTGGTAGGTACCTACTAACTTTGTTTGATCACAATTTCATCTGATTGTAAGTAACGATGATGTGCCGACGATGATGTAAGTACCTAGGTATTATAAAGACACCTATTTACTCATTTCATAATGAGACCCAGATTGTAGTTGGCTTAGCTTAAAACCGTTTAAATACTACAAAAGATGAAAATAGATATCCACAAGAAAGAAAAGCGGAGAAAAGGAGGTGGTGCTATGGTAATGCTCCGTGGGTCTATTTCTTTTGCTTTGAGGTTGAAGACTGTTTTAAGTGCTTATGCTTGTATACATACATTATATCAAATATAAAGTTATTTTGTAAAACATACATAAACCGAAATATAATACCTAAGTTTATCCAAAACGAGATGAGGTATTTGGCATAAAAATAGACAATAACAAAGTAGAAGGGAAACTTCGCTCCGAACGGGCTCAAGGTCACGATATTAGCCTACGCGATTCTGCACGTTAAACGTGCAGTGGGTGGGCCCATTCAGTAGGGCTGTCACAGCCGGCGACGCCACACGTGGATTTTAATATTTGTGTAAGTTAGGTACCTACTTCTATAATATGACGTCACGGTCAAGTTATTGTTGTGTGATCGGTTGTAACAATAACTCAAAAACGAAGACAAATTTAAGTTTTTTTAGATTGATAAAAGATAATGATAATACATACCCTATATAAGAAATATTTTCTAAATATTATTGTGTTTTTGTAGGTTCCTATCTAACTAATTAGGTAGGTACCTAATCAAAGGAACGTGAACATCGGTCGTTGCCCTTTTCTCTCACTGGGACTAGATCAAAGAAGAGTCCATTCTACGCAGTTATTATTTATTCTTATGTATTTGGTTCGGTATTGTAACACAACGATAAAAATTAAGCTGGCAGCACTTTCATAACCTCAAAAAAACAAACCAAACAAATAGTTCGAAACGAAAACAAACAGTTGGTTTGGGGTAAATTTTAGAATTTGGAGTGTTTTTCTTGGCATATATTAACAGTTCAATACATAGCTATTATGGTAATAATGGATATCCCAGAATCAGTCGGTGGTCTAGAAGAACAAGCTCTCAAAAGGAAAGAAAGACTCAAGAACTTGAAACGAAAAAATCCAGAAAATAGCTCATCGTCTGTGGGAAACGAAATTGCACTCCTCCCCAAGTAAGAGCATAAATTATGATACCATCAAGCAACTACCACAGTTGTAATGAATCACTTTCCTTTTTAATTCAGAGATTCTCTGCATTCTTTCTGTACCTATATTATATTGGTTACTAATAATCAAGATGTTATTTCAGTTTATCTTTCAAATCTGTGTTTCAGACCAAAATTTAGAAGTTATACACCAGAAGATGAGGGATTACAAAATGAAAAATTGGAAGATGCTACACCAGCAGAACTAGAAGAAGAAGTCAAGGATTTGCTGGAGGCCGGAAAGGAGAAGGTAAGTCTCTTCTGTCTGTTTTATAGACACTAGCTTCTGCCAGTGGCTTTGCATAAGCACTTTGTTTCATTGTAGAGGCTTTTCTTCACATGTTAACTGATTTATGGGACAAAAAGTAGCCTATGTTATAATCGAAGGTTAGAACTATGTGCATTCAAAATTTCAGCCTGATACATTCAGTAGTTTTTCATGAAAGAGTAACTAACATCCATACAAACAAACATTCACATCACTACATAGTATAAAATAAAGTTGCTTTTTCTGTCCCTATGTCCCTTTGAATGCTTATCTTTAAAACTACGCAACGGATTTTGATGCGGTTTTTTTAAATAGATAGAGTGATTTAAGAGGAAGGTTTATATGTATAATAAAACAGTGTGAAGCCGGGGCGGGTCGCTAGTTTATAATATAAGTAAGGATTGATATATTTAATATCTCAGTTATCTAGTACCCATACCAGAAGCTTTGAGTAGCTAACTTTGAAGCCAGATTTTATAAATACAGTATAGAAATAGCCTTGAAGAGTTTCCATGAGTGCCAACCTATAGAATACTAGTTTTCTTATATTGTTGTCTCATAATAATTTAACTTAGTGAAAACAGACAGTTCATTTTAACACACCTTGCATCCTATTTTTCCAGGTGGTTCTACAAGATCTGGATATATCTAGCTTAGCTCCAAGAAAACCTGACTGGGACTTGAAAAGAGATGTCGCTAAAAAGCTGGAGAAGTTAGAGAGGAGAACACAAAAAGCTATTGCTGAACTTATTTGGGAACGGCTGAAACAAGGAAACGAAGATGATTTGAGTGCTATGGTGGCTATGACCGATAGTAGAGTGGTGGAAGAAGACTGAACTGTCAATTTATTATAAGTTGAAGGTATGTAATATTAGTATTTTTTGTAAGTGAATGTACAAATGATACAAGTTGTAAATATTGAAGTAAATGTTCTGAAGAAATATGCTTTTTAATCAATATTTATTGAAGGCAACAAATATTTTAATATCACAGGATAAAAATCATTACTAAATTACAATTTTTGAATACAATAATGATTATAAATAATTTTTTTATGATGTCAGTCTGGTAATAAGCTTAAAAATAAACTAGGTTCCTAAACTAATGGCTAACTTGACTACATAATCTATAAAATCTCTATTTTTATACATAGATTTCTAATTTACATAAAACAACAAAAAACTACTTTCTCTCAAGTACAGAGTACCAACCTACAAGGCTAATATGTGATTTGTGTGCTAAGCACAACATTTATTTAACATAATTTTACTTCGAAAACTATTAATTTGCTAAAATTTATTTCGTAACTAGTAGACAGCAAACTAAAAGCAATAAGTTTATTAAATTGGCTTGAGACATATGACCCGCGCCTTTCCCCTTTTTCCTTCGAGATGGTTTCATAGTGGTTTCTTCGGGATCGTCTATTTCGTTGTAGCTGAAATAGTTGTTGTCAATATTGTAGAACACTACCCTATCACCCAGTGGCTGTATGGGACGGAAGTTGTGGGTTATCTTCCCATTCACTGATTTCAACTCTCTGAAGGCTTCAATCTGAAAATACATTAAAAGAGTATTACAGAGCTAGGAAAGTATTTGTGTTGTTATTGTGGGTGTCTATGTCTTGTACTAGATGCCTCCCTTCACATTTATGCTATCCTAGTAGTTATAAAAATTTAGCAGTGGTAAATTGAACTAGGGCAGAATGCTTATATGCCCTCGCCAACGCCTAGGGGTAAGCGATGTGGTTGCTAGCAGTGTCAATGATGCCATTAATTTTCCGCTATATACAGTGCCGGATTTATATTTTTCATGAGTGTAGGCCACTTTGTCCTGCCGCCCCATGTACTGAGCCGTTCATTATTAGCTGCGCATCCCACCCCCCGGTAGACATACAATTTGATTGTCTGCAATCGAGTGACCGTCCTCTGAAATCTGCCGCCCCCCGAGGACGCCGCCGCCCCTAGGCCGCGGCCTATACGGCCTGTTTACAAATCCAGGACTGGCTATATATGAACATCAGAAACTTAAAATTTTCAGTCAGTATGTTTGCGCTTTTCTTTCCACATACCTATTCAACAATAATATAAAATTTTCAAACAGCTCTCAAATCAATAGTGATTTGAGAGCGATTTGAAAATTTGATACCACCAAAAGCATAGGTGGTTTTAGCTCTACATCTACGAGCTACATCTAAGCAACTTAGCATTTCAAGATAAAAGGTTGAAGATCTGGACCATACTACTGCCACAGATGTATGTGCTTTGTCCTTTACCTGTTCATGCGTCAGCCTGACAGGCTGTTCGAAGTCCAACCAAATGACGACTTCGGAGCACGGCGGCGTGGTCAGCGACCCTCGGTACGTGAAGTACCGCTTCAGGTCGTAAGGTAAGATGTTGAGGAACGAGAAGGGATGGCTCATGATCACGGAAGTGTGTGGATCCGTCACGTTGCTAAGGGCTGATACTATGTCGTCGTAGGCTGGGTGCTGGTGGCGATCCAACTGGAATTAGAAAACTAAGTTAATAAATAGCTAAATTATTGAAAGTTGTAACTTAGAGAGAAAAAAGCATTAGGCTATAAAATTATGTACTAGATTCAGATAGCTTCTTCCATTAAGTTATTCCAGGTACGATCTAGGCCTATCTTTGAAAATTTCAGCCTTATTCGGCGTCAGGAGGTAAGAATCATACATCCACCCATACAACATACATATCCAAACTTTAATAAGTCTTAGTGTGATGAGCTCATAGAAGCAGGCTGAAGTGCCGATGAACACTGAAGTAAGGCTAGCCGCACTGGTAGGGAGATGGCGACACAAAAACTGGTCCGCAATGCAGAAGCGATCAGCCTGCTAATCTTGGCGATAAAGGTTTTCGAATGGCGACCACATTGCAATGCGAAACGGATCATGGGAAGATCTTCCATATTCCTTTTCGCATTAGGACTTATTAGATTTACTCACTGCTGGGTTAAAGAGTTAGAATTGTCCTTTTTTACGGAAACTCGCTAACATCATGTACCTAGTCTAAGGTCACATGAAACATTTAATAAAACAACGTGAACCGGTTATTTTAACGTCCGAAGTTATCGTCACGTAGATCACGTTAGATGGAGCAATTATTATTTACCTCATAGAAGAAGGCTAGGACTGTTAGTCCGTCGACGTGCTTTACGGATTCAGCCACAGATTGGTACTCCTCTTTGAAGAACACCATGTGAAGTTCCATGGGGAAACTGTAACATGCAGGAATTACATAAACAATAGTTTTTTTCCACAATCACCTCAGCAATAATATTTTACAAAATTGATGACTATTAATACGAAAAATAAGAAATATTGCAGTAGTTCATAATGACGTCTTCTCCTCTCCTTACATATTGTGTGCCCAGCCGGGTCTTTAGTGATACTAAATTAGATAAACTAATGTAATGTTACAGAGGTGTAACATTACATTAAATACAGTAAATGATTGACTATTGACTAGATAGTAGGTAACTTTACTAACGGTGATCGCTAGAATAAAATTGAATAATTTAGTGCTACATTAAGTGGCGAGATTGTAAGATCGCACGTAGGTAGATAGTTAATTTACCTGTCTTTCCATATGACATTAGTCATTTCAGTCATATCATTCGTATGAAATAGGTAAAAGAACCAACCTAAACCCTCGTTCCTAGTGTACTAGATCTTTGACACGCTCTGACGCATTGTCGACACGTGTTGGCATGGACGAAAAATTCTTCATACATTGAACCGTTTGGAATGTCGTGCAAATTTTGAATGTTTATTTCCGGTGGAGCCAGGCCTCTAAAACTTTTAGTTTGGAACCAAAATGAAAGAGCATTTGATTGAAAGTTAAAAAAAATAAAACGAATTTCTTAATTTCTCACTAGCTACGGAACGTATAGTAGATACCTAATGCTAGAATTTTTGCTCACTAGGTACCTATCTAGGTATTTTGAAGTTTTTTGTACGCTGTTGTTGTTTTGACGCTCTGAAAATAAAACGAATATAGAACCTCCTCCTTTTTGGTACTGTTAATATACTTCTGTCATTATAGTTTAGTATAGATAGGGTATATATTTTGCTCTGAACTGGTTTTAGGTCTGTCGCAACCTCTAGGTCCAACACATCTATACTTAGGTACTTCGGTACATCATTCAGTCAAAAAATTCTTCCTCAGATAAGATAGAGCCAAACATTCTGGATTTGGCTTAAAGTTACAGCTTTTGTGGTTGATCTAGTCTTTAGAGCCAATTTTATCATCTTTCATCATTCAGTCAAAACATTTTTCTTCAGATAAGAAATAGCCAAACATTTTAGCTTTGGCTTAAAGTTATACCTTTTGTGGTTGATCTTGTTCAGAGCCAAATGTTTCATCATTCAGTCAAAATATTTTTCCTCAGATACGATAAAGCGAAAAATTCTGGGTATCACTGGGTATCACTTAAAGATATTATACCTTTTGTGGTTTATCTTGTCTTCAGAGCCAAATGTATCATTGTCCCCCCAGTGGAAGTGCATCTGGCTGAAGACGTAGTCTCCTTCCAGGGGTCCCCCGCGAACTCGGGGGTGCGGCTCGTTCTTCACCTCGATTAGGACTGGAAAACAATGATAAGTAATTTAGGTAGGGAATGATGGACCATCTACACAGCTTCCTTCATATTTTATTGTAAATATTACAGTAAGGGTAATAAATAAACGCGAAGTTTTGTATAGCATGGTTGTTTGTTACTATTTCACGCGTAAACGGGTCGGGCTTGAATATACGTAGTTTTAGCTCTGGAATAAAACTTAGGCTACTTCTCATTCCCTAAATCAGTTCTCATAGCCGTGAAGCGATTCTATTGACACAACACGTGCGAAGACGCAGGTGGATACTGGTATAGTATAATTATCACTATTCTCGAGTATTTAGCGCATATAGGTATTATTATGGATCTTTATATTATAATTGTTCCGATGTTTTAGCATATTTACACACTGCCGTTGTCTCAAACTCACGACTCTAAACCAAATTAACTAGCGACCCGCCCCGGCTTCGCACGGTTTTGACTTTATTATACGTATAAACCTTCCTCTTGAATCACTCTATCTATCACTAAAAAAGCCGCATCAAAATCCGTAGCGTGGTTTTAAAGATTTAAGCACACATAGTGACAGAGAAAGCGACTTGTTTTGTTGTATGTAGTGATTAGAATAGGTATTTAAAAATATTAAAACTGTCTTCGATATTCTTAATTTTCACTATTGACAAATATTAATCCCTCCAAGGATGCTCCGAAAAATCATTAATTTATTTATTTATATATACCTCTAGCACTGTTATTATTTATTCTTATTCCTCTTGGCCCAACACGTCCTTATCACAAATCTATTTTTATTTTACAGTCATACATACATATGTAACTAGGTACCTAATATTGTTCCTCAGATTTCAACCAGAACGCATTAAGTCATGGAGCATTAGGTATGGTGATCGTTCTGTACCTGTCTAATGTACCGCAACTGCATTTGTATGCAACACGTTTCTTTTTGTCCCGTTGACCCATAAAAGTAGGTCTAGTTACGTTCATGGGAAAATCTGACGTGGTTAACTCGAACATAACTTACAGAAAGTTCATGTTTTTGAGTCATAAAGCGATACCGTAAGGCTCAAAGTTGGTTACGTGTTAGTGCGAGTAGGTAATTCTTAGTATCCCTTGTTAATAGTAGTTCAATAGCCAACCCACTTCGATTGATTTAATAATTTCCATAATTTCTGGGTACGACAGTTCTTTGTTTCGAGTCTGTGTTTCATTCATTGAATTGTTTTGTAACAGTTATTAGTTCAAACTTTTATAACCTAGAGTACCTTCATGAAGATCATCATCATCAGCCTATATTAGTCCACTGCTGGACATAGACCTCCCCTAATGAGCGCCATAGCGCCCTGTGTTCAGCTTGACGCATCCAGCATCTGCCAGCAGTCTTTCGCAAATCGTCATCCCACCTGGCCGGAGGGCGTCCTAGACTACGTTTTCCAAGTCGCGGTCTCCACTCAAGAACACATTCACCCCAACGGTTGTCGGTTCTTCTTGAGATATACCTTCATGGAGATACCTACATTAAATCGTTAGGTAAGTGAGTACCTGCCTAAGTACGTCATACCTACGTGATACTGCATACGAAAGGAAAGCTATTAGCATTAACACAAATGACAACCTGCATGTAACCTATCAGATTAACAGTGCCATAAAAGTTTAATGTTTCTAAAGAGTCTGTTTTCCCGACCTCAACATTATCTAAACATAATTCGATGGTAAACCATTTTTAGTAGAACTATTATTTTAATTTGCACACGGTCCAGTTTCACGGTTTATAATCATACAAGCGACCCGCCCCGGCTTCGCACGGTTTAAATATACGTATAAACCTTCCTCTTGAATCACTCTATCTATTAAAGAAAACCGCGTCAAATCCGTTGCGTAGTTTTAAAGATTTAAGCATTTAAAGGGACATAGGGACAGAAAAAGACTTTGTTTTATACTATGTAGTGATAATTTGACTGTTGACTCTACCACTATTAAAAGGTCTAAATATCCAATAGGCGTTCTAAGGCAAAATTACTTAGGATTTATGCTTTCAATTTCTTCGTCGTCGTCGTTTATAGGTAAGTTAGTTTGTAAATTATAATGCTGTTCTGCTAATTTACTTCGTTTCAAACTACACAGGCCTGAAAAACTAAGTATCACACTTCCATGTCAAAGAAAGAAAGCTGATAAAAAAGTTTTTTATGTTAAATCTCTACCATCTAAATGATGTATTTAGCTGTGCATGTACCTATATTTCACGCGGCAACCGGTTTTTCTCTTTTTTTATTGGTTTTTACTTTCCCCCATGGGGCTATTCCGATGAGGCAAAATATAGTCAACAAAAGGATTTTTGCGGTGAGGCCATTGGGAAAAACATTATGATTTCATTATGGTATTTTAGAATACATTGAAAAAATCCAACTTTTAAACATTTTGTTACCGGGAATGCTGTAGTACCATAATAGCGTTATCAAATGTATAACTTATACTGATTTTTGAACTGACATTAAGTACCTAACATTATGATTTAATTAAGATACCTATTTGTATTAAAAAGTTGAAGAAATCCAATTTTATTGAACACTTACAATAAAATTGGATTTCTTCAACTTTTATTCAACGTTATACATAACATTTGTAAGGCAATCGCTTTATCATTAAAGTTACTTTACTTTACTACTTATTACTTTTTTCTGACTTCAAATCCCTACACAAACTTGTGCTCTGCTCGGCCTCTCTCTTCCAGTGTCGTATACTGCATGCACAACGATCCAATTCATCAATCAGAGATTGAATCGGCCGCACCCACCTGTGTGTCCATTGTTGCTGACATGCACGTCGTCAATGGAGTCATCGAAGCCTGTGAACACGATGTCAGGCAACGTGACCTGCTTGACGCGAAGCAGGTTGATGTTGATGGGGCTCTGGTGTTTCCCGGTGCACTCGCGATATCGCTCCCCCCAGTATGATGGACCTGGAGATTATAACTTACTTATAAATACGTGTATGAGAAATCATACGTATAATTTTTTTTGTAACAATTTACGCTCGTCTTCTATTGTGTTTATGTAGTAGGTGGTAAATATTTTGTGTTAAGTACAAACTATAAAAAACTTCGATTAAGCGCGCTAGCCTTATATAGTCATAAACTTAATTATTTATGTAGTCGAATTATAAGTCAACTGTACAGTTTTTGATGAGAAAAAATTATTTAAACCGAAACCGAAATCATACGTACCTATAAATGCGAAAGTTTGTGCTTATGCATGAATAATCTTCATTCCAAATTTTAAGTGTTGAACGAGCAGAAATTTTGCTTACATGAACTCATAACTTTATTTCATTAGGTTTACAAAGTAACTCTTAGACAGGTCAAATTTTAAACAACCAATTATTATCAAATTAATTTTATTATTTTTTAATTTTCTTCACTACACACATAGGTATACCTACCTATCGATATAATTATCAACAAGGATATGGAATCCGTGCGACCGACGCGACGACGCTATTGTTTCCAATACTTAACTCGAACGTGAAATTATTGTGTAGGAAACCGATAAGAGGACTTATTATGATGAAATATACTTATTTAGGGACAATTTACCAATTCGTCCAACAAGTGAGCAAAACGTTGAAGTGACGACTAAAGGTGAATTGGAAAATACCCGCCGTCATGATTATCAGATCGGTGTAAATAAACACTTCATGTTTTTCGCTTTGAAGGCAAAGCCAGGCCAAAAATCTTCCTAACCTAAGAGTAGGTTGACTCAAGCAGATAATTACAAAAAAGTGTAGCTAAAAAACAAACCAAAAGTGGTAATACGGTCGCCACAACCAGTTGCTGGTTGCTACCTACCGGATCTAGAAAAATCATATCCTCAAACAACATACCTACAGAAATAATTAATTACCTACATTTAGTTCTGAACACACTCGTTATCTTAAGTTATAATTAATTGTTATTCCTTGAATAACAAAGGAATTTGTTGAATTAATGCATACCGTGTGCATAACTAAACTAAGTAGGTATCTAAACTACCTAGGTAGTTACTTTTGTTAAGAAGGATGTAGAGAACGTCATGGGAGATATATATAATATCTAATCCAACAATATACGTTCATTTTCCAGCATCCTTACTTAAATATGCAAATATCTTAAGAATATATCTCGATTTAATGAACGTATTCACATCCTCTGTATCTATGTAACATGTATGAAACAATAGGTTAGGTGTGGTGGGTACCTACTAGATCTTACCAACAATTACATCGACATAAAATACGTTAGTTTATGTATTTCTGTAACCAGAATTTTCAGGTTTAATGTTACAGATACCACGTGACACATAGACAGGTTGTTTAGTTATAATATTTGTTAGGAGGTATATCGGTTAGAAGCAACTCTACCTTTTCATCCCTTGGGCTATGCTGGCTTCCTGAACTTAATCTGGTATAGCCTTCTATGCCTAAAACTAGCTCTGCCTGCTACGGTGACTAGCTAGTTAGGTGATGCTGCTTGGATTTTCCATTTTCCATCATCACCATTTATTTATAAAAGCAAAATTAAAAATATTTAAAAAACTCATTCAACAAGCGTTCGACTGCGCTCAATATACTCGAACAGACAAAAAAATGCTAACGCTTCTTGAATATTATATACCTATTATATATTCGGTGATCTGTATGTTGGAAGAGACATAAAAAAAATGGATTATTCTACGTACCTATGGAGCCATCATATCCGAAATCCTCGCCGAGCGTCAGTTTGGGAACTGTAAAAAAAACAGAATATTAATATTTGCGACTAACTTTTTTGTCCCTTGTCTCCTACTTGATGTATTGAGTAGGTATTCTCATGTTTTTACGTTCATAAAATCAGCTTTTTTTGTCGTTGTTTGAGAAGACATTTGCATCATTGTTAGTTCTGTGACTCTCTAATTCTTTATCGAAAAACCTGTATTCTTGTCATTGTCAGTAGGATCAAACTTATATTTTTAACCAATAATTTAATAGAAGAGGTAAGT
This sequence comes from Eupithecia centaureata, assembly GCA_944547425.1. Lineage (NCBI taxonomy): Eukaryota > Metazoa > Arthropoda > Insecta > Lepidoptera > Geometridae > Eupithecia > Eupithecia centaureata. Next base: position 8,678,600 of record OX155687.1, read on the forward strand.
AGAGCTTTTATACGACAGTCCAAAACGGCAAAAGAGAGTGTAATGTTTGCAGGGATGCATTTATAGAGGTAGGTCCTAAGGTGTGTTTTTATACCACCATAACTTTAAAAATGCCTGAACCGATTAGGATCTACATACCTACCTATATGTGGGGACCAGTAAGAATCCTATCATATCATTGTACCGAGTGAATAAGAGTTTAAATAACAAGTAAACCTATGATGCTAAAGTAAGTTCTTAAACCCTTATTGGACATTAGGTACTTATGTCATTTTTAACAACGTAGGTTAGGTACCTACTTAGATGTTAACTTTTCAGTAATGTAATGTAGTAATGATATTATGCTAGGAACTAAGCCCGCAAAAAACAAACTAAGCTACTTAGTACTAAAACCTATGTGTAGTATGTAGAGTGACTGATGGCTCTAATATAAGTATAGGTAAACTTGAATCTTAAGTGTATGATAAGCAAGGAGGGACGTTTTAAAGAACCTATTTTTCCACGATTTTCGTTGTTTTGGAGGATTAATTTTTGAATAAATTGAATTCAACGTTTCCATGCGTTGAATGAATATTGTGTGAACACGATAGATAGTCATGTTGTATGTGAAAAACCTTTGTGTTCATAAACACCGGAACATCGTTATTACTATTATCAATCAAAATAATCCCGTGACTCTTATAACTATTGCGGCGGTGTGACTCCGCTATAAAATATATTTTTTTCCATTAAGTTTGTTTTGTGATGTTTTTTAATACTTATGTTAAAAAAATAATACTTACACAATGCGACGACCAATCTGGCAAAGGTCCGGAGGTTGCAGGTTCAATTCCCACCATGGGGCAAATGTTTGTACGAACTATAAATATTTATTCCAAGGGTCAGAGTGTATTCTGTGTTTCATAAAAAAATCTGTCTATTTCATATATTGTAAGTTTTAAGTATATCAGTCATCTAGTACCCATAACACAAGTTTCGCTTAGCTAGTGTCTGTGTAGATTGTCCAGCAATATTATTAATCATATTATTTAAAACTTTAGTTATTTAATTCTACTCAAAGTCTATCGGAAACGGAAGTTTTTCTTGGCGTAGACGAAGGGATTAATCTTAGGTAATATGGATTGGTTACAAGCTATTACTCGACATTATAATTGTCAAACCTTGGCAATAAAACAGCGTAAGTAGACCATTTTCTTAATACCTATAATGCTTGCTTAGGTTCGAACAACATATCATTACAGCTAAAGGTTAGTGCGATTTATAAAATTGACTTGATACAACAAGGTTACTCTTGGTACACGTAACTTAGTGTTGTTTTCAACCTACTAACTATTGGACATCCTGTTTTAAAAAAAATGACGTGTTTAGAAAGAATTGTAAACCATCTTCAAATTCTTTAAAGCAAAAATGAGAACATTATCAATGTAGTCAAAGTCAATAAATACGCGTTAATACGGATAACTCACAAACTACTGGTCAAAACTTGATGAAATTCATATGAATACATGAGCAGCACCAGCCTTTAAAATAAAAGAATCATATAAATCGGTTAAACTAGCTAAAAGTTCTAAGGTAGCTGCACACATAAAAAATCAGTCGATAGACCCTTCTCCTTTTTAAAGTTTTGGTAAAAAACGTATTATCGCTCAGGAACTTATTTAATAGTTAGGTAGTAAAAAAGTACATAATTTCCTTTTTCATCTCACTATTTTAGAATCAAGACGCTAAAAATAGATCCCTATCAATCAACACCTTGAAAAGCGTGATGTCTTTCTCACTACTTCTACCTTGAATTCAAGGCATCGATTTTTTGGCCATTTTATAAGAAGCCTTGAAGCGGATTAGAAATATTTTTTAGATTGTACCAGCCCGTGCTATAATCTTACCGTCTATTATAATTTAACGCTGTAAATTATATTAGTCGCTGTTTTAATTTGGTGATGAAATTAATTGATGTCGACATACCGTATCTACGTACCTTAAGTATCTGATATCCGGTATGTACTTAACTTACCTTTTGGTACATAAATTAAAAGTAATTTACATTCGACAACTATGATCTCACCATAACAGTTTTCAAGTTTTATTCTTTGCCTCAGAAATTTTCTCTTACTCATACTTGACTGGACTAAGTTTTTACCCACGCCAATTTTAACACATTTTAATGAATTTTCACGGTTTCTTGTTATAAAGGTTCCAGCCTGTAAATACCAAACAATTGATCTAATTCAAACAACTACCGTAACGTGAATTGACGCGTGACGAGTCCATTGATAAAAATAAATGCAACTGTTTTATAATAATAGTTAATGACCTTTTATTCTTGCCAATAGATACGGCTTTGGGTTGGAAATAACATCAGAAAATGGTCACATGTCAACGACTTCCAATCTATGATACTTTAGGCGCCTTATGAAAAAATGTGCACATTGTGGCTTCTAGTGTCTGCCCACGGCTTCGCACGAGTCGTCTTGGAAACATTCAAGAATATTCCTATCCCATGGGAACTGATTTATGGGATGAAAAGTAAGTCGGTAGTCAAAAGTAAGTCCACTCAAAAGTTCAGCCCGAACCGTTTTGTAGTTTTAGCTTGAAAGAGTAACAAACGTCTCTACATACAAAATTTCGCGTTTATAAAGTAGTAAGGACTGTTTCACAGACAAAGTAATTAGCTATCAACAGTCTTTGTAAATTGAATTATGTGTTGGCTGGGAATTAGGTTTTATGCTAAGGTACGATTATGTGCTATACAATATCGGTAGGTACTTATAGATGGTAAGGACAAGCTACATTTATATCGACTCTACATCATGCCGTAGTGTTGTAAATCCCGGCGCACCGCCGCGCCGCGCCGCCAACTTTTGGGTACAAGTTAATAACACTAAGTACATTTTCCGTAAATGATAACTGATGTAAAAAACGTGATATTTTTACCTGATGACCATGATTTTTGTTGATTTGTTTTGACTTATACCAATTTGGACACAGTTGCATGCACTATGAAAACTGAATGACTCTACAATTTCTTTGGTGATCGATACTCGAACTGGTGGTACATTTACGATGATACCAGATTTATGATACATGCATGATTTATTATACTTGTGCCTGTTTCCTAGAGGTGTAGGCAGTGGCAACGGATTTCCACTTACTGCGTTTCTTCCGAGCCTCTCTTGCCTAAATCACTCTTATCACTTTGTTCATACATGTATTTCTGACCTGGCCTTTCATGAGAACATCTCCGACTTGGTCAGAGAACGTTGGTGAGGACTTCCCCTCCCGACTGTACCATTCACACTCGACATGTAGGTATGTTAGTTTCGTCAACCTGCTTTCATCCATCCTCTCTATATGCCAAAACCATCTCAGTATTCCTTTCTCATCTTTATCATCCTCTTTCAAACCACACCACTCTCTCACTACACTGATAAAAGTAATTATAAAGAATATAACGTAAACCTAAACAAAACTGTTCTTACATTAACTATCAGGTAGGTATCAAAACTTTCCAATATTGAGTAGTTTAATCTTATTCAAAGGCTCAGTTATCCTAGAAACTCACTGACCTCATAAAACTTTGAATCGCTTTCACCAATGTCCTATAGAATAGTAGAGTACCTAAAGGCCAAAAGTGAACAATGGCAGTTTTGTTTATTAGTCACGTGTTCGATCAAGGGGTAACGTTGAGAATACCCATAAAACAATTGTCTTGTTATAGTACCACTGTGGAACTATTATGCGGTTTATTCATTGTTTTGGAACTGCGAAGGCCGCGACCAATTTGCGAGTTGTCATCCGTGTTAGGTGCCAATGTACCTCTCTGAAAGAGTGATAACAAGTCTATGATTTTACGGTTCGATATGAATACCGACTGAAAATAACAAACTTCCACACATTTGTTTATTTCGTAGTCGATTTCCTTTATAATGGACTCGGAAAAACACCTCAATTATATGTACTAATCAGAAAAGTCTATTAAGAAAACGGAAGAGAATTGATTCACGGTAGTTATTCTTACGATTTCAAGGATCGATACAACTGTGTCATCGTTCGAGTATCTATCAGTTTATAGGTGGAGGAAGTGCATTACTTATAGGTAAGTGTAGCGTATCATTTGAAACAACCTCCATGCATTAAATAGTGATCCATGTAGGGCACGATTCCATTCTAGGCTAGCTATCAGTGTTATTTATCAAATATTTATTAGTCACGGCATATTCCTGTGATTCAATGTTTAATTTTCATTGGGTCATGCAATCAGTAGCCTGCGCCATACAATTATCACTATTATCAACCTATATTCATCCACATAGACCTTCCCTAATGACGATCCTATCTTCAGCTAGCCGCATCCAGCATCTGTCAGTAATCTTTCGCATCCTGCCAAGTAACTGAGACATTATTGACATTATCTTTTATTTTATAATGGTAGCTAGCAAATATCAGCACTTAGTTTTTCTCGTGTCTCAAGTCTCAACACATCTGGTAAGACCTATACAGGGCGTGGATTCTATGAAGCTAGCAGGAGATGTAGAGCAAAGTATAAAGATAAAGTATTGGTATTTTTTTATTTGGGATTGGTACTACCATAAGAGACGACCATTGTTTTTCTTGTTGTTTATGTCTGTCGAAGGTTTTCTAAAAATAAATAAACAAATAAAATTTATATTCGACTTGTATCATACTAAAGTATAATTTCGTAGTTGGAAGTCATCTTTGTATATGCTTGTGGCCATAATGTATATTTAGTCCACCGCTGGACATAGTCCTCTAATAAGCACCCTATTTTTAGCTTACCGCATCAAGCAAAGTCCGAGAACGGAAGATAATTTTATATCGAAAAAATAAACACAGCCCATAGGAGGCCTTATCGCTATGAGCGATTTCTCCAAAGCAACCTTAGTAACCTAATTAATAATGTAAGTAATTACTTGAAATATTAATTTGCTCTATTATGGTTTAATTCACCTATGTTTAGCTTCACTCTATTTAGCCACCATAAGTTGCTGCCTCTCTTCCTTTTTATTAATTAAAAGTACCAATCAATACCAATAAATACTATCAAACCATTATTTGTCCCAAATGCCACAATTACCTAATTACATAATTTTTTACACCCAGAGAATACGAACTTTGGTTTTACAAAAAATAGGTTTAGGTAGGTACGAGTAGCTTCCATTCAAACAATAAAAACTGTGGTGTATAATTAGTTTAAATAAGTAATTACAGCTTGGTTGACATTATACCTTAATAGCTGTCCATAATAATTGGTGGCGTTTATGTAACTTAGACGCTATTGATTAAGTTTTGGTTATTTTCAAACAACTTTAAAAGGTTCTTATTTTTTTTTGGAGTTTTACTTTCAGAACTTTCATTTACGGGAAACGAGTTTAATGATTCTTTGATAGCTGGTGATTCTTATGTGTAGCCTTGTAAATATTACCTATCAAGATTTAAAAAAAAATAACTATTTGTTTTTGGGTTATCCTTTACTAGCGACCCGCTCCGGCTTTGCACGGTTTTATTATAAGTACGTAAATCTCGTAAACTTTACCTGTTTATAAACATCATCATTAGCTGATGATGATGTCCAGCGGATAAGTAAGTATAGGCTTAAACTTGCCCACTGCTGGACTGCCTCCCCTAATGAGTGCCATAGAGCCCTGTCTTCAACACGCCGCGCGCCGTATCTAGCACTAAGCCTATTGCCATTCATACTTCTACCAATAAGCCACATCTATCTATAATAAATAATCATACATTACACCTAGTGATAACCCACTGGTTCAAATGTCTCTAATACACTCGCGAGCAGAAAAATCGACTCTGCCGCTCACACTCAGGGTGAGTTAGAAGTTGGCACATTTTTAGAAATTAAATAATATGCCAAAGATGGAATGGAAGATTGCAAGTCGTTTCATGTCCCGTCATATACATACGCCAGCCAAATTCGATGTGAAGTGTGAATAAGCAAATCTCACATAGGTACTTAACCTAAAATAGGTACACTTTATTGCAGTGCAATTTTATGCGAAATTGTAATTCCTATTTTGAAATATTTTCTTAATACAATAATACAAAACGAACAATTACGTCTTAGTCGATTTTTCTGCTCGCAAGTGTAATTCTTAGTGCCATTTGACATCAAAGTGACGAAATGAATGTAAATTAGTCACACTTCATACCACCCACTTCAAAGACTTGCATTCATTCATCGATAGATACCGAACTGTTTGAAGTTTATCGCGTTTCTTGAAATAGACACTCGATCCATTTTACTTCAATACATACTCATTTCCTATGTCGAGTCATGTGATAAAACTTGAAGAGTTCAAAGAAGGTGAGTAAATGTATGTTGTTATTGTTACTTACTCACCTAGTTAACCCTATCCATACTTAATAAATGTAAAAGTATCCACCGCTGTCTCTCTGTCTTATGGAATACTAGCTGTGTCTCGCGGCTCCACCCGCGTGTAACCATCCAAAATATCAGGCCGGTCCGCTGATGTTAAGTATGGCGTGAAGAGGTAAAAAACATTCATGCATCCAAACTAGTGTGACTGTGATAAACCTTAGGAAAATCAGAAGGAAATATTTTATTTCTTTATATAATAAACCTACACAAAAAGATATAAAAGTGTAGATTGACTTGTTTCTCTTCATTTCATTCAATAGTATAAAAAGCGAAAAGAAATCTCTACTATGCATAATAGGTATTTATGTAGATATCACTTGTAATAGGTATTCTATTTTATACGATTTTAGATGATATAACTATTAAGACAATACCTATATACCAACTAACTCTTGATCTAGCCAGAGAAGGTATTTTGAACAAAGATAAATTTGCTTCAACATTAATTGCCTAATTTAATTGCTGCTTAAAAATAAATTTATTGGCTATAAAATTGTTAAGTTCAAGGGCACCGAAAACATAAAAAACATAGTAAATCCATAGCTTAGAAACAGGATACGAAATAACCAGAACAGTAGGTTAAAGACCTGGTGCCCTACAAAAGTCGTAGATATTAAATAGGTATTGAAGCAGCAACTGTTGTCTTTGTATTTTGTTTTGAAAAGAAATCCTTATTTAAAAATAGTAACAGATAATAATAATAAGTGAAAGTTTGTTTGAATGTACGGATGATTTGTTCCTGTTTCACGCAAAAACTACTGAAAGGATTGGGCTGGAATCCTGAATAGACAATTAGGTACGTCTATACAAAGACTACTAGCCCTGGAATAAAACAGGCTATTTCATTTTCATCCCATAAATCAGCATAGGATAGAAACAACCTTGAGACGTTTCCATACAGTGCCGGATTTATATTTTTTATGAGCGTAGGCCACTGTTTTCCGCCGCCCTATGCACAGAGCCGTTAATTCCCCCCCCCCCCCCCCCCTAGGCATACAAGGTTCGAATCCTGCATTTGGCAATAAAAAGCATAAGGTACCCAAAAATGAAATAACAGCAATAAAAATTGCAAAATCGCTCCAATTCAAACCAGAGAACTTGTTTGACTTTTATAGTCTGCAATTGAGTGACCGTCTTCAGAAATCTGCCGCCCCCCTAGGCCGCGGCCTATACGGCCTATTTATAAATCCAGGACTGTTTCCATAGAAACAACGCGTGCCAAGCCGCGTGTAGATACTACTAATTACATAAGAACCATGTTGAAATTATCAAGGAATAAAAGCGAGATTACTCACGACATTGATAGTTTTACACGAACTTTCGTGTAAAACCATTTGATTCACTCAAAACCGTGAGATTACGCGGCGGTCACGGCGCGCGTAAGAATTGACCTCTTTAAATTAACCCATGGTTGCCGTAAGAGCTGACTGAGGGCATCAGAGAAAGGACTACAGTTTCCTTCCGTCGACGTGACTTTATTTCACGGGTTTAATTGACGTAAGGTTGCGGAAGCACCCCCGAAAGAAGGCACCTGCGTCGCCTATAGCTAATATGCCCGGAGGACATCTCGATGTTTTAGTCAGTACAGTCTATAATCTTATATTTGAGGCGGATATCCATGGCGGATTTCCTGAAAGACCTATTGTCCTACTAAGTTGTAGATATTAAATAGTATTAAAGCAGCAATAGTTGTCTTTGCATTTATTTTTAGTAAGAAAAATCCTTACTGATAAGTAACATAAACGCGAAATTTTGTATGGATATATGGATGCTTGTTCCTCTTTCACGCAAAAACTACTGAATGGATCGGGCTGAAATCTTGAAAAAGCGCCCCGCGGCTTCATGATGAAAAAAAATTATGAAAAGTGGGTCTTTTATTATACACTAGCGACCCGCCCCGGCTTCGCATGGTTTTATTATACGTACGTATACCTAAATCTTCCTCTTGAATCCTCACCCTATCCTTCTTCCTCTATCTATTAAAAAAACCGCATCGAAATCTGTTGCGTAATTTTAAAGATTTAGGTACGTGCACCGGACAGACCTTTATACAGTTTATTTCATCTAACAATTATACATGACGATTCTGCGACAATACTCTTGTCATAGTAAAGTGATAGATCAGCAGAATTGGGCCACTGTTTTTAAGAACAAAGCTAAAGAAAGTCGTGTTAGACACCAATTCGCCAGGTAGCGTGCAAACTGAAGTCTGTATTTCGCTAAACCTAAATATAAACTTTATGATCGTAAGCCAAATCGTACTTGAAAGGTTTGATCAATATTTACGATTCTCTTACTTGAATTAAGTAGGTAAGTAAGTACGTAAACTACTTCTTAGGTATAATTTTTCATGTTTCTTGTCATAATTTTTCATGCTCAGGTATTTGAGGTTTTAAATATCTCTAAGGTTATTAATAAATTAAGGCCAGGTTATGTAAACTAAACCTAACCTAGGTATTAAAATTGTGAGTAGGTAAAGGGATAAAGGACTTTGGTTGAACTGAGGTTAATTTATGGCTCAAAATATATCTTTAATTTACTTACCTAACAACCAATGTTTGCTCATTAAACTTAGTTCCCATGCCGGACTAAAATAACAATGTTAATTATAATACAAAAACGCCAAAAAATCAAAATTTAATATCTGAGAAGTAAGTTTGTGTCACGAGGTACATTTATTTTCAGCAGCTTTAATAAAAGTTAGAGCCTACCTACCAGGGTTGCTAGACGGCCGGGTTTTTTTTAGCTTTAATTTTCCCGGACGTGGTTAGTTTCGGTCTGGCAACCCTAGTACCTACCCCTGAGAAAGGCGACGAGTATTAATAACCCTACCAGAAAACTGTATTTTTTTATTTGCGCAAGGTGGCTAGGCTATGCGGCCATAAGAGGCTTATTGTGATCGCCACATAGGGGAAGGTTGCTATCAATGGACCACCTAACTTAACCTATATACCTAGGTAACTTTTGATCAGCCTAAACACAAGGTGTTATTCCAATTGAGAATAATTATAAAAGCAATAAATAATATAATTCTATTCAAGAGCGACCTTCATTATTTCGAGTCCCATGCATCAAACTGCATCATTTGTTTCAACTCCAAAGCGGATATCGCGAAACGCATACATTAGTTTTGGTACTAATCCAAATTGCATAATAAAAATTCTTTAGTTACCTGTTTGATTTACAGCTGACTGAAGAGTGCAATGAATTGTGCTGTGCCAAAATTTTAATTATTAATCTAGTCTTCCTATACATAGAGCTACAAATAACTAGTTAGATAGGTTATTAATAGCTCTATCACTAGGTAACTACTATCTGCGCACCGCGGCCGCATGAAAATTAATCCAAAAAGTAGCCTTTCTAACAAGTTATTTATAGCTCTATCTATACTTTATTCCAGGTCTAGAACAGTCTATTCAAAATGTTAGCCTGAAGCGTTCAGTATTTTTGGCGTGAAGAGGTGACAAACATCAATACTAACTTTCGCATTTATAATATTATTATTGTGACGTATAGAATCATGGACATGACATGGGCACATTGTAAGATAATACCTGGAGGGTGATTCACTATGTCATAGGAGATTCCTCGCCCAAGCCGTGTGACGTCACAATGTGTTCTAAATTATGATTTTGTTCGATTTCTCTTGTCGTATCTGTGTAACACGTGTGGATTTTCCTTAGTGAATAAGCCCCTGTTAGTCACCTTACCTACCTACTAATACAAATCGGTAAACTACTGAAAGTGTTGCAAAGTGCGAAATTTTAGATTAAGTATAGTAACTACCTAAATTCTGAAAAAAGTTTCGATTCGTGCAAAACCGGTAATAAATAATTATTTAAGAGTCTCCATAAATATTTATTAATTGTGAAGTAACATCCTCCACGTATTCTTTCGCAAGTTTTGCAGTTTTCGTCGGGTCGGCGCATCTTGTCAGGCATGGCCAAATCTAGGTGAAATTAATGAAGACAACCAATCGATAAGATATCGCCATAATAATTCCAACATTATTTTTGCCTTGACTGAGATTTTGTACGTGAATTTTAACTAACCAACCTAAGACGAGTAGGTACCTACCTTGTAACAATTTATTTATGATTCGTGAATAACTATTATCAGTTTTCAAAAAAAAAATCCACAAATTAAAGCGTTTTTTTGAAGTCGCTTAAATTTATTGCTAACAAAATAAGCACAAAAAGTAAAATTTTGAATTAACTTAGTAGGTATTTTACCTGCAATAATAAAAAAAACAACTTTCAGTTCAGACTCAGGCCTCTGGTTTAATGAACCATTAAAATCAATTACCTAAATAAGCGCGTAAGAAAACATCTAAGCAAACACATTAGTACTACATTACACCTTCCGGTATTTAGGGTGAAGCATAATATGACTGACGTGATGTTGTTACGTAAAATTACAAAAAAAAACATGTCGAACTGCCGAAAGGACGAGAAAATAAAGTAAATGAGCTGTTCCTATATTATGTACACTTTAAATAACTATGTAGTAGGTGTTTCTAGTTACAAAGTAGGTATACTTGGTAGATAGGTCGGTGACGTCTATTGCTGATGGTCCAAGCCAAGTTCGCGCTGCACTGCGCTACGATGCGTCAAACACGAGTGAAACCTTCTCTACTCTTGTCCTCGAGGTTTTAGTTTAGGCACATTGCACAGGTCTTAAAGAGGAATACCTAAAACTCACCTGTAAATTTTACATAAATCTTAAACTATCGACCAATTTACTTTATTACAACATATCAGAACCTTAAAGGCTACACACTTTCAAAAAACATGGCTCTAACTAAACCCAGAATCGAAATAATAGGTTTGTTCCTTCGGAGGTGAACATGCGTAGATATATAATAAACAAATATAAAATCGGAACGATATCCCAGGATTATTATAAATAAGGTTCTGCCTACGGCTTTGCACGTATTTTTTTTTTAATAATGAGATAGTATTTGCCTGCGAATTCAGCTCGATCCATTCATTAGTTTTAGCGTAATTCTCGGCCTAACATCTTAACAGCATAAACTTTCGCCTTTTTAATTTAATAGGAAGGATAGGACATTCTGATGGATTAAAAGCACCTACTTAAATATCCTACACACCTGCCAGTCAGGAGTTTCGAATGATTACTCAACTGCATTCCTGTATCGCCTATTGGGACGTGCTTGGAGCGAAGGAAAAAATCTCTATAACGGCTAATGAACCCGAGGCTTTGTTTAGAAAGGCATTCCGACGATAGTTTTTTTGCTGAAATAAGGTTCAGCTCAGCTGCCTATTCACTTCATTCCTTATAACTGACTGTTTTTTGGGATCTGTAAATTTGGAATTGTGCATTTACTCACAAATAGCTAAGAGTTCTGAATAAGAATCTACCTATCTAACTTAACTTAAACTCACTGCGGTATGTGATACAATACAATGCAATAATACTTTATTGCACACTAAATAAATAGAAAAAAGTACAAAAACAATAAAAACAGATAAAGCTGCAATGCAAAGCTACAATGGGCGGCCTTATCGCTAGAAGCGATCTCTTCCAGACAACCTTAGGATGGACAAAAAGTAAGTAAAGTAATTATATTGGTATTGATACTATCAAACTAGTCGGCCCTTGTTTTTGAGTCTATAGCCCGATTAACTTTAGGTACTAAAAATTGAATTAGGTTCTCTCATTATTAAGATTCAGGTAAAAATATAAGATACCTACACAAGAAGGTAATATAAAATTAAAAGGATCGCAAATGCCGTTCACCTCAAAAAGTGTTTTAATTTGCAACTTTCGACACAAACATGAAGCACATTTCCTTCAACTCCGCGAGTCTATTTATTTTGTGATGTAACTTAATTCAATTAGCGTCAGGCTCGGCAATTTCTCACGAGTTTATGTGTGGATAACTGCCAAATCCGACCCTAACGAGGACATCCGTTGAAGTTAGTCAATGCTAAATAATTTCAAAATAAGAAGGCTAGTTCTAGTAGTTCTTTACCTTAATAAAAGTTATGTACAAATAAAGAAATATAATACTTGTATTAAGTTAGGAAAGTTCATTATAAACAACTTAGTTTAGTCCTAGCTTGAAATTCTGTTCCCACACCCACACCACAGGGGACATTAATAGTACTTAGCTATAGGTATGTTTTTGTAAATCAATATGTAATTAATAAATCAATGAAAACTGAATACTCTGAAGCTTTTCACACGCACGAAAAGACCGAACTTAATTCAGGGTATCTACCGAACCGAGGATGGTAAAATGAGAAAAAATAAAGTAGATGTACTTATGCTAAGCATAAAACATTAATAGTACCTACTTACCTACCTCTACGTAACTGCAGTATAAATTCATTTTATACTGCAGATACGTTCATTTCATTTATAAGTTCACTTAATATAAAGTAACACACTTAATTAAACTTACCTTGCAAAATTCCAAGCACGATTAAAGAAAGCACCAAAACACTCATTTTCAACTTAATCTTTCATGCGATTTAAACGTTAACTTTTTGTCATGATTTGACAAAAGAAAGCTGTCTTTATATTTACGATCGAACTGTATTTACAATTGGACTATATATTTTCACGATTATTCAAACATGGTGATTAAAGCGAGACCGGTAAACGCGACGCACCGCGACTGTTGTGGTGACTCTGTCAGTTGTAGACAACTGCGCGTCGCGGCCGTTTTCCCTCGCTTATAACTTCCCCTGACTATATGAATAGTTAGTAGGACGTCTCCGACTATGTATACAACCTACTAGGGTAGCTAACTTATACGTAGATGCTAGTCCTAGTAGGTAATTATTGTTTTATTCATTGATCGCATTTATACCTAATATTAGGAGCAGAACCAACCCGGAGTTTTGGTTTTTATTACTCTTAACTAAACATTATGTCCTAGATGCTGTTTAAAAGTAGGTACTGTGCACACTATTAATATCTCGAAACTCGTTATAAATAAGTCATTATTCAGTAAAGGGACCTTCATAAAAGTGATGATTATCAACATGCCTTTAAATTCGGAATTTACCTAGAATTCAAAAAAATTATACTTAACCGCGTAGGAACTATTTCAAATCCTTAGTTAAGATACATATGTCGCTGGATTTGTTGGAACTTCTTACCAAGTGAAGTTCTATCATAATTATTCCATAAATACATACACATCTCGTTCTTCAATCACTCTGTTCGCAGAGAATTGGCATTTGGCACTCAAATCACTAACTAAATAACATTAGGTAGGAACCTATACTAGCTACAAACTAATTTTACTGGCATGAAAGCGTCAGCTGTTATCGGTGACAAGTTTTCCCCATTAGAAAATGCATGAAGTTAAAGTTCTGAAGCTATAAATATGAAATTTAATTTTATAGTAACTTCTGCCTAATGTTGTGTTGTTCATAAGTCCAATATACGAGTACTAATATATAATAAACAGAGTCTCTGGTAGTAAATTGCAATAATTGATATTATAATTTATACTTGTATGTACCACATAATACTTAATTGGTCTACATTTTGACACAAACAAGCTTCTAAACAAGAATCTGCGACAAGAAAAATCCTTTCACTTTCAAGGAGCTTCACTTGTTTCTCTTGTCTATGAAATCGGTCGTAAAGCCTTGTAGAACTTCATTCAAATTGATTCCAAACAATGGCTTGTTCACCGATTAGATAGGTAATCGTACAATTTCAGCAACTTCCGTGACGGCTAATTTTGAAGGTAAATGTATGAAAACTTGTGTGTCAAATACCTACGTTCAAAAGCCTATTTTAAATTTAACTATTCACTTATTTACCTATTGGTGAACTCGGGTCTCAATTTATTTCTATATTTAAGGTAATTAAAAAATTATATTCTATCTTTGTAAATCCATAAACCCTGAAAATGTCTTTGCAGTCAGAAGAAGTGAAATATGTGAGTAAAACCATTTAGGAAACGTTCCAAGCCTACAACGTAGAAGGTACCAATTAAAGTTTAATAAAGCTTTCAAACCACTGTTTACGTAACTGATTTGTCAATAGGGTTCCTACTTGAAGTAGCGTCGGAAAGTCTGATAACTCTCCACTTAATTTCGACCTATTGCTTCCTAGTTTGTTAGAGTAACTACATTTTAATGTGTTTCTTACATGTAGTTACTTATTTTAATGTTTGCCCCCTGCCTTAGTCAAGACAATGAGACTTGACTTGAACTATCATCCGTATTGTTTATTTCAAAATAAAAAATACACTTTTAGATGAAACATAGTAACGTAAATAATTATAGTAATTTGATTCAAACACGATAACAAGCGACGTGCAATTTAGAAACAATTTGGAAAAATCGTTGTGGTTTTGTGTTTGTCAGAATAGGGATATATATGGGAGGTACCAACTACGAATATTAGTAGTCTGTACCGTGTGGTTACTGCTTACCTATTTTATACTCAGGCCTTACAAATAATATAGATTTATAAGCCGTATAGAGTAGCCGATCGAATTAATATTGCTCAAAGAATAAGCAAGTTTCGCGAAGAAGCCACCGACCGCCCCGCTGTGCTGGGGTATGTGTTCTTGAGTGGTGACCGCGACTCTGCGAACGTAGCGTAGGATACGCCGTTCGGCCAAGTTGGATGATGATGCGAGAGACTGCGGGCACATGCTGGATGCAACAAGCTGAAGACTGGGCGCTCATTAGGGGAGGCCTATGTCCAGCATATACCTAGGTTGATCATGGTAGAAGTTAATATTAGGTATATGTAGGTAATTCGGTACATACTGGTATGGAGTATTAACCAAAAGCAAGAAAAACAAAATATTATTTTGGACTTCACACATTTATTGTATTTTTGTCTAGTAAAAATACCATATTTAATATATAAACTATTTTAAGAAGAGGGTACAGCAATTGACAGATATGCTGATTGCACGCTCACACAGAGCTTAACATAAACCTCCTGTTTTAATAAAAATATTTTTTCGAATTCAAATTATTATTTTAAATAAAACCTTAAATTTATAACCCCATTTCATCTATTTTTGAATGACAGAATAAGCGAAAATACCATTCAATGGATAAATTTACTTAATTACATAGATTTATTGCACTATTGCACTATTGCACTCGAAAGTACAACTTTTGGAGTTTATCAGCTCAGGCCATTTTAAAAGTTATCATTTTGAATATATATTGACCCGTCTACTTAGAAAGTGGAAGTGACATTGTTTTGTAATCAACTATTTTATGATCAATTTCTAAAATGAAGAGGCGTTACAATATTTTTTGTACAATTGGCTTATGAAATGAACCTAAGCAATAAGTAATATTTTAAGCCACGAAACAAATTAGACATGCACGCTGGCCGCTACTGAACCAATGGCAGCGATCCAAATTAATAAACACCTTTTAAAGTATTCTGAATAAAAACTTAGCATTTGTATCTCTCACTAGTTATAATGAATTTAAATGCATATACAACTTTACAGCCAAATACCTTGAAAAACAGATATAAGCAAGTCTTAAGACTGAGCGTTTCGTGCTGGCGGCAAAATACTTTTGATTACTGAACGCAGAAATATTTAAAACCACATAAAAATTATATAGCGCCAAACAAAAACAATGAACATGACGCGACTTCAGACCTGTTTAAATCTGAGTGGCGTTTAGTATTCGGCGGTTAACTAGTTCATAGATCGATTTTTAATATTGGTTTAGTATCAAAAGGAGAAAGATGTTTGATCAATGCAATATCGTGTGAGGCGGCACAAAATGTACTTCAATCTACTAAAATACAATTCTTTATATCCTATACAAGGTTTAAATTTATTCCTATGGAAACTCCTGCTTACTCAAAAATAACTCAGATATAAACACGTCTCAAGTGACGAAATATTGACAGATTTTCATAGAAGGCTGTTTTACCTTTTACCCATTATACCTCTGACTGGTTATTTTAAACTGGGAAATGACTGTACTTGAGACTCGTTCAAATCTGAATTATTCAAGAGAGTAACATAAATCAGAAAAAAAAATTAAAAGATAAATCAACAATAAAATACATTTTTCAGCTTTTACAAGACATGATCCAGTCTCACGAGATTTATAAATTTAATTTTTATAACTCCAAAGTTCGCCATGCACATTAGAAACATATTTTAAGTGGACTACTTAATCTAAAGTAATTATGTACGTTATGAACATGGTGTAGTATCTAGATTGAAATAGATTTGCTAATTTATAATAACTCAACTCATTTGTAACATCCACCTTCAATAGAAAAATAATTACAAAAGAATATAGAAAAGAGCTCACGGATTGCTTATTAAAAACGCATAGTATAAATCATTTTAATGCCACTGTTAAGCTGATAAGGTAATTATTATGAGACCTGGGTTACATTCGCTTTACATCTAATAATTCTATGTGTACCGGTAAACGAACCTGAAATTCAGCGTCAACTCTGAACGTCAAATATACGAAATACTATTCCATAGTGTACTTTCTGTAAATTCGTCTTACAACTCTATAAAATTTAAACAATCTACAGCTCTACACACGACATACATAGTATGTACAATCGTAATTATTTACACAAATATAATGGCAAAGGTATCGAACGAGCTTTGCTGCGCCGTACCGTGAACACGCAAATGAATTTATCCGATTTATGTAATTAATAAATTGTATTTACTGCAAGAGTCTAAAAATATGTGTGGACAATCCATTATTTGCGTGTGCGCGCGGCCGCCTTCTGGTAACTTTAAATCTTATTGTCAGATCAGGACAAGCTCACACACTTGCCCCGTATATTGTAATTTTTATTAGCAAATTACAAGAATACCAGATGTTTTTTAAAATTAATGATTGAATAGAATCACAGAAGCCATTATAGCGAAAGAAAAATACTACAGTTTATATTATGCAGGTTTGATTTTATAATTAAAGGTGAATGAGAAAACATAGAATTGCAGAAACCTATAAAAACTACATTAAAAATAAAAATAATAATAAATATATATTTATAACAATGTTGTTACTATATTGTGCGCATTTGATACAATGTGTTCTAGTTTAATATATTATGGTTAAGGTAACCTGTTGGGCAATATTTCGATGAAACTGGTTGATATGTTAGTTGTTGAAGTGACATGACGCAAGAACTGTGTGAAGCCCTGAAGGATCTCTTAATACAACATACGGAAAATAGCTCTTTGCCCTCTATTGCCGGCTTACTACATCATCATGTCACAAAATAGTTAAATTTACAAGGTTGTATCTTTATAGTTATATTTCTTTGTACATTACACAATGTGATTTACCTTTTCAAATATATTTACAAATAAACACAACATACCATTCAACCTTCACCTCTATTCACATTTATTTTAAAACCTATTTCTACTTAAACTAAAATAAACAGGGCTATAAAAGCTTAGTAATTATAATAATAGGTCAATATTGGTAAATTCACCTGCACATCAAAGGATTGCGCTGTATCCAAGAAAATAGAATACAGATGTCGAATTTCAAAAAGAAGATGAACTATACAGCTGAAGAATAGAGAAGTTAATAATGCAGGTTTAAAAAAGGTTAACTTACAGACAGTTGTTTGTACGCTGATCATCTCTTTAATTAAGTAATGAATGATCAGATCTTCTGCAGCAGAATTAAGTATTTGACAAGAAGAACATTGATTAGTTAGCGCCGAATTACAGCCTGAAAATTTACCTTTTTCACCTACACACAGCTTTTTCATACTTAGAATATTATGAGCTATTGATTTTATTACATATATTAGATATTACACAGGTTTATCTAAAGTATTTTATTTCATTTGGTATTTGAATACTGTCCTGAAATAAATATTGGTTCAGCTTTTTAACTAGAAAGAGTTTTTTTACTATTGTGGAATAATGATTTAATCCTATTGCATTGTAATGTAACATAAGAATATTATCATTAACAGTGCAGTTTTTATTACTATAAGAACCTATCTTACCAATCCTAGACCCTAGTGGCTTTGTTTTAAAGGATGAAGAATTTTGGACTTTATTTTAAAGTGGATGCGGATCTGCATACGTACATAAAGTTTTATATAATAACATTAGTCAACAATTTTCATCAGACTACATAATGCTCGCGTCAAAAGCGAGTTTAGGCGGAGGCGTTCCTCCCAAACAACTTTATAAATGCAGGGTGTCCCTGTTTTTGAGAATCAAACGAAGTGGGTTGAAGGCTTCCTTAGAACCGCAAATTATCTAAGATTTTTTGGTAACGTTGTAAGAATCGATTTTATGACGCCCTCTCCCCGTTTTCAAAAATGTGAAGAATGTTCAAGACTTTTTATGATTTTTGGTGGCATTGTAAGAAAAGATTTTGTGATCCCCTTATACCATTTCCATGAAAAAGGTTTTATATAAGTATAGAGATAATAAAAAAAAATCTTTATAAAACGTATTTACATTTTTTAAAGATATATCATTATCTTTCTTTACGGCGGCGGAGCGTTAAATATTAATCAGTGGTTGAATAATGATTAAATTCGTTAATATTTTCGAATACACTCTAAGAGCGTCAATTATGTGGAAAATTAAAGCATCTTCTAACCCCACTCAATACAATTCTCAAATATAGGAACACCCTGGAACTGGAATAAGTAATTCCATCTTACAATAATTATTGTACAATCATACCAAACAAATTTGTGGATGAAATCCATTGCTTGGTCAAGAATTTGGTGGTAGTTCTATCCATACTTATCAAAGGCATAATGAGTGATACTTTAGGTATTATACAGTAGCCCAAGAGGCTAAATGGGGATTTACTCGAGCGTCGAGCGAGCGTACAGAGAAAAAACCACTATGTGAAATATATCCTTTCGTCAGAGGGCAAGCGTCTACAGGTTTTGAAGAATAGAGTGCATCAGATATTTATTTAACTGAACCTCAAAAACACTCCAATTCAAAACTCTTGACGAAGTAATGCAAACGCGGGCACTTCAAAAATGCAGAAATAAATCCCTGTCTTGAAATACTCAAGCGCGCCAGATTATTATACAGACATTTTAGTTTTGATTCCTAGACATGCTGACCATCCCATCATTCATAATCTACTTGACCAAACTAACGAATCCTAACTCGGTCGGCCACCTTCTGTCTCCACCATTTGATTAGTTTTTAGGAAGAAAAATATTTAATTTTTGTTGGATTTACATATTACGTATTCTAAATTGGTCGCCATTACAATAGACGTAACTTCAAAATTCTCTCGTAAGATATGAGACCGAACATAGACGTAACGTATAGACATAGAAGTTCCAAATATGTCTGGTAATATCGGGACGGTGCGAGAAATTAAGAGGCAGAGAAAGAGTAAGAAGGAAAGAAAGCCGTAGAGTTTGAAATAAATATTTCTAAGCAGCTGCTCGCACCACACTTTATTGATTATTTTAACTACTTCGGCTTATGGGAATCGACAGATCAGAAATCTGCCGCGCTCGAGTATATCCCGAAATCCCCTCTTGGTCTCCACTGCTATGTTATGTCAGAAATAACCATTGTTGACATGTTGTTGACACCGCCTGCGGCCAATTTTATTGATAGTTTAGGAATAATTAAGGTATACACCAACGAAATTCAGGAGATACATCGGTTTCTCGTTTATGAAGAGTATTTGATTTGTAGTTTGTAATATTCCTCTGAGATATATTGTCAGATTTATTGACACTATATTCTGCCCACGACGTCGCTTACCTGGTACCAGGATAAAACGCAGCCAGTTATTTGCGATAACCCAGAACATTACTATTAATTATCTTGCCATCAGCATAGCCTTTTGATAAGGTCAGATATGAACCAACCTCCCTGAAATGATTTCAGTTGTTACAGAATGAATAACTTCAAAACGAATGAAGTATACAATTGATGTTTTATAAAATTCAATATCAAATTACATACATTTATATCAATTTTGATGTTTTTTATAAAATCTAACAACCAACTTCAAATTTCACTCTTTATTTAGGAAAACTCAAAAACTCGGTCTGGTCAACCAAGAAAAAAGCTGTGTCGCAAACACACATAAAAAATACAGCTGAATTGAGAACATCCTCTTTTTTTGAAGTCGGTTGAAAATAGATTTCAAAGAAACTAACTCACCGAGATGTTCCGACAACGTGCATACACTAGACGTAGCTTAGCTCAGAGTTTCCTGGGACGTGTGAAACGGCGCTTCTTCCGGTCTGGAGTGCCAGAGGCGCTGTGGTCGGCCGACGCGCGGCGGCGGGACGGGGGCGTCGCCGAATACTCACTCCCAGAATCAGATTTAAATTCAACCTTAGCCTTCTCTCCTTTTGATTCCTTTTTAGACTTTCCCTCTTCAGGTTTGGGTTCACTTTTAGTTTTTTCGTGTTTAGTTTCTTTAGTTTTGTTTTCAGGTTTGGTCTCGGGCTTGGGTTTGGGTTCGACGCGAGGCACCTCTGTGGCAAGGGCTTCTACAGCGGCGGGGGGCGCAGCGACGGGCGCCGCGCCCTCCCCGCTGCCCCCCGCCGCCTCGTGTTCCGCGTACTCCGCGCTCACACCAGCCTCCCACTGAAATTAAAATAATACTTGATAAAGACTGTAGATAGATATATAGAAAATACTTTATTGCACATTTAATGCCAGTGACAAGTGCAAGTGATTTTCGATAATTGTTTACTGAACATTTTGAAATAAGACGCATGGAAAATGGCTCTTCCCGATAATGATAAGAAGTGTTTTCAGTTGCTTAAATCAACTACACAAAACTTACGACTAATTTATGAAAATAATCTTAGGTGCATTTATGGCCTCCACTCAGCATCATACTGGATAAAAACTAGTGTTACCACCCAGCTCTGATTTTCCAGAAGGCCAAGGTTTTCGGCCTATTATTAATAAACATAGTTTTAAATTGATAAGATACCTGGGCCAATGAATTAGGCGACATGCGCAGGGAAGACCCGCATTCAGCGCAAAGCGGTGGCACGGCTGGTGACCTCGATCGCCAATATTGTAGCTCCGTTTTACATTTATTTAGTTCCTGAAATACAAGATAGACACATTATTTTTTTAGGTTAATAGATGATTTTACTTTACTTAATTTGGTTTTAACAAACCAGGAGTTACTTTTAAACTCTAAGTACTTTATTTGCTGACCTTACAGGGCTCTTGGACATGACAGAAAAATTCAAATTATTTGAGTAAAACTAGGAAATAAATAGTTACTTTGTTCACTTCAATCTTATTGAAGGTAAAACGAAAGAAACTAACAAGAAACCTTTTCCATGTGAGGTTGTTAGTTTTCAAGTTAGAGCAAAACTCACCTGAAGCTTTAGATACTCTGGTTTTGTAGTAAGCCTTTTTATAAAGAATAGTTATGTAATTTATTTAGTTTTGATTTTATTTTGTGATGTTCTATGTTACAATAAACTTTGAAACTTAAACCGTTAGAGCAAAACTCATCTGAAGCTTTAGATACTCTGGTTTTGTAGTAAGCCTTTTTATAAAGAATAGTTTTGTAATTTATTTAGTTTTTTTTTATCTTGTGATGTTCTATGTTACAATAAACTTTGAAACTTAAACCTATGTATAAGGTGGAAAGGTATTTTAAACCTTAAATCGTTTTCTATAAACAACTCTGTGTGAAAAAACTAGGGTAATTCTTCGCTGTTACCCTAATTTTTGAAAGCTCCTCTCACCTGAAGTAAAGTTTGAAATTTCCGGCTAGTTTCTTCGTTTTTCTTATCATAGTCATCAAGGCGGTTTGCATACTCCAATGTTTGTTTCTGTTGCTCAGCAATTTGTTTTTGCTGTTCGCCAATCTGCTTCTGTTGCAGCGCCGTCTTACGTTTACAACTGCGAAGATCGCTGCGGAGTGCCGATAGTTGGTCGTTGTACCTGAGGTAATAAGTAAAAGAACCTAGGTTACAAAATGAACGCTTATAAAACAAACGAGTCATAACTGGGTGGATTCTCATTTTAGATAAAAAGTATTTATCATGTAATGTTTTGTAGAAAATCAAGTAAATCAATATCTTTATTTCTGTACATAGTTATCAAAATAAAATGTATAAGAAATAAAGTGATTGATTTTCCCTTCGCTTCAATCTTTTGTCCATTAAGTGCTAGCGACCCGCCACGGCTTCGCACGTGTTTATACGTATAAAACTTCCTCTTGAATCACTCTATCTATTGAAAAAACCGCATAAAAATCCGTTGCGTAGTTTTAAAAATTTAAGCATACATACAAGGGACATAGGGACAGAGAAAGCGACTTTGTTTGACTATGTAGGTAGTGATAGTGATATATGTTTTGTATTAATTACTAGCGATCCGTCACGGCTTCGCACGGGTGTATTATACATTTAAAATTTCCTCTTGAATCAATCTATCTATTAATATATGCGAGGAAATCTTAATAGTTAAGAGTTATTTCAATTTATTTTTAAATTTTCTGTTTGTACAACTGTTTGTTCTCCGAATAAAGCAAAATAAAATAAATAAATGAATTAAAAAAACCGCATCAAAATCGGCTTCGTAGTTTTAAAGATCTAAGCAAACTTAGGGACAGAGTGATAGCGGGAAGGAACTTTGTTTTATACTATGTATGCCATGAAGGCTACTTTTTGAAGGTGATTTTGCAAGTCATATCCGCATAATGATGTACAATTTCTTTGAAGGAAATGTGGGCGTAAAGAAAAAAACACGACACGACGGGCGGTGTGGACGCGGCGGCCATTTCTCTTTTCTGTGTGGACGCGGTCGACCGACGACGCCAAGCTCCACTATCACTACATAGTATAAAGCAAAGCTTCCTGCTGTCTGTCTATCCCTATGATTGCTTAGATACATCTATAAAACTATGCAATGGATTTTGATGTGGTTTTTTTATAGATGAGTGATTCAAGAGGAAGGTTTATAAATTTTATAATGTATAAAATACACCGTGCGAAGCCGGGGCGGGTCGATAATTGATAATAAGAATAAATATCACATAATGAAGTATCCAGTGTTCACTGGATGAAACCAGATACAAACAACAAATAGATTGTAAACCCACAGATGCATGTTACAAAGTCTAAAAATGCGAACTTGAAATACCGATACTTCTCTGTAGAAGAAGTATATTCTCAGAGCAGTTAATTACAACAGACTTCATTTTTGTTATGACGTGTAACATCTTAACTTTCTGGGTGGGGATGATTTTGATGACTATTTTTTTATATGAAAGATCTCTCATCAATATCTGACCAGTGTATTTTGAGTTATCCTTAAAATTAGTTAACTCTTAAACTGGCGCGAGCCCGCCGGCGGGCCGGGCAACAATGTAACAAGATTTGTCGTTGACAGGCGCGAGCCCGCCGGCGGGCCGGACCGTTCAGGCGATTACAATCCCTTTTTTCAGCATGTTACAGTCTATATTTGTTTGAACAACTTTTGTCTGTGTCAAAGATTAACTATTTTCCTATGCATTGAAATATCAAAAAGCCAATCCAGTAATACAAAAAACAATAGAAATCTGACTTTGAATCCGCGCAATTGTCAGGGCTCATGACGTGTTTTGTGTTGTGTGTTTTTATCGATTTTTCAGGGTAAATGCATAGTTTTATGGAATAACTAGTGTATTTTGTAATAATTGGGGTACGATAAAGCTACTTACATGATAGGATTTGTGAATTTCGTTGCATTTTTCTTGTTTTGAACCCAAAAGTCGGCCACAAGATTACCGCCGTTTTCATGAAATTCCGAAGAATTTTACTTAGAACTAGTAATAAAATGAAATACTGTTATAAAATATGATTACAAATAGATTATTTTGTTTATTTTTCAAACTTGCATCGAAACAAAAAATATCGATAAAATTGTAAAAACACATCATTACAGCGCGTGAAAACGTGAGTGGTAATTTTCATTTCGAAATTTTTTAATATTTTTTCATAGCACAGCTCTTATTTATCATTGAAATATTATTTATAGATTGTCTTCATGCTATTCTTTTATATTTCCATGTAAATAAGATTAGTTTTGTTGCCAAAATATGGTTCTGAAAAAGTCGCGCATTTATTATGTTTTTTTGTTATTGTTAGTAAATATAAGCTTACAAAAGTAATAAACTCATAAAGATATATTGTTTAGGAAGCTAAAACCGTTTACAGAACTTAGATAGGGGGCCTAGTTATTTTTTTATGAGCATTTCTCTGAAGCGAGACGCAATTTTGAAGACCGCGCGGTGCGGCCGGGTGATATTATTTCGTCCGTATTTTCTACCCCTGTTTGACCGGTTTGGTGACGGGTTAATTATAAGTATGTCCTTAGTTTTGGTAAAAAACATCCAATTATTATACTTTTAGATAAGAGATGCTTACTTTTTCATTCCCTGTTTTATACGATGTATCCGCTTCCTAAGCACCATATTGCTTTGGGGCGGCGGCGGCGATGGCGGCAAACTTTCCTCCATATACATGTTGAAGTTAGAGGACACCCGCCGATCGCCGCTTGAGTGCCCTTCGCCCCCCGCTGCTTGGGCTGATGACGATTCAAAGCTCTGGGGCGGGGAGTCTATCATGTAGGACTTTGTGCTTTCACCCGCTGAAATAATCATGTATCTATCATATAGACAGAAGCTTATGTACTATATCTAACCTATAAGTAAATTCAATTGAAGTGCCAGTTTGTTATGCCAAAATAAAAAACCTGCTGCACAAAGCACCTCTGACACGCAGCATCCGCACACTGAATCATATCGCTGAGAGAGTCAATCTCTTTTACTGTTCTCGGAGCAAATTCGAAAAGGCATTGTTGTATATTTTATATTTTTACAATTAGTGCGATAATTATGATTTATTATTTTTAATTAATTGTTTGGATGTATAGTTTAATTTGTGTTTAATCTGTTTTTTCTACATATAAATTTAATTGATATTTATTACTTAATTTTGACATTATTTTGATTCAGATATTTTATGTTTATGTTGTTGCAAGTAGGGTCTAAATTATTATTATTATTTTGAATTAATTGTTGTATGTAAAGTTTAATTTTGTATTTAATTTGTCTCAGAGAAAGTTGATTGATATTTATAATTTTATTTTGACATTATGTATTTTGATTTAGATATATTATATTAATTTTGGACAATGTATGTAATTTAGTAAGTATATGTAACGAAGCAAATAAGCTGATTTTGGTTTTATGAATTGTGTGGGTGCTCTATTGCATTGGGTGTGCCTGTCAAGATAGAGTACTATGTTTTGTGAAAAATAAATAAATAAATAAATAAACAAATCTTTACTAGATGAATTGGAAAGTATAGACACTTGTCACAAAACCCCAAGTTTAAAAAATGTGTGTTTTTCTGTTTGTTTGAGGTAATCTCTGAAATAGTTGAACCACTTTTCACATAACTTTTACTTGCAGATATATTTATTAGAAAAAGTTATGAATTCACATTCAAATGTAAGTCAAAAATTGAAATTGCTCACTATGTGAATTTTAGAATAGAATATTTTTTAAAAATAAAAACTTTTTTACAGGGGTGGAAACTGTTTCCATGGTCAAAAATACTGTTTTTACTGAAAATAACTCTTAAAAAACACTTTTAAATGACGCTTCATCAAAGAATTTGACATCAAAATACAAATCTTTGATGCCATTTTCCATTCCTTTACAGTTAGTTAAGGACCTTTATTAATAATTTATGAAAAATTTTGTAGATTAGAAAATTATTTTTTTATTTACAAGTGCAGCTATTACAACTTTTTCTAATATATGTTACCCTTTTTGCCCAGACTGACTAATTATTTTAAAATTTAAGTCTAATATAAATCTAAACAAACATCAGCATCATCCTTATTAATATAGGTTTTTCTGAATTGTATAAAATATACTCATGTATTCACCCATGATTTGTGAAGCCACAGGCACTTGATGAATGATTGGTATACTTACGTGAAAATGCATTATGTATATCAAAGAAATCTGTCCCAAAATATGTTATTTCTGGCAAGTTTGGTTCAATGTGTTCCTTAAAGTATTCCATTGCCATTGTAGTCAGGTCAAACAGCTCATCCGTTACCTTATAAGGCCTGGCTAACTTGGTTGTGGTTTTCAGGTACGAAAGAACACTGTATACTTCATCAAGAATCTAAAAAATAACATAGTAGAAACAAACATCTCTTGAATAATCCTATTAGAAAACTATTGGATGTCAGTTTGACTTATTGGAACTGGATTTACAATACCATAGGTTATCAATCATGCAAATGAAAATCATTTAATAATCATTATCATTACACAAATGAAAAACTCATTTGTAGGAAAATGAATACAATTCACTAACCTTTTACATCCTGGTGTATTAAAATATATTGGGGATACTTACAACAGAAGTCTATATTTTTTTTTACAAATAGTTACCTCTCCTGGGAAGAAACAGCAGTGTTTCCTCTCTATATGCTTGCCAAAAGTCATTTGTAAGAGACTCAACCTCATGTGAAGAGTCTCAATGATATCAGACTCGCATGCCAGGGGGTGGCTCCTACGGGCGGATTCTCTTCTCGGCATCTTAGCCTTGATAGATTGAAATCTATGTAACATCTGATTTTGTAAGCGATTGAATGTGGAATTCAAAATTCCACTGCATATTACATTTAGCCGGCGGTTTACCTGTAGATGTTAATAAATATAATATTATACATTCTATCACTGAAGTGAAATGAATTCTGGAATTTTTATAAGTGTTTTTCAAAGTGTTTTTAAATCCAGATTAAAATTTGTCAGAAGATTTTTAGCTTATGCAAGTGAATAAATTTGCTAAATACAACAATGATAGACAATGCAATTAGCTATTTATATTTATATATTCCAATAAAACGTTTTTGGCATTAATTATATTATAACTGGAGGTGCTAAAGAAAATGTTACTGAATGTAAATAGCTCCAGTTTGAGGTTGTGATAGAAATTGGGTATACAGCATTTGTCTCATATTTTAATTATGAGGTTTAAATTTTGTTTCTAAAGACAAAAGTATTAATTGTGCCTCTATAGAATCATGAAATAGATCAGTAAACTTGGTCATATTAGTGATAAAGAGGTAGATTAATTCAAACCTTTATGTA
The DNA here is from genome assembly GCA_944547425.1 of Eupithecia centaureata. NCBI lineage: Eukaryota > Metazoa > Arthropoda > Insecta > Lepidoptera > Geometridae > Eupithecia > Eupithecia centaureata. Next base: position 8,706,137 of record OX155687.1, read on the forward strand.
AACAACAGAGCCCGCAGTTTAATGATAATTTCTTGTAAATATTACAAATAGAAAATTAAAATCTAACCATTCTGATTTGAGAAATATTTTTAAATCCCAATGAAGATAATATTTTCTGAATGAGCTCTGGTGGCAGGTCCATCAGGTTAGTTGTGAAAGTTTTTGGGGCGGGCAGCAAGGCGACACATTTAGATGTGCTGGCGTGTGGGGACGAGCCTCCCGGGAGAAGCGCGCTGGAGTGCCGTGTCACGCGAGGCACCGCTGCAGGCTCCGAGTTCGAGGGGCCAGCACCCTCGCTACACCCGCTGCCGCCCCCGACGCTACTCATTTGCCTCGTTGACACCATTTTAGCCAGCGTAGAGATTTTAATTCTGAAAATGAACTAATTTGTAGTTGCTACTTTCAATCGTCGATATTTCTAATAAACACCAAAGTCGCCGATGAAATTTTATTTTGAACATGAAATAGATACTTCTAAGGTTCGGATCGGAGCATACTAATTACAATGAACTCATTATTTTCACTCGTTTAAAATAAATTACTTTTGGAGAGCATCGCGTAAATTCTAAGATGGTGGCCATGGGTGGCTAGATTGGACCTAATCACTGGAGTTATTTTTACAGTATTTGAAAACACAATCTATAGAAAATGTTGTATTTTATAAAACTAATCACCTAATCAAGAGTTCATACACATTTTATTAGATTTTAGTAATATGAACAACTTCAATTGAAATAACCAAACTGAAGCGCAGTAGAAACGCTACGCTTTTTGCTTTCACAAAAAGTTTTTTGTTGGTTGGTTTGGTATTGGTTTTGCTCGGTTGGCATTGCAATAGGGTTGCTAGCTAATAAACACTGATGTGATCGAGTAGAAATCACGAACTCGAACTTATTTTCACTTTACATTTTTTTTATTAAGTTGTTTCATGTGTACATCGAGTTATGGTAATGCACAGAACCTTAAATTCCCGTAAGACCTTGCGTAGATCGTACGGTTGATACGGTTACCTACATAGTTTTTTTGCAACTCACTAAGGTAACTACCAGCAAAACACCCTTAACTCCTTTTTCTTAATAGTAGACCAGGTAAATGTGACAATTTATATGTATGCAAGCATTTATTTCAGTTTCAGAAACTTTTTTGAGCTATCTTTCTTTACACTGTTTACATCTAACTCAATAGGGTATTTTACACTATGTAAGGAAAAATATAAAAATGTTTGTTCATAATAGATTTCGAAAAAAGTAAACAAGAAACGTCGATATTTATTCATAAAATTGCAATTTTAATTTTATAATTCCATTTTAAAAATCGTCTTTTCTAATCTGTTTTTCAAATGTCTAAAACGCCATTCGCCATATTGGATCCCGCCGTGACGTCATTCCGATAGCAAACAATCTACTGAAAATAAGTTGTGCGCTGTTATTTTGATAAATTTACGAGTTATTTACACGTTTGTAGACTTCTAGCCTTTATTTCACTATGGAAGACGGTTTTGTGAAAGCAGAAAGTACAAATCTGCCAATGGTTAATACTTTAATGGTGGCGAAATTTTTTCTCATTTTTACATCACTTGGCACTTGAATTCATAATTTTTGTGGCGTTTTTACACTTGTATTTTTGCATTCAGGCACAAGACACCAATGATAACTCATTATTTTCACGAATCTTATTACTTGGTCTTTCGCAGTCGTATTGTTTACTAACCGAGTGACGTCACGAGATGAAAAAGCATGGCGGCTAGCGTTTCCGCGCGAAAATTCAAAATCATAAATAAAAAACAGATTTTAGGGCGATTTTCGGTTTTAAAAAAAATTAACAAAATTTTTACTAGTTCATTACGATCTCGGGATTAATTTAAAACAGTTTTTAAAAAATGGTGTAATACCCTATTGTTTCAATTGTAAATACTTACTAGTTTTAATTTGTTTCTATTCATCATCATCATCATCATCATCAACCTATATTAGTCCACTGCTGGACATAGGCCTCCCCCAATGAGCGCCATTGCGCCCTGTCTTCAGCTTGACGCATCCAGCATCTGCCAGCAGTCTTTCGCAGATCGTCATCCCACCTGGCCGGAGGGCGTCCTACGCTACGTTTACCGAGTCGCGGTCTCCACTCAAGAACACGTTTACCCCAACGGTTGTCGGTTCTTCGCGAGATATGGCCGGCCCATTGCCACTTCAGCTTGCTAATTCTTTGAGCTATGTCGATAACTTTGGTTCTCTGTCGGATGTATTCGTTACGAATTCTATCCTTCAGAGAGACTCCGAGCATAGCTCTTTCCATAGCTCGCTGGGCGACTTTGAACTGGTGGACCAGCCCTACCGTGAGTGTCCACGTCTCTGCTCCGTAGGTCATTACGGGTAGGACGCACTGATTGAAAACTTTCGTTTTCAAACATTGCGGTATGGATGAAGAGAAGACTTGACGTAGTTTCCCAAATGCTGCCCAGCCTAGCTGGATCCTCCTCTTGGCCTCCTTCTCAAAATTGTTTTTACCTAGCTGTACAATCTGCCCAAGGTAAGTATACTCGGAAACAATTTCAAGAAGGTGACCATCAACGACTATCGGTCCCGGAACAATGTGGCCATTGATCATGACTTTGGTTTTATCCAAATTCATGCCAAGACCGATACATCGCGAGGCTGAAGCTAGGCCGTCCAGCATGTGGGTCAGCTCCTCTAGCGACTCCGCCATTACGACTATGTCATCAGCGAATCGAAGGTGTGAGATGTAATCGCCGTTTATGTTAATGCCCTTACCTTTCCAGTCCAGCGTCTTAAACATATCCTCCAGTGCGCTCGTGAACAGTTTCGGGGATATGACATCCCCCTGTCTCACTCCTCTGCGCAATTGGATAGGTTTAGACTGCTGGTCCTGTACTTGGACACTCATAGTGGCAGCTTCATAGAGACACCTCAGCACTTCGATGTAACGATAGTCTACTTGGCATCGCTGTAAGGATTCCAGAACAGCCCAGGTTTCAACGGAGTCAAAGGCTTTCTCATAGTCCACAAAAGCGAGACACAGGGGCTGATTATACTCTTCGGACTTCTGTATAATCTGCCTCACTGTGTGTATGTGGTCTATGGTGCCATATCCTCCGCGGAACCCAGCCTGTTCCGGTGGCTGGAACTCGTCAAGTCTCCTGGCGAGACGATTCGTGATCACTCGTGAGAACAGCTTATAGATGTGGCTCAGGAGTGTGATGGGTCTGTAATTTTTAAGGAGAGTTTTATCACCCTTCTTAAAAAAGAGCACCACCAAACTCCTGCTCCACATCTTAGGAGTTCTCCCACTGTGGAGGACGGTATTGAAGAGGTGTTGTAGCTCCTGTATAACGGAGGCTCCTCCTGCCTTCAGAAGCTCTGAAGTTATACCGTCCTCACCGGGGGCTTTTCCATTTTTAAGCTGCCTCAAAGCTAACACGATTTCGTCTTGACTGATAATAATAATAATAATAATAATAATATAATAAATCTTTATTTTCAAAAACAGTGCAGAGGTACATTGTCTTAAGTTACACATTATACGAGTAAAATGTCAATGGAAAGTAGGTACCTTAAGTTAGGCTCTGTTCCTCACACTAGGACTAAAAAGGCCTGTATAGTGAGGTCACAGGGATTCACTGCCGGACTCTACATGACTAGGTTCTTCTGGACTAACTTAAAGATAGAAATGTAATTAATCTGATAGACTGTAATACACCTTATTTATAGTTAAGAGCTAATAAGCATAAATTTTTAATACATATTTTAGAAGTTTACTTCAATCAACATTATGTGCAAAGTAGTAGTATGTATCTAATAGCTAAGTACCTAGTAAGTAATAATTACACAATATTCAGACAAGTTGCAAGGAGTTACACCTCTCTCATGATATTTATTGCTTTTCTACTGTATTTGTTTTTCATACAATAGAGCAAAAATCATCAAATATCCTATGAATATAATATAAGTATATGTATATATACATACTTATATATATATATAAGTATGTATAGAGGCCGTGGTTGGACACCCGAGGACACCAGGCTCATAAGAGCCTGGGCAGCGGGGAACACCAACCACGGAACAGAAACAATAAAATGTGCATTATGTAATTTATGTAGGTAGGTATACATAGTGTTTTATTTAATTAATTTTAATAGATCTTCTGATTCCGTGTAGTTGAGATTTAGCAGGTAATTATTGATAGTTTTTTTAAGTTGATTATTATTAAGGTTGGCTATTGTGATGTCTTTACTTACTCGGTTGTACAACCAGGGACCAATTACAGATGGGCGTCGTTCCCCTAGCTTTGTTCGGGTACTTAAGGTCTTAAATATTTTGTCTTGTCGACGTTGATTTTTTAGTTTTTGTATGATTTCTTCACTAACAAGATGATGCTGTTTTCTTATTATTGCTTTAATAAATAGCTGCCTAATACTTAGGACAGAACAATCTTTGTAGAGCAGTTCTGTAGAGTATCGTCTAGGCTTAAAGGTCATTACTTTTAAAAGCGCTCGCTGCGCTCTTTCCAATTGAATTAGGTGAGATAAGGCAGCAGCTCCCCAGACTGGGTTACAGTAGGTCAGTATTGATTGTGCTAGACATTGATAAACACTCATTAATAATTTGATTGGAAGAACGTGTCGGAGCTGCTTAAACACACAAATAAGCTTTCTCGTGCGCCCTGATAGGTGTTTGATCTGGCTCACCCACGTTAAGTTATTGTCTAGGGTTATGCCAAGATATTTTATGTTATTTGTAGCCTCGAGATGTGTACATAAGCACGAGTCAGGGCTTTGGACTAGGCATGTAGCCTTGTGAATTTTTAGCTTTATTTGGTGTTTATGTTGTGCTCTCTCCCTTATAGTAAATTGAATGTATTTTGTTTTATTTGCATTTACGGTGAGTAAATTATTCCTTAACCAGTTTGACACCGTATACAACCCCTCATTCGCCTGCTGCTCTAGATCTTTCCACGATTTTGCATGAAAGACAAGTACAGTGTCGTCGGCATACGTGTACACTCTACCATTTTTTATATTGAGTTCACATAGGTCATTTATATAAATCAAGAACAAGGTGGGGCCTAATATACTGCCTTGTGGCACTCCGAAGGTAACATCTGATGTCTGGCAGTTCGTCGGTGTAGTGGCGTGTCAGGGTGGCTCTAGAATCAAGGTCGTCTCGTCGGGAACGAGGGGCATGTGCAGTGTACAGACGGCCATAAAAATCCTCTATCTCGGCTGAAATCTCCGGTTTCGACAGGACGGTCCTCCCATCGTGCGTTTTAAGCTTCGTCAGGTGGCTCCTGCCAAGCTGCTGAGTGAATACTTTGGACCCTCGGTTTCGCTCTATCGCCTCTTCAATGAGGCGTGTGTTGGAGCTCCGAAGGTCGCGCCGTACCATCTTCGCAATTCGCTTGTTCAGGTCTGACCTCTCTGCCGAAGACACTTGGGTGGTTTCCCGTCTTCTTGTCATCAGATCCAGAGTCTCATCCGAGAGTTTGGACTTCTTGCCAGTTCGCTGTTTTTTGCAGAACTTGATGCCCTCATCCCTCAACGTTTCGACCAGATTGTGTAGGCTCTCGTCATTTCTATTCAATAAATTACAATCAAGAAGAAGACATAATATTATTAGGTACCTATTAAAACTAGTTTTTACAATCGAAACAATTGATCCAACTGCAGCCGACGTTTGCAAACAATGTACCTAGAGGCTCACATAGAGGTAGCTCAACTGATCCATTTTAACAATTTTAGATTATAATAATTGATTGTAATTTTCTTTGTTCCTAAAGATTTATTTCTTAATATAAATATGACTGTTAATTCTTAACAAGCTGTGAACTTCACTTGTAAAAATTTCAGCCCGATATCTGTTCATTAGTGAATGCGTGAATAAGGAAAGGGACTCTAGATTGTTTGTGAACGTCGGCTGCAGTTGGATCAAATGTTTGTTACCCCTACCTAACCTGCATACATCCCTCCATCCATCTATCCATCTAAACTTTCGTATTCATAATTTTGTGTAATTTCTTCTGTACAATAAGCCTGGTTGTCCTAAATATTTACATGTTACAGTCATACCAGCAGTTCACACTCATCGATGCACCCCAAGACCCCTTCAGCCCAACAGGACGAACACGAGTGTGTACATGGTGCGCTCGTCTTGCCTCAGGGTCGCGTATATGTTTTCGTTCATTTCTCTGTCGCTGGTGGGATATTGGTAAACAAGTCGCGAGTGTGTATTTAATAGTGTACATAATGTAAGTACATGAAGCCTCTCGATGACCGAAGAACCGAACGAGCATCCGAGTCGTCACTCACAAAACGATGCTGAATACTGCGTTCCAGTGAGACGTCTCGACGAGTGTATACTGCCTTGACACTTCGGAAAATAATGACAGCTTGACTTGACAGTTGATTTGATTAGTTTTTTTATGTTAAGTTTTGCCAAGAAGAAGTTGATTTTGAAGGTAATAATTAACTGCGTGATTATTGTGGAAATAAAGAAAAATAATTCATTAGTGATACTGTGCGTAAATCCATCCTATAATTTTACATGGAAATAAATAAGTGAATGAAAATTACATGCTCACAATATCTTTTTAGAACAAACATGACCATTTGTTGATTTTAGATTATCTCCATGGAAGGCATTATTTGAATAAACACAGTTGACTACCACGTTTTCGCCTAAAGCCCTTATAATGTATCCCCGCTGTGGAAGTAGTGGTTCTCTCCACAATATTCATCAAACTCCATCATCATCAAATCACAACTCGGGTAATTTATAATCAAATTCAATGTTGTGATAATAGTAACGTTTTAAAAGGTTGTTGCTCATTTATTTTACTTATTTTCCAGAGGATGAAGATGATAGTGGTGACAACAAGGCTTCAGCTCTGAGCTTCAAGGAACGCAGAAGGGAAGCACACACACAGGTCTAAGCCATATATTTGAAACTCAACCTTTGTACATTATAATCTACTTGATTAGCTGAAGGAAATTAAAGAACTACTCAAGAGCATAAAACCTACAAATGCTAGATATTGCTTTTATGAAGCTAGTTTCTGGATTTATTACTTCTAGTTCTTAACCCGCTGATACTCAAGAATAAAACCTAAAAATGCTAGATACTGCTTTTATGAACCTAGTTTCTGAACATTCTACATCGAGTTTGGCTAGTGTATAGTTCTTAACCCGCTGACTATATGTGCTATACAGTGGACTAAGCATAGTAAGCATCCTACATAGACCCATCAGGCAGTGGCGTAGCGTGCCATCTCGGCACCTGGGGCGGGAGACCCATTTTGCCGCCCCCATTCTATAGGTGCTTAATTAAAATTAAATTTCACATGTAATGAGATACTTACCTTTTATTGAAGTTAAAATAGGATGAGCGGTTTTACAAGCGGACTCTACGGGCCTTACGAGCAGAGTTTCTTTTAAGCTTTAAGTTGGTATTCAGAGTGCCTTGGACATTCGGTGATCAGATCCGGTATTGAACCTGTTGATCACTGAGACCTCTGAATATGTGCTTGCTATCCGTCATGATGAAGTCGATCTCATTTTTTGTCACAGTATCGGGGCTTCGCCATGTCCACTTCCGCTGGGGCTGTTTCATTAAGAAAGCCCCTCTTTTTCAAGGAAGTTGACAAGCATTTGCCCCCTGTGATTCCTACCTCCATAACCATGCTGGCTTAATTGAGATTCGTAACCAGTATGGATTCCCACCTTGCCGTTAAAGTTCCCCATAACAACGTTGAAGTGAGTCTTAGTGGTGTTGTGTAAGGCTTTGGATTTTGGCTTTTGTCTTCGTACATATCCTTCACTTCATCATCCGAGTGTGCCGAAGTCGGTGCGTTGACCTGAATTACCTTCATGCTATACCGCTTGGATAGCCGAAGGAGAGATTTTTTGAACGTTGCTAGAGAGGGCCTTATTGACCAGGAAAGCTACGCCCCCTGGGATGTTTTAAAGATAAAGATGAAGATCATTTACTTGCAGAAACATGTGTTATTGATTTATGATAAGATTTTTCAGGTACCTATGTTGGTATCAACATGTTTTACCGATTTCTGTGTACAAATTTTGTCAGATGGCATGCAATTTTATGTCAGTAGGTAACTAAAGTAATAATTTTATGATTCTTAAAATTGAACACGTAAAAAACAAAAAAGTTAAAATTTATTATTTAGAAAGTCGTCAATTTTGTAGTAACATTTTTCAGTTAACAATTTCTTTAATTTGTTTTTAAATTCACAATCATTAAGTTTCTTTTTTTCGTATCAACCTCGTGAAAGTAGAGAAGATGGCCCGAGTCTAGTGTTACGGTGTCCTCTCTCTCTCTACGGACTTCACATAACCCGAGAACATGCCATTTAATGTTCTCTAACTCCACTTCCAACTGCGCTAGATGATGGTCAAGCCTCAGAGTGCGTCCGTAGGACGTTGCCAGGGTCAATTTTGGAATCATTTGGTAGTCTAGGGCCCGGTGATTCTTAGCACCCCCTGCCCCGCCGTTACCATGGCCGCTGCCATGGCCAGGAATAGCGAGGCGGCCGGGAACTGGGGGCCATTTTTTGGCGTTTCTAATCATTGGGAGTAATGCCCATAATCCCCACGCTGGGCATGCGGGTTGGGGATCGCAGTTTTTGCTGTGCTGAAGAGGTTGTTCTGCAGGGGCGCTGTTGCCCACCCCCGGTGTGTCCCTTAGTCGCCTCTTACGACACCCATGGGAGGAGTTGGGTGGTGCAATTCTAAGCCGGCACCACACGGCCTACAGTTTAGTTTTGGTGAAATCTGACCTTTGTCACCATTTTGAGATTATTGTAGTACTAGCTTCTAAGTGAGATTAAATAAGTTACAAAGGCTATTAAGAGACTGTTTTAGTTTTAATTAAGATTTTTAAGTTGTTTTGAACACTGTTTTGTGCCTTATATGAAGTAATATTGAATTGTGATATTATTCTACAATTGCTTTTCTAAAATTTTGAAAACTTTAATTAGATTAGAAACAAACAAGTTTTTTTTTCCGGCGGCGACTCGCCGCCCTCGCGGGCTGCCGCCCGGGGCGGGCCGCCCCCTCCGCCCCACCCACGCTACGCCACTGCCATCAGGCCAAATCATTGTGTTCATAAGAATGTTCTTTGACAGGCAGAACAAAAAAGGAGAGATGCTATAAAGAAGGGATATGACTCTCTTCAAGAGCTGGTCCCTACTTGCCAACAAACTGATGCCTCAGGTTACAAACCCAGCAAAGCAGCTGTGAGTATTTCTGCCCTTTTCTTTCTTTTCCTGCATAAATAGATATCATACTTAGAACATTTGTAGGATATAGAGCCTTTATCCTGGTAGAAGTATTATCACTACATAGTATAAAACAAAGTCGCTTTTTCTGTCCCTATGTCCCTTTGAATGCTTAAATCTTTAAAACTACGCAATGGATTTTGATGCAGTTTTTTTTAATAGATAGAGTGGTTCAAGAGGAAGGTTTATATATATACTTATAATAAAACCGTGCAAAGCCGGGGCGGGTCGCAAGTAAACCATAAGAAATAAAAAATTCTTGTCAGGACTTTCCAACTTACAATATTACAACAATATGCATGATGTAATCTATCCGATGTGTGGCGGTGGGCGAAGGTCCGACTGCGACGCAGGAGGTTGCGGGTAGGGTTACCATCAGACCGGATAAATCCGGTCTAGACCGGATTTTAAACGTACAGACCGGACTCCGCCCGGATTTCATTCGAGACCGGACTTTTCGTGATGCCAATAACTAGCAGGCGCCGCCGCTACCGCGCAAGTCCAAATTAAAACTAGGGTTGTTGCGAATATCAGCATCAGCATCCGCTGATGATCAGTATTGATTTAAACATCAGCATCAGCATCCGCATTGATCGATGCTGATTTTCAATGCTGATGTTCACTTGCACTTAAAAGCACTTAACATATCGCAAACGGATCCCTAAATCGAAAAATTGATTTCAACTAGGTATGAATGACTCAAAATAATGTTTTTTTTACATTTGAAAGCAAATCTAAGCGACTAAAATAACGTAACTATTGGCAATACAGCAAATCGAACTACTTACTACTAAGAGTAAACATCATTTCTGACATAGAATTGACTAGTTGCGCCCCGCTGCTTCGCCCGCATGGAAATTTGTCAAATTTCAGAAATTTATTTCACGCCTCCTTTCGCAAAAATAAAAATTAAAAAATTTAAATACCGTGTTTTGAGTAAATTGAACCAAGGAAAAATATTTTTCCATACAAACTTTACCACCCTATTTAACCCCTTCAGAGGCTAAAATTTCTAAATTTTAATTGCCTATGTGCTAGGTCCTAAACTATCTACGTAATTTCATTTAAATAACTTAAGTAGTTACGGAGATTACCTATAACAAACATTCACACAGACTTTCCCATTTATTATAATAGTATGTTAGTAAGATTATATCCTGAAAAAAAATCTAATTTAGAAAAAAAACTATGGAGCTCTTTCCAAGATTTTGAAAAAATATCAGGTTTTTTTTTAATTTTCATCTTTAGAGAGGAGGCTTAGTAACAAGATCCTGAAAACTACGTTTTTTTAAATTCAGTTCACAAAATGATGTTCCCTGTGCACTTAACCTTCAAAAAATGCAAGATTTTTCGAGACTCGGTTCACCACCTACATTAAGTAAGCGTGGAACACTATGTTTGCGAGCCCAACACGCACTTGGCCAAAATCAGCATCAGCATCAGCATTCGCTGATGTGAAGATCAAAAATCAGCATTAGCATCCGCTGATGTGTCAAAAAACCGCATCAGCAACAACCCTGCTTCAAACATCTGAATGATGAATTTTGTGTAGTGAAGAATTTTACAGTGAAATTTCTACTAAAAAAGATTTTTAAAAGCTGTTGTTAGTGGACAGAAATATAAGTACAAATAATATTGTAGTAAAGTACCTATAATAAAACGTATTTATAATCTACGAAGTTTTATTTTCAGCCAAAGACCGGATTTTTTTACACAAATCAGGATTTTCTAACACTTGGAACCGGCTTTTCGATTTAAAGCCCTGGTAACCCTAGTTGCGGGTTCGATTCCCGCCTCGGAACAAATTTGTGTATGATCTGCTGAAATTTGTTCTGTTGGTCTGTGTGTTCAATATGTATAATAAATAATATCTATCTATGTATATAATGTATTAAATATACCAGTTATCTAGTACCCATAACAAGCTTTGAGTAGCTTACTTTGGAGCTAGATGATGCTGTGTGGATTGTCCAGCATTATTTTTTTTTTTTTAATTTATCCACCTTGTTATGTTTGTGTGCTGTTCATATGTTTTGATGGCATTCATTTGTGTATCAGAGCAGTAGATATAATTTGAAGAACTCTGTGGTAAAGAGGGTGATGGTCTGCCTGTGACATGGGAGGTTGTGGGCTGGATTCTTGCCTCGGGTTTGCCAAATGTTTGTATGATCTTTAGATATTTGTTCTGGGTGTTCTGGGTATATTCTATGTATAGTAAATATACCTGTCCATGTAATAAATAATGTGTTAAGTATATCAGTTATTAAAGTATCCATTACAATTGCTCTGCTTATATAGGGGCTAGATGATGCTGTATGAAATGTCCAGCTTTAGTTATTATTTCGTAATATGTTTATCTAAGTGGTTTTGAAAATACTTTTATTACACTTTTTTGTTTGTTAGCTGCTGATAATCTTTTGCTAACTGATATCATGAAGCTAAAAGTATGTACATTGCTATCTTTTGTCTGCAATCGGGGGTGATAGTTTATCTATACTTGTCTGGCCTTGATGTTGAGTTGTGATGATAATAATTCAAGTGATTTGTTTTCCTTTGGAAACCTCTTTAAGCATTGTTCTATACCTTAAATTCCTCAATTTTTTCTTTAGAACCTCAAATGTCACAAAGACCTCATGAACAAAGCTGTTACATGATAATCAATTCTCTCAGAAACAAATCCCTTTGAATTTAGTATGGTTGGGATGCTTCCCAACAAACTCAATAAATTAATAATGCTGGATATATAGCCCCAATCTAAGCAGAGCTTGTGGTACAGGTACTTAATAACTGACATACTTAATACATTAAATGCAAAGAAAATAATTATGGTCCTAACTTAAACCTTAGATAACATGACAACTATAGAAGAAACAATATTCCAGGTACTTCAAAAATCCATAGACTACATCCAATACTTGCTACAACAACGTCGTCGTCAAGAGGACGAACGAAACGCCTTACGCAAAGATGTGGTGGCGCTGCGCATCATGCAGGCGAACTATGAACAGATTGTGAAGGCGCAGCATTCAGTACCTGGGATGAACGAGCAAAGGCTGAGTGATCAGGACAAGTTCCAAGTGGTGAGTTTGATACTGATCACTACATAGTATAAAACAAAGTCGCTTTCTCTGTCCCTATGTATGCTTTAATCTTTTAAACTACGCAACGGTTTTGATGCGGTGTTTTTAATTGATAGGGTGATTAAAGAGGAAGATTAATACGTATAATAAAACCGTGCGAAGCCGGGGCGGGTCGCAAATTTAGTAAGTTCAGTAAGGCAATAATTTGATGTTTACCAAAATAAAAAATAGGCCACGTTTGAGACGACTCGCGCATGAAAGGTTTTATTCTATTTGTTCACTACAAGGATACAAATAAAAGGAATTAAAAATCTTCAAATAGGTGTCAATAGCGAGAAAAAACGTACAACGATAAAACGTACAGGCGAGTTGCAATTATAACTATACTCCATGATAGGGTATCATGGAGTATAGTTATAATTGCAAAACTAGACTTCGACTATGGTTAATACTGGTACTCAGATTTGTCTTCTTTAATATGCTTGTATTATACATACATATAAACCATCCCCTTGAATCACTCTGTCTATCGATGAGTAGATCTAAGCGTACATACTTATACTACGCGGAAAGCTACCTTGCTTTATTCTATGTAGGTAGAGATATACTTTACTTACTATATTAGATTCCTTTATCAAAAGTTTATTACAGTTCCAGGGGATAATGGACAAGTTGTATGAGTCGTTTGAATCGGTGCCAACCCGAGACTTCGCGGAGTTTTCAGCGGGCGTATTCAACTGGCTGGAAGAGTACTGCAAGCCTCAATCTTTGAGGACCATGGTGCACGGCGTCTTGAGGGAACAGAACTATACACCTTAAGGTGTAGACTATAAGTTACATTTTATTAAGTAGTTTTAGGGAAAGGCGCATGGGCTTTTGGAAAGTTGCAAGTATGTCGAAAAATATTGGGGTGGGCTGAAGTTTTCTTTCAGTTTTTATTTAAAAAAAGTAACGGTGTCTATGAAATATTGCGTTCTTTCATTCACTCATCTGTGGAAAATTATGAAATTTGAGAGGCGTGGATGTGATAAAAAATAAAATAATTGTAGAGATTTCTTACTATAACTCTACTACTTAATACCTAAAAATTGCTCCAAATATTCCATTGATTCGAAACATGGGTTCTTACATCGTTAAGATGCAAGAATGTTTCTAGAGTACTTATAGAGAGATTTCTTACTATAACTCTACTATTAATACCTACAAATTTCTCCAAATATTCCATTGAATCGAAACATGGGTTCTTAAATCGTTAAAATGCAAAAATGAATATATTATCTATATTTAGTATCTATTTTATGAGATCTAGGTATTGTGTCGAGGTGCAATGCCTGAACAGAACAGCTTGCCAAAAGCCTGTGCGTAGATTATCACATACCATCAAATATTATGATTTTTATGATCACGATGGACCTATGTAGATATTAATTTAATTAATCACACATATCATAAACATATTTCAATAAGAAAGTTATAAACTTATGAAATATTTGCAATAACACCTTGATAACGAAAGAAAGGTACACATTTATTGTAAAAATCATTACTTTTAAAATATAAATAATAAAATACTGTTGTCTATCCATACAACTGTTATTCTTATATATATTAATTTTAAAATAATGCTTTATATTTTTTTTATAGTCTTTTACACCTAGGAAGCGTTCCCTGACAGATGGAATGCGTTTCATTTCAATTGACTAGGATTTTGGCAAATTGAAATTTCTAAAATTCAAACAATTTTTATTTCATTTCAAACATATGAATTAAGCTACAGAAGTATAGCACGCCATACAAATTATCCAAAAATAAATTTATTTTAGCCTCCACGCGTAATAAAAAATAGAAAACAATTATTTTATGAAATCCGAGGCAATTTGTTTTGCGTAGAACGGAACGTAATAGAGTTGAGGCAAACAAATATTATTCCGGCAAATCTATAAATCGATTATCGCAAATTAAAATCGTAACTTTCTACATCATCATTTTAAAATTTTATCACGGAAGACCTATGATTATTGTTGTTTATTTGTTATTCATTTTCAATTACCTACCTATCTGCTGATATTATTACTGTCCTATTTCTAGGTTATGACGCATTACCTATTGGAAATGCAGATTTTTCCAATTGTTTTCATTTATATAGACCTAATTTTAGGTTTTACTTTGTTAAAGTCATTTAAAATTAATGAAAATATTTTACGATTAATCGATTTTCGTTACTAAATCAAGTCAAAAATCGAATCAAATTTTTACGATTACACTTAGCTCATTTCTATAACTGTCAAACTGAAACGTCACGGAACGCTTCATATGTGAAAAGGACTATAATAATCCTTTCATACCTTTCACTATCAAATAAAGTGACATGTCAGTATAAACCAAATAAAATAAAACAACGGGCTAAATAAGACAGGTATATTTAATTTACTTTCTATTGATACATAATACCTATTTAATATTATCAGAGGTTCTAGTTAACATTTTTATTTATTACATTTTAAAACATGTCTATGTATTTTTATTATAAACAATTATTACTGTTATTACCCTATTTATAACTTGACTGTTACTTGATACATTACGATTAAGTATATCACAATATAAAATTGTTATTAGATGCTATAAAAAAGGATCAAAATGTAAAACTATGTAAAGTGCCTTGAATGAAGTGTTAAATATATTTTCATACGTTACTGAAAACCGAATTTGATTAAAATAAAACACAAATACCCACACTTCTCATTTATAAGACATGAAGAATAAGATATGCCTATAGAAACACATAGCATAGCTGTATAGTACCTTATGTAGTAATATCGTAAAAACCATGTTTGCCTGTAGGCAGGGTCTCTCTAATAGCTTAAGGATTTTACAAAATCATTGGTTTGTCAGGAATACATTTAATAGAAAATTTCAGCATTTCCCGGAATATTATGAAATCCCTAAAAGTTGATCGATGTAAATTTTTGTTTTCATAGAGTCCTAAAACTAGACGGCTGATCGTACATAGAATGATGAATAGACATTCGACATTGTCTACATTAAAATACCTAGATAATATATTCTATAATATTTCGGTGGGTGACTATAATACATTCTGTAAGTTTTCGGTTATAATACTTATAATAATAAGCACTAGTATTTAGGTCGGTAAGTAGATATAAAACATAGATTATAGCCTAATAATAAGTACAATTACTAGAAGCTCGTCCTTACTCTTATTTTACATAAGTAGTATCATCATAAACTGGACTAGAACTATGTACAAAATACCTAGGCGTTTTGATAACGTCTTGGTAACGCGCGTTTTTGAATCAGGTCCGATTCTACACACTCAAACGCCCGATTATAAAAATTTAAGCGCTTGAATGTGTAGGAATGCATCGGTACCAACTCGCTCATAACATCACAAAATCACAAATAGCCACGTACACTCAGCTACAGACTAGTTCTCGCTAGACGGCAGTGTTATTCGACACATCACGTCTTAGCATTCGATTATAAAACACTTCAGTAGTATCCAATGAAGAGGAAAAATACGCAGTATTTTTAAACCCTTTCACTCTCTGTCGGTTGTGACAACAAGGTCACATCGCCCATAGGGTAGCTCTCATTCCTCCTACATGCCACATTCTTAGCTCGTTCTCTCGGAGTGCCACAACAGAGTCTCTTCAACACACACGCGTAGCACATGAGCAGAGAGAACATCAGCAGTAGGCCGACTATCACGGTAACTACGAGTAAAATTCGAAGTTCCCCGTTGGTTTCGGCGGCCGCTCCGCCGGAATTGCGCCCCATTGCGAATCAGTGGAACGTCATCTGAAAAGATAGTAAATGTCAGTCATTTATCTATATTAGCTTTAGACCGTTGATAATTTTAAATAGTCCAAAAGATAATCGGAAATTAGGCAGCTTCGTAGGTTAACTTTGATGTTTCATATATAAAACTTGTGTCAAAAGCCAAACCGTTTAAAATTTAACTAATTGTTGGTGAATTCTTTCATAAGTCTGGTACTCAAAAAAAAACTCAAAAGCTCATCTAACTATTCTACATTTTGCTGTGTGAAAATGATAGGTACTTATTTATTAAGGCAACAAAGATGTTCATATGTTTAATCTGTTCTTCTGTATTTAAAATCCAAGCCTCGTAACAAGATTATATGTACCTAAAATTATAAGTACTAAACGGATAGTTAGATGGGGTAAAATTGATTGGCCGTAGCAGCTACTATGTGTTCGTAGTTAGACTAATTTAGTGTTCGCAATGAGCTGCTCGGTGTACTAGCTCCTAATCAAAAATTGGTAAATTGCTGCTAGTGCTGCTACGCTGTAGCTGGTTGCTACGAACATTCTACGGTGGCGCTGACTGCTACGCTGGAGCTAGTTGCTACACACATTCTACGGTGTAGCTGGTTGCTACGCATATCTACGATGTAGCTGGCTGTTAAGCCGCGTACAGACTGCTGTAACGTAACATGCAATATAACACGCAATTAAAGAATTAACCGTCCACACTGTCGCAACGTATCATGCAATGTAACAAAAAGCCCATAGTGTGGACGCCTTGCGCGCACGAACCGCGCACACTACGCGCACGAACAGAGCATTTCAACTCGTGCGCGCCGCGATCCGCCATTTGTCGTTTTTTTCGCCGAACACAAAGGGGCGCACAGTGTGCGCGGAGCGCCAGTGTGGACGGGTTGTTTACTCAAACGCGCGCGAACGTTGGAAGAATGGAAAAAAACACAGCTTGGTACAGCAGAGCCGTTTACGTTACGTTTTTTTTTTCATATGATTGATGATAATCATTGAAGCATCGACAATCATCGTAGCCAGTAATAATCACTACATAGTATAAAACAAAGTCGCTTTTTCTGTCCCTATATCCTTATGTCCCTTTGAATGCTTAAATCTTTAAAACTACGCAACGGATTTTGATGTGGTTTTTTTTATAGATAGAGTGATTCAAGAGGATGGTTTATACGTATAATAAAACCGTGCGAAGCCGGGGCGGGTCGCTAGTTTTATAATAAATTATCTCCGCGTGTTCTCGGCAGACTGAACTATGTTCGCCGCGCGCATGCCGGAAAAGATGCGAACACGTACGTGCTCAGTTCGTGCGCGCGCCGCGTCCACACTTATGAAATGCTCCTTTCATGTTACATTGCACGTTACGTTACAGCAGTCTGTACGCGGCTTTACGCTTTAGCTGGTTGCTACGAACATTCTACGGTGTCGCTGACTGCTACGCTGTAGCTAGTTGCTACGCACATTCTACGGTGTAGCTGGCTGCTACGCTGTAGCTGGGTGCTACGCACGTTCTACGGTGAAGCTGACTGCTACGCTGTAGCTCCCCCGAACCCCGAAGAAAATTTTCCATTGGCCTCGAAATAAGGTTAAACAATTTCTTGCTTCATACTAGAAATAGGTACCTAGGAATTGTCCTCTTACATCTTCTACGTATATACCTACTATTGTAACTATTTTCACACGACCGCTATTGAAAAGATCTTTGCTCCTGTAATTTATAAGGATTAGAGGGAAACGGGCGCCCGCCCACGTAAGACTATCTAAGTACAGTCAGGTGCTAAAATATGAACACTCCCAAGGTTTCGATTTGACTAAATTTACTGTAGCTTTAAACGCCAGATCGTGGAATCAAACATAGCTAGGCCGCTTACAAAACGACGCTGATTTGTTGGAAACCGCTCATCATCATCAGTACGTCTACCTGTTGAATGTTATCACTACTATAAAACAAAGTAGCTTTCTCTGTCCCTATGTCCCCACATCCCTATGTATGCTTAAATCTTTAAAACTACGCAACGGATTTTGAAGCGGTTTTTTTAATAGATAGATTGATTCAAGAGGAAGGTTTATACGTATAGTTAAACCGTGCGAAGCCGGGGCGGGTCGTTTATAATAACTATAAAAAAGGGCAAAATAAACGGATTTTCTTTCTTTTCTTCTGATATCATTCAATGATCCCCATAAATTAAGTAGGTACTGTTTCTACGATCTTGTGGCGTCTTATAAAAAAATATGATAATGCTGCTGGCAATTGCAATAAGTACACGTTATAAAAATGTGAAATAGTGATAAATTAGGAGTGTATGTATAATTTTCGCAGCTGACTGTAGACAGTTGTCAACTTAATTTCACGCGCTGCTTCTATTTGAACCTATTTCATATCATAAATTACTTACGTGACATAAAATCTGCAAAAGGTACAATTCAATTTTATGTAGGTAGTTATAAAGTATCCTATACAAAGTTATAGGCAGAATAAAGTTATTGCTGAGTACCTACCTACCTAGGGGATTTTGTTTTGTTCCAATTTATATATTCTGTCGTTGTTGTTTGTTATGTATTTTTACTTAATATTTAATTCATATTCCGGTTCTGCGTGTGCTTTCACTACATAGTATAAGACAAAGTCGCTTTTTCTGTCCCTATATCATTATGTCCCTTTGAATGCTTAAATCTTTAAAACTACGCAACGGATTTTGATGCGGTTTTTTTTAATAGATAGAGTGATTCAAGAGGAAGGTTTATAGGTATAATAAAACCGTGCGAAGCCGGGCCGGGTCGCTTGTAACTTATAATTACCAGTTATGGAAGTTTATGTTCTCCTTCTCTTGGTTTACTTCCTACGTAACATATTATTATTCTTTTTCACTCTTCTACTAGTGGACAAAAAATAGATACATACTTATAAGAGATAATCAATTAACATTCTGTCTTATTTGATAGGTAATTATTTCTAGTTTAAAATTGGACTTGTCTTAGTTAATTTGAAGCCTAAAGAAGTAAAGTTATTTATTTTTGGATTCTTACAATATATATTCTATATTCTTATAAGTTATTCTTTTACTTGCTATGAATAGGTCGTAGTAGGTATATACACAAAAGACATTTAGAAGCTCGCACTTTGGTAACTTTTGTTTTAAAATCCATAAAGCTATCCCCCATATCCGTACAAATGCAATCTCGAGCTTTTACTCAAGGGCGCGTCAAGTTTTATCCAAACGCGTTCTAATGAATTAGACCTAACCTAGCTCACGTTAGGTACCCACTTTAGTTTTGGTTTAGATATCGGATAAAAATACGTGAGGCTGTAAGCACCTCATTTTGAAAATAATTTAAGTATTTCATGAGAACGTAAAATGTGATAAATCCACTCTGAAGACGATCCATCATCCTGTTTTATGCCCACAATAGTAAAATAAACGGGGTCAGGCGTCTCGGCTTCTATAGGCCGCTATTTTATAGCTTCCCCAGATTCCAGTGTGTGGCGTAAAGTATGTTCGTTTATTTTCAAGAACTCAACGAATTAAGGATCTCTCTTTGAGAGATACATACTTATAAATAAATAAATGAAACTGAACACAGCATTATCTAGCCCCGAGCTAAGCAAAGCTTATGCTATGACTACTGATATACTTACAAATTCTGAATAACGTATATCTATAAATATTTTTATTTTATGTTTTTTCACGTAGAAAACGTGCAAAAATTAAAAGCATTATTGAAAGCATTTGCACAAAAACGACGCAAAAACTTCTATTTCAGTATCGGTTCTAGTGTGAGTAGGTATTCGTGAGCCTGTGAGTAGGTATTCGTTGCTTAAATTCTTTTTGTACGTTTCCTATGAAAGTAAACATTTCCGATAGCTAACAGTGACTTATCGATTCCAATGTTTGCTCTTTGGCTGCTAGCCCTGGAAGCTAAACCGATCAGTCAATGCGTACACGTCATACAAGCCGGCAAAACAGTCTTCTATTCGTAGCACTTCTATAAAAAGCTCGTCGTTGGGTTTCTTGAGCTTGAAAGTTTGCAATTATCAAATACATTTTGTATTAAAACCTCCCAAAATTAAGTTGATAAGGCAAGTAGGTACCTACGGGCTTATTTGCTACGACGATGTTTGATGTTTACTTAAATTGTTGAAATTTCCCGTCATAATTGCTTATCATGTTAATTACGAAATAATAATTTAAATTCTTTTGTTTGCAAATCCAGTAAAGAGAGGATATAAATATCGAAAGAAAACAAATCTGCTCCACACGTAATCATTAAAGGAGTAATAGCCTCGGTAAGAAATCTCAGGTAAGAAACCTTTGTATAGAGCCATTGTTGCCAACACAAAAAGTCCAAGAAGCTGCGAGCTTCCGTAATGAATGGAGGAAAATCCCAGATTTTCCTGTAGGAACATACTTTTTCTTTAATTTAAAATCGAGTACAATGGATTAAAAAAACTTCAAAAACTAGAGAAGATATTTTCCAGTCTTCTCTAATTCTGGGACATACCTACAGTTTTTTTTATCTATATTTATCAGCTTTATTAATGTAATTATATGTTATAACTAGTATCTGCCTGTGGCTTTGCAATGCTGATGAAAAGTAGACCTTGTTTTATTCAAGGGTTACGTTCAGTATTTTTCCGTGAAAGAGTAACAAACATCCATACATACAAACGTTTGCGTTTATAATTGAATTAAGGAACACAGCACTAAGACAACACGCAGCCCTGGAAGGACCAGCACTGAACATACTAAAAATTATGAAGTTTGCCCTCAAACAAAAACCCTAAAATTTCATCACCGTTTTCTGTCTGACTGTACATTTTTCCAAAATCTGTAAATTCAGTTCAAAATATCTCAAAATGTTTGAAATGGTTTCCTAGGAACGATTTTCGGTAACTATAAAGGATAGGGTAACTGCCCTTACTGTCCCGTCTCTAAACTCCACTCTGTATGTCACAGAGTAGTTAAGCTCGTTAAAAAGGTTAACTTAATCACAGTAAATACGATTTAAGCAAGTAAATGAGTAATCTCGTAAGTTGCGTATGACAAGTGAGGCGCTCTGAAGGTATTTCATGTTTTTCATGAGTTTTTCATTAAAATGGATTGGGGTTTAAACGTTTATTGCCGTTTTCCAAGAAGTAAGAGACCCGCCCGTAATTACCAAGGTGTTTACGAAAAGCTGCAAGGCTACGTGGAAACCGCAAACACGGGAGGTAGGTACTGTGAAACAACTACAAAATATCCTCTCGGTTCATTTACCAAACACCCTTTGTGTTTGGTAAATGAAATGAATTGCTACGCCGAAGGGCTACGGTTCGTAGCAGGCACAAAGCCCGTAGCACGAGGTTTTTATGTACTAGGCATAATATTATTTGACGACCTATGTAGCGCGGAGGGTGAAAGTCCGCCCACGACGCCGCAGCTTGCGGGTTCGATTCCCGCCTTGGGACAAATATTTGTAGGATCTGCAAATATTTGTTCCAGGATTCTGGGTGTTTACTTTGTATATTAAAAATATCTATCTTTGTATCTGTATGTAATATATAGCATCTGTATTAAGTAGGTATATAAGTTATCTAGTACCCATAACTCAAGTTCTGCTTAGCTTGAGGCTAGATGTAGATTGTCCACCATCATTTAAATTTAATAAATTTGTCTAAGATCTCCCTTTTAATCCTCTCTCCTTTTTCCGTACCTACTCTCAACCGTAATTAAATTTATGAGTGTCGGGTTTGATTAAAAACGATCAAATTGCCATTTCAGTGTAACAGGGGGATTTTCAGTTTGATAAAATACATAGGTTTTTCATTTATGTGTGGATTCGATTATTCGACGATCTACACGACACGGGAAGATAGAAAAATATTAATTGGGATTTATACATTAAAGAGTTTAGAAAATTGAATGAAATACAGACAGACGACGTTATCTCGGTTTAAAGATTTTTTATTTCTCAAAGAACTCAACACAAAGCAGTTCACTTAAATGAGAAACACAAAGTTTTAGTTATACTTATAAATGCACTTAAGTAGGTTTCTACGTAAAATTACATCAGCACGTTAAATTTTAGCTATACCTACTAACCTAAAGTGTAATCTCAAACATATAATATTTTTATAAAAGTACCTTCAATAGTTTTGGGTACCTAATAATATTTTTCCTGAATCAGACTAACATTAAAAATAAGACAAACCTATAAAAATATCGTTAACGTTTGCATAAAAACATATAAGAAGCTACCAGAAAAATTAAGGATTGTAATGGAAACTTATTCGAAGTAAATGAAGATATTTAGTTTCTTTAAGATTGTTTAGTAGGGTCGTGGGAAAAAGTCGTTTTAAATTGTAGTAATTATTTACTTATAATGCTGACATATTTAATATGTCATTTAATCACATAGCATTAAGATCTTGTAATAATTGTATTCTGAAAATAAACGATTGATTCTGATACTGACAACCAAATTATACCGACCGATAAATAAGTCAAGGTGGGCCAATTTACAAAAATATTTACCTCTCCTTTACATAAAGGTAAGCTACGTAAAAAAAGCAGAAACATTTTTGCCGGTGGCTATGATCGGAATGTTTATGAAACGTAACATTCCCATGCTGACTTTGCCCGCAATTTTAGTGGAACAAACCGCTTCTCTACGTTTATACATGTGGGTAGGTTTCTTGTTTTACTCGAGACACTTAAAACTTTGATTGCACTCGCTTTTGTATACCTACGTAGTGCTTGTAGTTATAAACTAAACTAGCGACCCGCCCCGGCTTCGCACGGTTGTATTATAAGTATATAAACCTTCCTCATGAATCTCTCTATCTATTAAAAAAACCGCATTAAAATCCGTTGCGTAGTTTTAAAGATTTAAGCATTCAAAGGGACATAAGGACATAGGGACAGAAAAAGCGACTTTGTTTTATACTATGTAGTGATATTGCTGCTGCGCCCCAATCCTTTACCCGACTGAAAATTGATGAAATGTAGCCTCTTTGGATCCAGGCCTAGAACTAATAATACTTATTTAAAATTCAGTTTTATATTTAACTAGTGACTCGCCCCGGCTTCGCACTGTTTTATTATACGTATAAACCTTCTTCTTGAATCACACTATCTATTAAAAAAAAAGCGCATCAAAATCCGTTGCGTAGTTTTAAAGAGTTAAGCAAACATAGGGACATAGTGATATAGGGACAGAGAAAGCGACTTTGGTTTATACTATGTAGTGATAATAGCGCCTGTAACGTAAAAGTTTATAGAACATTGTGTTAAAAGTAAAAATAGTATTAAGGGCTTAAATTTTTCGACTACCATCTCAGCCCGTTTGCTCCCATTGCCGGGGTCCAAAGTTTTGGGTAGTGTAAACAATATAGAGATAAATTCTCACTTATTCCCCTTTAACCGACCGACTTCATATTAGTTGACGTGCCCCCAGTGAATCAACCTTTAACACGTCAGGGTCTAGTAATGAATTAACGAAGGCGACGGCGACGGGCGAAAATAATTGCCGGATAAAACCGACGACGTGAGCTGTTAATGGGTTGACATTACCTACTCGTTCATTGCTTTTCAACTTTTAAACTGAGTTGGCTTATTTACAAGCATAATTAAATTAACAAAATTCTTAATTTAAATCATGTTGTAACGGTTGGACTATGAAGTTTGCATAGGTTTTATTCCTTTTACAAATAACTGGCAGTTTCAAAGCAGTAATAAAGTTACGAGCTAAGAGCAAATACAGAGTAGGTAGCCTATCAGTAGGTATCAGTAGGTATAAGTACCCATAATTTAAACTTGTGAAAAATTAATTTCAAACTATTTCAACTCGCGATTCGTTGGCATACTAACCATTATTTAAAGGGCATTTTGTCGCCAAGATCACTGCAACGCGATGGAAACGTGGGGGAAATAACTTGATAAATACCCGATACCATTATTAAATATCAAAATAAAGTGATTTTAAACTATTATAGTAAAACGTTTTATATCGTCGTGATATTGACAAAAATATAACTGAATAAAGACAAAACGCTTTTCAAAATTCTTACATTGTGATAAATATACCCAATCTAGAGCGCTTAACACGCCTGTGTTATTGTTTTAAAATTCAAACATTTATTCACGATGTCTGATTACTAATATAACTGATTTATTAAACACATTTCAAATCCCGAACATTTCGGAAGTTCTTGTCCAAACAACCGTGTTCACGAACTAGAACCGTGTTTGTTCGGAGCGAGTTGGAAGTTGTGAAACGAACTTCAACCTTAAAATTTAATAGAGCAGTGCTTTTTCCGATTGGCTAACCTAACAGTAAAACTTCAGTTTATGTTGTTTGCGTTGCTAGCTGAATTCTGGCTCTGTTTTAGCGATAATAGCTGACAAAAACTTTTACCTTTCTTTATTCTATTCTTTCTATGAAACAAATACTTTATAGAAATAATAATGTACTTAGAATTTTGGTCTTATTTACCCTAAACAACAGTTAATTACCATTGCCGCAAAAGTAACTGAAGCTTTAATTACATCGACATCACATATGAGTAGGTTGAAAAAGGTGAAAAGGGTTCCATGAATATTTTTTGTGATACTTAGAAATGGCGCGGCGGGCGAAGGTCCGTCTGTGACGGAGTTTGCGTTTTCGGTTCCCGGCGTGGGAAAATGTTAGCACGATCTGCAAATATTTGTTCCGGGTGTTCTCTTTGTGTTATAAAAAACCTATCCATATAATTTAATAATTATATCTAGTTATCTAGTACCCATAACACAAGCTCTGCTGTGCTTGGAGCTAGGTGATGCTGTGGGAATTGTCCAGCACTATTATTGTAATATTACCGATCCGAGAAATCATATACAATTCTCTAAAAATCTTTACGCAATATTTAACTTCATAGCGTCATAAGCTTATCGAGAATTCCTTTTTGAAAATCTACTTTTAAAATGAGACTTAAAAACCGAGAAGTGATAAAAACCTTACAAAGAAACTTTTTCAATAACAACCTCCTTCACCTGCTACGTGTAGCCGCTGAAACTTCTCATAGATACGAACGGCATTGAGCACGCTCCTTCAATATTGACTAGACTGGAAAACATTTTCTCGCGAAGATATTCTATTGACTATGAAGCTACTTTTCCGTTTGTTGACATTCAATTTCCGCAAACTTTGAAATCAGAGTACTTACTAATGGACGTGGGATGAAATCCGGACACTTCAATTATCACTATTCTCCTCTATCCTATTATCTTATGAAAGCTCTATGAAAGCTTTTATATTTACATCGCTATTTTCGTCTTCGAAAATATTATCACAGTCTTTGTTAAATCGACTGAACTCTGGAAAACAATCAGTGTTTTTCTTTTAAACTAAATGAATTGAAGGGTCGAGCTTTTTAATTAAATTGAGGGTAGATATTATCGTTATGATCTTACCATTGTCTTCTAAAAACATAGCCTGTTCAGATCGGACCCGCGTTAGGTATTATTTTATTGCCGTCCTATCGGCAAAAAAATCCAGCGTCATTGTCCAGCATCGTTGTCGATTATATGTTTTATATATCTATGTAATGTAGGTATTGTATTGTAAAGTGTGCCAAGTATCTCGTACAAAATTGGATTACATAACCCAATTTTGTTATTAATTTACTTACCAATTAATACGTTTCCTATGCTAATACTCTATGAACCAGGTTAGTTTAAATTACGGTCTTATTGAATTGAGTTAGAGCTGGCATTTACAAATGCGAAGACAAAGTGCTAGGGTAATTGCATTTGGAGCGACTGACTAAGGCGTCGCCGCGGGCACCGCAATGTGCCGAGAATACCGCAAATAGAAGTAGGATTGGTATTTAGGTACCTATAAAGGGTGTAAAGAGACTTCTTTCGAACATTAATAATAACAAAATAAACCAGAGTTTATTTCTTCATCTTAATCTATACAAATATTTTAATTATAATTGGAAATCCCCTTTTTTAAGTATAGAAATACGGGGATTTCAATCAACTACGATTAGAAAAAAAACAAGCAAAAATATTAATCTTCCATAATATTATAGATCTACTCAAATAAATCACTTATAAAAAAAAAGAAGTAATGTATTGAATGATCTAAGCTCACTCAGTCGATTAAGGTTGCCTGCATGCTAGCAAAATAATTTAAAGTCATTAAACATCTTCGGCTAGAACTATTTTTTGGGCTGCGAATTTTATTTGCTTTAAGTTTAGGGGTTCTCCCGCCTTCGCTTTCAGTAGACATCTTTTTACACCCTGTATACCTATAGGTCTGTTGTTTTATTTTTCTCCAAGATTTATAAGCTTCTAAGAGAACACCAGGTCCTCATTTTTAAGCTTTTTATTTTTATTGCAACTTTCATATTCGCTTCTTCGATGAAATAATCTCATAAGTACCAAAGCTCTATTGTCAGCACGTTCGTCGAAGTGCCTCCATGAAACGAATATGAAAGAAGATACAATTATACTCTGGCCAAACATAAGATACAAAATTTACAAACATGGCCCACATTCTTAAACTCTGATGTTTTTTTTAGATTTTGTATTACTTCTTGTATTTAGGTCTATCCTACAAACGTTGGTGCTTACAATTATATCTAAATTCGATGCAAAGATTTTTTTGATTATGTTTTTATAGTTGCTAAGCCCTCACAATCAGGGTGATTTCTTAGAAAAATAATATCTCAAAATTTATACCACTTTGAACCCACAACCTATTTCAACCTGCAATTTTTCCTCAGTACGGGACGCGCTACTAATAGCCCTTCGAGGTCAAGTAACGTACAGTTGAAATTTTTTGGGACTTACTACGTACTCTAGGGCTAACTTACTACAGGGGAAACAATCCAATCCTGTTCAAAGACTAAAGCTACATTTCAAAGAGAGGATGAATGAATGAAATTTAGGATTATTGTGTCGTGAACATTTCATGAAGATGGTTGGAGTATTTATGGGTAGTAGTTCCTTTACCACGAGCAATTACTATCTCTTGTGGTCCCATTAATGGCATAAAATAAAAGGACCACGAGAACACAACAAGTATTTTTTTGTTCATTCTAGGTGGCTGTTATTTTACACCTGCTACTTGTGGAAAAAATATTGACATTTTAATTTAAAGTGGGGGAACTGAGATCTACATTGACAACTCGCATAGGTATGCGTTACCCCCTGCCTTACTAAATTGAAGCAACAAAAAAATAAATTAACTCATATTTCTTCTTTTATTTTGTAAATTATGTATAGTTTAAAAAATTTACTTGTCTTGGAGCTAAAAAATTATTTAATTTATTTACTTCTGTTTTCTACGCAGTCCTAAACAAACGATGCTAGTATTGACGGTTTTATTTCAGCATTTCTATAGATTTAAAAGGGGGTCATAGGGGGGGGGACAGGATCACCTATACCAATAGTGGTAGTTTGAAGTTAAGTTTTTTACGTATAAAGATGACAAGGTTATTTTTTATAAGCTAAAATAACCTTAATAGATTCTAATAAACACAAGTTCGTACCATCTGAAACTAGGAAATTTATTCCCGCTTTCCAATAATCGCTACTTTCGTTATTAAAATGGGGTCGTTACAACTTCAATGATTGTGACAAACATTAACAAGTAAAGTTGGCGTTGAATGAGTTCGGAGTTAACAAAACATCTAGTTATGAATTATTGCAGAAGTCAAAGAACTTTTACAAGACTTTATAAAGGGTGTCCCAAAATTAACGCAAGATTTGAATTTGCCGCCTATTGTGCAGTAAAGTGTTGACAAACCTAAAAAAAATATTTTCGACACCTGACCGTTTAAGGTTAGTGAAAATGAAGCGTTATACGATAGAACTGTGTGTATGGAATAGTGTCATCATTATTGAAGAATATTTCAAAAATAATGAAAGTTTGGCGGGAGCAGTTCATAAATTTCATTCGAAATTTGGTCCGAATAGTAACGTAGTAATGCTAGATCTTAGGAATAGTGTTTTAACTAAGTACATCAACTGTGAGGAGTTTTCAGCTGTCAATTTTTTTAAAGGTTGCCAACACTACTGCACATAATTATGGCGACAAATTCAAATCTTGCGATAATTTTGTGACACCCAGTCCACCATCACCGTCCAGTCCAGTCCACTTAGTAACTTTAGTAGGTAAGTATAATTATTTTCCATCAGCTTAATCATAACTACTTCTAACCCTTATTCCACTAGATAGATCGATACATCGATAGATCATTTATTCAAAACTATTCTCGTTACATAAGTTATCAGTGCCTTAAAGCCTATGTTAGGTTTATCTAAGCACTGGATTCTCTTCTATCTCGCTTAACTCTATTACAATTCTGTATTTGTAATTTAAAAATGATACTAAAAAGAAGGGTTTTTTTTAAAGATGGTCAAAAAATAAACGGTTTTTGATGGTTTTGTCGCAAATTTTCGACGAAGGTGCATAATTATTCGATTTTTATTTGAGCTAAAGCCTAAATTAATCGCCTCATAGCAATATAGTATCGTCTCAGAATGACATACAAAAGCATCTAGGTTGAAACCATTATTTCAATCCCTTCAAGCAAATAGCACCGCACTATCTAGTTTATTTCATCTATTGATTCTACGTGGAGATTCCATTGCCATAGTAAAGTGATTGGTCTCTAGGTTTTTCTTTTATTTTCTTATATTCTTACCTACACTTATAACCTATCATTTCAATTAGTTAAGCACACTCCTTATTTATCAAGCAGTTATCTATCTAATTAAACAAGCTCTGAGACTTTGTGTCAAAATAAGTATGTAGGTAATTAATTAATCTTGGTGCGCGTATAATAATATGGAGGTAAGCACTTGATAATCTTCAAAACCCGCGTCATTAAAGTTTACTAAGTCCAACCATATGAATGTAATCCCTCAGGATTAGCTTCTCTTCCCTTTTCTATTTAAATTATACTAGCTGCACCCCGCAGCTTCACCCACGTCGAATTTATTTGTGAAATGGAGAATGATATCAATGGATATCGAAGATTGAGAATAAGTCGTTTGATTCTATGATGTTCACGTTTTGGATACCGAAAGTAGGTAAGTATATTGTGTTTTTGCATTTTATGTCCGGCGGAGAAAGGACGGGCGCTCTGTGATCTAATAGTGCACGGTTATTTATTTGTTCGAATCAAGTTATATTATAAATATATTAATATATACAAATATTATAATACATAGTCCATAATAATATACATAATACGTTTGCCAAGTAATGTATATAAATATTATCTATGCATACAATGAATTATGTTTATCAATTGCTAGATAATCGAATAGGTACCTACATAATAAGTTACATACTTACATAAGTAGATAATTTTTGTCCCACTAGATACACATGTTTTGCTTAGCGCCTAGATAATGCTATGTGAAATGTCAAATATAATTTATTTATTTCACAATTTATTTATTTATTATTTTTTATTATTTATTTATTTCGTCTTTTCACACTACTATATTGAATTAATCGCTCAGAATTGATATTCTGATATTGAGAAAACCTAACAAATATAACATTACAAACTTATTGATGTAAACGAGGCACAGAGAGGAAAGTGCTAAGGGCTTTTCAGACAGCCCTCTTTCCGGAACTACTCTAGTTGGCTGGGTAATAATGCTTCGACGTTCAAAACAACGCTCGGACATGATACTGAATCACACTGCGTGATTAATGTCACCTATTTATCGCACCGGAATATCTGGCAGTATTTACGATGAAATATGAACTCAACTATGATTCCGAATTTCGACATACATACCACACTATGTCGAAATTCTAAAATGAGTCTGTTTTCTAACTAACGCTTATTAGATTGAATCGATAAGATTTAATTTCGGTCTGTTTTATTACAGACGTACGCTTTTCTTTTTCTTTTTTGGAAGAAAAGTATTCTGTGTGTTATTCCAAGTCAAGTACATCTTTATTCAGTACTTTTGGCAATATTTTCAGAAAAACCTTCACAACCACGGCTACGGCACAAACTTTCGCTTTTATGAGTAGGATATACTGAAATGTTAGTAGGACAGGTAACTATATAAGTTTTCGGTATTGGAAATGCTTCGTTTGTAGAGCTCTCGAAATATGAGAAACAAGATCAAATCCACCTCGACTGAAGGATATTCTGAAGACATGCTACCTCGTCAATAAAGCTGTAATCTTGACATTTCAACTCATTCATTCTTCAAATTCTCCAGGGCTGTCGAAATTTGGGACATATTTTGGTACAAAATAACTCACTCGGTACATTGTCGATACTTATTGTACCGAAGTATTGCAAAAGCAATAAACCGGAACTATAAACTATAACTCGCTCTGAAAAAGCTCTCCTGTGTTTTACGATTTTCGCAGTGAATTCGGAATTCCATTGTTATACCTAACATCCGGTCTATAAGTGCCCCTAGAATATTCTTATTAGATTTCATGTTTTGAACAAGGACTGAAGTAGTCACGACTTTATAACTTGATTGTTGGAAAAATTTTTGCTCAACTTTTCTTCCGAGTTTAATATTTAATTGTTTCTGAGAAATGAAAATGGATGAAAAGCGCGATTTTTTAATATTTTAGTCCTGTTCCTAATATTTAAGATGGAAAGTGACTCCCTGGTACTACAGAATGGCTACTTACTATTGATAGCCTGCTATGAATATGTAGTTTATCTGCTAGCTAAATGAAAACATAATAAATAAGTAGAAAACAAATCATATGTAATTTCAGTGTGACAATTATGTTCTGTGTGTGCGTTGTAGAAACGAAGAAACTCTTGTCAGTTGTAGAAATTTCTACCATCTTTTACTTACACACATATTCGTTCTACTTGCTACCTACATTTGTTATCTATTTACTTCTCGTATGTTACTTTACCTAACACTTTTTCTATTAGTTTACTTACCTATATCTGCTAACATATGTATGTATATATCGATGCTGATCTTGTAAAACTAAATAAAATATTTCTATTATTTTGTACATTTCAGGCTCCAATTATAACTGTTATTCTGAGTGAGAGAAACTAAGCTAGTTTCTCTACTAACAAGAATCTTATTAGTATTAACTGCTTGTTATAAACAACTTATCTATCCACAAAATAACTAACAGGCAATTATTGTGAGCTTACGCTAGAAAGCTTTTCGTCACTGAGAATAGATCAAACTAAAAAAAATGTGTTTCTTAAGAATTTGGTAAATACGTACCCACGTTACTTAAGAAGAACTAGATTTGTTTTTATCGATAAATGGGGAAAAGGGCGTATAAGAGCAGTCATTATTCAGTGACTTATATGTACTCGTAGGTATGAGAAGTTCTCACAGACACTAAAAGCACTCTGGATATTGCCATGATTTGTGGTATTTCAGTTGTTGAACTTCTGTCAAATGACTGTTATTTATAAGTGTTTATAATGCTGTACATTACACAGATTATATAGTAAGCAGAGCTTGACCACTAAGCTGTAAAATTTACTTCTACACCTAACTTAAATAAAATATAAGAACAAACGTATTTGTTTCGCAGCATGCGTTATCCGCTAGTGATAATAGATTTCCATTATCGTTATGCGCAAACAAATATATTCAATTTCACTGATAACCAAATTAATTTCGGCAGACCAGATAATGAAGCTATATTGGCAGATTGGCATACATGGTTGAATTGACGGGACGATCGATATTATGTTTGCTTCAGTGACGCTCGAATATTGGTATTTGGCAAAAATTTGGTACTTTATCGTAAGGAAGAAAGGAAATACTTACGATTATGAGAAACTATAAAGAACTAGTCAAATTGAATGGATATTCTACGGAACAACGTCTATACTTTTTCTTACGAAAACATACATTTATTTAACGATACATTTTCTTATAAAAACATTGTGGAGACTGAGAATCGAACCCAGATCGTTGCTCTTCTAAAGTAAGCTCGCTGCTGGCTCACGAAAACTAATTTCGAATTAATACTGTAATTTCATGAATAAGATAACGAACTTAAGACATGGAAATTGGCAATTATCTAATCTCCATTTTAAGTGGTAATTAGCTCCGCTAGGTAGGTACAGTGATATAATATCAATTTTTGTAAAGTTGGAAGTGAATATTCATTCATCCCCCGCAATAAACTTACCGCACTCAATTCTCCCACAGCCTTCATTGAAAAGTATTCTTTTTTCAAAAAGTTTCTTATAATACTCGACCAATACAAAGCTATTTTTAAATTTATGAAGTATAAACTTAACTAAAACTTGCTCCTTCCAAACACACTTCTAGATAATTTCACTCAAAACACGGTAACATTAGTTGCTTTTTTTTTGAAGAAAAATCTTTTATAAAATTCCTATTAGATATTTTCCGCAAGCTCTGAAACGTGCGCACTCGTCTCTATCTGAAATAGCACTGATGAACATTTCACATAGTCCTACGGTACGTTGGGTTCCATCCGTTTCAGGGCTTCATCTTCGAGATGTTTAATTCCCATTTCCCGTATTGTATAGGCCAGTCGGCGTGTTCCAGTTGGAAAACAGCATTGGATTCCGAATAGTGGATTATTCCTTGTTGGAAATATAGTGAGCTGAACACAATAGCCGTGAAGCTCATAAACTAGCAATGGTCATTGGTCAGAGCGACAGAAATAAAGCTCCTAATCGAGGCCTTTCATAAGCGTTGTTATTTCACTACAATGTTTTTCTTAAAACATTTAAGCGTTGGTTAAGTGATACAAATGAACCTGGAATAAAGACAATAACCATTTTTAATTAATAATAATACTATAGTAGCGTCTCGTGGTTTCACTCGCGGTAATTCCCGTACTCGTGGGAATTCCGGGATAAAATATGTCTGTGTTTAGTCTGGAATGACTATAATCTATCTCTGTGCCAAATTTCATCCATATCCGTTCAGTAGTTTTTGCGTGAAAGAGTAACAAACATCCATCCATCCATACTTACATAAGTATATATCTTAACTAACAACTAATACAAACAAATTAGTTGTAGGTACTACTAAATGAAATCATAAGTTACACCACCTATTTTGTACTACCTTTTTAACTTATTATGTCAAAATTTCTAAATAAGTGTTATATTTCCACAAATGATTATAAGACAATCGCTTTAATGTTATGAGCATATCTCTTTAATACCTATTGCTTATTAAACTGTGACTGCTAATTAAGAGCAAAGGAGTTTCCAGCTAACAAGGGGGAACCAATTTTCTACGTCAATTTATGTCAGAATGAGGTTTCGGTAAAATAACTAATCCTGCCTGACCTTTACATTACTTTGGTTGCCCAAATCAAAGAAACATAAATTAGTTCTAATATTCTGAAGTAGGAAAAAGGTAAAAGGTTTTTCCTACCTGATGATGTTACGAATCCTTTCTAACTGAAACTGGGGTTTTTTTAAAATTATCTGAGCGTCTGGTCGATGCGACGCGTGACCCGAGAGCTGGTGAGTATCTGGCTCAGCGCATCAGCATTGCCATACAGCGTGGTAATGCAGCCAGTGTCATGGGGACGCTTCCGACTGGTATTGACGTGGATCAATTGAGCTACCTTTAGACTGTTTGCAACCGTTTGCCGTTAGCTCAATGGTTTCAACTGAAACTTAGCAGGAATGTGATTCATTAAAAAACCGGCCAAGTGCGAGTTGCCTTGTTGACGCATAAAAACGGCAGAAAACCATCTTTGTTGTACGGGAGCCCACCTTTTAATATTTCTTTATTTTGTTTTTAGTATTTGTTGGGATAGCAGCAACATAAATACATAATGTGAAAATTTCAACTAGTTGTTGAAATTTTCACATTAACAACTTGAGATAGAGCCTGGTGTCAGACAGACGGACGAACAAATGGACAGATAACGAAGTATTAGTAATAAGGTCCCGTTTTTACCCTTTGGGTACGGAAAAGCTATGAAAACTTGTATAACAAAAAACATCACTGCCTTTGACTGTTTCCTGAACCTTAAAAATTTGTATACATTTGATTTCCAACAAAAACGGAGGTCCTAATTGAGCTGAATTCAGTATTCTCCTTGTTATGTTCCGCACTATGTGTTATTGCTTTGTGAAGTAAGTTGATAACTTTTGTCATATTGGACTACTCGGAGTTAATGTAACAAATTTAACTGAACACTTTAAAATTCACAGATATCAGAAAAACTTTCATCTTTCAATGGTTGAAACTAACTTTAAGAAAAAGGAACAAATTAAAATTAGTATATACCTACAATTGAAGGTGGGCGAAGGTCCGCCTGCGACGCAGGAGGTTGCGGGTTCGATTCCCGCCTCGGAACAAATTTGTGCACGATCTGCAGAAATTTGTTCCGTTGGTCTGGGTGTTTTCTATGTATAATAAAAAAATATCTATCTATGTAATGTATTGTATTAAGTATATCAGTCATTTAGTACCCATAACACAAGCTCTGCTTAGCTTGGGGCTAGACGATGATGTGTGGACTGTCTGGAAAAAAAAAAGTGTTACACCGATCCAGCTATGTCGCCAACGTAAGACAAAACTCCATTTGAGCCAAGCCACAAGTGTCTTTTATGGATTGATCTGCCCACAGTTTCGCTCGCGTTGTTTGTATGGAAACGAAGCTATTTCAATCCCAATGGAACTTATTTATGGGAAAAGTAGTTTTTGCATGAAAGAGGAACAAACATCCATGCAAAAGTCCACGTTTATAATATTAGTAAGGATTTCCTCCAAGGAAAGGAAGGAATCAGAGCAGAGGTCGTATTTCGTTTTAGGTTAGCAGTTACCTTGGTTAAGTACCTACCTACCTATCTATATAGGTCGTGTTACATGGACTTTGTCGAAACCCTTGTTATTAAATATAAGTACACGAAAACAAATCGTCACGCTTAAATTATTTGAAACTAGCGACCCGCCCCGGTTTCGCACGGTTTTATTATACGTATAAACCTTCCTCTTGAATCACTATCTATTAAAAAAAACCGCCTCAAAATCCGTTGCGTAGTTTTTATAGATTTAAGCGTACATAGGGATATAGGGACAGAGAAAGCGACTTTGTATTATACTATGTTGTGATAGTGATGTAGTGACTAGTCGCGCCGCGTCTTTATTCTAGGCCTAGAACCACCTACGTTTATTCAAAATTTCAGCTCGATCCGTTCAGTAGTTTTAGCGTGAAGACAAACATCCATACAAGCTTTCGTATTAATACCTAATGTTAGTGTATAATTCAGTTCTTCGAGTTCGAGATTTCATTAAATTTTCTCTATTATTCTATTATATTGTAGCTTAAAAAAAGCTTGCCCGTGGAGGTTTGAACAGCTCAATGAAGTTCATATATATACGACAGATATACCGTTATAGATATACCTATATACATACAGCCTACCTGACCACAAACATTCCACTAAATACCTACCTACTACAACGATAGTATTGTAACCGCACGCCCTTAATTACAGCCCAGATTGAAATTGTTGTAACGAGAAATATAATTTGACGTTTTGTCCTTGACTCCTCAGGGATAACTTTATTAATATGATTCGAAAATGAGTTTCATTGTAAGGCTTTTAAATTATTCCATGGTGTCCCATATGACGATATTTCTCACACAATTTACCTACCTTAGTTCGAAACGTGAAACTTGCTTGTGTAGTAAACCAGCTTGTTTATCACTGTATTCACTGAACAAACGAAAAAGAAGCTAAATTCCTAACCAAGTAATTTTCACAAGCAATCTAAAACGACGGCGACGACAACTAGTCTTGTTGTCGTCGCCGTCGTTTTAGATCATAAAACAGAACGACTGCGCCTTTTTTCTGCACATAAATAATAATAATAAATAACACTCGCGATCAGGTCAACCAAACTTCATCCAAAAAGATTCATCCGTTTAGGAGCTACAATGACAGACAAGCAACTCAACATAATCCTTTATAATACCACTTTTAGATATAGGCAGCATCTTCAGTTCTGCCTGCAGTCTTTCACAGATCGTCATTCCAAATGACCGGAGGGCGTTTCTACGTTTGCCAAGTCATGGTCTTCATACATTTACCCCAGTGGTGACCGGTTCTTGGCAAGATACACCTAGGTTCAAACCTCAAAATGATTTCAAGTCTCTTTTTGAGTCGGAAGTTCACCTCCAATATAGATTATGTTTGAGATATATTTTCATACCAAAATAAGATTATTATTATAATTCCAGATACTAACTAGTTTGATAAAAAAATAAAAATCTATTTAAGTCCACAAAGCCAACATTTTATTACGTTTGAAATACATTGCTTACCCTTCATTTTTACAATTTCTCTAACATTTCATTCTTTATAAGAAGCACTTAAAATATACCTAGTTATTTTATTAATAAAGAACAGATTTCTTGTCTACACTACAGCTATGCCCTTTGCTACCAAAGTGGGGCTGATTAAGACATTCAATAAATATAGATATAAATTTAATCCGACGGATTCCGTTAATAGGATAAACATTTGTACGAATGGAGAATTTATCCTAAAATACTGACAGTAAATTGCATGTCATAAAAATAAACACATTTTAAACACGAAGTTTAAAAGTAATATTATTAAGTTAATTATTCTAATTTGTTTGTGCTATTATAGGTATATTTGTAAATGTATAACTTCTTTAGTAATAAATTAAGGCCAAGAACCGGAAAAAGTCCAGTCAACAAAACTTATCCGAATTAAAACCTATATTCCATTTCTAAATAGCAACTGTTTTAAAAAGTTGTAAGTTCATTCCAAAATAACATTGTATATATTGATTTTATAATAGTATGGCAATATTTATGGCAATTAGTTAGGATTGTCTGAAATATGTTAAAGCTTTACTATCAATTTTGTTAATATGGTTATTGACAATTATTAGTGCGTTATTGAAAAATATTTGCGTCCTTGTTTTAGTTAAGAAAGTACAGTTATCATCATTTTAACATTCCATCTCAAAATTAAAGCCGGTTTTTGTTAGTCAAAACTATTTAGTTTTAACTTAATTTTTTTGAATTAAAAACAAAAGCCACCGATTTAAAACCAACTGGAATTTCGATGCAGAATATTAAACATGATTCATGGCACATTAAAATCAATATTTATGTTAAATGTGAGTATGTAGTTAGTTGATCGAGTCCCTAGATTTTATTTACCTACTAATATTAAGTTTAATACAATAAAAATAATTGGATCCTTCATAAAGTTACAAGACGTTTGCATCTTACAGCAACAACTTTTATGAAATAATTTGTGGCACTTTCAATTCATAGGAACCTGTTCATCAGTTCAAGATCTAAAAAGTGATCTTTCTTGGAAAATTTATCAAAACTCTTCAGGATAACAATGTATAAGAGTATCTACAATTATAAATAATGCATATTTTTCCAATATCAGACTAAATAAGCTCATTATATTTTACGCACGGCTAAGGAACATTTTATCTACGTATTTTTTATTTCAATTACAAATGATATAGTTTAATGACCTAAATAATAGAAAACAGTCATCGAAAAGAAATAAATATTAAAGCATTAAAGTACACACATACAAGAAGATAGAGATATAAGACAGTAAGAATAAGTTAGATCTAAGTACGTTTAAGTATGTCAATTTATAAATAGAAACTTAGCTTAAATAACAATAAATAAAAATCTTAAGGCACTGTTTCATGTACCCACTAAGATCACATTTTCATCAATTCATAACTTTTGTTAGATAAAATGAGTAAAGTCATGGAATGTTTTAGCTACAGACAGGCATTTCGTAGAAACGAATAAGTTGTGTACCCACTGATACACTTTCACAGGGAAACGTGATCTTAGAAGACGACGCTCTACGTTCTCTAAAGACATTATAATTATTTATATTTATACAGAAATAAGCGCATACATTTAAGTATTTCTGCATTGTGCAGAATAACAATACCAACTCAATGTACAAATACGTGTTTTCTAAGTACATGATGATGCAAATTTTGCATGGTCTTAAAACTACTTAATAAATATTCTTACGTAGGTGTAAAGGCGTTCATCGATTTTAATAATAAGTTCGCTAGCGTATTTACATAGTCCGACACATTCACTTTATTTACATTGTATGTACACCTGCACGTCCCGCGCGCATAGGCTTTCAACGTCCGAGGCACTTTAGCGGTACCGATACGACTTCGGGAGGACGAAGTCGCCCACCGCGTACAGAGCGTTCGCGTACCAGTGCACGCCTTTGTCGGTCTTATCGCTGCTCCAGGCCGACATCCACCGGAGTGGAGTCATGGCTGTGTGCGCGAGAGAATGGCTGTTCACGATCGCGTAGCAGGACGCGAGCGCATCATCCACTATAATAGTTCCCGCGGCGGTTAAGGGCGCGTACACTCCGCGTTTAGTCACATACTTCGTGCTTATGACCTTGGAAGGTCTCATGACCCCGGCAGGTCCTCGCGTGAGGAGCACGTCGCCGATCTCCACGTTGGCTGCGAAGGTGTCCCGCCAGCCATCTGCCGCCGCCAGGAGCAGCAGGTGGGACGGCGTGGCGGTGATGGTGACGCCGTTCTCGGCGGTCACCTCCACGAAACGCCTTGTCGTGTTCGGATCGCGGTCGATGAATGTTACCACCTGGAATTACAGTTAAATTTGTTAAAAATACAAAATGTGAGACATATATCTTATACGTAGGTACATTTATAAGATTTTATAGAAAGAGCGATAAAGTTAGGTTAGGATTAGTTGTCAATTTGTTACATTTACATTTGTGATTCGTAACTTGTAATAAATATTTCAAAGAATTTCTATTATTACTTCTATTAGAAAGATATATAGACAATTCTTTATTGCACATAAATTAGCAATTAAACAAAGTAAAAATAACAATAGACGCAATTGTCGGTTTATTCGCTAAGATTTTGTACAACCTTGATACAGGGTTATTGGTAATTCTTTGATATTGGTATTTTTTTTTTACGTAAACTGCAGGTGCTGCCCATCATAACGAATAAGTTTGTGAAGACAATGAGAAGGTTTTCATTTGTAAAATTTTATCTAAAACACATCTTATACCGGCCCAACAAATTAATAAATACCAAGTCCCTCCTATTTAAAGCCACATCATTAGCATTACATCTACATAAGATGGTTTAAGTGGCATCAGTCTGAATGGAATTCAGCTAAGCACACTCAGTCTTTGTTAATTCAAGATTTAGAATTAAATAATTTCTTACCTTAGAATACACGAGTTTGCCGGTATTATCGGCTGCGAGCACCATGTCTCCTTTCTGCACAATGTCGATATCTTTCGGACCAGTCTCCGTGTATACCTTGGAACCCGAAGGGAAGCATCCAGCGCCCGTTCCCACAGACGATTCTGAAATTATAAATATCATAACGTTAGCTATATTTCTTACGTTATAGCCCATATAGGTCGTCTTAGTTACAAAGAAAATAACCTCAATATTTAATTAAATGTTGATAGGCTATAAAATGAGCCAGGTAAAGTTATTCGACATGGAACATCATCCATAAAAATATTAAATGGAAATAACATTCATCAAATGAGCATCGCTTGCGTGCCGTACCTATATGATCCGAAAGCAATAAAATAAACTGGAGAACATAAAATCGTGCAAGGGACGATAGTAAATTAGCTCGGAGCAGTCATATCCCTTTAAGGAATAACGAGATTTCTCTACGCTCGTAATTAAAATCCGATAAGATACGAAACAAAAGGGATCGCGGACGGTTGCCTGAAGCTCGGGTTATCGGGCCGAGGACTGCCGACCACAATGCTTGCCTGCCTGCCTTGCCACGGCCAGATGCATAATCTACCAACTCCAACATAATCTACAACTCACCTAAAGAAAAGGTTTCAAGGAAGTGCGTCTTTATAAGCTCATAGAAAAACTTTTTAAGCGCTAGATAAACTAATTCAATCCTTTTTGCTAATTCTTTACTTTCATTGTTCGCACCTGAGAAAAAACCGAGGCCGAAATTAAACACAAATTTGAATCCGATTCGCTTAACTCTGTTTGTTTATTATCTAATAGTATTTATTTAAATCCTCATCCCGCTTAAACTGTACCTGTGCTAATCCAGGATTCTTTGACGACAAAAAAATATTTTACGTGTGACCAACGCGAACCAAAAGATCAGTCAAACCTGTCCAACTTGGACAAAAGTCATGGACTTGCGTTGCACACAGGTAGTCATGTAAAAGGTTGTTTTTAAGAAGTCGTGTAATGCAATAAGAAGCTGAAATAAAGATCAACTACACAGCTTGCCGCCCAATAGTTTATACTTCCTCTCAGTTACAGTGGGTGGTGCAATTACATGCGCAAATGAACACGGCAAATGGTGTTATTGCAAAGCCCTTGAAATGGTTTGCGCGAGCTCGTTAAATTTTGATTTGTTGTGTAACCGACCGATAAATTCCAGCGATGCCTTTTCACAAAACTACGCTCAAAGCGATGGGCCCCCATATCCCATTACACAATAACCGCACAAATTAGATTTTGCTCAAAGTCAAGCGCTTATTGTCAACATTTGTTTGTTGTCGGTCGAACGCATCATACGAGTCTTTGAATAGGTGTCGGCCGCTTTTGCGGTTTTTTTACATGCTCCCCGGGCAGCTCCAGGCTATAACTCATTTTTTCATACATAGCTCCGTACATAAACCTATTCACAAATGTGATTGGATCGGCAGACCGCATTCATTTTGCATTGAAAATAAGAAAATGGAAATTTCCTTTAAAGCGTTCTCGTCAGAATTCAGTTAGGATGACGTAAGTAAGATTAGGCTGAAGATGCGTCGATAAGCGTCTCCGGCGCTGGAGCGAGGTCGCGGGCGGGGGCGGAGGCGCGCGCGGGCCAGTGCTCCGAGTGGCCGCGGAGACTCCGCCCCACGAGGACCACCGGGAGCGCTAGGCGGCCGCTCGGCTGCCGACCCGGCCCTACCACCACCACGCGCCTAGGCTCTCCAAACGCCTACGTCCAGTCAAAAACTCATTTTCTACTTTCAAATCCACATCATCAGAAGAAACTTAATGATTTTACTAAGTACTTAAAGTACCTAGTATTCATAATAAGCATAAATGGTATATAAAATTCATGGTTAAAACACTTCTCTAAATATTAGATATTAGCATGCTGGTGCTGCACTTACGGGCATGGATTTCATTTGTGGTTCCTAGATTACAGTTCAAATTTTAATGCATTCTTATATATTTTGAAAAATATATAGAAATACTGGGTTTGCCTTTAAAAGCTTTAACAGTTTGTACCTAATCTCCATCCGTTGAATTGAAGCAATAAATTGAACAGTAATTTCCCCTGTACCGAGAACTTTCTAGACACAACGTACGGATTTAAACTTTGTTAATATACAAAGAAAGGTCATGGCGATCATTTGATCAGACGGTATCGGATCTGTATCGTATGGCATAGCAATTAGCTTTAGGCGCGTGGTCATGCAAATCTCGTCCGTTACGGCCACATCGGATACTCCGGCTTTTAACCTTTGACCGGAAAAAATTACGCCTTGTTTTATTCAAAATCTAGTTTGAAATGTTATTCAATTTGTAAGTTCAATTTGTAATTTGTTAGCTACGAATGAAGTGTGAACAAAAGAGGCATTTGCTCTAAAGTTGGACCTGTAACCGCTGAAAATAAATGAAATATAAATCTTTATCGAGCCTCTTGTTTTTACGCATAGGTATGGCAATATTTATCCCTTACCTACCCAAATAAAAAAACTAGTGTAAACTGCAGAATTAAAAATATTACACACACAAAAATATTATATTACTTATTATGCTCTACATTTATCTACCTATCCGTTCTCTTTTGTCTCTAGAATCTTCGTTAGAATTTTAGAGACTTAAAAATAGCTTCAAGTATGTTTTAAATTTCTAAAAGCTACCTAACCGACTATTGCCTCTATAATTTAGGCAGTTCGGCATCCCTAGTTGGTTATGATTATGATTCATGCGCGCCGAGCATCGCTCCCAAGCCGCATCTTACAACGTAAAACAACAAAATAAATAAGCACACTAGATTTTGTTTTGTCTGGAGTACCAGGTATTGCGAATCATTTCCAAGGTTAGAAACATCAAAGATTTACATCTGTGCCGTACTGTACTAGTACTAGGAACAACATCAACATAGAAGTAAAATCAAAATTTATAATCGGAATGTTTTCGATCTATTCTTCAATTAAACTGATCAAATATGAATACGTTCCCATAAACCGAAGCATTCAAAGAACTTTACTGAAAATTATTTTACTGGCAAATAAACGTTGGACTTTCTAATGCAGGATAAGTAGGTACCTATGCATTTACGAGGTAAGGACCTCTTTGCGTAAGTTACGAGAGATAGTTCAAGTTTACGATTTAATTTATTCAAGTTAGGAGTTAAATTTTATTCTTAATAAAATCGATCTTTTACCCGCTGGCATATAAAATCTAAATATTCAATAACGGCGCTGGCTGATGATGGTTTATTTTTAGATCAATCTCAACATATTTCGTCAAAACCGAGCCTAATTAGGCATGACTGTTTATATAATATATCCTTTATTTAGCTGTAATGGTAACATTTTTATTTTATATAAGCATGCAACACTTTGTTGCATAGTTTCCTATTCTGTTCGACAGCTAATTTGTGTAATATTTTCCAATTTCAATTGATTATTAGGTACAAGTCTCCAAAGCATACGTACGTTTTTTCTGCCTCATTTTACGTTCTGAAAGACATTTTATAGGAAAAGAAAACGGTCCCTAACTTTTGGTGAACATTAGGTACACACAAGTTCACACAACATAAACGGAGTTATGGAGACGGGGCAGAAGCAAAAGACTACGGTGACCATTGGGCCCTAAATGAGCGGGATCGTCATAAATATCTTGGGTGTGGGAACGTTCCGCCGCAGCCTTCCGGGATGTGGCGTCTCGGGTGTCACGAGGCTTTCGCACGCATGCCCCGGGAGCATCGAAGCGTACACATCGCTCGCGTGAGCCACTGATCCTGGATATCACAGATTTCCGGAGAACATCCGACTTTTTACGTAAAGGTGGTCTTCGTATTCCTTTCAGAAATCTCTGTCCAATCGTCACTATGCTAAGGCCTTCTCTATATTCATTGTTAAGGATTAAATGATAGTAACTACAGTTGTTTCTAAGGAACTGCCTATGAGAACCGTGAATTTGGTTCTGTAGGTATAAATGTTGTTACTAACAAAATCAGTTCTTAGTAACAGCCAGGCCATTTCCCAAGTACAAAACCATTCAAATTCAATAAAATATAAAACAAGGAATACCTTACATTGATAGATTTAGTTTGGAATGTCGTTTCCGAGAACAGAACAATGCGATGGGCATTAAGGTGGTTTTACACGAGAGTCAAATGGGGCGTGACCGCGTGTGAGCGAACAAGTCACGATTCAAGGGACATGTCTAAACGCCTCATTAGGACGAATGCAGCAAAACACTTGTAAGATTCATGATAAACACGCTGGTAACTAGTGCTTACGTTGTTTAAAAGTGAAAAATAAAAAAACATTTACGGTGT
The DNA here is from genome assembly GCA_944547425.1 of Eupithecia centaureata. Lineage (NCBI taxonomy): Eukaryota > Metazoa > Arthropoda > Insecta > Lepidoptera > Geometridae > Eupithecia > Eupithecia centaureata. The sequence continues at coordinate 8,749,894 of OX155687.1, forward strand.
TTTTTGTAAAACTAAGTTATTTCGATCGCAGTCACATTTGTTATAATTAGGTACTTGCTGCTACTTGTCAACTGCCCAATCTTTCTCTTGAGTAAAAATAGTAAGTAAAGTAAAGTCATTTTTGGAAAAAAGATAGATAATAGCACTGTTTTTTTTCTCTACAATTAAATATAATTTAGCATACCTAATTTATCCGTTAACGTTTTCAATCACTAACGCCGCAAGCTTTTTAACGTCCTACAACAAGTTTTAGAAAAAGGCATCTTATTAAATCTGTGACAAGGCTAAGGCTATGGTATAAGCAAGCACAGTATAAGCTCGAATATTGCGTCACGAACTTTCACTGATAGAGCATCATGATCCGACGATGTTTATTTTGACAGACGCCTACTACGTAAAGTATCCAATGTCACGACCGTGGGAAGCTTTGTCCGTATCGACTTGCTAATAAATTACAAGTCTTTTGCTGGGAACATTAATTTACCTTTGAAAAGTTTTGGGCTGAAAAGGTTTTTTCAGTTTTTGTTTTGTATGCTGCTTAAATCGTTTATTTTTTAGCATTGATACATTAGTATAATAAACAGTAGTAGATAGGTATAATAATATCTGAGATGTGATAAATATCAATTGATTATAAATAACCTATTCCATTCAAGATTCCAAGTTATAATCGCCTTAAGCGGTGTTCCTATGAGTGCTGTAAATATATGTCAAAACTAGTAATAAAAACATTCGAGAGTAATTAATTGGCTATTAACGCTAAGACCTAGATGGTCTCTCATCTAATAAAAACTTGATTGCCGACCAATGAATTCAAATTATCGTAGTTTAAGCATTATTAATTTTGTAATAGTGTGCAATTTTAAAGCGTCGGGCTTTTCTTGGGTTAAGTTTTAAATTCTTTGAATTTCGTGCTAATTTGTTATAAAAGGTTATGAATTCTTCAAACTGCGATCATCAGCCTAAGGTTAAGATGAGATGAGTCAGATACCTACTAAACATATTAGTGCAAATTGTATTCACAAATAGTAGTAACGATTGTTGTTTATGCGATTTTTATCAGCTTCGAAACAGGAGAAGACCATTTGACGCCTCTTCAAGTTCAGATTTATTATTGGTGATGAATAATTTTCCATTCTAACTTGTAACATGATAAAATAAGAATATAAACCTAGAATCGTTAGGTTAGGTTAGACACAGCATTATACACAGCATCATCTAGCCCCAAGCTAAGCAGAATTCATATTATGGGTATGAGACTGGTTGACTTTTATATATATCCTTATTTTGGCTTCTATTCATTGTTAGCTACGTAGTTTTTACTGAATACCATATGTGGAAACTTGTATTTAGCCCTAAAAAACATATCATGCATGCATGGTATGCATTTTTCATGCATGTTATCTTAATCCCTTAATTATTGTAAAATCATAGTTGTATTTTTTCTTAAAATTATTAACGTAAATAAATTTTATAAGTTATAAGTAAAAATAAATAAGCAAAATAAATATATCAAATAGATAGATATTTTTTCCCAGCACTTAAAACTTTTGGTTTTTTGAGTTGATAGCAGGATAGGGTAATACGTGATATGAAATTCGTAAAGTGAAATGGTAGCAAGTTCGTGTAGATCACGGCCTTGACCGTGGCTAGAACACCATGCCCGCACATAATACATACATACACAAAGCACATTAATTATTTATAAGCTCCAAATTAATACTAAAAGAGCCCGATCGTACAAAACGCCGGAATAAATGAATAAACATCGAAACAAATTGCCCGAGACCGATCCAAGATCCACCGGTTATCAGAGCCTCAGATTTTGAAACAATGACTGCCCTTTTTCGTTTCTTCGTTCGCTTTATTTGTTATGACCAATTTAAAAGGTTTAAAGTAAAATACATGATATTTTTTTGTGCCTTCACATTGTTTTTATTGCTTCTGCAGAGCTGATTTGACGTAGTTTATATAAAAACTGAAATTTGGTGTGCTTTTTTATATACAAATATCATTTGTTCTCAGAATATACTACAGACTGAAAAGGTCCGGATAATAAAACTTGATCTACGTTTAGTTATACTTATTGTACCTACTAGTGTTATACCACTCATCTACAACTTTTGTGAAAAAACGTGGAAAATGGTGTTGCATTGCAACTAATGAGCCTGTAATTGCAACTGAGTTTTTAATTAATTGCAGTTGCGCACAGAATATTAATGTTAACTTGAATGTAGTAAATCACTTGATTCTTGATATTTTAAAATCTATACTTATAATAAAACTGTAACAGGTCCAATTCTGTACATTGAAGATATTTTGAAAATTTTTTTTGGAGGGCACTCTATTATTGATGCTCAAGCCAAAACTGTAATTTTTTTCATTCATGTCTGTCTGTCTGTCTGTCTGTCTGTATCGTAAACGCGCATCACGCCGAAACTACTTGATGGATTGAAATGAAACTCGGCATGATTATAGGTCATACTACGAGGAAGGACATAGGATACTTTTTATCCCGGAATTCAGTAAGGTTCTCATGGCAGCGGGTATGAAAGTAAAATTCCTTTACCGCGCATCACGCCGAAACTGCTGAATGAGTTGGAATTAAACTCGGGACGATTTGAGTTCATAGTACAAGTAAGGACATGGGATACTTTTTATCCCGGAATTCGGTAAGGTTCCCTTGGGAGAGAGGGTGAAAGAAAAATTCTTTAACCACGCATCACGACGGAAGTGAATGAATTCGAATGGAACTCGGGACGATTGGACATGGGATACATTTTATCCCGGAATTCAGTTTGGTTCCCCTGGGCTATACGGGTTTTCAAAAATTTCTCACTGCATGAACGACGCTTTACGCGTCGTTCAGATGCTGTGAGAAATTTTTGAAAACCCGTATAGCCCAGGGGAACCAAACTGAATTGAACTGATAAACGCGAAAGTTTGTTAGTATGAATGGATAGATTGATAGATGGATGGATGTTTGTTACTCTTTCACGCAAAAACTGCTCAACGGATCTGGATGAAATTTGGCACAAGGATAGATCATAAGCTGGAATAACACATATGCTTTATTTTATCCCGAAAATCTCACGGGAAAAGGAATTACGCAAGTAAAATCGCGAGTACTCGAAATACTAAACATGCGCAGACGAAGTCGCGGGCACCAGCTAGTTTTAAAATAAAACCAGATTAACTTTGTAGAAGAGTAATGCAGAAGTTCATTTATAATTAAAAGTGCATACCTAAGCTGGCATATAAAATTCAACAACCACCTAATTTTTACTAAATTAATGTTGAGTAAAACTTTGTCGCATATTTGAGTATCCCTGATTTAAAAGCACTTAAAGTTCCATCTGCAAAATTAATTGGAACTATGCGAGCGCGCCGGAATGCCTCCATAATATCTAAAAGCTCACGCATACATATACAGGTACGGGTCTCTCATCGTTATGCTTTATACACATATATAGATATAAGTAGCCATTGAATCACCGGTGTAATTATAGAAGTGGGGGATTGGCTGCGATGCGGCCGGTGCGGGAGGGAGACAGGTGCAGCGTCCGCCGCGAGCGGGACAGAGAGGGATGCTAACAAGAGGCTCGTTCGTCCGTTTGATCGACACCGCCGAGGCGCGGGCGCGGGAAGCTGTCTGAGATGCATTCTTCTTGTAAAGTTCAACTATATATTTGGCCGTCCCAGACCCCGTTGGCCACGTTGTACAGTTATATACTCAAAAGTGATAATAAGAAGACAGATTTCCCAGGCCGTGGTTTTAGCGTGTGGTTTTGGTTGGAGAAATCCGACTTTCTGACTTGGCGTATGCATATTTGCGTAATTCATTCGAAAATTTTGTGTAAATAAGCGTAGATAATAGGAATACGAGACTAATGAGCAAACAAAGTTATTTGCGGAACCCCAAGGCGAGATATTAAGCAAACCACTTTGCGCCGTACAAAAGATTTCAACGCGTTCGCTCTGCAAGATAGCGCACGTTCTCATAGTTCTCATTTTAGGTATCTGTTTTCCATTATTATTTTAATGTCATGCTTGGATTTCCTACATTTTAATGAACTGTTACTGCTTATTTCAATGTATTTCTGTTTTATTTTTACCGAGAAAGAACGATTTAATTGGACTTGATTAATAATCCTACGTAAATAATGGGTTTCACAAGTGGAATCCGTTTGCTTTTTAATGCTAATCAACTTATGGATATTTATTTTTCGATACCTACAATAATAGCGGTTTTTTGATGGATAGAGTGATTCAAGAGGTTTACTTTATATGTATAACACAACCTTGCGAAGCCGGAGTGGTCGCTAGTACATTATAAAACAATCAAAAATATCCGTACCTGTTTTAACAGAACAGTGAATGTAAGACCGGCTTTCATAGAAGACCCAGTCAAAGCCAGCTTCGACGGCGAGCCGCGCCAGCATTCCGTATTTACTCCGGTCTCTATCGCTGGTGGTGAGGTCCACAGCTCTCCCCTCGTAGTGAAGAGAGTTCTCCAGGTGCGAGTTCTCTTCGTCCCAACCCTCGATGACTCTTAACCGAACGCCGGGCCATTGGTTCATCACGCTGATCGCCAGGGTGTTCAACTTTTCTTTGCATCTCTGGAAAATGTTAAAGGATATGTTAGTCTTTTTGAAGGCAGTATTTTGTTTATTATCAAATTCAATTTGATGTTTCTAGAATGTTTGTGTTCATCTAGAAACGAGAAAGGAATTTGGAATTGTTTGAATATTTGACTGTAGAATGAAGTCATTCATTTGTTTTAGATAAATAAGGAAAGACGTTGGTGGGTTAATTGAGCAACTATAAAAGGACTCTTTATAAAGAATTTATATTAGACATGGAACCATAACCTATAAGAAAATAATTATTTGCATACATGTACACTATTCATGAGAATTATAACAATTTGTTTAACACCTCCGTGCTAATACGTAAGAACAACTATTTTATTTGCAGCGTAATTTACAAAGAAACAATGCGCTATAGCCATGACATGCGACCAACTCATTGTTTGTCGCCACTATTGAAATACCAACGTGCTAACAAATTGACAAACGTAGCCGCCCTAGTCCAGCCGGACGGCACAGGATGTCGGCCGTTTTGTCGTCAAAGAATAAGTCAAATTAAAACACGCCACACAAAGGATCGACACAATTTTGTTTGTGAAATAACTCCGCGGGACAAATAAAGAAAATGTCAAAATATTTATAAAGAAATGCGGACAATGCGACGCGCAGCGTGAAGGCTTTGTGGATCGATGTCAACTTACTCTGTGCTCTATGCAGATTTGAAAAAAAATGTGAGATTGACGTAACGAATCGAGAGCCCGGCTCTTGGCCGTGGGGCGCCCCGCCCGGCCGCACATTCATCCGCGGACACCTCGAGCACCGTACATAATTATTTCTACGAAAATTCAACCACCTAATAAAGAGTTGCCAGACCCGTGACATGTTTGACTTCGCTATCGATTCATTGTTTCCAACAGCACTCATTGTTACCTCTGTAACAAGCGTCGCTTTAGCAATAACAGGCAGTATGCGTGACGGAAATTCCACACTTTGTATCAATTTGTGTGAATGTGAGGTGAGTGCGGCCGAGTACCGGTCGGCGAGATGAGATGCTGCGGGGCGCGGGGCGCGGGGCGCGGGGAGGACGCTCAGGAAGCTCCATGTTTGCTTCCCCGCAGACGTCTCGGTCCGCACTAAAACAATCGAATGCTAAATGCTTGTCCAAACACTTGCCGCATTTAAACGTGGGAACACATCGGTGGCGCAATTAACCATCTCGCACCCGAATGCTTACATTCCTGCTCACTGACAACTCTTTACATTTTATGCTCTGTAAAAGTATGCAGCTATTTATGCCACATAAATTTGCCGTAAATCAGGCTGAATTGTTGCAGAAATAGGCTAGTTGTCAGTTCAGAGACAGGAGAGCCATAGAAATATGATTTTATCCGTTATTTGAGTCGTATTTCAATAGACAGATAATCCATTAAGGCGGTGCGTAGAGGTTGGGCGACGTGGCAGGTTATTATAAATTCATTATGCATATTTTTAGTAAACAAGCTGTCGATCACAATGCTAGAGCACAGCGGGATGTCGGCCTCCGACACCTCGTCCCTCCGGCGGCCGTAACCACCTACCTACGTGCCCTAATATCGAGATTATCATCCACTCGGTATGCAGGCACACACATCAATATTTAAAATCCCCCCACTACCAGCCATCAGACAAGTTTTTACCAGGCCGATTTACGTAAACTCATATTCGCAAATTATCAAATTACACCACATCAAAAGCTCATATTCAATTATATTGATTAACAAAAAATATAACAAGCGTAACGAATACCTAAGGTCAAGTTGATGTGCGAAGCAAGCTACCTGAACCGGTGTCGGTGGTGAGCGCGGCTGCGCGGCGCATAATGAAGGCCGCCCGATGCCAAAACGAGCACGACGCAAGGATCATCGCACTGAAACAGATCGCTGTAACCCGAGCCTCGGCCCGCACCCACCAAACCAAACTCCACGTTGCGCCACCTCGTACAATCTCCAGTCTACGGTTTCGTTCGCTACCTCTCCCCTGCCAGACTAGCCGCCAATTTATTACCACCTCCCTCTGTGACCTCTACAATATATTAGGATAATTAAATGGCTCTTTACATTCCTTAACACATATTTTTTTAATCGATGCGTCTGACTCGAAAAGCACCGACCAATGCTGACTGGTTTTTGATGTTCCATTTTTTGTCTTTTGTGGAAACCACAACAAATAGTTTAAGGGCATTTTTTGTGATGTCGGCCGACCGTTCGCTTTGTAAACGCAAACCCACAGAAATCCCCAGGTCGTATGAGCTCGCGAGAGGATACCTGCCTTGCCTGGAACAACACGTTTCAGCACAGGCAGTAGGTATCATTATTTAAATTCAAAATTGTTTCCGACTGACTTCGAAATGAAGTGTACGATAATCGATGATTTTATTATCCGTATTATACTGAACAAGGACATTGTAACGATTTCAAATATTACAATATTGAAATTTAAAGGCATATTTTGTTTGAAATAAAGATTCGTGTAGACCGTTCGACAGTTTATCACCACAAAAGGACACTTTAGCTAAAGTAAGATCAGTTATGCTCGATTTTTATAGCCTGCCTTATTTCCCATCGTGATACCTGCAGAAATGACGCGTTCCGAAAATGTTCGGTTGAGTCAAGCTAAACAGCATTTTGGGCGCCGCAGAGTATAAATTAGGCGGCATAATATCCGAGCATTGGAATACCTAACACCTTTTTTTGCTTATGAAATATGTTTTTTTCATTGGAGATGATGGGGTAGAGCTGGGAGGGACCATGCCGTCCATTCACAAATAGTTACAAAACCGCAGCCCGTGAATCATTAGCCCCGCCCGAAGACGCATGATTTCATGATTAATAACTACTCTCTAATGTTATTTCGCCATTTCGTAAATACCAAATATTCATGATTCACGGTTTCCCTTCGATCAGCGGTACTCAAAGTATGGACTATTAAATATTTGTAAGGCATATTTCCAGTGTGTCGTTAGTGGTTGAGCACATCATAAATATGCATCACGTGAGCTCATCACCTGCGCCTGTGTGTTCAAAGTGCTCCGGTGTTTGTCTATGAAAAATATCACTCTCTGTTGTCTTTAAGCTGCTGACAATGCTACAGGATGTTTCACAGCAGTAGACTAACTTTGTTCTGTCTGTTTTATGTTTATAACGTGTTATGTCAATCGATACCTAACCTACTCTGTTTTTTATTTTCCTTTTGAGTAGGTACATAATGTAATGGATGAGCTGTAACATATTAGTAAAATTAAACAAATAACTATTAACCTATGCTTGCAGACCCCTTAAATAAAGTTAGAAATTTAAATTTTTGCTTTATTTTCTATTATCATTGCAAACTAAATTCATTTTAAATAAAATTTGCTTTAGGACTCGCAATCACTTAAATCAATTATTAGTTTGGCATATCGCATAACTCTGACATACAAATATATTATCCAAGTCAATTATTTTATCGAGATATTAATATCTGTCATTGCTAAATAACCTTTATTAACAACAAAAAATACAAGCAAGGAATAAAAAAATTACAACTAGTATTTACAATTGAAACCATTGAACTAACTGCAGACGGTTGCAAACAGTCTAAAGGTAGATATTATTTAAAAAAAAGGAAACCGTAGAATATAAAAGCTGTGCGATGCCACAAGGTCCGTTGGACCCTACATTTTTCCATTGAGTGCTATATTTCGTGTGTGAAGGCACACTAACGAGTACAGTCTACAAGGCTTTTAAGGAGACGCCTTTCACTCGGCCAAAGAAAAAACTTTTGAAACAAGACACCGATGGGTTTGCTTGGGCCTCGGCTCTGTTAATGAAACGTTACACTTCATTCACTCTCCAACTAAAGTGTTTTCTCCATTCCATGTTCTCTGAAAGACGCAAGGGACAGTTAATGTAATATGTTGAATCTAACGGTATCATTATATTCCTTTGTTAATGTCCATGATTGTTGGGGAATGTACCAGGTGTGAATAACCACAGCCTTTTTTGAGTCGTCGCTTATCCCATTGCGGGGCACCCTTGGGGCCGATCTATTACTTCTCGGTTTTTGTATCAAAATAATGTTTGAGACGGATGTGACTCCATTATTTATATTATAGTGATCGGTAATGCGGCTGACGCGGGGTCAATGGCGGAGTCAATGAGAGCATGCTCTCCACTTGCAAGTCATCCAACGAGAGATGGAATCCACGCTTCCGACATCGATCAACTCGCATTGTTATCCTTTGTTTCTCACCATTCCTTTTCTACTTTATACGTTTACTGTAAGGCTAGTTTTTCTACGAAAACTATTATCGTACCTCATTACGACAGGCTATTTTCCCTGTATTGAAAAAACGTAACGAGGCGACAACGGACCGCCCAGAGGTGTGGAGGAGCTCGACGACTGCACGCGCTGCAATTACCGTTTTCGCTAAAACGCGGAAGGCTATAAACATTATCTGGCGTATCGTGCTAATTTACAGCGTCAACCCTCCGAGGGCCGATAACTGCTGTTGATCGATTTGCATCTGTAATTACGTCACTTTTAGCGAGCAGGTGATGAAAACGCGACAAGTACGTGATTGCGGGCGGCGACGCACGCCCCTTCCGATGCAACCGGTTGAGCTTTTACTTAGCGCCCGCGCCGCGCCGCCAGCTCCGCGCGCTTTGACTATCCGCACCGCAACATTTATTTAGAAGCACTTCTTTATAAAAACTGTTTTCCTAAAATAACAGCGTTGAGCTGTCCTTCAGGCGTTGTCTTGCCCCTTGATAAATTAATCTCACGATAAACTATGATTTTTGTTTTTACTAACAGGAGATATTGATTAATCAGTACATCAGAAGTTCATAATTCCAAACAGGCGTCAGGTCGCATTAGCTCCAGGAGACTGCGTAGCGCGCTCACTAATCTGCCCGACGCGCGGGTACGGTCGGCGCCGTCACCTAACAACCTATTCAAATGGAGACTTCAACTTTACACAAAAATAAACTGTCTTTGTTACACCATTGATGCTCAATCGATGCACTCATTGTTTATCTCGCGCCTAAAGCGGACAGATCGCGGCTGGCGTGGGTGCTAAGCAAACAGTCGCACACGTATCTACCTCTACAATCCTCTTTTGCTGACGGTCCCGAGAAGCCTCTTGATAATATTTTATAAGACAAATAACCCGATAAAGATGTTTTGACGTGAACCCGTGTTCATCGCTCACACCAAAATGCGTCCACTGAACGAGTATAATAAAATATTTATTCAAAATTTTGTATTTGGGCGAGAAAAGGAATAAAAGCTCTAATTTAGTGTCAAGTTTATTGGTGGTTGAGCGAAGCTTTTTAAGGCGATCGGTGGGATGTATAATGCGTTGACAGGGCTTAAGGCGGCAGACTTTACGTAGATCCATTAGCATTGTTTTAAAGGATAAGAAAGGCGCTTACGGCGCGGCGCATTGTGGGGCGACGTGTCGCGAGACATGCATATTTTTATGACACGTGTCTATCCGTATCAAACGTTATCAATGTGTAGCGGCTACTGGATTGTAAGGCACCGATAACGTCCAACATTTTTTATAAGACAAGTTTGGTTCTTGACGTTAGAACTCAGAACTACATAACGTTATTTTTTTAGGCTTAAAAAATAAGCACAGATTTCAAAGTAAATGCTATAGAAGGTAAGTCAAAGCTAAAACTATAAATGATTACCTATCATAATATAAGAAATAAAAAGATTTTCTGTCAATTTTGTTTGACCTTCTAACGAAAGAAGTAAATATGGAATAACAGGACGAAGTAAAGCAAACTAGTACGAAGCAAAGCTACTTCTTGTATCAGGAATTTGAAGTCGCACGTTTTCATCGCCAGCTGAGCCAGTGTCGTATTACAAAAAAATCCTAAACTTTAGATTGTTTTAGTGTCCTCATCAAAAAACGGTGTCTTCTGTAATTTGACAATATTACCTGATGAGTTAGGTGAGTGAGACCTGATCCTTCGAGCTCGTGCTGAAGGGTTTCAAACCTAATACCAGGCATCAGATACATTGGCAGTCCGCAAACAAAGCTTGGTAAAGTCGAATAAAGTATTGGTTTACGTTATAGATGCGCGCCTCAGTAGATCGAAAGACAGTTTGACATGGGCCTAGGTATGTTGTGGTTGTTTCCACGTCACTTCTTCTACGGAATTTAGCGACAATTGCCCTTTGCCTGACAGTTTAAGTTACAATCCCCGGCTGATGAAAAGGATATAACGCTTCTATAAAAGCGTTCGCTGATGCGTTTAGTAACAACTCTTCTTTTTTTAAAACTTTATGACTCATAATAGTATTTTATTTGGTGGCTAGGGGTAAGCATTTGATGGTCTTATCATAAAGAGCGTCGTTAAGTATTTATTTTAAGGTAGTAACTGTTTTATCGAAGCTCGTCCATTAGATGGGCTTTTGTGTCGTGAGGGCGTGAGAGCGAATATTTTATTGATTACGCATACCGAACACGGATTTAACGTCACTTTTATTTTGATAGACATTGATTTTATAATAAATTGATTGTTATTTGATATTTATTTATGTTTAAATGCTATTGGAAAGTCTGGTGAGTCTCTAAATACACAATGCGCGTCTCAAATATTTCAATTTTTTTTATACTCTACGTTTTTTTGGTAAAGTTCTAAAGTGAAAATAGATGGGACTTTTTTTCTATTTCAAATTTAATGGTTTTCACAACAATTCAAGTCACTTATACCATCACTTATAGGTATAAAAGATAGGTCACTTTGCAGCATCCCTTGAGCAGAAAATTCATAAACTTACAATAATTTCAAGGCAAACAAAAAGTGATCTCCCACAATACAAAGGTTCCAGAGGCAGTCCATCATTCGGAAGAACCGATTACTTATGCTGCTTATCGGAGAACAATGCTCACAGAGCCTCAGTCAGGCATCAGTCAGCCATTGTTCATGCTGGTCCCGATAGTGATACCAGAACGCAAATTTATTTCACTTTGAACATTATTTAAAGGAGCAACACTGTAGACCTTACATACAACATATTCACACACATTGTAGTTAAATCATAGCGTATAGGGACGTAGAAAATCCTGTAGATTATAAGAACTAGCTTGTATAATATCATTCTTCATTTAAAATATGAAAAAGTAAATTCTTAGCAGTAACGGCTTTTTTAAATCAGCTCGCAAACAAGGATGCGATAGTGGACTGGCTTAAACAAATAAACGAGACGACCGCTTTAAATACGAGCAGAATTGATCTCGCAAATAATTCGGCAGCATCAAAGACACGGTCCTTAAATTAATTATCAATTTGTCGTGGGTGCCAGGCGACATAAATCGATCGGGTAGTCCACATTAGCCACGCTCGAACATGCGATAAGGCTGATAAGGATAACAAATGCTCAGTTTAATGTTATCTCGACATCGCGGACATGGGAGAGCTTTTTGCCACCACATCCCTTACCTTTGACGCAACACCTCCATAAATTATATGCAGTCCAAGCGAGCGACAAAAACCTAATCCACTTAAGCAACCTAATTATTTATCTTAAGTCTAATTTATTCTTGAAAAGCTGTTCCATCAGAGTGCTTAACATGCATGATACTAGTACGATAAATAGAAGGTTTTAATATGCATGCGCTGCGATAAACGATTACTGGCGAAGCTGTGACATTAAAGGAACAGTAAAAAATTGTGCAGATAAATTATTCAGCCATTACTTACGTAGCGCGTAGCGTAGGTATTACCGACATATACTATGAATATAAAAACGACGAATCGCTTATTTATTGCTTGAATTGATTCAGAATACTGCTCTGAGTTACCGAGCCTGGTCAAACAAGGTAGAGCTCTTTCCTGCTCTAACTTTCTTGCTTAAATTAAATATAATAATTCTAAAGCTTCCCAGGTTTTAAAGCTAAAATTAGTTATATAAAGTAGCTTGTAAATCTTAAATGGGCAGTAGTATAAATTATTAAAAAAACAAAATTACCAAATAACTTTAATACATCATTGTTCCAAATGAAATCTCTAGAGATCATTAATAGGGGAATAAACATCTTCATAATATAAATTACTTCAGATCAAACTTATATACTAACTAGAAAAGAAGTTGCACTTGATAGCATGTAGCATATAAGGGAATAATTTATGGGTATGTATTCATAATCGGTCAATAAAAATGGCATCCTTTTTCAGCGAGCTAGCGTATAATTATCGAGGTAAGAACGCATGCGAAATTGGGGTCTCACCTCGGCTCGGCGGTTATAAATAAACTAAAATAACCTCGGCTGTGGGAGGACTATTGCACTAATGAATAAGGCCTCTGGCGTAGAGTAAGTGAAAAAATGCTCTCCGAAGACAGAGTGCCTGCTGCTTTAGAAAATAAGTGGTTTTCAAATAATATTTCTCAGCATATCAAGAAAAATGCACTGCTTTGCATTTCATGCACTGAATTATAGATCCCTACACCTAAAATAGATTTAAAAGTCAATGCGAACGAGATGATTTAGGTATAAGAATAAATGTTTCGGTGATTCAATAAAGAATAACCGACATTCCAACTGCAGCTCGGACCCATTATCAGAACTCAATATCAACATTGACGCCCAATCGTGGCAAGGAAAGCATCAATTTATCTCACTATTCCGCCTCATTTAATTCATCATCCCAGCTATCGGATTACACAATTGTAAAATGTTAAAAATTACCCAACACTAAGCGATTTGAATATGAATGGGTAAGCGCCATGTAGGCAGGTACATGAAAAAACCGGCACCGAATGAATACTAGACAAATGTCCCCTCGAAAACACAATGAGTGACCTCAAATCGATCAATTTGCTTTTGAGACATGCTAATTTTAGAGTCTAGAGTGCTTTATGGCACGACGAGCTGAATACATGAATGTATAATTCATTTATCTAGTCTTTTTTGCCTATTCAAAGCTGTTTTTACTTTCGATTACTAAACGAACCTTAAAGCCAAGCTATCAAGAGCGTGACAGTTTAAGCAAGATACGACCGATTTCAAGCGCTTTTCGAATAGGACCGTATGTGTTGACTGACGATATAAAATAAGGGTCTGGTAGCCTCGAGCAGGTAGGTGGCTGCTATTATTTAAATTAATTGGACATAAAACGACGAACACCGAAGAGAGCGTGTCGGCTGTTCTGTCCTGCGCAAACGCCGGGCGCGCTAAAACTGCCATTCACTGTCAGACTTTTCATTAAAGTTAACAATAGTGAGTATTTATCAATGTTCATAAGTAAATAGGTTCATGCGCATTTGCGGATGAGATCTAGCTGGCATAACTTGAGTAATTGCTTTGTTTTATTCTTGTTACTCACTACAGACAGTTTTAGTTTAATACATCACACTAGATATAGCTTTAGAAAATTAAAAGAAATAGTTTTCTGAAAGAAAATTTAGATTTAGATTAAAAAAAATGTTTGACTTTAGAATTTTATATATACCTATAAATTTATAGTTCAAAATATTCCTGAAAGTTTATAGGCACAATAAATATGGAAACAAACGGTTGACCTGTCTAAAAGTCGTACGTTTAAGGCATGAGGCATGATGCGCAGGAGTCGGCCTGCGATCGTTATCGGACGTCGCCGTGTCGACTCCACAATGCCATCTTTTGTGTTCCGACACGATAATTTATTGCCACCAAACACTGAGCTTACAAACCGACCGAGATAACACTGCGATTTTTAAATTAATATGGACACGCCCTTGAGATTTCAAAATATTTCTCACTTTTGAATTATGAAGTTGATTTTTGTGAGATTTGTGTTGGTCATGCTGAGACCGATTAGCAATACTAACTTTGTAAAAAGGAATTATTCGGGAGAGATTCTCGAAGTTCCCGAATGTTACTCTTCTACACAAATGACCTGAGATAGTAGCCTCGCAGGTGACGTAATAGCAAAATAGACAAATTGTATGAGAGTTAACATTTCCGTACGGATTTTACGGCTGCTTTATTAATTTTGCTTCAACATTTTAGTTAAATACGCCATGATTTCATCACAGCAAAGGCATTACAACGCTATGTGTGAACGCGAATGCATTACACCTGTTGGTAGTAAAACCTCATAAGATCTTTGAAGTATTGGCTATTGAAATACAATGAAGTTGAGGTAAATGATATTGCGGGATTACCCAACTGCGAAATAACGTCCCTGTGTGGTGTGATTATTTAGCTTCGTTGATGCAATATGCAAATACTTTATGGCCACAACACACTAATTAGGTAAGTGCCTAATTGCATGCAACTACGATAAAAGGTAGGTACGTCTTTAAGCATAGCTATATAAGTATTTATGAGATATAATTCAAATGTAATAAATCACGAAAAATGATCGGAAATAAATAATACAAAACAAAATGATATTAACGATGACACGTGAGTGGGCAGCATGGGAAAAGGCAGAGAAGGCTGAAAATATAATTTGAATCTTGCCATATTCTCGGCACAAACCGCTAAACAATGGATATTTATTGAATCGCTTCATCGTATTTCCACGACTTTGAGATGCATCATTTTGAAAACGAAAGCCAGCTTTGCCTCGTTAGAAATCGACAGATATTTGAGTGCGTTTCAGGTCAACGCATTGTGAATTTTAATAGTTATGACCCAAGCGGCAGTTGTTTTAAAACAATGACCAATAACTTTGTATTTATGTCTCATTGGCAGCTGAGTATCCTCAACCGGTACCTTTATCTTTGCTGATTTGAAGATTCAACAATAAAGTGCGATACAAACGTGTTTTATTTTTCAGTTGCGTCATATTCAAAACCAAAATTAAGATCAGGAATGAAATGAATGAAGGTGTATACGTACGTAATCTGCTATTATTTGCCAATGCGGAAGTTTGACTTTCTATCGACAGTTTTAAAACAATTGAACAAGAATGACCGGTCGACTGTGCCTTATCGAAGGCACGAAGTCGATCGGTCATAGTCAAAATAATGAGGCGGGCGCCGAGAATAACAATTAAAGCCATTAGTTCATTAATCGCCAACTTGGAGCATTGTTCCACCGCGGACAATCGTCGCTAGACCAAATAACGACGGATCGGCTTACTCCAATACTGAATAACATTGGGAAAAACTTAACTACCTACCTGCATAAAGTATTGCGTTTCAAATTGTATTCAACAATTTCAAGGTAACCAATCTAGGCAGGTGCCTAAGTAACCTAGCCAATTTTATTTGGCAAAAATTGGAGTTGGAATGGCTATTCTAATAAAGGCGCATGGAGTAGTTGGGTAAATAGTGCGGCCTATATCAAAAAGGAATAACTTGAGAATCTTTAAATGAGTGAGATACAAATGGATTTCAATAAAGGTGAGAGTGAGATGGAAAAACAAGCTGCGTGAGAACAAATCGTATGCGGTTAAGGCTTCAGATGGGCCGGTCGTAACCACGGCCCTATAAATATTGCCACTGCTACAATAGAAATGGGTTCCTATTGCGCGGTAGTCCTTAAATTAGCATTATGTCAAACGAGTAATTCGAAACCGATCTTGGTATTCGTAGTAACTGGTAGTAAGCTTAGCTATTTATAACAGTTAAGAGACCGCAAAATTAAAAGTCTTTTAAGTTTATGATTGGCCACTTAAACATAGAAAACATAAAGTGAATATCGATGTTGCCGTGCATGTAGAACAAGAAAAGATCCTAGATGAGCTTCCATACGGAATGTAAAAGTTGTTATGTAAATCCTGGACAAGCGACCCTTGTTGCTTCGCTCTGCTCAGAAGCACATTCAAACACACTTTCACATTTCTATTAGCTGTTTAGGGTATAAAACCGTTCAGCTGCTAGGAAATTATTTACGATGCATTGTTTTTTGATTAGCAAATAAGCAAATGTTTAATGTTTTCAGTGGCGGTTATGTGCTTGCGCACAGTGCAGTTACCTACATTTCGCTGTTAGTAAACAAGCAAGTATGCATTGATTGGTTGCGACAGAGCCAGTGGTATGTGCATGTAAGTACGATTGTTTGCGAACATTCTCCGACTCGGTGGCGGATCATAAACTTTTCAGCATACGAACGTACGCACCGATGCCTTCCCTTATAAACAATAAACCCATAAACCAAAACCAATTACATGCCTTGAAGCGCAATTTACAACAAGCCTTAAAAAATCTATAAACGCACTGTTCTTCGTTTTTCGAATTAAAATTCCAGGAACATGTTTTTCGTAACAGTGATTAAAATGCAAAAATTCCGTAAACACAAGTAATTTTGAACAGCTGAACACATAAACATGAATGGCGGCGGAATGTAGAGCGCGGGTACGCTCCTGAAACTTGAACCAGGTGAAACCCGCCGGAAGGGCTACTTTGTACGCGGAATTGTGATGAGAAAATGTGTTTATTGTTATTCAACAAGGTGTTTAGTTAAATCCTATTCTGTGTAGGAGCATTCACCGGCGTTAGTCACGAAGGCGAGTTAGCGTTTCCCTTGAACTCGACCGCTTGGCAAAGCTCTGTGTTCACGGTCGCCTACGAACTGCCAATACGTAGTTACACCAACAACTGGAAGCTATTACTTGATAATGTCTCTATTTACTACAGTGCTCAGGCGAATCTGCATAAACTTCGCATTTTCAGCGTGCTGTATGAGTATAACTTGTTTAACGTGTTCTATAAGGTATAGTGAAGCACAATTGACAAAGGTCATTAAGAACTATTCGAATTACGATGCTCAAAAACTTACATTTCGTTTGAAAATTTTATGGTATAATATATGTATAAATAGTAAAAGTTCGAAGATTGCAAACGATCCATATGGACAGACACAAATAATGTTAGTAATAATGTAAACAATTGAATCACGATCGGCGCCCACAAGCCCACTACAAAATTCATTATTTTCATTTGGAATTATTTTCATTTTCATTTCGATTGAGAATTAGTATTTATAGAATAGGTTCTTCTTTTATTATACTTAAATAATTGTAAGGTTAGGAATTCTTGCTCATTCAAAATTGCAACAGATATTAATCAGCGTGAATGAAAAGGAAGTTAGTAAGAATCTAAAGAATATTTGTTTTTTTCATTGGTTGCATTCTAGTGTTTTATCATCGCAAAGAGAGTGAAAGCTACGAATCATTTTCGCAACTCATTCATAGTTTGCATATTTTGGAATTACGATTCCCGAGACAAAGAATGATTCATAAAAGAGTGTTACTACAGGATGGTTACCTACCATAACAAAGCTGGCTACATTCGCACACACTTGTGAATTGACTCCAACTAAACTTACACAAGAATGCACTTTACCTCCCGACGAGGTCTCAATCGGTAATTTTTTATATGTTACGGAGGACAAACTGCGATATACGAGTGAGTAGGTACATGACACACGACATCGAAAGATTAATTTCCGATGTGGCAGATTGTCACTTTAATTTATGATCGGGCCATTGTCTCGAGTGACGTCATTTTATGCAAGCCTCCGATCATCTAGAGGTGTTTTGGGAACATCGTACGTGGGTATTTATTGCAAAGTGTGATAAGATAATTGAACTGTGATTTATGATTCATAACGTCATTAGGGTTAACAAATTGATTGTGTCTCTCAGTTACAATCTAATTACAAATCTGGATTTGTAATTGTGTCTGATGATGATAGGTATCAAGAATAAAGTTAAACAGTTTTCCTCAATCAAAAACTATGTTCTAAATTGTGTACGCAGATTGTTCCAAATACCTAAATAAACTACCACTACTACAACTAGTACCACGTGTACCAGATGTAACTCAGATTTAAGCACGTCTCTAGTGACGAGTTTTTGACAGATTTTTATTGGTAACTGTCAAAAAACCGCTACTTGAGACGCGCTGAGCTGCGTTTGAAATTCGGCTGTAAGAATTTTATCCTAGATGCTTATACATTCAGCAGATGTGCTTAAACTATGACCATTCCACAATCTGCATTAACGTTTTACGAGATCGGTTTACATCTTGTTTATGGTACAATTTAAGAGGCGATTTAACGCCTATAAATGTTTTTGATTGTGAGACAAATTGTCACGAGGCGGTCAGGACTTGTCGGGTCAGCGACCGAGGCTGCCCAGCCTGTGGTCAGCTGAAACTCAAGAAAAGCGGTCACCGCTCACTACCACGCATATCTTTTCCCTTCTGACGGTTGTACATTGCTATCTTAACTTGCCTTCTTTTAAATTCCATTCATCGAGTCTTTAATCTCTGTGCGTTCCATCCGTTTAGTAGGCTTTGCATGAAAGAGTAACAAACATCGATACAAGCTATCGCGTTTATAATATAAGTAAGGAAGTAAGGATTAAATTTCCAAAGCATCGACATCAAAGAAAAGCATGCGAGCACTGTATTTGGACATGTCCGTATGTGTTAGTATGCATGTCTTTTAGAGGGTGTCAGTACTACAAAGGTCTGTCGGCTGAACAGCGATGGGTGGAGCTAATAAACTATTTGAGTAGAGGCTCGTGTTGACACTGGCGTTTCACACCTGAACAATGCTTCTCGTTTGCATTAATGTAAATTAGGTTAGGCCCGCCGCCGCAGCGCCTACGTTCAATTAGATGTGTTCGAAGTACCGCATGTGTACATGTGTAAACGCAGCCGCACCGTTTCCTCACCAGGTAATGATCTACCAACTGATGCAATCACAGCTTTCAACACTAATTATTTTATCGAACTCGGCTGTTGGTTTTTTATATCTGTAATCTCAACGTTTCAAGCTTGTCTTTCTCCTATAAAGATACTTGTTGATCTTATCGTGGTTCAAAATTGCATTTACCGGTCTTATCATAATTTTATGGCATATAATTTCATAATTTAATATTCATCGGATAGATCGGTTTGTTGCATAGATATTTCCAGTGAACTTCGTTAATATGCGTAGGTAGATTTGTAAAATCGCAATAACCCTGAAAATTTCATAGAAAATGAACCGGCTCACATTATAGTGAATTTAAAAAAAAAATAGTAAAATATGCGTAGTTTTCTTTATGTTAAAGTCAGGTACTTAATGCAGCAGGCATTACCTTTAAAAGTTGTCATATCAAACCTGTATGTTTGATAACTGTGCAGCCGAAAGATCCGTTACACGCTTCCTTCACTGGCTTCAGTCCAAAGCAATTTTCCTCGCCATTACTTCAACTTGCCAGTACTTTGTTAAATCGTACATCGGATTGCATGACAACTTCAGAAATATCTTGTTAAGAATTTACATTTATCGTCGAGTCTAAACTTTTGACTATTTTTATTGTTCTTGTGATTTCGAATTGCTACTTTTCGCTGAAACCAATTTTCAGCGAAAAGTAGCAACTTCTATTTACAATTTGAATTCAAACATTGTAGAAGCTCCTTCACTAAAAATAAGGTGAGCGTTTGAGGCCGGGTGTCAAAGAGTGCGCTCTCTGTTCTTCGTCCGTCATCGCAGCCCCGGCTCGCGTAAACACGTATCGTCGACGCGCCGCTCGCACACCTTGGACCAGACATTTGCGTTTTTACAACAATCCCACGATACTTCCTAAAGATCTAAGTCCTGAGAAATTAAATGTATCATCAAACATCAATGACCCTTTTAATTACCGTATAAAACCAGCGTCCGAAATCCAAGCGAAAATTAACGCAGCAAAAAATCAATAAACCGCACTATTAACATTTCCGAACGTCACAAATCACACCAACAAAATGCGAGATCTGTAACCGAAAAAGATCTATGCTGGGAATGATTTTTTTCTTGATGGCGCGGGCGAGTCGCACGCGCGGCTCGATTGTGGTTGTGTGGTCCTCGCCAGCCACTTTGTAAATAGCGCGGTTTACCTTTTTCAACTTTTGTGTTTTGTTACCTTTTGTGCTGTTGTAGGGCCAATATTACCATAGCTATTTAGGCTCGTCGGATAAATAAATACGCCATTTATCATGATAGATAACCGGTGCACGTGAATGTCGTCGCGTCAAAGCCTCGGATGCGGTGCGGATCGAACGGTCCTAACAATAATGTGGTGATTTATCTTTGCATTGTTTTCTAAGGCTAACCTATTCTGTGGGTAAATATTTTAAATGGAAGGCAGTTTGTAGTTTTATGAGGCTGTGGTTGACTGATTTCATCAACTAAGTAAGTACAAGCTTCTGCGACTAATATTGAAACACAAGATCTGCTTAGTGAATTGTCCAGCATTTATTTATCAAGCTACCTGCTCTTGGGTTTAAAATTACAATAAACTAGATTCTGTCGCTTCGTACGCAATGGTTTCTACGGACACGTTCAAATAAATAAATTTTATTAATGATGCTGGAACATCCACATAACATCATCTAGACCTAAGGTTCAAAGGCCACTTTTAGCCCATGGGAACTAAATACATATTTCCCCTAATGAGTAACTAGCCATAGAACCCTGACTTCAGCATGACGCATCCAACTTCTGCCTGCAGTCTTTCGTAATTCGTCATCCCACCTGGCCGGAGGGCTTTCTACACTACGGTTGCGGTCTCCACTCAATTTATTGCAATGCGTAAAGTGGGATAAAACAAAAAGTTTCAATCAGTTTTCCTGTACACCCCCTAGCCTTCCAAGCACCAAGGCAACACCCTTATCAGTTACCGATTTCACAGTACACCGTTACAATTACCATTGTATCATACAATTTACGTCCCATAGATAGTATCTACAATCCTCTAAGAATGCGAGCGTCATCGCGCCCATATCCAATTGTGGTACAATAAATTCACTCAAACCGCAGGCTCTTTCACAATATTTGTATCGGGCGTATTACGACGCGACAAAAACGTCCGAAAGGGCGGGTGAATGAAGGGAAGGTAAATAAATATAAATAAAGGTAGGGGTGCGGGGCTCGGGGGATCGGCGTCCCGCGGCGCCGGCGCAGGCTGCGGCGCGGATGCAAGCCTTAAATGGATTTTTCCACTTAGCAAGCTGATAGATGCTTGTTTGATCTCAACAATCCGATTTAGGTATTAAACATGATCAAAACTCTTAGATGAATAATAAAACTTTGGTATTCCCCTTAAAAATTGTTAGGGATTTTAAGGGGGAAGGGCATGAATTGAAAGGAATCGAACCTCCTCCCTCAAAGCCTCGCACGGGAGAATAACACAGTAAAAATTCAATTACAAGCTTTGTTCTCCGTCCAGTATCGTTGTCACACGTCATTAACCAGCGCCAATGAGAATCGTTAAAGTATGATCGTTTGTCGCCCGAGCAATCGTGTTCGCCAGAACCAATTACAGCCCTGCCATTGCCGTGCTTTTATTGGGTGTAGGATTTAAGTGCGTTTCGACACGCCGAGTCCAGCCCTGTCCTTTTAACGGCCACTTAACTTTTGGCAAGTGAAAACTGAAATAGTATTTTTATCCAGAAAAACATTGTCTGATCCATCGCTTTCATAGCGCTATCCAAAGAATTTAACAACGCTGCTGCTATGAAAACGAAATTTTATTGCCTGTTTGGGAAATATCGGTGTTCGCACTTTTAAGAATAAATTTAATAAATATTTGGTTTTCATGGTTTTTAAATCACCGTTGCGTCGTCAAATGAGAATAGTGTATTGAAATAAGTCAAAGTAAACTGATTACAGTGATTGGTTCGGTTCAAACACCTTTATAACATTTCATAGACGATTGATCACTCTTGCGAAACTGAGGAAGAGAATGTGCGTACGGTTTGGAAACTATAAATCAATGTGAGCCATCGATTTACTGCAGCAGATTACACTAAATACAGGGGTAAATATCGCACTTCCTTACTGTTATTGCTCAATTGGAAGCACACCTCAGAAACTATTAAGGCGTGTTCAGTGTCAGTGTTGCCTCCGTATCAGTAGTACTACTAAGAATATGACACACCGTTGTATCTCTAGTACTACTATTAACAATACAAGTTAATTCACTCGATGTTACCAAGATTTTGTTTCAAGTTACCGATGTTTAAAAAATAAAATAAAGTAATTGCATGAAAAAATTTCAGTATTATATGTTTCAAATAATACTTAAAATATATAACTAAACATATATAATTAAAAGAATGCATGCAAGCTGCATGCATTCGTGCAAAGAGCGAGCGGCGCTGATTTTGAATTCAACCTCCTAGGGTTGGTGATCAGATCACCGAGGGTTTAAGAATATTGAAGCGATGTTTAAAGATTTATCTACGTACACAGCAACATTTATAATCGGTTAAGCAAAGCAATCTTACAGTTTTTATACATAAACTATACAAACATTTTGTTTAACTTCAGGAAGTCTTAGCAGTCCCTAACTTGGAAGTCTTTGGCTGTAGAACTATACAAATGAATGTTTTTTTATTTATAAACCATGAATCATTACTTTTTTTTCCAAATTAACGATACAGATAAATAAGGTGAGTCAGAGTACAGGAAAATAAATGGAAAATAAATTCAGCTTTTGTAAATTAAATTTTCATCGCATAATATCTTGTCAAATTCTTGGTAACTAATGAAGATAGTCAAATTCTTCCAAAAAGTTTGCTTGTCTCTAAATAGGTTAAAAACACACGCAAAGAATTTATCGGCAGCACAAAGCTTTGCCTTAAAATAACAGCTCTAAACCGATGGCCCATTTCACTACGATTAAATTCCCTTCAATAACGAGTAGCGAGTTATCGATGGATCAAACTCAGCTCCAATGTAATCGCTCTAAACTGTTTGTTTCGCCATCATAACGTTGATACAATATGTTGGCACAAAGAGCCCTAGATTGTGTTACATGAAACACGTGACAATGCGATGGAATGAATCGGTTTAATTTTTAAAACACAGTGTTAGAGCGGTTTCACAATGCATTGATTCAAATCTGTGAAAATACGTTACAAAGTAGTGCATAAACTAATAGGTAGGCAAATAATAATATCTAATAATTTTAGCATTATCTGTGAAAACATGAAATTGTCTTCTTTATATTTATACTTTTCTGTTCCATTGTTTAGCCGTAAGTTTTCCTAAAATAAATAAATAAATTAGACTAGGTAAGTCTAAAATTATTTGTACCTTGTAATTATTTGTGTAAAATTATTTGTATGGTAGTTTATGCACTACACCCGATTTCCATCAACCGATTACTCTCCGTCATCTGTGAGTCTCCAATTCTTAACATAATGTGGCAGGAACAAAGTAGTCGCAAACATTAAGATACTCATAGCAAAGTAGAAATTAAAAACTGCTAGCGTAGGTACTTTAAAATAAATGTTTATTTGTGTTTGGAATGGTGTAACTAGAAACCCGATTGTCATTTGACCTGTTTGAATCGTTTGACAGCGCACCTGCCTTCAAGTAGTTCATTTATAGTTGTTTCGTCTGTTTATCCTTCTTGGCCCGTGCCTTAGCATTGACTGAGGTTTGACAGATAAGAAGAGATAACCACCAGCTGGCTTCTCGACAAATATTTGCATCAGTAATTAAACAAACGCGTCTGAGACACAAGGCTCTCTCGCAAACACGCGCCAGCTTTTTGCGACGACTTTGCTTTTTAATATTTATTTTTCTTTCTGTTCTAAGGTTCGGCTGCAATTATTTCCACATATTTCTTTATAATTTAACATTTAATAAATATCTGTAGGAAAGCAAGAGCCCAAGCTAGGATACCTTCGAAAGCATCTACTAAAATAACAAAGAAAAGGAAAGCTGGGGTTTAAAACTGAGTCGAGAAATAAGGAAAATAAGACCTCTTAGACGTCCTTCAGTTTTCAACCTAGAAAAAGAAACCTATCTATCTTTACGTTTCAAATATCAACCCATTAGAAAATTAGTTGTTTGAGTATGAACCATAAAATAATATTGTTCACCAAAGTTCTAGTAGAACTCAGCTTTCGTTTGCACTTATGAAGCTAATGAAGAAAACTCAATCTATTAGCACTAGAGTCTGTAAGAACTCTACATTGGATATGTAATGGTTATTGTGTAGCTGTAGGCCATTACTCACGTCGCGCGCGCAGGTATTAGCACACTTGTGTTTGCATATATCACAACTGTTTACGTTACAGAGAGAGATGCAAATCGTTAATTTATCGCCACCTTAAGCAACTATATAAAGTGAACCGCAAACACGGGGGTTCAAAGACCTATCACTTGGGTTTGGCGTGTGTTTAAACAAGTGTTCAGCATGCGAACGTTGGAGGGCTTCTATACTAGTTGATGGTACTTTATTGTAGAATATAATGATCTTGTTTTTATTATAAGGTATAAATGAATAATAAATGCTGCTGGATAATCCACACAGCATCATCTAGGCCCAAGATAAGCACATCTTGTGTTATGGGTAGGTACTAGATAACTGATATACTTAATACAATAATACATCTATATAGTAATACATAGATATATAATATTTTTATTATACACAGAAAACACCCAGAACCCCGGAAAATTATTTGGAGATCGCATTAACAACTACATCATCGCTAGGGCGTGCAAAACCGGTTTTCGGTTTTGGTGAAAACCGGAAAACCGGACCAAATTTAGCAATTTTTCAAAACCGGTTTTGAGCGACAAAACCGGTGTTAGCTCCGGTTTTCCCGTAAATGAATTAAATTTGATTTAAATCCACGTTTTTCGAAAGCACTCAAGAAATATGTCGTTGTTTTATTCCATATATTATTATTATTAACTCATTTATTTCAGATTAAAATCCATAGCATATTTACAAACAAATTAATTTCAATGTCACATTCAGATATATTCCTTGCTTATAATTCCTAACAGAATTTTCGTATGCCAATTTTCTTTAGTTTCAGATAAATCAATTTTTTTAAGAATAACCTCAGAAATATTGTTTTTTATTTAGCAAAGCAAATTAGAGAAACACACCGGGGGGCGGGCAGCAGCGCCTTCTGCAGAACAACTACACCGAACTGCGATCCCCAACCCGCATGCCCAGCGTGGGGATTATGGGCAATAACCCCCACATAATGATGCCATATATGGCGCTCATTAGGAGAGGCCTATGTCCAGCAGTGGACTATTATAGGCTGGTGATGATGATGAAAGCAAATTAGACATGTGTTGATCGCTCATATTTCGTGACGCAATCGAACAGCGATCGCGACCCACTGGTCATCAGCTTGCCGCATCCAGCATCGGCCAGAAGTCTTTCACAGATCGTCATCCCACCTGGCCGGTAGATGTCCTAAACTACGTTTGCCGAGTCGCGGTCTCTACTCAAGAACACGTTTAGCCGAACGGTAGTCGATTCTAGCTTGCTAATGCTTTGAGCTTAGAACTTTGGTTCTCTGTCGGATGTATTCATTAAAAATCCTGTCCTTCAGAGAAATTCCGCACATAGTTATTTTCATAGCTCGCTGAGCGACTTAAACTGGTGGATCAACCCTACCGTGAGTGTCCACGTCTCAACTCCGTAGGCCATTATGGTTAGGAGGATGCACTGATTGAAAACTTTCGTTTTCAAACATTGCGGTATGGGTGATGAGAAGACCCAACATAGTTTCCCAAATGCTGCCCAGCCCAGCTGGATGCTCCTCTTGGCCTCCTTCTAAAAATTGTTTTACCCAACTGTACAATCTGCCCCAGGTAAACATACTCGAAAACTATTTCAAGAAGGTGGCCATCTACGACAATGTTTCCTGGAACAATGTGGCCATTGATCATGACTTTGATTTTGTCCAAATTTATGCCAAGACCGATGCGTCGCGAGGCTGAGGCTAGGCCGTCCAGCATGTGGGTCAGCTCCTCTAGCGACTCCACCATTACGACTATGTCATCACCGAATAGCAGGTACGAGATATAATCGCCGTTTATGTTAATGTCCTTACCTTTCCAGTCCAGCGAGCGTCTTAAACATATCTTCCAATGCGCTTGTGAACAGTTTCGAGGATATGACATCCCCCTGTCTCACTTCTCGTCGCAATCGGCCGAAGGGGTTTAGACTGGTCCTGTACTTGGATAATCATAGTGGTAGGTTATTAGAGACATCTCAGCACTTCGATATAACGATAGTCTACTTGGAATCGCTGCAAGGATTCCAGAACAGCCCAAGTTTCGACGGAGTCAAAGGCTTTCTCATAGTCCACAAAAGCGAGACACAGGGGCTGATTATACCTCTTCGGACTTCTGTATAATCTGCCTCGTTGTGTGAATGTGGTCTATGGTGCCATATCCACCGCGGAACCCGGCCTGTTCTGGTTGCTGGAACTCGTCAAGTCTCCTGGCGAGACGATTCGTGACCACTCGTGAGAACAGCTTGTAGATTGCAGCATTGTCACGTCATAAATCCATGGTTCCCAGAAGTGCTTCACCTCATAGAAGGTTTACTAAAAGAATCAGCGGTGCCAGATCTACCGATTTAGCAGTAGATCTACCTTCTTTTTCAGGCGTCTACCGATCTACTGATTTATTTCTAAGATTTCGTGAAATCTACCTGATTTTCCCGATTGCCTATAGCTCCGTGACTAAATAGTAATTTTAGGAGTCGCCAACGTACGGTATTAGACCACTCTCGCATTTTGGCGACCTTTTTTTTTTCCTCCCATCCCCAACCTCCCATCTCAAGCAACGCTGTTTTTTTTGCAAAAACCGGGGCTAAAACCGGTTTTCGGTTTTGGGCCCTCAAAACCGAAAATCAAAACCGGTTTTGAGAACCTTCCGGTTTTGCACGCCCTAATCATCGCACTAACATTCCTAAGGCGGGAATCAAATCCGCGACTTCCTGCATCGCAGGCGGACCTACGCCCGCTGCGTCATATCGGTCGTCACTCGTAATTTTTTATACCTACTGTCTCTCGAACCACTTTTTCTAGAGATTGGTTTAAGAAACGTAAGTGAAACCCTACTAACTACGAATAGGTACTTCCTACGAAAATAAGGGATGACCACGCTGTATAAATAAAAATCTACAAAGAAGTTTTCCCATTTGATCCTTCCGTTATTCTTTGTTTATTAAGTGTATTCTGGGTGATTTATATGTAAAGTACAAACTAACTATATATTTACTAAACGTAATTAGGTATATCAGTTATCTGATTACCTACCCATAACGCAAGCTCTACTTAGTTTGGGAATAAATAACGCTGTGACCTTTTTGGATTGATTTTGATTGTCTTATTGTACTTATTTTTGATTGTCGTGATTAATTCTGTTTTAAACCTCTTATTAAATTTAATATTTAGGAATTTATCAAAAAATGCGGCTTTTCCTGAAAAAGTTTAGTTGACGGAATGTTTGAAACCATCAACACAGAATTTACACAACAGACTGGCTTCGGCTAAATGTTTACCTACTTATGCGTAATTACCCATCCAGCATCTTACTTACTTCACATAAGCAAAGATGAGTTGTGAGAATTTAATTTGAGAAAACTTACAAACTTTACTTTTTGTCGGTCTCTCTAGATTCACATTTTTGTGAATTTAAGAGCTTGAGCAAAATTTTGAGGTCTCTAAACAGTTGTTTTATATTTCAATG
Source organism: Eupithecia centaureata (assembly GCA_944547425.1). Lineage (NCBI taxonomy): Eukaryota > Metazoa > Arthropoda > Insecta > Lepidoptera > Geometridae > Eupithecia > Eupithecia centaureata. The sequence goes on from OX155687.1 coordinate 8,777,953, forward strand.
TCTCTAAACAGTTGTTTTATATTTCAATTGTCGGGTATTTCTGTTGAGTTATGGATAATGATTACAGTAGAGTTTCCTTCTTATTTATAGCAAACGAGTCGGCATCTTGGATCAGAGTGATTACTTATTTAAATGTTCTTATGATGAAATTTTCCTCTGTTGCTCAACTAGGGCAATAAATTTTTTAGAAGTGTTTATATCTGTTCATATTAATAGCTGGGCAAGTGATTCCAACATACTTATCTCTAATCTCCTGTTTACTATCTGATTAACTTACATTACGGACCTAACTAAACTAGAACAAGTTGAATGCTCATAAAAATATTTCTCTAAAACAAATACCTTCCATAATCTACAATGAATGAACACAAAAGTTTATTTGTATAAGATAGGGCTTAGATGTTACCTTTGATGAAAACGCGATGTTAATATGAGGTTGTAAAAGCTGTTTATAACATTTTACAGCGTTGTAAACCCACCGTAGAATTTTAGGATTAATTTGATTATGGTCAATTATTCACGAAGCGATCAGTTCGTTCCGTTTTTTATCCTGCGCTAATAAGCCGAAAAGTATCTAATTATGGCGGCGGTGTCTTTGCTGCCAACAAATTAAACCACTTTAGCGTATCAACAACCAATGAAATTAAATCAATATTTAACAATCGATAATTAAGTGGCTTTAAAGCGATCCTTGTGTAAGACGATTGTTTTTATACCTATTCTATCTTGTAGATGGATTGGAAAATTGGAATGCCTACGAACCGGATTTGAACGGGAATCAAATGGAGAAGCAAATCATCATCACAATACATTACAAAAGGCAGATAAATAGTGTACCGCGGCGCGGATAGCGCTATCTGCGCGCGCGCAGTAAAAGCTCATTGTAACCCGAGCCTCAAATACGAAATTGAATAATGCTGACCTATCCCCCGGCCGCCTTGCCCATAAATCACCGAGATATTTATGTCCCCACCCCCGCACCTCTTCTGCACCCCTCGAGACCCAGGTATTCGCGTCCATCGATATAAAATATTAATAAAAACATACATAAACTGGTAAGTAATTCAAATTGGAATTTGAGGAGTGCAAGCGTAATGCGCTCGGATTCCTATTCTGCGGTTTGCAATACTAGCCGATTCAATGGAGTCCATTCTTAGAATTGAAAAAGTGATAGTTATTCTCCCTATAGGCATAAATCATCATCTTTGCGGCGCATCTTGGAAAATTGTGGATGTTTCAACGACAGACTGGAAGTAAACAGCATTGATAGATGATGGGCGATGGATTCAGTGCAAAATGGAATCCGAGTAGGTATAGCATCTTTAGCTCTTATGTGTCAATAAGCAATAAAATGTAAATCGATGCGATTGTTTGTAAATATAGATAAGAGGCATTGAACCTGGCTGTCACCAGCAACATTCGAAACGCAGCAACCGATGGAAAGAGCACAGGGAACTTATCTTGAAGCATCTGGCATGTAAATGTAACGTACCGCTTCCCGTGCGCATTAGCTTTACTTATATTCCCTTTATTTATGAGAAATAAATAATACTATTAGACGGAGATACCGATTCCTGATAAAAAGTGGGCCCGAGTTAAATGGGAGGCTCGGTGGAGGCAGAAAGAAAGTAATGGAGGCGCATCGAACCGGTTTGGAGATTTTTACGAATGCAAGGCTGTGAGCCGGCCGGGCTATGTGCTGCCCGGGGCTAGCACATAACGTCTCCGCTGGATTCGCGCCGACCTTTCTTCCACACACTGCGCCCGCGTCGAACAGCCGCCGCCGCCGCCCGGGCCCGGCCGGCAAGCAGCGATGCGCTGCAGCCCTCCCGATCATTATCTGCACATAACTGGATTCCCCGTAAAGATACCTACATACACGCTCATTAAAATATTTGCGTAGGCATTCGCGTCCGCTTTGCGAGCGAACAATAGCCATCACTATTTCAGGATTTGGGTTGAACAGGATTGAAATATGATTGCGGTTTCGTGAAACTAGTTTAGGGTCGGCAGTGTAAACACTTATCGGGCCGCCGGCAGTCGGCTACTTCAATTGACATTACTGAAACTTGCAACAACCCGAAATAGCAGGATTCATAAACATGTCATAATCAATTTTCGCTTGTTGTTTGATCGATGCTAATGCACTTTTTGCGATATTCGAGGAAGCTTGTCGATAGAATTCTGATTAATATGACACAGAGGTGAAATTATAGTTCCATTAGCCATGTTTCTGAAACATTTGATTTTAGCCAATAATTATTACTAGTATTCGGGTGTTTTCCTCACAAATTGATGGTTCTTGGCATGGATTATTCGCGCATGAACAAACAAATAATATGCATAGGTACTATAAATAGCAAGGTTCCCAACAAATTTATGAATTGAAGAGGCGGTAATTAAAAAAATAAAGGACCCTACTATTACAAATGAGAAGTTCTCTTAAAAGCTCTGAAATATCAAAACATTTAATATTTTAAGACCGAATTAGCTTAACATAGACTTTTTAAACATTTCGAAGTTGCGTATACAACAGCCGTGAGTTTACGAGGGGTCTAATTATAAGCGGCTATAGAAGGATATGGGTTACAAACTGCCCTACATCTCAGGAAATAGTGACGTTTGTCCTTTTATAGCTCTCTAGACAAGTGGTCACTACTCTACGCGAAGTTAGTACGGGGATATTCAACTTTAAACTTTTAAACTACTTATCATGATAATTAAGACTAATGTCGTAAATCACGGGATATTTATAACTACCATAATTGGAGTCGTTTTGAATGTGTCTATATTTCGGTACAGTTTCATGCACCATGATCACGGAAAAACTGAAGTCACTGCGAGTGATATTCTATTGGCAAATAAACGACCTGAAATTAGGGTCATTTCAAAAAATATATGTCCCTACTTTAGTATCCCGCTTTAAATTAAACAGAAAGAAAGATTATTACCAAATTTAATTTATTTTAAATATTATTTTCCTGTTTTATCTACGAGTGGAGGCCTACACAAGCTGATGATGACGACGCTTTTCAAGCGTACTTTCAATTTTGTGATGAACATTTGTCTCCTCAACAGTACAAAATAATGCCCTTGCTGATATTTTTTTTATTTTTTTAGCATATTACTAATCATTAGACAAAAATAAATTTTACTACAGTAATAAAAAAAATTATTTATTAGTTATTAGTCCAGTAAAATAAATTATTTATTAGTTTTTATATTGTGTTTTCTTGGGATGTGAACGTAAAAGCTAATTTTCTTGCTTCTTCTTTCTTCCTTAAAACCCGGGTAGTTTTGGGAAGTTGTTATATGTAGCATAGCCCAGTAGCATAGTAGATCCTTGGCAAGCGGACTGATTATCGCAGCTGGGGTGTTAAATACACAGAAAGATTCTACTACCCTTCCTCTGGTAAGTAACCTTAGTCGAATCTTACGTCATTTACGAGGGAAGTTGCAAAAGTCGATTCTTATGCCGCGAATACCACGGCCATTTGTCTAACGTTACAAATTGTCCCTTACTCTCGCCCTCAATGGCTGGTGTGTTTGTTTGTCAACATTTTGTTTGGGCAACCATTAGACTTATTAGAGCAAGGCCGGGCAAATACGTACCAGTTACCGACCTAAGGTTTTCAGGAGTTTGACCAGCGAGCAAACGACCAAATATTTGCCAAAAATATTAAATTACGTTAGTTACCTTCTAAACTTACTTTTAATACAAAATTAAGCTCGATAATCCACACAGTCCCAAAGTAAGGTGAGCTTATGACATATATAGGTAGATAGGTATGTACTAGATAAATAAACAACGAATGCTGCAAAATTCATACCTTAAGATCTAGCGCCGAGCTTATAAGAGCTTGTGTTATGGGTAGGTACTCCGTACTAGATTAGTGATATAAGTACTAACTAACTTACTTTAAAAAATATATAGGTACAATAGTAGATTCTTTAATATACATAGAAAATACTGAGAATACCCTGAACAATTATCTGATAACTGATACACCAACTCAATACCTATACATATACCTATACCTATTTTATACGATGTATGATAATAGGGTTTTTACAGTTGCATGACTCATTTTTCAAGTTTTTATTATCCATTGTTAATAGGTACCTACTTAGTTGATTAATTGTTAATAAGAACGATGAGTTTGTCATTTAAGAGGTGACAAACATATTAGTATATATCGCGCTTATTTACCTATTATTTCAGAAGTTTCAACAGGTTTACACACTGCCATGGAAACAAACTTTTGAATCTTTGTATACTTAGGTAACTACTATTTCTAATTATGATTGCTTCAAATATCCTATTATGTATGGTCTTACAAAGATTTTAAAATCTGCTCAGCTTATACGAAACAATTAAAAATGATTTCTTTATAGCCTCATAGATAATGAATAGGATAAAGGATTGTTCTTTTGTTTGTAGGTCCATGGAATATAGTGTAAAATAATAATTGAAAACTTATAAAAAGTTAAGACTTCCCGTTTTCAACCGGCTTCAAAAAGGAGGTTTCACAATAAGACTGTTTTAATTTACATCTTTTTTCCGGGTGAAACGATTTTGATTGAAACTCTGATTTTGATGATTCTTTTTCAATTTGAAAGGTGGTGCTTTTCATAAATTAAATCATAATTATAATCATATTTATCGACGTCGCAAACATTAATGGTAGGTATTATCACATTCTCCTCATTTTTGCTTTAAATAATTAAAAGGCGAATTAGAATTTAATTTAAACGCCACATTAGGTTTTACTTATTTATGTATTTGGCAAATTTCCGTACCCTCATTTTCATTAACAGCACTTTTGTAATAAACATTTGTTTCCCAACATGCTTATATTTTCAATTAGGTAGGTACTTGTGCAAATAAAGTACATTTAAGTAGGTTGGTACATCAAACCATACTAAAGATACACTTACTGTAATTTTCATAAATATGTGAATAAATAATATGTCATACCTATGGAAACTGATAGTTTAAACCATGTTTATAAAAGTTTAATAGCTCTGACTTGTTAGGCACATTTTTAAAAATTTGGCAAATTTCCCATACCAATATTTTCTCTGTCGGCATTTCTAAAATAGGTATTTATTTGCCAACAGATACTGTCAATTACTTATTCAAACAAACTACATTTTAGTATAAGTAGGTGTACAAAAGCAAAAGACGTCAATATACTGTATCTACATAAGTCAATAGAATAAACGTTATTCTAAGGCGATATATACACACACACAGAAGCATTCAGTTAGTTGAGAGATTAGAATGAAATTCAGAGCGGGCGCGGCGGCGCGGCGCGGCAAAACTTATATTTAATAAATAATTTATTTATAAATTATCTACTAGGTAGTTTATCTATCTACTAGGTAGACTGGATTCTGGAATTTTATAAAGTTCATGAAAATAAAAAATTATATCACATGATTAATTTAAAATCACTACATATTATAAAACAAAGTCGCTTTCTCTGTCCCTATGTCCCTATATCCCTATGTCCCTTTGACGCTTAAATCTTTAAAACTAGGTACGCAAAGTATTTTGATGCGGTTTTTTAATAGATAGAGTGATTCAAGACGAAGGCTTCGACGTTTAATAAAACCGTGCGAAGCCGGGGTGGGTCGCTGGTATAATTAAATTTTAATGTTTTTGTAGAAAGACTTCAAATTGCACGTGTTATTAAGGATAACTCAAGAATTACTGTCAGATCTTGATCAAAGTCTACTATGATAAAACCGGAGAAGCCACAGATTTCATACAAAAATAATTATTTGAGAATTATCAAAATCAATTCACCCGAAAAAAGTTCAAGCATAAAAAATTCTGTTAAATTGAAAACTTTAGTTTTTCCTTTGTTTCTAAGTCTTTCGCAAAATGCACGGTGTGTTTGAAGGTAGTATGTGAATGGGGTAGGACTTGCCCCAAGCAATGAGATGACAATAATAATCAATCAATTATTGCTCTAACTTAGATTAAATATAAACTCATTTTAATTAGGTTCCTTTGATACGATTCTCAATTCAACATAAGATAAAATTGGAACCTTTCTATGCGGTGCGACCCACCACCACCGCCACTACGCCTAATCGTCCAGCGCCTATCATTGTGTATACAGCCTTATTTACGATAATATGTATAAAATACGTCGATATTCTGGATTCTATGAGACGACTTGATAAACGTTATAAATTTAAACACTTATAATTACCACACTCTAGTGTAGGTACCTATATACAGGGTGCCACGTAACTTAGCCGAAAGAGGGGATTCCACTCCACAAGCGGCACTGAATGTTTTTTTTAATTCTATAACTAAGATTTGATTTACGATTGAAATATAACATAAATTCATTTAAACGCATAAACAAACAAACCAATAATATTTAATTCTATGATAACGATGATGATACAGATTATCTTTTGAATGATATTTTGAATGTGAATCTGAAATTATTGTGTATGTATAGATTTATTATTAACTAACTTTATTACCAACGTTCTAATTATGAATGTCCCTATGTTTGCGATGTATAATTATTAGTAACTGCATGCTTTAATAGTTAATAGATCAACACAAACAAACAAACCTTTGTACGCTTGATAGAGTAGATTGTGTAGAATGTAAGCTAAATTTAAGATCTTCTGTATAACACAAACACCAAATAAAAACCAGCCAGTTGCGAGTCCGACTCGCGCACGAAGGATTCCATACCATCACTACATAGTATAAAACAAAGTCGCTTTCTCTGTCCCTATGTTCCTATATCCCTATGTCCCTTTGTATGCTTAAATCTTTAAAACTACGCATCGGACTTTGATGCGGTTAATAGATAGAGTGATTCAAGAGGCAGGTATATACGTATAATAAAAACGTGCAAGCCGGGGCGGGTCGCTAGTCATCTATAAAACGGCAAAAAATCATGTCTGTTGTATGGCAGCCCTCTTAAATATTTATTTTATTCTGTGTTTTAGTACTTACTGCAATAGTGGCAATAGAAATACCTAAACATCATAATACGTGTAAAATTCAACTGTCTATTTATCACGATTCGTGAGATACAGTCTGGTGACAGACGGACAGCGAAGTCTTAGTCATAGGGTCCCGTTTTAACCTTTGGATACGGAACCCTAATAATAGTTACAATGGTATCTGTTTAATTTAGTACATGGTTTTAGCTACTCACTAGTTTAGGTTAATTATGATTCACATACAAGGGTTATGTTATTATGAGTAATATGTTATAGAGAACAGGTAAAGGATAATGGATCACTATTTTGGCATGAAATAATTAGTTTTGTTTTGTTTTTGTTCTTATTATGTGTTACAAGCTCCAACTTTTAGGTACCAAGTTTAAGAATTTTTTGATCAGTGTGTTTCTTAACAAAGTGGAGAAAAACGTAGCAGCAATACCTACGTATGTGAATTAAATTTACGAGTTTAGATAAACACAATGCCGTTATTTATGTAGGCGCTGATATAATAATTGCTGTGCTTTAAACAAATTATTTTTTATATTCGAGACTTAATAGGAACGACGGTAGTCTGAATAAAGGTTTGAACAATGCTCAAAGTGAAAATAGATCTTTATGCTTTTGAGCAACCTAATTAAACATTTACAACAATCACTAAAAAGCTCTGAAATGTCACAGATACAAGGTGAAAAAAAACGCCTTCAACAATAATAAATTTCCCGTAAGTTTGTCTTTATATTTACAAAGCACCCTGAATGACAACGCACAAGACTGAATACTTTAGACACCAACTTTTACGACGGTCATATATTCACCTAAATGGCATCAAAATTGAAAAGAATTCATCATTCATCCATTAGTCACAGAGTCAAAATATTTGTTGACAAAGCCTGTATAATTGCAGTGCTACAATCGAGACACTCGCTCGAAGCTACCGTAACGCCCGCAATTTGTGTCCATTGTTCGTCGCGTAATGTTTACACCGGCCGATTGTTCCTGTCCGCGCACTCAGATGTTTTCGAAACAACGGACCATCAATTGTTCCTCCACATCTACAGCTTCCAGAAAAAAGAACGGAACTGCAACGTTAAAATTCCAACCGAGGAGGTTCCAAGTCTTACCTACTGGAATGGGATACCACTCTAAAAAAGATCAGCCTGTACCTTAAGATGAAAAGAAAGCATATAGATAGGTAGGTATTGAAGAACTCACCTGGGTCATGAGGCGATCGGCGCCCGTTCCCTCGTCATCTTTAAAGTCGATGTCAGGGTTATAGTTTGGCACTAAGTCTTTGAACCTCTCATCGTCCCTTGTGATGCGGCCCTCGGGGGGCCCACTGGCGGTATTCCTATTCTCACTGTAGTTGGGGTCGTGCTGGCCGAAGACCAGCGGGGTGATGCGGCGCACTCCCGTGCGGCGCGTGAAGCCTCGGCCCGGGCCGCAGGCGGCCGCCGCTCCCAGCCACATAAGCACCAGCGACAGCCTCATCTCGCAGTCATCACTCCACACGCGCTCGACGCACGACCACCGCGCGCCGCGATCTGAGCGACACTGAGAGGGACTCCGAGGCGCGCTGCACCACCAGCCGCGGCCGACCCTGCATCCCTTGCCATCCGCCCGCGCCGCACCACAGAGATTCCGCCGGACCACAACATAACGCTTTCTCTCACCAACGCTTCCGCCCCCCGCGCTTGCGTTCAGCGCAACAAATGGTTCATTTACTTATTGATGAAAAATATTAGGTATTACACGTCAAATTAAATTTAAATAGGTATTACAATAGTTAAACTAATTCATAATAATAATTAAAATAATAAGTAAATTATAATAATTAATTACATTTTAACGGTTGAATTAAAAATAAATATTAAAAATAGGTAATTATACCGCTATAATAATAATAAATACTTACTATGAAAAAGTAAACAATTTAAAATGATCATTCACAAAAATAAGATTAATTTCACGTGTTTTTCTCAAAAAATGCATAGGAAAGTTTATTGACTTACCTACCAATAAATTTTGGTTCTTCAGAAGTGGACTCGTCATCGAAACATGACTTCAGTTAGGTAACGAGTAGGTAAAGACTAGTTACATCTTGTCACTAGTTCAATACACATGCGGAATTTCCTACAGCTAACGAATACGTAAATTTACACATCGATTCATCTTATCCAAAAAACCTTGTTATGGTATTATTAAGTTGTTAGCGAATGGGAAATACAATGTTCAGTAGTACCTACCTAACTTGTATTTACAATAGTACACCCATATCGTTCACGAGTTTGTTTACTTTAAATTTAACGACTGGAAAATATCAGGAACAAATTAGCTTCAATATTTATCGAGCTTGCATATCACTAGCACTACATGGTATAAAACAAAGTCGCTTTCTCTGTCCCTATGTATGCTTACTTAAATCTTTAAAATTACGCAACGGATTTTAATGCGGTTTTTTTAATATATAGAGTGATTCAAAGGAAGGTTTATACGTACAATAAAACCGTGCGAAGGCGGGGCGGGTGGCTAGTTGATAATAATTTATTTTCATTTATTTCCACCGTCGTGTCGGTCGGTATTACTAATACACTAATATCGTTATCTCATAAACTATTATAACCTATACCTTAACACACAAAAAGGGAGCACCATAAAGGTATAAAATAAATAATAAAAACAGCACATATTAAGATAGATAGATTAAGAATTAAGAACTTGTCGTTAAAGCGGCTGTCTAAGGGAATTGCCAAAATAAACTAAAAGGTTAAAAGCTACGTTACATATACGTGTCTATAAATATTGCAATAACTTATTCAGTAAAAGAACTAATTGCGTAGACGTAAACCTATTTGCGGCACGAGACTATGTACCTATATGTCCTAGGTTTTAAACTATCAATGGGTGACTGAATGAAGAATGCACTATTTCATCTCAATAACAAAATAACGAGAGACGTGTACTTTATCCCAGTGATACCTACATATTACCAGGACAAAGAACACGATCTATTTTCAACTTTGACCCAGAAATGAAATTTATGCATATACATATCCATAACTTGAAGTACTTAGATTATTATGACTATTTCATACAAAAACCAGGCCAACACTGGTCGTGAGATTTTCATTCATTACCAAACCCCGTCTCGGGACTAAATAAGTTACTTTCAACCCTTGGGTAACAATGTACTATTTTGTATGATAATACAAATAAATGGTTTTAACAAGTAGTTAAACTAAATTAATCAATTGGTATGTGCATTACCAAAACAATATTATAATTTCTATAATAATAAATAAAAAATTATATAATGAATATCACTAGATACATAGTATAAAACAAAGTCGCTTTCTCTGTCCCTATAATCCCTATGTCCCTTGGACTACTTAAATCTTTAAAACTACGCAACGGATTTTGATGCGGTTTTTTATACATAGAGTGATTCAAGAGGAAGGTTTATAAGTAGGTATAATAAAACCGTGCGAAGCCGGGGCGGGTCGCTAGTTATAAATAAAATAATAAATATTATAATTACAAAACAAAATTAACCAATGAATGAGGAAAACGGTGAGAGATACACTCACACACGGACACACGATACGAAATCCATCTTTTCTGAATAGACCATTTTCAGACTTATAAACGCTGCTGTACCGAACAAGTCATCATAGAAAACAAAAGTTAACTTTTGCTCGTTGAATTTATTTTAACTTGACAGAAAAGCTGAGTAAATGTTTAACAACTCCACGTTTCAAACCGCTATGAAAAATACCAGCTCGAAGACCTTTTAAGATGAAAGTTGGATCAATTGAGCTACCTTTAGACTGTTTGCAACCGTCTGCAGTTAGCTCAATGGTTGCACACTTACTAATTTATTTTTTTCTGTTCCTTGATCACAGAACAAAGACCGGCTTACAGCGTGAAGGCGATCTTTTTCAGGACAATTCGTATGCCCGGAAGTCATACAAATAATAACCAACATAACAAGTTCATAAATTAGCTGCCACACGACTTTTCTCTTGGCTTTGTTTCCATTTTGGGGAGGAAAATTGCAAGAAAATGCTGCAAAGGCAACGGCTATGCCGGCTATGCTAATATTATTATCACAATATTGCTCCCATACATTTGCCTTCCAATCCTAGTGTTATGACAACAATACGTCGCATATTATTTACCTACCAAATTGCGACGTATTTTTATGTGTTTCGTGAGTGATTAATATGCGTGAAATTTTTCACTAAAAATAATTGTGTAAGGTCAACTACGTAGGTATCTATGGTATTAAACAACCGGAACAAATCTGAAGGTCTTATAAACATTTAGTTTAGGGTTAGGCCTAGATGTAGGTAGCTGTGTGGATAGTCTCGCAGTATTTATTACTAGATGCGCCCCGAACCAGAGTTTTTTTTCGTACGAATTTCAGAAAGAAGAATGGCGAAAATGGACCCAATAGTTTGGGGAAACGTACATGGTCAGAAATTGGAACATTAATTCCTTTGATTATGGGGCTTTTATTCTGAAAATCTAATAATTTTTAAAGTTGGGAATCGTAAGATATAAACGTTTTAATATTTTCAAAAATGTAATAACGAAACGATATCAATGATGAAAAACTAAGAGAAATAAAATAAGCGCCAATAATGGAACGTTCAAACATCAAAATATGTGTCAAATGGCAAATCAGTTGACATGCGTGCAACGTTTTTGAATAACTAAGGCCTTATTCGCACGGGAGCTTAAAAAGCGTTGAGTTCAATCCGGCGCTTTTATAACGTTCTCGAAATTATTTTTCATACGAACGCTTTTATGTTTCCTCTCACGCTTCCGTACGACGTCGAAATGGTTAATCTGCTAAATTACTGCATTTAGCGATATCACCTGTACTGTACAACGACTGGCTGTATAAGTAAAACAATTAACGAAGTTTCATATAATATAGTGTATTATTCCCTTTAATGACCAACGCCCAGCTCTCAAAATGGAACACTGCTCGATAAATAACGTCACGATTTAAAAGCGCTGTCGTATGAACAAGTACTTGGAAATGTATCTGTTCTTATAGTACGCTTTTAAAAGGGCGTTAAAAAAGCTCCCGTGTGAATGAGGACTTAAAATGGGACAGGAACTTCAAATTGCCAACTTCAAAGCGATGACTATTATATTAAAAGCTTAGAATAATTACGCTTAGAACCGCAGTAGGATCACGCGAAGCGAAGACATTTAAAGGTAGCCTATAAAGGCTACGTACATCTCTCGACTCGTCAGTATATTATCTTAGTATATTATTATTAAAAGATGATAAATATGTTGATTTTGTTATCGATTTCAATTATAACTTGATAAAATGAGTCTCAGATACATCATCATCATCAAATTCGAAATCATCATCGGATTTGCACAAGATTTAGATAACAATGTCAATTAGTTATAGGTAGGTACAGCTGTACACCCAGTCAAAAAAAGTAGGTACTAAGTACAACTTATTCATGAAAAGCAAAAGTAATTGATTTCATTAGGTACCTGTTTTAGATAACTGTAGGGTCATGCTTTAATGAAAAAGTCTTGGGGAGTCAAAATAGTGGTCACAAAATAGTTTTATGTTGTTTATTGTAGGAAATCACCTTAGAGTAACTAGACATAGAGTGATAATTTCACACATAATTCCGCTTTAATTTGAAGCCATAAAATATATATATATAATGTCGTCTGTTTTGTTTACGATTTATTTTTGTACCTAAACTAATGTTTTACTCAAGAATAAAAGATTCCAGGTTGTTATTACCCATGAAATGGAATCTTGGACTGTTTTTAATGATTATGTGAAGAGTTGTGACACCCTTTCACTGCACAATAAGTAATTTTTATTAGAGCTCTTCCCCGTAGGACTTGACATAATGCACTGATGAGTCGAGCGATGTACTTACGTAGCCTGTAAGGCTAACTTGAAATGGCTTCACTTCGCTTGAGCCTACTGCGGTTCTAAGCCTAAATTATTCTAAGGAAATGACAATAGCTCATTATCTATATTATTATAACCTAACTTCGTTCATTGTTTATATAATATCTTTTTATTCCCAACTTTAAGAAGCTAAATTCTAGTATCATTTTGTTTGTCTTGCTAAGGTGTATGAATATTGATTGATTTCCTTCATGAACGCGGCAAAAATGGGTGGGGCTGAGAGTCAAAGAACTTCGCCAGTCTTCTTTATTGCACACCCCCTAGGGGTTATTGGGTAAAAATAAAAAATACTTACTTGTTAAATTATTCACTCCATAGTTTATTTATACTGAGTTTTGAGTGAATCGAACCGAGGAAAAAATATTTTCCATACAAACTTTACCACCCTATTTAACCCCCTCAGAGGTTAAAATTTCCAAATTTTAATAGCCTACGTCTTAGGTTTTAAACTATCTACGTACCAAATATCATTTAAATAACTTAAGTACGTAGTTACAAAGATTAAGAAAGTACCTACCTAAGTAGGTATTTACCTATCCTCATTTAAAACACCGTGAGAAAATTGCACAAAATAATAAGTCAGTAAATTACCTATAGATGCGTAAATACTAATTGCCAAAAGGAAGAGTACTTACCTCTATTTTATAACACCTCGAACGGAACAAATAGTTGTTCGCACATTCTTATCGATTACTTAGAAAGGATCATGTGAACCAAAATGAGTCAAATGGGAAATACTATGAATGCGATGTGACTCCGCTCGGCGAACAAAGCTCATTGTAAGATCAGAGAGAGAATCGTTATTTGGCAACATTTCGCTATCTCGTGATTGGGTAGGTAAATCCAGTTCTATGTAGGTACCTTTTTATTTCTCATATGGAAACACTGTTTAAACAAATAAGTTATTAGTTAGAACCAAAGCCAATCCAACCAAAAAGGTACGAATTACAAAATACATGATACATTAAGTACCTACATTACTTTATAAATATAGATTCTATATTTTACGGTACCTACATAGAAAGTTTGGATACGAAGTAATATCTGCAGAAGGTAAAAATATTTGTCCTGAGGCGGGAATTGAACCCATCTGCTTCGCCGGCGGATCTTCACTAGTTTCACCTCATAGATCTTAAAAAAGTACATTTAAGATTATGCTAAACTACTTAAACTGACTTTTTGAAGGCTGGCTCTTTGTAGTATTTGGTGTGCGACTAGCCACAATATTCTGGTTGTAAAGTAATTGGAAGTGACAGTGTAGTCACAATAGCTAATTACGCAATTCAATAAGCAAGTTTATGTGCCCGTGGTTATCGGTTATGGTTACCTAATCCTGGCGCCACTACAGATACGGTGTTCATGAACAATACCCTCGTTCCACACTATTTAATAACCCAATAAACTGAGGATATTGTTTACTGACTTTGAAATTCATTCATAACTCAAAAGGAATTTACGTCGTCGCCGAAGAATCTGCAAAAGTAAATATCCTGACAAAAAAGGGGAGCGGGTGTCAAAATAAAGAACTTCATGTTTTCGCTTACCTCTGCCGAACTTTTGGCGTAGATTAGCTTGAATTTTCACACGATTATATGAAAATTAGAAATTCATTGTAGGTACGTTTACTATTCAAGCTAAACATTCGGATGTTTTGAGAGCGCCCACGCATTATCCCATGAAGAAACATGTCAATCAATAATTTAATTCAACATGTAGACCTCAACAAACAAAACAATACCAACAAGCCGATTACCTCCGCTCGAAGGCTGCCAAAGCAAACTGTACCTGCCAAGACCAAGTGGCTAGTGAGTGTCACACCCGCGCCTTCGCCGGTTCATACAAAAGCAAACATTTTTCGTCAAAGGACCGGCTTTAGGTGTCGGAGGTGGCTAATGGACGAAAGTGCTGGACCAATACACCCAGTGTGTAGTGTTTTAAATTGTTTACTCTTCCATAAAGCTCTCGAGTTAGGGAGCCATGTTCTTGGAGTAAGACATCTACCTACCTAAACAAACAGGATAGGTACCTACCTACCTCAGGAAAAGTGATGCAGTTGCTAATGTGTATTAAGTTACAAAGAGTAGTGTCTGGGATCATTTTAGAGTGGCTAACTGTTATATCTATCCTATCCTATATTTACTATATGAAAAAATGAAAATGAAAAAAGTTTATTGCAGTTAGGGTTACCATATCTCCGGAATTGTCCTGAGATCTCCGGAATTTTAGACCAATCTCCGGAGCTCCGGAATTGTCTTGTGATCTCCGGAATTAAGGAATTTTCAATAAAACCGAGCATATCATCAATATATTATTATTAAAAACTAAGAAATCAAACAGTTAGCAGTTTTTTTTTAAACTAAGAGATCAACTAAAATTACAAATAAAATCAACACTAAGGCTGCCTGTCCATTGACGCGGAGAGAGGCGGCGGAGCGGAGAAACGAGGAAATATTAACCAATAGGGTTGCCATGAAATTTCTCTCCGCTTTTTCATGCAATCCTATTGGTTAATATTTCCTCGTTTCTCCGCTCTGCCAGCTCGCTCCGCTCCAATGGACAGGCACCCTAAGGCAGGCTATGTCTAGTTCGTTCGTGTAAACTCTCCAGTAAAAGGTTGACCGAAGGCACCGCATACGCATTAGTCTCTCTTACCAATATTGTGTGACTTCAATCTAAGGTAAACGTCCTGACTGAGGGGCGGCTGGAGGTGGGCGCGTCGCGTGTATGTGGTGAGGTGATGAAAGAAATTATAAAATTTTGACTTTTTATTGTAAAAATAGGTTGTAGAGTTCCATTACATTTGAATTGAAATTACGACTAAATCTCAGGAATTTCCAATACAAATCTGGCTTAATCTCCGGAATTTTCATTTTTCCATATGGTAACCCTAATTGCAGTAGATACCTTATTTACAAAATATAAATGGATTTGGAAGCCTCCACTTAAGTTAACATATTATGCTTGTGTGTTTTTATATATATACTAGCTGGTGCCCGCGACTTCGTCTGCGCATGATTAGTATTTGGAGTACTCGCGATTTTACTTGCGTAATTCCCTTTCCCATGAGAACCTTACTGAATTCCGGGATAAAAAGTATCCTATGTCCTTCCTCGTAATATGACCTATAATCATGCCGAGTTTCATTTAACATCGAGCGGGGCAATTTCGACTATGGGGTTATTCCAACTAATGACAATAACATTTATTTTACTTATATTTACTCAAAACGCCATCTAGATCCAAGTAGGTGAACAGGTAAATTCGACAATGCTTCATAGATGGCTCTTCTAAGGCATAAACTGTCTTACTTATAGGCACTTTTTGTCAGACGTCATTTTGCGCAACAGTGACAGCCAAGACGCTCGTTACATTTTTCGTCAAAAGTTGTGTTTTGAACGCTTGTTTTCTACATAATACATTGCGAGTGAAGAAAATATAAACTATTAATTGTTATTCATTTATTTGTTCTAAGAAAAGGTACGTTTTTGAAGAGATTTTTGAATAGTTGAAATTACCCCGCCAAAATAGTGGAACCTGGGGAGACTTAATCACCACTTTACATTTTACCAAATAACTCAAAAGTATAAGCTTATGTTAACATTTTTTAAATGATTAGTATAAAGAATTTCAGTACCAACTAAATACAACTGTTATTTTCCAATTAAAGACAGTAATTGTTTAACTACAACAATTTTAAAAAAAGTCGGCAAAAGGATCATATCTCCCCTATTCTGGGAGACTTGTTCACTGCAGTAGGGTAGACTTGATCATGGGGGATCAAGTATCCCTGTTCCTTAGATGACTTGTTTTTAATAAGTATTTTTAATTTTAGGGGATGCCTGTTCTGTATTCTATGAAATTTTAAACTATTTTCAGTAGAAATACTTTTAATTATAATTACTTTTTAAGTAGAATTTAAAAGTTTAATGGTCTTTAATTTATATGTTTTGAATTAATAATGAACCGGTAGGTATAGATCACTAGATTATATAATTAATATAGATGTTATTATAATTTAACCAGCCTCAAAATTTACCAAAATCTTGTGTTCAATCATTAGAATACTGAAAATTACTTATACCTACTAATCGTTCTCTCTATTTTCAGAAAAGTAGCTCAGCAACTAAGAATACAAATTAAATTACTGTACTTATGACTTTAAACATCATTCTAGCAACTTTGAATACTAATTAAATGACTGTACTTATAAAATTGAACAACATTCTAGCAAATTTTAACAAAAAATTTGCGACTATGCTTGTATTATATTAAACAACATTCTAGCAAATAAATATACAATAATAATTAATAGGAACTCCGCCTACGCTTTAAGCTTTCTTTTTCTTGTAAATACTGGGCATTTTACGTAGAAAAGAACTTGTAACATAAAAAATAGTACCTAAAATCAATTTGGGTAGACTTGATCCCGGGATCAAGTCTCCCCTAACAGATAGGGAACAAGTCTCCCCGTTCCTAGTACTTATAACAAAATTTAAAAAAAGTTAAGAAAACAAAACAATTGCTTAGAACAAACTTAGAATACACTTTCTTAACTGAATTTCTAAGCTATTTTTCAAACCAAACAAGAATTATTATATCAAAAACTGTTCAAACAAACCAAAATATAAACTTACAAAAAAAGAATCAATGTCTTCAAAACCATTTTTCCTTTAATACTCAGATGTTAGCTATGTACGAATGTCAGTATCACGTTTAAAATTCCAAACCATCAAAGAGCTACAATGTTGCTAAATCGGAATTTAAAAAACTAGTATAGATTTCGATATATAAGGGGGTGATCATGTCTCCCAAGGGATCAAGTGTCCCCAGGTTCCCCTAAAGTGGGGTAATTCCAACTAACCTCAAGTTGTAATTACCCCGCTTAGTTTTGTATGGTGTTGAAAAACACTAGTGATGTCCCATATATCGATACTTTTTTATAAATAGCTGCGCCCCGCGGCTTCGCCCTCGTAGTAAATTATTTATCAAATGCAGAACAATAGGGTATCGAAGAACTAAAAATTTCAGAAATTTATTGCACGCCTCTTTGAGGAAGTTGAATAAAATGAAAAACATTTTTAACTATTTACTATACTTACTTATTATTTTAGTTTTATTATTTGTATAAATTTAATATGAATATGTAAGAAACTTATTTTCATTTCTTGTTCAGTAGGTAAGGGCTAGCAAATGTTTATATTTAGTTATTTTAGTTTGATCCAATTTATCGACTACGTTGATCGACATATGCGGCGCACCGCGCAGCCCTATATCTATGAAAAATAGTTGGAATTACCCCTCCAAAACGGTTAAAGTGTTTTTTTTGCAACACTGAGCCTTCTTACGCAGTTGTAACATACGAATTTGATTGAAAGATGCCATTATTATAGTCCAGCAGATAATTTTATCGCAATATTCGCATAAGCAGGATATATATGTGCCATAGTTGGAATTACCCCACCGAGGGGTAATTTCAACTATTTCTGCCTTGTTTGAGAAACTTCGTTCTTTTGAACATACAAAATGGGTATTTTGTCTAAGTGATAGGTGAAAAATGATCTCAAATCAAGCCTTTTGATAATACATTCATCCAATCTACCTTATCGTTATCACAAACGAGAGGGCTAACTTTTGAAGTTTAAGTCAGTGTTTTTTTAGTCGG
This sequence comes from Eupithecia centaureata, assembly GCA_944547425.1. Taxonomy (NCBI): domain Eukaryota; kingdom Metazoa; phylum Arthropoda; class Insecta; order Lepidoptera; family Geometridae; genus Eupithecia; species Eupithecia centaureata. The sequence goes on from OX155687.1 coordinate 8,796,561, forward strand.
AATAGCCCCGCTCGACCTTAAATCCATCAAGTAGTTTCGGCGTGATGCGCGTTTACGATACAGACAGACAGACAGACAGACAGACATGAATGAAAAAAATTACAGTTTTGGCTTGAGTATCGATAATAGAGTGCCCTCCAAAAAAAAATTTCAAAATATCTTCAATGTACAGAATTGGACCTGTTACAGTTTTATTATAAGTATTATAAGTATAGATTATAAATGCAAAAGAAACTATTTGTCTGTCTGTTAGCCTTTCACGCTTAGGTAATTATGTAGGTGCCTAACTATGTAAATTATGATGGATATTTAGATAATTCAGAATACCTACAAATAAATAAGGTCGAGCGAGGCTATTTCGACTAAAAAACACTGACTTAAACTTCAAAAGTTAGCACTCTCGTTTATGATAACGATAAGGTAAGTACATTGGATGAATGTATTATCAAAAGGCTTGATTTGAGATCATTTTTCACCTATCACTTAGACAAAATACCCATTTTGTATGTTCAAAAGAACGAAGTTTCTCAAACAAGGCAGAAATAGTTGAAATTACCCCTCGGTGGGGTAATTCCAACTATGGCACATACATATCCTGCTTATGCGAATATTGCGATAAAATTTTCTGCTGGACTATAATAATGGCATCTTTCAATCAAATTTGTATGTTACAACTACGTAAGAAGGCTCAGTGTTTCAAAAAAACACTTTAACCGTTTTGGAGGGGTAATTTCAACTATTTTTCATAGATATAGGGCAGCGCGGTGCGCCGCATATGTCGATCAACGTAGTCGATAAATTGGATCAAACTAAAATAACTACCTACCTCTAAATATAAACATTTGCTAGCCCTTACCTACTGAACAAGAAATGAAAATAAGTTTCTTACATATTCATATTAAATTTATACAAATAATAAAACTAAAATAATAAGTAAGTATAGTAAATAGTTAAAAATGTTTTTCTTTTTATTTAACTACCTCAAAGAGGCGTGAATAAATCTCTGAAATTTTTAGCTCTTCGATACCTATTGTTCTGCATTTGACAAATAATTTACTACGAGGGTGAAGCCGCGGGGTGCAGCTATTTATAAAAAAAGTATCGATATATGGTACATCACTAATGTTTTTCAACACCATACAAAACTGAGCGGGGTAATTACAACATGAGGTTAGTTGGAATTACCCCACTTAACTATTTTGGCGGGGTAATTACAACTGTTCAAAAATCTCTTCAAAAAGGAACGTACCTAGGGCGTGCAAAACCGGTTTCCGGTTTTGGTGAAAACCGGAAAACCGGACAAAATTTACCAATTTTTCAAAACCGATTTGAGCGACAAAACCGGTGTTAGCTCCGGTTTTCTCGTAAATGAAATAAATTTGATTTAAATCCACATTTTCGAAAGCACTCAAGAAATATGTCGTTGTTTTATTCCATATATACACAGAGTTTATAATTCCTAACGTAAGAGTAGAATTTTCGTATGCTAATTTTCTTAAGTTTCAGATAAATCAATTTTTTGAAGACTAATTTCAGAAATATTGTTTTTTATATAGCAAATCAAATTAGACATGTGTTGATCGCTCATATTTCGTGACCTGTTCGATCGCGACCCACTGGTTGACTGAGTCTATCGTTCAATCTGCACGATCTAAACTATCCTACGAAATAAAGTGCATGAATTGAGACCCGCAACACGTGACCCACAACTCGCATGAGGTACGTGTGAAGTGACAAACGTCACGAAAATCAGTGCAAAAGAACGAGATTAAGCTTGGTTGCGTGACATCAAAGATCGGACGAATTTCTATCAAAACATAATTTTATTGTTAATTACTTAACGTGTACGAAATAAAGTTGGTTTTTGTTTACAAATACGGGTCACGATCGAGTCTCCGTGGCCAAATCAATCGCTATCGACACAGGTCTAAATAAAATCTATACAGCATTCATCATCAACATAGCCTTTCCCCAATGAGCGCCATAGCGCCCTGTCTGTCAAGCTTGCGTCATCCAGCATCGGCCAGAAGTCTTTCACAGATCGTCATCCCACCTGACCGGAAGACGTCCTAAACTAAGTTTGCCGAGTCACGGTCTCTACTCAAGAACACGTTTACCCCAACGGTTGTCAGTTCTTTGAGAGATTTGGCCGGCCCATTGCCACTTTAGCTTGCTAATGCTTTGAGCTCAGAACTTTGGTTCTCTGTCGGATGTATTGGTTAAAAATCCTGTCCTTCAGAGAAATTTTGCACATAGCTATTTTCATAGCTCGCTGAGTGACTTTAAACTGGTGGATCAACCCTACCGTGAGTGTCCACGTCTCAGCTCCGTAGGCCATTATGGTTAGGACGCACTGATTGAAAACGTTAGTTTTCAAACATTTATGGATGATGATAAGACCCAACACAGTTTCCCAAATGCTGCCCAGCCCAGCTGGATCCTCCTCTTGGCCTCCTTCTCAAAATTGTTTTTACCCAACTGCACAATCTGCCCAAGGCAAGCATACTCGAAAACTATTTCAAGAAGGTGATCATCAACGACAATGGGTCCTGGAACAATGTGGCCATTGATCATGACTTTGGTTTTGTCCAAATTCATGCCAAGACCGATGCGAGGCTGAGGCTAGGCCGTCCAGCATGTGGGTCAGCTCCTCTAGCGACTCCACCATTACGACTATGTCATCACCGTATAGCAGGTGTGAGATGTATTCGCCGTTTATGTTAATGCCCTTACCTTTCCAGTCCAGCGAGGGTCTTAAACATATCTTCCAATGCGCTTGTGAACAGTTTCGAGGATATGACATTCCCCTGTCTCACTTCTCGGCGCAATCGGATGGGTTTTGACTGCTGGTCCTGTACTTGGATAATCATAGTGGTAGCTTAGTAGAGTAGAGACATCTCAGATATTCGACTTCGATATAACGATAGTCTACATGGCATCGCTACAAGTATTCCAGAACAGCCCAAGTTTCGACGGAGTCTAAAGCTTTCTCATAGTCCACAAAAGCGAGACACAGGGGCTGACTATACTCTTCGGACTTCTATATAATCTGCGTCTTTATGTGAATGTGGTCTATGGTGTCCTCCGCGGAGCCCGGCCTGTTCTGGTGGCTGGAACTCGTCAAGTATCCTGGCGAGACTATACCTGACCGCTCATGAGAACAGCTTATAGATGCAAATAAATAAATCCATGGTTCCCAGAAGTGCTTTACCTCATAGAAGGTTTACTAAAAGAATAGACCCTTAGTCTTAGTCTTAGGTAAGTACTCTTAGTAAAATACGTATACATCTTATACATAACGGTGCCACAAACCCCACCCCGGTGGGTGATGGTCTCGCTTTGTCAAAATTTTACCAATCAGAAGCTGGCGTATATAGAATCGACCAATCCTGCTTGACATTTTAACCTCTCATTTCAAGCAACGTTTTTTTAAAAAAAATGTTTTTTTGCAAAAACCGGGGCTAAAACCGGTTTTCGGTTTTGGGCGCTCAAAACCGAAAATCAAAACCGGTTTTGATAACTTTCCGGTTTTGCACGCCTTATACGTACCTTTTCTTAGAATAAATAAATGAATAACAACTAATAGTTTATATTTTCTTCACTCGCAATGTATTATCTAGAAAACAAGCGTTCAAAACACAACTTTTGACGAAAAATGTAACGAGCGTCTTGGCTGTCACTGTTGCGCAAAATGACGTCTGATAAAAAACGCCAACTACTTATAAGTAAGACAGTTTATGCCTTAGAAGGGCCATCTATGAAATACTGTCGAATTTACCTGTACACCTACTTGGATCTAGATGGCGTTTTGAGTAAATATAAGTAAAATAATAGTTATTGTCATTAGTTGGAATAACCCCATAGTCGAAATTGCCCCGCTCGATGTTAGATATTTTACAAATGTCGTGGGTGTCGTATAGGTACCTATAGGTACCTAAGGGCCCTACTCACCGGGTATAGGTCCTGGTGAGGTAGGCCAGGGCCCTAACTTAACACGCACGTTCCATGAAGTTTTCTTAGATCGTGGCCGATGTTTACATACCTATTTTTTTACAAAATCAATTATTAAAGAATAAATAGGTATAAGTAGGTTTTATTATCATCGAAAATAATTTGAGAAATTAAACATAAAATTAAACTAAGTGAAAAAGCAACGTAGCAGCAAACTACTTTAAAAATAGCGGCGCCGTAACGAAATATTTGAACAAGCACTTCAATAGGTATTTGATTTTTCCCGAGAAGTTGCACTAAAATAGCCTGAAAAATAAAATGATCTAACATAAAACTGATCGCTCGCCAAGATAACAAACAATCCTACAATATTGACAGAATACCTAGGTACGTAGGTAAAATTGCAGTTAAGGGCAGTAAATGTTTTTAGTAGAACTCTTTTTGCTTTAGAATTAGGTACAAAATAAGCATTTAAAAAATTCCAATTAATAACTATTATCAAATACGAATAAAGTTTTCACTGATTTTCTCTTCACATCAGTAATGAATGAATGACTATCTGACGAACGTTTTTTTACTTTAATAACTACCTACATGCCAAATAAATCTACAAAAAATTACGAAACCTTGTTTTTACTTTTTTAGTAGATACCTATATTCAAAATGGCTGAGATATTTACAATCGAACGTAGGTACTATATATTTTATACTTACCCGAAGGAGAGTAGGTAATGCTTGCTTAGAACATACATACCTAAGCTTTTCTTCTTTATTCCACGAATTTCGGCAAAATCGTGAATGATAATTTAATATTGTGCCACCATCAAACCATCTACTCTTGGCAGATTGTCTGACTGACCTTTTAGAAATCCTTCATCCACACTAGACACGGCAGTTTCAATTTAATAAAAAAAATATTATGTTACTTTATTTTTATTCGACGACCGATGTGGCGCGGTGGGCGAAGGTCCGCCTGCGACGCAGGAGGTTGCGGGTTCGATTCCCGCCTTGGAACAAATTTGTGCACGATCTGCAGAAATTTGTTTCTTTGGTCTGGGTGTTTGCTATGTAAAATAAAAAAATATCTACTTATCTATGTATATTTATGTATTAAATATATCAGTTATCTAGTGCCCATAACACAAGCTTTGAGTAGCTTACTTTGGGGCTAGATGGTGCTGTGTGGATTGTCCAGCTTTATTTATTATTATTATTTTATTTTAAATCCAAGTAAACTCATTGGAAAACGAAAACGATCGAAACAAAATGAATCGAGACGCGAGCGCAGTTATTATTTATTCTTATGACGCGAGTAATCACCGGACCGAACTCCGCGCGCCGTGTCGCGGTCGCGGGCTGAGCCGGGGTGTGACGTCACAGTATGATCGCAGAAGCCGGAAAATCAAAAAAAATAAAAATAAAAATTCAAAGAAATTTTAAAAGTGGTTCTCGTCGTATAACTTCGGAAATACTACGTGTATTGAAGTGAAATAAAAAGTAATGTAATGTACATGATCTACGCTCCGATTATAGGTGTAGGTAGTTGATACTAATATTTTGACCCTTTTGTGATCTCCATTGTATCAATTGTATGTCCTATTAGGTACACTAACGAAAGCTTTATAGTCTAGCTTACAGATTTATAAGTAGTAGGTACTAAAGTGGTCTAGCTAGACTTCAGATAGTCCCATTCAGTGACGGATTTATATTTTTCATGAGTGTAGGCCACTTTGTCCCAATTTTGTGTACAATTGGATTGTCTGCAATCGAGTGACCGTCCTCTGAAATCTGCCGCCCCCCTAGGACGCCGCCGCCCCTAGGCCGCGGCCTATACGGCCTGTTTACAAATCCAGGACTGGTCCCATTATACTTTTCAAATATTGAAAATACCTACCTAGTCTCACTGACAGTCTGACAGTTAATAGTTTTTCTCATTCGACTTCTTCTATGGACTTATAAGAGTTATAAGAACTACGTGAACCCAGGAACAATTAAAATAATTTCTTATAAATCTGAAAAAATGTTTTACCAACCTACCTCAAAAAAATGACTTATGGGTGCAATTGTATAAGCTTTTTGAAATAAATGAGCGCTGATTGATTCAAAGTTCTAACCTGTTAGATACGCGTTCTTGTTCTTAAAGTGATTCAATCCGTGTTCTGTAATAAATTGTAATAAAAGTGTAAAAATGTAGATGCGGATATTTTCTGATGTAAGTATATACCGAGGGCTTTTACGTGTCTCGTAGTCTGACAAACAAGATACTAAGTATATATTATAACTAAACATACATAAAGTACGCTTAACATAACAAAATCAAACAAATTAATGAAATTTACAAACTACACTTTTATTTATACACAAGAAACAAATCGTTAAAATTTTAATGGTACCGAAAACGATCAATGATAAAATATCAAAAGCTCAAGCCACTACATTAGTTTCATGAAGTTAAAGTATTCAAAAGCGCCCTTTTAAATGAAACTCATAAAGATACGAGGTGTAAAGAAGTCAAACCAGTTTGGTTCATGCGATGCCCTCTAATTGACAAATTGGAATCTTATTAAAATAAAGTTCAAGTTCGTAACTGAGAAGTCCGGAGCGGAGAGAAGAGCGGGCGAGCCGCGCGGGCGCAGGCAAACGAGCGTGTGATGTCAGCGATGCCAGCAAACCGGGTGCCGGCCGACGAGTGCCGAGCGAACACGATCGGGCTTCGAGCGGCGAGCGAGAATAAAAAGTCAGCATTCAAAGCGCGTGCCTCGACGTGTGTGGTCCACTGCGGAGGTCCTCCTCGCCTTTTGATTTATTGAAATCAGATTTTCACACTCCTTTTCAGTAATTGGTTCGATAAAGGAATTATTTACTTTTAAAAGGGCAATGGTAAATTTGTCTACTCGTGATTTTGCAAGATTTTTTTTGTTTATGTCTAGTTGGGTAGGTACCTTACGCTGGTGTTATTTTATCAAAAAGGTATTTTTATTTATAAATTTGTGGAAGTTAAGCTTCACACTGGTCTGAATCATCTTTTGACACAATTTCACAAGCTTCATCCAAGAGCTTCAAATGAACGTCATCTTTGTAATAATCAAAATCAGTCCCAGAATGCGCACTGATTTCTGGGTAGTTGGGCATTAATTCAAAGCTATCAATGTCGTAAATGTTTTCTTCGGTAGTACCGGTCTTCCACTTGTTGGCAATAATTTGAAGGGGTTCTAAACACTGCAGGCTTTGTTTTACGCGGAGCAATTCAATGTTACACTGGTTTTCAACTTCCAAGAGCTTGAGCTTAAAAGCTTTTGCAAGCATCTGTTTCCTGATAGCATTTTTCTTCTCATTCTGGGCAATGTTAAGGGTGTACTGATATTTCTGGAGCTGTTTCTCATACTCAATCAGGTTTTCATCGCAGCAAAGTTTACTATCAACACTAGCGCTGTACATTGAAGAGTTGCCATAGTCTCCAATGCTTATCGCGTCGGTAGATGCCTTGTAGCTCACTGGTTTTGCAATTTCATATATTTTCTGTTTCTCTTTTTCCTCGTTCAATTGAAGTTTTAAAGATTCAATTATATGTTTGCATTCTGCGATTCTCTCCTTCATTTTTATTTCGGTTTCGTCAATCAGCTGTGGTGTAATTTTATTTTCGCTAATCTCTGGATAATCTTCTCCGGCAATGGTATGCACCTCTATATCACCTCTTTCAAATCTTGGCGTGGTAGAATTGCTGCTATCACCAGATGCTAAATTTAAAGAATCCATTATAGACGATAAATACACGAAAAGTGATTTGTTAGTTTTTTTTCAAAATAATTGTTTCTGTCTTGTTACAAAATAATATTCAGTAGACAAGTAGGTAGGTACCGTGAGTTTCGTTAATCAAAGAGTCCCAAATTATGCTCAAACTTCAATAAGGTTTTATTCTTTATATTTTTATTTATTCTATTCGATCAGTATATGATGAGATCCGACTGCAGGAGTAGCCCGCTCATCGTTTTTATTTGTAAAAAGGAGAACATATATATTACGTGTATAATTATTTACTTTGCAGTTTATAATATACCGAGTTTTGAGTGGATCATACCAATGAATAATAATTATTATTTTAAGAGATTTTTTTTGTTTTCTATCTGCAGAGGCAAATAATATTAACTAGGTACCTATTGGAATTTCAAGTCAATTTCAAGCATGAAAAAGGAGCAACAAAGCGAGAAAGTAACGGTTTCGCACCTAATGGAAACTCTAAATGAACCTAGTGAAAAGCGCGCTAGTATACTGATAATCACAGACTAGGTAGAGATCTGATAATGTCCATAGACTATCTCTCGTCACCTCATCACAAGATGCAGTTACAAAAAATTATAAAAATTATTATTATTAATTATATTAAAATTATAAACCATCAGGGCTAGCATGCGCGCCCACGAGAAACTTTTCTCGTCTTTTTTCTCGACAAAAATGGCGCTATCTCGATTTGTCGACCGATGATGTTAGCATGCGACACCAAATAGTCGTCATATCTCGTCACGTGAATGATTTGGTGAATGTTTATATCACAAACTATATAGGGATACTAAGCTTTATATTATCTGTGGTAACGTTTCTCGACAAACGCTAAGCTGCGCGCCCAAATTTTCTCAACTTTTGACATACGCGAGAAAACTCTCGTCTAAGTTGAATTTGAGCACGAGAAGATATTCTTGATTTTTTTTCTTCGAGTTTCGTTGCTCATGGCGGTCCCGTATGAAGAACTAATTATTCATTAGCGGTGTATAGTAACAAAAATACGAAAAAATTGAAAGAAAATTTACTTACCTACACGAAAATAAGATGTGTTTGCGATTGTCTGGATTTGTTTAAATAAATAAGATACCTATGATAACTAACGTGTACCTAGGTTTTTATTATTATATAAAATATCTGTAAGAGCTTACTTGCTAACATTTTTCTTGACCTTGGTTGGTCTAAGTTGTTGTAACAGAAGATACTTAATGAGCATAGGGCATAAGAATAGACAATAACAGAGTAGAATGGAAACTTCGCTCCGAACGCGCTCAAGGTCACGATTATTAGCCTACGCGATTCTGCACGTTAAACGTGCAGTGGGCGGGCCCATTCAGTAGGGCTGTCACAGCCGGCGAAGCCGCACGCGGATTTTAATATTTATGTAAGTTAGGTACCTACCTCTATAATATGGCTTCACGATCAAGTTATTGTGGTGTGACAATAACTCAAAAACGAAGACAAATTTAAGTTTTTTTAGATTGCTAAAAGATAATGATAATACCTACCCTATGTAAGTAATATTTTCTAAATATTATTGTTTTTGTAGGTCCCTATCTAACTAATTAGGTAGGTACCTAATCAAAGGAACGTGAACATCGGTCGTTGACCTTTTCTCACTCGCTTCGCCTTGCGACGCGACTGCGGCGGGGCGCGGCGGTACAGTGCAGTAGCAACCCTGGCAAAACGCCTGGACGACAGAGGGGCGTAACAAGGTGAAGGGGGAAGTAGGTATATAAATGTCGGCGTTTGGGACTAGATCAAAGAAGAGTCGCTTCTAGTTATTATTTATTCTTATGCATAGGGGTCAAGCAAGTGTATTATAGAAAAGATAGGTACCTATATTGTGGCGACTAAACTGAACAATTATTTTAGTTTTAGGTACTTACGTTTTGTGCGATGTCATCTTGCACTCCGTGCCTACCAAAACAGAACTTATGGCAAATATTATCTATAATATCATTCATAAGTCTTTATTACGCAAAGAAATACACAAGAAAATCGCGCGCAAATGTTGGAAAAGCTTCTTCTTCTTTTTTTCTTCTTCTTGCCTTTTCGACTGTTTACCAACATTCTACCAGTGAAAATTATAGGCAGTATGATTTTATGGCTTTCGCTCACTGACCTCTATCTATACAAGATAGATAGATAGAGGTCAGTGCTTTCGCTTGTCCTATAGATGGACTAATATAAAAAAACTACCAGTAAAAATGTTCAAACTACCAAAATGAAGGTGAAACTAAAAAGGTTAGTTTATTTCTTAGGGTGCAGTTCACAAAAACCATGGACAATTGAATGAACCAAACGTGTGTGTGTTCGTCTGGGTTGCTTTCTCTACGCGAGAAGGATTATGCCAGAAACATACTTGCGTGTCGCGGTGTGTCGGGGCGCGCCAGAAGCATATCGGTTTCATACATTTAGTATGGTTAGGGACATACTTGTATGGCGTGTCGTGTCGCGACACGGTCTATCGTGTCGCAGACTGCTAGCCGCCAATTGCGCCAGAGCAGTGGTGGGGGTTATGTCGCGACACGTAAATATGTTTCCGCCCATTAATTTAGTATTATTTGCAGCAAAATGACAACACATGACATTGACAACACAAACAGGTTCCTGAAATACATTAATATTAGTAGGTTGGCAAGAAAACTTAGCGCAAAAAAAAAATAAACTAAAGTATTCAATTATTTCATCATAGACTATGTGATCTGTATTAATCTGAATAAAAGTTGTACAGATTTGGCTTAATCTGTAATCTGTATTTGTAGTCAAAATTCTCTACAGAAATAGATAAATCTGTATATATGGCAACACTGGGCCATGATACCTCGTGTCGCGACACGTTAGTGTGCACACTCACCGCCGCGACAGTAAGCATCGCGACACGCCAGGACACGTAAATATGTTTCCGCCCTTACTCGACAACGCGTATTATGTCTACCGACAACGTCAAAATAGTCGTGGCGCGCGTGACGACTTCAATGGCGCGCATGTTAGCCCTGCAGGAGGGTTAAAATCCACAATTAATGTCCGTGTCATCATTTATAATTGTTTAATTTTGGATAGGTACCTATTCAAGAAGTTAACGAACAACCATACCCAAAGATTATAGCACTACGTTCCACCTTTGTACTTACTAATCGAAGTTCAAATGAGCCATATATTTTTATTTGTGAATTTGTGTGAAAACGGCCCCCGTTTCCGCATTATAATTTTATTTTTCGACTTCAACTTCTTCCTTCCTTCCTCTACAACCTTTACTGGTCCACTGCTGGACGCAGGCCTTCCCATGATAAGCGCCTCATTGGCACTCATCATATGGGAGTAATGCCCATAATCCCCACTTCAACTTCTTATTGAGTGGCAATTTGCAGTTGATGTCACATTGAGTCGTGATAATATGACTTTATGTTGCCATCAACAAAGAAGTAGTCTTCAACTTCTTGAATATAGCTCTGCGTCTGGTCTGTGTTTCTGTAGTTATAGGAGTTTCTCTTTACACGATATTTTATCTTAGTAAATGTCAACGTCAAGTCAAATTGTTTCTTGTCAATTTCTATTGATTCGATGGCTTCGCGCGCAACGGCAACGGCAAACATAACAAAAATTATTGTACCTGATCACTAGAATAACATTACAAATCTTTAACATAAAAAATAAAGCATAATGGGACTTTTGGACTTATGTGAAAAATACTACAATACTACAAACCTCTACGAAGTGTTACAAATCGATGAAAAGGCTACGGATAAAGAAGGTGGGTTACTCTCTCTTCTCTTGTACCAGTTTTACCTATCTCAAGAAAGAACCTTTATTGTGGTAATAATTCTACTAACGTCCTATTATTGCAGTTAAAAAAGCTTACCACAAGCTATCACTAAAAGTTCACCCCGACCGTGTGCCTGAAGATGATAAACTAGAAGCTACAGAAAAGTTCAAAGTATTGGGCAGTATTCACACTATTCTCACAGATAAGGAAAAAAGGGCTACCTATGATGAAACCAAGAGTGTGGATGATGATGACTCCTACATTTCTGAAGATAAAGATTGGAGTGCATACTGGAGGCTGCTATTCAAGAAAATTACTGATGAGGATATCAAAGCTTATGAGAAAGAATACATAGGTATAATACCAAGCTTCTATCTCTTCATATTAACATATAGTTTTTGTCAGTGGTCTCTTATATGTATTGTTTATTTCAATAAAACCAAATTCACTACCTACCTATAAACTACTTTGCATTCATCTATCATTTGTAAATTTGTTTTACAGGCTCTGAAGAAGAGAAAAAGGATCTCAAACGTGCTTACTTGAATGGCAAGGGTGATATGAACTACATAGTTGATCATGTCCAATTTGCTAGATCTGAACATGAAAATAGACACAGAGAAATACTAAATGTAAGATGTATTACTTTGTTTGAAATGTTGTATATTAAACTTGACACTAATACTTTATGTGAATATTCAACAGGAAATGATAAAGAATGGTGAAGTTCCCTCATACAAAGTATTCACAAATGAACCAGAAAAAAAGAGGCAAAGAAGGTTAGCTAAAGAGAACAGAGAAGCTAAGGAAGCTGAAGAACTTCAGAATCAACTGGGACTTAACTCAGGTACCTATGTCTTTATTTTCATACTAGCAGCAACTCGGTTTCACCCACCGTAACTCCTGTTCCCATGGAAATTCCAGGTTTAAATGTAGCCTATGTGTTGTTCCAAACTATAATCTATCTCTGTGCCAAATTTTATCCATATCCGTTCAGTAGTTTAGCGAGAAAGCATCATCACAACATAGTATAAAACAAAGTCGCTTACTCTGTCCCTATGTAAGGAAGGACATAGGGACAGAGTAAGCGACTCTGTTTTAAAGATTAAAGCATACAAAGAGACATAAATCTTTAAAACTATGCAACAGATTTTGATGTGATTTTTTTAATAGATCATGATTCAAGAAGCGTATGTGTAGTAAAACCATGCAAAACCGGGGCGGGTCGCTAGTTTATAATATTAGTAGGATAGGTTACTATTAATTATTCCTGTCAATGATGATGAGTGATGTTTTACTGGTCAGATAGTTAATTTGCTGGTGAATTAGCAACATATGCCATAGAAGATATTTCCATAAAGTTTGTAGGTTCAAGATCAGTCTGCTTATTCCCTGTAAGTGTATTAGCACTATAAAAATTACTCAGCATTCTACTATCAACAATCTCTTCTTGTATTCCATAGGAGGAAACAGCTTAGAGCTGATGATCAAGGAAAAACAGCAAGCAAGAGCTGCACAAATGGATTCATTCATTGATCAACTGGCAGCTAAATATGGAGGCTCTGAAAAAAAGGGTACTAAGAGGAAAGCTGCTCCGAAATCTGCAGTAAAAGAACAAAGAACAAGCAAAAGGAGGAAGTAAAATATTTTTTTAGTTTTCATTTGTATTGTAAGAAGCAACACCAATAACTTATCAGAATAAAATATATGCCTGAATTTTTTTTTATTCATCCATCAAAGCCACTTCAGTACCAGGTTCAGCAAAGAAAGGTCCTTGTTCAACATAACTTCGCAGTCTCATATTAATGCTTTCGTCAAATGCAGGTGAATGTGAAAGCCTTTTAATGATGTCATATTTAGCCTCTTTTGATTCTTTTGTGTGATCCATTCGGCGATCCATAAGATATTCAATGAATCCTATAACAAATTATTTTTATTTAAATAAAAAAATATAATTAAAAAAGATGATAAAAATACTTCATAACACAAACCTGCAGTTCTTGCCACCATTTCTTCACCCCACTGATGCTGGGTAACAGCATCTAACAATGTAAAACCTGCCAATTTTAGTTCTTCAAATGGATTCTTGCAGATTGTGGTCAAAGTTTCCATGGAATTTGTGTCCATACTTCTAAACCATTCTCTGGTCATCAGAGTGACTCTGTGATCCACTGGACCAGTTTTGGGTTTGTTAGGATCCTTGTCAATGCTTATCAGGTTTGCAAGACAGTTTAGAGCACGAATTTTCAAATCAGTTGTGCTGTTCCTTATTAGTTGACTTACTTTATCAACTGCCCCTGTGAACTTACTTCCTGAAAGAATATCAAATGTTAAATAACTACAAAGGCTTCATAATGACAAATAATCAAAAATTTCAACATTGTTATTGCTGTACCTAATGCAGCTAAGGAGAGCTTTCCTTCAATTGTGGTTCCTATAAAACCTAGTGTGTCCAAGGCAACAGGCAAGGGGTTAGATGATGGACTAAATCCATCAAATAAAAGGTCGAGCATCACTGGATATTTCTCAAATATTTCCCTTGGGTAGTAATGTGCAATACATCCAAAGAACTTCATGTAACCTGGAATAGAAGAAAACAATAAATGGAGTTGTTGGTCATGGCGGTCGAGGCAACTTAAGAATAAATCACTCCAACTCTATGGGAACCTAATATAAGCAGATTCCTTCAGAATATTTTAACACCTGGTGCGGCAAGTATGGCAACACATTTGTTTTAGATATGCACATTCAGTAGGGGATATATGAAGCTGTATAACATTGGCTACACCCAAGATACAATGTTTAAAAACAAACATGGCCCCAATGCCTGACCTATAAATCACTTTCTTGTTACATTAAGAACAACGCCACATTTTATTTTTTATGTTGTAAGCAGTTTTAATACTACAAACCATTTTTCTTTAAAATGGGTCAAGTAGGTATAGGTAATTTCGTGAGTGATATTAAAACTCATGAGCCCACAGGAGAGTAATAGATAATAAAATGAAGATAACTGCACTTTTAAAAAGCTTATCACATCACAAGCCTGTCCACTGCTGGACATAGGCCCTCCCCTTATCTAACGCCGCGTACAGACTGCTGTAACGTAACATGCAATGTAACATGAAAGGAGCATTTCATAACTGTGGACGCAGCGCGCGCACGAACTGAGCACGTACGTGTTCACATCTTTTCCGGCATGCGCGCGGCGAACATAGCTCAGTCTGCCATAGCTGTGTTTTCTTCCATAGTTCGCGCGCGTTCCGCAGTACAGACACAAATCGTCCACACTGGCGCTCCGCGCTCACTGCGCGCCCCTTTGTGTTCGGCGAAAAAAACCGACAAATGGCGGATCGCGGCGCGCACGAGTTGAAATGCTCTGTTCGTGCGCGTAGTGTGCGCGGTTCGTGCGCGCAAGGCGTCCACACTATGAGATTTCGGTTACATTGAATGATACATTGCGACAGTGTGGACGGTAAATTCTTTCATTGCGTGTTACATTGCATGTTACGTTACAGCAGTCTGTACGCGGCTTTACGACCGATGTAGCGCGACGTGAAACGGTCCGTCTGCGACGCTGATTGTCGCAGGTTCGATTCCATACTTGGGACAAATGTTTCAATGAAGTGTTTTTTATGTTTAATCAAAAATAACTATATTATGTGTATATCAGTCATCAAATACCCATAACACAAGCTCTGCTTAGCTTGGAGCTAGATGATGCTGTTGGATGAAAATTAGCCTATGTTTTATTCTAGAGCTAGAACTATTAATAATCAAAATTTGAGCATGCTCCATTCAGTTCAGTAGTTATTGTATGAAAGAGTAACAAACATCCTTACAAACTTTATAATATTTTATCCATTTATATTATTTTATTTGGATATTATTATTTTATTATATTATTGGATTTATCCATTTATATCAAGCTCCAACCTTCTATTACCATACCATGCATTATTTCCCTTACCTGGCACCAACAGATTTCCCAGTGGTTCCACTCGTACATTCCTTGTCTGATCAGCAATGTTCTGTAATAGGCCATTCTCCACAAGATAATTCAATCCATGTGGGGTAATGGCTAGTTTTGACATGAGCTGCAGAATGTTCAGTTGATAGAGCACATCGTCAGATTGTAGCTCAGACACCATAAAGGCAACATAATCCATCTCTGCTGCAAGGGCAAACAGCTCAGGTGACTTCTCTGAGATATTTACGATGACCTACAAAATAGTATTAACATTTCTTACTTAAATGTTTTATAAGCACACAAAAATAAAAAGTGATTTTTGTGTCATTACCTCAAATGCATTACATTTAGCACTGCTGCGATATTCAAGAGCAATTTTCATTTCTTCCAAAACTTTAGGATAAGCCTCATTTGGTAGACTTGAAGTTATCCTCACAGCAGTGGCAGCCACTCCTACATCTGTATCAGCAACCATTTGGCCTGTGGCTACATAAACATCTATGTATTTAGGCATAGGCAAAGCATGGCGATCAGATTGTACTGTGAGGTATACCTGAAATAGCATAATTAATATATGCACATGTTCCTTTCTATAGTTTTTTTACACAAATTAGGAATCAGTACATAGCTTTATTTACTTTATAATTATTGTGATGTCGATGTATTCAATCAGTAAGTCAGTGTAGAAATATTAAATTTGCTATTATTAAGTACATAATATCATCAATTATTTTCAAAAAAATTAAGTTTTCATTAATACTATAAAACCACCTTTCTAACAATCTAAAAATAGTAACTATTAGAATCCTTCATTTCTTTTGGTAGCAGGTAACAAATAATTATGCACATGTTAGAAACATTTTTCTAATAAAAATACTCACAACATGGTCTATTGTCAACATGGTATGATTCAACAATAAGGGCCAAGTTTCAGAACATGCTCTACTTCTGAAACTTGGCTCTTTTTGTTTAATTGTACCAATCACATGCTTAGTAACGCATGTTTACAAAATTACCTGATCAATAGCAATTCTGCGGACACAGTCCTTTTCATGGCGTAATAAATACATTATATGGCTCGTATAGCACTTGACAATGTTATCGCAACATTCAATCTTGCTAAAACACAGCTTTAGAACTTCACATACGGACACCAGAGTTTCAGATCTGTAACATAAGTAGAAAATGTATTTATCTAACTATAAAGGCAACTTCCAGCACAAGAAAACTCACAAAGTCGTCAAGCTTGTTCAAGTAAAAGGCTAGCTATGTTGGGAATACTTACTTGTTGGCGTCATTGAGGCACTCAATGATTCTGGTGATCCCAACATTTTGAATGGTGGCGGTAGCTTCTTCAGGGGTTTTGACTAGCAGCCAATTTTTTATATCATTTAGTACAACCGGTCTTGACTCATCTTCTCTTACAAGTTTTCTCATAAAAACCCTGTACTGCTCGAATTCTTCGATAGCCATAATGGAAGAATAGCTTTTTAATTACACTAAAAAGCCGGCCCGATATTTAGTAGGTACCATGAAAAAAATATTGAATTATTTTTATGTCCTTTTCAAAATAGAAACAATTGCGACGAGATGACATAGCTTCTTTGTTGTTTTGATGATCTGTGATCAGTGTTGCCAACCCGGTGTCAGGTTTTGGGGCTAAATGGAGTTCTAAAAAGGGCTAGATGGGGGATGGCTAGATCTAGCCAAATAAATTAAAATAGGAAAAGTTAGTTTTTTTATTGGTATCAATAAAATAAGTGATGTTTTTAACAATCGTTTACTTTATATTAACCAAAAAACATAACAAAATCCACTTTAATCAATATCTATTTTATCAATATTAAAAATACACCTTAGAACTCAATCGCCTCATCGGAGGAGGATTTTTCGCCGTACAATTCATTTGTACTTTGCGAAGTTGATGGTTGAAGAGATTTATTATCAGTTCTAGGCAGTCTAAGGCAGGGGCCTTGTTCAAAATAAATTTGTATTTTTCTTTAGATCCAATCTTTTTTATGGCATGATATCATAATATGTGTAGCAAGTTTGACCGAATTTTATAAGACCAAATCGTATTTGTAATATAGAATTTTTAAATATTTGTACTGTTCCTTATAAAGTTTTCTTACACGGTTTCGGGGCTAGAAATAGGGCTAGGGTCTAAATCAACATTTTAAGGGCTGAATAAGCCAAAAAAGGGCTAGATCTAGCCCCGAAAGGGCTAAATTGGCAACACTGTCTATGTACCCTTCTGTGATTTGATGGCTGGCAACTGCTGGCAACCAATGAATTGAAAATGCGATTATCCCTCAAAAACCCTTCTTTACGTCATTGTCATACCGCTCATTATGTCATGTCAAACCATATGAAAGAAAACACCTGTGTGAAGTTGGCCCCCCGACTTTATTATTTTAATGATTTGATAATGCTAATCGTTTGAGAATCGTTTGAGAGGATTTTAGAGAAAAGAAAAATTGTTTTAGAGTAATTACTTTTTGTGTAAAAACGATTTCATTTTTTAGTGTGAAGTTGGCCCCTTTTTCCTCAAAAAGTGACTTAGACGTTTGATTTATTTTTTAATCGTTTGAGAATCGTTTGAGAGGATTTTAGAGTAAAGAAAAATTAATTTAGAGTAATTAGTTTTGTTGTAAAAAATATTTTAAGTTTTTCCTGTTTAATGTGAAGTTAGCCTCCAATTTCCTCAAAAATGGACTAAGACGTTTGATTTTTTTACTAATCGTTTGAGAATCGTTAGAGAGAATTATAGAGAAAAGAAAAATTGATTTAGAGTAATTAGTTTTTTTGTAATAAATATTTTAAGTTTTAAATTTTTAGTGTGAAGTTAGCCTCCAATTTCCGCAAAAATGGACTAAGACGTTTGATTTATTTTTTAATCGTTTGAGAATCGTTTGAGAGGATTTTAGAGAAAAGAAAGTTTTATTTAGAGTAATTAGTTTTTAAGTAAAATATATTTAAAGTTTTAGATTTTGTAGGTTAGAGTTGTAGGCGGTTTTCGTGATGTAGCGCCATCTAGGATAGATGAAGAGCACTTGATAGTCTTTGAGTTTTGGTAGTTGGTGTTGCTGTAAGCAAAATAAATATGTTTTCCTTAATGTTGCTAGTTATTACAATATTTGTGAAAAGAATGAATGATTTGACATTGACTTATGTACTCAACAGGTCTATCATGGCCAGAAATCAGCGCAATTTAAAAAAAAATAAGAATCTTTCTGTTTTTCCAAGATGTTTGTTTGTTTTGATAGTTCTCTTGCTTTTTATTTGATTTGCTCTGTTTTAAAGTTCAAAAAGTCTTTGTATGCCGACATGCAACGGCCCACCGCACAAAATCTCAGTAAACTTCGCCTAAAGGACCGCCTTTTCGCAAGATTACATGCAAACAAGGAAATGAAATGGAAAAACTGAGCAAGGGCCAGATCCGCGAAGCGAGGGCGAGATGGACCTGCAGGGCCAGACCTTAGTCACGAGGACAACAAAGTCCAAAGAGAATAAAACCACTACAATTAAGTCCTCGAGATCATTGTTTGGCCTGTATTTGGTTTTTGCAAGTGAGAGTTGTAAGTTGTTTCATTTAATAGTAACTTACATTTGTATTCGTATTTAGTTATTTATTAAGCAAAAAATCTGAAAAATATTCTTATAAAACACTTTAAACCAGAGAAGGTTTGTCCAGTGTCCACAGTCTCAGTGCAGTGTCACACATTTGGTAAACTTAATACATAAATAAGAACTTCTAATAGTTCAGTCAAACTTATGTATATGATAATATAGTTATCACTATAAAATCCAATACCTACTTACCACATTTCTTATCAGTACAAGGTGACTAGCGGTCACCATCTGTAATATATCACACATTAAAAGTAACATTACATTTACATTTTACTTATATAATATATATATTTATATATATAAATTATTAAAAATTATCTAGGAAGTATTTCTTATACACATAGTATAGTACATAGAAAGATGAACACTTGTAATTAAAAGTAAAGTCAATTTATTTGAAATACATTTTGTTTACCTAATACCATGACAAATACAACACAAGGACATTCATAAACAACAGGATGATTTTACCCTAAATTTATCAAAATAGAGCATAACTCAAGAATTGTGAACATGATCTTATGATAATTACCTTTTCTTGTTCTTACACTCCTGCATTTTACAGGATTTGGTTCCTTTGCCACCATCGGTGCCTTCATCACCACCCTATATGCTGCCTCTACCAAAAGATGATGCGACCGCTTGATTGCAGACAAGCCAGAGCGGCAATTCCATCAACATCATCGAAGCTAACAAAATGCTTACTAAATCATAATAGAAAGGACATGCATATCCTGGAGGGAACACTAACAGGACACTGCCCACTAAATAAACATCTATACACCATCAAAACGATGGACAGGCTCATCTGCAGAGGATGTCTCAGCAACAACAAAACAACTGCTCACATACTCCTGGAATGCGAGGAGTAGCAGTACAATGAACAGAAATCCCAAGATCACTCTGCAAAGCCTGCTAAGATCCCTGATAGATTCTGCGCTTCTGGATGGAATAAGGCTGGCTATGCTAGCAAAATGTGGATATAAGTATACTTCAACTATAAACCATCCTGAAATACTGTGGCAGAGTGCCTCTCTGTGGAAGTGTTTTGTATGGAGGATGAATGAAGGAACCTATTTCCTTGATTGATTATCTTCGGCATTTTTGTTCTTCTATTCAACTCTGTGCCTAGTAGTTGTTGTTTTATAAGTGTTATTATTTTAACTTATTTTATTGTTGTAACTCAAAAATTAACCCATTGTCTGAAATAAAGCATTTGTATTTTTATTTTATTTATTATTATAAACAATCTACCAAATGAGCCGAGCCATAGCCGTTCCCTAAGAAGACCACCTAGCTGGAGGGAATCCACAACATACCATAAGCTGCTTCATCAGGGCTTCTCAACCTCTAGTCAATCAAAGTCTGATTGAAAGTTCAAGCGAGAATGACAGGCAGATAGGCTGCTGAAATTATAGCAGCAACAATTGCTACTGCTGATCTGCTAGTATTTATTATTATCTGTTTTTGTGTAAATCTATACCTATTCTGATTGGTTTTAAGTTTGATGACCATTCCTTTATAGTTTACTTGAAGCGCCCCGCGGCTTCGCCCGCGAACCAGTTTTTTTTCGTCCAAATTTCAGAAAATTATTGCACACCCCCTGGGGGTTATTGTGTAAAAATAAAAGATACGTGTTTAACCCTAGAGACCTAACCTTCGTCGAATCGACGAGTACGCAACAGAAATATTGCGATATTTTTTTTGTTCGTGTGCCAATCTCAATGTTGTTTCTTGTCAACTCGGTATTCGCTGAGCTTTTTCGGGAGGCGTTTGTGTTCGTCGTGTAAGTAACTTAGTTTTGGACATATTACCAAAATAGTCGTCGTTTCGACGAATGGTTAGGCATTGTGTATAATTTTATCAAAGCTCATGCATATTTGTTTTGCATCTATTACCATGGCTTCTGAATGTTTGTTATCTGATGACCATATAACGCGTCTATTATTCAGAGTGGAAGACGGTAGTGCTTTGGATGAATTTACTTAATGAAAAATAAGATGATCTCTGGGTGGATGATGCTAAAATGATACTCAAGATGAACCTTTTGAGCAGGAGGATAGCCAGGATACCATGGCTGTACCAAGTAATGAGTAGGCGTGATTTTACGTAGAAGATGCATATTATGCATTGTTTTCATAAAATTACGCCTATTTTGTAAATACAGTTAGAAAAACCAGGCTCAAAATCATGCTGAAATTCGTACGATGCCTGTACAACCCATGTAAAGACAAAATCTAGGAGCCGAGTCTGATCTAGGTCAAGGTGAAGGACAGTCATCATCCCGTTATGACCTCCAACCAGACTAGGCTTCAAATATGAAGAATCACTAAGTCTGTAGTATAATCATCATCATTATCATCCGCATTCCAACTTTACCCACTGCTGGGTAAAACTTCAAACTTTTGTGCCTCCACACGGTCCTGCGCCAGTCTCATCCAGTTTCGCCCTGCGATTTTCATAATATCGTGGTATGATATCCATATAAAAAAGGCGCATGACTAACTAGTATTGCTAAAAATGCAACAGTAATTTGTGTTGAACACAAAGTGGTTTTTTGCATAAAATGCGCTTCTATATTATAGGTTTTATATGTTTTTCAGGATGAAAAGAGCGTTATAATTTATGTTCGTCAAATAAATCAGGGTTATTATGTGTTGTTTTTTTTTTGAAATATTTCTTTTTATGTAAGCGCCTTATTTGGTCTCTAAAACTGGTGCTCTACAAAACATGGTGTAAAAGAAATATTTTCGCATTATAATACAAATTTATTGTTTTATTTAGTACAATAATACTAGGTTCCTATAATCAATCGATAAAACTAACTGAAACTGTAAGTATTTATAAAATATTTGAGCTCAAAATATACTCGTCGAATCGACTAATGGTTAGGTTCTAAGGGGTATTTGTGAAGGTTAGGTCTCTAGGGTTAATTATTCTCTCCATAGTATATTTAAAAACTTGGATGGTAGGTATAATGTTTGATAAAAACAACATTTTTAAATCTTGATTCTAGTTTTATTTCTTTAATTCAAGTGATATCAAACAACGTTACTTACTAGGTAGATAGGTTTTAACCCTTTACTACCTACCCCCTATTTTTGTCACATAACTACCTACCCGCGGTCTGTGAGACTCTTGCAATATAATGATCTTGCAAAGAAAAACTATGGCTTCTGGGGTTAAATTGAATTAAAACTTCTAATTGTAGTAGTTTTAAGCATTTATTAGAATTATTGAAACATAAAAAATCAACATAGTTTAACACATAATTCAAAATTTACTAATATAGTCAGAAAACACCGAAAAAAATTAACATGTCTAGAAAATGAAATCCATGATCCGAAGAACATAATATAGTAACTTCTCCTTACTTATTAAGCTTAGTTCAATAATCAACTTATGCATCTACAACAAAATATCAATCAAATAATACTTATTTGACCAAAATTGCAAGTGATCAACTTTACAGTTTTTCACGGCAGTTTATGTATACCATTTTGGAGCACCCAAGGCAGATTGTTTTTTTGCATTGAAAAGACAAGTATTGGGTCTTGTGTTTCTTCTTGGGGTCACAAGTAGAGCAGGTCTTCCAACTTTTCACCTATCTTCATCAGCACTACTCCCTGCAGCAGCCAGAGGCGTTCCCTCATTTTGAAGAAGCACCCGACTAAGAGACTTCTAGATATCTCGCGGAATCGACATTTTAGCTGTCTTTGTTCCATATGTGGCCTCGTAAGCTGCCCAGCCAGTTTCTTCATGAATTGGAATCTGCTTTGGAATTGGAATCTAGCACAAAATTTTCTCCAATATCACTTTCCACATCACCATGGTCTCCATTTGGTAAATAATCTTCATCTGTAGGGTCATCCTCCAACCAGCGTGCAATAACTTCTACATTAGATGCCATTTTTAACTAAAATAAATAAAAGTATTTGTTGAAAAAAGCTCCCGTAACTACCTACCTGCGGTCATTTAGACCGCTGACAAAAGCTTTTTACTCACCACCGACAAACAATCGCAAGTGTGACCTCGACGAGCACAGACGCGGTACAGCGGTGTGCGGGGAAAAGGTACATAGACGCACGAAATGTTCAATAGCGCGTACACTTAGTTTTTCACAAAAATATGTTCATGAGTGTCTGTGAGACCGCGGGTAGGTAGTTAAGGGTTAAACTTTAACAGTTCTAAGTAGGTATATATACCTACTACTATACATCAGCCAAACTCGATGTAGAATGTTTGTAAACAAACCGCCCATACTTAACCTAAAATACACTCTGTTGCCGCGCCTTTTTATACGCAATTTACATTACTTGTTGATTTAAGATCCTTCCTTCACTAAATATTTCGTACACTCATATCTAAAATTCGACGCCAAGCAAGTGAATTTTAGTTTTTTGTGTCGTGTATAGGTATATACATACCAAATTTACTTGTCATGTCGTATTCATATGTACACGACATGACAGGTACCTACCTATGTTATGGGTGGATGGATGGACGGATGTAGGTAGGTAGGTATGTATTTAGAGGTACAGTAGGTTGGTTGGTGATGCTGAGCGAGAGAAACACTGATAACTCCACAACAACGACACCACCACACTTTTCTCTCTGCTCTATCGAGATACCTCCACACATTTGAAAACAGAACCCTACCTCCACACATTTGAAAACAGAACCCACCATGAGGGTCATTGGTATTTCACATGCGCCATATAGGTAGACCCACGTAGCGGCATATGGTATGCGGTTGTGACATAAAGATCATTTTTCTCTACCCGCTGGTGCGGCTGACCGCACGTAAAAAAACTACTTTGTTTGCCTTGCGTCACACGTGGCGCGCGCGCAGAACAAAGGGTCACTGTCAACACAATTTAGTTAGAGTAATAAATAATGCTCGTAGCTATTTGAGCTCTTCTGAGAACTTACATAATTGTTTACTAAAATCACCGAGCGCAGACAGAAAACAATTGCGCGCGAAATACTAGCGTCTGACTTTACACTTAACTTATTAATGACTGTGTACAGACAGAATCATTAATTGGTAACCCCTCAAATAGCTAAAGTTTACATTTGTCTTCCGACCGATTTACAAATCTTTTACTCAAATTCTAAGAAACAAAAATTGTGTCACCAAGTGGGGATCGAACCAGGCATCCAATCGCTCGCATGACATTTAACCGCCTCACTAAACAACTAAGCCAATGAACTAGTTATCGAAAGCTCGAAATTTTGTGTTATTTATGTTCGGCAGCGGATTTTATTTACGATATCTAGATAAGAAAAAAAGATTAGGGTAGATCTGAATACAATCTTGGTGAACAAAGAAAAGGTTACTGCCATTCTCAATTCGAGTGTTTACTTAGTGGTTTTAATTATTTATGTTTTTGGTGGAATTGAAGAATATTGAAGGAAATGTTGCATATCAGTAATTTTGTGAGAACTAAGATCCCGGTTATTATCGAACAGCAAATGAGTAATAAGAAGATTGCTCGTCAGCTTGGAATAACGGTAAATTTTCTACTTATATCTTTTTAGTAAAACCTATCTTTAACTGCATAATATATTGTTGATTTGTTATCTTACAGATTCAAACCGTGCGCTTATGGGGGCGTAAATTTCAATCCGAGGGGGATGTGAATGTAAGAAGATTGGCAGAAAAAACAACAGGAGTGTAACAACAGAATAACAACAGAATATATTTAAAAAGTAGGTAAGTGATAATTCTCAACGAATCCAATTACATTAATCAAAGATTATTTCATCTTATTCTTCTTATATTTTTAACAAACTACATAGTATTTGACCAATGCAAATAAATTATTTGTATTTTATCCCGCACACCTAAAAAAACACCAATTGATTAAATTGTTATTTTTAGGTTATTGGGGATCGATGTCTTCTATGGTTCCCGGAAAATAGAAGAAATGACTGGGAGTATGAATGGCGAACAAGATTTTACAGTGTTGAAGGAAGTCATGTTACTTTCTGCAGAAAGTGCGGATCGCGTATCCAGAGGGACAAATTTATTTTGTCCACGATAATTGTGCAGTGCATCGTACGCGAATGGTTTCTGAATGGTTCTATTTTTTAAGAAGACATTTCTTTTATTCCTAGCTAGAGAAAATATGTGGGGTCAAATGGTTTTAAATTGGCATTCGAATGAAATGACGTCCAAGAATAACTTAGAGCAAGAGGTTACACATATGAGAAACAGACTACACAAAATCAATAATAAAAAAAACACAATTTGACCTCATAGGTATAAGTATATATTTTCAAACCTACCTGATTAAACTATGTTCCACGATTTACACGAGATTCAAATTGTTTAATTCATTAGATTAGAAAAGTAAACAAAAATCTAATGAAAACATGTGTATTCTCGAGTGCTAAATCGCAAATGGAACATTATTTATCAGGATAGGGAACTACTTGTAAATAAGCTTGATTATAAAATAAAAAATGTCGAAAGACAAACAAACAATCTATACTACTAATTATGTTCATTTTGTTTTGTAATGTAGTCATAAATTTTGAAATAGAAAAAGTGTGTTTACTTATTTAAAATTGTGTTTTATTTATCATTTAGTATATTCATACTAATATACAATAACTTCACTATTCACAAGAATAGACAAAAATAAAAAAATTGCAAATATAAAAATGACTTCGAATCGATGAAGGGGATCGAACACGGGTATTACGATTAGGAGCTAGAATAACTCGGCTACTTCTACCACTACACCAACGTTACATAAGAATTTGTCTTGAAATTTAGCAGGGTACTCGTGCGTAGCGATAGAAATTTAGAAAGGTATTGAAAAAAACCTTAGTTTTCTGATTAAGTAATTGAATAAAATTTATAATAAAACAAAACACGAAATTAACATGAATAACGTAAACTTAAATCAATTATTTTTATGCATGGGTTTGAACCTGCGTGCTCCTGAATGGCACTATTACATATTCTGTGAGGGGGATACCAATTAGTGAAGCTGTCTGTACCTACCTCTATTTTCTGATTATCTGTGTGACATTTACTACTCTAATCTATGGATCTTTGTGTATGAATCAATAATTTAAATTAATTTAATAACAGAAGAACCTAACATAGGTAGGTACAATGAAACCAATAACCTACAACCATCATAAAAAAAACGTTTGATAATTCGAAAAGATGACCCACGACGTGGGCCCATAGCATGCCAGATGAAGTTCAAATAAAATTAAAATATAACCATTCTAAACCTTGAAACCAACACTCGTATACCTAAGGAAGAGACTCATAGAAATAGTTAGCTCATATTTTTCATGCTAAACTATGGCGTATCGGGAAAGAAAAAACTGGTTAAAATTTAAATTTATTTATTAATATTTTAAACAGTTTGTAATCAACCTACCTTTGTGTGTAATCTACCACATTGCATTGCATCTACCTACTCTATTTTTGTGTGTTTTTTGTTGCTCTAGTACCTACGAGTCATTTTCGAGTAGGTACGGTCATGTGCACCTTGTACCTACACGCTAGCTACGAGTAGCTTGATTACCTATGCTAGCGTACCCACGGACACAGCGTCAGCGTGTTTAGTTCCTCTGCGCGCTGAGTTGTACTTTGTTGCGTCGTCCAGCAAGAGTGCGTGTACTGCGTGTACCTTACGTAATACGATAGCTTGTACAGTACAGAACATATTTTTAAACCTATACTTGTATATCTATTCTGTGGTCCCGCAAACTAGGTACCTGAATATTTTGCCTAGGTATACGAAAACGTTATTCTATTAGATATAATAATATGTAAGTTTGGATGGATGAGTGTTTCTTACTCAATCACGCCAGAACGGCTGGAAGGATCGGGATGAAATTTGGAGCTGAGATAGATAGCGCATATAGTCTGGAATAGCACATAGGCTACATAAACAATACCTTCTGATTTATTCGTGCGAAGCCGGGACGGGCCGCTAGTATTATAAATGTGAAGGTTTAGTTAGATGGATGGATTGATAGATGGATGTTTGTTGCTCAATCGCGCCAGAACGGCTGAACGGATCTGGATGAAATGAGGCACAGAGATAGATTATAGTCTGATTTAGGCTATATTTTATTCCGGAATTCCCACGGAAACGGGAACTACGCGGGTACCTACTAATATTATAAACACAATAGCTACTAATATTATAAACGCAATAGTTGTTATTGTACATAATATATTTGGTACTCTTTCACGCAAAAACTACTGAACGGATTTGGATGAAATTTGGCACAGAGATAAATATGTACCTACCTAAGTAAAAAAAACTCATGAGATCTGATTTTTTATTTTTGATAAATGTGTACCTACCTAAGTACAAAGAAACTCGTGGGATCTGATTTTTAATTTTTTTATGTTTGATAAATGTGTACCTACCAGCTACCTACCTAAGTACAAAGAAACTCTTGAGATGAGATTTTTTTAATGTTTCATCTTTAAATCTAAGGTTTATCAAGTACCAGTATATCAATAAGTTTAAATAATTATCAAAATAATACATTAATATTTGACTTGTTGACTATTTTGTAAGCCTAAATAAATAAATTTATTGATTTCTATAAATTCTAGTACCAATCCGAAGTGCATTGAAAAATGACAAAAAAAAAATACAATATATACTAACCTAACAGATTACCAACGTAGCATATTTCAAGTGGTTTTTCCTATGTGGTGCCCCCTAGTGTTCTCAGAGACCTAAAGAAATAAAGTTATTGATTTTTTGCAGCCTGTCATTCTCGCTTGAACTTTCAATCAGACTTTGATTGACTGGAGGTCGAGAAGCCCTGATGAAGCAGCATATGGTATGTGGTGGATTCCCTCCAGCTAGGTGGTCTTCTTAGGGAACGGCTATGGCTCAGCTCATTTGGTAGATTGTTTATAATAATAAATAAAATAAAAATACAAATGCTTTATTTCAGACAATGGGTTAATTTTTGAGTTACAACAATAAAATAAGTTAAAATAATAACACTTATAAAACAACAACTACTAGGCACAGAGTTGAATAGAAGAACAAAAATGCCGAAGATAATCAATCAAGGAAATAGGTTCCTTCATTCATCCTCCATACAAAACACTTCCACAGAGAGGCACTCTGCCACAGTATTTCAGGATGGTTTATAGTTGAAGTATACTTATATCCACATTTTGCTAGCATAGCCAGCCTTATTCCATCCAGAAGCGCAGAATCTATCAGGGATCTTAGCAGGCTTTGCAGAGTGATCTTGGGATTTCTGTTCATTGTACTGCTACTCCTCGCATTCCAGGAGTATGTGAGCAGTTGTTTTGTTGTTGCTGAGACATCCTCTGCAGATGAGCCTGTCCATCGTTTTGATGGTGTATAGATGTTTATTTAGTGGGCAGTGTCCTGTTAGTGTTCCCTCCAGGATATGCATGTCCTTTCTATTATGATTTAGTAAGCATTTTGTTAGCTTCGATGATGTTGATGGAATTGCCGCTCTGGCTTGTCTGCAATCAAGCGGTCGCATCATCTTTTGGTAGAGGCAGCATATAGGGTGGTGATGAAGGCACCGATGGTGGCAAAGGAACCAAATCCTGTAAAATGCAGGAGTGTAAGAACAAGAAAAGGTAATTATCATAAGATCATGTTCACAATTCTTGAGTTATGCTCTATTTTGATAAATTTAGGGTAAAATCATCCTGTCGTTTATGAATGTCCTTGTGTTGTATTTGTCATGGTATTAGGTAAACAAAATGTATTTCAAATAAATTGACTTTACTTTTAATTACAAGTGTTCATCTTTCTATGTACTATACTATGTGTATAAGAAATACTTCCTAGATAATTTTTAATAATTTATATATATAAATATATATATTATATAAGTAAAATGTAAATGTAATGTTACTTTTAATGTGTGATATATTACAGATGGTGACCGCTAGTCACCTTGTACTGATAAGAAATGTGGTAAGTAGGTATTGGATTTTATAGTGATAACTATATTATCATATACATAAGTTTGACTGAACTATTAGAAGTTCTTATTTATGTATTAAGTTTACCAAATGTGTGACACTGCACTGAGACTGTGGACACTGGACAAACCTTCTCTGGTTTAAAGTGTTTTATAAGAATATTTTTCAGATTTTTTGCTTAATAAATAACTAAATACGAATACAAATGTAAGTTACTATTAAATGAAACAACTTACAACTCTCACTTGCAAAAACCAAATACAGGCCAAACAATGATCTCGAGGACTTAATTGTAGTGGTTTTATTCTCTTTGGACTTTGTTGTCCTCGTGACTAAGGTCTGGCCCTGCAGGTCCATCTCGCCCTCGCTTCGCGGATCTGGCCCTTGCTCAGTTTTTCCATTTCATTTCCTTGTTTGCATGTAATCTTGCGAAAAGGCGGTCCTTTAGGCGAAGTTTACTGAGATTTTGTGCGGTGGGCCGTTGCATGTCGGCATACAAAGACTTTTTGAACTTTAAAACAGAGCAAATCAAATAAAAAGCAAGAGAACTATCAAAACAAACAAACATCTTGGAAAAACAGAAAGATTCTTATTTTTTTTTAAATTGCGCTGATTTCTGGCCATGATAGACCTGTTGAGTACATAAGTCAATGTCAAATCATTCATTCTTTTCACAAATATTGTAATAACTAGCAACATTAAGGAAAACATATTTATTTTGCTTACAGCAACACCAACTACCAAAACTCAAAGACTATCAAGTGCTCTTCATCTATCCTAGATGGCGCTACATCACGAAAACCGCCTACAACTCTAACCTACAAAATCTAAAACTTTAAATATATTTTACTTAAAAACTAATTACTCTAAATAAAACTTTCTTTTCTCTAAAATCCTCTCAAACGATTCTCAAACGATTAAAAAATAAATCAAACGTCTTAGTCCATTTTTGCGGAAATTGGAGGCTAACTTCACACTAAAAATTTAAAACTTAAAATATTTATTACAAAAAAACTAATTACTCTAAATCAATTTTTCTTTTCTCTATAATTCTCTCTAACGATTAGTAAAAAAATCAAACGTCTTAGTCCATTTTTGAGGAAATTGGAGGCTAACTTCACATTAAACAGGAAAAACTTAAAATATTTTTTACAACAAAACTAATTACTCTAAATTAATTTTTCTTTACTCTAAAATCCTCTCAAACGATTCTCAAACGATTAAAAAATAAATCAAACGTCTAAGTCGCTTTTTGAGGAAAAAGGGGCCAACTTCACACTAAAAAATGAAATCGTTTTTACACAAAAAGTAATTACTCTAAAACAATTTTTCTTTTCTCTAAAATCCTCTCAAACGATTCTCAAACGATTAGCATTATCAAATCATTAAAATAATAAAGTCGGGGGGCCAACTTCACACAGGTAAAGAAAACGGCAAAATTGCGTCTATGCTGACGCAGAGCCAGCATCCAAGAAGAACTAGAACTAAACATTATAAATTTTATACAACAGAATATTTGTTCAAACTTGAATAAAAAAATATATGCGTGCGGGCGTAGCCTCCGTGTTTTATATTAATTTGTATTGTATTATGGTTCTATTGATTTCAAAAATACTCATCATTATCTATCTGTATCGTTTAGTTAAAGTTTTTAAAACAGCTAAATCGAATTTGAATCTCAAATTTGCGAGAATTAAAAAAAAACTAATGATAATAACTTTGTTTATAAAATCCATAAATTAAAACTTCTCTACTCTTTCCCCTTCTAACGGTATGCATTATGCCATGATAACCTTTGTGGTATTCCACTACACGATATTCAGGGACCCTTACCCTAATTAAGAGAGGTGAAATAAGATTTAGAGCGTAAGGGTCCTTATTTTACGGTAGGTAGCGACTGCGACAGACGAGCGACTGCGACCGCTACGTACGCGATCGGCCGCAAAGTGTTGGCTAACCTTGCTCCCTAATCGCCCTAACTTACCAAAAAAAGACGCCAGCCAAAGGCGAGTGGTCTAATATCCGTTTATGAGCCGGCGGCGGCGCGGCGCGGCGCCTCCTAAAAAAACAGGGTCCACCAATGCGAGTGGTGTAATTCTACATTTCTAGTAGGATTTTCGAAATCCGGAACAATTAGGCCTGGACACGGGACAAGACGCAAAATTGCGGGACAGTCCCGGAAATCCAAGCCTGGCAACCCTAATTTCAACTAGGTACCATTTCCGGTAAATAATATAGTAGAAGTTGAGACGTTCTCAGGCAAGGTAATGTGGTGTGATTTTTTCGGCACCGATCATAAAAAGTAGCCTTTTGATCTATACATCCGGACCTTAGTCAACAGGGGCGCCAACTGGTGAGCAAGAAAACGGTAGCCCCCATTACGCGATCATTTCTGCCTGCCCGAACATTAATATTGAATCTTCTTCGAAATTATTTGTCTCTTCACTTCCCGGGTTTTCAAGGAAAATACTATAGTATTTTAACTGGCTTCCCCTTGGCAATATACAAAAAAAAAACTCGGGAGAGGACGATTTTTGCTCTATTTCGAAAACTAACAAGGTATAGATTTAACATATCTGACGAGTTTATTTTGTAGTCTAAGGAAAAGCAAGGTAAGAATCGGAATGGACTCTTTCTTTGGTATCGCGTCAATGAGATAATTTGTCCTCAAGTCATGTGACATTGCTCAGAGACCTGAAATCCATGAATAATCTTGATCAAGTCGATAAATCAAGTAGATCCCGTCCCGAGGGAGGGTCACCAGGAGAACGAGTTTGTGCAGAAGTGTCCTTACTGAATATTATAATACGTCATATAGTATGTGATCCGTGGAGTGGGGGCCTTGAAGACTTGCCGTTTCAGTTTTTTCTAAAACCTATAGCAGGCTCCAGCCAGCCTCTCACAATACAGGTTTAATATTATATTCGATTCGCTCACAAAACCTAACCAATCTTAAGTAAACCTATCGTGAAGAGGAAAATAAATAAATTATTTTCGCATGCTGCGACACACGATGGCAAGCATTTTTCAGGGAAGAAATTATTTTGCATCATGCACAAAAGAGACGCATTTTGATATCAAAATTAGTTTTTGAAAAATAAATCCTAAATGATAGAAACATATATAACCATATAAATGTATCATAATTAATATAATTATCTCCTAAACACCAACTCAAATTTTAATCTTAGTTATCAGGTATAAGATTTTTTTGCTCGCCAGTCTAAAAACTCATCAATATCGTCTTCATTGTCGGAATCATCTCCATCTTCATTCATTTGTTCATGTTCTTGACTTTTCTTTTTAGTTTCTTCTTTCTTCAACTCTAGGTCTAAAACTCTGAAAAATAGATTCAAGTCAATAACTCATTTATATATAAACAAAATAAATGCTTAAGTATGTGATTAAATAATTCTCAAACATACATTCATATTTAAAAAAGACGGGCACATTCTGATGTTACTTGGGTATAATTTTAATGACATTAACACCTTGTAAATTAAATTTTACCTTGACCAGTTCCTTATTTGTTCATCTATTTCATCAATTTGCCTTTCTGCTGTAGCTTCCTCTTGTTCTCCAGCGATAATTTCAGCGGAAGCACTAGCTTCTTCTTTTATTTCTTTTTGGAACTTTTCCCATTCTTCTTCAGTAGGATCTTTGTATTCAATGTTTCGAACCTGAAAAGAAATGAACATGATGGTTGAATGACGTTCTCAACTATAAGTACGTTTTTTAAAGAACAGACAAAGAACTTTTTTGAATGTGTTGCAAATGGAGCAACATGATTGGATTGTGATGAAAATCACTCGTAATCGTAACTCGCCTCGATGAGTTATAGCAGGGAATACCTATAAATAGCGTAAACGTAATTTCCCGTAATCATTATAATTTTCTATGAACCCAATTTTTAACTAATTTCGATTCATTGCTACATTCGGAGAAGTTAATGATATACATAAGAGATTTTCTAAAACCTACCAAAAATCAACATAATATTACCAAAAGGTCCATTATAATTATATATTTTTTTTGTTACATGGGTGGGGTGATAGAAAATGGTCTACTTTTTGTAGATAATTATTTTCTGGTACTTTACTCCTTGCAAAATGCTGAACTTTAATAAAAACCGGTAAAATATTGTGAATTTCGCACGAATCTGTCAGATTCCGTACCCGAGACTCGGGAACGGATTTTCTGAATACCCCTACCGAAGATTGGATAAATCAGTAAATCAATATCTTTATTTCATTAGGCTAACAAAATAATTGATTCTTATGCTTATACATAGAATTATAATCCCCGGTAGGTATATTATATAGGTATCTATCTATTGCTGCACGACAATTTCAATCCCAATCGGCCGACCTCTATAATATAATAAATAAAAACACAATATTTATACAATAAGTAAATATGAATGCAAGATAATTATAACTGAATGGTTACTAAACTTAAGCTATGATGAAACAGAAGCACTGTTTAATAAATTAAAATAAACTATTTATTTTATTTACCAATACACAAAGGCCCATTAAATTTTTACAATTTCTTCTACCTTCTTTACTATGAATCTATGATATTAATACTTATACTGACAAAAACTGCTCCCTCTGTACCACCCAGACTCTTAAGAGACTGGAGTTTTACAGCGGAAACAGCCACAAAAATAAAATTAATAATAACCCTTGGGTCTCCGGTTGCCCAGACTCTTGTGAGACTGGTGCTTCAGGAGACCCAAGCATACACCATAAACATGCACACTCACAGACGCTCACTCAAAAACACACACACACGCACGCACGCACGCACACACACACACACACTCACCACTCACACACACACACTCACTCACCACTCACACGCACACACACTCACGCTATCAAAGTTGTTTGTGCTCTTAAACCAAACTCAAACTTAATCTTTTAGTCCATTGAAAAGTTACATTTGGGGTTGCGTTTTTTAGAGGACGCAATTTTATTTTTTTGATGTGTAGGAGGGGTCAGTGTAAAGCTAAAACCAAGTTTGTGGGGTCGCCACCCTTGTCCCACGGCCGCCATCTTGAAAATAGGGGTTGAAATGGTTTTTACGATATATCTCTTAAACTATTTATTTGATAAAAAAAATTATTGACATTTTTTGTTGCAAATTAAATTCTCTACAACTTTGGTACAGTAACTTTTTGTCGTAGAACTATAAAAAAAAAAGTTATAAGCAAAAATCTTCAGAAATTCGAGAAAAAAAAAAATATTTTTCGATGTAACTTTTTTTTTATCATTTTACGAAAAAATGATATCTGACCATTATTGTAGATTGTTTTTTGAGGAACAAGTTTTACTCACATCATTTTTTCATTAAGTCAATAGCTAAGGTTTTACAGCGCTCCGAAGTGAGTAACTACTATTTTTCAGTACTCTTAACTATACCTATATTATACGTGTACTATACTAATATGTCATCAGTTATTCTTTTTTTTTTTTTTTTTTGTTATTATAACTTTTTTAATTACAAGTTAAGTTTACAATGTTGCAAAACATTTTTAAAAATTAATTATTGACTTTTCCCCACCACCCACGAGGTAGAGTCAAGAGGCGCGTTTTTTTTACGTGGTAACCCCAATAGGCATAATCCACGGTGATTTTCTAAATTAGAACTACTCCGTCCTCAGTCGTTTCGATGGACCAGGCTGCGGCTCAGCATCTGATCGGCTTTCTGAATTAAATACCAGTGGGAGAACTGGAGAAGGAAGGAGTGTTAATGTTGGCGGTTCATCATCAAAGTCATTTTCATTTATTAATTCTGAGAGTTCCATTACGTTGCTGCAAGTCTCTCCAGAACAATAGAAGCACACTGCAGAACATTTCAGTTCGATTCCCGCCTCGGAACAAATTTGTGTACGATCTGCAGAAATTTGTTCCGTTGGTCTGGGTGTTTAATATATATAATAAAAAATATCTATCTATGTATATAATGTATTAAATATATCATTTACCCATAACACAAGCTTTGAGTAGCTTACTTTGGGGCTAGAAGGTGCTGTGTGGATTGTCCAGCATTTAATTATTTAGGTATTTATTATTATTTATTAAATATATCCGCACGTGGAGAAATATGTAGCACGACTAAAAGATATGGTTAAGCGACAACTTCAACACAATGTTATGAGCTATTCCCACATTAACAGAGGTTAGGAATAGTTATAACAATAGCAGGCAGCTGTTCTTTTATTCCCTCATGGTCACTTGGATATTTTCTACCTGAACAGTATTCTCGGTAACGGCCATCAGATTTAAAATTGTTTTAAAAATCAATAATTGTTAAATCCTGTTATGGAGTGAAAAAGAGTCAATAATTAATTTTTAATAATGTTGCAAAACTTGTAATTAAAAAAGTTATAACAACAAAAAAATAAAAAAAAACAATAACTGATGACATATTAGTACACACGTATAATATAGGTATAGTTAAGAGTACTGAAAAATAGTAGTTACTCACTTCGGAGCGCTGTAAAACCTTAGCTATTGACTTAATGAAAAAATGATGTGAGTAAAACTTGTTCCTCAAAAAACAATCTACAATAATGGTCAGATATCATTTTTTCGTAAAATGATAAAAAAAAAGTTACATCGAAAAATATATTTTTTTTCTCGAATTTCTGAAGATTTTTGCTTATAACTTTTTTATTTATAGTTCTACGACAAAAAGTTACTGTACCAAAGTTGTAGAGAATTTAATTTGCAACAAAAAATGTCAATAATTTTTTTTATCAAATAAATAGTTTAAGAGATATATCGTAAAAACCATTTCAACCCCTATTTTCAAGATGGCGGCCGTGGGACAAGGGTGGCGACCCCACAAACTTGGTTTTAGCTTTACACTGACCCCCCCTACACATCAAAACAATAAAATTGCGTCCTCTAAAAAACGCAAGGTAAGGCCTAAAAAATGTAACATTTCAATGGACTATTTAAATAACTAATATAAATTACCATAGTTCTATTATACTTTAAAATAATTTAAACTTAATCTACTTAACTTAAGGTACTTTACTAATTTAATTTACTTTGGAAGAGCGAGATTCCCTAACACAGGTAACTTATTTACTTAAAAGGGAATCACTGTAAAACTGATGCAAGTACACTAAGTTATTGAAATAAATATTTTTGTATTTTGTATTTTTTGTATCTATGAAAGATTGCATTATCCAATTATTATCTATCCATCCATACTATACTACCATACTACAAGAAGTTGAATTTAAGGTTAATCACAGTTTTTCAGGATTTCCCAAGCAAGACTATAATAAATAATGATTTGCACATTTTGCACTTTTCTAAAAAGATAGGTAGTCCGAATGAATAAAATTAATCCAATATTTTTTAAAGCTTTAGTGATTCCACCACATCTATCAAGGTCAGCAAGTTCTATTAAAATGGAATCCCTTGTAAAATCGAATGCTATAGACAAATTATATACAGTTAAATCTATTGCTGCTTGTTTGCCAAGTGAAAAAGATCGTCACAAAGGTCAGGCAGGGCGTATTGGGATCATAGGAGGGTCTTTGGAGTACACTGGGGCACCATACTATGCAGGAATAAGTGCTCTAAGGGTAATCACCACTTCTTACAAGTCCCTCAGATGTTAATTTCATATCTGAGTTAATACAATGAAACTATTTTACTAGCAAATTGTGACCCAGTATTTTTACTTGTGCAGGTCACATTACTTCTAATTTTTGTTATTGCACCTTGTCCTAATAAATAAAATAATGTTCCTAACTTTTTACAGGCAGGAGCAGACTTGGTTCACATATTCTGTGAATCATCAGCAGCTATTCCAATCAAATGTTACAGCCCAGAATTAATAGTTCACCCAGTATTAGACAACAGTGATGGGCTTGCTTTGATAACACCATGGCTTGACAGACTGCATGTAGTTGTAATCGGGCCTGGTCTTGGAAGAAAAGAAGACACTTTCAAAGTTGTATCACAAGTGATTGGAATGTTAAAACAGAGGAAGATACCTTTGGTTATTGATGCAGATGGTCTATTTTTGATAACTGAAAACTTTGAGCTTTTGAAAGGCTTTGACTCCCCTGTTGTACTTACACCTAATGCAATGGAATATCAAAGACTTAGTAATAAAATAGGTGGTCCGCAAATAAGAGACTTGCTGGGAAAAAATATAACTATACTGAGGAAAGGAGAAGAGGATGAACTGATAAGCTGTCATGAAGTCCAGTGGAAAAGAAATGAGGGGGGTTCAACAAGAAGATGCGGTGGCCAGGGTGATATATTATCAGGATCAATAGCAACATTTCTATACTGGACCATAGCTAATAAAGAAAAATTGGACACAGATGCAGACAAAAGTGCTATGGCTGCATCAATCACATGCTTTACAGCATGTAGGGTTGTTAGAACATGCAATGAAAAGGCTTACAAAGAAATGGGAATGGGAGCTCTGGCTAGTGACATGATAAAGTATATTCCTGAGAGCTTACGGGAGTTTTTAGCTTCTAAATAATAAGATTAAACCATAGATTTTCTATTTGAATTGGTGCTATAAGGAATGAACCAAAGAAGCCATCACTCCAAACTATAAGGCGAGAACTTTTGGCTACCTCTCATGACCTTCAATAAGAAGTACACCTAATGGACTACAAGTATAATTAAGATTCAATGGCCAAATATAAACCCATTTCTAAAGATCAATCTAAAGATTAAGATACTTACAGATACTTAAGGCATGGTAAATAGAAATCTGGTTTACAACAGAGATCTGTTGTTTCAAGATGGAGAAATTAATTTGTATGTATCAAAAAAACACATTGTTTATCAAAGGAGGGAAAGCAAAGGATGAAATTTTATTCAGATTACCTATAATTTTTCTTACCTTAGCATCTAGTATAGGGTCATCAAAAAATCCTTCAGGGATAGGCTGGTCAGATACGACTTGTGTTTTAGCATTCAGATCTGAAGAAACAGGTTGCTCATCTATAATAGAAAAAATGTTTATATAGTTATACTATGGATTCAGATCATTTATTGTCACACATCATACAGAAAATAAAAGTAATTACTTAAAATTAAATGATGACTCGTCAGAATTTTATAACATAAAATATATTTCACTAATGTGGAGATTATAATAATATAATTTCTTAAAATTAATATGACTCAACTTTAGGTTAAGTGATGTTACCCATCAGGTAGTTTAGTCGATTTTATTTCGTACTTGCTGTAATTGTTATCTAAAAACTCTTTAATACTATATCTTGTCAAGCAAAAGATTTTTTAATTCAAAATTTAAACTATTCTCTTTACGTGAATCGGCTCTAGCATCATTTTCTGCCACATGGCACGTTTACTACTAACTCCTCTTATTGTGTATTCTTTTAAATTAATTTTTACATATTTTATGACCTCCATTATGTATACTGCTACTGATGTTAGTATCCGAAGATTTTTGAAATGATCACGACATGATTCTCTGTATTTAGCTTTCATTAATACACTTATGGCATGCTTTTGTAATTTGAGAATATGTTCGTAATCTGTAGAGCTCCCGAATAAAATGACACCATATACCGCCAGGTTTGCCGCCGGCTTTCAGATTGCCTTGCCGCAAGGCCGTTGGCCTGGCCGCTGGGTTGGCCACCGGCCGTGCAGCTGGGCATGTGTGGAAGCCATAAGACATTATTGAGTGAATATATGCGTAATATTTGTCTTTAGAGCTTTAACTGAAGAAATGTGTCTAAGTTGTTTTAGAGCATAAATTCCTATATGCAATCATGTGCTTCTAAACCATCACCAATACCTTCTCTGGTTTGTAGAAATGTATATCTATATCTGATAATAGTATTGGTTTTTTGTAAATAAATACTATGTTATTTTTAACTAGACACTAACCTTCTGTTTTTGTTTCTTGTTGTTTTGCATGTTCTACAACAGCATTCAGTGCAGACCTTTTGATTTCCTCATTATGAAATGTGATGATGTTTGGTGCATTATTATTGGGTTTTGGTATTGGAACAGAAGTTATTACTGCTGCGGGGTTTTTCAAAATTCCTTTTATTTTCTTCTCCGGTGGTGCGTCATTTGGTGGACTTGATCTTTTAATTTTGCTGACTGTGAAATTGTTGGTCAGCTCTTTAAGCTTTTTGGCTTTCTCTACATTATCCTTGTGCTGTTTACTGTTTAAATGGACTTGCCATACATTCTCTGATCGAACTATAGATGAACAGAGCAAGCACATCAGCTGACCAGCACTGTTGTATTTAGCAAGAGGATTACTTATTTTGGTAGGTTTGATGTCTTTCTTTTTACGTTCTGCCATCAATTTTCTCATTTGCTCCTGGGTCTTTTGCTTTTCCATTTTCATTCGTAGGGAAGACATTGTTGTTTTTCTATTTATTAGCTTGAATTAGTTTTATAGCACCTCAAAAATTAGTAGAAGTCCTAATTTCAAATTCTCTCTTCTTTCTTATTTGCTGTTCCACTCCACTTCTTGTTTACGGCTCTGCATCTGGTTTTTTTCTTCTTCTTGTTTTATGGCTCGTTGTGTCAATGTTGCCACAACTTGTCAACAGATTTTGACACTGTTTTGACTTCTTGCTCGTATAGTCTAAGCTATTTGAAAAAAAAAGATAGTTGGAGTCATGATCTGATCAAAGACATTTATTTATTTAATAGGACATCCAACATGAGATCACAAGGCATGGTAAAAATAATAATAATGATGTAATAATTACATAACTATACATTTTAAGTTTAACCGGAAGAATAATTCTTCCAGTGGTACACAAATGTGGTCACCAGTTTCATTCTTGTCTGCAAAAGTCAAACTAGAGATGTGAATTTCTGTCGATTTATCTATAATCGATTAAATTATGATTTCAGTAGGTCGGTGTGTGAGATCGCATGCATTTTGATACGCGTTGACTTGTTATTGTAGGTACTACAGAAATAATTTTATAATAGCCAATCCCATAACATAACTACCATATAGTTATGTTATGGGATTGGCTATTGCCCAAGAAGGGTGCGTGAACTGACACATTGGGTCGGAATAACGTTTTTTACATAACATGCCAAATAAATCTACAGAAAAACACGACAAAAACTGTGTTTTCACTTTTTTCATATCTTAAACAATGGCTGAGATATTTACGATCAAAGTAGGTACGTATTTTCGGCCGATGGTTATTAAAAACGCGGGCGGGCGTCAAGGGCGTCGCCAAAGGGGGGCAGAGAGGGGCAGCTGCCCCCCCTAGAGATTCTAAAAAAGTTGCCGAATACATATAATGCAACGTGCAAAGTCCTAAGTCTTTGAGGTGATTTGCTTGAAGTTCAAGCCTTGAACAATCATTCCCGTATGCTCTGCCAGGCTCGTAGTACAAGTGAAAAGCTTCATGGGCTGTCGACTTTACCTACCATTCATACCTACTTTTCTCATTCATAGACAATGAGAAAAAAATGAATTGTAGTAGGTAAAGTCAACTTGCCCCCCCCCTGCGCCATCGGCTGGCGACTGGCGACGCCCTCGGCGGGCGTGTGAATAATTATCGTGTGTATTAAAATGTACATGTACTAGAATCGCAGTAGGTTCACGCGAAGTGAAGCCATTTCAAGTTAGCCTTTAAAGGCTACGTAAGTACATCGCTCGTCTCGTCAGTGCATTATGTCACGTCCTACGGGGAAGAGCTCGCTGAATTTCTAAAAAAAATTACTTAATGTGCAGTGAAAGGGTGTCACAACTCTTCACATAATCACTAAAAACAGTTCAAG
The DNA here is from genome assembly GCA_944547425.1 of Eupithecia centaureata. NCBI lineage: Eukaryota > Metazoa > Arthropoda > Insecta > Lepidoptera > Geometridae > Eupithecia > Eupithecia centaureata. The sequence goes on from OX155687.1 coordinate 8,837,423, forward strand.
ATTCCATTTCACGGGTAATAACAACCTGGAATCTTTTATTCTTGAGTAAAACATTAGTTTAGGCACAAAAATAAATCGTAAACAAAACAGACGCCATTACAATAAAATGATGAAAAAATATTTTATAGCTTCAAGTTAAAGCGGAATTTTGTGTGAAATTATCACTCTATTATCTAGTTACTCTAAGTTTATGTAGATATGTGTTTTTTTGGACCTACGCCTACACGCTCAAAGTCTGAACGTATTTGGAAGAATTTTGTACCTACATGTTTAAAAGTTTAAAATTTTGGAAAACTTACATAGAAATATCTTCATACAAACCCCTACAAAGATGTTTTTATTTACTTGCAGAAGGTAAATTGTCATCTTCCCGCAAAGACGGAAAGAATAAAAAAGAAAAAGGAAGAAAAAACAACGAGTGGAGCGTGCTGTTCATTCTTGATTCCGTTTAGATTTGATATTTAGTGAAAATATTGTGGGCGTACGTGTAGCACTGGCAGAAAAAGACCGAGGGTAGACCAGCTTGGATATGGTATTATTCGTATCCTGGATTACCCTTCAATTTTATTTGAATCAATCTTGTTGCGACCTTGCGACTCACAGTAGACCGAAAGGAATGGTAATGGACCTTCGTACATAGGTATATATCGATACATCGCCAGCCTTCTCTTCACCTTAAGTCGTGTCTGCTGCAACAATTTTCTAACAAAACATTTTAACAAAACATGTTAGCAAAACATTTTTTTTAAACAGCTCGTCTGGTGCGTTCTGTTTTGTTTATTGTTTTTGTTTCATTTCAAAAATGAGTTCTGACGAAGATGACGTAGAAGCTGTAATAGCTATAGTGGATTTAGTTGTACAAAGACGTAACCGAAATAGATTCCGGGTCCGACCCTACTTGCTACCTCGTTCCTTCAATATTTATCAAGAACTACGTATAAACCTTCCTCTTGAATCATTCTATCTATTAAAAAAAACCGTATCAAAATCCGTTGCGTAGTTTTAAAGATTAAAAGAAAGCATTCAAAGTGAGTGACATAGGGACAGAAAAAGCGACTTTGTTTTTTAATATGTAGAGATAAAATCTATATGAAACTATGAGCTACAAAGATAAAAGGAAATAAACTAAATATAGAACTAAATATAAATATGTATAGACGTCTTGCTTCATTGAGCGCGAACGTAAAATGCGACGCTTCCCCTCCCCGCAGGCGAACGCGGGTGATGTTATCCATTTGTCTCGGCAAACATGTTTAGGTGTTTTTACGAACAAAACTGTTAAGCCACGCCCCTATTTTGTTTTGTTAACATGTTATGATGTTAGAAAACACGAAAACACGTCGCAGCAGACGCGACTTTACAGGTGAAGAGAAGGCTGGCTGTTATGGTTGTGATCAAACAAAGGTCATAGAACTATAAAAAATTGCATAATAATGAGGAGGCATATTATTATAGGTACGCAACAGTGTGTGAAAAATAGCTAAGAAGATGATGAAGAGTGGCAGTTGGAAAAATACAAAGTAAAAATACAAAATATATACTTACTTAGTTAACGGCGAATTACTTTTCTATGGTTAAAAATTATCAGAGATATGGCGATCCGCTCGCCATATCTCTGATAATTTTTAACCCAAAATTTTCGAGTCTTTGCTCTTTTTTTTGCGAGTCCCAAAATTTTTAAGTACCTAAAAAGGTGTTTGGCTAATTATTAGTTGGTATACTGTAATTTTGGTAAACATATCGATACTTACATATAATTAGGAAAATTTCATACCTACCTAACTGTATATGATTAAGCAAATAAATTATTTAACTTTATCTTATCTTTATTTATGAAACTGAGAGAGTTGCGAATATAGTTTTACATTTTATCGGCATTTTCCCAATTGGCCAAAATATCAAGAAAACTATGAAAATAATTATGTACTCTTAATGTTAATAAAGATTGCGAGACTTTCTCGTGGATGCCTGAAATAAATAACGACTGTAGGGGAACCGAGAAGCAGAGTGAGCCAAGTAGGTAAGTATAATTTCCAGACTTTGTAGCAGCTGAGCTGTCGGCTATAATGGCAAGAAAGCTAAGACAACACACGTTTTTGCACAACCTTAACGTTTGTTCCTTTTCTGAAGGTAATCAATAGTAAAATTTTGCTATTTCTTTAAGGAGTAGAGAAATATTACCAGAATTGCCCTCCAGCGCTCTATTTTACAGCCAGCCAGCCAACAAGGTGGGTGACTGTTACGAAATATTTCAAATACAACCATAGACCCACACTCTGTCTCTAGAATAATGTCAAATTCAGAATAGTTTTTGGTGCTTCAGTTGTAACTTGCAAATCGCTTTATTTTTCCGGATTTTTGCTGCTGAAAACGCTAAGAATAGCAATTATATTTGTCCTAAAGAATCACTTATTTTCTATTTTACAAATGTGAACTATTTTTATGTGAACCATTGTAGAAAAAATATCGAATTTTTCTTCAAAACATCTCGTGAAAAAGCCTCCGATTTGTGGTGCAGTGTGCAGTGTTTATTCCTCATGCTGTGATATTTCGTTGTTATTTTGGTTCTAAAATGGACATCGACATTAGCAAAGAGAACATACAACCACTGAGAGGTGGTAGAAACCTCGTCCAGCTAGGTGCCGCTCTCCAGGCGCAATCTGATGTAGATGCTCAAAGACAGCTGCAGTTACAAAAAGAGTAATATTTGTTTTCTATTACATGTTTTCACTCTGTATTTTTCGACTTACCAGGAAATCCCCTTTTTTATCAGAAATCTATAATATCTGAAAATGTTCATACCTACATGCAAAAAATTCTGCAGTGTTGTATTATTTACTACAGGGAGCATGAAGCTGCGCTCAGAAACTATCAGGGCCCTGATCCCCTGGACCCGTGGTTCAATTACATCCAGTGGATTGAGCAATCTTTTCCCAAACATGGTCATGAGGGTCATATGGACAAACTTATAAAAGACTGCTTACAATTATTTGAAAATGACAAAAGATACTATCAAGACAGAAGATTTGTAAAGCTGTGGATCAAATATGTAAGTAATCTAATATCAGTCCTACAAATAGTTTTATTTTTCTATTTAAATGACTAACTCTGATTGTACAATGTTTTCTTATTAGCTCTAAAGATTCCCTGAAAATTAAATGTAATAATGTCTATTTTGGCTATCAGTTTTATATTGCTAACCAGCACCTGGTCTATTTATCCATTTTACATCAACAATGTTACCAGTCCTTATCTGCACAATGGTCTCCCTAGAAGTGTCTAGGGAGCTAGGATCGAGGAGCTATAAAACCTTTCCTTCATAGTGGGAGATTAACATCCTTCATAGTGGGAGAAGGGTGGGTGTTAAGAAGGGTGGTAAAAGCCTTCTTCAAAACATACTCTTTTAAACAGACCCATCACACTCCTGAGCTATGTTTATAAGCTGTTAGCACCATAACCACATTCACACAGTAAGGCAGATTATATAATTAGCCCCTGTGTTGAACTCTTGTGGATTATGAGGGCTTAAAATCTGTCAAAACTTGGGCTGTTCTGGAATTCTTAGACAAGGTAGACTATCATTATGTCATTTAAAGACTGCAGACAAATGCTGGTTGCAGCAAACTGAAGATGCTATGCTGCTCATTAGAGCTTGCCTAAGTCCAGCAGTGGACACTAATAAAGGTTGATGATGATGTTGAATATGATAATAATAATTTGACTTTAGGTATAGTTAGGTATAATTAACTGTTTTATTCACAGATTGACTGTCTCCCCAACCCTTTGGAAATATACCAGAGGTTATACAACACCGGTATTGGAACAGAGGTGGCCGAATTCTACCGTGCTTGGTCATGCTATTGTGAGGAATCTAGTGACTTTAAAAAGGCTAATCAAGTCTATATGTTGGGTCTTCAGGCTAAAGCACAACCTTTGGATGAACTGGAGCAGGCTCATATGTAAGTCCATTTATTTATTTGCAAAGGTAGCACATACATTTTTCTTACATAACTGTGTCTTGTATAAAGTAAATCTCTATTCATAAATAGATAGATATTGATTCTCATAAAAATACATAGCTTGTTACTGGAGTTTGTTAGTATTCTGTGTCTTCTATCAAATAAATATTATATAATAAACAAATTCTATTCTTCTATGAGTGAAAGTCTAATTTATTAAGAAGGCATAAATAATAATGGAGAGAGAATTATCAGTGGACAGTTTAACCATTTGAAAATTAAATGAGGCTAATGCTGTACATACAAAAAATCTTCAAATGTGTGTCATATCATCATCGTTAGTTCTTACCTTGTTTACATTTTTCTTTGACCTGCATGTACTGCTTGAAGTTAGTGAAATGATACACAGTCAGCACATTTAATTTCAATTTCAATGCATTTCATTTATCCCCACTATTTGACGGGTTCCACAGGAACTTTCAACTATACTTTGCCCAACGAATGCTTCATGATGATTCCCCTACTAAAAGAAAAGCTGCCTCGGCTTTAGCTGAGACGAGACTGGCTTTGACGTCTTTAAAGTCTTTCAAGAGAAGAAATATAGCCAGTGCCCCTATACAAAGGATAGGAGAAAGCATAAGGAGCACTATGCCAGGAGTTGTAAGACAACAAGACAACCGTTTGGGCAATACAAATATGATGGTCAATGTTTATGAGGTAAATAAACTTTACTCTCCGTAAATAATACCTTACTAGCAAGTATGCAAAATGATGGTATTTTATCAGATTAACATATTCATTTGTGTCTGTCTGTGGCATTCTAGCTTCTAACCTAATGTTTAATTATTAGTGACTTCACCAATGATGTATTTAGCTGAGAGATGAAAATCGGCTTTGCCATCGTCAGTAAAATTTTATTATGAACTAGCGACCCGCCCCGGCTTCGCACGGTTTTATTATACGTATAAACCTTCCTCTTGAATCACTCTATCTTTTAAAAAAAACGCATCAAAATCCGTTGCGTAGTTTTAAAGATTTAAGCGTTTAAATGGACATAATGACATAGGGACAGAGAAAGCGACTTTATTTTATACTATGTAGTGATTTACGAATTGTTGTTAAATTTACATGTAAATTCATTTATATTTTAGGATGCGCCATCAACCTCGAGGGCCGTTATACCTGTAGCTGAAGATCCAGGGCCAGCGTCATTAGTCCAATCATGCGGTAATGTGGAAAACGAGAAAGAAATCGGTATTTGGACCAATCCAAAAACGAAAATGGTCCATTCCAATGTTGTACCACATCAGCCTTTGCCGTTTACTTGTAAGTTGTATCTTATATTGAACTAGCTAGCGACCCGCCCCGGCTTTATTAAACGTATAATCCTTCCTCTTGAATCACTCTATCTATAAAAAAAAAACACATCAAAATCCGTTGCGTACCTGGTTTTAAAGATTTAAGCAAACATAGGGACATAGAGACAGAGAAAGCGACTTTATTTTATACTATGTAGTGATATGGTCAATATGAATCAAGTATAGGAATGAATAAATTAAAAAGGCGTTATTGCATCAGATGAATGGTTGTGGGGGCTATGGTATTTCTGTGTTATCATCAAATAGAAATCTCGTAATATTTACGTACAAAGATAAACAATGTTGGACAATCCACACAGCACAATCTATATTTACAATCTGACTAAACTTTGAAAGTCGCTCTGGTTTAAAATAGCTTTAGCTAGTGTAGCCTAATAGGTATCTTAACTTCATTAATGCCATCTTTCATAATTATTTGCAGTGTATGAAGATGAAGACGATGCCCTGAGACTACCACCAAACCATATGGCTTACTGTTTGGATGACTTATCCTTGTCATTTACTGTCCCCCTTTGTGTGCCTGATCCTGTAGATCCAACTAAAATACCATGTTATAACAAGACGGAGGTATGTTTTCGTTTTTTTTAACTAGGCAAAGATACTACGCACGTAATGAATGAAGGTGGCAAACAAGCGTGCGGCCCGCCCTCTGAAGAAAAATCTAAGTGTTTCAACACTTGATTTTTCTTCAGAGGGCGGGCCACCTGCTGTTAAAACAAAAATACATTTTATTAGCTAACCCCTAATACTTATTCGCAACTCTGATCTCAGCATGTCTCAAATCTCGATTTTTTGACAGAATTCAACGAAAATATACCAATCTTCGTCACTTGAGCCATGCTTAAATTGGAGTTACATATGAGTAATCGGCCGTTAGAAAGCTTAAGGAGAATCTCCACACAGGCTTTGTTTCAGTTTCTATAATTTGTAATTATATCTTGTAGGTATATGTAGGGGAAAAAGAATACAGCTTAGAGGAAATAAGATCAAGAAAATACAATTTAGAGAAAAAAGTGAAGACTGAAAATTATGAAACAGATCAAGTTCAACAACAATACACAAGTATCAATGAAACATTGGCCCAGTGTAGTGCTTTAGAAACACTTGCGAATTGCGCTTTAGATCCAGAACAGGATCATTTGGGACAGCTTATGCCACTAGCTGTGCCAACATTGCAGAACATAACTAAAGTTACGAATATGCACTCTCCAGGCGAGCCTAAAGTGTTATGCAACCTTGACTCGAAAGAGTTCAGTGAACTCTCCTCTAAGAAAAATGATGATAATCAGAGACCTCAAGCTGATAAAGAGAATCATCAGCTCTCGGACAACTATGGTAATGAGAACAATCCAGGAAATTATGGAAAGAATAATCTGTTGGAGGAATTCAACAGGAGTTTGATGGGGAACCTTTTGGGAGACTCTGTGACTGTTAATACTAAGGAAGCCAGATGGGAGCTAAGGAATTTATTTAATGATAATGGTAAGATAACATTTTAAGTTTAGGTTTATTTCTGCCACAGCAAATAACCGGCGATCTTAAACTGAGTCATAAACTGTTTTACACAGAGCCATCAATCGTGCAACCAGTTGTACAACAATTCGAGGTACCGGCCTTTGATATACATGAAGATCGATCCATCACAATGGCGATCAATACCAAGAAGAAGCAAGAGTTGACCAACATGATGAATGTTGGCCAAGATAAGGAAAATGCGAATAAGTTTAATCCAGTTACTCCTCAAATACAACCCCAACAAAATGTAAGTTGATTGAAGTGATGTAAATATAGTTTATTTTCCTAGGTGTGATTTAATTGCCAATTACCTGGAACGCGAATAGCTTAACTTGATTGAAGTGATGTAAAGATTGCCATGTTTTTGTAAATGTGATGCTAATTGAACCAACCTTACCTTAGTAGCTCAACTACTAGGTAAGGTTGATGTAGGCTCCAATGGTGATATGATAATGAACTTTTATCTTAGTGTGTTAGAAAGGAAACTCATTAAGAAATGCCAGAGGTCGCAGAACTTTTACATAATATGAGTTTTTTTCAGCTACAGGTTAATAAGACTGCCTACTATGAAGAGCCTTCTTGCACCCAAGTCTTCAATTTCAACATCAAAGATGCTAGCACCCCAAATATGTCTCAATTCAAGAAGCCATCCATAGACCAGTCTAAGTACCCATCTGTCCCTAAGTTCAGCATAGATGAGAGTGCGATAGAGCATGTGGATCCTAGTTTGGTCAAGAGAGAGGAAACCTCGCGACAGATGCCTTCGGATCAGCATGCAACGGTCGATAATCAGGGAGCAGGATTATCTGTAATCATGGAAGCGACGAGAGAGTTCAATAGGTATGTTTGATTTGCATTATCTTAAATCTAGTACTTAAATATCGTAATGTTTAATTTTAATTGTATGAAATACAATCATCGTATTAGCCGAACGACGTCCACCGCTGGGAAAAGACCTTCCCTAAAGGTTTCCACAATGATAGATTTTGCACAGTTCGCATCGCATACAGCGATATCCTCACTAGGTCGTCGGTCCATCGCGTTTAAATTGTATTTACAGACTTTAATTTAAGTTGACTAGGTTTATGTACATACGGTCTTAAGTTTACTTACCTCACATGAACTAACCATTTTGCAATCCTTTACAATTTCAGCAAATCTGGTTCTAGCTCATCTGGCCAGTCTACTAGGACGAACTTCACGGGATACACAACTAATTATGATTCTATATACAATAACAATGACCCTTCCCAAGCTACCTCCTCAAAACGAAGCTCCATGTCCAATCAACCTAGGCATCATAATGGTCAGTTCGCGAGAGCTCAGCCCAAGCGAGAGATGCCTGAAAACAAACCTCTTCAGTCCAACTCAGCGCCCTACCTGTCCCATGACCATCAATATCAGAAACCGGCTACTCAAAGCTATAATGGCTACTCCCCGCAGCGTCCTATGCATCCTCAGCATCCTCACTATCAACAAAACTACAATTACCAGCAAGGATACCCCAATAGCAATCAAATGATGCCACAGCAACAGCAGGGTTATGCTAGTCCAAACCCTAACGCGTACCATAGTCCGCAGCACCCCGGCTTGCAAAGTCCTCACGCCATGAGCCCATCCGTTCAACCTGGATTCGGAAGTCCTACCTACTCGAACCCTGTAGGATACCACAGCCCGGGACATTCGATGATGAGTCCGCAACAAGGTTACGCGGGAAGGCAGGAGTACCATTATTCGAATCAACAGGAGAGGCAGCATATTTACGCCAATCAGCAACAACCGGCGGTGTTCCAAAGCCCTCCTCACCAGACTCAATATCAAAATGCTCAGTACTATCAGAAACCGGGTCAAGCCCCAGCTCCCGGTCAAGCCTACAGCCAACAACATCATAGTCAACAGCAACATAGTCAACAACAGCACAGCCAACAACTTGGCCATCAACAACATAGCCAACAACAACACAATTACCATAACATGTCTAACCAGTATGCTGCTGCAAAAATGTACCAAAACCACAATAACCAGAGTTACAACGCCATGCAAAGTCCCTACTCACAGCAGTCCGGTAAACAGACTCCTGAAGCTTCTACTTATGGAGGTACAAATAATGCGCCTTTCCAAATATACCAAAGTCCTCAGCCTTCTCATAACAATAGTTACACATCTAGAAATAATGTATCGCAGATGGCAAATGTGCCATCCGAACCAGCTCAGGAAATGCACGCGAGACATGAACACCAGGCCAATGTCTCGCACCACATGCAGCACGAAACAGCCGAACCGAATACTCCAAGAGCAACTCACTCTAAGAATGCGGCGCACAAGAGTCCTACGGCCGCGTTGAGGAACATTCGCCACGACCAACCAAATGTTAAAATAGGACAAAACTCCCCCGACATTGGGTTCTCCAACCAGTTCCTCAATTTCATTTCAAACAGAAACGAACCGAAAGACAATGCGAATACGCCTAAGTTTTCCAATAGCCCCAGCATATCGCAAAAGATGCACAAGAATCTGTATGTATCGAGTCCAGAACAGGCTCAAATTCCACCATCTTCCGGCATGTCCGATTCGGATAGTAAAGATGGTATGACAGCTCAATCCAATACCCCAATACAATCGGCAAAGATATCTCAAAACGTTGCTGACAAACACAAAGATATATCAAAGAGGCAGTTAGATTTCGAACACAGGATGGAGTTTCAATCTGAAGACAGCAGAGATTCTGTCAGTAAAGAAGGTAGAATTCCTTCTATCTATTCTAGGCAATCCGATGGATATGGTATGGACGTGGATAGTGAAAATTCTATGGAATGCGCTGCATTCAAGTCGTCGCATTCGATTTCTATGATAGAAACGAGCGATATACCAAGGCCAGCGGACATTGAATTCCCGAAGCAGATAGATCCTTTCAGCAGAAAGCTTCTTGATTCTCTGCTGGAGTATGTGAAGTTTCCGAACAAAACTCATGCCGAAGGGTACAATGAAGTGAGATCCGTTCCTAAGTTGGCACTCGCTACCAATGTAACAGTGGGCGGTAATAAATTCGCTGTCGAGAAACAGCTGGGAAAAGGAAACTACGGCGCGGTCTTTTTGTGTCTGGATTTACACAGTAACAAATCGGTGGCTGCCAAGTACCAGAAACCGAGTCGACCTTGGGAGTTTTACATTTGTCAAGAAATCAAAGCTAGGATAAAGGATCCATTTATGGTAATTTGAAACTAAACGGTTGCTATAAATTTAAGTTCATAAAAATTACAACTTACATACATATTTTTCTTTCTAGCTTCCAGGATACATGGACATAGAAACAGCATTTATTGGAGAAAATGCAAGCTTGTTTGTATCGGAATACTCAAAGTATGGATCACTGTTAGATGTCGCCAACAAGATCAGAGCAGCTACCTCGAAATGTATCAATGAGTTCATAGTTATTCTGCTGACATCCGAGATGTTATCTATTATTCATTACTTGCACAAAGCTCAGATCATCCATGCTGACATTAAGCCTGATAACTTTTTGTTGATGAAAATGTAAGTTAAACCAGAATATTTTATCCTGGGGCCCAATTCTGCTTTTTTATAAAACGATAATTTTTAATATTGGCTTTTTTATGTAATAAAAAAACCCAAAATACAATAAAAAAAACCAAAATCAAGGTTCAAAGAATATAAATAAATCGATAATTGGACCATTAGCATCTTCATTGATTTCCTCTTGACGTAAAATGTATGAAAACTTTTGTTTTAAACAAATATCAATTAAAATGTAATTGTCCAAATATCTTTTCGAAATTACATGTTTACCACCATTCAGTTAAAACACTTAAAACCACAACATTCATATTAAAATAAGATTTTTTATTTGGAATTGTGTTGTGTTAGTAGAATACCAAAGGGTAAGTATCTATGTTGGCAATAATGACACAGTACCATTGAATTTCTATTGTGATTGGACCTAGCAGAATTGGGCCCCTGTTGTGTTGCATTTACGAAGGGTTCTTTTCGGGCTAATGTTAGTTACTGTTTCAGACCTACGGAAGAGTGGCGGACACCATCGTTGCAGCTGATAGATTTAGGATGTGCGATAGATATGTCGTTGTTCCCGGAAGGGACTACATTTAGAGAAGTGAGTAATACAAATAAATAGTGCTAGACAATCCATACAGTCAAAAAGTAAGCACAGGGTGTGTTAAGAGTAGTAAATTTTTTACTATACACAGTACACACCCATTCATTACATATATCTGTAGATCATAAAAGCATTTGTCCTGAAGTGGGAATCTAACCCACTACACACGAACCAGCAATGCGTCGCTGGAGGAGCTACGGCCATAGGTCGTCTAGGTTCGCTAACAAGCTCAACGCTAAAAATTATTACAAGGTGTTATTAGTAGGAGGTAATCAAGTATCATTCAGCCGGGTCCAGACTGCTGTAACGTAACATGCAATGAAAGAATTTCCCGTCCACATTGTCGCAATGTATCATGCAATGTAACAGAAATCACATGCACACTACGCGGACGAACAGAGCATTTCAGCTCGTGCGCGCCGCGATCCGCCATTTGTCGGATTTTTCGCCGAACACAAAGAGGCGCGCAGTGTGCGCGGAGCACCATTGTGGACGGGTTGTGTTGGTCTGTACTGCGGAACGCGCGCGAACTATGGAAGAAAACACAGATAAGCAAACTGAGCTATGTTCTCCGCGCGCATGCCGGAAAAGATGCGAGTAGGTACGTACGTGCTCAGTTCGTGCGCGCGCTGCGTCCACACTTATGAAATGCTCCTTTCATGTTACATTGCATTTTACGTTACAGTACAGCAGTCTGAACCCGGCTTTAGACTAGAAATTAGGAACTACTCCTTTTTTGAAAATTGTAATAAAAATTGTAATAATTGGCTGTAGGTATCATCATTATACTATTTATAGTCAAGACTTAAACTATGTATATTTTTTTGCAGCTAATATCAACAGAAGGGTTCACCTGCACTGAAATGAGAGAAGGAAAGCCTTGGACTTTCCAAACTGACTTGTATTGCTTGGCTGGTACAATCCACGTGATACTGATGGGTAGTTACATGAAAGTAGCAAACCGATTGGGCCAGTGGAATATTGACAAGAAATTACCTAGGTAACCTAAGACATCATAATGTGCACTATAATTGTAGGCACTCACTGAAAGAGCTTTATTGATAATTCTGTGTTTTGGTTTCAGGTATATGAAAGTAAGTTTGTGGGACAAGATATTTACAACTTTATTGAATGTTCCTGATTGTAATAGCTTCCCAGATTTGATGGATCTCAAGAATGAATTAGACAGTGTTCTCAATGAAATGGACAGTCTCAGCTCGCAACTTCGTAATTTTGCCAACATCCTCAAGTCTCGGTAAATCATGTACGATCCAGATTGTATTTATTGCATTTAGAGGTTAAAGCAATTGTAAAAACTTGACTCCATTGTGTATTATCTAATTATACAAGCATACATAGATGTACTGATTTTGTGTAGCATTTTCTATGTCTATTAGAAAAGGTCCTCAACAATTTAAAATTCTTTAGACAATGCTACACTGAGTCAACATGAGTGTTTAAGTTAATGAACTTAACATAATTCTTCCCAGGTCAATATTGCTGAGTTAAAAAGCAATAAGTATTACAAATTCAAACTATAACATAGTTATAAAGATCTTAAATAAAAAAAAAATGTGTTTAGTTAAATGTGATATGTGGTGTTTTGTTTATTTGTTGGTGTAACAAGTCTGCTTAGACTATGCTTATATTATTTAGGTTTGATTTATTTTTCTATACAAATATAAGATTGGCATTGCACATTTCATTATTCTTGTTCAAATTGTAATTATTAAAATTAAATAAACAACTACCTGGTTAAATCTATGTTGTTGTTATTTTTTTTGCTTCATTATTATGCTTGCCTTCCAGTATTACAAAATAGGTATTTTTTGGTAAGTCAACAAGTGTATCAGAGTTGTATCAGACTAGCTAGTACTAACATATCACTACAATATAGAACAAAGTCGCTTTTTCTGTCCCTTTGCTTAAATCTTTAAAACTACACAACGGATTTTGATGCGGTTTTTTTAATAGAGTGATTCAAGAGGAAGGTTTATACATACAATAAAACTGTGCAAAGCCAGGGGGGGTCGCTAGTATAATAATAAATAAATAAAAAATGCTGGACAATCCACACATCACCATCTAGCTAGCCCCAAAGTAAGCTACTCGAAGCTTGTATTATGGGTACTAGATAACTGATATAATTATTTTACATACTATTTTAATAAATGGGAAAGTCTGTGTGAATGTTTGTTATAAGTAATCTTTTTAACTACTTTAGTTATTTAAATGAAATTTGGTATGAAGTTGGTTTAGGACCTAAAATAGGACATAGGCTATTAAAATTTGGAATTTTAACCTCTGTGGGGTTTAAATAGGCTGGTAAAGTTTGTATGGAAAACATTTTTTCCTTGGTTTGTTTCACTCAAAACTCGATATAAATTAACTATGGAGTGAATAATGTACAATAAATTTCTGAAATTTGTACAAATAAAAAACTGGTTCGCTTGCGAAACCATGGGGCACATCTAGTATAATATATTTTAAATACATAGATATTTTTATTATACATAGAAAACACCCAGACCAATGGAATATGTAATGAAACAGTTTATTTAGTCACCATTCTTTATTGCAGTTTTTTCTAGTCTTTGTTTTTTTCGTTCCTGGTACTCCTGTACATTGTCAAATTTTCTTTTGAATAACAATTTTATTGTTTCAAAATGATTGTGTCCATCTTGACTTACAGTTGAAGCTTCAAAAACATTTTCTAACTTAGATCTAGTAAAAGTAATAGTTCCATTTGAATAAAGCATATCATTAAATGATATATTACAGTCAACATCATTATAAACAATTAGAGTAGAATTATGGAATTGCACAGCGGTGGGGAATTTATCCATTTTCAACTTGGTTTCAAGTTTGTAGCTTATTTTACTTGCTGAAGTTTCTATACTGTAGATCAGCAACATGTCATAAGTATGAACAGACACAGCAAGAATACTGGTATTTTCATTCAGTTTGGTTACAGTGAGGTGTATAACAGGTAAAGATTCAATAGGCACTTCATCATCCATCTTTTCTTTAAAACTTTCTCTCAATTCAACACTATCTACATCTGTGAAAGTATCAATAGAAATACAATGTTTCCCTTCCACATAATCCCAAATTTTCACAAATCCATCTCCAGATGAGCTCAGCAAATACTTATCATTGTGAGGTAGTTCTTCTATGTGATTCACATACTCCTTGTGTCCTAGGCAATACGTTTGAATTTCATATGTATTGGGATAGCAAGTGACCTTAATTTTTTCATCTCTATCAGAAGATATGACATACTTCCCATTGCTGCTTTGTAAGATATCTAGAATCAAACTCAAGTGACCTAATATCTTCTGTCCCTTTTGGTTTTCATTATGTAGGTCAAAGCTAAGGACATCACCACTTTTGTCAGCAAGAAATATGTGAGAGTTGGTTGTGGAAAATCTCATTTTGCTGGAACTTCTTGGTAAATCAAAGACTTTTGACTTCTGGGTTGAAGGTAAATTGTAGATGAGCAGTTGCTTAGCTATGTTTGTAGTTACTGCCAAGTGCTTGCCGTCAGAAGAAACTATGATGCCGTTGATTTGATCATTTGCTGCAGAAGATGGGACGTCTAGAAGGATGTGGCTTGTGAAATCATACAAATCAACTTGTAAGCCCCTACAGATAGCAATATAATTATCTGTCACTGAGATATACGCCATTGTAATTTTCTCGAGAGTAGAAGGATCTGTTTAGTTTTATATGATACAGACATACAATGAAGCCTGACACACCATTTACAAATACACAAAAAAATATTGAAAGAAAATGAGGTGAGTTTAGGTTATGTTTTGGTTTGGTTGGTTGAAGAAGTTTGGGTGGGTTTGGTTGGTCTTGCTTGTTTGACTTTGATTGATTGACTTGAATTTGTTTGTTGATGGCAACAAGTCTCTCATCATCAAGTGGTCTTCAACATTTCGTCTCAGTGCGAAATGCTAGTAAGAATCGAACTAAGGTTCATTTTTCTGACGTCAACGTCGAGAGAAGCTTCTACAATGTGATTTTTCGAACCTTGATCAAACGAAATGTGCGAATACACGACACATATTTATCGATAAAAATCGGGATAAAAAAAATTAAATGTTATTAATTTAAAAAATAAAGTTTCTCTGTAACTTTAAAACTGGGTTATTAAGGTGTATTTTTTTGCATGTTGTATTAAATTTCAAGATTTATTCTACAAATCCTCCAAAAACTGGGGGTCTATCTCTTTTCGTTGCCATGTTATTCTCCATTTAAATTTGGTACTTTCTGTCAAGTACAAAAATCAACAGGAATCTCAACTGATCTAATCTACATTCTACCTCCTTTGAAAATGGAATTGATAAACATTCCTTATTCAAAAAAATTCACAGCACACACATTTCAAATTTGGTATCTCAGTTTACACAAGCTTGTATTTCTTGTACCCTGAATACGTGAAATTATTTTTAATCTAATGACTTCTACGTTGGATTCGTTGTCTGCTCACGAATTAGCGGATCCCCATTATGTTTATGGATTTTGCAATGGCAATACTCGTGCTGCCGCTCGAGAATATCATCAGCGTTTCCCGACAAGATCTGCCATTGACTACAGAGTTTTCATAGCGGTGCATCGAGAGTTCAGTGAGAATGGACTACGACGCCCACCTCGTGAACGTGCTCCCATTCTATCTGCAGAAATGGAGGAACAAGTGCTGCGTTTGGTGTATCAAAACCCTACAACTAGTACTCGACGAATAGCATTTCAGATGAATACATCCCAAACCAATGTTTGGAGAATTTTGAAAAAGGAATGTTTATACCCCTTCCATTTTCGAAGAGTGCATAATCTACACGAGCCAGATTACAACAGCCGAGCTGTTTTTTGTTCATGGCTATTGCGGCAAAGACGACTTGTCCTCAATTTTTGTGATCGTATTCTGTGGACCGACGAAGCAAATTTTAACAGGACTGGAATCACAAATTTCCGTTACCTGCACGTGTGGGCGCCAAAGGAAGAAAACCCGTTGGTGGTTCGTCCTGCGTCGTTTCAAGTTGAATTTTCAATCAACGTTTGGGCTGGTATGATTGGAGATTGTTTAATCGGACCGTTTGTTCTACCATCAAGGTTGACAGGTCAAACTTACTTATCATTTCTCCAAGAAGATTTTCCAGGCCTTATTGAAGATGTGGATTTACAAACAAGAAGCAGAATGTGGTTCCAGCATGATGGTGCTCCAGCTCACTTCAGCACAATCGAGCATAATCATCTTAATGCACCTTACTCAGAGAGATGGATTGGACGAGGCGGACTAGTGGCGTGGCCGGCGCGAAGCCCAGATATGACGCCACTTGATTTTTATTTCTGGGGTCACATGAAGCAGCTGGTTTACAGCACTTCCATTGAAAGCAGAGAAGAGCTCTTGCAAAAAGTAATTGCCGCGGCGAATCAATTAAGAAACGATAGTAATGTACTAAAAAGAACAACGCGCAGTGTGGCTTTACGTGCAACGATATGCATTGATGAAAATGGTGGACATTTTGAACACTTAATAAATTAATTCATATCAATTACTAAAATTTTTGTTTTACTTTACTTATCTTAATCCGTTACTATCCCACTGCTGGGCAAAGACCGTTTCTACTTATCTTGCCTTTTTTAATTCATTGTTTGTTGTATGTTTGTACATGGCAGAAAGTAGGTACCTCATTTAAATGGTGAATAACATGACAACGGAAAAAGATAGACCCCCAGTTTTTGGAGGATTTGTAGAATAAATTATGAAATTTAATACAACATGCAAAAAAGTACACCTCAATAACCCAGTTTTAAAGTTACAGAGGAGAAATAAAATAAAAATCGTTTTTTTTGTCTAATTTCTTAAAGAATGTTATTTTTACTACGCTTATGTACCGAACTTGTATTGTTTATTTATTTTATTAGCTAGGTAAACTATCTGGCTTTCAAAAGAGACTACTTTGAATTAAATACACCATTTACTTAAAAAGAAACGAAGAAAAAACCAGATGAAGTAGTCTTCATTTAAAAAAAAATTAAAACCTCTTTATTTTTTAAATAAATAACATTTAATTTTTTTTATCCCGATTTTTATCGATAAATATGTGTCGTGTATTCGCACATTTCGTTTGATCAAGGTTCGAAAAATCACATTGTATATTAGTCATGTATAATAGATATCGCTTCGCTTCAACAAGTCTCTGTTTCCCACTTCTGATTCTGACCAAACTTCTGACTTCACTTCTTCATTTCTACCACTGGCTCTGTGTTTGTTTTGACACAATACTGCCAATGTTGATTGAACGTGTCCGTCAAGTTAGCAGCCCCACCATGGAATTTTGAGGTTTTATATATGCCAATTAACTGTGCCGTCAATGCTGTATCCGGTGCCGCAAACCATATAAATAGTGCTCCAGTACTTTAGGAGATATCGAGGGATTTCACTGTGGCTGCTATCTTGACGTCAAGCTGGCAGCCCCGCTGATTGTGAAGAAACCATAGCTAGATTTGAATTGTGAACTATGCCAAATAACTGTTCCCATACATGTCTAGTTGTGCTGTAAAAATCAGAAATAGAGACCCTGTGTTTTATAAGATATTAGGCTCTAAACATCTACATACATTTGAGAGTACAGATGAGTACAAAAGTGATTAGATTACGATTGCAATCAATCGCTAGATGGCGTTTATTGCAGCTAAAGCATTTACTCGGCTAGAAATAATAATAGTCGTTTATTATTATTTCTGGATGAGGAAGTCCTGCTGAAGCTACAAAAGACGATAATATATTATGGACAAACATACAAAACTTATTTGTATTTTATTCTTATTGATTGACACATTCTTCTTATGAAAAACTGTAGGTAAGCCACCATACACACTGGAATGTAAAGTAAACAATCAGAAAACATAACCAGTGTGGCCAGCATAGTCTACACAAAAAAAAAACTTGGGTAAAAACACTTTTGCTGATATAAATAGGTATGTAGAGTCTGTACATTCATCTTAAATATTTTATACTTAGTGTCATGTTACATTATTATATACTAGATGCTTCCCGGCTTCGCCCACGAACCCGAGTTTTTTTCGTACAAATTTCAGAAATTTATTGCGCACCTCCTAGGGGTTATAACGTAAAAATAAAAAATACGTGTTTAATCATTTACTTCATAGTATATTTATACTAAGTTTTGAGTTAATCGAACCAAGGTAAAAATATTTTCTTTACAAACTTTACAACCCTATAAAACCCCCTCAGAGGATATAATTTTCAAATATTAATAAATTATGTCTTATTTTAGGTCTTAAAGTATATACGTATCAAATTTCATCTAAACAACTTTAATAATTACGGAGATTACTTATAACAAACATTCACACAGACTTTCCCATTTATTATAATAGTAAGATAGTAAGATTATGTCCTTAGCAAGTTGAAGTGGCAGTGGGCTGGCCATATCGAGCGAAGAACCGACAACCGTTGGGGTAAACGTGTTCTTGAGTGGAGACCGCGACTCGGCAAACGTAGTGTAGGACGCCCTCCGGCCAGATGGGATGACGATCTGCGAAGGACTGTTGGCAGATGCTGGATGCGGCAAGCTGAAGACAGGGCGCTATGGCGCTCATTAGGGGAGGCCTATGTGTGTAATATTTTTGTGTTTTTATGTTTATTCTTACACTTTCATTGTTGCTTTAATATTTCAAAGAATCTTAGTCAATGTTTTTTTATTATGATTTTGCCAAAAAAATGCAACTTAGTATAGAATTCAGTTTGGTTTTAGTACTATTATAAGAAAAATCATGTAATTGCCGTTTATTTGCCAATAAAATAAATAAATAAATAATTCCGGACAGTCCACACAGCATCATCTAGCCCCAAGCTAAGCAGTGCTTGTGTTATGGGTACTAGATGACTGATATACTTAATACAATATACTACATAGATAGATATTTTTTATTATACATATTAAACACCCAGACCAACGAAACAAATTTCTGCAGATCGTGCACAAATTTGTTCCGCGGCGGGAATCAAACCAATGTTACAACCATTTTTCTGACCCTGTTTCTAAGACTTCGCTGTCTGTCCGTCCGTCTGTGCCACATACGCCAATGGTAGTTATTTTAAGGTATAATTTAATAAATATTTTAGGAGAAGTTTGGTTGAAAACTCAGCAAAAGAAATACTTATTAGTCGTAGGTATACACTAGCCAAACTCGATGTAGAATGTTTGTAAACAAACCACGACACAAAAAACTAAAATTCACTTGCTCGCCGTCGATTTTTTTATATGAGTGTACGAAATATTTAGTGAAGGGAGGATCTTCGAAAAGTAATGTAAATTGCGTATAAGAAGGCGCGGCAACAGAGTGTATTTTAGGTTAAGTATGGGTTGTTTGTTTACAAACATTCTACATCGAGTTTGGCTAATATAGGTACATAATATTTATGATATTATTAAATTTAAGTAATGCTAAGTTACGGCTGTTCTACCAATAAAAGCAGTATTTGCGTCATCGTCATTGATGTATACAGGCAATGTCTATCAAAGACGCCATCTAGCCAGTCTAGTTGCAATCGTAACCAAAACACTTTTGTACTCATCTGTACTCTCAAATGTATGTAGATGTTTAGAGCCTAATATCTTATAAACCACTGGGTCTCTATTTCTGATTTTTACAGCACAACTAGACATGTATGGGAACAGTTATTTGGCATAGTTCACAATTCAAATCTAGCTATGGTTTCTTCACAATCAGCGGGGCTGCCAGCTTGACGTCAAGATAGCAGCCACAGTGAAACCCCTCTATATCTCTTAGAGTACTGGAGCACTATTTATACGGTTTGCGGCACCGGATACAGCATTGACGGCACAGTTAATTGGCATATATAAAACCTCAAAATTCCATGGTGGGGCTGCTAACTTGACGGACACGATTGAACGGAATAAAATTAAGTTCGAAACACACAGAAGCCGGAGGCGGAGCGGAGGCGAAGGTGTTCTGATTTTTCATAAAGTACCGCGCCGCGGCGCCGCCGCCGCCACCGCCTGCGGTGTGCGTGTAGGCTTTCAAAGGATTCCATAGAATACAACTCGCACGTCTTCGCCTCCGCTCCACCTCCGGCTTCAGTGTGTTTCAAACTTTAATGATGGGGTTTGTTAAAGTTCCGTGTAGGGTAGATAATCAAAGATGATACATAAATATAATGTAATAAAAATAAATCAAAGACAATATGTAAGGAATGATATATTATCTTAGGCCAGAATATGAAGAAGTCAAGCAAATTTTCAACTTCACTCACTGTCACTGTCATTGTGTTGTGTTGTGTTGGTTGGTTTGTTGACGTTGTGTGAGCCGAAATAAATTTTTTGGATCCAGATTTTATGGAAATTGGTAGCATCGTTTCCTGGACTTAACCAATATAAAAATGGCAGCAACGAGAACTTCATGGAATCCAGACAAGAAACACAGTGATGTTGAAAGGTAGCTAAAGATCCAGTTAGCTTCTCTGGAATGACTAGTGTGTACCTACACCTATCTATTTTCTGAAATTTTACTCATTGTTTTATCATTTTTTTAAGCTCCTTGTTCTATCACGGTAGTATTGTATAATATTTGGTTCTATCGGTAAAATTCTGTGACTTTCGAGGGGTCAAGGCGAATGGTTCATCATAATTTTAAAACTTTCAGGTGGATATGTATATACCCTGCTTACATCAATAGTAAAAAGACCCTAGCACAAGGGCGAAAAATTCCTAAAGAATCCTGTGTTGAGAATCCAACTCATCAGGAGATTAGAGATGTGTTAATTCCCACAGGATTGAAAGTGGGGGTTGAGAATAAGCTATACCCTCGGGAACAAAGCAAGGTAACATTGTAAAGCTATTCATTTATTTATTGTTTTATATCAATGGTCTTGTTAAAATCAAATAACTTCAGTATAATGATAACAAAACATAGATAAAAAGTATAAAACTGATTTTTGCAGGAAATGTTGTACAGAGGCAGAATTCGAATTCAGCTGAAGAATGATGACGGCACACCGGTCAAACCTGAGTATGCCACAAGGGAATCTATTATGAAGCTCATTGGAGAATCTATTCCTAAGCTGAAGACTCGCCAAAATAGGTAATACTGTAAAAACATGTTAGAAATAATAAGCTATTTGAATGACCTTCATAAATGAAATGCTGCTTTGATGAAATTCTGTTTCTCTTATTTAGCATACAGCTCTGACTAAAACTTAAGCATTTAAATATTTTATAATCACAGATGTTTGTTCAGAGTGTTCTGGGTGTTTCCAATGTACAATTTAAGTATAAGTATAAGTAAATGTTATTTATTAAGTATTAATTCCATCAGTTATCTAGCATGCATAATGCACAAGCTGTGCTTACTTTGGGCTACATGATGCAGATTCGATCATATCAGAGATAGTATATAGTATTTAGTAGCATAGTATTTAATTTTTATAAAAATTAAAATATAATGTCCTCCTTTAATAATATATAGTTATAATAAAATTTTAAAGGAATATTTGACTGTCCTCCACAATTCTTTAAATTGCCTTTATTATGTCTATGTTGCAATAGTATACATATTAATATAAATAACATATTAGCGAAGTTTTGTTATTGTTTCAGGCCTGCAGAACAGCAACCCCAGACTAGCCAGGCAAGCACAAAGAGTGCTAAGGGAAAGAAGGGAAGGAGATAGAAGTACTCATTTGTTTTATATCAATATATCTATTCAAATACAGTTATCTAAAATTTACAAGCCTATTTAGATTGAATGTGTATTGCCTTCTCCTTTAGTTTATTTTCTCCATGTTTATTTCTGGTGACACTATAGCCATCTATTATGAATACCAATGGACCCCCTGTGTTGGGTGTTTCTGGTGAGATTGTAGGTATATTGTTATGATTTACTGTTTCATGTCTTGTACTAGTTTCTTGATTTTCTTCGGTAAATGAACTACCTCGCTCAGTGACTCGCTGATCATCGGGGTAAATTTGTGTGGTGATGTTTTCGCTTTTGAGCTCTGGTTCGGGAATATCGATTTGATCCTTGGGTATGATTTCTCGTAATCTTCCAATAGGTGCTGATACAAGCTCTGAGCTTTTTGTTTCGTTGTTTCGAATCTGTTGTTTATCTTTTCTTTTATATTTGTTGAGGTTTCTTCGAGGGAAATCCAAGGTGACCTCGTTTTTGCTTGCCTTTGTGGTTGTTTCTTCGGTGGTGTGGTCTCTGGAAGCATGCGTCGTGTGTCTGCTCCGTATTCTGCCCCAGGGTCCAAAGCCACTTGCACTGTATCGTGAATTACTCCTGGTATCTTTCTCATCATTCTCTGCATAGGACCTGTGGTTTCCGTCTCCGGAACTAGGTTCACTATTTCCATTATCCCTGGGGAAATCTCTTTCAGAGCCCCCGTGATATGTGGCGCGGCTTCTCGCACCGAATCCATTATAGTCTCGCCTACGGCCAAGGGGATTTCTTGGAAGTAGTAGGGGAATGTTCTTATTCTGTCTGAAACTGCGGATGTAACTAGTGGTAAGAGTATAGGGCTTCTCGGTGGTAGTCTTGGCAGGCGGCGGGTCCTCAAAGGGGAGAGCCTCGGCAGAAGTAGTTGACGCTTCTTTCGAGTGGTTACTGCCGATAGACTTGGAAGAGCATGGACATAAGAACTCACCTGTGCCGGTGTAGTACCTGACTCGTTTCCGTCTACTTCTGATCTCAGCGGACTCCCCTGACTCTGCAGCAAGCAAGTTATCAAAAAGCATGCCAAGACTGCGAAGCAGCGGAATGTACTTCTCGTTAAGTTTCTCATTTCCGGAGATTTCACGTTTCAGTGATTGATTTTTGCGCTTATGCCTCCTCAGGCTGAGTTTAATCCGATTGGGCCTCAAGGGGCTATTGATTTGAAAAGTTTTCCTGTATTTCAACGGAGATAATTTCTTGCCCAGTGGGATAATATTCTCTGAAAGTAAAATATTCGTTTGAGTACACGACTTCGTTAATTAAGACTAAACGCAAGTTGACATTTAATGAGCATTTAGTTTCGAGATACGGTTTGTGACAAGAGGTTATGAGCTCACCTGTGACTTTGAATTTCTTTGGCACACGTAGTAAAGTTTTCAAACCCTTATTCAAAGAAAAACTCTCAGCTACGGGCTCTGAAAGAAATTTAATTATGTACATTAATTTAATTTTAAACCTTTTAACGGTCTTCAAAGCAAATTATCTTGACTTGAGGATCTTTTGGTTCCATTCGTAATTTTATTTGTTGTTAGACCTTTTTTCGGTCTAGAGATTCTGATTTATGAGAGTCGCCATATTACCAACCAATTTTTAAATAGTTTTTGAATCAATTTTCCAAGCATCTTAATAAACAACATCTGTGATTCAACTGCAAAACTGGTACACAATTCCAGCACACGTAAAACTAGTTAATGCAGAAACAGTCTCTAGTTAATTAAAGGTGGAACTCCGACACTATAATACAGCGAGTTATTTAAGCAAGTTGCACAATACCTTCTAATTTCGGGGATACTGCATGCACAAGATGTTCTTTCTGTGACTCGGCCGCAATTACCTCGTTCAGAGACACCGGCTTGCATACGCCTGAAACAAATACCAATTTTCTTCTACATTCACAGAAAACTTCCACTTATTCCACGAGAATTCTCAACTTGAAATCTAATCTTACAATATGCACAGTTAATAACAACGTAAATGTAGAGACGCCATCTGATATCCATTTTGTGTCATTTTCGTGAATTAAGTGTCTTAATCAGTGCAGAAGTTAATTGTATATTAAGCGGAACTGTATTTATAACCTCGGGACGGAAAGCTGAAGTGGCACGAATTACTCGGTGTGCGCACGTTTCTGTGCAATGTACAAAAATTCTTCGTAAATTAAACCGAACTTGAACGTGAGTAAAATGAAAAGTGAATGCCTACTTACCTAAACTGATTCATTCACGAGATGTGATAGCCGAGTAGTCATATTTTTTTCACCAGCATAAAAAGGTTAATACCTATCTATCAACTTTAAAACAACTAAGTAAGTATTGTATCCCAAACTACATAACTTATTGTAGCAAATCAGCGTTTTCAGCACGTCTGTACCTACAAACATTACCTTCCCCCAAGTATGTTACTTTGTAAACATTTTTGAAGTCCGTGATCCTTCTGGCTTTCGGAGTGTTTACGGTTTCTCAGTTTCCTTGCGATTCTGAGCTGTGTGTGTTTCGGATAGAGTCAATATTTCAAAGATCCCCATTTCTAAACTATTGCATTGGATCCTTCGATCGAATCTGTCTGAATCAGGCTTTCTGCAGCCACATGCCAAATTCTGGCACATTCAGGTCAGTAGCTTGACTTATGCAGTGGACATTTTAATTTCGCAAGACTATTTCGATTTCTGAAGCTGTTTTCTCAAGAGACGTCGCTCCTGGGACTGTTTTATTTATTTTAAAAAATTGCGGAATCTTTTAGTTTGTTTAGAAAAACACAAAAGTATTACTTAACAATAATGTACCTATTTATGTATGCTGGATCGACAGTGTGTGTGTATGTATGTGTGTGTGCTGAAGATAGATAGATTTTTTTTATTGCACCATCAAAATATGTTCAGAGCAGCTTAATAGGTACTAATTATACATGTTACCTTAAGTGGCAAAATCGACGGCCTTATCGCTAACAGCGATCTTTTCCAGGCAACCTTTGGATGGACAGGATCGGTTAATTTATGAAATTGAGGGTGGCGTAACTGATATGACACAATTAAAACTGATAGGTATTTTAGCTAAATTAACATAAACTATACAAAATCACAGAGAAAAACAAAAGCAAAATGAGCGTTTACATATAATAAAGGGAAACAAAAATTTTAAATTAGGAGAATATATCAGGAGAGGTCAGATAATGATGACGATCCATACCTTTGAAAATAGGAAGGGATTTGGCATGTCGGACGGAAACAGGAAGAGCGTTCCAGAGCCTGGTGGCTTATAAGGAATAACCATAGAATTGTATCGTGTGCTATGGAATTTAGTGAGAGGCGGGATCTTGAGTGGGAAAGATGAAGAAACTCAAAGCGATCTTTTAGATAAGAAGGTGTTGAAGGAAGGAACAGTACCTAGTATAGAGTAGAGAAAGCTAATTGAAATGAAAAAAATATAAGCAACGAGCAGCACTGATTTCGTTTTCATTTGTTTTTTTTTCGCGTTGGTCCAAGTTCCGGTTGGTTGTCCGATTATTCATAAGATAATTTATTGAACCCGCAATTTTAGCGCGTCCAAAGCACATGTTTAATTACAAACATTAGTGTAGAATCACATATACAATTTCAGCTATAAATTATCACATAAAACGTAGATAATGGTGGCTTAACATCAAATGTTTCGATAAATAATAAAATAAAAGCCGTAAAACAAAGGACTCGGGAGGAAAACTTCAGGGTCGGCTATCGTTAAAATATTACGACCGTCCAATATCTAAGGATGAAATCTTTAATCGTAGACTTTTACGTGGAACGAAAGGGGCTTTGTCGGCCACAACAAAATAGTGAGATAAGTCCACAGAGTTATGGGTACTTACTGCGAAATCTTGCACATGAAACTAATCGTGCTTTTATCCCTATAATTATATCTAAGTATTAGAATCGACTTGAATCATGGTTAATTTTTAGAACATTTATGTAAAAGCTATTTGATAGGTAGAGTATCAAAATTTCGGAACTATGACATGATTCAAAAACATTTTTTCATAAAAAAATGAATTAAAACTATAAAACAAAATAAATATTGGTGTAACATATTTTACGATAGTGGTATCATCAGAGCAAGCTGCAAGAGCTCCAAACAAATCGTGGTTTTGACAGCTTTCATTCAGTTTCTCATTCCATTCATTTCGCTATGCTTGATCAATTAG
The DNA here is from genome assembly GCA_944547425.1 of Eupithecia centaureata. Taxonomy (NCBI): domain Eukaryota; kingdom Metazoa; phylum Arthropoda; class Insecta; order Lepidoptera; family Geometridae; genus Eupithecia; species Eupithecia centaureata. Next base: position 8,863,354 of record OX155687.1, read on the forward strand.
GCGTTGTTGAAGTTTTTGTTTTGGTTTTTAGCTTGCCCTGCTGTTGTCTGATATTGTTAGCAGTTTCTGATTACTTATCATTCATGAATGTCATTGTTTATAAAAATATCTGCTTTCTTTTACTTTTTTGATTTTAAATCAGAGTAGGTATAGTTAGAAACTGTATTTCAGGATCTAGCTAGTTTCTCAAATTTACAAAGATAAATTAAATGATGTAAGTTTTCAAGAAACAAGATTTTAATATGCAACTGAAGGTAAACTTTACTCTAGGCACAATATCAAACATTAGCTTAAATTAACTAAATTAAATTACCCTTTCTGGACACCCTGTAGTTGGTATCTACACCAGAATAACTGCAAGCAAGGTTCCCACTCAGTATATAGACTGTACCTAATAGTCTGCACTGGTCTCCCGTTGGGACCATGATTGAGGAATGTTTTGATGAAACATTTATAAACTACCTACAACTTTGTAATAAAGGGTACGTTAATTATTGCTAATGATTTAACACAAATTAAGCGAAATGGTTAAAATGAAAAAGTTCGTAGGTACTTACCTAATATTCTGTCGCTAGAAATAGGTACCTACCTACCTACTTATAATCGTAGTTCTAAGTAGAATAATTTTATCCATTAGTTGTTTTTGCATATTTTAATATTTTCGTAGAAATCATTAACCGTCCTTAAATACCTTAGTTAGTTCGAAGCAATTTTTAGTAAAAGTAGGTACTTTTGGTTCAACGTGAATGTTATCTAAGCTTAAATTCCTAGAACAAAGGCTATGTTTGTTAACATATACATTATAGCTTATTTTTATAACAAGCACCCATCAAGTAATCCCTACTAATAATTATAAATGCGAAAGTAACTCTGTTGTAAGTTTAGAACACTTTTTCCTAAACAAGTGGATTGATCGTGATTATAACCTCGCCTTATTTCACGGAATAGCGTTTTATTTTCCGGTTGATAAAGCGTTCGTTTTATTTGTACGCAAATCCGAGGGCCCGCCGCGAGCCGAATGCTAGTGGTCGGTTACTTGCTCTATTTACGAGCTTTACCGGTCTAGGGGTTGCTTGAAAAAGACGGAAACAACTTTTTAAAATCCTATTTTCCTGGCTCTTGTATATGCTCCTAAAGGGTTAAGTCATTTTTCCAAAAAAATAATCCTATAGAGAATTAGGAAAGTAAATTAAATTTTTTTCTAAGTTCTTAACTTACTAATTAACTGTACATAATATAAGTAGTATTTATGTTTTATATGAATTTATTGTCTGCGTAAGAAAGTAATTAAATATGAAACTAAAAGAATATTAAAAAAACATCAGGGCTCTAGGTTTAAGTAGACTAACGTATTTCGGTGTATTCAAGTTTTCATTTTATTGGTAAAACTGTATATAGTTCACATCGAAAGCATAAATCCGGCCAAAGCCAACATGTAACAACACTAACCCGACCCCCGAGTTAGTATCCCTCTGTCGTCACGCTTCGTATACCCTCGATTTATTCTTTCACCAATAGGTATACTATTTACAAACAATAGCTTAGGAGTTTACAGTTGAAAAAGCAAAAATTGATAGCCAATACTTTCAATGAGAATTTATTGTTATAACGTGCCTTTTACGCTGAAATACCATTTCAAGGGTTTATTTTCCACTTCTATATTGTACTTTATTGTATTTCTTTCGAGGTGAAGCTTTACCTCCTCAATTTCGCTTGGTATGTGCTCAAACGTTCTCGTAGAAAAACAAAGAAGTTTTAAAGAAAATTGGAGTTGGGACTCAAAATAAAATTGAAGCAGTCTAGTACCAATGCTCCAGCGGTCTTTGAACTCATTTGGTATTTTCATTTCATCTTCAACTAGTGCTGTTTAGTGAACGTTGGAACCGACTATTACATAAAAGTATATCGAGTGCAATACATCTTAACGTGCCGGAATGTCCCCCGAAAAGTGTTACCGCTCTGACGATAAACGGATTTAGGCGGGACAGTATTATTCCGTCGTAATAGAGTGATACTTCTTTAGGACCATTCAGGGAAACTGATGACACTATTTGGTTTGTGTCATAAAAAGTTATGATATCATATTTGCGGTATCAAAATATTACAAACAGATCTTATGGTCTTTGGCATTAGTGGTTTGTTTTTGCGTAGCATTAATAAATAATTTAACTGTTGCAATGAAAATGCATACATAAGCAAATTTACAATCTGCAATACAGTAGATATATAAATTCTTTACCTGCATGTCTTGAACGTTGTTTAATTTACAAATCATTCACATATAAAGATTGATCACGTATATTTGTGTATAATCAAAACACGGTCTCAGTAGATATAAACCCAAGAAAATAAACCCGTCTTGAATGTTTGCAATAGCCATTCGCTACTTTCTTCTGTACAATTTCCTTGTTGCTGGCTATCAAAGCAGCTCCCTAAACAAGTTGGAACAGAATAACGCTGCAACCCTTCTAGTTTAAAACAAACCGAGGCACCGACAATAGGGGGCTGGCATATTGCCTCAGTTCCCAGTTTTACTGCTTGCTCCCAGGGTTTATGCCTTATAAAATCTCTTGCTTCGACCACGTGAAATGGTCTCGGCTAAAAAGTATCACTGTCGAATAGATATTATCGCGATTGGTCGGTTATATTGTTCCGCAGAGAAACTGTATTCAAAGAGCCTTTGTTTGCCCCTCGAGTTACAAGTTGGATATTAGAAGGAGTTTACGACACGGTCTGTTTGTTCTCAGTTCTAAACTTTGCAGCAAATAAATCCTTGTTCCAGTGCTTAAGTATTAATAAACTTTCTCATATTTTTTTATCGCTCTATATGTCGACGAGGTAAAGGTTTACTCAGTGAATGAGTAAATACCGCTCTTTATTTACGAGGTCCTTCGTTTTTATACACACTTGTGTATCCCTGCAAACATCCGCAGGAGATGAGTTGGGTGGGCGAAGCGAGTTCGTTTTATATCCCACCCGTAGTTTGCTCCGGTAGTCCAGTTTGTCGCGTACTGTGGCGGGCTATTTTATTAGCAGGCAAATTCGAATGCTCGTAACGCAGGCGGAACCGATGGCTTCGGTAACGAAGTCTCCAGCTATGATTCGACTTATAGCTTTCATTTCCTCGGACGACGTAGAAGCTCGTTCAGTACTATACATACCTACATGTAGCCAGCTCGGCTCTATTGCGTTGTTATGTTGAGGTTTATGGGAAACGAAATCAAGTGGATATTATGTATCTACCAGGATGTCCCTTGTTGTGATTGTACAGTTCAATCACATTTGCTTGCTCCAGTAATTTCGTACCATCTCTTCTACAGATGATATAAGTACTTTTTTCAGCAGGCGGGGTAGGTAAGAAATACTTTCTTTCGATTCAATCCTAAAACAGCTATCTTGAAAACCTCTTTGAACATTTCTATGGGTCCAATGTTCTTGCTACTTACGAGATTCGACAATATTATTGCAAAGTAACGTTCCGCATTGAAGGAGAATGTCAGAAGGTATAAGGACGGCGATAGGATTCATAGATAGTAACAAAGACACGCCACTACAATGGCACTCCTTCGAGTATTGTCTCCTCTTTGTGGGCTTTTGGTTCGGGGAGCTCTGTGAATTCTGAAAGTAAAATTTTATGTGATCGATCACTCGGAAAGCGTGGTTAGTTTTGCGGGCGTTTCACTTGGAAGATAATCTTTTCTATTCAAGTTTTTGCTTAACTCGTCAATGATATAAATAATTATAAAATAATGCTAAGCAATCCACACAATATCATCTAGCTAACCCAAGCTAAATTGGGTTTGTGTTATGGGTAGGTAAATATCTATCTATGTAGTATAATGTATTGAGTAATACCTACCTATCAGTCATCTAGTACTCAAATCCAAGCAGAACGTGTGTTAACTTTGGGTTAGATGATGCTGTGTAGATTTTCCAGTATTATTATTAGTATTATAGATTATAACAATCTAATGCGTTCTTAATGACACTCAGCACAACTCGAGACAACGTAGTTATATATCATTATATGACATAAATCAAAAGAATTCTAAATTAGGTACTCAGATTTCCAATTAATTTAAAAGTAAGAGCAGAATTATGTTACTTATTCAACAACCCCCATAATGTAGTGAGGCAGAACTTACCCACATAGTTTGAACCAGTTTCATCATAATCATTAATTACTTACGTAACACCGCTTAACGGTTAATGAGACTCCCATAAAGTAATTTTGGTAAATGGGCATTTACTTTATATTACACCAAAAGCTACTTGTGTTAAGGGAACAATATAATTTTGCGGTGTTGTGGATTTGTTGTAAATAAATGCGTCCAATCATGAAGACGACACTGTTTTTTTTCCAAAACACCAGGTTGCAAATTTTATCAGACAAACTGTCAAAACTATTCTTTGTAGAAAGGCTTGGTACTATAAAACGTCAGATAACCTAGAGGGTAAAAAAGCTTGAGACAAGTTTTGCTCCAGCTAGAAAATTAACAACCTTTGCTAGGTTGTTAGTTTTCGAGGTTCATGGTAAAGGTTTCTTGTTTGCAAACAAGAAATATGGCCTCTAAGTAAAAGTAAAAGTAAAAAATCATTTACTGCCTGATAACCTTGAATAATAACTTGACTAACTAAACCTAACTAACCTGCATGCATAGGTATACAAAATACTAAAAATAAACTAAATAACTATGTATCCTATATTACATAAATCTACACATCTACATCTAATATTATACAGGTTCACATTTTTTCAGGCAATAGGGGTAAGCTCAGCCTAATGCCGGCATGCTCGGCGCTGGTTTTCAGTTTACCCCGCGACTGGTATTCGTTGGCAAGATAGAAGTATTTTTTTTTTTGCAGGTTCTTTGCTTTTTACATTTTATAAAGTATACTTAGTCAATAATCATATTGTAATGCCTTATTATGGTCATGTTAAACTGCATGATTAAATACTAGGTACCTATTCTAGATTCTAGAACTCTTTACAGAATTCAAATAAACGCAGTATTTTTAGAGATATTAGAATTTAAAAAAAAGTAGCGGGAGCCGCGCTTTTGTGCGCAAATACGTGAGAGGCTTGATAGATACGCAGCAGTTTAAAAAAAATTGAAGATTATCTTATCCACATCATCATCATCATCATCAGCCTATAGTAATTTCAATAGAACGCAGCTTTCCTGAGATCTCGATAAAATTATGTGCGCTAGTGCTAGTGTGCTACTTTTATACTCGAAACTGAATGAGAGTAATGCGAAAATAATTAATACAAAAATAAATAACTTTATTTCTTGAGTTAAATTGGCACTGAGATAAGTCATTAAGTTTGTTTAATAATAATTAAGTATTATATTAAAAGATTTATAGTTAATTTTATCTTAACTTAAAATATTGCTCCATTAGTAGAAAGAACCAATAAAACCCATGAAACTTTATATTATAGTCCATAATAAAATAATATAAAAACCCCCCATTTCTGAAGACTAGGTAGCTTTCCATATGCAGCGGAAACATAAACGCTCTACTTATGAAACTTAACCTACCAACATAGCATAAGTTCAATGTGTTACTAAACTTACTTTAAAACACAAACATTAAATACAAGCTGGTATCAGTTAGGATTTTTTATCGCTAGGTCAGGCATCGGTTACAGGTAGTTATAACGTTATAAAATTGGATGGAAATTCGTTTTCACTCGTTTATGTTGGTCGGTGGAGAGACATTCAGTTCAGTATCACAGAGTTTCTCTATTTAGAACCTTATCTGCCTCTCTATAGGCTCACTAAAACCTTCTCAAATTGACCATTACGAAACACATACCGTACGCCAAATATCTTTTACTAGTATCTGCTCGAGGCCTCTCACTCGTTGTTTCTTTAGAAAATTTTGCTGTTTCTATCCTATGAGAACTAGTTTATAGAATGAAAAGTAGCTTGTTTTATTCCAGAGCTACCTAAGTACGTCTATTCAAAATTTCAGTCGGATACGTTCAGTAGTTTTTGCGTGAAAGAGTAACATCCATACATATTGTAGCTTTTATAATATACTAGCGACCCGCCCAGGCTTCGCATGGTTATTATACGTATAAACCTTCCTCTTGAATCACTCTATCTCAAACCGCATCAAAATCCGTTGCGTAGTTTTAAAGACTTAAGTATACAAAGGGAAATAGGGATATAATGGACATATAGGGACAGAGAAAGCGACTTTGTTTTATACTATGTAGTGAAGTGGTATTAAAATTTTCCGAGCTCCAACTTATCCCTTATCTCAGGTTGTAGACACCTGATATTATAGCAAATTATACTACTGTTATTGTTTGCTTATCCCGGCTTTATCTCAGTCAAATTTACTCAAAGTGGGGTTGAAAACCATAATTTGCAGCAAGGTCAACCTTTTTTCGGTAATAATGACCCATTTTCACATTTTCATTTGTCGCGATGTAACGTTTATTCCTTCCTGGCGTTTTGAATTTTCGAGCCTCAATTTATTTGTGAGAAGGATGAGTCTAATAAATAGGATTAATGAACGCTCAATTTGTATTCGTATACTTTATAGCGAAATAAGCTTTATGCCCACGTTGTTTATCCGGGCTGTTTATTGGGATAAATAGGAACCAACTTATGCAAATTTTAGAAAAGATAATCCTTTGTTACAAAACCTTATTTAATGTTCAGTACCTATATACTTAATTAAACTTATCCTAAAGAAAAGAAATGGAGTTGGCTGCCTTCTAATCGCTTTCTTCAAGGCAACCAAGGTATAAGAAGAAGATTATTGGATGGCGGAGCTTATGCTAAACTAACACAAACTATATCGTAAAGAATAACATACTTTAATAGTATTACTTAATACAATATTTAGAGACATTCTAAATATCTATATCAATAGGTAATAACCTTACTTGACGTGATATCTAGCTAATGACTAGAAAAGACTTTCCTTTTGAAATTGTTTTGCGATGTAGAGAACAGTGGTACCAGTAATCTGGAGACTTCCGATAAAATAGTTTAACTTTAACTACCAAGAAGCTTCAAATCGAATTACGGAAGCGATTATCTGCAAATGATTAATTCTGCAACCGGCACAATAGTCCTGCAGTGGTATTTATCAAGTATTTATAAAGGAAGACGTCACTACCAGTAGAATAGATGAGTAGGCACCTATTGAATAGATATCGTTTCGATAGGTACCTATAGATAGGTGCTTAATATTTCATGTGAGAGTTGGGTCGGAATGCGAGCGGCACAATTTGCCAATAATCCTATCCTGGGGCAATAACTGAGGTAGCTCCCATCAGAAATGGGTGATATTGCCCGTGAATGATTTCTGCGTAGCTCATAATAAGACGTCATGGATTCCCTTTGTATTGGAATTACTCGCCCTCTATTGTTTACGACCAGTTTAAAGGTAACCTATACACTATAAGCACAAATCATGGTATTATTCACTCATCCTCACATCCTTACTAATATTATAAACGCGAAAGTTTGTATGGATGTTTGTTACTCTTTCACGCCAAAACTACTAAACGGATTGGAATTTTTAAAAAACTTTTCTAGCCCTGGAATAACAACAAAAAAGCTACTTTTCATCCCATGAATAGTTGAAATGTTCCCAAGGGATAGAAATAGACTTTCGGCTTAGAACCAAGTATCTACACATACTACGTGGCACCCTGTAGGTATATCTCTGTAACATTACCTTTAGAATGCAAGTATTGTTGTGACTATTGTTAACTAATGTTATGTCTATTGAACTTGTTAGTGCTTTCTTTTTGACTTCTTACTCGAGCTCTACAATACATTGTATATATTGCAATATATTGAAGAGAAGAGAATCGAGTAGGACGACTTTCGTGCTTTGCTTTAATTCGTTTTAATTGTAAGATGGGTCTCATGAATAGAAAAGATATTGATTCTGAATCTTGCTTTAACATAGACTCGGTAAATTACTCTCCCTCAGCTTAGAGCTTAACATCCATGCTAATAAAAACCTGCACGAGGTTTGGAAGGTATTTGAGGATCAAAGAGCTGTCTCAAGTGGGTACATTTCTGTTGGATGGTGTCCAACTGCGGTAACCCTATACGTTACATATTGGACATCATCTCAAGATATTGCTTAGGAGTTTTATTTCATGGTTATTACGTCACAGACTTGGCTGTCACTTGGGATAGTACCTTATAAGATTATTATTGGAAACTTCGCGTCCGTTTCCAACTCCTGTTACTAGGTATATTAATACTATACATACAAAATTATATTCCTAATTACAAGGTTACTCTGTCAATTAAACCTTTTCCTACTTAATGAAAACTTGCTCAGTCATCGATCTATGTTATCTCTGTTTAGCTGATGCAGGCGCGCCCCGTTATCGGGAGCAATTTCAAATTTTGTTATGCATTTGGTGGTATTCCGTATTACCAAAAATGATGACCGAACTCCTTTTGCATTTTACAAGAACTGTCTTTACCTAGAAAATAAAAGTTAAGTTCCCTATCAAGCAAAACGTAAGATATTATTGTTTTATTGCGATAGGAATGGGAGGGAAATGAGTCGTAAAAAGATACAAAATGCGATTCGCTAAAATCATTTTAGAGAAGTATTTTTAATTAAAAACTATCCAGGGCCTTAGATTAATTCAATTCTAATATAAAAATAGCATAATTTGGTGAAATATGCTTGATACAAATAATTTGTGGTGTAACGCGATAACGTCAGGAAAATGATCCCGCCCCCGTCTTCCAGACAAGCATCAGTAGCCTCCTACTTCAATTTACCACTAAAAGGGACGTTCTTGTCATTAACATTTCGTTCGGATGAGTTCATCTCTATTTTGTATTATAATTTCTTCTGTCCAAGTGAAATCAATTTGTCGAGCTGAATGCTTGTGAGCTGAAGTAAGACTGAAGTCTAGGGACTGCTATTGTGGCTGCAAAACCAATTTATATTCAGATATTGTTGAAATAGAATTGAAACTTAGATTGCGGGCAGGTAGTGCGAGGTTGGTAAAAGCAGGCCCATGGGATTAAAGACCTAGCTAGATGCTTGAATGGGTAGGTACTGCTGCGACATTAAATTAATAACAAAGTTTATTTGCAACTCGTGTTAGTTATTCTTTTACACAAAAACAACTTAAAAGACTTAGTTCTAGCCCTGGAATAAAACATAGGCTACTTATCATCCCATAAATCAGTTCTCATGGCATATAAATAGCCTTGAAACGTTTCCATAGAAACAATGCGTGCGAAGCCGTGGGCAGATACTAGATATAACATAAAGAAAGAGTTTCTAATACTAATATGTATGTACCTAGACTATAGATTCATCAAATGAGATAGCTTGACCCTCTGTCTACAGGTGCTTGCAAATCCATTATTACTGATACTATATCACAATCTAAGGAATAAGAAACTTATAATCCCACTGATTTCAATTTTACATTTCTATGAACACATATAAATAATAATAATAAATAATAAATATGTTGGACAATCCACACAGCACCATCTAGCCCCAAAGTAAGCTACTCAAAGCTTGTGTTATGGGTACTAGATAACTGATATATTTAATACATTATATACGTAGATAGATATTTTTTTATTATACATATTAAACACCCCGACCAACGAAACAAATTTCTGCAGATCATGCACAAATTTGTTCCGAGGCGGGAATCGAACCCGCAACCTTCTGCGTCGCAGGCGGACCTTCGCCCACCGCGCCACATCGGTTGTCATATAAATGTGTTGTGTCCATAGAAATATACTAGTAGAGTAAATAGGCTTTCATAAGTAAGAACTAAAGCAAATAGAGATTATCCGATCCATAAAATAATATTTATTTTGCTTATGTCTTCCATTTTATCACATTTCGACAAATAGGATTCTAACTAATTTATTTGCTTACAAAACGAATCTTCAGGGTGTTTGCTTTTACAGTAAATGCTGGCAATAAATTATAAGATAACATTGAATCGAGCGTAATAAAGATTGGTAGCTAGGCTTGGTTTGGGAAATCTGCCGATGATTGATTTTATCTGCCTAGAAAATGGGTTATTTTCTATTTGAGAGCAAGATCCTATAGAAAAGAAAAGTTACTTGGAGACAATTCTCGTCGTTTCTATTCAAGTTCTATTCTGAGTTCAATAAAGAAGGAAGTTCTCAATTCGAAGGTATTTTTTATGAATGTTATGCGATATTTTTTTCTGGGTGGATTGTTTTAATATTAATATTTTTATTTGAAAGTTGGTGATTCTCCTGTGGTGCCATTAAATTTAATCAACATCTGACCAGTATTTTTGAGTTATTTTGTTTAGAGTTCACAGTTCACAGCCCGAGGTGGTCGAGGTGTTTTTGCGTTATCTTTCATAATGTGTGAAACTTGAAGTCGGTTCTTAGTTTTCGAAAAAACAACAGATTATCATATGTAACTATCTATTTATGAGCGAGCGTTTTTATGTTTAAATTATACATTAATTAATTTAAATTATAAATTATTATTAAATTAGGTATATTGTTTCTAGGTTCTTAAAATTATTAAGAGGACAGTACTATAAGATAAAAAAAAGCATAGGAAACGAAACTACTCTACTAGTAGAGTAGTTCCACTAGGTACTAAAGTTTAACATATTAGGTATCTCAAGGTACCTATACAGTTTTATTCTTATGATTTCAGTATCTATACTATCTAATATCGTTAAATTTACTCATGATTATGTTCTTTAGTTTGAGGCGCCAGTTTACCTACAAAAACGAAAATCCCAGTCCAAGTTTATTTTTCACAGAAATATAATTATTTTCGCTTAAACAAAAGACACTAAATTTAGTTTTGTTGAGCTCCATTAAATACCTAGATACTTATCGGGATATTTGCTAACGATTGCTTTAATCAGTGTTTGGATGCTGTGGTCAATTCGACCACAAAACAATAGGTATTTAGGTATTTACGTTTAGCCTGAAAGCGGTTACGGTTAAGTTCTGTAGTCATGTTTTTTACGTTTCAATCTTTGTAAGTACGTATTGATTCAGTCACTGGTACAAAGTCACAGCTACAAAGTGGTTCAGCTAGACCTCTCATACGCTGTGATCGTAGCTCATACTCGTAAGTGGCCACTAAACTTTATTGTTGTGTTTACGATCTCGCGAAACTACGTTTTATAGTCATTTTTCGACACGAACAAACAATGCCAGCATGTACGTGTTCGTATTTTAAAATTATTATTTTTGTATGAGTATAGGAGTCTCTAAAAATTAAAGTCAAATAGAAATATAAATGCTTCCGGCCTAGGTCCAGAATTAGGCTCTAAAATTATTGGTTTTAGGGATTCTGCTGTTCTTTATTGATTGTGTTGCCTTTATTATTTTCCGACGAAGAAAATTATGGTTATCATATGGATTTATCTGTGTTTTTATCGCGTTGTGTGCAGTCACCATATTGTATAAACACAACATCTTTTATGTAATTTAAGAGACAATATGTAGATTGTATCATTTTCCGAAAACTGCTATTTTGTTAGAGTTGTATCGTGTTACATGCGTCTTACGAGTATTTGTCAATTTGCATTTCTATCAAACAAAATATTGAGATCTAACTTTCCGTGAATTAAATAACATAATGTAGTGTCTTATCTATCAGCCTCTGCTCATATCACAATACCTATAGATGGGTAGGCTACACATAAGTGAACCCTTGGCGGTAGCTTATTCGTATAATATCTCCCCATCCCATCTGAGTCGTATCCGGTAGGATGACTTTTTATTTATGTGAGTCCACAAGGATCTACAGCACATCTCCCGAATGTCTTGTTTGGCTGCTATTTATCAACGTTATACATCTTGACTTCTATTTTCTAAGTGAATTCTCAGAAAATGTATTTTTGAAAGATTGTAGTCTTAAAATAAAACAAAGTTGGCTATTTCAGTGGATTTTGGAAAAAGACGCTAGAGATTTCACTTGGAATATCAGATTAGATTTGGGATTTGCTCGGGTATGAGTGATGGTTTTATTTTCTACGAATTATCAGAATTTTCCAATTCATATTTGGGATCCGAGAAGGTATTTATCATATTTTACCTTTTGCCCACCTATTGGCCTATAAGATATAACATTTGTTAGATAAAGACCGTAAGTGTCTGAATTTTATGATCCTCTCGCAATAAGGTTTCCATTATAAACTTCAAACCATTGACTTTGTAAGAAGATTAAAAGCCTAAATTACGTAATTTCGCAAAATTTTCTTTAACGTTTCCTATGGGTAGAATTTATAAGGGCAATTTGTTAGGCACCGCTTCCTACGTCTTCGGTAAATTTCACTGTGTTTTGTCAGGGGCCTTCGGTCAGGTAGCCGGCGCTTGAGCGAATCCGTAATCAAAACAAAAATGTTTGCCTAACATTCTTTCGACAATATCCTCGTATTGCATTTGGCTTCCAAGAATCCAAGTCTATTTGAATTACAAAAGTTCATCTTTGATATTCGATAAAGTGAGTAGGTATCGGTGGGAAGTGGGTCCCGAGTCCCGAGATAAAGAGTGGGTTTAGATTTCCCGCTGACGTAGCGTCGGGCCAGAGCTTGCGAGCGGGCCGCGAACCGCCGTTTTGTATATTATCTCGCGCTACAAATCACACCGGATGTCCCAGGGAGGGGAAATGAAAATTGAGATACCGGAGAGGCATTGTTCCGTGAAAATATATCTTCTTGATATTCTCAGGGCGCGGGACAGCGCGGCCGACGACGCGACGCACGGATATTGCGATAATGTTACGTCATATCGCAAGATAAAAGCACTTTTGATAACTCGGGATAAGTCACTTTCTCAAAGCAACCAGCAATGTCAGGCTCTTGTTTTGTCTTTCAGCTTATTTTGATATCCGACTATATTCTCTAGGAATTGTAAAGGGAATGCGAATTTTCTAAAATATCATGTTCACAATTTTGCAGAAGCAAAAGGATTTCAAAATGTAAGTATTTTGTTGTGAGAAATATAGAAAAACCTAACACCTAAAACCTAACTTTACTATTTGTGACCTTCACAGAAAAGCTAGGTAAAATAATAAGCCCAACCGAAGGGTGCATGTCGATAGATATGAAAGATGGATTGGGAATCCTTTGCACGGATCCAATTCAGGTAGCTTGCATTGTTTTGGTTTCGGTTATTCTGGCCGAAATTATATTACCCACACTACAGATGAATCCCTGATAAAGGTGACCTAGTTGGACCCGCAAGATGATAAATATTGGGTTCGGTAGTCACTGGATCCGTGGATCTACCTACGTCTAGCTTAGATCCATTTACACCTACGATCTTATTCGCCATGTTTATAAAGCACTATTTTAATTAAACTATTCCACTGCGTGGTATGCTCAATATCCATTTATATGCGAATCGGCGTCGGCCACGTTTCAAGTATTTACCAATAAAGCCAGATTGTGATCTGACCCAGACAATATGACCTTTCTCGCTTCAGAATTCAAATTTTTACGGCTCGTTTTCTTTGGATTTGTCGCGTTAAAGTAATGATTATTAGCGCTATAGCCCGCACCGAAGACAGGTAGAATGGCAAGAAGCGGCAATAATTTATCATTACTACAAAGCGGCCCGTGATAAGGGCTCCTCCGTAATCCCCTGTCTTATGTAGGCGACAAGAACGACGAAGCGTTGGTCCGCTTCTAGAAGAGAAGCGATATGTCTTACGATGTCATTTATCTCGTCGCACATAGATATTTTGCATTGAGTAACATAACTCATTTAATAAAATGCAACGCTTGGGCGCTTGGGTATTTTATTAATTATGCATGTATTATTTCTCTTTATGCTTATTTAATTAAGTAGGTACCTATGCATGTATCATGTCTCCTTATTTTATATTGTAAATTAGTTTTACATATTAGTTTTACTCTTCGCCTGGACCCTATCTGAAAACGAGAGCGTAGCATTTGGCCTAGCCGAATGCTAGGCATGCTGATTTAGGAACCTTTTTTTAACAATTTTCCCACTATTTTTATTGTTTTTATTGTATTCTTCTGAGTAATATATTTTAGATCAAGTGTTTACCTAGTTTTTAAGTTATTATTTTGTAGGGTAAATATAAAAATTAATCTTGCAAAGCACGGATGGTCTAGAAAGCCTTTAAATTAATTCCTTCAACTCAATTATTTACGCAATACCTATATGTTTTTTTCTCTATTCAAGCAATGAAAAAGCTGGTTTAGGCTTTCCATCCCGGCTCGTACATATCTTTGAACAGTAAATTATTGTGATATGAGTATCTGCGATAAATAAAATTAAATATATCCGATGTAAACCAAATTCAGTCCGACCGCGCCGTGTCGCGTAGTGTTCCACCTAGGACCGGGCAAAGTTAGGACAAAGGGAAGCCAGCTCGGACGTAGCCGGGCAAAAACTCCGGATAACCAGGCTTCGCTAAATATTTACCTAGCACTTTAGTCGCTGCGAGATAAGGAGCGGAGCAATGTTGGAACGTGAGATTATGCGGTTTATAATCAACTGACCGTGGCTTTTGCACTTTTATGGTACAAATTTAGGTAGAAACTGGAAATACGTTAGAAATTATATGCAAGATTAACCCATCCATCCCATAGATGATGGTCAAATAAGTGTGTTACAATAAGGAAAAACTTAACTTTTGAATTTTTAGTAGTAACGCGCTCTGAACACATATTTTTATCATAATATAGTACCTATGTGTTTGTTGCAATTGTTTAAGTAGTTATTTTAAACTAGGTAAATAAAAATATTTTATTAGTCACATACTATTTTACTAACGCAATATAATGGGTAGGTATGTAACATTTCGTAGGTACTGTTGAAATGTTATAGGTACCTACTGTTATAGAATGTAAGTACGTATAAGGTAAGGTGAATAAAGTACCTACCTACTTGATTACTATTCGATACTTAGTTTTCTTTTCCTACATTTATTGGTCAACCCAAAGTACATACCTACTTTAGTGAGGCGTTACCGATACGCGTACAAAATTTACTTCTGCAATAGCCTTATCTGGCACCCACTGGAACTACAAAGAGAGACTTCGTTTGAATTTAAAACAAATTTTAAACTAACTTCGTTCGGAAACCGCGCGGTGGCACTTGTGTGGACGCATTCTCAATCTGGTAAAATACGGTACCGACTTCTAATGCCCTTATTTAGGGTACCGCAGTTGTATAGCAAGAGCTGAGCTTGTATTGTATACCTAGAAAAAGGTTATTTCCAATCCATGAAATTAGTGGAGATTAAAAAAGACAGAACCCAATTATTAAGGATTAAGCGAAAATTTTGAATAAGTAGGTATGTATATTTTTCAGAGTCACGTAAGTTTTAATGTAAATAAAGCACTATAAGTTTGAGTTTTAGTACCTAGTACTAGTTCGGAAAAACGAAATAATAAAAATAGGACACACTCTAGCTAGATTCTTATAACTAGGTGTTTTCTATTTATAAAGAAAATATCTATCTTTGTATAGGTATTATCTGTATTAAGTGTATCAATTATCTAATACTTTAACACAAGCTCTGCTTAGCTTGCGGTTATATGATGCCGTGCGAATTGCCCAGCATTGTCGTCACTAACCTACTTACAGTTTAAAAATATGCAGTGAGTATGTAACATCACCACACTAGCAGAAATCGCGCGTAAAATTACGCGTGTGATTTTATTTTATTATGTAACTAAGTATGCCTAATCTGCATAGTGGTGTTATATTTGTATTCTGAATCTTGTAGCTTTCTGTATAAATAGGTCTGGCCGTTTCCTTTTCTAGGACAAACTTAGTTAATTAGAACCCGGGTGTGTTTAGCTCTCACTTTATGATTCTCTTTGTATGCAGTAGGCAGGCAATACTCGCGCGTAAAATGACGCGTTTGACTCATGCGTTAATGAGATTCGGTTCAAATGTGTCGCTGGGGAGAATATCAGGGTTATTTACACTAAAGACTTGTTAGCGGGATATTTAACGTCATAATTAACATGTTTTTATGTCCACTGCCGGACATAGGCCTCCCCTAATGAGTGCCATAGTTTCATCTAGCAGAATCTTATCGCCCTGCAGTCTTTCGCAGATCGGCATCCTAGCTGGTTGAAGGGCGTCTTACACTACGTTTGCCGAGTTTCGTCTCCACTCAAGAACACGCTTACCAGTTGTTATATAGTCATCGATTCTTAGCGAGATGTGACCAACCCACTGCCACTTCAACTTGCTCTGTTTTGAGCTATAGCGATAAGTTTGGTTCTCGGATCTCTGTCGGATGTATTGATACGAATCCTGTATCTGTAGAGAGACTCCGAGCATAGCTTTCATAGCTCACTGAACGTTGTTTTTAGCTTTCACAATATTTTGGCACAGTTTCATGCGCCATGATCAAGAAATAACGTATTCCAATTTGTCCACTTCTGGGTTTAACCTGTACCTTACCCTAACAGATACTGTATCAGTTAGCAAAAAATATTCAACCATTTCCATTTTACAATCAGTGTTGATCATAAAGCCTATCCCATTATCAATTCAACGAAAGATCAGTCAACCCGTTCGGTGCATTGAGCCTTACAGCGGAATCCGTAACTAAAAGCGGAGTCGAAACCGGCTAATTTGGCTCACGGTGTGAAATGGACCGAGTCATTCCCTCACAAAGCGCCACTAATGCGCCCCCGTCCGATCTCGACCCGCAATTATATTTGCATACCACCTCTTGCTCACAATGATACGGACAATGGTCAAAAGGTGAACTCGATTTAGATTATCAAATAAGCGCCGCGACGCCCCGGACGTCCAAGTGTCTCCGGAAAATGTTTTTCAAAGTTTTCGATTTCGTGACGTGGAGATTATGGAATCCTTTTTTTCTAGTCAATATCTATTATCAAACCATTTCACTGATATAAATATTTATTAAGCCATAATCAAGAAGTTGAACTAAGTATCTATCTGTTTTGCTTTTATTAGTATGTTATGTGTATAATGTATTTAACTAATTCTTTTTTTTTCTGTTTTAGCGTCAGTATTTTTAGGTTATTTCTCTTTGTTTTAAAGTTCAAAAATATTGACAGAAAAATTCACAGATTATTATTTATGAAATACTTATTAAATTGTTGAAAATCTCGAGTAAATTTCCTCCTACAGCCGCTTGCACTATGACGACACGGACAAACGAACAAAAGGCGAGTCAATGTATGTAGTTGAATTTCGCACTGGCTTTGATGACGGGATCCGAGCAATCAAAGCGCCACGCTTCAGTCGCTATACCCGCTACAATCATTGTATCCGGGTATGCGATTGCGGTTAGCATCGTTTCGTGACTACCACGGTAGATAACCTGTCATTTGCAAATTTCGACTTGGGTAGAAGATCAAAACCCACCACAGTAGAGTCAGTAGCAACTGTAGCAATGACCAAGAGTTAGAATATTAATTTAATCTTCCTTTACAACAACAACATCATAAGAAGCAATATTATACATGTAAGTACGTACATAATGATTTAAAATTTCAAATAATCTAATTCCGTTCCTGATATTTCACTATTCTGTTCATTTTATAAGTATATTTATTTAGTTTACTTTTTTTTATTGCTCAATCTCTCATCAAAAGACTACATAACGTAGCTTACACGTAGGTACAATTTGGGAATTCAGACTAGTGCTTCGATACCACATTCCTCAAAATCGTTATAGCCGTAATGTACCTACCTCGAAGCAGAGGTATGTAATAAGTGATTAAGCGTCCTAGACAACCACAAGCTGACATGCGCATAAATTCTCTCGCAGATAAAAGCACATTAGCCGAAACTTCGTTACAAATATCTGGCGAAAATGCACCCCGCGGTATTTAAATATCAAAGTCCTTAGCATAGATGACGACTTTTATCCAATTTAAAATCGTCTATAACGTTTGAAACTCGTGCCAAATGCCCAACCGGAAAACCGCTTTCATTTCAGACGTGGAAATCGGAACCTGTTTTCCGGAGTCTCTAATAACCGGATCCTTTCAAAGCGTTCTTTGCGCGATGAGCCGATGACACAACAAAAGTTGCAGCTGGAAAAAAGTAACAAACTTACGCTCTGACATTTTTCACTTTATTGACAGCTACATGTTCTGCCGCGTCTTCGTACGCATTGTTCCTGAAAAAGTATAATTTTTCCAAAAAATCGGCAAAAATATAATACTTTAGTTTAAGCGTAATAATGGCGATCAAATATTTGAAATAAATAATAAAATGAGAAAAAAATATGGACAATTCAAGGCGGGAATCGAACTCTCCTACGTCGCAGACAAGTATTCTCGCCTCGCGCACATCGGTCGTCTTCAAACATCCATCCAAATTCCAAACTTGATGAAAAAGAAGGATTTGTCTACCATACCAGTTTGATTGCTTTTTTTAATATCTGATTTTTATTGAACTCTAGAGAAAATTAAATAAAATGTTTAGTCGTGGGAAGTCATGATTGGAGTTAGAAATGTCCGCCCACACTCTCATTATAAACCTGATAAAATTCTAGAACGTAGAAATTTCTTTAGCGCAATTTTCCAATAATTATAGAGAAGCTCACTTAAATAATGATCTACTCGTAAATACCTACTGGAAAGCAACGTTTTATTGGTTATATAATATATTGTTTATAATAAGCTATCTATACCTATTAACATTATCTAACAAGTAACATTAGCACTACTAACATAAGAATAAGAACAGACTAGAAGGGAAACTTCGCTCCGAACGCGCTCAAGGTCACGATATTAGCCTACGCGATTCTGCACGTTAAACGTGCAGTAGGGCTGTCACAGCCGGCGACGCCGCACGCGGATTTTAATATTTGTGTAGGTTAGGTACCTACTCTATAATATGACGTCATGGTCAAGTTATTGTGGTGTGATCGGTTGTAACAATAAAAGATAATGCATAGTATATGATAATACATACCCTATGTAAGTAATATTTTTTAAATATTATTGTGTTTTAGTAGGTTCCTATCTATTTAATTAGGTAGGTACTTAATCAAAGGAACGTGAACATCGTTCGTTGACCTTTTCTCACTCGCCTCGCCTCGCGAAGACGGCGCGGCGGCGGCGGGGCGCGGCGGTATAATGCAGTAGCAACCCTGGCAAAACGCCTGGACGACAGAGGGGCGTAACGAGGTGAAGGGGGAAGTAGGTATATAAATGGCGGCGTTTGGGACTAGATCAAAGAAGAGTCCTTTCTACGTAGTTATTATTTATTCTTATGCTACTAACTAACATACTACTCATAAAACGCAAATTATTGGATGAATTGATTTTTATTACTTCGTTACGCCAAAATACAGAACAAATTGATCTAAACTTTGCAATAGTGAACCTGAACCTGTAGTTAAACATGTATATTATACTAATATATGCCCGTGGCTTCGCAAGCGTTGTTTCGCCTATGATTTATTCCAGGGCTAGAACTAAGTCTATTCAATTATAAGTATGATGTGAGTTTTCATAATAAAAACTCAAATTTTGCAGGTTTTTCATCTGACTTCAAAAAGAAGGAAGTTTTCAACTTGACTGTACTATTTTTATGACACGATTTTTTGATTGATGTTTATGTATTACGAGTAAATATATTTTTTTTATCAAGATCTGACTAGTACTTTTTAAGTTATCCTCAATAAAGTTTTTATGAAAGCATCATATTATCTTAAAATAATTGATCTACGCATGTCTTACGCTTTGTGATCAGAACCCGGAATCACAACAATCTAATAATGAAACGGACGATAAGGAAAATGTTTCATTGGCAAAGAATAAACAACTGCTAAAATCTTTCCCTCCCAATAAATAAAGGATTCTTGTAACTTGTCAACATGTGCACGTTATATGAACGTTGTTATTGTTATATTCGTTTATATTTTTAGTGAAACCACTGTTAGTCTTGGAATGCTACGTCAGGTCTTTACTGGAATTATATTAGAAGAGATGCCAGCTAAGGCCTTTTTCACGAAACTTATCAAACGAGGATGTTCTCAGTTCGTGTTATTCAGTCGTATCGTATTTTTTGTATGTTTGACGTGACACAAATTTTTCGTTTTTATTTTAAGAAATATTTATCAATGTAATGTATTGTATTAAGTATGTATATATCAATCATCTAGTAACCATAATACAAGTTCTGCTTAGCTTTGGTGGATGATGATGTGTAAATAGTCCAATTTTTTTTAAAATAATTTATTGTCCTTCAAATTTTAAATTTAACATCTCCCTCCTTAGCAAAAGTAGGTACGTCGACTATTTAGCTTCCATCTGTCAAAACGTACCTTTATAGTACTAATTATTTGTGAAATCCGGCCTCTACATGAAAAGCTTACAAACAAGATAAATAAAAGTATTTGAGTAAAGTAGTGGAAGTAATAAAATATTTAATCGGATTTTCCATTTGTGTCGTAACGCCCGATATTAGAACTAAGCCAGTATTCTCGCAAGCACGTCATCAAACTCAATCAAGCAACGACTATTCCCTGGTTGATTTGGTTAAGCATAAAATAGGACAAGGTAGAAATGCCTTTGAAATTAACTTATCGTAACGTGCCTATGGCTCGGCGACGACCCAAAGCCTGTTTTGTGTAATAACTGATCTTATCTGTGCTCAGATAAGATCAGTTATTAGTTTGTTTTTAATTGGTCTGGTCTGTGCAGTTTCCCGTCATCCCTTTACTTGTAGATATCGTAGGTCTATTTCCATGATATAATAATATTTCAAACGTTAGACAGTTAAAAAGGTATTTTTATTTTTATCATGCGGCTTTTAATATTTTTCTAGAAATAAAAATGCTACTGTTAAACTAGCGAGCAATGTAAATCGATTCACTATGATGAAACAGTTACTTATTCCTTTAACTTGTCTACGTAGGGTACATTACATGGTAATTAGTTTTAGTTCTCGACTTCGTTCAAGATGAGTTCACAAATTTTCATGAAATACCTAAAAGATTCAGTTTAACTACATAGGTACTTAAAATGTTTTAAATTCAAATGAAGTTGATTACTTAGAGATAATTTAAATGTAGGCTGTTGGTACGTAATAAGTTGGTACTAAGTAAATGTATTCCAAGACCTATCTGCCTTGGTTAACCCCTTTCGTCGACATCGAGTTTACAACCGGTCTGCACTAACGTTGTTAACAGATAAAAGTCGTCCTGAAATAAAATTCTGAACTAGGTACGTACTCGTGCAGTTTAATTTGTTTGTAAATTAGTTTTTGAACTCGTTCACGCGTTCGCTTTTAATGAGGTGCGAGCTCGTTGTACACGATTTTACTCCTACTATATTCGGTTGATAAGAGCCTTAATTAAATGTCCAGTATGCCGCAGATTGAAAAACAACAACCAGAGTAGTATTTAATCGAGTGCCAATATTATTTTATACATATGGCATCCTCAAGTGGGCTTTTCATCTCTTACAGTGTATTTCACGTATATCTGCAAAATGCGTCCTGACATAGGCGGCGGTAATCGATTGTTGCCACACAAGGCTGCAAGCTTATTCGATTAAAGATACCATAGAATACCTTCACATACTTCGATCCACATAGTGTTGGAAAAATGTGCTGAGCACAATAGAAATGCACACGAGGATTTACGCAAACGAAACGTTGGTAAAATTTTATTCGCCACTATTGTTGCCTATTTATTTATTGTGTGCGCAACCAAACGGAAAACAATCCCTGGGTGGATTGCACGGGGAATCTGAAATCCGATAATTAAATGGATTAATAGAGGGGCAATCCGCATACAATATTTGAAATCGTAATATTTGCCACACGCAATGAATAATCGACGCGACGCAGTAGTCGTGTATCAATACAGAGCAGATTGTACGGATTTAAGTAAAGTTGGTATTATGAGATACAGAGTATAATTTGCAGGAATTTTGTTGTAGGTTGGTACAGAATGACAGTTATAGTACAAAACTACAAATAAACTCACCGCCCGTTAAATGTTTCAATTCGTTGTAAGCACTTTCAGGACTCTTCCGGATAAATTATTTCTGGTAGCATTGTTTCCACTTCAGTTGTTGATTTATATTCCACGCTGAACGAGCATTCAAAGCGACAAAGTACTTTCTTTGAAATACAGATAAAAATCAAACTGCCGTTTTATTTTAGAAAACCAACTAGTACTCTGCTGAAAACGTGCAGTTTTTACCAGAAAGGCTGCCAGCTTTGCTTTCAAGTGTTGTTTTATACGGGGCTAATTTATAAATGCTCTGGAACGAGCTAGAGGTTGCTCATAATTAAAGACTTGCCTCTTATTCATTCTCTTACAAAAGACCCTAAAATTAAACCTGCATATTCGCACACATGCTCCATTTTTACTCGCTATTTGTACTCGCCCGACGTCATAAATTAGGTCTACAAAAAGGAAACATTATGAGCCGCGACGCCGCCAGAGGCACACCTTTTCTCATTATTTCGCATTTTCGTTTTAGAATAAATAGGAAATTGGACGCTGTTTTGACGTAATTAGGTTGAAACCTTAGCGCACCAAGCTTCAAAGCCCTAGTTCGTTTCATTTAGAGAATAAGTTAAACTCAAAAAGCTTCAACGATTTCATCTCGAAGCAACTCGATAAAATAATAAATAAGAAATTATGTCAGAATTTTAACAAAATATTTAAGCTGGGAAGCATTAATTTTGTTGCCAAGGAATGTCTCATTAATTTTTAGAGAAAAATGAGTAGTCTTCGAGAAAAATGCAAATAAATTTATTTGCAGACCTCGCCCGTGGGGTGAATAAGGGGCCATTTCGACGTCAATCAAGGAAAATATGTTAAGAAAATTTATTCGAAGTACCCCAAAATATAATAAACAATGTTTCATGAGAATGCTCTCCAGTAATGGAATCAGACGTTTCCAATCCTATAGTTTCTTCAGCGCAAAATATAAAGAAGGGTATTTCATTCTCTCTAGTGTTGTTTGTAATACATAATATATTTACGTACCAACCTAAATATCCCAACCTAAAATAAAATATGTATACAAAACGATCTCATAAAAGGTTTTTTAATAAGGTGAATAACAATGTTACCGTCTTAAAAATATTCTTCGCGAAAGTATAATGCCCCAGTTAATTCCTGAGATTATAAGAGGGAAAGAAGAAAAACTTCGCAGGCGTGGAGGGATATCTTTCCGTCGGCTGCATCTGCATAGTATCTTTTAATATAACACCTTGGAACTTTGTGTTTGCCTTTTGGTTTTTTATAAGTCTGGCTATATTCTCCTTGACTTAGATATACATATTATTTTTGTGATTTTTTTATTTAAAATTATTGAAGTTCTAAGTGTTTTATTTATTTTAGACCTTAAAGGACTTTATAGTGAAACTTATAGATTAATAAAAAAAAACTAAACTAGGAATTAAGTGGACGCTTTGATTTTTTGTTCACTGCAATCTTTTTAAGGTAAAAACGTGGGAGTTTTATTGGAGAAGCGTATAAATTGCCTCTTAAGAGATACATTTATCTTGTTTAGCCTAGGTGTGGGCAAAGCGAGTTAAGTTATAGTTCTAGTATTAACATTATAAATATCGCTATTTTAAGGTAACCGATTGATATTTCTATGAGCAGATACAACACGTTTTCATAAACAAGTTTACATGACGCTGAAAATCTAATACACAGTAAGTTGGTTAGGTAGTTAAAAGTAACGGTAACATCACTCACAGATAATTATTATGATATCGTCTGCGATCAAAATGAAAAACATAATACTTCTACTTTCATTTTATTATACTTATTACTAAAAACCTAAAGCTCTTAGATATAATATTTTGTGAGTAAACCGCCTTCAGGGTTTTTTGTTGTAGTGTACCCACTCGTTTTTATCCACGGCTTATATCCTGAGACCGTTTACTTTGCCCCTTAAGATTGTGTTTTTATACAGTTCGCCACATAAATACAACCCTTGACACTCTAGTTTATTTTATCATGAATTCAGTGAAATTGAATTCTACTCTATGTTCCATAAAGTGAGTGCATAAAAGCTACTTGGGAGCTATACTGGAGTGTTTACGAAATTACTTTTCGTGATTGCTTTTTGATAAATACGATCAACGGAATTGAGATCTCTCTAGCAAATTGCTCAAAGCCGTTTACGACAGTCGTTCATTAGCAATATTGATTTCGACTATCCTATACAAAAACCAACTACTTTATAATTACCTACTTATATATTTAATAAATTCAATATTTATATCTTTACTAACAAAATAATCACCACAATAATAAACAAATCTACGCCTCAGAACGAATGTTTGTACGATCTGCTGATATTTGTTCCGGATGTTTTCAATGTTATGTATTACTAGCGACCGGCCCAGCTTCGCACGGTTTTATTATATGTATAAACCTTCCTCTTGAATCACTCTATCTATTAAAAAACCGCATAAAAATCCGTTGCGTAGTTTTAAAGATTTAAGCATACAAAGGGACATAGGGATATAGGGACAGAGAAAGCGACTTTATTTTATACTATGTAGTGAAGTATACCAGTTATCACGTACCCATAACACGAGCATTGCTTAGCTAGGGACTATGCTAGATGTGCATTGGCCAGACACAGTATACATGCTTTTTTCGCATATGTAAAGATAAATCGCTTTCAAAACTGAGTTGAAAATAATCCCAAACAGTTAGTTTCATGTTGCGAACTTCATGACCAATAGCATAGTAAGTTCATTAACCATTAATTGCAATCGATAGACCGGTTTCAAAAGAACTTGGGAACAATAGAACCGAAGACAAACGATGTCGAATAAGTTTCAGAGCAAAGTAGGAAATCTACCGAGCGAAATGCAATTATTCTTATACATGACGGTCTTTAGTGTCTTTGAAATTTATCCTCTTATTTCTAACAAGCTGAATCTGCTTTCATTTTAGAGAGAAATATAATTACTAAAATATTAATATCCTAAGTTACCCGTTATATAACATGTCATGTTTTCTGCCTGTGAGAGCCGTCAAAATCAGTCCGGCCATTTCGGAGATTAGTTCAAAGAAACAAACGGAAAAAAATGATACCTATTTGATATTTTATTTTATACGTGTTTACTTTCAAAAGCCCTTATATGTAAGTACCTAAGTGGAAAGCTTTTTTTTGAAATACCAAACAAGGAACTTTATTCTATTTATTTACATAGATGATTTTCACCTAAAATAGTTACTATGCAGTGTTTTCTCACTCGTTTTCTCCCTTAGGGTATCTGATTTTTATGTAAGTACTTAGTTCGAGCTTTTTTTACTACGGGCATCATACTTCTTTGGTTCATTTCAAATTATGGTCTTATTATATAGGAATAACTATAGAAACAACTATGATGATCTATTAAAATAAAACAAAAGGTTTTGCCTGCAATTTTATTTCGCTTTATATTTTTCTACGTCTCTAAGTAAGTTTTATTATGTTGATAGAGATTTCCAACTCACCTAATAGGTTTCTACCTTTCACGAATAGGAATATAGGTAATTGTTTCCCAAACGAATGAAAAACATTGTTTCGTGGAACTGAAATATAGCGAAAAAATGTCTAGTCCAAAGTAAGATTTCGATTGAACCGTGTCCCTCTGGGGAAGACAGGGCTTTATCAAACTTGTTTTATTTTTCGAGGAAATTCTCTAAAACGATTCTTTTCAATACCGGACGAAATGGAGAGATTACAAAACGGGGCATAGGAATTAAGTTATTGAATATCGAAAGGGTATTTTTATTACAAAACATTTTTAAAGGTCATCAGTCTGTTGTTTAATTACATTTATTCAAATTTTAAGAAATCTTATAAAATCAATTTGTTTTGTTTCGCCTATTTTGAAATTCAAAAAACACAGTCTTATAGTATCTATCTATCTATAGTATCTTTATAAAAATACAATAAAAAAATAAAAACCAATTAAAACTTGTATTTGAAATTCAAACAGTTGAGCTAACTGCAGACAGTTGCAAACAGTCTAGTGTGAGTAAGACACATCAAATAGCTTATGAGACAAAATAAAAGGAAAGGAAAAAATAAAGTGAAATTATTCAAAGATCAATAGACCGCAAAAACCTTATAGTTACAAGTTGCAATTATGCAATTGCATTTATTACGCTCCAAGTGTTATTCAAAATTCGCTAAACCGCTAACATTAACCGCTAAAATTCGCTAAGGTTTATGTTTATAACCAGATAAAAGTTTAACTGATTATTTTTAGCGACTCTACCAAATTTACCATTTCGGTATTTAATCAAAATCGATTTACCTAAATGGATCTGCAACCATTTTTGTTTATCCATTGTCAACTCGAGTAGGTCTAAGATATCATACCATATAATTATGATCGTGTTCTAACTCTCCTAAAGCAATCACTGCTAGTAAATGGTAATGGTGTATTAATTCGCCACGTGTAGTATAGCGTACTGAAAATTAAAAAAAGGGATTTTATTTTCGGCTATACTGCCACGCGATGGTACCATTGTCTTAGTGCCGCACTATGTATAATATAAATGGCAATGGCTATAGAAGAATGGATTGTATGAAACCTTTTGAAAAACACCATCCAATGGCCAAGGGTTTTTCATAAGAACCATTATGACAATCAACGACATGACCGTGACAATCAAAGCTATTGCTAGGTATCTAGTGGTCCATGGTACAGACCTTTCTTACATCAAACCGTAACATCCATTGTGAATCCAAACCCGTCTTCGTCGATAGCTTATCGCATCACGCCCACAATACATCATTCCAACAATGACGTCGCCAGCCAGTCTCTTGCGAAGTCTCGTTAAAACAATCGTAATTAAGTCCCTCATTTATTACTTGCTACTTGACGTTAATATACGTGATATAATACGCTACATGACAATAACAAGCGATTTCTAAGCGCGATTGTGCTTTATTCGTGCCGTTGTTGTTCTGAATGAAGCAGCGTAGTACGCAAGTTTTATTGAATGAATCACTACATAGTATAAAACAAGTCAAGGCTTAGATATTTAAAACTACGCAACGGATTTTGATGCGGTTTGAGTGAATCAAGAGGAAGCTTTATATTTATTACACCCGTGCGTGAAGCCGACGCGGAGGACTAGAAAACTATATTATAGGTAGATCCAGTAAAATGTTAAAAGGAAATCACTGTATATATTAACATGTAAGTTTTTTGTGAAATTATAGTAACCAACACAACTCACTCACCCTAGGAAATATAAATGATTATTTCTGCACAATCCACAAAGCATCAGCTAGCCAAAAGCTAAGCAAAACTTGTTATGGGTACTAGATAATTAATATACCTACATGATACAATACATTACATTTAGATACTTTTTATTGAAGATAGAACACCCAGAACCCTGAAAAAAAATTTGCAGATCGTGAAAACATTTGTCCCAAGGTGGGAATCGCACCCGCAACTTCTGCGTCGCAGGCGGACCTTCGCCGCCCGCGCTACAGAGGTCGTAGATTTAATAAGCTTTGTGTGTAGCCTACCTACATGAAGCAAGAACAATGGCCCTTGTCAAAAACATTATCTAAATGACATTCTTTGATAAAAAAGAGGAAATTATCAACTGCTGAACCTTTTTCCCCAACATGTAATCAGTGGCTTATCGCCAAGTAAGTCCACGAAATTACCGCTCGCTAAATTACATTTTCATAGACATTGATTGATTTCTTTTTGTACAACAATAAAAACATTTTATGAAAGCAAAAAAGATACCCGAGCTCCATAAATAGGTACATAAGTGATCTAAGTAGAAAATTATATTGGAAATTTATAACGAGATAATTGTTTCTGGAGAATATTGTTTTAATCTATCAAAAACAACATGCTTTATCCCATCAATATCAGAGGCAATGAAACATCAGCATAAGATATTAAGATAAACAGACAAATCGTCGAACAAGTTTATGTTAATTCCATAAAGGGCCGGCCGAGATAAAGTCCTGGGGGATTAGAGTGTCGTAACTGGGATTAGAACGGACACTCTTGACACTATCGGCCGCAATATTACGCGGATTACTACGGATTAACGTTACCATTACCCATTGCATGCTCCCGCTAATTAATATTCAGTCAAGCAAACTTCGCCCCAATCGAACATGCTCTCGGAACTTTAGAAATTCCGATGAATTGTGTTCCACGATTAGACAGATTGCACACGATCTATTTCCTCCCCCTATCGATTCACAATCTCTTGGATGCGACTTATCCTAAAATGGAACTTTGAAATCCACTTGTCTCGTTTTTTCTGAAGAAAATAAAAATATAATAAAATATGCGCATTTTAACGATACTTTGACAGAAAGCCGCCAAGAATGAGGCGAGCCAGAGAGGCGCTCGCGACTTTCGGCACTGAATTATTCATTTAATCCTTTCAATATCGTCGTTTCAAGGTATTCTCGTAGAACGAGTTTAGCTTTTTTAAGTTTCAGTTTGCATTGCATTGCATTACGGATATGGTGGCAGCCGTTTTGAGAAGGAAAACTTTCAATCTTCCATTTTTTCATTCGCTTAAAGCACAGAAAGAAACTTATCACGCTACGCTTCCGAGATTTTCAAACTCTGACAGCATGAAAGAGGAACTGGCAAAGTTAAAAATAATAAATCAAGTGACACAGCATGTTTAACTTGTACTTATTATCAGTAAAAGGTTTTTGTGCTTCCAAGCCCGTCGCTTCGAAGCGGCAACTCGGGCTGACATCGACTCAACTGTTCCAGACTAAATGCTCTAGAGATATTTAAATCTAGCAGAAGTTTTTCTTTGACTGCGAACAATTTGAAAAGTATCTCAGACAGTCTCGGAGAGGGAAAGTTTTAAAATGTAATTGACGTTATTAATGTTGATCTTTAACTTGTGTTCAGTTCTTACTGACGTTCCATTTAATTAACTGATAATTGAGAAAGTTTCATCTGGAAATCAGCATGACATTGCATTGCATACAATGCATAACCATTCAGTTTTGTTTATGCGGTTCCAGTACAGTTTAAATGGCATCAATTTGCCAACGTAGCGCCGCGTACAAGTTGTAACAGTCAGTCACGGTTGCCAAGAACAACAACGCAAGACAAGGATACAGCCGGCCAAGTCGGGTGCGTGGCGGAAATGTACGTCTCGCGGGACACATCTACGAAACTGTGGGATCGCGTCGATATCGTTAAGGGGAAAAAACAACCGCGGAGCGAGGTGATGTCACAGACTCGCGTAGTCAGCGAGAAACGGAGTAACCCATTTTAAACTAGAATGAATTGCACGTCGTGGATTGCAGGTTCCCTGGAATTCTGCCCACTGACAATAGTCGACACACGGGTTTTTTATTCTGAGAGTAATCCCATCTGGATTGCTCGAGGCAGCTTTAAAAAGGAAACAGAATTTGCTGTGACGCATTTCCGAGAAAATCTAGATTCTAGATAGATTACGACACAAATTTCATTGGGTCTTTTGAATCTGTTCCAGGGTTTTGACTAACCATAAAGTTAGTAGACAGAGCACAAAAAATATTGTTGACAACAACTGTTTAATTCCATAATCGAATCCCGAGTGGGTAAAATTCATTGAGGCTGCTATGTAGAACCATCTTGTAAGCAAAAAGTGTATGTAAAAACTTTAAGATACAAAACGATGCAAACCAACTTGGTAACCCAATCCTGGCATCTGTGAGTCAGTCGCAACGACGGCAGACGCCCGGTAACTGGGCACAAACTACCGCACCAATATTGACTTTTACTCCTTGAAACTTCCTCATTCTGTCTCTAATTAATATTTTTTATCCTACTGATTACGAGTTCGATTGGTATGATCGGTTTCGGTAAACGAACGGGATTAAACGGGTGTGGGAGGAATGTTGAGAATAGTTCGTTCGTCTATTTGTAGAGAGCGGCGCGGTTGGCTTAGTTGCTACTTTAAGCTTTGGAACTATGTACTTCGCTTGAACTTTGATTAAGAAATGCTAAGGATACTTAAACAAATAAGAGTTGAGTCGCTGTAAGTAATTTACAATTATCAAATGTTGTATGAAATTTACAGACAGGATTATACAAATCAAATCACTTATTCGCAGGAATTTGGGTACAGAAGCTCTTAAGATTTGGGTAACTCCAATAAATTCTGCCTATTCAAAGCATATTTAAACAATACTTAACACTTATATGCTACGAACTCGTCGTAGCTATAGAAAGAGTTCTCAACAAGCCAGCTCTTTTGAATCCAGGCAGATTGTGGGCTTCTATAACGGAATTGAGAAGCCGGTTACACGTCATTGTAAAAAAAAAGTTGGTGATAAGCAACATTTGTCACAAAGTAAACTTTGATTTGCCCGCATACTGTGTCTGTATAGTTAAGTACAAACAGACACTGTGTAGACGTGAGGGGGCCCCAAAAACTGGCTCAAGACCAAGACAAACGGAAGCGTGGACACTGCCCCGTTACTCCAACCCCTCCTTTATTGGACTTAAGTTATGCATTGAACTCGCTACTTTTTACTTGGAAACTTTGAGTTTTTAACTATTCTTGACTCCCGCAAGTAAGCCAAATGCTCGCGAACAATAGGAGGAAACTGACAATCTTTGCCATTTAATTTTAAAATCTTGGGTAAAAGACCGTCTAGTAAAGAAAGGCGAAATGGGGTTTATAAATTTGATCCTTTTAGTGAAGAAAATAGTTATCTCTTTCAATGTAAGTTCTTTTCATAGAACCATTGATCTGTGAAATATTAGAATAATCGACGTATGTTTCTAAAGTTTCACAGTTCAATGGTTGATGATAAGGCTTGTTGGTTTTCGCCGTAAAAAAGGGAATTTTAATTATATATATGGGAAAAAAATTGATTCGTTTGAATCAAAACTTGTCTACGGACGAGTTGTTCTCTACTCATTAAGATTAGATTACATTATCATCATCAACCTATAGTCTGCTGGACAAAGGCCAACTGAGCGACATAGGATCCTGTTTTCAGCTTTCCACATCCAGGATCTGCCTGCAGTCTTTCGCAGATGATCATCCCACCTGGCCGGAGGGCGTTCTACATTACGTATGCCAAGTCGCGGTCACCACTCAAGAACACGTTCACCTTAACGGTTGCCGTTTCATCGTGATATATCGAGCTGTCGATGTCGATAACTTTATTTCTCTGTCGGATGTTTTAGTTAAGAATCCTATCCTTTAGAGAAACTTTGAGCATAGCTCTTTCCATAGCTCGCTAAGCGACTTCGAACTGGTGGACCAGACCTACCGTGAGTATCCACGTCTCAGTTTCGTAGGTCATTACGGGTAGGACGTATTATATATAGATGTGATGGAAAACTTTCGTTTTCAAACATTGCGGTATGGACGACGATAAGACTCGACGACTAAAAGTGAAAAGGATGACTCATTCTCGGGCGAGTTTTCGTAGGGACGGGAACTAAAAACTAACCTAACTACTGACTAACTTAACCCAAAAAACCCTACCTAATTAGGTACCTATTACTTCCAATAATTTACTCCTCATATTACAGAAATAAATACATTTTGCAGTAAGTATAACTAAAAGTATTTCGTATTTCGTATCTCGACAACAATCACCTGAATAGTCCACTTGATTGATCTGGAATCGGTGTCCGGCTTTGGCCAATAGAGATCCTTTTGCCAATTGGATCGGTTGGTGGGGCTGGATTACCGCTAGTGGATTTCGAATAAACTCTTCCTGATAAATGAAAGAGGCTTGACAGAAATAGCTTGTCATAAGTAGTACCTAAGTGAGTAGTTGACCAAACCACCGAAATTGGGTGAGAATCCAATTCGATTCCTGTGTTTATTAACAACGAAAATTACAATCAAGGAACAGAAAAAATTAAAACTATATCACACGGTGCCAAGGCATTTTTGAAGTACTGCATCATACATAGACATTATATCTTGATTTGAGTTATCTATATTGTTTGTAGTTATTAGTTAAATTAAATTTATTGTCTATTTCTACGATTGTAATGTTTATCTGTTGTATTTTGTATGTGTGTGTGTGAAGTCCAAATCAAATAATTATCTATCTTATATATCTAACTAGTATATACAATTGAAACCATTGAGCTAACTGCAGACGGTTGCAAATAGAGTAAAGATCTTTTTTTTAATTTCACATTTCCTACCTGTAAAGACATGGATGTTTTAACAAATTGATATGGATCAGTTGAGCTACCTCTTATTTGCAACAGTGCGCAGTTAGCTCAACTGTTTCAGTTATAAATAATTCTTCTAGGTTCTTGTTATGTTCTAGAATAAACTAGATTAATAATAATCAAGAGAGGCGCAAATATGCAGGTCTCGACAGAACCTACGCATTTGCTCCCCTTGGATTCGAGACCCTAGGTCCGTGGGGTACCGAGGCTCTCCGGGTTTTTAAAAAATTATCTGAGCGTCTGGTCGATGCGACGCGTGACCTGAGAGCTGGTGAATATCTGGCTCAGCGCATCAGCATTGCCATACAGCGTGGTAATGCAGCCAGTGTCTTGGGGACGCTTCCGACTGGTATTGACATGGATCAAATGAGCTACCTTTAGACTGTTTGCAACCGTCTGCATAAAATAAATTTATATTCAAAAACTTGTAGAATTGATATACAACAAGAGGTACAATAAAGTATTATATAAAATAATCAAACTTGGTTTATTTTTTACCCATAATACCCACACTTTGAAGTTTGAAATACCGAGAACTTTTAGATATAATTTGTTATAAAAGGGTATTTTTGTTTAAATTAACGGCTTCAAAGTTTTCGGAATTTTACTTTTTTCATTGCCTAAAAATTTTTGTTGGTTTACGTTTAATTAATTTTACTTTTACTTAATTTTTCTATCCCGCCGTAGTAATTATCCAGTTAACATGGCCGCTGACTCTACCAGCCTGTAATTATGTTGACCCATTTCCCATTATCATGAACTAGGTATAATTAAAATTAATTTTCCGAACTTCATAGATCGGATGTTACGGTGTTGAGGTCTAAACTTCATAACTCGGACCACGAAACCGCAACATGTGAACTACTTACGTGTGCCTACGCTAAAATATTAATACTACTTTGAATATTCCGTACGTATTAACAAGGTAGAAAGAAAACTTTATTAATAACGAAAATTACAAGCAAGGAATAGAAAAATTACAACTAGTATTTACAATTGAAACCATTGAGCTAACTGCAGACGGTTGCAAACAGTCTAAAGGTAGCTCAATTGATCCATGTCAATACCAGTCGGAAGCGTCCCCAAGACACTGGCTGCATTACCACGCTGTATGGCAATGCTGATGCGCTGAGCCAGATATTCACCAGCTCTCGGGTCACGCGTCGCATCGACCAGACGCTCAGATATTTTTTTAAAAATCCGTAGAGCCTCGGTACCCCACGGACCTAGGGTCTCGAATCCAAGGGGAGCAAATGCTTAGGTTCTATCGAGACCTGCATATTTGCGCCTCTTGAGATCCTCAGCCAGATCTGCCGCCGCACCAAAGAAAATCACACTTCGACATGCTAAATGATGTTGAGGTTAAATGATATTGAGGTTAAATGATGTTGTGTGCATTTTCTAGCATTATTTATTAATTTATTAAAACCAGAGCAAGCAGGCAACGCAGGGGCAGTACATTTGTTTCAAAGTAACATCCACGTGCTTTTCTCGAGGACCGTAAGATACAAATTACAAAATGTTTATTATCATTGTCATAAATTACTATACACAAAGTGCTATGTTCGAGACCTCCTTTTAAGTATTAAGAAAACTTGTATTAGAAGGTAACGCTGATCTTTAACATAGGTGCACGTACATAAAGAATACAAATTTGTTTCTAAAAAACAATTCACTGATCTAACTGAATTATGAATAAAAACATTTTGACGTTTGTTGTGGGCAGGTTTCAGTTAAATTTATTCTATCTAACGTAAGTTCATGATATTGTGTATCGTATGTAGAGTCCATCTTATATTCATACTTAGGCTGTTAAAATAGAGTTCCGACTTAAGACTTGAATATTTTCCCGTGTTCTGTTTATCTCGAAGACACAGTGTGGAAACTTAAGTTGTAATTTCAAAACAGCTTAGCGAAACTCGTCGTGTAAGTTGCTTTAGTTGATTACTTCTGTAATAAAATGCTGCACGGCACACACATTGCTTAGTTGGTATACTCACGGGAAAAACATTCACCTACTTTTCTAGTAAACTACAAAGCGTATAATATATCCCTTACCTTGGTTCCATAAAACTTTTTATGCCGTCAAAATAAATAAAAAGAGATCATACGCAAAACTCTACATGTCACATTAAATCCTATAACAAATCGAAAAAGTTGCTGATAGCATAGGAGTTCAATTCTAGCGAATGTTCACGAGAATTCTGTCACTGCTACTGGAGAAAACTTAACAAATGACACCTTGTAAAAGTTTTATAAGCCATGAATAATTCATTCTCTTTCGACGACAGTTATTGAAAACGTTACAGGACTTTCTCTTTTGTTATTTGCTCGAAGATTACTGTTCTTCTCCCTTTGAATATCTTGGAGTGATTTACTTAATGGTTAGGTAACGACATCGGTTCTCAATACGTTTTCCTCTGAGTAAAACTTGTTGAGATTGGTTTTGTGTTTGTTTTGGAACTTGTGGTATACCTCATTATTTTAGCGGTATTATTACGTCAAAGGAACTTAGGATAAATGAATAAGTTAAATAGCAGTTTGTTTTAAAAGTTATGTTGACTTGTGCTTTTCCTATTTCTCGAAATCACAACACAAATATTAGTTAAATTCGAATAAACTAGATAATAAATTATTTTGAAATTAATTTAAATACCATCCATAGACTAGAGATAAACTATTTATTATCTTTGGTTATCACCAACATTATGACGTAGACCATATCGGTCATAGTTACTACGTCATCGTTAGGTACTTATCATTTTATAAATGCGATAGTTTGTATGGATGTATGGATGGTTGTTCCTCTTTCACACCAGAGCTGTGCAATTACGCTAAAACCGCCCATCCAAATTGATATTCTTGAGCCATTTCAATGGCCATCGCTCGCGTTTTTTCCAAAGGGCTTTCATATGTCCATTTTGGATGGGTGGTTTTAGCGTAATCGCACAGCTGAACTTCTTTACGGATCGGGCTGAAATTTGGAATAAACGTAGTTCGCCTTGCCCTTTAGAATCTCAGCACACATAAACTACTTTTCATCCCTTAAATCAGTTCTCATGGGATAGAATAGCCTTGAGACGTTTCTATAGAAACAACGCGTCCGATGTCGTAGGAAGATGCTAGTATGTTTATGAGTTCTAAAGAACTTATAAAACTATTTAACTATGAAAGTGCAGCCTAAGCTATTGATGGCTGTAAGATACAATATAATTAATCTATAGACATTTCCGAAACTCAAAATCTTAAAGAATGTTGGGTAAAATTCAATAGAAGATGCCAAATTAAGGTGAGCTCTTTTGATGAACGTTTTCAGCCCGGTTCATTGCGCAATTTTTAACCGAACCGTGAACACAGAACATTTTAAAATTTCATCTGCTATGCGCTCGTGTTAAACGTAATTTTATAGAAGGGCTTGTAAAGAAACTCTGATTTTAAACGTTTTATTCAAAGAAAAAATAATTTAAATATTGTTTACAAAAAAATAATTATGGAAAACAAAATTTTTTTTTGATGAAAAATTACTTGAGCTCTCATGTGTTTTTGGCTAGAAAAAAGCCAACAAGACCTGTGTTAGTTTGATAACGAATTGATAAAATTGCATTGCACAATTTGAAAGCTGTCTGAAACACGCTTGTCAAACACAGGTAGAAAAACTGGGCGCATATCAGGAAAAATTGAATAAACAGGATCGAGAAAGTATTTTCGTGAAATTGTAATGTTTTTTTAACAAAATGGCTTATGATGCGTATCAGATTTTGACATGCAAAACTTAACATAAACGTTTAAATATAGAGTTGAGTATTTAAGAAAAGAGTTTTAACAAGAGATGTATAACAATAGAAAGTATTCCTTCGGGTCTATTGTTGCACCTTCAATATCGTTGAACGTTCCCATAATATGTGCCCCCACGAACTGCAATGTGTATTTATCCAGCATTATAAATTTATTTATCTTTTAGCTGCGTTCCGCGGCTTCACTCGCAGATGAAAAGTAGCCTACTCGTATGTTTTATTCCAGGCCTACAACTACATCTATTCATAACTTCAGCCCAATATGTTCCGTAGTTTTGGCGTGAAAAGGTAACAACCTACTATCCAAACTTACGCATTTATTGTACTTTACCTAATATTAGTGAACTGACAAGTCTGGTAATAATAATATCTATATGCTGGTAAGGTTCAGGTTGAACAGTGTGTCGTTATGAGTTAGGTGTATTCGGCACTAGTGAAAAATAATGCTATTATAATTTATTCGTTAGAAAAATGGTGTTGCCCGTTGTCCACGCATCAATACAAATAAAATAACAAAGCCGACAAAAGAATTGCGCGTCCAATATTTAAAAAAAAATCATTTGTTTTACCCCAGTTCATTTAGACTACTTTGCATTCCATACAAAGTAATAATCACGTTACTACGAACGAACGAGCTACGGCATTGCATTCGTTATACAACCAATAAATTCTGTATACGAAAATGTTTTATTTATAGCGCATTCATTATTTCTACAGAAGTGCATACAATTCTCCAAATTGGTTTATGAATTCTTTTTACCGTAGGCACATGATAATGAAGAGTCGTTGCTTCATAATTATAACCAGCGTCCCTCGTGACTAATTTCTATAATAATTTCTATGAATCCATCAACAATAGCGACAAGCATAATATAAAATAAAACATTACTTCAATTACTTTTTATTCAAAATAGCCTGTGTCACTCGTAACTTCGGGATAGTGTAAATATTTTACGGATCTACATCACCACATTTAGGTATTTTAAGGCATTTAAAAGTCAAGTTGGAACAAAAAACTCAAATAAAAATAAGAATATTATAATTTATAAACAACTTAGAAGTATTTGTGTGTTTGATTGTTTTGTTATATTTAGCAAAATAAGATTTTTGGAGGTAGTAGGAGTTGAGAAAGACTGCATGGAGAGTCTAGGCTATCTCTGGCACAGGGCAGAGATAGCGCCTAGACGAGAGCTATGTCGCACATTATGGATGCTTAAGTCCAGCAGCGGACGACCATTATGACGACCTACCTACATCTGAAACAAATAAGTCGTCAAATGTATTTTTCTAAAATCCAAACATAAAAATAATTTCATAAAATTATCTCTAAATAAAAATATATATAATGTCAATTTAACAATGAATATTATAAATATCAGTCTCGAATTTAGATAGGTAATTCGAATATATGGGAATGGTTAGGGGCGGGATATTCATCGACTAATTCTCTGACAAATCTAACTTACAAATATACTAATAAGAATAGTAAAGTAATATATAATAACAAGTAAAAAATAAATCAATTACAATCAGATCTTGCTAATTATTTTAAGGCAGTCTCAGGCTTACTTGTTAAAGCACAGAACTTCTATTTTGTTTATATTCTGCCGTACGATGAAATATTCATGTCACATTTGCACGCAGATCCGGACGATCAGTCATGTGTGAAATAATGCAAACACGATAAAGTTATGACTGGTTTAGAGGCTTAGATAGGATTGGTGTCACTACATATATTTTACTAATATTCGCGATTTTTCGCCTACCGACCCAACCGCTCGTGAAAAACTATGCGAGATAGGTATGTTTCATTTTGTTTAGAGCGCACCGTAAAAATTCACAGAATTTTTATATTTTGCTCCCGTGATGTTACCTGAATAGTTGAATTACATTTTTATGTATTTTTGATCATTTTTGATTCAGATTTTTAGATTAAAGATTTCATTCGTAGCGTAAATTTGGTGGTATGGTGGAATTGTCACTCTTTTCGAGCAGTAGTGGATTTAATTAATAATCTCAGAGATTTTTAAATGAAATATTGTTTTGCAGTTGAAACAATAACAAAAAACTAATTACTTAGATATTTAGGAATTTGGTTTAATTGTAAAGACTTGCCTTTACAATTAAACCAAATTCCTAAATATCTAAGCCTTCACCAGAAAGCAGGTACCCAGAATGCTGGCAGCATTGCCACGTTGAATGGCAATGCTAATTCGTTAACCGAAATACTGATCCGATTTGTTTTAAATTTGATAGTTAAGTGTACAGATAATACTTATCTTGTGAAATGTGGTGGTAACTGAGTGAGGTCAAATTCGTCAAGGGGTTTGGAGATAAGGGTCGAAATTAAATGAAGTGGGGTTTTTAAGAGAGGTGTATTTGAGGTATATATTCCAAAGTGTTTCATTTTTCGTGCGTGTGTATAGTTAGTTTTAATTTTATGTATGACCGACATATAATTATGCTGAATTATGAATTATATTATAGAATTATGTAGACATATACATATGCTCTGTGGAGTACACTCCAAAAATTGAAATTTTAATTATTTGGAGAAGGGATGTACGAAATAGCCAAGAGTCGTCACTCACTCCAACCTTATTTGATCTACATAAAATCACACTAAAATTAAAAGGCGATTGTTTGGATAGATGGATGGATAGATGTTTGATACCTTAAAATAAAAAATTATATGAAACTTAATAAGTAATCATATAATTAAGGACTAAGTCATTTTGAATTCCTTTTTAGTTTTTTTTTGTAGTTTGCTTGATTCCTGAGAAAGCGTCACCCGTAACTCGACGGCTCGTCTGGTCCTTCAGCCATCAGCTTATACCCTCCTCTCTTTGTACAATCTCTAGATTTGTAATAAACCGAAGTTACTCAGTATTCCGTAAAGATCGTGGAACCTTATGTCATGTACGACCGTACGACCGCAGCCTTTACGACCTCTGATGAAATCTTTCGAGTACATTTTCGGAGACCCTAAAAAACGAATTGAAGAATACGATTATATATATATTACGGTAAGAAATGTCTGTTCTTTTAGACATCAGTTTATTATGTGAATAAAACCCGCCAAAGTAATAAAGTTTTGCTCAGAATAGAGCATAATCCTTATAAATGAATTCAAGATTATCTAGAACATATTCCGTTTAGTTTTAACTATATAATTTCTTAATCTACGTTTTTTAAGTCAATTATCTTGTAAAATTTCAATTTGTACCTCCACAACAAAACATCTACTGCTGGACGTGCATCCCTAAACGGGTTTTGTCATAATCATAACCACTCAACCACCACCACCACTTGGCAGACGGATTGGATAGAGAATAGGCTAGTTTTCCAAAACAGTTTATTAAGTCCGTCAGCTAGACTAAAAAAAATATTGGATGTGCTTTTTTATTTTTCTTTTTCAATCATATAAAAAATTATGAAGATAAAGTTCCGCACTTTTAGCGGCTAGTGACGACGTCACAAGCCCTTGTACTATATCTTAATTTTGACGTACTTACCTAGTTGTTATCTGGATGAGATAATTCTTCACGTAATGTATTAGAAAATATCAAGTTTCTGGGTATTTTATTCTTTATAAAATATTGTCACAGCAAAGGCATGTCGGGCAGAAGTCAACCGGAGTAAGTTTCCTTTTCGGAAACATGAGACGTGATCCTTTTGGCTGTAATCCAGATCTTGTACCGTCGAGTGCGCATTTATTTTTAACGAAATAATCTTATTAAATACTTTGCAAATTCTCATGTTTTCTGTCAAAGCAGCAAGGATGCTCTCTTTGCGAGTGCCTAATGTTGTTCAACAGAAAACTGAATAATATCTCGATTTCGTTAATGCAGCTCTACTTGAGACTTATAGGTAGGTCTTCATCTTCATACTTTCATTACTATATTCATATATGGGCAATTGTGTGCGCTTCTATAATAAGCTTCCATCTGAAGTACTATTCGTAGATTTAAATTAAAGTTCTTGATTACTCAATACTTACTGACCTACTACTTAGTCTAAGGTAATCCCCGGTACATCTCGAATTTAATTTCGACAGATTTTGACAAAAAATCGTGATGTCAGCAGGTTTATAATGAAGAACCCTAATCACATGTTCATTGTTTTTTAAACATTTCCTTAACAAAAACGTGCTCTATTCAGCTATTCATTAATTAATTCAAAAATCGCTATATTTATCAAAAATTCTAGTTTTTTCACGAAGCCACGACTGCCGTAACTACAGTAGGTAGTTATATTATGACAACTGCCAAATTCGTAACGCATGGTTTCAAATTCTTAGCAAGTGACGCCCACTTACTGTAGTATGTTGAATAGTTATACATGACTCATACTGCGCATTTGCGTACCTACCTTATATGTATAAAGAACCTAATATACAACTATCCGCTAAAGGCACAGTTCAAGTTTTTATAATATTTTTAACTACTTTCGTTATCGATTGTAGATTGTGAAAACTCATGGTAGACCTACAGACATGCAAGGCTTTAAACACTAAGAAATGTTAGGTAGAGTGAGTGGGGGGAAGATGAAAAAAGGGGTAAGACAAAAAGTCTTCAATAAGACAAGATTTATAGTAATTATGACTGTGCTGGCAACAGCGTTAGGGCCACCAATTTGTTACTTATCACAACTCAGTCAGCGGTTGCGGCTGAGAACGCCTGGTTGTGTGTAAAGTGCAATTTTCTAAGACAGTGTCTTTTTCAGGATTCACAAAAGTGATTTCATCTTGCCCCGTGTCTTGTAAATTAAATTGCAAGGCAGGTACGAGTGTTTCATTGAAACATTTGCCTATTATTTTTTGTACATATTTATGTAATTACTTCTAAATCTCTCTATTTCTCGTATTTTAGAATTTATTTCAACTTTTCATCTTTCCCCATTTACATTTAACGGGGTAAGACAAACATATCAATGTTTTAATTGATTGACCAGATGTTCTCAAACTGTATCTTTGTGTAAGTTTCAGGAAGAAAATAAGAAATAAGAAAACAATTGCTGAAAGTAGTAAAACAAAAAATAACAAGAATGCTAAGAAATGTGAAATAAAAAAAGAATCCAATAGAAAAAGAAAATACTTTAAAAAGTACAAAAGAAAAAAATTAAGAATTATTTATGGTGATGAAAAAGAATATTCATATAGGTTTCATGTGAAATAAAAAAGTTTTCAGTTTTTATTTCATTTTTCATTAATAGATAATTTTTTTTTTCTTCAGTCAAAACATGTGCAAATTGGCTCCAAAGTTTGAGAATCTCTTCTTCAATCTTCCCCCAGTGGGGTAAGTTCGGAATATATATATTTTTTAAATTTGTTATATCTTTGTTAAAAATAGGTATTTTGGCACTACAGTCAGTTACAACTTTTTAAATTACTTAACACTATAGACTAAGGACCATAAACTTTGCCTAAGACCTGCCTAAGACACGTTTTAACGATTTTAGATTTTTATTCGATCTTACCCCGTCACCTTTTCATCTTCCCCCTGTTTCAATTAAGTAAAAATAATATTTTTAATTACAGTTTTCTACTTTTTGGACAGCTTTATCAGGCTGTTATTGACATATTATAAAAATCTAGTCTTTACCCTTTAATTATGTCCAATTTACTTTTAGCTAAAGTTAATATCTATTCTTCTACATGGATTCAAAAACAACACTGACCATCTCATCAAAAAACCGTTCGATCTTGCCCCCACTCACTCTACGGCAAGAAGTTAGGCCTTAAAGGGCCTTAGAATTAGTATTTACCATCTAGTCTATTGTTATGATTCCTGAAATAAATAATATTATTATATTATTATACTTTATTTATTTTAATACTCTATTATTATATTATTATTATTAATATGCGAACAATGCAAACATATTTGTCGTAAACATATTTGTGAAAACAAACAAGCTAATTAAATAAAGCAAACTACCCAACGTACTCGGGTTATGTTTGATGTTACATCTGCAAACTCTTTTACAATGCCTCAGAGAACATTATTGTTTGAAGCAATTTAATTTAATTATACATATGTATTACTTCACTTTTTGCGATAACAAGGCTTGTTAAACAGCTCTAGTTTCACTCTTATTCACTAGATATAAGGATGAATTTCGATATTAAAGTTTGTAGTTGACGATGTTTCGATAGAAGATCAGCGATGCGAGTACACAAGCTATGATTTCCGCATCCATTAACAATGGTAACAACATAAAGGAGGATCCTTGATGGTAAGAGCCAGGATATTTATTATAATTACCACGGAGGTGAAATAATTACCATACAACCTCATTGCATGTTACTGAAACTCTTTTTATTTTTTTAACTTACTACGCGATCAGAACACATTGTTATAAATATTTAGGTACGGGTATTTATCGGGATTTTAACTAACGCGATGAATACCCGTACCTAAATATTTATAATAACTCTTTGTAGGTAGGTAGGTAAGTAACTAATAAATAAATAATAATGCTGGACAATCCACACAGCACCATCTAGCCCCAAAGTATTCAAAGCTTGTGTTATGGGTACCTACTAGATAACTGATATATTTAATAAATTTTATATAGAGATAGATATTTTTATTATACATAAAAAAAACCCAGACCAAATTAGTCATTGAATATAATCATTCGTTCAAAGATCTTGTTACAAGATCCGTCAAGCCGATGTGACTCGAGCACCAAGTTTGAGTTTGGGAAGTTTCGAACTTTTGTCAATTATAATAAATACTAGCAGCGCCCACCGGGTTCACCCACGTGTAAATTGATGTAAATTGATGAAAAGTGGCCTTTGTTTTATTCCAGGCCTAAAACTATATAATACAAAATTTCGGCCTGGTCCTTTCAGTAGTTTTGGCGAGCAGAGAGAAAACTTCCATCCATCCATCCTTCCAAACTTTTGGATTTATAATATTAGTGTGTCTATAGGTTGGTACTATAATTAGAGATTTCGCTTTCTCGGCGCTCTCGAAACATCAAGATTAGTGGGTAACTCATTTCAATTTCTTTCAAAAATTATTAAACTTATAAACTTTTTAAAAGCACAAGCGAGGAAAGATTTTTTGTTATTTGTTTTAATTTTTTTTAGTTTGTGTATTATCAATTTACAATGAAAATTACAAGCAAGGAATAGAAAAATTACAACTAGTATTTACAATTGAAATCATTGAGCTAACTGCAGACGGTTGCAAACAGTCTAAAGGTAGCTCAATTGATCCATGTCAATACCAGTCGGAAGCGTCCCCAAGACAATTTACAATGAATCAATATCTGCCTATCGGTCTGTACGCATGTCATTTATGGTATTTTTTTTTGCTGAGATATTCAAAACAGAAAAAATACAGAAAAGGCGAGACCATTAAGGTAATCGTACCCGAAAGAAACCATAAATATAAAGATTTTAACAATAGAGGCCATTAGAAATGTTACCTAAATAGGTAATTATAGAGGTAAGTATAAGTGAATATAGTTTGCTTGTTGGTCATCTTAATCTCTAATTTATACATAGTATTAGTTAATTGAACTACTTAATTAGTAAAACACACAATGGATCATTTGTTCCTCACTATTCTTTAGAATGGTGAAGATTTAATTATCACAGTTAAAAGTGCACGAGTC
Organism: Eupithecia centaureata; assembly: GCA_944547425.1. Classification (NCBI taxonomy): domain Eukaryota; kingdom Metazoa; phylum Arthropoda; class Insecta; order Lepidoptera; family Geometridae; genus Eupithecia; species Eupithecia centaureata. The sequence goes on from OX155687.1 coordinate 8,906,936, forward strand.
ATTTAAACCCGTTTAGTTAATGAAACCTCCCCATTAGTTCGTTATAATTTAGCTTACTTACGTTAATTTCCTATAAATTAAGGAGCTGAAACACTTCGGATTATTCAACCACGAGCTTTGCTCTAGTAACTACTTTTAACTTTTAAGAGTTACGTATCAATTTAGACGAGTAAACTGATTTTCATAAGGTTAATAAGCAAATTATGTCTTGTTTCGAGAAAAGTTCCCTCGTAAACAATGCCGAGAACTTGAGCGAGATGAAAACTTGTAAAAGTTCGCTTGTAAAACCGGCTAGCTTGACGTGTGGCCGTTGTTCTATGCTGTACAGCGACTATAAACATTTGCTGGAGCATCTGTACTGGAGGCACGGCACGGAGAGTAGCTGGTGCGAATACTGCGGCCTCAAGCGGTGGCCGTATGCGGTCCACGTGTGCCACGTTCTACCGATAAACGAAGCTGAGTTTGAAGATGAAGACTCAAACATCTACTATTCCGAGCGAACAAGCGATTATTGTTTCTGTGGGAAATACGTCGAAGATTCGCCCATGATTGGCTGCGATGGGGCGCAGTGCGCTCTCCAGTGGTACCATTTTGAATGCGTGGGTGTCGTATCGCCACCAGATGGAAAATGGCTTTGTCCTAAATGTGATGAGCTTAAAAAAGCTAGGCGAAAAAACAAGGTAATTCTAGAGTGTTCAAAAATTATCTCTTACTATTTCTAACTAGCATAAAACTTCCTGAAACGAGGTAGGATAAAATCTTATCTCATTCAGGATTTCAGATTTGTTCGGTTTAAATATTAATTCAAAAGGTACCTTGGAAATGCATAACTTCTATTTGTGAGAATTTTAATACACACTTTATCCAAAGCTTCTCTTTTCCAGAGGAAAAACGTTGAAATGAACACTTGAGAAGATGAGAAAAATTATATGGCCTACTTATTAACGAGAAAATTAAACACGAGGTAAGTTGGACCGAGCACACTCAAAGAGCAAGCTTTTTGAAGAATCTGCTTATTTTTGCAAAGCGCATATTTATTGCTCACTCATCATGAATTTGTGGGTAAAGTTTACCAATGAATTTTAACTACATAGGGTTATGGTCCATTTCAAATAGGAAAAAATGGTAGCACTTTCTTCATCACACAATATACACGCTATATAAGTAAGCTAAGATGGAAATTAACATCCTACTCTTCAAAAAGAATGGTTTATATTGTAAGTCATGAAATTAAAAACAATATTAATGATGTAATATTTTCTTTAAATTCTTAAGTTCATACACAAAAAGTTTATCTTCCCGAGGATGAACTCCTTGTAAAGAGTGTTTGTTTACATGTCATGAAATTAAAAACTGATGAACGTGATGTGTTGTTTTCTTTTAATTCTTAAGTCCATATAGACAATAATTTGAGGAGTTTATCTTCCCGGAGCCGGAATTTATAGTGCATTCTTGATCTGGGAAGATAAATTCCTTGTAAAGAATAAATTATGCTGGAAATTCCACTCAGCATACAGTGTTTGTTTATATAGCAAAGCCATGTAATGTCTTGCTTTCTTTAAATTCCTTAGTTCTACGACTGTAAAGAAGAATTCAGAGATATTGCATAAATTTATATTATATCGAGTTACACTTTCGCTTATTATTACTGAAAATATGTGCTAGAGTCAATATCTTTTAATCAAAGCAAAGGGTATAGTAACTTTTTAAGTTGAACTGTTCCTAACAAGTTAGCAGTTTAAACGCAATATTTTTTTTATGTTTATTCTTAATAAAATATTATATACTAGGAAGTTCGTATTTTTTATGTTCTTATGGCATAGGATAATTATGAAATTATAGAAACTTACCTACTCTATTTTTGTCTATTTAAGTAAATGTAGATACTACTTATCATCCATGTATGTACCTGTTTATGTCTGTGCTGTTCTTGGCCAAATAAATGTTTAATCATTACTATACTTATACGCAATTTAAATAAACTAAGATGAGAATCACAACTATCTTACAATAAATTATTATTAATATGTTGTTCTTAAACAATAATTTACGTTCTAAATAAAGCGCGCAAAAAATAAGTGACTCTTCAGGAATTCGTTTCTATGCATGTCTTAATTAAATTAAAGCATGTTGAAAGAACTAACCGACTTCCCCTTAAAGTTTACATAAAGTCACTCGACATGTAAGGTAAAGAGTTCCGTAATGAGAAAACATATTACCGGTTGAAAAAGGCAGGCAGTGTGCGCTCGGCCCATAATCACCGGTTCAAATCGTTTGCTTCATGGTAATGGCGGCGGGTACTAGCACTAACAAGCATGCATTAGACCACGATACTAGTGATGTTCTGGGCCCATACTCGTAAATACGAATATCGAAGTTTCGGATCCGTTTTTGGGCAAACGCCATCTTATGTAGGTAACGTAAGAGTTGGTTTTGTATGAAAACGAATCAGAAACTTCGATTTTCGATTTCGGAGTAGGCCCCTGTCTTCTTTCAATATTATCCACTCACATAAGTAACGGAGTGTTTAAAAAATCTTTAAACCGATTTCAATTCCGCGCGCATTACTTACGCGCTTTACCGTGGTAACGAAAACACCAATAAATTGTTGACCGTAGAAAATATCATCGATTTTAACGATGATCCAGTTATAGAAATTTGTTGATTTTTTTATAACCACTATCGAATTCGATAATATTTAAATGGCAATAAACTCGCATGACTCTGATTTTTTTTAAGGACATAAACTATTGATGGAGCTCTCTATAGAATTTTAATCAGCTTGGTGGCTTTAGTATCTACTCTGTACAACCTTAAACCTGCAAACATGGTTACAACACTAAGTGACGCAGGCACTACACCCCTAGTAAGGAACGCACCAACTTGCCTAACGGGATAGCATATGCATCACATTAGCCCTGCTAATGGTGAATTTGCATGTCTTCCAAACTTGCGGTATCTTGCGGCTTTACTGTAATCTTCTAAGTATGGTACAAATCTATAGATAGAGATTGAACGATTAGGAAAGCTTGATCAGCTTGATTGTCACATCACACTTCACTTAAATGTGAAAGTTTGGATGGACGGACGTTTGTAGCCTCTTCATGATCGGTGATGAACATTTGCATACACTTAAAATAGTATGACTAAACCAGAAATAACATAGGCTACTTTTTATCCCGTAAAAACGCAAATGATGTCTGTCTTATTCTTAGGCTGTATAATCCTGACTTATTTAGAGCAAGATATGAATTTTTGGTTTGATCTGAAAATTCATATTAATATGTTTTACTGAAAAGTCTAATTTTGAGTTTAATCTCGAAATTTATTCTATTCCGATCTCGTCACGTCGATATCGTTAAAAAATCTTTGTTTTTGTTGCGATGCTACGAGAGTTGCTACAAGATCTGCTACGAGTGCTACGACGAGAAATTCTACATTTAAAAGTTATTTACTAATGCTACTCCAAAGCTTCTCCCTACGAAATGCTTCGTGACCTGCTACGGTGATACGAAGTGCTACAAAGAGCTACGCTAGGAGAAACGTAGTACGTTCACCACATTTATGTTTAGGTAGTAGAGGCAAGTGACATTTGTGGTGTGGCTATGGTTTGAAGATGCTAGAATGTTATTTTGCACTAGTATCTGCCCGCGGCGCGGCTTCGCACGCGTAGTCTATGTTTTATTGTAGGGCTAGAACGACATCTTTCAAAATTTCAGCCCGATCCTTTTGTAGTTTTTTTGTGAAAGAGCAACAAACATCTATAAATAAATAAATAATAAATAAATCATTTATTTCAGGCAAAAATAGTCAAATACAGGATGTTAAATACTTAAAACTACGGCCATGAAATATATACCTTAGACTAACATACATACTTTATATAAACTTATTTACTAGCACGTAATGTCGGCGACGTGTGACACGCGATATGTGCTGCGGCCGGTAATCGTCCGCGAAAACATCTATGCATCAATACAAACTTTTGCGTTTATAAGATTAGTTTACAATATTTAAAACCAAGTACACTTGGCAACATCGCTGCATCGGTCAAATTAAAAACTTTAGATATCCTTTTGCTCGTGTGCACCGCAAAAGTGGTCAACAGTAAATACATAAAAAAAATTTGATGCGTCTTTGGACATTCATAAGACTACTAATCTGTCTAATTAATGGGCCCGGAATGGGCTATATTACAATTGATAACATTGAAAACTTTCTTCGTTAAACGAAGTTGTTTTAATAGCTTCCTTTGAAAGAACTATTTAATAAGAAACTCGATGTTGTTACAACTTTTACCTGTTGCGAAGTTTCTTATTAAAGGTGCAGCGTGTGTTTTATCAGAGAAGTAGACTTGGTTCTTGAAAATATGTAGAACAATATCTCACATTGTTCGTGTAATAAATATTCATGAGTTTATTAAAATGCAAACGAGATATTAAAAATATCTTTGAACTTTTAGTCAGTCTCTCATGTATCCTTAAAATTTTTATAAACGTGAATGTTTGTATGTACTATGTAATGAAATGAATAATAATAATAATAATAATAATAACATTGGCTTTTCATCCCCTAAGTCAGTGCTCATGTGATAAAATAGCCTTGAAAACTTAAAAAAGAAATAAAGCATGGGAAGCCGCGGGCACTATGGTTTGGGAATCTAAAAATTAAAAACAACTCACTTAAAAGATTCCTCATGTAAAGCAACGTGAAAATCACTTAGAAGAATGGTAGCTCTATAAGTTTCTAAAAAATTACAAGCACTACTCTGAATTTAATTTCAAAAACAAATTATTATTTCTGAAGGCCTTAAAATTCAATATTTTTTGAAATTTTGTATTTTTTTGAAATTTTGTATTTTTTGTAATTTTCGTTCTTAAATAAGGCTTCAAATCAAACAGCTATAAAATAAACAAAATATCCTTTCCAAAACATTAAGAAATCCGTGCCTGCGTACCTCTTTAAGTGCTTCATTCAATCAGCGTAAATGTAGTGTAGGGAGCATCTGCAATTTTGCTCACCTACCCTCTGCGAATGAATGGGTATTACGAAGCGAGGGCTCGACCTGGACCATCCCTTCGGATAAAGTGCACCCGTGAACGCTTTGGGGATACCAACTCTTATCGGATTTCCGGTAAATGAAATGGCCCATTAATGGTCTTCGCGTCGATGTTTTGATTATTTTATCCGGGTTTTTGAACTTTTTTTGAATCGCTTGCTCCATTTGCATACAATAATGGGGGTACTTCACGGTATGTATACGAGTGAAGTTATCCTATTATAAACTTGATCTCGCCTGATGATGCCTATTGGTTTTATTTTTGACCTAACAGCGCCTCGCGGTTGCACTTGCGTAATTGGAATTCCGGGATAAATATATAACATGTGTTCTTTCGAAGTTTAATCTCTGTGCCAAATTTCATCCAAATCCGTTCTGTAGTTTTTGCGTGAAAGAGTAACAAACATCCAACCATCCATCTTTCAAACTTTCGCGTTTATAATATTAGTAGGATAGGATAGGATGATACCCAATCTTTAGAACAGAGTGAGTTTGTGCCTATGATTGCAAAGCGTATAACAATAGATACGGTTAAACGGCATTATCAACGCGTTACTAAAATACCTATATTTTTCACATCATTTGTTTCAGAGTCTAAAGCGGTATTTCAGTCGCGTTCTGCTAAATGGCTTGGATTTCCTCCAAATATGCCATCTAGATAAGCTATGAGTCCTTTTACTGTTATTATTGGGTCACCCTATTAGCTGAAGTTTTGCTTCTTGTTTGTTGAGCCATCTTATGAGCGCATTATTGTTGTGACGAAACTACAAACTTATATGGACTTGAAATTAGTTTCACTAAATTGACAAAACTTACGTTTGGAAGTGACGGGTTTTAGTCGGAAGCTTGCAATTATTATGCAATCAGGATTTTAGTTGATTTCGTCAAAAATATCGTTTTTAGGACAATATAAGTTTAATAATTATTAAAGTTTACTTTACACATAACAGATACATTGGTACATTGGTTAAATAGAAGTCGACCTATTAAGAAATGTGCCTTACTAACTATATAAGAGTATTTATAAAAAAATAGTTAAATATACATTTTCGAATTTTCAAAATATATCTGCTTTGGTAGGTACTCAATTTAAAGGTTAATTTTCATGTTTTCAGAACCAATGCGATAAAGTACCTTACCTTTGTTTTGCTTAGGACGAATAATTGGTTTCCCACAGAATAGAAAACTAATTCCATACAAAGTCCACTTGGTCCCACTGTCTTTCCCTTGGTCGACCACAGCATTCCAACTATGTAAACATTTAATTTGTTCACTCAAATGACTTGTCGGTAAACTAGTGGCTTTTAGCTTCCTATTGGTAATTTACATTTGATGTTAAAATTTGACTTGTTCATTATTGTCGCAAAGCAAGTGAAAGTTAAAGAGAATTTTATTTTAATTTTATAAACTAAGCGTACCTTACCTTTTTGGTGATTTTTGAGATATGTATGTATGTATATGTTCTTAAACCAATAAATAAACTATATCTGATCTGTAGTTTCTAACCTTATGTGAAAGCCTTACTTATTTATTTGCAAAAACTCAAATTGAATAGATATTCAGTTACCATCGGTATATTAAGGGCACAGCTAATGGTCTGAGATGTATATTATTACAACAACAAATAAACTGAATCTGAATCTGTTTATAATTTTACTACAATTTTACTGAAGTTTATTTTAGAAGGTCCACCTTCTGCAAAATCCTTTCTTATTTGCAAAAAAACCTAAGTTAAGTCCGATCGATCTGTAAAGAGCACAACTATAATGGTATTTCTCAATAAGGAAACAAACTGTAATGAACAAAAAAGCTAGAATAATAGTTATGCTCTTCCTTTGTGATTTTCCGAGAGCTTTTTAAGCGGTGCATCTGCTTGCTTCTTTATGTATACATTTTCCTCCCAGGTGAAATTGCCTCTTTTGTAAAGCTGACGTTAATAATTTAGTTTCCTTCCTTTGGTATGGTATGTAGAGAGCAGGTAGCCAATACAAAAATAATAAAAATCTATATTGGTGGTTGAATGTTTCGTTTGTGACTTTTTAGTTAGACCAATAATGCAACCAGCTACGTTGAGCTACTTCTGTTTGACTGGCGGAGTGTTTGCAACTATCTGCAGTTAGCTCAAAATGCTCTCTCTTGTACTGAATTACTCACACAAGTCACAACATTTTCATCTATTTGCTTCCACTCCACGCTTCCATGTTTTCGAAGGAAAACAAAACAGGTACCACCCTACAATGAAATAGATAGACGAAATAAATAAAAGAATCTTCCTTCCCTATTAGATTTCCTTCCGCTATAAATGAATGTGTTTTGCCGCACAACGGTTTCAAAGATTGTCTTTTAGGAGAGTAACGAAATAATGGTCCAAACCATTCCCAAGAATATAATGATAAGAAAGAAATGAGTGACGAGGACACTCCGAAATACTACTTTCAATCACTATGATCCTTTAATATACTCATTGGTAAAATTGTTTTAGTAAGTGGTAAATTAGTTAACATGTCAATTTATAACCAACAATTAGTTTTTCAGTGCGTTCGGTGTAAATTAATTAATTATTACCAATAGTCTACACTTAGCTCATCTGTTTCAATTGTAAATACAGTTATAATAAATCTTCTTTGATATAATCTTGTTTTTAATAATGAAACTATTATTAACTTGAATTAACTATTATTTTTAATTTCATATTTATTTTTTAACAATTATCAAAATATATTTATGTCCAGATTATTTATAATACATATAGGTACCTACTCCAGTGAGACATACCAACTAATCACAGTAATTATTAGTTTGTAGGTAGATATGTATGGATTTGTGGAAGTTTGTTAATCTGTCTCGAAATAACTACTGAGCGGATCGAGCACAAATTTTTAAATAGACTACTTTTGATCCCATTAATCAGTTCCCATTGGATAGAAAAAGCCTCGAAACGTTTCCATATAAACAACGCGTGCGAAACCTCGCGATACTAGTACTTAATATTATTCGAGTACCTTTGACGACTCCGCTGATAGCACAAAACTACAGATATTGAGATAAATCAAATCCACTTTTTCCCGTTAAAAATTCTTTCCATGAATAAAGCTGCGTATCCCTAGGGACAGTCATCGGCGGCGGCGGGATTCGGCAGCTAAATTGGATCTGAGTTTCCTCAGATATTTCGTCCGTAAATAGGAAGCGGTTCGGTACCTACTCTATTGGACGTATTAATATACCTATGTTCATTTAACTAACTTGCCTAACCTATATCTCTTTATAATAAGGACGACTCGCCAGTTTTTTTGCCATCCGTTTGAAAGTTTATTTTCTTTAGGTCTCCCGACGCGTCCGGCTACCTTAAATTTACACAACTATTCAGCTGCGTAAGTAAATTCTTAATATTTACTTTCTAAAACTGTCCAAATAGTTTTTCAGCTGATTTTTCCGGCTAAACAAAAACAACAAAAATTTTAAATAAATACCAAAATTTTACTTCGTTTTGATTTTAAAATTTTCATCTTGCAGTTTTTTATACCTATCACATTTTTTTTAATTAATATATAATTTTATTTAGTGTAAGCAGAGTTTGATGGCCACCAAAAGAAACTTAGTAAAATAGATGGCGGCGCTAGTATGATTCGTGGTATCGCCTTCAGGCATCTCATGGCTCAAGTTACATTTGTTGTATAGGAAGATTCTTGAAATCCTTCCTCTTGTTATCATAGTATACCTACACTAGATGCGCCACGCGGCTTCGCCCGCGAATCAGAGTTTTTTTTGTACAAATTTCAGAAATTTATTGCACACCCCCTAGGGGTAATTGTGGAAAAATAAAAAAAATACATTTTATTTTATTTTTAAACTTTACCACCCTATTTAACCCCTTCAGCGGTTAAAATTTCCAAATTTTAACAGCCTATGGCCTATTCTTGGTTCTAAACTATCTATATATCAAATTTCATTTAAAAAACTTAAGTAGTTACAAAGATATAAAACAAACATTCACACAGACTTTGCCATGTATTATTATAGTAAGATTTTCTTGCTTCCGTAAATACAAGCCTGCGCTATTGTCCAATAGACCGGGCAAGAGTTTGCATTCAATTCTTGGAATGGTTACTTTAGAAGAAATAAGCTCTACGTGTGCAAAGTGTTCTTGCTCTGGTTTTAAAATCAACTATCGGGGCTATCCACATAGTGATTTTAAAATGAAATTGATACATACATATAAAAAAATATTTTTAGGACCGTTTTAGGGTATTTTTTGTAAATTAGGAATCATTTTTCAGAAAAAAACTCTCGACGACACGTTAATAATTTTTTTAGCATACATAAACTCTTGTAAAGTACCTGTCATTTATATAAAATGTATATATAACTGTTATTTTGCTGATAACAGTATAAGTTTTTTTTTTATATCGCAACTATTCAAAATAGTCTCTGACTTAATTCAATTATTTGAGTGTCCGGGTAAGAAAACGCGTGTTCAACAAAAAAAATACACCTGATATCCTGCCTCTTTTGATATTCTTGATTTTTCCGACCCCTTAGAAGGAACTGTCAAAGATAGGCATAATGTACAAGTTGGATCTCAGTAGTGATCGACCTAGATATCCGACCGCCATTCACAACTATGTATTGGCCAGTATCTTTAGCCCGGTCAAAGTTCGCAGGCTCTAGACTATGTAAGTTGGTCTAAATGTTGTGTAAGTTTAATTAGAATTCCTGCTACACCCGAGCGTCGTATCTGACAAATGAGTCTATCCACCATCTTCCGAAACTAACCCCGCTGTATTTAATGAGAAAATAATGTTCGCGTTCAATAACGCAAAAGTAATGGCTACTGACAAATGGAGCATGAATTGTGAGTCATTTTCAAAGGGATTTCAACCGAAGGAAGCCAACTTCTAAGGAAAGTTCGGATCTTATAAAATTCTGATCATTTTTCAAAACTTAGCACTCATCACTAACAGCTTTCTTATAGATATAGAAACCTATAGATATTCTGATTTTGAATCTATCAAAATTTTTCTGTTTCCTTATTCCAATACTTGTTATACCCACCTACAACTAATTATAGAAGTAATATTTTTTTTAATTATAGAAGTACCCTAGCTGACTAGACTCGGTATCTCTTCTCTTGAGTTCTAGATATTTTTTGTTAAAAGGGGTCATCATAATACTGTAACGAGCCAGATTAGCGTCTGTCTGTTTGTTACAAATATAGAAACCTACGAATGGAAAGTTTAAATACACCACGAATGATTATAGAGAAAAATAGTTAATACATAGCGTATATAGCTTTCTCTTACTTAGTATTGTTAAGTTAAGGGTATGTAGAGTATGTAGAGGCGGTTTGGAGTGTTATAATACGAAGAAATATTGGCGGAAAATATTCAATATCTGGTTTCTTTAGAGTGAATCGAAAAGATTAATACAAGGTTTCAACAGATTTTATTCAAAGTTTAATTTGTCTCTCATGCGTTTTCGAAATTGAATTTGAAAATTTTAGACTGCACGTGTACAGATAAGCATTTTAGAAGTTTTTTTGTTTATATTGGTTACCTGATTACTGCTCATCTATGGTTATCAGTTGCGGGTAATAAGTTTTCATTCATTAATGTCTTTGTTCAACAATAATATAGGAGCGAGTAAAACTTTTGATTGTTCCTGATGATAGGTAAACGATATTTTCAATAGTAAATAAATTTCGTTGAATCATCAAAAGCAATAGTTGTAACAAACAGTTTCGGAGCAGCCTCATTACTGTTTATGAGTCTTCAGTAAACAAGTTCAAAGTGACTCCGGCTCTAGGCAGTTTTGATGTTTACCCACTTACTGTTACCCTGTAAATCGTATAGTTATGAACGAAGGATTAACCTAAATAAACGTAAACTTATATTGCGAATAGGCACGTAAACTCCCTTTTAATTATAAAGCGGAATTGATGTTGCAAACTTATAAGGCCTGGATTACTCTCTGGATGAATAGATAGATAAACAAAGCCACCTGAGCTGATAAGTTTTATTATAATCAGACCACACCTTGTGGTTTATGACTTAGTGTGTTAATCATAAAAGTTTTCATATAAAGTGAATACCAGAACCATTAAAGCTTTCCGCTGAAATTAAAGGAATGTTTCAAACATATGTTTATTATGTGTTCAAACTTCTTTTTACCTTATACGCCTTTTTTCAAACTCTTGTCGGGCATTTTCATGATCAATCGATTCAGCTTCAAAATGGTTATGACTATCCTTAACCTTATCACTGCATAGTATAAAACAAAGTCGCTTTCTCTGTCCCTATGTCCCTATATCCCTATGTCCCTTTGTATGCTTAAATCTTTAATACTACGCAACGGATTTTGATGCGGTTTTTTTTAATAGATAGAGTAATTCAAGAGGAAGGTTTATACGTATTATAATAAAACCGTGCGAAACCGGGGCGGGTCGCTAGTTTAATTATAAAAAAGGCTATTTTTCATCCCATAAATCAGTTCCCATGGGATACAAATGGCCCTGAAACGTTTTCATAGAAACAACGCGTGCGCAGCCGCGGGCAGATAATAGTCCTACTAATATTATAAACGCGAAAGTTTGTAGGTATGGATGGATAGATGGATGGATGTTTGTTACTCTTTCACGCAAAAACTACTGAACGGATCTGTATGAAATTTTTCATTACTTATACTCGGAAAGTAGGTCTGAACATGCCTGAAGAGCGGGTTGAAAGTGATACTTTTCCGCCCTAGGGAGAATCGTTTTCAACTGACAGCTATAACGTTACTATGGAACCATGGTAGTGGTAGAATAAATGCTGAAGCTAAAAAAAAAAATCGCATTAGCGACAATTCACTGAATTCAAAAAATTCGAAAGACAAGGCAGTATGGCTTTATGGCTTTCGCCTGTCCTAGATGGACTAATAGATAAAAAAAATAGCGGCAATTTGATTAATTTGTTTTCTCATGTTTTTTATTTATAATTTCCTTGTAATTCGTAATGAAAAGCAGTGTTTACCTCGGGTGAAAGTAACTTATGTAGTCCCTCAAACTATTGGCGCCCTCGTTACACTCGGGCGCCAAACCCCGTCTTGGGACTAAATAAGTTACTTTCAACCCTTGGGTAACAATGTACTATTGCACAGAGATAGATTATAGTCTGGAATAGCACATAGGCTTTATTTTATCCCGGATTTCCCACGGGAACGGGAAATACGCGGGTGAAGCCGTGAGACGCTGCTACGCAAAAACTACAAAACGAATTTTGCTGAAATTTGGCACAGAGATAGATTATAGTCTGGAATAACACATAGGCTATATTTTATCCCGGAATTCCCACGGGAATGGGAATTACGCGGGTGATACCTCGAGTATACTCGAAATACTAATCCTGCGCAGACGAAGTCGCGGGCACCAGCTTATTCTAAATAAATTTGGCGTCGTGGACTTTCTTAAAATACTCTTGTCTTTAGCGCGTTGTTGTACACGTTACTTGTATAATGTATTAAACATAAGCATTGTTCTTTAAAATAAAATATCAGCTATTATTGAAAAACACTTCAATTAAAGAAAACATATTGAAATCATTTGTTTCCGAACGGAATTCCACTGCAACCCGAGTATTATTGCAGTTATATTGCAATCTGTTGTTGCTTGGAAGAATGGTCGATAGTATTTGGTATCTATGGCACGTTATCCACCTTAGCACGCGGTGCTGGTTTGCTTGCCAGCTTTTAAAAAATATCTGGCCACAATTTAAAATTAATGTTTATTCGAAGACTAGTATAGTACATTGAGTTGTTTTATAGTAGGTATTACTCCAAACAAAGATTCTGTATTTTAATTGCGCAGGGGCAATCTTAGTAGTTGAGCACTTAACAAGCTTTGGAACTATAAAAATATGGTTTCCTAGAAAAATGTCAGAAGGTATACAGGGCTATAGGTATCTAATGATTAACCTCTTAAAGGCGACTTGGGTGAATCAAGACTAACAACTTTTGTTCTATGACTTTTGCCAAAACGTAATACATCTCCATTTTTAATTTTTTTTAGTTTTGGTAGGCATTTCTTTCAACCCCCGCTCGCCTCACCGCAACCCCTTTCTTTCCCTACTAGATTATGTATACGACTTAGATGTCATGTACCAAACCCACATGTCTCAATCTGCGACGCCTAGATAGAGCTAAGAAGATTAGAACTGGAAATTTGCTAACAATATTTTTTTTTGTATCGGAAAAAAAAACATTGAATTAGAAAAAATCGTAGAACAAAAGTTGTTAGTCTTGATCTACCCAAGTCGCCTTTTCGAGGTTAATCATTAAACACCTATAACCCTGTATATTGAAACTATATACATGCCTACGTAAAAAGTGTTCTACACGATTTTACGTTACGTTATCATAGTTTTACGATCCGCCAATACATTTTTGTTATTATTTCTAGTCTAGATTTATTATTATGAAGTATCGTTTTATTGTGTGCGCACTCGACTTATGTTATCAATAAATGTATTTTTATCATCAAAAACTCTCAGTTCAGACAAGCGTTCACGGTTTTTAGTGTAAGTACAATTAAACTTAAAAAAAAACATATTCGAGTACGACTCAGACACGCGTTCACGATTTTGACCTATACAAATAAACTTATTAAAAAACATTATTCGAGTGCGCCGCGTAGTTAATTTTCGAAAGGCAGACCACGGAAGTTTCAGTTCATTGGAACTTCAGGTACAAAATACCTATCTGCCACTAAGAATAAAAGAACAAATGTTGTTACATCTAGGAAACTTTCACCTAATTGGCAACACTAAGTTTCTCCAGCGCAATTCCGTGGATAATCCCAGGTTTCTGTTACTCGCGTACTCTCTTTTTGTTAGACAGAACAACGTATCGATTACATAGGAATTAAATGGTTTCTAGCAATAACACGTTGCAAGAAACGTTTCGATGCTAGCGCTTGTTTCAATGTAATTGCCTGTCAAATTGTATAGTTTACTTGTAAGGTTTCGGTATCTGGTATTTAGGTATGTATCTATTTGTCCATTTAGTTGTATAAGAATAAAGTCAAAAAAAAATATTTCGCTTCCATTGGACACATATATGCATGCTATAATATAGGTATTATCCTATCTTTTTCTGCCCGCGACTTCGCACGCTTTGTTACCATGGAAATTTCCATCCCGTGAAAACTGATTTATAGGATAAAAAATAGCCTGTTTGATTTTTATGAAAAAGCTCAATCTCAATCATAAGTTTCGGAGAAAAAGTAATAAACATCAATCCATCCAAACTCTCGCTCTTAGAAAATAATAAGTTATGTGATTAGTGTGACCAATCATGCGTGGCCGACCGGAAAACTTAATAATTACAATGCGATTATGTCGCAGATCTTAATCTAGTTTAAATATCTTATTCCAAACGAGATATTGAAATATATCTCTTGCTTTGTCATGCGCAGGAAACATAAAAAGAGTCTGCGTGTGACACCGAGGCAGCAGAATGCGCTCGTCTTGCCATGCCGTGCCGCGCTGCATAAGAAAAGAGCCTTTTTATATTTTCAGAAGCAATACCGCAGATATTGCTCACGATAGAACTCACAACCACATTTCATCATAATCATCGCCAGTTCATTTTTATTTTTACGTTATAAACAGCTGGTTAATATGATCCTGCTGAAGTTTGTGCCACCACGGTTTTGCGTTAGCAGTATCCATTGAAGCCATATGCACTTCTCAAAGTAACCTATCGAAATCTGAGATCCGCTTCTGAGTTCAATCGTTACGAAATCGTAACTTTTTGAGGAATGAAAAGTTGAATGAATGTATGTAGGCTTATATTCAGCCTCATCAGAGCGAGAAATGGCTAATAAGCAGCAAAATAAGTTTTGAAAGGTTGATTGACCGTTTTATTTCACAGTGCTACCATTAGTAACTACCTTAGAAAGGCAATTTCCAAATTCCATTCTTATACAGATAATCAAGAAAGAGGTCTCTGTAATTACAAGAACTACGAAGCTAAAATTTTTCATGGAGATTTTAAGACGTATACAAGCACCCACGTCCTAAAAGGAACTTCCATTCAAAATTTCAGCTTCGTAGCTCTTGCAGTCATAGTTAGTAAAGAGATCTCTTAATGAGTCACCCAGTTTTCTCTTTTATAAATATAGATTACATCTTTGCTGCTCGCGTCTTAGAGAAATTTCCAAAGTGTTTAGGAAATAAAAATACAGTATTACCAAAATAACTACATGTGAAGCATTCGCTCTTGAACTGTTTCCATGGATGTGACAGCGTTTATGCCAGTGCCACTGACTTCGCCAAGAATTTTACGGATCATATTTTTGTTTCTTTTATGAATTTCATAAAGCGCTAGCTTTATCCAAGCGCCAGTGTATTAGGTAAATGGTATACAGGTACAATGTACCTAACTTACCAAACAGCTTATTTAGGTTACAGTTAAATTTCAGACCAATTTTGTCCAACAAAATGGAAGCAATAATGATGCTCGAATTTTCACACAGCGTCAAGCCTCCAAAGTAGAACCTGTGACATGAAATATCACAAGCTATAACTAGATAGTTCCTTACTTTAGGTATATAAATATTTTTAAGAGAAGAAAAACAAAGACCAGTTGCTTTTCGTTCCTGACTCGACTTATATCACACAGATCACACAAACTTTGCAACATTATTTCTGCAACATTGCAACAACAATGTAGCAGAAATAAAGGGTAATCATTAATAAAAATCTGTTGATCATTACTTTACGTTGATTAATTATTCAACTAATTAAAACAAAACACAATTGTCTTCCTTCGCTCCTGACAGAATGTCGAGTAGGTAATTGGACCTGGAAAGAGCAGAACATATTTTATGAAACACGTATACGTGTATTGTGTGGTTGCATCTTGGAGGAACAGACTTCATTTAGAATTTCATGGTTTGTTGTTTCGTTAGTTTATGGACTTTGTCTACGAAATTTTCTGTACCTATTGAGCATTTTGTAGTCTACCATAAAATACCTAACATTGGATTTAATATTGTAATTCCGTTACTAGACATTTTGTATTTTAGACTAAGTTTACTCTGATATAATGAGTGAATAATATATTTAGGTACTCATTGAATTTTATTCAATAATTACATGATTATCAACTCAGTAACTAAAAGAGAAGTTTCACAATTTCATTTTTTGTTATTTTGTGACACAATATTGTTATTTGGACGAACTGAGTTTGATGATTCTTCTATCGATTTTTTTATTTGAAATCAATAAAAAAATTGAAATCAAATAAAATATGTGCTTTTCGTGTGATAGGTATGTGCTTTTCGTGTGTAAATTTGAACAAGATCTGACTTATTATTTTTGAGTAGGAATTGTTGCGTGAAATAAGAAGTGGGTTTTAATTTCAAGATCAAGATTTTCAATATACTCTGGAAAGTCTATCGAATAATAAATTTGCTCAAGTTATTTCAACGGAATTTTCCTCACAACGCAGAATCACATATCTTATTCACAAAAGAGACAAAACAAAACAAGCCTCCCGAATGCTATTACCTCAATTGTGTTTGCAAAGTTTATAGTGGTTAACAACTTACCAACGATCGATCCGACATTTCTCGGGGGAACATCCATGACAACTCCAATCGAGGCCTTTTGGAGTGTAACGTGACGACACACGTCACTACTTTCACTGCCAGTGGCAGATATACCTACTACGTGCTTATTTGTCGATTCTATTTCCTCGAACGTTTTCCCTTTATGATTCTGTGCTTTGATTGACAGAAACACTTGTCGGTGGATGTTTAGGAAATATGATTGCCGAGTTTCACGTCGCACGTAAATAAATAGCAGGAAATGTGAAGTGAGTTTGGTGGATGCCTTTTATTAGTCTTGAATTTTCCTGCTGAAGCGCATGCGTTTTATTATTTATCATCCATTTACGATCAGTACGGCCGTAGTAGTGCAGTGTGAAACGAAGAGGGGATTTTTTCAAGCAGTATAATAAAAACTATACATTCATGTAGTATCATCATCATCAGCTTATATTACTCAACAACTGGACATAGGCTGCCCCTATAATATATTAAGTACTTACCACCTTATAACCGTTATCGAGAACCCATAACACAAACCTCTGCTGCATTGTTTGGGGCTAGATAATGTTGTTTGAATCGTTATGAATTTTATTTATATCATTGATATATCATTGATTATATTCAAATTGTATTTAAATAATATGTTAAGTATTTGAGAAACAAAACTGTCTACCAAAATATTTTTTCCCTGAAACCTATTTACATTTTTGAGACAAAACGGAAATACGTCGTTGTTGTCAATTAATGGGACCGCCTAAAGATGACGACAAAGCCGTGACATAATAATCTGAAATTTACAAGCGATGAATAATAAATGTTGCTGATAGAACAGCTATTAAGCCGTCTCCACCTGTAATTAAAGTTTACGAAGAGCATTCCCAATTGCTATGCTTTCAAGGAACGCGGTTAAGTGGAATTATGTGTCGTACGTGTACATGCATGCCTCGAGAGACAAAACTAATTCCGGGTCCGTTTCTACCACTCCAAACAAATTAGTCATTTACTTTTGAATAAGCTCACCCGTGCAAAATGTTACCTTTTAACTAAACCTTTAAGTCCTTAGATGCAGCGATGATAATTACATAATCTGGAGTTGTCTGTGTACTATTTTTAAACTCCGCCGGTAGTTGAAAAATCAGCAGCGGGAAATCACAGTGACTCCAAAAACCCGGTTTTACGCATTAAAATAATCTTTAGAAACAGTGTCCATACAAAATTAATCAATCCGTAGATTTCTCAGATGCACTCTACGCCTCCGTGAAAGTTTTTAAAGGCAAACTGAACAAAAATTAAATAAATACGCTCAGTTATCTCTTTGTCCTTTTTATAGCCACGTTTTTAAAACCATGCCACATCCGACTGCATTGTCTTTCGGCTACATCGTATTTGCGCGATTCTTCGCGTGCATTTTATGCCAGAACCAGATATAGACTAGGAGCAAATGTGCCGATAGGTAAAAGTATTTATTTTAACGCCTTTCCAAATTGGTCAATGTTGATAATTTCAAATCCATCATTAATAACAAATGATTCTAAATAAGTCATCAAGTTACGCCAGTCCATTGCTAAAATTTGACAATGAGAGTCCAAGCAATTTTAATAGGTCTTGCCTCTTTTCCACTCCATCATGTACCTATGTACATTCAATTGCAGCTTTCCATAGCGGCCGGTGTCCCGTAATCGATAGATTTGAAATAATGACTCTCTTCTTGATACAGATCAGTTGAGCTTGGTACCTCTATATTGCGTGCAACAGGCTTCAGTAAGCTCAGTTATTTCAAATGTAAAAACAAGTTTTTTTTATTATGAGATTGTAATTTTATTTGTTGACGATAAAGTCATGTACATACTCATAGTAATAACTAAGATATTCACTGTACAATTTAAATTATTTTACTTACGTTTATGTGCGTTATTTTCAAACAATGTGTTATAGGAATAAGTTTTATTTCCGGGCTAAAAAGTTCTCTCTCTCCTCAACTAACACCGGTTGGCGGACATTTTGCATAGAGGGAAGAATAACGGATGAAATCAGGATCAGGGTAACTTTATCTCTGAAACCCTTCTTGCGTCGCTGATTTTTAAACTCGAGTATACGCTACGTTACGATATTATGTAAATTGATTCGTGAATCACGGATGCGAAGAGTGTTGGAGTGTTGCGATTTTGACTTATAACGTTTGCAAGCTAAGCATTTGGGGTTCCTTTTTGTAGGTAAAGGAACCAAAACCTTTCGAACGGTATGAGAACATTTTTATTTTGTTAACCAGATAGCCTCTTCGTTGTATTTTGATTATTATAAACTAGAAAGGGGCGAGTTTAAATTAATTTCTTGTTTGTACAAAACTTCTACTTATTTTCTCGAATGTGGTTAAAACTTTAATAACCTGTCGAGACCTTAACTCGGAAACTGATCATTAATTTGATTTAAACAACTATCAGCAAACAAATCTAACTTCGCGGTTTACAGCTTTAATTTCTTCAGCGAGGCTTCTTGTAATCTCTGAGGAATACCTACTTGCTCAGAAGGTTTTTCTTCTTGCTCGAGGCTTAGCCTAAGCTCGATTCAGTAAAATGTTTTGTAACGCCGATAGATACTGATTGATTTGGATTTCGCTGCGTATTTGAATGATTTTCCCTGTTCGACTGGATTTCCGTTAAATAAGTAGCATTGAACACTTGAAAGAAAATGTGTAGGTGCTCAATATAAATATACTTGAAATAACGCTCGCAATCTTTGATGTAAGTATATTAAAATAAACCTACAACGCCTACCTAAAATTACACGTTCATTGCATGGTATGCTCGTATTAGATAGAACTTTTTAGATTATAATTAACTTCCTTTTTTAAATCTTTGTTTTTTGTAAGATTTGTTAAAGAAGAGCGCCTCTAATACAAGTTAATGTAGTAGATGAGTGTAAACTGATTACTGATTTTTTTATTTTATTTTTTGTTTATTTACCTTCATTATTTATAAAGCTTATCTTGTGTAAACATTGGTACGTAATCTGTCTATACATATATCGGAGAGATGTTGTTTAAGCGAGTGGCTACTTTAGTATCTGACTTAACGCTTATGTTAGAGGGGCTGCTAAGTGCTAGCAATAAATTGTTAGTTCCGAGTACTCAGGTGCTTTTTCATTAGCAAGCTTTCCTGTAGGTTAACTGTTGTAACCTCAGTAAAGACTGCTGTGTAAACTTTGCACTGGGCCCGTATTCTAAGATTTTGTAAACTGTGATATCTACCTTGTTATGTATACCTGTAACACAACTAAAACGAAGTGTAAATAAAAAATACGAGTCTATGATAAAATTTGTTAACGAAGTACCTGAACTAAACTAATTGGGTTGCATTGCGATGATATAGCCAGTTAAAAGTTTGTACCAAACCTCAATTTGATACCCTGATAGTTTTACCCTTCTTTTCCGATAATTAAATATTTCTGTGGAGTAGACACAGCAGAGCAGCGTGTCGATAAAATCCAGGATCTTAGGCTGTGTCCCCAGTAGGCAAACTGTGAGCGGCCGACTGAGTGAGCCGCAAATTTGTGGCGAACAGCTACAAACTCAGATCAGTTTGCGTGCGTATCGCAAGCACTGGAACCTGCGAGTCGACTTAGACAGTCGGCGCACGTAACGCTGCAAACTGCGTTCAGTGAGCGCAAACTAGCACACTGTGAACACTCAATTTAAAATATATGGAAGGGCGTACTGAACTGATACGCCGCAAACTCAGTCGGCTGCTCACAGTTTGCCTACTGGGGATACAGCCTTAATCATCCTAAACAATATTTCATATTTTGTGACAATAACTTGTCCGTTGAAAAGGCAACATGCATCAATATGCATGACTTAATTGACATTTACCGATTGGTAAAAGTGATTTTATCACATCACTAAAGGATTTCCTAACATCCCGAGAAATTGTAAATGATAAAATTGTTTTGGCATTTCCCTTAAAAATCAGTGATTTGATAAAATCTCGAGCTATTTAGGTAAGGGATCATCATAGTACAATATCATTATTTGAGATTCGACATATTTTAGGCCAGTGTATAGGAGAGCAATTCTGGTTATATCTCTACTCGATAAATATAGAAAAAACAATCAAAATATCGAGTGATTGCTTCATAGCAAACAAGCTTATCCTCAAAATTCGGAATTTGATAGTTATCGAAGGCTTTTCGATAATCGACTTGTGTAAGAAATAACATTGAGTACTCTCTCTGTCACTCAGTGGCCAATTTCATTTACCTGCTCTGCGGTCATAGCGAATAAGATCCCTGTTGAAGCTACTTTGTAAACTGTTCCCCATGAACCCGCACAGATGAAGTTTGTTGAAGATTCTCAAAACGTTAAATACGAAAAAGTTGCGAAGTGAACCCTGATTGCGGCGGAGTTGAGCGAGTGGCTGGTCCTAACTTGAAATAAATATTATTTTAGTATTACAATTGTGTACATATTTTAACGACCAGAATGAATTATGTTAGCCTAGAAGATGACGATGATGTGGATTGTTCAGCAATATTATTTAAGTATATTTAAGTAGATAACTAAAGTAAGACAAAGTAAAACTATAAAAGTTTAAGCACACTGCATCCAAAAATACATCTAAGGAGGAATATTTAGGTATCTTGTAAAACTGTTGTTGTGTTAAAATTATTATCATTATCATCAGCCTATAATATTAGCAATTTAGCATCTGCCTGAAGTCTTACGCAGATCGTCATCCCACCTGGCCGGAGGGCGCCCTACACTACATTTGCGTAGTCGCGGTCTCCACTCAAAAGCATCTTTACCCCAGCGGTTGTCCGTTCTTCGCGAGATATGGCCGGCCAGTGACACTTTAGCTTGCTATTTCTTTGAACCATGCCGATAACTTTCGTACTGTGGGATAAAAAAAATAGAGCAAAGCTTGGCCACATAACACACAAAAAGTCGAATTGATAACGTACTCTTTTTGTAAGTCGGTTGAAAATACGATTATGTAATTTTATATAGTTTTATTTTACTTAATATAAGTTTTATTTTACTTAAGTATCTTATAATCTTACTTTAAGATAATCTTAGCACAACAAGTAAAGTTCTGCCTTACTTCATTCAGGTGCCGCTCGTTTTTAAGGCTGATAAAACAGTCTTTAAGCCCTTCATAATCTCCCAATCAACTTTGAAAATCTATGCAACTGCTATAAAGTCCCGTAATGAGCGTGATAAACCGGCGACGTACATCTACCATTTATCTATATTACGAATTAGAAGCGTAATAAAAGCTCTTTTAGTATCGCGCTTTAGGTGCTCGCGAGTCGCGTTCATACATTGTTGCTGTACATAAGGACTCGTCTATACGCACAATTCTAAATTCAATTCAAGTCATCATCATCAACATTAGCGTATTTATCGCAATCCATACATGCTGCACAAAGATTTGCTGAATTCTAAAAACATCTCGATCCACCACACAATGCGATTTTTCAGTGCTGTTCGCCATTTTGTAAAAGTGTTGTCTTAGTTCTGATAAATCATGATATTCATTTTAATCATGATATTATATACAAGTCCACTGTTTACATAGGCCTCCTTTGATGAGTGCCATAGCGCCATAGCGCCCTGTCTTCTTTCTTGCCTTCTAGCTTGCCGCATTAGCATCGCATTTGCATTCTAGCGTCTGCCTGCAGTCTTATACATGTGGTCATCCGCCTTGCTATAGGGCGATCTACGTTTGCCTAGTCGCGGTCTGCACTTTTACTGAGTTGTTGGGTCTGTAGGAGAAATGGCCGGCCCATTGCCACTTGATTACAGCTTGATAACTTAGAGCTTATTCAAGAACTCAAAATTGAGTTTCGTAGATTTGTAAGTATAGGTATACCGTATATACCTAGTTATAGTAAATATAACGATCATGCAAGTTACTGGTTGGTAAAAAGGTCTCACTCCTTTGTAAATGTGTGTAGGTACTGCTAGCTTAGTATAGTGTTAATTGTATGTTAAAGATTTAAGATAAATATATTTATATTTTTTTATATTATTAAAGCATTTTACAACAACTTTAGGCTAGTTAGTAACATTTTATTCATTACAGTATGTTAACTACAGCTCAATTTTTAAGCAAAATAAACGAGACATTTCGACAAATTCGGAAATTTTACATTTATCATTAGTTCTATTTTTATGATCAAGATCTGACCAATATAGTTTTTGAGTTATCCTTCATAATGCGTATTTTATTTATACTTCGACTAGGTACAATGACGATGATGATTACATGTTAAGTAGCTATAAAAAAAAGTTTACAGTATTTTAAAAACGAGAAAACAAAAACTATAATTTTTAATGCACTGTGAATAGACCTTTAGGTAATTCTTACCGTTTGACAGATGTGTAAAATTTATCAACGTTCGCAACTCGCTGGCGCGATGCTGTTGAAAGCCAACTTCAATGGTAGCTGCTCGAAATGAATGTCGATACGTTTGTTACTGAGGAATAACCCATATTTTATGTGCTTGATATTGATTAAATCAATTTTCAGTTTGCAATCATTTTTCACGTTGATTGAGTGATTTCAGCTTGCTTTAAAGATTATTTTGCTAGTTGTAAAAATTGCCAGAACCTTTTGAAATATTTTGACCAATAAATAAATAAATAATAATAAAATAAAGACTCCGTCCAGAGGAAGTACTTGAAGTTCAAGGGACTATCTGCTGGTGAGTATCTGGTGCAGTGCATCAGCATTGTCATACAGCGCTGTAATGCTGCCAGCCTCTTGGAGACGCTTTCAACTGGTAATGATATGGATCAGTTGATATACCTCTAGACTGTTTGCAACCGTCTGCAGTTAGCTCAATTGTTTCAATTGTATATACTAGTTTAAATTTGTTTCTATTTCTTGATTATATTTTTTTCGTTAATAAAGATTGATTTACTTAATTTTTTAAGCCTTAGAAGTTTTTCTACAAAGTTTTTAGTTAGCACTTGATACTAGGTAGAAAGAACTGTTTTTTACACCACCATTAGGATAAATGAGAAAATCGCCTTCACAAAGTCGGGCTTTAATCTTAATATAAAGACTTGACTACTTACATAAAGAACGTTTGAACTCTGTGTGTGTACAAACGGCTACATAAATATCCTTGAAATATCTTGGACCAGTCGCTGAAACTCCCACTTTATCGAAAAAAACGTATTAAATTCTAATAAAACTATATTTCCCAAAAGCCTCGGAAGTTTCGAGACCCCCGAAACTCGCATTTTAACTGTCGCCAACATAAAATGGCTTCTAATTTGTTTGTCCCAAAGGAAACTTGTTTATAAGTTTTCACAGAATTGAAATAAGGTTTTCTTTTACTAACTAAATAGCGCTGATGTGTGAAGTTGACTGCTAAAGATGTAGGGAAAATAATTATTTAACTAAATCCGGATTAATCGAATTGAGTCTCAATTGATTGTGACCGTCGACACTTTTGCTTAGGTATATTTTGGAAACATCCAATTCATAGAATTTTAAAATCCATTTCCTTTTTTCTCCCTTGAAGATTCCCCTCCCCTAAGGGGAAATCTGTCACGACAAATATTATAACTTAATTTTTATCAACTACTAAATTGTCTGTCTGCATAGCGTTTTTAATTTCTGCCCTGCTGGTTTATTATTTTATTTTATTTTAGATGCGCCCCGTGGCTTCGCCCGCGAACCAGAGTTTTTTTATTCAAATTCCAGAAATTTATTACGCAAGCCCTAGGAGTTATATTGTAAAAATAAAAAACACGTGTGTAAGTAATTATTTGTTTCATACATCATTATTACAGAGTTTTGAGTAAATCGAACCAATGAAAATATTTTTTCCATACAACCTTTACCACCCTATTTAACCCCCTCAGAGGTTAATTTTTGAAAATTTTACTAGTCTATGTCTTATTCTAGATCCTATAGTATCTATGTACCAAATTTCATCTAAATAACCACGGAGATTACTTACAACAAACATTCACACAGACTTTCCCATTTAGTAAAATAGTAAGATGGTTTTTATGAACACGTTTAAAGTTATTTAGGTAAATCCTATGAAAAGTGGTTTAAAGCCTAAGTTTTCTTCTGTCTGACATACAAATGAGCAACATTTGAGCCCTATCCGTCCGTTCCTCATTTATATTATTAACTAGCTGCGCCCCGCAGCGTCGCCCGCGGGGAAATTTATCATTTGTCAAATATCATATTTTTATACACATAATATGCTATTCCCGACGAAGACAAATCCAAAAACACAAAAATCATAAAAATCGGTCCAGCCGTTCTCGAGTTAAGTTTTGTAACAAACACGACTTTCTTTTATACAGGGTGTTAGTGTGAACACCGTTGTCCTTGAAACCAGAGGTTCAGCATCATGAGTAGTACAGGGTGTAGTGTGAACACCGTTGTCCTTGAATCATCAAATTGAATATCAAAATCTTGCAAAACTAAAATAGGTGTTAAGCTTTTCTCATCGGTTTTGGATTCTACTCATGATGCTGAACCTCTGGTTTCAAGGAGAACGCTGTTCACACTAACACCCTGTATAGATGTGTAATAGTAGTAGTTGTAGTAGTTACTAAAACTTCCCCGTTCTAATACACAGTGCAAATTGGCGGGCAAAACAACAACCACTACTGACCAAAATAACGGCGTAAATGTTTATTTTGGAAGAGTTCATTTATTAAATTAGTTAGGATTAGGGTTCAGTCCCCTACAGAGGTAGGTAGGAGTAGTTCCGGTTCCGATCGATTAACGAGGGAATCTAATTAAGGAGTTTGCTATTTTCGTGCGGGGATTGAAATGCTCTTACATTTGAAGGAAAATGTAGAGTTTTTTCTGAAATACCTACTCTCTTCAAAATAGTTTTATGAGACCAGTACCTACTGGACTCAAAAAAGCGGCTCATTTTAATGGATATGCAGAGATAGTTACCTAAATACCTACCGCATAGGTACCTAAGTATAACACAAAAATATTCTATTTGGTTCAAGTATTTGGTAAAAAAGCTACCAAATGGTGGTGAAATACTTTCTGACACTGGCACTGGTTTTAGATAATCTGTGCCAATACTTTTTTACATTCTTACCGGTAGGTAACCTCTAAGATCAAGTACTACGTTCCAATACATCTTTGGGTAACCTACTTTTCCCGCTTTTCAATCGTCTCATTTATTTATTCATTGCAATTGACGTTTTGATTAGTCCCCGACGAATATTTCGCTGAGTTTATTTGGCTAATGTTTCGTTACAGGTGGCTTTCTCATTTCCTAACATTCTTGCGTTTGTTCAGAAAACATAAATATTTAAGTTGTTTCAGAAAGGAATATGAGTAAATGGGAATGTTTTTTGTAATAATAAATTATTCATCCAGAAGCTAACAAGTTGGAATCGTACCGCCAACTCTCGATCATTGTCTGAAAGTTCTTACGAATTGCGTATTAAAAAGAGAAAATGTGATTCAATAGATAACTTTTAGCTTAGTAGTTAGCAAACAATGCATTCTAAAAGGGTTTCAGGTTAATCTCAACCTACATAACTTTAGTCTATTGTAGTATTGTGTTTGGCTCGCGCCGGGATAATTAATGACTTGGCATTTCCGCAACTCATGCGCAATGGACTGACGCAGTGCTGTCTGGACCTTTCCCTAACCCTTTCAACGTTTCTCCTTTATTATGCACAATTAGTTGTCTGATTTTATATTGAATTCTGACCCGTGTGGAAGTGAAACATTGTTTAGTTTAACGTGGTCTAAACTTTATAAAACAGGATTCAACGGATATACAGTTTTGAAAAGGAAATTCAGTTGTTTTTCGTTGGATAAAGCTATTTCAAAAGCTGATAGAGGCCACATGTGTGTGGTATCAGAGCACATTTTAATTAGTTTAATGATTTACATTGCCATTTACATGATAATGTAGCTAGCGAGGTGTAAATTCCTTTTGACGGCGGTCAATTTTAATTATGCTCCAAGTGGAAACGTACTTTTGTGTAAGTATTTAGATTAATTACCCTTATTTTATTAGTTTCTAGCTGTAAGTTTTCGCAAAGTACAAAAAGTGTGATAGTGTTTATTCAGGAAAACAGAGTGAGTACAAATATAAAATAAATAGGAGTGTGAATAGGTCAATAACTTAGTTTCAAGAATGGTGACACTGCTTCATATCTGTCGTATTCCACATTGCTGAAGGTCGAGCTGTCCTGGATAGCTTTCTCGGAGACGCTGATGAACCGATTCCACACTACCCTGTCTCCGGCCCGTCTTAGGGCTTCGGGCAAAATGAGTCCCGTTATTGCCTTAATTTGGTCAGATCAACGACTTGGTGAGCAACCTCTTGTCATTTTTCCCTATATCTTGCCTAGTACAACTATTATGACGACCGCGACGCAGGACGTTGCGGGTTTTGTCGATTCCAGCCTCGGGACAAATGTTTGGTCAATCTACATAATATAATATTTGTTTCGGGGTTCTGGGTGTTTTCTATGTATTTTTATTTATTATTATTAGGTAGAGAGGAGTAGATAAGTATTGGATCATTAATATAAACCTGTTTCGGTGAAAAGAACAAAAGTTGTTTCGTAACAACACAGTTGGTTCGTAAAACTTTTGAAACAAGCTTTTTTCGATGCAAAAACAATAAATAATGAGATATCCCAAAACTTTTACTGAATTTAAAAACAACTTTGTAAAGTTTTTACCTAAGATAAACCTGTCCTGGATATAATAACAGATCGGTTTAATCTGTCGACCAGCACGTGCTTGCAGAATCAAGACGTGATCAATTACTCGGTGGCTTCCCTGCGTGGGGTGTTTATTGAACAATTTTAATGATTAAAAGTTGAGAAGGGAAATGAGGGCCGAGGAATTAGCTGAGCGGGAAATTAAGTTTGGGCGCTGAAATCGAAAACCAAGCCACCCAATTCCACTAATAAAATTGTTAGCAAAACCTTTAGTATTACCATGTTCATGTTACCTTACAAAAACACAAATTGTTGATATTCATGATTATGATTCTAGATTTTATTTTGGAGTAATAAAGTTTAATCAATCAATCAATCTGACGGTAAATCTACATACAAAACGGGCTAATTTGAGGTGGAGTAGACACGTCAAAAGCTGCTCGACATGACAACTTAATGCGACGAAGCTTTAAAAGCGTTTTACAAGACTTTTGACGATGGCTGCAAGCTCGAAGCTTACAATAACGTCAATGCTGAAACTTGGGAACGGGCATTAAATACTCGAGAGGTAAATATTAATAGTAGATTGTGTCACAAGGGAACAAAATAGTATATTTAGAGAGAAACAGCGAATGTACGTCGCTCGAAGTTTAATAATTTTGGTACCGTTTGGCACACTCTGCTTTTCATCTCTATAATAAAAAATACGTTCACACAATTTGTGGTGTTAATATTTCAACATTATTTTTAATCATCTTTTATTCAATTTGTGGGAATCAAATTATAATAAAATTCTCATTTGATTAAAACTACAGATCGATTTTGATATCTGATCTACAATATTCTAGATCATTCAGACTTTCTGTTTGGTGTCTTTTAAGTGTTAAAAGCACGTTGTCGCCGACGGCTTAATATAATTTATGCTCAAACAAATTAGTTTCATTTTAAACGTAAACCTAATTTAGTAACAAACGCAGGGCTTGGTAAACATAGCATGTTCCGCCTAAGGCCAGTTTTAACTTTATTATTTTGCTTTCTTTGCGTGTTATGGTTTCTTAATACCTAGTTATGGTGAGATCTTGCTTGTCGTTAATATAAAAAAAATACTTATAAGGTTATTCTTTTAGGCATTATCTGTCAGAAAAAAAACTTTGGTCCTACTGACGCTTTTTCTCATAACAATATAGAGGTAAATGACTCAACACATCCATTTCTAATCAATGATTGATAAATTATCGTTCCCTTTATTGCCGATGCGTCAGCAGTATTGCTTTTGCTGAAGACTTTGTTTCTAGCTCTTTTGACAACCGTTGCCGAGATTGCCTCTAATCACTACCATACTAATATTATAAATGGGAAAGTTTGGATGGATGGATGTTCGTTACCCCTTCACGCCAACAATACTGAGCAGATCTAGCTAAACTTTTGGATAGACGTAATAATATTAAATAAATAATTCCGGACAGTCCACATAGCATCATCTAGCCCCAAGCTAAGCAGAGCTTGTGTTATGGGTAGTAGATGACTGATATACTTAATACAATACATTACATAGATAGATATTTTTATTATACATAGAAACACCCAGACGCAAATTTGTTCCGAGGCGGGAATCGAACCCGCAACCTCCTGCGTCGCAGGCGGACCTTCGCCCACCGCACCACATCGGTCGTCAACGACGTGGTTCTAAAGGAATAAAACCCTTACTTAATATTATAAATGCGAAAGATCGTATGGGTGGATTGATGTTTGTTTCTACTGAATAAGTTGAGTAGTTACGAAGATAGATCGTAACAAACATTCACATAGAATTTCACATTTAGTAAATTAGAATATTAATAATGCAGTTTAAAATTTGACTTCTTTAGAGCTTTTTGAAAGCTCAACATTTTTTTTTAATTAAATGACTAGAAGATGACTTAAAAAATGATCAATTTAAGATAGAACTTATTGTTATAAAATAAAAGTAATCTGTCTGTCAAATCGATAGGAATTTGATTTATTTGCAACATAATATCACTACATAGTATAAAACAAAGTCGCTTTCTCTGTCCCTATATCCCTTTGTATGCTTAAAGTTTTAAAACTACGCAACGGATTTTAATGCAGTTTTTTTTAAATAGAAAGAGTGATTCAAGAGGAAGGTTTATACTATAATAATACCGTGCGAAGCCGGGGCGGGTCGCTAATATAATATGATAAAGAGACTCATAATCTTTAGGTAGGACAGGCATAGGTATATCCCGGCTAAATAATAGAGACAGAGTCAATCGATATTTCAAGTGTCTTTTGCTACTTTTGATTTATATAGTCTTCTTTAAACTCGGGTTATTGCAATCGATTAAAGCCACTTCCCTACTTTATGGGCCGTTTGACTCTATTTATTAGGTTTAAACTGAGGTTTATTTTGAGGCATGGTTTCAGGTTGTGGTAGGAAGTATTTTTATGAGTTGCAATTTCACTGTTATTGTTCGGAAAACCTGGGCAGGCTGATAAATAAACCTAAAAAATTAAATTTTCTTTTCTTATTTGTTAGTAAAGTTTTATTTTACAAATAAATATTTATATCTTATACCATAACATTAGTTCAACTGGAAACATCACTAAGAAGAGCAATAAATTCTGATTAGAGAGGGATTTGGAACAAATTTACTTAAGTGTTTTTTTTTTGTATTTATCGGGTTTTACCACTGTACCCTCGATATATTATGTGTGACGACCTCCGTGGCCCAGCGGGCGAAGGTCCGCCTGCGACGCATGAGAATGGGTTCTATTTCCGCTTCGGGACAATTATAGACGATCTGCAGATAATTATCTTGTTCACGTGTATTCGTAAAGATAAATTCTATATTACATAGAAAATAGACAGCCATATTAAATTTCTATGAAGTTTAATGTATTAGATAATCGTATATCAGTTATCTAGTACCTATGTATAACATAACATAAGCTCCGCTTAGCTTAGGCTTAGTTGAGAGACTGCGTGAATTGTCCAGTATATATACCATAACCACCATTTACTAACGACCCTTGTGGTACCTACTCAGCATGTTATGGGGAACGAGTGAAAAATGCGAAAGCAATTTCATGAAATAATACACCCCATGGTTCAAGCAGACATGACACGCTCGATGTTTGTTCAAGTGCCTAAGTTAATTAATACACGAATAGATTTTATTTAGCGAAAAACTCAATTTCATCAGCAAACAACAGCTGCCACTCAACGTGAACGACTTCAAATTATTTTAGGCACGATGATTTATTGCTAAAATCGAATTATTACTAACACGATTGGGTTTGGCGCACAACACCTACGCTAGCAATATGTTCTAATATTGAAAGAAATTACTAAAATAACTGATTTATACCTTTTGATATTAGTTATGAAACTCGATTGTTATTAATAGTAAGTACTAGAATCTGCTCGCGGCTTCACACGCGTTATTTCTATGGAAACTTTACAAGGCTATTTCTAACCAATGGGCACTGAATTATGTGTGCTGAGATTTTAAAGTGCAAGACTAAAACTACGGTTATTCCAAATTTTAAACCGATCCTTTCAGTAGTTTTTGAGCGAAAGAGGAACAATCATCCATACATTCATACATCTATACACAAACTTTCATGTTTATAATAAACTAGCGACCCGCCCCGGCTTCGCACGGTTTTATTATACGTATAAACCTTCCTGTTGAATCACTCTATCTATAAAAAAACTGCATCAAAATCCGTTGCGTAGTTCTAAAGATTTAAGCATACATAGGGACATAGGGTTATAGAAAGCGACTTTGATATATACTATGTAGTGATAAAATAAATAAATATGTTGGACAATTCACACAACACCATCTAGCCCAAAAGTAAGCTACTCAAAGCTTGTGTTATGTGTTATATTATTATATTAGTAAGGAAGGATTGTAAGGGTATCAGTTACCGATAACACAGGGTCTTGGGCTTCAGCTTGAGGCATGATGATGTTCTGTTATTTTTGTGAATTTTCCAGTTGATTTTATTTATTGAGTATGGCAGTTCCTACAGTAAGGCACCATATAAGTAGTTATTAATCCTTTCAGTCCAGCAAGAGGGAAACGACATAATTTCATTCAAATTACGAAATGAACTAAACACTAGTCTAGTTAAACAGTTAGACATTAAAACCTACAAATTCAAATGCCGTGGTGTGAAGCAGTTCTTGCATCTAGTCTAGCTTATTTTAATGTAACAAAGAATTTTCTATATTTCTATCTATCATCATAAAGTAAACAATTTAGGTAGTAAAAATCACAATTCCTTTATAAATCTACCAAAAACTTTTTATTTATAGTATTTATTTTATTGAACACTTTATAGCCAATTGGTTATCGAATTGTACACTCGGCGCTGTTTATGCATCGCTTTTACGTTTGCCTTCAAACACATTTCCTCCGATTGAACATAAAACGTCTCTCTGTCAGAAAGATTTAGCGAATGTTCAAAGGAATTCTCACGTTGGGAAATGTGGCAAGATTTGCACAAGTTCCGTCGGCCCTTTGGCTGTAACGAATTCAGCGCCCCGACTCTGGTTGACCATTTGTTTGGATGACATTATTTAGTCTTTTTCCTTACAAATATAAGCATAAAAAAAAACAAAATACAAAAATACAAAATCGGACAAATTAACAAGTAATGATACGTTACATGTTGAACGAGGAGACCACAAAAGTTAAAAGCAAAAAAAATATCAATTTATTTATTAAACAACTAGCGACCTGTCCCGGCTTCGCATGGTTTTATTATACATTCCTCTTGAATCACTCTATCTATCAAAATCCGTTGCGTAGTTTTAAAGGTTTAAGCATACGTACATAGGGACATAGGGACAGAGAAAAACTTTGTTTTATACTATGTAGTGATGTATCCTATTTTATTTTATTTAATAAAATTGCGGGGCGACCCTGGCTGGATAAAACTGGCACAGGACCGTGTGGAGTGGTTCAAAATGGGTTGGATACATAACACAAACAGGCTATATACCCTGTTGGTGAAAAAGCTGTAGGTGAATCAAACATTGAAAGAAAGAAAGATTTGAACATAAGTTTTTTTGAATTTTTCCCAAACAAGAAAGCATAGACAAGGTCGAAAATTAAAAAATAAAATTATGGAAAACTAAAAGAAATAATAATAAAAACAAGTTAAAAAGTGTAAAAAAGGGTTTCTACCTTATGTAGCATTTGGCTCGGCTGAATGTTACAGTAAGTAAGTACAGTAGTTTTCAGGAATTGCGCACAAAGTTATTAAATACATATCAGATTGTCTGGTCAAAGGGACGCGTATCACCAGAGCTGGTGATATCTGGGGTAACGCAGCAGCATTGCCATAAATCGGAAATCAGTAAATTAATAACTTTATTTCTATATGCTAACAAAATAAACACTTGTCATACATGTCGAATTTGAAATGTCAAATTTTAATTCATACAGCGTGGTAAGGCAGCCATAGTATTGGGGACGCTTTCGACTGGTATTAATATGGATCAGTTGAGCTATCTCTTAACCTTTTGGTCCAATTCTAATTTGAGTATTTTAACGAGTTCTAATTTGTTAGTAAAATCTTTTTCAAAACATTCATTATGATTACAGAATATTTTCATGAACGAGGTGTTCGTTAAAGGTCCCGAAAAAATAGTTGTACTTTTTGAAAACATATAATTTAGTGTGTAGAAACTAAAGTGTGCACAAAAACAAGAATCCTTTTACTACCATCGTTTTATCTTTCAGTTGTCATAAAATTGACTTAAATTACAGAGTGAATGAAACCATCAGGTTAAGGGTGCCTGTCCATTGGAGCGGAGCGAGCCGGCGGAGCGGAGAAACGAAGAAATATTAACCAATAGGATTGCATGAAAAAGCGGAGCAGAGATTTCATGGCAATCCTATTGGTTAATATTTCATCGTTTCTCCGCTCCGCTGCCTCTCTCCGCGTCAATGGACAGGCAGCCTTAGAGTTAGGTTTATTGCCATCTCATAAGTCAAAGTTTTTATTAATAACTTATTTTGCAAATGAAATAATTATAGCGCTGGACTATCAATACAGCATCATTTAGCCCGAAACCAAGCAGGCTTTTGTTATGGGTAGTTGATAACCAATATAGCTTAATACATTACACTACATAAATAAATATTGATATTCATAGAAAACAACCAAAACACTCGGAATTATCTCACAAACTTTTATGTCAGGGCGTAGTATCGTTCGGTTAATATTAAAATCGCCAGAGTTGGAGCCCTGAGGGGCAATCCAATAAGACAATGTCCTTATGTATTGCAGGAACCATTAAACCTTATCGATGGGATGGACAAATTATCCGACGTACAATGGGAAGCATATGTACATTGTTTTGTTTTATATAGGAGAGTGCTTTTATTAATCTGCGACTATCAAAGCTTTGATACCCCATGCAACGATAATCTTTGAAATAACAAATTAAAACAATGACAAAACTAAAAAGGAGGGTAGATCGATATGCCACTAATATATAAAAAAAAATACTCGCAGTGACTTCAGTTCTTCCGTGATATCCATGAAACTGTGCCGAAATATCGGAAAACTGAACATAACTTGAATCATGGTAAATAATATCCGTTTTAAAATTACTTAAGACTATACTAGTTGTAATTTTTCTATTCCTTGCTTGTAATTTTCGTTGTTAATAAAGATTAAATCAATTAATAAAAAAAAAATTACTTAAGTAATTGATTTAAAATATCCTACTAATATTATAAACGCGAAAGTTTGTAGGTATGGATGGATGTTGTTACTCTTTCACGCAAAAACTACTGAACGGATATGGATGAATTTGGCACAGAGATAGATTATAGTCTGGAATAACACGTCCTACTAATATTATAAACGCGAAAGTTTGTAAGTATCCAATGGATGGATGGATGAATGTTTGTTACTCTTTTACGCAAAAACTACTGAACGGATATGGTTGAAATTTGGCACAGAGATAGATTAGTCTGGAATAACACATACGCTATATTTTATCCCGGAATTCCCACGGGAACGGGAACTACGCGGGTGAAACCGCGAGGCGCTGCTGCTAGTATTTGATAAGAGAAGCCAATTTTACTATTATTATTTAGGTCCGAAGAACTTGTCAAAATGAATCAAACGAGCTCAAACTCGATGGGGCTACGTCGTTTTATTACAGAGCTTACATAGGCCCGGTGATGTGCAATTGTCTAGTTTAGTATTGTGTACAACCGGATACGGAAGCAAGCAAGCTAGCTGTCAAACAAGCTGTCATACGTACCTACCTACATGGGACGCTTTCATTGGACAGGATTAGGATATGTGATTTCCACGATTATATTCGTTACGGCAGCTATACATCAGCCAAACTCGATGTAGAATGTTTGTAAACAAACCGCCCATACTTAACCTAAAATACACTCCTAATAGTCATAATTATTTTTATTTTCAATGTTTGATAGCCAGATCTTCAGAGTATTTTTTGACGAAACCTTTATTAGCAACCGAAATGAAATTAAGAAATAGAAAAATTAAATCTAGTACCTATATAAAATTGAAACAAACATCTACAGATAGACTTTTTACTACTTTTAGTGATATTATATCACTCACAAACAACATAGGAAAAGTAGGCAACAAAACGAACATTACCAAGTATAAATATTTAGGAAGTAAGCAGGTAGCACAATTATAAAATTATAAAACCATAGTTTCTAAACTAAGTACATGAATTTTATAATAAAAGTAAAACAACAAAACATAACATAAATAGGCACCCATCTACTAATTGTATGTGTATTAGTTTTAGCTATTAAAATATTTTCTACTGTTTGTTTATAAGTCGAGCGCATTTATTCTGTGAATACAAGTATTGGAGTATAGCTTCCTCGAAACAGACTCAGCCGTGCGAGGAATCCGACTGTATTAAAATTCAGTAAATTTACAAAATATTTTTTGTCAAAATGGGTCTTAGGTCAAGTTATTGTTTGTATTTGAAGTATATACTTACTAAAATATTTTTTCCTATTTTTAATATTTTGTATCAAAACTACATTACCTAAATAAATATTTTCAAAAATCATCTAGTATCCATAATATATAAATAGGGGATGGATGATGCTGTGTGGTTTTCCCAGCATTATTTATTTATTATTTATGAAGATTTTAATTGAGATATCAAACACAACACCTGGCTCCATCATCAGATCAGCTCCAAGTCATCATAATATAACATAGTCATCCAATTTACATATTTACGCTAGCCAAATTTCAGCTCAGTGGATTACAAGAAAGTAGGTCAATTTAACTTCATCTGATTACAGGCACCGGACAGGTGAAAGTCAACAAAAACTTGTAATCACTACATAGTATAAAACAAAGTCACTTTTTCTGTCCCTATTTCCCTTTGAATTTAAATCTTTAAAACTACGCAACGGATTTTGATGCGGTTTTTTTTAATAGTAGAGAGATCCAAGAGGAAGGTTTATACTTACATATAATAAAACCGTGCGAAGCCGGGGCGGGTCGCTAGTAAAAATATATTCTGGGGCCTTATTGTGTAACTCATCTGATAATCGACATCGATTCATTTTTGATATTTGAAATCTAGCCTGGACTTCGATTGTACCACTGGCTGACATTTGAATTTAACTGATAATCGATTTCAAGTAAGATAATAAGGCCCCAGGTTGACTTTTAAAAATAACTATCTTGTAAAGGTTTTAGAAGGAAAAAGCTACCACTATATTATTCAATGCAATAGACACATCTCACAGTGCAAGGAATGTTGCGAAAGCTTAAATAATGTATCGCTTCCTCTGCCGAGAAAGAGAATAGTAAAGTATCTCGTGCATGCTTTTTCTTACCACTTCGTTTTGCGACGCAACATGCTGTGTGGAAATGAAGAAAATGGGAATCTAGGTTAGGAATAATAATTATTATTTATTTCAATTCAGAAAATAACAGTGGGTAAAAGCTAATTTTAAGGAACACTTAAATAGCGTGGTGCATTAGTCATATAAGTTTTTATAATATGAAATGTATTTTAGTTATAAGGTATATATTGATATGGACCGTAGAATAAGTTATATGAGATCTTTCTACTTGCTCTAATGATAACCGAAATATTATCTTAATTTATTATTTATTTCTATAAATACCTAATATATCAAACATATCAATCTAAATGAAAAATTCCGATTAACAAAGATTCTGAGAGACTGTAATTTCAGTCAAAGAATAGAAACAAATTATGACTAGTAGTTACTATTTCTATTACAATAGATATAACTGTAGACGGTAGCAAATAGTCTAGAGGTAGCTCAACTGATCCATATCAATACAACACTAAAGCATCGTCAGCGTTTTCGACTGGCTTCATTGTTCAGTTGTTGAATGGTAATAATTAAATACTAAATTAGGTTACCCTACATTTTATCTGCCGCGAATTGTATGACGCTACTTCCAAACCTTATAAGATGCAGAAACTTTTTGTGAATTTGTAAGAAAATAATTCTTAGATTATCACATAACCAATATTTTCTTCCTATCATCATTTAACTACATTCGTTTATTCAACGTTTCAACACATAATACTCACCCTTTATATACACACATATATACCTTTCAAGGAATACGAGTAGTTAGTAGAAATTCATTTATCTAAGCGACAGGATTCTATCCTGCTTCCTTGTTACAACGATATCCAATGAATTATTCTCGGAAGCTGATGGAACTGCTCAGAGTATTGATAAACTTCCAAGATATCCGAGATATCCTACATCACTTGCTTGCAATCAACAAAGCGATAAATAGTAATTGAATTAGTACACCTTGTTTACGATATAGGATTTCTATGGGAGACGACGCGTTTGACGAGGATTTCTAAGATTTCCAGTAGTAAGACCGATATGGCGGGCGGTGGATTTCGATTTCCACCTTAGCAGAAATTTTTGTATGATCTGCAAATATTTGTTCCATGGTAAGGGTGTTTTCAAATATTTACAGATGCTGAAAACATTTTGTCCCTAGAAAATCGAACCCGCAACCTCTTAAGTCGAAGGCAGATCTTCGCCGCGTCACTGAGGTCGTCAATGATAAATACAGGCACCTTATTCAACCTTGTCATAAATATACGATGTGTAATCAATCACCATGGTATCTCTTAGGCACGAATAGATTACCATTTGCACGCCTAGGCGGTACGTTTTATGGTTATGGTTTATCTACCATCACTCATACTCGTTCGTGAGGGCTTTGAAGAAGACTAAGCTCCGCTCACAATGGTCCTGGTTATCAAGATGAAAAAGATTGGATCTATTTATATAGAGCCTTCTTTCTGAAGGATTAGACATTATTTTTCTTTTAAAGCTAATTCAAAGAAGGTTTATAATATGCGAATGTATTATTTTTATCCTAAATAATTATTTTTTTCTTGATGTAACAAAGAATAATCAAAATCGATTCATCAGAATCGATTTATTTGTCTCTTTACTCTGAGTAGTTCGTGAATTTGATGGAAGTTGGTAGTTAGTTTTTGTAAAACAGCAGTTTAAAAAACCAAAAAATTGCTACTTCAATCGAAATTGTTAAATTTTATGCGTTTCCAATCATATCATTGATTACTGTAAATAATAAAATTTTAATATATAATTAACAATTTAACATTAAATAGCAATGTCATACTTGTATGCCAATGTTGGATAGATTATTGTAATAATATAATAGTTGGATCTACATTATAACTAGTATCTTTAAATATTTAAGTAGTTATATATCTCATGTAACAGAAAATGGAACAAATTAACACTTTTATAAATTTTTGACACTGGAAATTAAAAACTTTTCGTAGAAATCCACGTATTTAATTCACTAAAGAAATCCAAAGAGGACAACTCTAACTACATTTGTACAAAATCCAACTATTTCTAAGAAGCAAGTTAAACAAATCAAATCGGACAATTTTTTCGTGTTCCGCCTGAAGGGTTTGGGACGTAGTACTTACATAACTTTTTAACTCCCCCGAGTAAACCAACCGTTGTGAATAGCCAAGACTTTTTTGGGATTCCCTTTTCTTGCCACAAAGAAAGTCAGATTCATTTAACGAACGGCCTTTTTAAAGAGAAACTTCTTTAGAAGCTTATTAAAGAATCGTTTCAGCGGATTAGAGCCTTTGGTTGGGGTAAGGATGGAGATTTTATATACCAAACGTGTATTAGTTAGGATTCTTACAAGAACATCAAAATAAGATAAAAAGGATTTTATTCGTCAAAATACACTTTATTATCTGCTAGCTTCCCGCCCGCGGCTTAGTTCGCGTAGACTATACGATTTGTCCTGTTTTTCAATCTAATTGAACTATTATTCTTTATCAAAAGAAAGGACTTTTAAATTTCAGAACAGATGTTAGGTCATAAGCGCCCTACATTAATAAGTTTAGAGATACGGCAAGACAATACGGATGCAAACGATCTTATACTTTAATACCCCATTTTCAGTATTCTTTTGAAAAATCCTTGTACATTTGTGCAGTTATTTTTGTAGTTTCCATTGTAAGTTTCAAGCAAATTGGGTCACTAAGTATAAGAGTAAGAAAAAAAAAAATTTTAACCCCGTTTGAGACCTCTTAGGGGGAGAATTTCCAAAAATCCTTTCTTACCGGGTGTCTGTGTAGTAAACTTTCAAATTTCTTTGTTTAAACAGCTTTTCTAGCTTTAGCAGTTTGTTCCTATAAATATAGAAGTTCATCAAGACGTGCTATATTCCATTTTTGTCACATTGTCGTAGTCCTATCAAATCATGATTCAGCATAAAGATTTAATAAATGAGACAAATATATTAAGATACTTTAAAACTAAGATAAATACTAAGTAGAACATCATTTTTTGAAATGTAAAAACCCAGAAAAGTTGAAGACTACTCAGACGTCCACCCGAGCCGCATAAACGACGCTCAAACGTTCGCGATTCACAGAGTTGCGAGCGCGTTCTATTTTAAACATGTAAATGGTTATAGGCTTACTAACTACAACAGCTACGCTCAAAAAAATATAATATATAAAATCAAAAACTATATATTTGTATACAAAATCAATAAATCTACTACTTTGGTCTAACAAATAATCATATGGTCTCACAAAATGCCTAAACTTCTAATTACCACTGTGGTCGTGCGAGCAGCATGTCAAAATTGTTGTCTTGTTTACCAACTGTATAACTTAAGCCTGTAATCTACTTTATTGAACAGGATAGGAATTCAAGATCATATCAAATATAATAAACCCAGAAATGTATTAGTGACGAATAATTTACGTAACCACATTGTTGCCGGACCTCTACCGACGTAATCAGAGTCTTTTTTATACTTTTGAGGTATACACGGACGGTTGAGTGGATAAGCAGGTACTTAATCCGATACAAATTCATTATGTGGTAAGTACTCTGCACTTAGGTGACATGTTAGAATATAATATTTAGTTTGAATATTTGCTCGTAATAAATTCTCACATAAACACATTCTAAGAGCGAGAGAGGGATAATGCTTTTCTACTTTTCTCTACTAACCTTTGGTTAGTGTGGACAACAATTTAGTAGGTAGTGCTAGATAAAAGAATATTAATACATAATGAAAAGTTTAAGGAAGTAGCTTCTCTGATTTTCTGTCCCACCTGCAAAATGTCGGCTGTCACCACAAAGTATAAATTAATAAAGATGGAAATTCAACATAGTATGTGTAGTATGTACAATTTTTGGTGGGGATGTGTTATTTTCTACTATTTTCTGGGTTACGTTCTAATTTTGCCAATTAAATATGATGGGCTGAAACTATAAACGTGTTTCCTAAGGAGGTGGGTTAGGTGCCTTCCATTTATAATTTATCGTCCAAGAAGAATGTAGGCAAAGTGAAAATCCGATTTAACTCGCTCTTACCTGGCCGCAATCGGCGTCTAGATTCGATTCCCTGCCACCCTGAATGGGAATTGGATTTGCAGTTCTACAGAGCTATGCATTATGTACCAATGTAGAT
This sequence comes from Eupithecia centaureata, assembly GCA_944547425.1. Taxonomy (NCBI): domain Eukaryota; kingdom Metazoa; phylum Arthropoda; class Insecta; order Lepidoptera; family Geometridae; genus Eupithecia; species Eupithecia centaureata. The sequence continues at coordinate 8,947,298 of OX155687.1, forward strand.
ACTTCGAATTGCCTCTGTAAACTTTGATTGAAAAATCCAGAGTTAATCTAGGCTTATTAGTGAATATTTTATTAAGATACCGTGTAGGTAATTATAGTTAAGAATCATTATTTTTTGAAAATAATTTATGATTAAGATGAACACTTTACTACTTTGCATCAGCATTGCCATACAGCGTGGTAATGCAGCCAGTGTCTTGGGGACGCTTCCGACTGGTATTGACATGGATCAATTGAGCTACCTTTAGACTGTTTGCAACCGTCTGCATTTAGCTCAATGGTTTCAATTGTAAATATTAGTTGTAATTTTTCTATTCCTTGCTTGTAATTTTCGTTGTTAATAAAGATTGTCTTTACTACTGTACTAGAAAGTAACATACTGTTAAGATCATACTCAACTTATATCGTCAAAACCGAGCCACACTAGCGATGACTGTATGTAATAGCGTTAATTAGCTTTCGATGGTAACATTTTTATTTCTGTTATATATTCTAATTTCATTTATTAAAAGTCTCCAAAGTCTCCACTCCACATACAATTAAAAACTTATATCTAAGTAAAAAATAAAAATAGGACAACAGACGGCCTTTTCGCTGAGAGCGATTTCTCTTTTTGTAACAATTTAAGTGTTCAAAGCCACGATATCCTTCCAGCTATTCTACAGAAATGAAAAAAACTGGTGTATTATTGAACTTTGATGTAAATTACTGGTGATATCTGGATTTTGGCTCACGCGTGAGGCACGCGTCAATCAAGGCGCCATATGCGGGCGACACAGTCAAAATTGTCGCAGAGATCACGGAAAATGCCGTATTTTAATATCACTCATATTTCCGGCATACTGCGCTGCTGCTGCCGATATTAAATATAGAACAATTTCGTATGCGTTCAAAATGAAAACAAAACCAATGATGTTTTTCTACAGAAACTAACATTCTACTTCAAATTTCACTTGATAAAAATTAAAGATAGACCAGATAATTATCATCTTTCAAATATAAAAACATCGAAATAGGTTCATGTAGAAAATTGTTATAGTTTGATACGAAAATTTCAAAAAAGGTTCTCAATTCGACTGTATTTTTTATACCTATATGGTATAAAAAATACAGTCGAATTGAGAACCTTTTTTGAAATCTTTACCTTCTAACAAATTATAATGATTACCTTTTATATTAATGATTGAGCAAGATTATTTTTCATCAGATCCATAAACCTAGACTGTAAATGTTGAGTTAATTGTTTTAAAAAGTTTAAAATACTTTGGATAAACTTATATCAGAGCACATTGGCACGCAAAAAGTACTATCTACTTGTAATTATAAAATACACAGGACACCAACATACTCGTAGGATATACATCATTTATCTAGATCACCCCGAACAAATATCTGTAGTTCGTACAAATGCTTGCCGAGGCGGGTATCGAATCCGCAACCTCGTGCTTCGCAGGCGGATCTTTGGCCCCCAGGCCACAGAAGTATCTAATCGAAATTGAACTATGAACAATATGAGCCACAATTAAACATCAAATCATAGGCTGAAGTCAAAGCAACCTGTAATTAGTTTGAGTTCTGTTCAGAGCTTTGATTCAGAATTTCAGATTCAGATTGCGTGTAGGTAACAGTGGATATAATGGATTGGCAAGGATTCAATTGTAACTTGTCTTGTGGTTTAGATATTTGATTAGATTTAACTAGTTTAAGACAAATCTACTTAGGGCTATAATATTTTTAATCTGGTTGAGAAATTGTTGCAATCTTTCACATTTAGATCGAAGAACCGACAACCGTAGGGGTAAACGTGTTCTTGAGTGGAGACCGCGACTTGGCAAACGTAGTGTAGGATACCCTCCGGCTAGGTGGGATGATGATCTGCGAAAGACTGCTAGCAGATGCTGGATGCGTCAAGCTGATGACGGCGCTATGGCGCACATTATGGGAGGTCCAGCAGTGGACTAATATAGGCTGATGATGATTATGATGATGATTTCACATTTATAACTAGCGCGTTTATAATATCAGAATAGTAGGGTAGGTACTATCTGATTTTGTAACTGCAAAAGTTTAGAAGGATGGATTGTAACTTTTCACGCCAAAACTACTGATTGGATCGGGCTGAAATTTTGCATAGAAGTAGGTCTAGACCTAGAAACACACATAGGCTAGCTATTACCTTTTCCCCATAAATTAGTTTCCATGCGATAGAAATAACTTTTAAGCGTTGGCATAAAAACAACGCGTGCGAAGCCGCTCACATAGATACAAACTAACTCTTACTAATATTATAAACGAGAAAGTTTGTTCGTATGGATGTTTGTTACTTTTTCACGAAAAAACTACTGACCGGTTTGGGCTGAAATTTGAGTACCTACTTAGACGTAGTTTTAGGAATAAAACATAGGTTACTTTTCATCCCATGCATCTGTTCCAATGGAATAGAAATAGCCTTGAAATTAGTCGTGGCGAAAAGCAAGTGGAGCCATAAAAAAGAAGTTGAACTTGAAGTTGAAACGTTCGGATAGAAAAACGCCACAGGCAGATACCTACTAGTTATTAATAATAATAGTAGGTAAATTAATGTAAATAAATAGTGTACAATATTTCAATAGACAAAGCTCTCTAAACAAAAATATAAATAGCCTTGAAACGTTCGGATAGAAAACGCCAAAGGCAGATACCTACTAGTTATTAATAATAATAGTAGGTAAATTAATGTAAATAAATAGTGTACAATATTTCAATAGACAAAGCTCTCTAAACAAAAATATAAATAGCCTTGAAATGTTCGGATAGAAAAACGCCACAGGCAGATACAAGTCATTAATAATAATAGTAGGTAAATTAATGTAAATAAATAGTGTACAATATTTCAATAGACAAAGTTCTCTAAACAAAAATATAAATAGCCTTGAAACGTTCGGATAGAAAAACGCCGCAGGCAGATACTAGTAATTAATAATAGTAGGTAAATTAATGTAAATAAATAGTGTACAATATTTCAATTGACTAAGCTTTCTAAACAAAAATATAAATAGCCTTGAAACGTTCGGATAGAAAAACGCCGCAGGCAGATACTAGTAATTAATAATAGTAGGTAAATTAATGTAAATAAATAGTGTACAATATTTCAATTGACTAAGCTTTCTAAACAAAAATATAAATAGCCTTGAAACGTTCGGATAGAAAAACGCCGCAGGCAGATACTAGTAATTAATAATAGTAGGTAAATTCATGTAAATAAATAGTGTACAATATTTCAATTGACAAAGCTCTCTAAACAAATCTCTCACGCCCTGTCGCACCTCGTGGCCGAAAATCTGTTTTGATGTGATTTCATCCAGGCTCACTGAAATAACAACATCACAGAATTGGTTTGTTTATTTATCTATCATTATTTACTTACTAAATAATGTACGGTTAGATTATTAAACACTTCTACACTGATTTGGTAGGCAGTATTGTGCTCAGATTCATGCTCGAACGAAATTTCAGGGTTCTTGACCCATTTTTGTATACCTACGCCGTATATTGTCTTGATGAGTTATTCCGCATTCGTCCCAAACTAGTCCGAATACAAATAATACAATTTTATTTAGATTTCATTCCTGATTCGTCAAAGCTTTCCATCTCTTGTCGACGACCGATGTGGAGCAACGGGCGAATGTCCGCCTGTTAAGCGGGTTGCGGGTTCGATTCCCGCTTTAGAACAAACGTTTATATGAAAATATTTTTTCCGGGTTTCGGGGTGATTTCTATGTATAATAATTATATATAATAATTATCTACGTAATGATAATGTATGAATGAAATATAGAATGAATAATTAAGTTATCAGTGTCTAGTACCCATAACACAAGCTCTGCTTAGCTTGGGGCTAGCTTGATGATGCTGTGTGGTGTGGATTATCTAGCATTAATTTATTATTTGATTGAAATTATCTTTGTTAAAAAGTATCAAATAAGTTTCAATAAGAATCAATTTAAGTTCATGTAGCAAATTTTTTTCATCATATAGGTATACTATTATTCGAATTGATAAAACTATTCAAGTCAGTAATAAACATAAGAAAAATCTGGGAGTGCAATATATTTTTAAAACTGCTTGTATAAATACTGCTTTTCATTGTTTCTCTTGATTTTCATCGTATCTGCTCCACATATTATGTTCGCAGCCACACAATTCTCCGAATCGACATCGACAGCTGAAAAAACATTCTCGCGCAGTCGCATTGGCCAGAAGTGCCACAAAGGGATTAATATCACAAAGTGATATTATAGTTAATCGCCTTCATTCGAAGTCGATTTTATTGATAAAATTTTATTGCATATGGCATGATAATTTTAATGGTGGCGCCATTCCCGTTGTACCAAATGCACTGAACAGCAAATGTATAAAGCTTTTAACCAAATGAAAGTCGTATATTACGGAATAACACACTCGTAACTGTGTTATATAAGCCGCTCAGAAAATGGCCTGGTAGTGTACCCGTGATAAGCTTAGCACTCGTTCATTATTTGTTTTGTGCATTTTACAAGATTGACTTATTCAGTTTGTCTACGAAACGGTCTACTTAGCACTCAATTACATGAATTAAATAGGGAGTTTGTGGAAACCAGCAGAGTATATTATGTACAAAACAAAAAACTTTTCCACGAAATTCTACGAGTAATTGAATTGCTATGCTGTATCATGTTTTAATAATATAAATGCTATTTGACTTTTAGCGTATTTTACTATATAGGGTTCCGTACCCAAAGTGTGAAATGGAACCTTAGACTCCGCTGTCCGTCCGTCTGTCTGTCCGTCGTTTGTCACAAGGTTGTATCTCGTGAACCGATAGTTATAGAGTTGAAATTTTCACACATGATGTATTTCTGTTGCCGCTATAACAACAAATACTAAAAATAATAATAAAGTAAATATTTAATGGGATCTTATATAAAAGACACTGCACTACATTATTTTATGCAGTTTTTATAGAAAATAGTACGGAACCCTTCGACTGCTAGTGTGACTCGTACTTGGGCGGTTTTTTGCCCAAAGGCAATTTAATTATCTTTAAGATTACTTTAGCGATTAGTTTTATTTCCTCTTTGATTGTGCATGGTGTGGCTATCTCTAACAGCCTGTCCAGATAGGGCGCTTTACGCGCGCTTTACGCGCGAGTGCCCTCGCGCGTTTCAATTTATATTGCGTCCAGATGCGGCGTTTTACGCGCGCTCCACTGTTCGCCCGAGTATTTCGACTCGCGCGTAGCACGCGCGTAGCACGCGCGAGTCGAGAGTCCAGCGCTTTACGCGCGTAAAGCGCCCTATCTGGACAGGCTGTAACAGCCTGTCCAGAAAGGGCGCTTTACGCGCGCTTTACGCGCGAGTGCCCTCGCGCGTTTCAATTTATATTGCGTCCAGATGCGGCGTTTTACGCGCGCTCCACTGTTCGCCCGAGTATTTCGACTCGCGCGTAGCACGCGCGAGTCGAGAGTCCAGCGCTTTACGCGCGTAAAGCGCCCTATCTGAGAGCAATTTTGCTGTCTACTTTGTATTATTTTATGTTTCCTATGGTTGATTTCCCAAAATAAATAAAATTGATAAGTAAAATTGCGTCCTTGGAGCAAGCTAGCTTTGTCGGAAATCTACTCTTACAAAACATCGCAAATACATCAATCAAGCTGTCTTTTTGTATAGACGGGGTCGTTTAGCGATATAAATATAGGTAAATGGATTTTACTGTGCGAAATAATATTAAATGCTTTTTTAGAAATCGGAGCCCTTTTCTCTGATATCAAATAAACAAATTATATAATGTTCCTCTATCCATACTTTAAGGTCTGTGATTCTAACAGATGGTTTTTCCTCTTATAGTACAACTTATTTCATAAATTTAAGAAAAATCCCAAGATTATTAAAAATATATTCGGGCTGTTTAAACTTTGGTTTTTTTCTGAAACACGCAACAAAGGTCCTAGTTATTTTACGATATTACTTTGAAACTGAGCAGAGAGTTGTAGGTTTGTTCGATAACAAAGTTTAGTTCGTTAAGTAGGCACATTAGGGGGAAACAGGAAAACATTAAGGCGTGTCGTCGACTGTGGCTCGATGCCAGACGGTTTTAAATATGCTAACCAATTGGACGCGCTGACTTCATTCATTCAGTCTTATTAGCTTAGCGTCCGAAACCTTTTGATGTCATTTACTTTGATTCCTAACGAACCAGTTCATTTTACTCTTATTTATTATTTAGAGCACATAGAAATGCAGTAAAAAGAACTAAAATTCAAAGTCTGAAACTTAAATACTAATAAAAATCTATTCAGATTTGCTATATATAGATTAAAATTTATGATTTTTTTTATTCTAGGTCTAGAAATACTTCTATTTAAAATTACCCGTACCATAGTTATGGCATGAAGAGGTTACAAACATCCATTCATTCAAACTTTTGCATTTATAAAATCAGTGTCGTAGCACATTTAAATGCAGTCAAAAGAACTAAGATTTAAAGTCTGAAACATGAATAATAAGGAGACCTGATTTTTTAAAGCAATGTTGACTATTATGCAGTATATCGACAGGCTACACGGTTAAAACACGTTATGTGTATCCACCCAATTTATTTCAGCAGCTACCCACGTTTGTTAGATATGGCAAGCATGCAGCGGAATATCCGCTTCTGTCCGCGATCCAACAAGTTAGGCATAACTGAGTTTCATATTTGTATCGAGCATAACATCCGTCAAACTATGCACAGCCGAGTTACCACAGATAAATCTGTTAGCGCAGGTGGGGAGTTTAGAATTTATGTATTCCATATACCGATGCGAGTCTGCAGGAATTGAGGTAGTTGAGTGTTTAACTTACATGTCTGTGCCGAGTAAGCAATCATAGTCCCTATCGTACTTTACGTGGGCGATGGAATGTCAGTCATTTAGTTCTCCTTCACTTACTGTTTACATCGATTTTGTAGGTCTTTTGCAGTCCATGAATTGCCTCTAAGCCCTAAATATTCTTTATGTAGGAAATGTTTGTTTTGTTTAAATTCAGTTTGATTAGTAGAAGACAAACATGATTTTATAATGAATTTGAAGTTTTTACAAAAACTGACTTCAAGGTTCATTTTTTATTATGGACAGCTCAAAAACTACTAGTCACGTCTTGACCAAATCCGAGAAACACCAGTTTTCAAATATAAAAGAAAATACAGTCGAATTGAGAACTTCATCCACTTTTGAAGTCGGTTCTATACCTACGTTATACCTTCAAACCTCAGCGTACTCAATAAATGTTTCTCTTTGTAATATTTAATAAAATAACATTTTGCAAAATTTTGTTCAACAAAATAATTTTATCTGTATGACTAATCTCTTAAAATCCAAAAATCGTAGCACTAAAGCGAAAACCTCGACAACTTCAAAAAAGCAGATGAAGTTCTTAATTTAACTGTACTTTTATTTGTGTTATTCTATTAGGTATATTATAATGTTTCAATAAAAAGCTTTCGTTTGCGAGTGCATTCGAGTCGATGTGTTAAAATGTTTTGCAAAGGCAATTTTATCATCAGGTTTGGAATGCAGTCAATCGGGTTTGTGTAATGTCACTATTTGTATTGAATTAGCCGCAGCCCGGTGGATTGGGCGGCTGAATTACTACGCTGTAAAACAACATTTGAATATCAATTGACTCATTAACCCATAAGATTTATAAATAAATTAGCCTGCTCCGGTTTCAGCTTAACAATTTAGCGAAACATTGCCGTTCAGAATTTGGAGACGAACCAATTAAAGAAAAGAAAACAGTTGTTTGGACCTTTTACTTTTATTTTCATTCAATATTTTTTTATGTATGATGTTTTAGTAAACATAATATTATTCAATAAAACGTCACCTCATATTTTCGTAAAGGTTTTTTAGTCAAAAGGCAAATAGTTTTGCTTAAGCATAAAGTATTTTTGTCCAAAGTGGCTTTATAATGTCTTAGCGAAACGCAAAAGCGAAGCGAAAGCATATTGCCTACTGCTATGCTAGGGTTGCCTTTTTATACACTAAGGCTTGCCATTATACCCTGAACAGTGTACACTTGTATCAAGGAAAATAATAAACAAGTTCTTCAAATTATTGTCTTTTTTAGAATATGTAAATAATTAACTATAAATAACATATTTTATATACATATATTAGAAAAAAATCGTTATCAAATTTACAGACAGAAACCTTTCATTTGACACTGACGATTTTATTTTGGTCAGGTCTCATAGAAAACTGTCAAAAAATCACATCTTGAAACGTGCTTATATCTGAGTTGTGTTTGAGTATTCAGGGGTTATCCCCCCGAATACTCATACGTCTATAGTCTATACTACTGTCGGGAAAAATAAAGGGGATCACTGAGTTTATTCCAGGCTCTGGCAGCCCTAATGGCTACAAGCCAGGCGCGGGTTCTCGTCACCGCCAGCGGCGTATCATGAGCCGAGGCAAGTCAGCGGCCGCTTCTCATACCGACAAGTAATTAAAGTCCCTGTTCAACTATTATCCGTGGACTCGCCGTGCTAGCAACTTCCTCGTGTCTCGTGTGAAACTTTCGTCACTGAAATTAAGTCTTTAATCCTACAATCTTTGCAAAATCCTTCTGTTATATTCTTGTGAATCTTGTGATGTTAGCATACTTGCCTAACTTGGTTAGCAAAGGTAATATGAACTTGTGCTTTCAGCGTTGTATAGGTAACTAACGTAAATTGATGCGTGCATTGTGTTCGTAAATCTAGCAATTAGGTGGCGAGCTGGTACTTGTTAACTGAACATGAAAATACGAGCAGATTCTAATTAGAAGGTAAATTTGGGCAGGAGACGGGAACAACATTTTCCCATTTTACCTTGTGCGGAAAATCAGGGGTGAAAAGTAAAGACTACATACATTTAAGCTCTAGTTGTTCACCATCATGATCAATTAGCCCATAAACGTCTATTATTCAGCGTAAAGGCCTATAGGAGCACTCCAATCTGATGAGCTGAGTTGATGAACTGCACCAGCACTTTATGAGATGTTACGAAACGTAGAAGACGAATATACAATCCTCAAAGGCATCTCGCTATTATGGAGTATTTTGCATCACAACACTTGGCATGTGAAATCAGTGAAAGCATTGCTCTTCTGGAAATTTATTTTATTCGTCTCTCATGACACCCACGGGCTGTGTTGGAAGGAATGATTCTTTGTCGCGATCAACACAGAAGCTCAGTTCAGTTTTTTCGTCTGCCAAAGTCTTGTGTTGTAAAGTATTGTCGTAAAGATGTTCTAGATTTAAATTACTGCTAGTAAAACCAGGTACGAAAAATCTCAGATCGGTGCAGAGTGTAGCCAAATACACGTGGTTGGTAGTCACGACTGGAGACATAGTTATGTGTTTACCGCAAACGTGTTGTGTCTGCTGTAACAAGTCTGATTAGCTACTTTGTGCCTTTGTCTTTTAGGTTTAAGTACAAACCTTACTACTGAAGTATTAGAACAGCTAATCATTCACAACAAGTAGGTAACTGGTAGGTAACAATAACTGCTTTTTCATCAAAATTCTTGCGAATAAAGATGCTAGTATGTTACACTTGATACTGGTGGAAAGCCAGATTACTGAAGCCTGGTTGGAGCATAGGCTTTTCCGGCGTCATGATTCAATTGAATCAACTTTTATTGCAGCAATAGCTTACCTTTGGTAAAAGCAAAATTGATTCATCGCCATTGGAATCCAGATAAAAGCCAAATACCTATTTCATTTTTCCTTTATTTAGATGTTGAAATTGCTTATGTAATCCAAAAAAGCACTTATGAACAAGCTACTCTAGCAGTTCAACAACACCGGTTAGAGTAAATCATCCAAAACATTCCTAATTTCTTTTAAATGTCTTAAGGAAGTAAAATAAATTAAATTTCCTTTCCTGTTTGTAATAGCCCTTTCTAATTGCCTTATTCACTGTCGCGCTGGACGCCTCGGGATAAAGCATTTAAATTGAGATTTAAGTGTAGGAGAAAGTTATGATTTGCTTTCAAAATATTTGTTACGTTTGATCAAATTGAGTTAGGAATTTAGATTCTATTAGAAGGAAAGCTTCGTTTTGATGCGGCTTTTGAATTGTATCTCAATTTGTGACAAATATAGCAGATTTAAGATAAACCAATGCCTAAATTGCTGAAGCAATAGGTACAATCTAATTAATATTTTATATTAGGTGAAAACTTCATTCAAACTTGAATCACTCTATATTTTTAAATAAAAAATGCATCAAAATACGTTACGTAGTTTTATAGACCTAAGCAAGCTCCCGCCGTCGAAGCGCCTTTGTTTTATAAAATGTATTAGTGATATATGTATATAAATTATTAGCCCCATGTTGTGGCTAGATTGTAATCAAAGTAGGGTTCATTGTTTAAAATTCCCTAATTAATGTGCACTGCATAGTTAAAAAAACCTCTGAAAGAAAATTGTGTCAAAATATTGACAGTTTGACAAACATTTTCATAAATTGGCGTGAACGAGGACATGTTCTACAAATAGAGGTACACTAGCGCCCTCACTTATTTTATCATATTAATACGTTAAACAAAGGATTTTCCAAAATTCTAACATTAAATTTGTTATTCATAAGTTTCTTTTCAGTGCATCTGTAGGAGTTTAATTTAGTCTTAGGAAAAGATACAAGACAGATAACTGAGTTTGGTGGCCACAACGTAGTAATATTAGAATCTTTGGGTGGCCACCAAGAGCAACTTCATATCTCTTGATATAATAGACAAAATAGAACTACTACAGATCCATTAAAAAATGCTTTTGATGGGTATACTGAACGTTTGATTTATGGAAATGCCTTTGTTTAGTAGTCACTGCATAGTATAAAACAAAGTTTTAAAGATTTTGTTTTATAAAACAAAATCTTTAAAACTACGCAACGGATTTTGATGCGGTTTTTTTAATAGAAAGACTGACTCAAGAGAAAGGTAGGTATAATAAAACCGTGCGAAGCCGGGGCAGGTCGCTAGTTAAATAATATGATAAAATAAGTGGTGGCGCAAGTACCTATACCTCGAGCGCCTTAAAAGAAAACAGCACCTTTAGTACCGCTCACCGTTAAGACAGTGAAGTGTCGATGTTTTTATTGCCTGTTTCATAGGCATCGAGCATTATGAGAAGTGCCTAGTCGTATCTCGGTCGTTTGCCAGCGCATTACGGATAGTGGCATTACAGATCTGTGTTCCCTATGCTACCCACGTACTCTCTCCGATCGTAAAATCCTTTTACCCCAAAATGACCTTGAATATAACAACTAGATCAGAGATAAAAAGAGATATTTCACAATATGTTGCCGTTGTTTTGTCGAGGTATAAATTTTCCGCCTGCAATAGAAGTTCAAATAAAACAAATTTTATTTCCAGCTTGTGATGCTCGTTTGTCTCTCTAATGGCTTCGTATTCCGCGCTAGATATAAAATACTTAAGACTTATATTTTAGTGAGATAAAGTGAGTATACTATTTTATGATCAAGATCCTGCGGTTACGAACAGTTTTGTTCTACGTTTACCTATTGTTCATTTAAGCAGAAATCCTAAATGCCAATATTTCGAATCGAATTCTGCCAATATTGCGTTTCACTTAATACTGGCAATTTTAAAATCGTTTTCAGATAAAAAGGATATCATTTTAAAACATAATTTTAAAACCAGGAAGTTTTTAATTCGAGATTATTTATGCTTTTATGTGTGTGTAACTTGCCAATGGTTAATCAATTTTGCTGATTCTTTCACTTTCATATAGAGAATGATTTCTGACTAGTAATTCCAGCGGGGTTACCAAAAGTATAAAAAAAGGGGTTACTACCTACATCAGATTTTGTTTCTAATATGAATAACAAGCAATCTGAAGTCAGTATATATTTTTGTTTTAAACATGCCAATTATTATAAGCATAAACATGATCAACAAAATACCTTTGGCTTCCAGCGCATATGAATGGAGTATCGCAGGATTCACAAGTCTCTAAAGCAAGCAAAATACTCGTACCTAATAGAGTCGTTGCGAGACATATTTCAAACTTCCTATTTGCCACTGCGTGTCGTCGGGCCGGAGTTACAAACCGCAGGTCCCGTTAAAGTCATTGTCAAATAGGTTAGTGCCAAAAGTTTGGTCCAGTTGGCACCAACATGTTTGCCACTTATTTATGTTGAGCTTGACCTATAATGTGCATATTACGTGCATAAAAATATATTTCATGGATCCAGGCGCTACGTTAATAAATAAAAACAATTAAAAAAAACTTTTAAACTTTTAAAAAAACTAAAAAGGTTGATGATTACTTTGAACTTAGATACTAATATTATATTATAGGTGAAAGTTTTGATCTATGGATGTAAAGATGTCTCAATGATGGAAAATGTGTGATGGATGTTTGTTCCTCTTTCACGCAAAAACTACTGAACGGATCGGGTTGAAATTTTGAATGGCCGTGGCTCTAGCTCTGGAATAAAACATAGGCTACTTTCTATCCCATAAATCAGTTCCCACAGGATCGAAATAGCCTTGAAATGTTTCCATAGAAAAACGCGTGCAAAGCTGCGGGCAGATGCTAGTATTTTAGTAAAATTAATTACTATTCGTATATGTTCATGTTGTACTGAGTTTTGAAAAAATCCTAAAATATAATGTAGAATTTGGTCAAGGTTACAACTACTACGTCCTAAGTTAAACGTAAGTTAAATAATAAATTTAAACTACATTTAGTGTAAATTTTCTCTGGATGTTTATTGAGCAGAATAAATCCTACAAGGCACCTCGTATTTTTGGGGCTCTCCACAATTACACATTCCTAGGCCCAAGTGAAAATAGGTGCCTTCTGACATGAGTTAATGTTATTTAGCCCTTATTGTGAAGGGACATCATTAAACACACTGGCTAGCTAAGGTTAACTTCCAGTCTTTTCAGTAGTTTTACCAGGAACGAACAAAATTATACCCTTAAGAAAACACTTTTTACTTCCAGGCGAAGACCTAGTTTTTCGCTTCTTGCAGACTTTTAATAAATTTATGAACTTAGTTTGATAAAAACCTGGCAACATCCATGTTTTAAATCCATTTTCGCAACTTCATAGAAATCAGAAATCAATAACTTTATTTCTTTAGACTTACAAAATAAGCACTTATTCAATTCAACTTTTAAACTATAAATTAATATCAAAATTACTACAAAGTATTATGTAAATAAAGTCGCTTTCTCAGTCCCTATTTATCCCTATGTATGATGAAATCTTTAAAACTACGCAACGGACTTTGACGCCGTTTTTTTAATAGATAGAGTGATTCAAGAGGAAGGTTTATACGTATAATAAAACCGTGCGGAACCGGAGCGGGTTGCTAGTTAAACATAAAATAAGGTGTTAATTGATAAATTTAATCTAATAAAGACCATTTGGTGCCAAGTGTAATACACCTCAGCTGTTGCGAGACGTTATCAATGCGCTTCGTCGTTGAGTACCACGTTTCCTGTAAAACCGGCGTCGTACCAAACATGTACGTTGCTCACATTGTTCGACCATATGACCACAGAATAATAACAGTGCTCTAAATAGCGGTACAGTGTGATCTAACTAAACACCACGCAGAAGGATCACTCCAGATTTGTCTTATTAATAACTAGCGACCTGCCCCGGTTTCGCACGGTTGTATTATACTATCTATTAAAAAAACCGTATCAAAATCCGTTGTGTTGTTTTAAAGAGTGTTTTATACCATGTTGTGAGAAAATAAATCATTTATTTCAGGCAACATAATTCGAGCACAAGATGTAAAATACTTAAAACTACTGCCCATATATGCCTTAGTCTTACATACATAATTATAAAACTATTTACTTGCACTTATTGTCGTCGACGTGTGACACGCAATATGTGCTGCGACCGGTAATCACCACAAATGATTTTGTTGTTGGAAAGTACTTACTGAGACAATTGTGAAGTAAGACCCTAAATCCGCGAAGGCTATCTCAGCCTGAATCAGCTGAAATGGGATACCATGAGTCGCAAAACTGGACTAGGGATAGTACTCCCTTTCCAATGGGTAGATATACGACATACCATTAGCGTCACCTTTTCTCATCACATTTTCTGCACACATTGTACGTTTCTATTAAAATCGCATATTTATTTATTAAAAAAAAAACAACTTTTCATATTATTATTATTCGTATTTATCGCGTTTGTTAATCTATATCAATTACAGAATAATTCTTTTTTGTTATTCAAGAGTGCAAAGTAGCTTTTTAACGCGAGCTCAATTTTAATGACCTAGCAAGCGAAGGATTCAAAAATTAGAACCCTGATCGTCAGGGAGGGAATCGAAAGAGCACAAGATTAAAAATCTTTTAACTCGAGCGCAAAACGTAACTTTTCATCCCATCTCAGCGAGGAAATGACTAAATGCAAAAAAAGAAAATGATCAAGAAAATAATAAATAATCAAAACAAAACAAAAGTAGAAAACTCAACTGAATACTACAAAAAGTACGGAGCTTATTACGTTACAATAATACTATTCTAGTAGTTTAAATTTGTGTTTATTTTGTAAGCATAAAGATATAAAGTTGTAGAGTTTTACGTTTATAGAGATCCGAGAGAAGTTGTAAGCGACAACAAAATGGCCACTCTTCACAGGCTTCATGGAAACTGTGTTCTGTTCTGAGTGAGGCTTCTGAGCTATTGTGTGAGTAACAAGTTCCGTGTGAGCGAAATTCTGCTCATAGTTTATACACAATCGCACGCTTAATGGAAACAACGATGCATAGCTTGAAAAGTTTATGTTGTGTCAGCTTCCCGTACTACGATAGCAAAAACAATCTCTATTATTCATAAAAAACAGAGAGTTATCGATAACTATTTGATTTGGTTGAATCTGTTAATATTTCATGCATTAAATAAGCAAACGGACATTTTCACAAACATGTTCACCAACATCAAAGAGTACATATAACTCGATATTCACATAACACAGCTTTGACCCACACAATAGTCCACTGCTGGACATAAGCCTCCTCTGATAATCTTAACTCGGTCATACGTTTCGATAACTCTATCCTTCTCTGATTAAACATTAATAAATTAAATGCCAAAAGTCTATAGACATGTTTGTAAAGATAAAGGTCGAAACGACCGACCAATTAAGTAAAAGTTTGAGATAGATTGGCGTAGTTACTGACCTGAAATAATAGTTATTCTACTTTCCCTATGGGTTTCAGAAATATGGACGGTGGACTACACCGTGACACAGATCTAAAATTTGTTTTCAGATATGCCTATGAATAACTTTATTTGGAACCTACAGTTTCATGCACCGGTGAAACTACCGAAACATTTCCGATCTCTTGCATAAACATGCCCCATCCCTTCGCTCAGGCGTACTTGACCTCTCTAATTGACTGAGAATCCGAAATCAGTTGTAATACCCACTAAGTGCTGACAACGGTTAGCGAGTTATAGAAACGTGATATTCGTTAAGAGGACTGGATTGAGTATAGTTGAAGAGACTCTTTAAATTATAATATAGAGGCTGCAGACTAAGCAGAATCAATTATTATTAAAGCCCCGTTGCTTAACAGGCGTGTAAATTTTTGTCAATAAAGTCGGTGAAATAATCTGTAGCTACTGGCTTAGTTGCTACAAATACTTAATACTTAAGTACTAAATAGGTACTTAGGCATGCTATGATCCAAAGACGATAGTTATGAGAAGAGGTAGGGAACTAATAAAAAAGGTTACCTACCATGAAGCGTAAGAGATGGGAGTAGAGCCTTTTGAAAGAAAGACTGAAATAAAATCTTCTTTCTTTCTTTCAAGAGCCTTTTAAGAACAATGCAGATTCAACCGTTGAGAGTCAGATTCCGACGTTTCGAAAACATTCGGTAAATAAACTAAAACTGCAAGCTAAACTTTCGTTCTCACAATCCAACCCAGGAATTGAAATTCAAACAATCTGCCGACGCCGACGGAAAGCGGCTCGCTGGTCCACGTGTCCGAGTCATCAAATAATTTTAGCAAACTAGTGGAATCTACATGACTTCGTGCATGCTTATTTCTAGGACAGACTGGTATAAAACTTCTAATAATTTTCATGCATTCTATGTTTATTTTTAATCCTTACTTAATATTATAAACGTAAAAGTTTGTATAGACGTTGGTTCCTCTTTCACGCAAATATTACTGAAATTAACGAGCGGTAATTTTGAAGCCACGGGCAGATGCTAGTTAGTTAAAACATATTATTATAGTTTTTAACTATGTGGTACATTCATGATAAAATTCGTGAAACGACAGGAAGCCTCTACCAGATCATCGTCAGCATCGGACAGGTTGGCCAACAACGGATACCAGTGAATGCTTTTTTGGTTATATATATCGGATATGAATCGAAGTGAAATGTGTGGCCTTAATAATCTTGCCGATATTTTGAAATTCTGTCAAACTTTGTCAACTATGACAAACTTTTGCATTGAATGTTAAAGTTCTACAATTGTCAAAAGTAATTATGATAGAACAACAAAATGAAAACTAATAGCCTACTATTTAAATAGATTACCACAAATTTAAGTTATAAAGTATTTACTTAAATTTGTATATCAGTCAGTCAGTCTGACGGAAACGCTTTTATATTTAGACTAAAGTTTCTAGTATATGTTAGCAGAAAAGTTATGTAGGCAGGTGTTCTAGTGTTACCGTGCTAGCAAGAATTAAAATCATGGTAAAATATTGCACTAGTTTTAATGAATATTGTTCATACTACCTTCGCCCGCGGCT
Organism: Eupithecia centaureata; assembly: GCA_944547425.1. NCBI lineage: Eukaryota > Metazoa > Arthropoda > Insecta > Lepidoptera > Geometridae > Eupithecia > Eupithecia centaureata. The sequence continues at coordinate 8,964,114 of OX155687.1, forward strand.
TTGTACGCAGCAAAGGATTTCCGAATATTATATTAAACTAGCGACCCGCCCCGGCTTCGCACGGTTTTATTACTAGTACGTTTTAACCTTCCTCTTGAATCACACAAAACCGCATCAAAATCCGTTGCGTGTTTTGAAGATTTAAGCATTCAAAGGGATATAGGGACATAGGGACAGAGAAAGACACTTTGTTTTATACTATTTAGTGATGACATATAAACTGTTATAATAAATACTTAGTATTTGTTTTGAAATCTTAGTATCCGTTTTATGTGGATAGGGCATATAATTGTTCAAATTTATTTTATTTTATTTTTTATTCCCGCCTCGGGACTCTGTTTTACCATCTGCAGATATTTGTTTCAGGAGTTCTTGGTGTTTTGAGTTACTCAAAAAAATGCTATGTCATTTACGTATTATGTGTACGTTTTCTTAACAACCTATCATACAATGCAAGCTCTGCTTAGCTTACGGCTAAATGGTACTGTGTTAATTGCCCAGAATTATAAAGAATTTTATTTGTGTTCTGAAATACAGGGTGTCCGCCGGCAGATTTTATATTTCAAAAAATAAAATAAAATAAAAATATGAGTACAATCAAAGTTATTTATTTGTTATCTTACATAATAATAATGCGGATTTTAGTTTTTAAAAATCACTCCACTCAAATGGCGTCCTTCAAGCCGCAAACATTCTTGCAATCTTTCCCTCATGTTGGCGAAAACTCGCTTGCAAAGTTCTGGACTGATAGCTGCGATCTCTCGTCGGATATTTTCTTGTAGGGCCTCTATTGTTGATGGTGAATTAGTGTATACACGAGATTTGAGATATCCCCATAAGAAAAAATCACAAGGGAAGGGGTCAGATCGGGTGATCTAGGCGGCCAGGCTATGTCGCCGAAGCGACTTATCAATTTTCCAGGAAAAAGCTCTCGCACTTTAGCCATTGAGTCCCTAGCAGTGTGTGCCGTGGCTCCATCCTGCTGAAAATGTGTTCTGTTATTGTAACCAACATGACGATGCAGCTCCGGAATAAAAAAAATGTCCAGCATCGCGCGGTACCGTTGTGCGTTGACTGTTTCACCTCTGCCAAAAAAATAAGGTCCAATTATGCCATTTCCAGAAACGGCGCAACAAACTGTAGTCTTCGGGCTGTGGAGAGGCTTTTCATGGACTTCTTTTGGGTTGCTCGCACTCCAATAACGCATATTCTGTTTGTTAACGTACCCCCCAATGTGAAAATGCGCCTCGTCGCTAAAAAAAATGTTACATAAACGCGTAGGGGTAGAAAATCGTTCCAGAACGACTCTAGCATAATTCAGCCTTTTTATGTAGTCATCTTCTTTCAATTGCTGGATGATTTGGAGCTTGTATGGATGGAACTTCAATTTTTTTCGGATAATTTTGTGAACCGAAGTCTTTTTCACACCTGTTGATGCTGCAATCTTTCGTACAGACTTACGCGGATTTTGTAAGATTTCCCTTCTCACAAGTTCTACGTTTTCAGGAGTAGTTACAGTCGTTGAAGGTCCAGGCCGAGGTTCATTTCCGACTGATCCGGTTTCTCTAAACTTTTGTACCCACGCCCATATCAATTGTTTTGACGGGCCATCCTTCAATCGTCGGATATCAAAGTTAGAACAAAACCGACGCCTTGCTGCATTGATCGAATTATTGTTCGCAAAATACGCCTCAACTGCAAAAGCGCGGTGCGCGCCCGTCCACTGACTCATGGCTACTAAATAACCCGCAGCACTCCCGCGTCGAGAGATGCCCCGCTCTCCCCGCTGCCGCCTTCCCACACGCCGTGAGCTTAGTTCAAAGTGTAAAATCTGCCAGCGGACACCCTGTATTAGAAGAATTGTAAAGTGCCCAATCTAGAGTGCCATGAACTTTTGTAAATATATTCAGAACAGGAAAATGTCCCCGTAGCCCTGAGGGAAATAATCTGCTTGTCCATATATTTTCAAAGAAATTCCGCGTATCATCTACAAAACGTATAAGGTTCATGTAAACTAAAATGTTCTGACGCAGGATTGTGTACCTTACCTATATAGTAATAATGCTTTAAGTATAACGAAATTTTTTATCTATGTATAGATAGAAATAAAAACTAGTTTGAATTTACAATCAAAACAATAGAGCTAGCTGCAGGAAAACTAGTAGATTAGGAGTAGATTTAAAATCAGCGCCACATGTTTCCTGCATGCAGCACATAGCTGAATCTACTCCCTTTGCCTATGATTAGTTTTTTTTTCATTTTTTTTCTTAATTCTAGTTTAGGTTAAGAAATGTAATAGGCAATAAATGATTTTTCTATCTTAACAAAAAAAAAAAACACATTGCAAGTAATTTAGGAGTAGCTCAACTGTATTAATAATACCTAGGAACTTTATTCACATAGAAAGAAAAAGAATATGTTTGTATATCAGTCATTTAGTTAGTACCCATAACACAAGCTCAACGTAAATAGGGGCTAGATGATGATGAGTGAATTGTCCAGCATTATTTATTATGCATTTATGACTGTAGTGTAAAATTTTCACATGTGAATAAGTACACTTATTTCACGACCTTAAAACAAATCGATACAATACAAGTCACTAAAAACTCGTAAATAACTTACTTGCTATTATTTTCAGTTCTCGTAATTGGCGGCAAGGGTGTCGTAGGCAATTTATTGTTGGGAGGTAAAATGCAAAATTTTGGCAACCATACTCGCCCGTAATGCGAGACGCTGAGTGTGTGGTTGCCATATTATGCGCATTAATAATATGCAGGTTTACGCAACGTAGTCACCTTTCAGCTAATATTTATCCTAAAAGCACTTTATATAGTCCGTTGAGGCACGGACTCTGCATTCGCGTTTTTGGATACACGGTCAGGCACTTTTATTAGTTTGTACCAGTTTTTCTAGTGCCGGCGGATTCATGGGCTCTTTATCAGGATAAATCGCGTATCCTTGCTTGGGATACTATTGAATATTTATCCTCTTGACAAACTTCATTAACAAGATACCTTCAGCCATTTGAGCGTGAACGAGTTAACCACCGAAATAATTATTTTCTGATTATAATGTATCATGGATTTTCACTTTGTCTTGTAAAGCAAGCTGGGATAGTTGTCTAGGTAGTGGGATTTAGTTGTATGTATTTAGTTGTATAGAGAAAAATAACTCGCTTCGTAATCGAATGTCTAAAATTTTTAAATGCCTTTGTATCTTCATAACTCACGCAATGTTTGACGATGTGATATATCTTTTATGTCTATTCTATCCCTTAACAACAACTCTCTTGGTCTACTGGAGTACATCATTGCGTAATAGTGATTAAAGTAAGTTGTGTAGAGAAATTTACCTGCTCAACGTTTTTATAATTGCTGCCCACCCAAAGATCTGTTTATCTAGCCGCGAAACGAGTTTTGTAAAGTTATAATAAGGTTCACTTTAGTTTTGTCTTTTGCATGTATTACAATGACTTTTTGTCTTCATTGTGCTCGACTTCACAATCTACCGCTGAAACATTTTTATCTTCTTATTCAGTGCGGAGCCAAAACAGGTTTCATTTCTAACCGGGACAATTACAAGTTCTCTTGCTTTATCTAAAATTGAAATCCGTATAGTAGTAAGTATTGCCAAATGCTCATGTAGCGATCACGTTTCTTAGAAATCCTGCCAAAGAATGTTATCGATTTGCGGATCCTTGAAGGAAATGTTCTAAATTAATGGGATTTTTATCGAGAGACGAGACAGAGTTATGTGACTTAAAACTTTGACAAAGCTGTGGCAACAAAAAAAAATACATTAACATTACGAGGATTTTGGTATGTATTTTCATGGTATAATATTCTATTCGGACCGTACCATATCAGATACACATATTCAAATTTTAATTTGGAAATCAGTCATTAAACTAGCTAAAATAACTCAAACGTAAACACAAACAGTAAGTTTAAATTCCCTTGGTTTCCCAGAATACTCAGAATTTTCGCTATCGTCTAAAATTGTTTGCGAATCGTAATCAGTTATATGTGCGTGTCATTTGGGAGTTTTACCTTTATCGCGATTGGTTTTGCATTATATCGACGGCAATTTAGATTGAAAACAAACTTCGGTGCCGAGTATGTATTGAAATTTCACAACTTTTAACATAAACATGGTACATTTAGCTTGTTTTACCTAACCCGCCCCCTATATGAGATGGGTGTACGGATGTTTTAAGACTGTTAACGATTATTCCAATTTTATCTTTTATGAAAATATAAAATAAAACAATCTAAACTCCTTTTTGATTTGATCGATTGAGAATAATTAGTTCTTCTTGCGCGATCTGAGAGAAATAGTAAAATGAATGAATTCTGAAAACTCTTTAACAGAAATCCTGCTTCGGTCCTTCACTTCTAGGTACCTAAGATATATTATATAGGGTCTTTAGCCACGTTCACAGTGTTCCCAGAGGTATCTAACCTATGTAGAAAGTAACCTTCATTACGGGGTCATTTGGGAAAACCTCCACGTCTCTCTGAAACCAGTCAACCGTAATGGCTTTCGAAATGAAGTGATATAACATCTTAATAAACCCACTCATCTCTTAATAAAGTTTGTGGGTTTTACTTCTGTTTGAAGTAATTAAAATTTAGCTAAATTAATTATTTTTAAATAATAAGCCTACCTTAAAATAATACCTATATCAAGTTTCTTTTATTGACATGTATTATTTTAATAACTTTAAAAAGAAGACTTTATTTTTTTAAATCTTTATTTATAATGTGTGACCACTGAGGTGAATAACTTTTATGGAATTTTTCAGTAACCAGATCGAAATTAACTCAAATTTGTTCGTAGATTCATATGCCAAAAATAATTTAATTTTATTTAGCAGTACTTTTATCATCATTATTTAACAGGACAATGATAACACTGTGAAAATAATGTCGAGCAGCATTTGAAGACTTCGCATTTTAGCCCAGATGTATCACTACATAGGTAGTATAAAATAAAGTCGCTCTCTTTGTCCCTATGTCATTATGTCCCTTTGAACGCTTAAATCTTTAAAACTACGCAACGGATTTTGATGCAGTTTTTTTAATAGATAGAGTGATTCAAGAGGAAGGTTTTTACATATAATAAAACCGTGCGAAGCCGGGGCGGCGGTTCGCTAGTATTGTATATGATAGAGAAATATATTGTATGAAGGCATTACAAAATTCCACCCTGTATATAAAGCTCCCATGAAAAGTTACCTCAGGTAGCCCGCGTTAGTATAAGACCGATGATAGTAACTGGACAATTGGCTTGGGACTCTGGGTTGACCCCAAGCTGGTTAAACTTTGTTCTAAAAGCATATAATTATTAATCATGTATAATAAACAATATCTATCTATGTAATGAAAATGTAATCAATTAAGTATATCAGGCATCTAGTACCCGTAACACAAGCTCTACTTAGCATGGGGCTAGATGATTCTGTGTGGACTGTCCGGAATTATTTATTTATATAAAACACAGCTTAGTAACGGTAGACGATACTTGAAAACATTTAGTATTACTAACTTATTTAAATTGAGAATAGGAAAATAATTTACCTATAAAAAACGCTCGTTTTTGTTATCAAATAATGAGCCTTCCATCTAAAAAACTAAAAATATCTCAAAGCGAATTTGATGAAATCATACAATAACCTGTTTGTTCAGATTTTTTGTACGTTATTAATTTTTCAGAGCACGTTTATGAAAAAATTATGTAAGCTTTAGTGAGTAGAGAGGGCGCTAAAGTGCCACTGTTGACATCGGCTCTGTGTATAAATTTATCTTATTAATTAATAAACGCGTTAACCAGTGCTATGAAACGTTAACTATCATCTACAGAAGCATAATACATCCGAAGAGTGTTGAAACTCAGTGAAAAACAAACAATTTGCGACAAAAACAAACAAAATCCAAGTGACATTTTTCAAAAAAAGAAAGTGATTTTCTGCTAGTGTTCGAACTTTCAAGACCAAAAATAACAGTGAAGTGACCCCAAAGCTTCCTGTTACACACTCTGGCAGGTCTGTTTTCTTGCTATTTTACATTCTCTACGAACTCAAAACTGTTATAACCTAACAAGGCCACAAACATTAGCAAGTCATTTTGAAACAAATTAAATCAGTCAAGAAAGTGCCACCTAGAGGAAAGTGTCAAAACTAAAACCAAAACTAAACACCAAGCGAGCTAGAAGCTTCCTTGAACCACCACAAGAGGGCGCTTTTAACGGTGGCTATACTTACTGAGTAATCGACCTAGCTAAAAGCTACGCTACTCATCACAAGAGGGCGCTGCCTGTATGTTTATATTTTAGCGGAAACTTTCTCAACAACAGAGTCATAATCAAGAAGTTGAAGTTCAACAACAATCAAAATATGGAAGAATTAACTTCAATGATAAGAAACCTCCAAAATAAATTTGACGAACAGACACAAGAGATACGTGACATGAAGCAAAGCATAAACAGTAACATAGATGCAAAATTTGCCCAGTTAGAATGCAAATATAATACGCTAGAAAAAACAATAACTGAGCAAAGCCAGCGCTTACAGCAATTAGAAAGAAATTTCAGGAAAAAGAATTTAATCTTCTTTGGAGTAGTAGAAAATGAAAAAAGCTACTGCGATTTACTCGAGAAAATTCTACATATAATAAATAATTGCATGAAAATAAACTGCAACAAAGAAAATATAGCAGAAGTGAGGCGTATGGGCAAAAAACAAAATGAAAACACCAAAATTAGGCCAACCATTGTGACCCTCACCACATTAGGCATGAAAATTGATCTTTTGAAGAATAAAAAGAGATTGAACGACTCTTCATACTACATCAAAGAAGATTTTCCACCTGATGTGCTGGAAGAACGGAAGAAGCTCACCACCCAAATGCTAGAAGAAAGAAACAAGGGCCATACAGCATTCTTGAAATACAACAAGCTTGTCGTGATCCCCGAGGTAAAAGCACATCAACAAAATCACATTAAACCAAACAAAAGAAGCCTAATAGTATCCCCTAAAAATGCAGGTACAAGCTCAAGTTCAGAGGGATACAGCCAGAAAAAACAACTTAAGATAAAACAGTCTTCAAACATACATCAATATATGATAAAAAACCAAAATCGAGACGCACGCCCGAATCTATTATCAACCAGTTCCGCATCACCTACTGCCCGCGACGGCGTAAGCACTGAGATGCCTGAACAAAACATGAATAAATATTGACAAAAAGCGACCTCTCCTCGTATACTTCCCCCACCACGGCCGGTCACCGCGGGGGAGAAAGACCATAACCCTCCACTCCAATCACTCTACATTTGTACTTATAACGCAAGATCTCTTTTATCTAATGAAAGATTATTAGAACTTAAAGAAGCAATATCACAAATAAATTACGACATTATCGGCCTTGCAGAAATAAGAAGAACAGGTTATAATATAATAGAAGATGATGAACACATATTCTGCTATTTTGGAGAAACAAAAGGCCAGTATGGAGTCGGCTTTCTTGTGAAAAAAGCATACAAGCAAAATATAGAGAGCTTCATAGGAATATCAGAACGAATATGTATTTTAAATCTAAAATTTGATAATGTAACAATATCAATCATACAAGTATATGCTCCTACTTCAGATACAAGCGATTTTGAAATAAAATCTTTTTATCAACAACTGCAACAAGCACAATTACAAAGCCATGCATTCCTAATAATAATGGGCGATTTTAACGCTCGTATCGGACAACGTATTTCAGGCGAAGAAAGAATTCTAGGTAAATATTGCTACGGAAAAAGAGATAAAAGAGGAAAAACTCTCCTGGAATTTTGTTGGGAAAACCACTTATTTATAACAAACAGCTTATTTAAAAAGAACATTAAAAATATGTGGACATGGCTCTCACCAAAGAAAAACAAAAGCCAAATTGACTATATACTCACCAACAATAAAGAAAAAATTACCAATATCGAAATACTAAACAGACTATCATTCCCCAGCGATCACAGACTCATAAGAAGCACCTTTTCTATATCAAAAATAAAGAAAAGTAGAACAAAATACAAAACCAACACTACTAAGCTAAAGACACCAAAAGAAAAGGAGCACTTCATAAACTCACTGAAAGCACAAATTGACAAAATCGAACTGGAAGATACTGAAAATGTGGAATCATTTTATAGTAAAATTAAAAAATCTTTGTGTGACAGCCTTGACTCTACCTCAAAAGAAAAAGTAATAAAACAGAATTTCATTACCGAAAACATAAAAAATCTAATAGTAAGAAGAAACTATCTGACTAACAAGAAAAACATAACAAAAGACGAAAGAGAAGAACGTTGTTACTTATACAAAAATATACACAAACTAATAAAGAAAGAACTCGACGAACATAAATTAAAAGTCATAGAGAAACATTTGTCATCGTCAGGGAGTTTGAAAAAAGGTTATAGAACGCTTAATACAACCAAACAATGGATCCCCTGTCTCACAGTAAGCTCTACCAATACGAAGACTTACTCAAGATCAAAAATAATAGAAACAGCTACAACATTTTACAGAAACCTTTACGCCGCGAGAGGATCATATCAAACACATCCAACTAATAATCCCAACTCTACCACCCTAGTAAGATTTTCTACTGAAGAAATCATGAAAAAAATGGAGAGGCTAAACACGGATAAATGCACTGGGCCAGATGGTATCCCCAGTGAGGCATTAAAAACAGGCAGGTTCCTGCTCGCACCACCTTTAACAGCTCTATTCAACATGATTCTAGACACCAAGAAAATACCGAAAGAATGGGCAGAATCCGACATAATCCTACTCTATAAAAAAGGAAACCCAGCTGACATAGCCAACTATAGACCTATCAGCCTGCAATCAAACATCTACAAGTTGTTCGCGTCTTGCCTAGAAGAGCGTCTGACAGTTTACACTGAAAAGTACCAACCACCAGAGCAAGCTGGTTTCAGGAAAAACTATTCAACTACAGAACACATCCACACTTTAGATCTGATCATAGAAAAGTATGAAGAACATAAGAGGCCGCTCTACCTGGCTTTTATCGACTATTTTAAAGCTTTCGATTCAATTTCTCACAACAGCATGTGGAAAGCTCTAGAAGACTGCAACGTACCAGTTGAAGCAATCGAACTTATTAAAGACATATACAACAAAAGTGTAAGTAGAGTAAAAATGGAATCAAAAGGTGCTGAAATAAATATATGTAGAGGCGTTAGACAGGGAGACCCGCTTTCGCCTAGAATTTTCATAACAATACTAGAAAGCATAATGAAGAACTTAAGATGGGAGTCAAGAGGCATCAATGTCAAAGGCGAATTTCTTAGCAATCTGAGGTTCGCCGATGACATAGTTCTCTTTTCAGAAACACCGAAACAACTAGAGAAAATGATAAACGAACTAGATACAATAAGTCGCCAAATTGGCTTAGAACTCAACACAACAAAAACGAAAATAATAACAAACAGCATACACATACCCATAAAAGTCAATGATATTATACTGGAATACGTACCAAATTACATTTATTTGGGAAAGGAGATATCATTCAAGAAATCTCGAAACACTGACGAAATCGATCGACGAATAGCATTGTCATGGAATAAATTCTGGAGTAACAAAGAAGTTCTCAAATCTAAACTCCCATTAAATCTCAAAAAGAAAATACTTGATTCATGTATTCTACCCTGTCTGTCTTATGGCTGCCAAACTTGGATTTATAATAACTACACAAAGAATAAAATACAGGTATGCCAAAGGGCGATGGAGAGGAGTATACTGAATATAAAGAGAAGAGACAGAAAAAGAAATACAGTTATAAGACAAAACACAAAGATCATAGATGCTTTAAAACACTGCAAAAGATTGAAATGGAAATGGGCTGGCCATATCGCACGCATGGAAAATAACAAATGGATAAAAAAAATAACAACATGGATAGGACCACAAAACAAAAGAACCAGAGGCAGACCAAAAGAGAGATGGATAGACGAAATCAACAAAACAGCTGGCTTAGACTGGCTAGTCAAAGCACAAGACAGAAAAGCATGGAGTAAAATGGAGGAGGCCTTCACTCGATGAGAGGTCCTTAATAATACACATTATTAAAATTCTATTTCTATTTAAATTTAATCTATTTTGTAAAAATTGTATTGTATTAATCAAATCATAAATAATTTTTCTGTAAATTTAATTTTATTAAGGAAATAAAAAGGCTTTATTATTATTATTATTATTATTAATTTTTCAGAGCACGTTTATGAAAAAATTATGTAAGCTTTCTGCCATAATTTTATCATTCATCTATTAATATTGCTCGTAAATCAAAAGCAATAAAACAATAATATTTTATACGCATCTTTCATTACCTAAACAAAATAATGTTTTCAGCATTAAAAGATGCAGGTACAGTGTTGAATTTTTCGCAATTACGATTTTATAAATGATGAAATAGATTAACTTTCATGTCAAATTTACGTATCTTTATGCTGAGCATTTTATTTTATTTCAGCATGCCAGTTTTCCAGTATCTACCCATTACACACGGCTTAGGGCTAGATGAGGTTTGTCATCATCATCAACCCATATTAATCCTCTGCTGGACATATTCCTACCCTATTGAGCGCCATAGCGCCCTGTTTTCAGCTTGTCGCATCCACCATCTGCCACCAGTCTTTCGCATTTCGTCACCCCACCTGGCCAGAGGGCACCCTACACTAGGTACCACTAGATACTATATTTCTATTGTTATGTTTTTATGCATTATTTATTGCTTTCATGTTCCCCAAAGTACAGATCTTGGGTATGAGATGAATGTCTCATAGGTATGGGTACCCAATACCTACATCATTTTCTTTGCCCTTAGCTCGGCAAAACCCAATAAAACCGGCTTAACTCAAGTCTGTTAACTAGTGATAGCCCAAAAGTTGTAGCTATCAGAAATCCCTTCTTATTTAATCATTGATGAGACTTAGGAGCCTCAAACTTTATTTATTTGCTGCTAATACTTTTAGGGGCGTCCCCTTCCTGTTTAGATATTTATCAATTTATTGGTGTTTCAGGAAGAGGCCTATCAGGTACCTACTAACCTACTAGTATTGGCACATTTGATCCCGTTTTACCGCGAAAAGGCATTAGTATGTTAAGCTCCATGTGCCCTTGCTCATCAATTATTTACTTCTCGCAAGAACAATTACTTTATTAAGATTATTTGTAATTTCTACGGAGTATTTTGATGCTGCGGTTTGTATCAGACATCAAAACTTGTTGATAATTTTCTTTGGTTCGATTTAGTAAACATATAGTTCAATCATGGATTTATTTCGTTAAATTAACTTTACAATACCTTAGTAACGTCATGCTTACATTAGTAACGACAGATCGCATAGAATCCGCCGAATTACACTGACCTGCAAAATTTGCTAGAGCTTTTTTGGAAACATAATTTTAAGTATTATACTTATACTTAAAATTATGTTTCCAAAAAAAGCTCTAGCAAATATCAGCTTTCTTAGAAACTATACATTAGCAATAAAGTTGTGCAGTTTCAAATATAACCAATACAGTTCCTTGTGTAGGTATTTATCTCACGCATTGGTACAATCAAAGTCAAACTGTGGAAGTCCCCCTCTAAACTGAGTTGCCTTTGATTCGAACAAGTTTATGTGTTACTTTACCGTTAAGGAGTACGTGGGAAATTAACAAGGGCCTTGCTTCGCTACCTGCATGAAAATTACGCTGTTACCTGATATCTTATCCACTCGGTATTTGCAATTGCTGAAGCCGGAGATAAAATTCCACCGTTAACAAGTAACAAAGGAAAGATTTGAACGGTAGGGTTGTTTTCAGGGTAATTACGTAGACCTTGCTGGTTGTTCACAGAAAGATACCGACAATAGCTGTATCTAAATTGTTTGCACGAACGAAATCTGTCCAACTGAAAATCATTTTCTGGAAATCTGACGGATATTGTCCAGTTCAAAGTGAAGAAAGTTGACTGCAAATAAGGCTTTTTAGAGTCTTTTTTGAGAAATTACTAGGAGAATATTTAAAATTAACGTTCGTATCCTACTTTCAAAACGTGGAAGATATCTTCAAAAAATTATAATGCTTGACCAAAGCTAATCAGAGCTATACAGATATTTTTTACTTTACATACATATCTACAGATCATACAACATTTGTACCGAACCCGCAACCTTTTGCGTCGCAATTGGACTTTCCGCTGGGCCACAGGGAGCTTTAGGTATAGATATGTTCTTATTATACAATGTATATTAGAATGTTCAAATAAAACATGTATTTGTTTATGAATCTGTAATATCATAACTGTTAACATTCGGATGTATTTACTTTATTTGTAGTTACGTACACAATTTCACTTACTCATAATAATATAAATTTATATAACATCATTATTCTAAATATGTAGGTACATGTATTTATCTCGTTTGTTTACCTATTTTTCCCAACTAAGATTTTCGTAATTTAATTATTATTTATCCTGATCGCGTAAGTACAAAAAACCTAATTTAAATATTTTATTATCTTAAACACTTTCTACGTACATATTAAAACTTAATAGCTACAAAATGCCATCCAACCTAGCATATGTAGGGCACACAGCAACCAAACTTTTTTCCCGAGGCGCCACGGGTAGGCCACGATAAACGGGATATACAGGGTGTCCCATAATGAGTGGATAACCTGAAAGGTGCTTATGCGCCAAGTCAAGGCCAATCAGAAACATTTTTTATTTTTTTTCTAACTTGACCCGTTCGGAAAATATTTAATATTTTGTATTCTTTCGGCTAGATTATTGTTTATTATTTATCAAAATATTCCCTATTTTTCAGCATGAATCAGCAAAAATAGATTTCTCTCACTATTTTTAAGAAGCAAAGTAATCATTTTAGAACGAGTAAGGCGAAAAAGATATTTTATTGATGTGTTGGTTAAATATTATTTTTAGTAGCTTTGGCCCCTTTTGGCACAAAAGTAGCAATATCTCAGTTTTTTTTCCCCTACAAAATTTCAACGTTTATTATCATTTTAGGATGCTCTTGAAATGGAAATGTTTTTAAAGTACCTGGCATCTTAGGTTTCCTTATCTTTTTTTTAACCACAGCAGCTCAAACTTTGCATAAAAATATGAAAAATTAAAATTTTCTACTTTAAACCTGCCTTGAAAATTACTGGTCCTAGTTACCAAAATATTTCTTACGGTGTTCAAAAAAACTGTTTTTCTTTAGTATATTCCAAAAATAAAAATTAAAAAATTATTAAAATTGTAGGCACAAAGTTCAAAAATGTGAACAAAGGTACAAATCTTTCCAAATTTACAAAATATTAAATATTTTCCGAACGGGTCAAGTTAGAAAAAAAATAAAAAATGTTTCTGATTGGCCTTGACTTGGCGCATAAGCACCTTTCAGGTTATCCACTCATTATGGGACACCCTGTATACTTGAACGGGAGAGACTATAGAGTTCATTAGTCAATTACAGAGCTAACAATTGCAGGCTGGCGTCGAAATAGGCGTTGAAGCGTAGGCTGTAATGATATACCAGAAACTACTACTACGGTACGGTAACTACCATCTATAAATAAAAAAACCAATCATTTATACCGTCAACCTATTATAGCGCAAACAAGAGCTACAGGAGGAACAAGAGCTTATGTTAGGTTTTACAAAATGTTTGTGTGAATCTTGGAAATTCCTTTGTTTAACGGAATTATATGATAAAATACTGGTGATGGTGATGGTCTGGTGGTGGCGGTACTTTAGCTCCTGTTTGCACCTTAATAAAAAAGTCAAGTGCGAGAAACGAACGAAGCTTTTAAAGATGGGTTGTGAAACTTGTTCCTGTTTCTTGTTTTTTTATTCCCAACATCTTACTTTTAAAAATGCAAACCCTATGTTTGCATTACTCAGAAATAAATTTACACTACACCTACTAATTTAAACAAAAAAAAAACTATGAGCAAAAAAGAATACATTTAGCCATGCAAGCAGCACTTTTTTCGATCTGCTCCTGTCGGGAGTTGGTCACCGAGAGGTTAAAGGTGATAGCGGGATAATATAGATAATTACAAAAAATAACTAATGATCAGATTATAACAGATAACAGATTGAACATGAAAATAAATTGGTCTCCAGTAGTTTCATACATTTTGCTTATATAAATTTTTCAATACCTAACTCAATAGATAACATCTTCATCATCATGTTTTGTTAGCACATATTATCGCCATAGCGCCCTGTCTTCAGATTGCTGCTTCCAGCATCAATCTACAGTCATTCGCAAATCATCATCCTACCTGGCAGCAGGGCACTACATTTGCCGAGTCGCGGAGTCCACTCAAGAACACGTTTACCCCAGTGGTCGTGCGACATGTGGCCAGCTCACACTGCCACTTCAGCTTGCACTATGGATCTCGTTCTTGGGTAACATCTTAATTGAATAAAATAATTCGCAAGATCAATTTGGTAAGTGAGCGTTCAGATATCTAAATCAGATAATCGTCATAAATATAACCCAACTCCCGTTTAATCTGCTCAAGCTAAATTATGATACAGATTTGTAAGGTATTCACTGAACTGTAAGTAGGTACCTACTTGTCATTGGGAAAAGGGTCCTCGGAATATCGTAACTATAAATGACACGTAATATTATCTTCAAAAGGTCATGCTGCTATCCGCTTTGTTTAACTACAATACGTATTAGTGTATTGTAATGACATTCTGATGAGAAACGATATTGGGCCGATAAAAACAAAAGGAAAAACGTGGAAATGTCGAGAAAATGTTGGGCTTTATCAGTTGGTAACGACAGGGCACTTTGAAGAGATGTAAAAACAGTGCACAAACGGCTGGGCCGACACCCGACGTTTGCCTTGAATACGAATATTTCTGCGTGTGACCTCATTCAATATCCTTTTTCCGAGCGAACAATTTTATAGTCTTTGTTATTTCCACCCAATGAGCACTGACTTACACCATGAACGGAATGATTGTGACGTGCATTCCAAAATATTTTTCGTATAATTTGATATTTACTTATCTATTAATTATGGCTCCTTTCCATCTCGCAAACTTCTCATCCTGAAAATATTTTATTAATTAGTGATACAATCAACTCTTCAAATTTATATCTTACATACACAGATATAAATCTATGTTACATCCTATACTGGCATACCGATGGACTTAAGACGCCCCCAGATAAGTGTCTTTTTACAAGGTATTCATAAATTCCCCGTATCACAGGGTAAATAAATTTGCAAAAATAATGCGTATGAATTTCAGTAAATCTTATGAACCAATGTGGATGTCATATCATGTTCTGATAAAAAATACAAATCTTTATAGCGTAATAAATGGGAATCGAATGAACCTCGATGTCAGTGACGTGATCAGATTGGCAATGAGAAACTATGAATATACATACAGGTTTCTTACAAATTGTACCGTTTTTTAGTATAACATTTATGTAGTTTAATGATAAGTATATCAACAAAATGAGGAATGAAATGCGTTTATCAATTTGAAATTTTATAAAATTGGTAACGTCGTTTAAATTGAAATTTTCTTCATGCAGACAACACAGTTCCACAATTGATTACACCATAACAAAAGTGTCTTAGGGAGGGATCACTCGCTTATGAAAGCAGAGCGGAATATTTTTGTTTTGAGTTATTTTACAGTTGACTGCATCCGATTCCAGCGGGTGTGGGCACCCGAGCATTCTTTCAGAGTTGTCTCAAACTTGAGCGAGCTTGCGAATACACAATACACCGACATACATTCGCCCATCGCTTCTTGGGATTAAGTTTACAAAAATTTTGTGTACGCTCCGTCGATCGGTGATTTATTGTCGACTGCAACTTGTCAAACTTGCAAGTTTTCTGTAAAAGTATGGGAAAAATGTCAGAATTTAAAATGTGAAAGCATTTTCCTCAAATTTTATGTTCTTTTTTCGTATTGGGCATTGGGACGACGGCGTTAAGACGGGATCTGTAGAAAATAAAATCAAGGCGATGTTTAGGGTTTTGATTCTGATAGAGACTCAAATCGTTTTCTTGTTTAAAAATAAAATCCATTGATCATCATCGTTTCATTCCGGCCCTTTGTGGGGGCACGGAGGGGGGCCTCGAGGCTGGGCCTCTTTACCCCGGCTTCAACTCGAGGGGTGACGACCCCTCGGTCCTTGGGTTAAGCAAATGCTCTTTTTTGCTGGTATGTCTTTTTTTTTTTATTGGCTGCATTATGTATTTTTTTGTGTATAATTTTTTTTTTTTTTTTTTTTTTTTTTTAAGGTATCAGTGTCTTTTTTCCTTTTTTTTTTTTTTTTTTAATGTTTTCTTTTTCTTTTTTTTTTTTTGGGAACCCAAGGACTTAAGGCGGTTCCGCAGGGATCAGATCCCGCGGAAGGGGTCGCCACGGGCGATCGTCGTCCGGGGGTCGGCTGCATCGGGGGGCGAGGTTGTTGAGGTGTGTGTGGCGGCTGTTGTCGGCGCGGTCGAACATCCGACGCGCCGACTGCACGACGAAGGTTTCAATTGATGGGACCTGCAGGTCGCGGGCTATGACGTCGTTCCTGACGTAGCGGCCCGCGCCCGTGCAGATCCTGAGGCTGGTGGCCTGCAGCGCCTGGAGCCGGTCCTTATTCGCCTGAGATAGGAGAGCGTACCAGGCCGGCGCTGCGTAAGTGAGGCGGGACCGGACGTAGCTTTTGTAGACCCGCACTTTAGTCCTCAAAGGCAGACGAGATCCCAGGACAGGTCGGAGGAGAGCTCTGGCGACGCGCGATTGTTGTAGCGCGCGGTCGACTTGTGGCTGCATCCTCAACGACCTGTCTATCTCGATGCCGAGGTACTTGGTGTGCGAGCTCCAAGCCACGTTCTGGCCCCGCAGCTGCAGTTCGGGTGGGTGGTGGTGGCGGCGGGAGACAAACAGCGCGGCCGTCTTTCCCACATTGACGGCCATGCGCCATTTGTCCAGCCATGGCGGCAGGATGTCCAGCAGCCGCTGCATCCTGCGGGCTGCGATGGTGGGGCTGGTGGACGACGCGAAGAAAGCGCTGTCGTCCGCGAAAAGCGCTAGCGAGACGTCCCGCTCCCCAGGCCTGAGGTGGCCCTCCAGGGTGGGGACGTCGTCGGTGTAGTGCGCGTATAACGCGGGCGACAGGCAGCTTCCCTGCTGTTGGTGCCCCTGGGTAGGTTAGCCAACGATGTACTGGGCTGGGTAGCCCGCCGATTCCCAGAAGACGCCGGCTGGAGGGGATTCTGTTCAGGTCCGCTTCTGCTTCCTTTGAGGGGGGTTTCTTGAGGAGTGAAAGACTTCTTCTTTCTTCTATTTATTTATTCTTGACGACTTTCTTGCAGCGTGTCGCAGCACGCACTCTACTAGCTTATCCACCCCCAAGCTTTACCGTGTAGAGGACGGCTCTATTTCGCATACATTTTGTTCCTATTTTTCTCTATGCTTTGGGGGTTTATCGGCTTATATCTCTTTTATTTGTCAACTTATTTACATGTTTTATATACCAAAATGTGTGCAATTACGTAACCTTTATGGCGATGTAACGCCCATTTTCCTATCTTTATTACTACAAAAGTTACAATCATTTTTATATACAATTTTCTTAACTTAGGATAGTTTCTCTAGGCCTAATTATCTGTCTACCGACTAGAACTTGTGTTTCCAATCCTTTAATACCTATTTTACGTTTATTTACAACAGTTTAACTTAATTCTACACAAAATTCTAACCTTAACTATCCTAAGTATATACAAGATTCTAACAACACTAAATATCTAATATCCTATATCTAGTGAGCGTTGCCAACAGTCTCCCCCCGAGTGCCCGGTGTTCCTGGCACTCCATCTCTTGGGGACAACGCTATAACTATCAGTCTTGATACGGGACGCCTGATGATGCCGCCTCTGGTCCTCACGTCGACGATCCTCACTCTGCCGTCCGGTCCTGGGTAGATCTTCTCGATGACTCCGCGCGGCCATGTGTTGCGCGGGAAGGTGGCGTCGGCGATGATGACGACGTCGCCTTGCCGTAGTTCTGCCCCTCGTTGTCTTGTTCTCACGGCCCTCGGCATGAGAGTGGGTACGTACTCCCTCAGCCAGCGCGCCCAGAAGTGGTCTGCCAGGCGCTGAGCGGTTTTCCAATTCGGCGTGCCAACGAGCGTTCGGTCATCGAACGCCCCCAGCACGGCCGCCCCACAGGATCTGCCAATTAAAAAGTGATTAGGCGTGAGGCTTTCTTCGTCGCTCGGGTCGGCGCTGAGATGAGTAAGCGGCCGAGAGTTGATCGTGTGCTCCACTTCTGTGAGGTAGGTGTGCAGGACTTCTTCTGGAGGACTTCTTTCTCCCAGGACTGCAATGAGCGCGGTCTTCACGGATCTTACCAAGCGTTCCCATGCTCCCCCCATGTGGGGTGCACCAGGAGGAATGAATTTTCCAGATCATTCCTTCTTTTTCCGCCGCTTCAATGTACTCGTTAGGGCTGATCTTCTTTACTTCTTCTCGTAGTTCCCGGTTGGCTCCGACAAAGTTGGTCCCGTTGTCGAGGGGTAGCAATGCTGCGGTCTTCTCCTTTGTGCGTGGCTTAGAGATCTTGCGGCGGCACAAATCTATAAACATAAATATTCTGGCGGTAGCACGAAGCAATTTCGTCCAACTACTGAACCTACAGGGATTTGGCAGGCTCGGTTGAGGGGCTGTACTCGTTGCGCAGCATGTATCCTTTTTCATCTCTTCGCAGGGTTCTTCTTTGTATTTCAATTTCTTCTCTGGCCATTCTGTTTCGGGTTGGTAGAGGAATGCTGGCCCGACGAACCATCTCGATGTACTTCCAAAGTTCGCAGGCCCATTTCTTGTGGCGTCGTCAGCTGGATTCTCCTTTGTAGGTACCCACCTCCATTCGCTTGGCTTAGACAGTTCTTCAATTCCTGCCAGTCTGTGCGCGACGAATGTCTTGAAGCGCCGTGGATCCGCCTTCAACCACTGCAGCACCGTCGTGGAGTCCGACCAATAAGTTTTAGATGTTACCTCAAATTCTGTCTCCCTGCAGATGCTGTCTGCTAGTCGGGCTCCCAGAAGTGCAGCCTGGACTTCCATTCGCGGGATCGATGTTATCTTGACTGGCGCCACTCTTGCTTTTCCTGCCATGAGGGTGACGCGGGTTCCTTCGGCCGTCGTTGTCTTCCAGTACACGGCGGCTGCGTATGCTGTCTCGCTCGCGTCGACGAATGTGTGGAGCTCGCCAGTCCTCGTTCCGTCCGGCGCCAAGCATCTTGGTATCTTCAGCTCGCGCAGTGCTTCTATCTTCTCCAGGTACTCGCGCCAGGCGGTGTTGTGCTGGTCGCTGACTTCTTCATCCCATTGGACGCCGGCTCGCCACAGTTCCTGCACCAGTCTTTTGCCCTGTAACAGTACCGGCGCGATGAGTCCCATAGGGTCAAAGGTGGACATGACCGCGGCGGTTACTTCTCTCTTGGTGGGGAAGCGGCTTCCATCTGTCACTTCCGGCGGCGTAGTCCTCAGCCCGACGTTGTAGGCCAAGGCGTCTTCGTCGACCAGCCATCGCATGCCCAGCGTTTTCTCTTCTCCAAGCGATTTTTCATTCACTGCGGTGTGTTCGATCTTCATCAGCATCTCATCCCGATTGCTGGCCCATTGTCGCAGCTCGAACCCTGCTGCCTTGTGGATTCTCGACACTTGTTCCGCTATCTTCGCTGCTTCTTCGACGCTGTTGAAACTCTGTAAGTAATCATCCATATAATGGTGCCGCTGGATTGCTCGAGCGGCTTCGGGAAAGGTTTCTGCATGTTCCTCCGCATTCTTGTTCTTCACGAAGATCGCCGTAGAAGGTGATGATGCAGCGCCGAATATTACTGACTTCATCCGAAACTCTTTCGGCTGCGCTGCAGTGTCATCTCGCCACAGAAACCGTAGACTGTCTCGATCTTCCTTGCGTATTCTTATCTGTAGGAACATTTCCTTGATGTCTGCGACGACTGCGACCGGTCCCTCTCGAAACCTTAGTAAGACTCCGAAGAGGGATTGGAGTAGATCGGGTCCTGGCAGCAGCGCGTCGTTTAAACTCTTTCCTTCGAACTTTGCAGCAGCGTCGAACACAAGACGTACCTTTTTCTTCACTGGGTGTACTACTGCGAAGTGCGGCAAGTAGAATGTTCTGTTCGGAGTGGAGGTGACCGGAGCTTCTTCTGCGTATCCGCTGTCTAGCAGGTTCTTAATCTGCTTCTGGTACTCTGCTTTGAGCGTTGCGTCCTTTTTGAGTTTCTTCTCGATGCCCACTAGTCGGTTGTAGGCCTGTTTATAATTATGCGGCAACGACTCACCATCACTTTTCCATAAGAGTCCAGACTCGAAGCGTCCTTCCGGTAGTCTCTTTGTCGTTTTCTTCAGCACCTCCAAAGCTCTCCCATCGGCGTCGTTGCTCGGGCGTTGCGGCTGTATTCCAATTGCTTCCAGATCGAAGTGTCGCTTCATCATCTCGTCCATCTTCTCTTCTTCGGCGAGCCGGCAATGGTAGAGGAAGTTTACCGCCTCGGCTGCTGCGGTGGCTCTTCCATGGAGCACCCATCCTAAGCTGGTGAGAGAAGCGACAGGTTCGTTAGCCTTACCCTTCAATATCTTTCTTGACACGATGAGGTCCCAGTTGTCTTGACCGATGAGTAGAGCTGGGCGTTCGCTGCTGTAGAGCAGCTCCTCCTTAATTTCTTTCAAGTGGCTGCAGTTTTCCAGGGCATCTTCATCGATGTGCTGCGCAGATAACTTCAAATCTTCCACCGTGCGTGCGCCGCGCAGTACGCGCTTGTCTCTTCTGTGAGTCCCTTTCAGCCGCAGGTCCATTCTCTGTGAATCACACTTAGTGACCTTACCTCCAACCGTCTGCAGGACCAGTTTCTCTTCTTTTCCTGTAGCACCAATTTCCTTAGCTATTCTTGCTTCCAGGAGAGTCACTGTTGACCCTTCGTCCAGGAGAGCGAGGACTCGGGTCGATCCTTCTGGTCCGTACACTTCCACCGGCACCATCTTCAGGTAGGCTTTCGTTCCGGTGGTCGCTGCGTAGACGTTGGTCACTACGTCTTTCGGTCCTGCGGGCTCCGTCTTCACTGTGGCCTCTTCTTTCTGTTGCACGTGCTGCGGCGCGGCTGGCCTCTCTTTATGAAGCAGCACATGATGTGGCCGTCTGCACTTCGGACACGGTCGCGCTTTACAAATAAATCCAGTGTGCTTACCTTTTAGGCACTTGAAACATAACTTCTTATCTTTTGCTATCTCCCAGCGCGCGTCGACTGTCGCTTTCTTGAATTTCTCGCAGTCTTTGCTGTAGTGTGCCCCGTTGCACACGCGGCAGCCCGGCGCGGTGGTGCTGGCAGCTTGCTCTTCATGTTCTTCCTCTTCTTGGCTGGCGTGGACGATCTGCTTCCCCTTCCTCTGGGGCTTCTCGGGCAATGCTGCAGACCCACAGATGTCAGCCTCTCTGTTCAGGAACCTTTCCAGCTTCTTCAGGATTGGCTCCTCCTCAGGTGTGGTAGCGCTGAAATCGTACCACCTGTATTTCATCAATTGGGAAAACTTTTCAATCACTGTCTTACCCACTTCCGGAGAGTGCAGCAGGAACGGCTTCTTGAGCGCCTGTATCGTGGCGACCGCATTGCTCAGGCGGCTGGCGAGGATGACCACGTCTCTTGGGTTGTCGCCAGGTTTCGGGTGCGCCTTCAGCTTCTGCAGCTCCATTTCCACGATGTCGTCTGGGCGGCCGAATCTTCTCTCGAGCGTCTTCATGATGAGACCTGGATCGTCTGCTACGTAGAGAAGACTCCGGACCGCTTCCCTGGCGACTCCTTTCAGCGCCTTCCTAAGGCGCGCCGTATTCTGCACATCGGTGTGTGCTGCTGCGCTCTCGTTGTATGTCTTCATGAAGGGTAGCCACTCCTCCGCAGTGCCGTCGAAATCTGGAAGAGGCCAAAAGTTACGAGGGGTATCACCTTGTCGTAGCGTGATGGCGTCGGCCAGTGCCCTGATGTGGTTCAGGACACTCTCTTCCTTCTCGGGTTGCTGCTGCGGCAGGTATCTCTGCGGTTCCGGTGGTGGCTGGATCTCTTCTTCCATGGGCGGGCGCGGTGCTTCAATCATCGTCGTTTCATTCAACCAACGCTCGACCTGGGTGGACTTGTCGAAGTCCTCTTCTTCAGATGCGCACTCCAGTGCCATCTCATATTCAGACTGCGCCAACGCTGTTGCCAGTTGAGCTTCTTCCAATTTTCTCCGCTGTAGTTCAATGAATGCCATCCTTTCTGTTCTTCTCGACTGCGACCTCGTATCGGTGGGGCGCGGCGCGGCGGGCGTCGCGAATACGACCGGCGCCACGGTCGTGTTGCGCACAGCGGGCGCGCGAACAGTCGTGGCGGCGGCGTCGTTCGGTGCGTGCGCGGGGCGCGCGGGGCGCGCGGGGTGCGCGGGCGCGGGCGGCGCGGGGTGCGCGAGCGCGGGCGGCGAGGGCGCGGGCGGCGCGGGCGCGGGCGGCGCGGGCGCGGGCGGCGCGGGCGCGGGCGCGGGGTGCGCGGGGGTCGCGGGTCGTGCGGGCGGCGCGGCCCGCAGTGTACTTGTTGACGGCGTCGATCTTGCGGATGTCTCGGCGGCGGCGGCGGCGGCGGCGGCGGCGGCGGCGGCCGCGGCGGCGGCGGCGCTTCTTGTCTTCCTGTTGACGGCTGCATCCCGAGCGGCGGGTGTCGATGCGGCGCGAGTCTTCTGTCCCGGCGGTATGCCGGGCGCAGGGTTCGCGTCCGCCAACCCGCGAGTCGTCTGGCCCAGAGACGTGCCGGGCGCAGGGTTCGCGGGAGCCGCGGGGGTAGCGGGGGGTTCCGTCCCCTCGCTTGTCGTCGTGCTCGTCGCTGGGGTCTCCAGCGACCAGTCCGTCGTCTCTGCCTCGTCGGAGCTTCCCTCCCCTCTTCCGGAGCGGGAGCGCGGTGATCTGGACCTGTTGCCTGGCATCTTCTTCTTATCCGGCTCGAAGGACCAAAAAATGTTGGTGCCCCTGGGTAGGTTAGCCAACGATGTACTGGGCTGGGTAGCCCGCCGATTCCCAGAAGACGCCGGCTGGAGGGGATTCTGTTCAGGTCCGCTTCTGCTTCCTTTGAGGGGGGTTTCTTGAGGAGTGAAAGACTTCTTCTTTCTTCTATTTATTTATTCTTGACGACTTTCTTGCAGCGTGTCGCAGCACGCACTCTACTAGCTTATCCACCCCCAAGCTTTACCGTGTAGAGGACGGCTCTATTTCGCATACATTTTGTTCCTATTTTTCTCTATGCTTTGGGGGTTTATCGGCTTATATCTCTTTTATTTGTCAACTTATTTACATGTTTTATATACCAAAATGTGTGCAATTACGTAACCTTTATGGCGATGTAACGCCCATTTTCCTATCTTTATTACTACAAAAGTTACAATCATTTTTATATACAATTTTCTTAACTTAGGATAGTTTCTCTAGGCCTAATTATCTGTCTACCGACTAGAACTTGTGTTTCCAATCCTTTAATACCTATTTTACGTTTATTTACAACAGTTTAACTTAATTCTACACAAAATTCTAACCTTAACTATCCTAAGTATATACAAGATTCTAACAACACTAAATATCTAATATCCTATATCTAGTGAGCGTTGCCAACACCTGCGGCACACCAGCTGAGATGGTCCGGGTGGAGGATGTGGCTCCCTCAACTGCGACAAAGAACCTCCGATTGTCGAGGAAGGAGGCCACGATCCTGATGAGGGCGGGTGGTGTTGGGGTGCGCAGGAGCTTGTACAGAACGCCGGGGTGCCATACTCGGTCGAAGGCCTTCTCTACGTCGAGAAAGACCCCCACGGTACAGCGCCCGGCGTTGTGCTCGACTGCGAGGTGGTGCAGCACCCTGGTGAGCTGCAGCGTGGTGGAGTGGCCGCTCCTGAACCCGAACTGCTCCGGGCGCGGCTCGATGGTCGGAGCCAGGCGCCACAGAAGCAGGCGTTCTAGGAGCTTGGCCACTGTTGGCAGAAGGGTGATGGGTCTGTAGTTGGCTGGGCGGCGATGATCTTTGCCCGGCTTGGGCAGGACGATCACCCGCCCGGTCTTCCAGCAGTCCGGGAAGTGGCCCGTCCGGAGGATGCCGTTGAAGACCCGGGCGAGCGCGGTGACTCCGCGGCGGGGCAGCTGGGTGAGGGCCAGGTTCGGGATGCCGATAAAATCCATTGAATCCTTTGACCGTGCCATTTGCATAAAAAAGTTCTACCATTCAGTAGTTTTTGATTTTGGTTATGAACTTTGTTTTAAAATATGGCATTCATTTTATATGCCAAAGCGTATCTTTCAGTTTCTTCGTATTTTCAATCGCAAGATTCAAGAAATTAATATCTACAACACGATAAAGCCGCAGCCGCGGTCGCAATAATTTAGTATTTTATTACCAAATCCAAAGTCTTGCTTGAACACAATCTCGCGGAGAATCGGCTATAAAAGCACGACCGAACAACCCTTTAGGCAAATATTTATTTAATAACGAAACAGTTTATATTTATTTTTAAATTGTTCTAAAATGTGGCTTCTTTCAAATTTGATATTAAATTTTATAATATTCTGAACAAAACAATTTTTATAGCATTTTTTCACTTAATTGTATTCTGACTTACTTTTGAAGGGGAGTGCTACTGAAAGTGCTGTAAAAGCTTCTAATCTCGTGGGACCTAAACTCTTTTGTCTGGAGGTGGAATGCTTTGTTTCAGTAGTTCAATGACTGGGTTTTATCACAAAATGTATCAAAGTAGCTTCTTCAATGAGCTCAATAATGTTATACCTAACCTATGCAACCTTAACCTTACAGCCAGAGTGGGAATATTATAATGCAATCATGAGTCATCTTAGTCAACCAACTGGTTCCAAGCTTTGATCGAAAGTTGAAACAAAATACAATCCATTTTTTTACCTTTTTTCCTACATAAATACTTGTAGGTACGTAGGTGGAACGTAGGCATTCCACCTAAATTCTATCTCGATACATCGCGTTCGCCGGCCTCAGGCATTTTAACTCGATGAAATCTCAAACGCTCCAGAAAACCGAATAAATAACGTTTTATGACATATTAAACTCCGTTTAACGTTAAATATGGCGTTTTCGTGTTTGATATATTTTCAAAGGGAGAAATGTTCATTTTCGAACATTATTATTATACACGTAAGTATTAAACATTTGAAATATTAAGAATCCTGTGCTCAAAGGGAGTCTTAATTAAGCAAAAACATAATCATCTGCCCATTTGAAGATAAAATATGCAAAACTTCTCATTTAAGTAATAACATTTGTGTGAAGAAAGTCTATTTATTATTATCATAGACGACCTCAGTGACGCAGCGGGAGGTTCGCTTACGTAGGAGTTTGATTAACGCCTCTCGGGACAAATGTATCAGCAGATACGTTCTGGATGTTTTCTATGGACAATACAAAATAAATATCTATTTATGTATCAGTTATCTTAAACCTACCCATAACACAAGCTATGTTTACGTTAGGGCTGGACGATGATTGTCCATTTGTCCATTGATTGAGCATTAGATTTTATTTTTGTATTTTATCGTGGAATAGAAAACTTTTAGAGGCTGTTTTACTAAAAATAGCGTAGCGAATTGAAATCAATTATTTAAAATGCACCCTGACGTTTATCCCTGATTTATAATCTAAATAATATTTTAAATTAATAATAATATTTTAAAAAACTAGTCGTAATGTTTTAGTTTTGTTTAATTTTGCTTATATGAATATTATTTCATGTATTAATTGGATAAACTATCTATACATCTATCTGTTCTTAACTAGTATACGAAACTTAGTTATTTACGGATTTTGAAAAAAAGTCAGTAAACAAAAAACGAACGTACACCTACCTACGTACACATTCAAATGGCGGCGTGAAGCTGTAGTTTGCGTAAAGTAGAAAGGATTTATTTTAGACTCAAATGTAAGCTGAACTTGTGTTTCGTTGTAATTTCGGCACCGCAAAAATATTGCTTACACTGGATTTTTGTGAGCTACGAGTAACTGTTGGTGAATTGCCTACATGAAAGAAAGTAAAAGCGAAATCGTTTACTGGAAATGGTACAGAAGCGGTTTTGAAAAACGATTTCAGCTCCAAAACTGTAATATTATGTTTCATATAACAATGCCCTCCTCAATAACCAGTACGATTCATCCCATTTACTTTAATCAAAAAAATCATCAATGCTCTAATGGTAATTCGATGACATGAAAAATACCATTAAGCCACCATCACGGCTTCACGCAAGTAGCATATGCTCAAGTACCAGGACTGTATAATCTAATAGATACTTCTCCTTCGCAAGGCTTCCAAATCCCTTTTTTCGTACATCGTAAATGGATTTCCACCTATGGAACCGCTTAAGCGCGCATAATGATCAAGTATTCTTTAAGATGCTCCTCGAGTACTAATTTTACGATGCTGCACTTTATCGGAGGTGTGTGGAAAATTACTTTTGAAATTACCCGATAAAAGTTCATACGATTCTGATCTTTCACAGTTACGTAGATAGAAATATTCTGACCTATATCCCAGGTAGTACCAATATACTTCAAGGCTTAGGTTCCAATCCAAATAAATCTGATTATCACAAAATCCTACAAAATGGAAAGAAAACTATCTTCGCTAGATAATATCTTTCGCAAGGAACAAAAACTCCACAAGGAGTGAGCATTCACTAACTAAAGAGACTAATAATTCACCACTTAACTCTCTTCAGTTGACAGTAGCCACGGAATCCAGGTTAATGAAAAACATTATTTAATTCTGTTCACCAAAATATATTTTTTGTTCCAGAACAACTTAAAAGTTGAGGTATATTTACAATGCAAAACCGGGCGGTACCTTCATAGGTAGGGCCATATTTCAAGATACTGAGGAGTTTTATTTTCACCTGCGTCATCGGTGTACAGAAGATGAAAATCCGAGAAAATCCTTCAGGGACGTCCGACATTAGCATATTTATTAGTATCATCCGAGAGACTGCGATATCGGAGATCTGTTTTCTTACTAATACTGAATACTTTTAATTTTAATAAAATATATTTTAATGTTGGGATAACCTAATTAATTTCCGAAATACTTTGAACTTAGGTCCTAAATGTAGGCCGGTTCATATTACCCATTAGGATTCTTGTAAGGGCTGTAGCCGTATTGTTCCAATCACGTTCCAATAATCGCCATAAGGGTGATCTATCACATTTTGCCATATAATTTGAAATCTGTGGGTTATTTGCTTTGAAAACCATTAATTGGTTTCTCTGAAATTACAGCGCTATTAAATTAAAATATTTTTAATTACACATTGTCTGTCTATTTGTGTTATTTCTACTAGTAGAAAAAGATATTCAACTTGGACATGATAGTCTATCGATTTTTCAATTGATCTATACATGAGCAGAGCATATTAGCAAATTCAATCGCTTCTTTTATTTAAAGAATTTCAAATGAAATTAAAAAATTTAATATTCCGTGCGTTCAGCTGCTACAAAAGGTCTACGACGTAGAAGTCTACGACGTAGAGGCCCTCTACGACGTTGGCCCTCTACATCGTGGGCCTTGTACATATTTATAATGGACCGAAAGTAGCGAAAATAAAACAAAAATTCTCAAAAATATGCAGAAAAAAACATGGAAAATGTCATTGAAACGTTAACGTAACGTAATTCATCAACTACGTTAAAATTACACTTGTGTGTGTATCTGAGTGTGAAAAAGATCCCAAACATCCTACGAGTCCGGGAAATAGGAGAAGCCGATGGATAAGACTGTTCGTGCGTGTGAGTTGTTCATAGATTTAAAAAATACAAGATGCGCCCCGTGGCTTCGCCCCCAAACCAGAGTTTTTTTTCGTACAAATTTCAGAAATTTACTGTAGGAGTTATTGTGTATAAATAAAAAATAATTATTTATAAATTTATAAAGCAAATTTATAAAGCACCTCAATTACCGATGTTACCGTGGTTATGGGCCTACTGTCGATTATTGGGAATCATGTCAGTATCATAAGTTAAGTAGCCTCGGAAATCGACGTAAACTAGCAGACATGTCTCTCCTCCACGGTTTATGTAACGGCTACATAGATTGCATGATGCTGCTTTCAAAGATTTTGTGCTTTGAAGTACCTAAAAAGCGCACAAGGCATACCAAAACTAAACTTTTTGCCGTGTCTAAATCTGCATCTAACTATGCGCACCACTCACTTGTCAAACGACTACAGACATGTTATAATAAAATGTTTTATGATACTAATATCTTTAACTCTAGCAAATTAGGATTCAAACGCGAGATACTTCAGATTTTAAATGAAACGGATCAAAAAAATTACAATCAGAAGAACGGGGTGGGGTCAAACTCACTCACACATAGGTAGGTAATTAAATTCAGATTTAAATTTGGTGGGTCATTCGGTGGTTTGGTTTAATCAGGTATTAGTGAGCTTACTTCTTCTTAGGTTCCTGCTTGTCAGACATTTTTAACTTCGCTTTATTTATAACAATTAACTGGCAATATTATTATACAATGAATACAAGTTTACAATTTCATAATTCAATTAAAATAGATTTTATCATTATATATGAAAAAATGTATTTATAAACATTATATAAATGATGGCATTGATGTATGTGAGTGTATCTATACTTATAATAAAACTGTAACAGGTCCAATTCTGTACATTGAAGATATTTTGAAATTTTTTTTTGGAGGGCACTCTATTATCGATACTCAAGCCAAAACTGTAATTTTTTTCATTCATGTCTGTCTGTCTGTCTGTCTGTCTGTCTGTCTGTCTGTCTGTATCGTAAACGCGCATCACGCCGAAACTACTTGATGGATTGAAATGAAACTCGGCATGATTATAGGTCATACTACGAGGAAGGACATAGGATACTTTTTATCCCGGATTTCAGTAAGGTTCCCATGGGAGAGGGTATGAAAGTAAAATTCCTTTACCGCGCATCACGCCGAAACTGCTGAATGAGTTGGAATGAAACTCGGGACGATTTGAGTTCATACTACAAGGAAGGAGATGGGATACTTTTTATCCCGGAATTCGGTAAGGTTCCCCTGGGAGAGAGGGTGAAAGAAAAATTCTTAAACCACGCATCACGACGGAAGTGAATGAATTCGAATGGAACTCGGGACGATTGGACATGGGATACCTTTTATCCCGGAATTCAGTTTGGTTCCCCTGGGCTATACGGGTTTTCAAAAATTTCTCACAGCATTTGAACGACGCGCGCGCGTCGTTCAGATGCTGTGAGAAATTTTTGAAAACCCGTATAGCCCAGGGGAACCAAGCTGAATTAAACTGATAAACGCGAAAGTTTGTAAGTATGAATGGATAGATGGATGGATAGATTGATAGATGGATGGATGTTTGTTACTCTTTCACGCAAAAACTGCTGAACGGATCTGTATGAAATTTAGCACAGAGATAGATTATAAGCTGGAATAACACATAGGCTTATTTTATCCCGAAAATCTCACGGGAAAGGGAATTACGCAAGTAAAATCGCGAGTACTCGAAATACTAATCATGCGCAGACGAAGTCGCGGGTACCAGCTAGTATAATAATAAAAACATATTATGTTTAAGGTATTCATCATGTATAAATGTAAAATACGTTACTTTTACCAGTGGTGGGTAATTAGTGTACCTAGTATGTTTTCTGCTGTTTTTCTTAAAACCTTGTAAATTTTGGTTTAACTTTTATAAAAGTAATTAATAGTAAATTCAACTATTTAGATTTAATTGTAGATTTAGTGATAGTTCATATTTAGGTTAAATTCATAAAATGTAAATCCTTTATTGGCTGTAGGTTAAACTATAAGATTAGTTATAATTTATTTTTAAGAGCTGTGGATTTTGTGTAATAAAATAAAATAAAAAAATAAAAAACGTGTTTAATTATTCACTCCATAGTTAACTATACCGAGTTTTGAGTGAATAGAACCAAGGAAAAATTATAATGAATACAAACTTTACCACACTACGTTAAATCTCTCTACGAGATTTCATCAGGACCACAAGTAAAACTTGGGGGTGGTGCGAGTGGAATGAATTTCGTTGGATCTGATCACAGGTATCACGCAGAATTTTTACTGAATAATTTTCATCCTCATATTATGAAAATGGAGCTCTAGAAAAACAATCAACTGACTTTGCCATGTCAAAAGATATATCCTTTGATTAAATGTTGATGAATGTTGTTGCATGTTTCAATTAAATGTTTGTCGTCATCGAATAAATACTAATGAGAGATATTATCAGGCTGTTCATTTAATAATAAAGCTTCAAATTGTCCATTTATTACCGTAAAAGAGTTAATGCGTTATAGAGCTCAATTACTACAAATCCCTTTGATTAACTGTGGCTTCGACACAGCTGTGACATTTACGTGACCAGCCCGGGGCGTGAACTTTTACTACATAGACAATTTTCCTTGTATTTATATTTTTAGGGACTATGAATCGCGTTTGTGATGATTATCACAAAGTTAGATAATTAACCTATTTTTCCACCGACTTCAGAAATAGGAGAGATTCTCGATTGAACTTAATTTGATACTTACTTTTTAAAAATTTGGTTTTTGATTTTGATGATTATGATATTTGAAAACTGGCTTTTTTCTTGTGGGCCCCGTCGTCGACTATAATGATGATTTTAATTTACTCTAAAAACATTTAGAAGCAGGTTTATACTATTAAAACACCTTAAAATTTTAGATATTCATATTCCCGTTGTGCTTGCATTTTATACTAACGAAAGCTAAAACAGGAATAATTAGGTAATTAAAAATTTTTTATTCGCCTTTGATGCATTGACTCATCCACTTGTTTTAATGCAGACTGTATTTTTCTTTCGATTTAAAAATATCTGGTCGTCACAAAATATTTTAAAATAACTATTTTTTCGTAGATCCAAATAGCTATTCCGGCAGACTCTCTAGACAGGGACAAAAACAAATTGGATTGTTTTATTATTTCCAGTATCGGTATATCTGTTAATCTTAGTACAAGTAAATAAATTATGATGAATGTTATATTAGCTTTCTGCTCGTTCCCCCGGTATTTGTTTCCGCTGGGCTACGGATATTATACATTACGACCCCATTACATTTCGCTGTTTATGGCCAAATGGTGCGCGCAGAATAGTAAGAAACCATTTAAATGTATCCCAAACGACAAAGCTGCGGCAAATACTTTTGATAAATTACGGAAAACGTAGGAAACTACTTGAAGATTATTGAATCCAAAAATACCGAAGTCTGTACAGACAATTTTTTTCCAATAGTTGTTCTATTTTCAACAGCTGAACAAAACGGTTTTTAAATTGTATTTATAGACGCCTGCTTATAATAATTAGGTATCTGGAGAAAGCTAGAATATTCGAAGCATTGATATTTTATTTTTTCCATAGAAAAAAACCAAAATTGTAGGTACTAGTGTACCCTCCAAAACATCCGAGACCATGTATTGTGTTTATAGTTAAGGATGTTTCCTTCACAATATCCACAAATAAATTATTGTCGATAGCTTTAGTTCGTGGTCTAAGCATGGGCTTACCCAAGCCTCTGTTTCCTCAATATTTCAGCTTTCTGTTCATAATACAGTAATTCTGTGTCAGCGTTCGTTAAATAACATCACCGAAATACGACCTACAGCTATAATC
The DNA here is from genome assembly GCA_944547425.1 of Eupithecia centaureata. Lineage (NCBI taxonomy): Eukaryota > Metazoa > Arthropoda > Insecta > Lepidoptera > Geometridae > Eupithecia > Eupithecia centaureata. The sequence continues at coordinate 8,995,943 of OX155687.1, forward strand.
AGAAACAGCTGAGCAAATAGTGTTCAGCTAACAACTACACCGCGAGTCGCGAGTGATCAAAGCGGCATCAAAGTGCTGCTCTAGCAAGACTAAACAAGCTAATAAGTTACTTGTTGATTAACCTCTAGGGCCTAGAGTCTTGGAAACCTACAATATTCTAGAAGTCTATCAGGTTATAAACACAATATCACGTTATAAACGTTCTTGATACCATGTCTACTCGTATCGATTTTTAGCTGCCTATCATTGTGTTTTTAGTACACGGTATTTACTTTGCATATTCTCAAAGAGAAATCATTCTTAGTTTGAATTTGTATGCCAATTTCTGTCAACCGTAGCTGCTTAGCTATTTCTGAAGGTACAACCTATACTTGGGCTAAAGCAATGTTCATATATTTCGCCCGATTATGGCGCATATGCAAATATGATGAGGTGGCTCCAACCAACGATGTCCACTCTTTATACTTAGCTATAAGCCACAAGCTTCTTTTTTAATAACCCGGGCTTTATACAAACGTAAATCCCAATTTACATACTGATTACTCTTTAATATTTGCGCTGTTTTAAAGCACTTTGAAGAAAGTGTTCGCTTCGACGTCGACATGAATTTGAATCACTAATTATGTTTTTATTAGGTATATATATATTATATACATAGGAAAACATAATTTGAAATAAATACTCATTCATATAAATAATACATGTCGAGTTCGCTTTATAGTTTCTAGTACTTACCTAGTCCTACTTTAAAAACCCGCGTAGGTTATATTTGCAGCATATTTATTATTTTCTCGGAAACTACAGATAAAACCATTGTGTCAGAAACAGAGACACGGAGCAATTAATTATTCTGTTACCTTTGCTGAGAGAGCTCTCGAGCGGGTGCTTAAATTGTACCATTATTACCAGAGATAAATAGATTCTTACTATCGTAGAGTCGATATTTTTACCTATAAGTAATAGTAGGTACGGCAAAACGTATACCTACTAAGTTGAGTTTTTCTTTTACGAAACTAAAATGTGAGCAACGTCATTGTAGTCGAAGTGAATAAAATATGGTTTATTAAGAATAACTCCAAAATCCCCTGTCGGTTCTTGATCAATGTAAGCATAACAGCAATCAAATAAAAAAAACAATTAGTTCATATTGAAAAATATGAAGTAGGTAACATCTAATAAATACAATCGACTTGCGAGAGCCAATTTTTTTTATGTATTATTAATATGTGTTATAATATTATTATTATGTATGTGTTATATTATTATTATTATGTATTATTAATATGTGTTATATTATTAATATGTGTTATATTTTTGATGTATTATTAATATTATTACTGGAGCTAGTCCTAAACTAGCTTGCGCTATAGTGCTTACCCCTGACTTTCATCTAGCCTCTGCAGTTACCATCTTATTGAGGCTCAAGGATACTATTTCGAACACATTGTTTTAAATTGATTGAATCGGTAATCAGAAATTGGCAAGTGCTTGTCTTTACTTGGTATTTGGTCGTGATAACGATAGAAATATAATTATTATAAATAAAAATCGGACCACCAAAATAGGAAAATTTGTTACTTATAATTGCGAGTTACAATATTTTCCTCGTAAAACTCAGCACAGTTTAGTTCAGTCGACCTTTGAAAAGTATAAAATTATTCGAAACTATCTATAATGCCTATGTCCAGCGGTGGACTATGGGCTGATGATGATGATGTTAATGATCTATAATAATTATCGTCTATATTTAGGTACACAGAATAAAAGTGAAAGAAAGCGTAAATATTTCAAATCAAGAAAACAATATATTTTCCTCTGAACACTTTTAATATCTAGATAGATTAAAACTTAACGGTATAAGCTAGCTAAGTAAAATCTCGTACAAAGCTTGAAGCGCGTTATGAATGCCTCAAAAAGCGTCAACGTGAAATTTAAAAAGTAATTATCATACAAATTACACTTTTTCTAGATTTAAATTTTATTTCACATCGAGTTTGATCTGTTAATGTTGTTAGAGCACACCGAAGTAAATTCGTTGTCGACGAAAACGGATTAAGTAAGGCAGATAGGCTTTGTCATTCGATTCATAAGGCAGTTGTCTCACAGGCAACGATTAACGAGCAGAGCTAGAATGTAGAAACGAGTCGGCGGCGTGCAGCGAGGAGCGGGTGCGTAGTTCCGATAGTTGTGTAGCTCGGCTATAAACGAGTGTGCGAGAGCGAGATCGATGAGCGACTTGCATCCGCATCACTCGCTCGCGGCGGCCAAACGACAGTCCTGCGTGATGTAGACGTCTCTCAGTGTGAGTTCTGATCGCTGAGCGGGTATCTTTCATTGCCTTAGTTGCTCAGCAAAAAACTAGTGAAGCGAGTCCTCGCCGGCAGTGTGAACAGTCAGAGATCAATTATTTGTATAATGCATCTCTTCTGTCTACACGGAATGTATTATCTATTGTAAGTTTCTTGAGCGAGAAATTAGTTAGCCAATAGTTTGTCGCTTAATCGCTGGCGGCCGGCGGTGTGACAACTGCCTTAGTTTGAAATGCATAAACAGGTTCGTACCAATTTAATTTAGTCGGTGCCACTGCAAAAGTAAAAATCCATACATTTATTTTTCTAGATTAGGGTTCAATGAACGACAACTATTTCACCCATGAAACTGATTAGGGTACATAATAACCTACTTCATAAAAGCTCCGTACTATGAGGCTCAAATTCCTCGATCGACAATGATATGCAATAGTAATTAATTTTCCACCAACATTAGTCAATTTTTTTACGGTCGGTAAGTAATGTACCAATGCACTTACTATACTTTCTTATTGTACTATATGTATATATGGAGGTACATATTGGACTTTATTTCACGTCATCCATACCGCAATGTTTGAAAACGAAAGTTTTCAATCAGTGCGTCCTACCCGTAATGACCTACGGAGCTGAGACGTGGACACTCACGGTAGGGCTGGTCCACCAGTTCAAAGTCGCTCAGCGAGCTATGGAAAGAGCTATGCTCGGAGTTTTTCTGAAGGATAGGATTCGTAATGAATACATCCGACAGAGAACCAAAGTTATCGACATTGCTCAAAGAATTAGCAAGCTGAAGTGGCAGTGGGCCGGCCATAATTCGCGAAGAACCGACAACCGTTGGGGTAAACGTGTTCTTGAGTGGAGACCGCGACTTGGCAAACGTAGTGTAGGACGCCCTCCGGCTAGGTGGGATGACGATCTGCTAAAGACTGCTGGCAGATGCTGGATGCGTCAAGCTGAAGACAGGGCGCTATGGCGCTCATTAGGGGAGGCCTATGTCCAGCAGCGTACTATTGGAATAGAGTGTGAATAGGTAGGGATTGACCGGTGTGTGCGCACACACTTGTGCACTATAATAGTATGTCCTGCGCATAAGCCTTCGTTGAGACTGACTGCTGTGCCCGAAATTTGGCTAGGAGATCATAAAACGTTATTTTAACTTATTTGTATGTATAACTATCTAGCGACCCGCCCTTGCTTCGCTGCGTTTTATTGTACGTATAAACCTTCCTCTTGAATCACTCTATCTATTAAAAAAACGCATCAAAATCCGTTGCGTAGTTTTAAAGATTTAAGCGTACAGGGACATAGGGACTGAGAAAGCGACTTTATTTATACTATGTGGTGAAGTATCTATCCGTAGCTTCGCACGCGTTGTGTATATGGAAACGTTTCTAGGCTTTTCATTTCATTTTAAAGTAGCCCATGTTAGTCCAGGGCTAGAACTCCATCTATTAAACATTTCAGTTCGATTCGTTCAATAGTTTTTGTGTGAAAGAGTAACAAACATCCACACATAAACATCCACGTTTATAACATTAGTAAAGGTAATACACTCGAGAGCAATGAATCCGGGTCACTCAAAGAATCCAAAAAATCTCGGAAAGCATTAACCTAGCATTCTTACTTTCCGAGATTTTTTGGATTCTTTGAGTGACCCGGATTCATTGCTCTCGAGTGTACCTATATCCTTTACTAAAAAATATGAGATTATAGCAATATCTGAACCTGAAGCTTAAGCTTTTAGTCTTGGATAATAAAACCCCTCCACCTGAGTGAAAAGGAGCTTTTTAATATAGGGTGGTAATAATATAATAACTCATGCAAATCGGTTATTGATTCCCAAGATTGATGGGCGCGAAGCACGTTTTAAATTAAAGTTCAATTAAATGGCGTTGATAGTCAAAATTCAAAAGTCTGGGTAAGTTATTGAATGGTTTTGACGCTTTTTAAACTCGTTCAATAGTTTCTACAAAGAGACTGCTAAACAAACCCTGAGTACTTTCTCATCCCAAATTAAAAATTTAGTTCTTCCGAAATTAAATCAGTTAGTTTATTTAACCCTTAATGATTTAAATAACTAGTTCGTAGAAAAACATTTAAAGTATTATGTCGCTACCACCGGATCGTAGAATGGCTAGGTCACTTATAAAATGTCAAAATGAAATTAAATGCCCACGCAGATTGTTGGAAAGGTTCAATAAATATCTAAAAAACCCCTGGACATCTTGTCAAATGAATTGAATCTGTTTGTTCTCAACAAGTTTGTAGGTTGTAGGCGTTAGTTTTGTAAGCGGCTAAGCTTTTCTAAAATTGGGTTGATTCAACGATGCTATGCCGGCGATATCTGTATTTCCTGTTAAAGGCGTAGTTATCGTGCTCTAGCAGGCGAGAAAAAAAATAACAAAAATATTTTTTTCGTATTTTAAACCTTTGTCTGACAAAAAGAAATACCTATAGTTTTTTCCAAATTATGAACATGTAAGATTAATGTTTTACTTGTAACCATAAAACACAATTATTATGCTGACGGTACATCATCTTTGTACGGCATAACTCATTAAAACTTTAAATTGCGGTCACCTAAAATTAAGTTACGTTACCCTTTGCAGTTTGAGCCGAGCTATCAAGAGTAGAATTATATTGTAGGCAGTAATGAAAGTATGGTACAAACTGCTCAAAGTTTTAAACACGATGCTAAGGTAAATCCATGCATAGTCATGTTCAAAATGGGCGTAGTTATGCAGAAACCGAGTATCTTCACAAAATTAGTTTTGCGGTGTTGCTTTCAGTATAGCTATTTTAGTGCTTTCTGGCGTGACGTAGTGATCTAAAGTGGTTCTTGGCGTCTGACACCAGAGATTGAAAGTTTTCTTGGTCCCTTGCCGTTCGGTTCAGCCGGCTCGAAGTTCTTGTAGATCTTTCTCAACTTCATCCCTTCAGCGGTACCTTAGACGACCGAAAAACCTTCGAGATAAATCCATGCATGTGCATAGTCATGTTCAAAATGAGCATAGTTATACAGAAGCCGAGTATCTTCACAAAACTAGTTCTGCGTTGTTGCTTTCAGTAATATTATATGTGACGTAGTGATATAAAGTGGTTCTTGGCGTCTGACACCAGAGATTGAAAGTTTTCCTGGGCCGAAATTCTACTAAATAAATCGATTCACCATTTAAATAGTATCGTGTCAAAATTACAGTGTTAAACTCTTTTTGGTATTCTACTAGCTCAAACTTTTTGAGGTTCATTCATAGCTGTGACATTTATAACTACCAATTTGACATTCTAATTATAAAAGTCTCTTCAAGCGCAAAAAATAGTAGAATACTAAATGCATAAACGTCATTATAATCATCTTGATAGAATGGGACTATTCAGACTTTTGTTTTGAAATTAGTGGAATTCGGCCCCTGGTCCCTTGCTGTTTCGGTTCAGTCGACGGCACGAAGTTCTTGTAGATCTTTCTCAACTTCATCCCTCCAGCGGTACCTTAGACGACCGATTGGCCTTCAGCCACTGGAGCGACCAGTGTAGGCTTTGCCTTAAAGTTATATCGAATTTGATATAGATACAAAACCTATTTTTGCACTGAAAAGGCTAAGAAACATTTTACAAATGAAACAAATGTTATGAGCGATAATTTGCAGTCTTATCGCTCAAGCAAGAGTAAACTTTGCTAGACAACCGGGTATGGATAGAAACATCGATTTCTGTAAATGGGAAGATCTACACATTTATTACATAAATAGATAGTAAGTATCTATAGAATATTTTATGAAAATTATTAGTATACTAATTTATGTAAGAAAAACATTGATTGAATGGTCAAAAATCTAAGCAAAAATTTCTTGTTCGTAATTTTAAATTTTACGTTGTCGCTTGAATTTCTTCAGAAAGATATCCAAGATCCATAGCGAAAAAGGACATATTTGATTTTATAAAAACAATCAAAATATACCATGCCCTGAGTCAGCTAGTGTGATACATTAATTCGATATTATTTTATATTAATTTGCCATCAAAATACGGAATTCCAAACCCAACCCACACACAAAAAAGTCGCAAGAGTAATTTGTACGTACAATATGAACGCGCCATGCTCAAATTAAATTCCTCTGAAGTTTTTCAGGCACGTAAAGTATGATACAAAAATAGCGCTTAGTATAGTACCTACTAAATTAAGATAATAGTCTCCACGCTCCATTTCTGTTAGAAAAACTTCTGGTAACTGTTGCGGCTAAATTTTGTGGACAGTTGAAATGTCTTTTCGGTTCTGTATACTTGGGATCCTATACTAGTTCAAAAATTTCGATATTTTTAGTAGCTTCTGCACTCACGCATCACTTGGGCTATTTAAAAAATAAGTTATAATGCAGGTTAACAGCTTATATTTTCTAATACATTATGTGAGAAACTAACTAAACTAAACGTAAAATATTCAATAAACTACCGATATACCTACTCAATTACCTAAAGTATTATATTACCTATAAAATATTCTCTGCATATTATGAAAAATGTAATGATTTAAAACACAAAGCATTTCTCAATGCTTATTGTACGTTAAAAGAATGATATCTGCTTTGCATCAGTAGGACTAATTACGATGGTAATAACCGAGATATGTTCCTAAAAGGCTCCAATCTACGTCGGAAGGCAGATGGCATGGTTATGAGTTTCAGTCTTATTACATCGAATCAGTAATGGAGGGAAATTAGACATGAATGTTATGTTCATGCAACTAAATACGAATCTCGGTAGCGGCGGCAGTTCTAAATTGATAATTAGCTTAAACATCACTATTAGTGACGGACAATGTTGTAGGGAAGATATAAAGATCATGGAAAATTCATGGAGACCCAGGCAGCGTGACGAATTTTCCGTGCAACCGTAAAAATAAATAAGTATTTCTATATATAGTTATTATTTATTATTCTTCCGACTCGTCCTTTAAGAGCTCCCTTTGCCCTTTATTTAATGTAGAACTCAACTTTTCTTTCAACAATTTTCCTCGAGATTTTATTGCCACTCACAACACAGATAAGGAAAGAGGTGGGTAAATAAAAACCAAATTATACCGCCAAATATATTTACATGTAAATTCTTGCTATCGGGTCTCAAAATGACAAGTTTTTACGAACTGGGGCTTATGAATTTGTTTTTCATTGCAGCTTTCATATTGCGAAAACTATTCAACACCACGGTTATATCTTTAGACGTTGAAAACTTTCAAGAGCTTTCAACTTTGTTTTCTACGGAATTCTTTTCATGGAACTTTTGTGTAGTGCGAAAGTTTATGTAGTGGAAGAGTCAAACAAGGCTGCAGGATTAATCAACACAAGGCTCTATAATAAAGAGAGATCCAAGCTGCCGATCTCAATGAACGAATTGTCATATCCCAGCATCATTGGGCTCTTGACCCAGTTACGAGGCGTTGAGTTCAGATTACAAGTGCCTTACTTAGTAAACGTGGAGATATGCCCCACTAGAAACACTTATTTTGTGTGCGCCACAAATATTGCACTTAGCTTTTGATGGACAGTCCATTATGCACGACGTTTCCGCTTAGGTTTGAGTTTCTATTTTTATGGGCGGATATAGTGTGCTTTGTTTATGTTAGCATTAGGTGCATTTCTAGTTTATTATCTTCTATGAGAGTGCTGCCTGAGAATTTAGCGTATTGCAGGTTGACAATAAATGTTGTAGGTATTTGAGTTGTTAACAACAGGGAAGTTGTTAACTGACATTTTCTTGCTAAGGAACACAAATTGATAACTTCCACAGCTAATTCGATAGAAATGAAAAAATGTGACCATGTTTACACTAAATATACGTGCGAGGAAACATGATTCAGAAAGGAAAATTTTATATAAAGGAGTAGATCATACACCTAAGGCGTTAAAATGGTTGTTTAAAATAATCTTTATTATGAAACATCGCAGAAATGTACAATACTTAAAAGGATAAAGTAAAAAGACGTACCTATATTAATGAATGTTGCTAAAGTCTCAAATATCACGCAAGCAGGATAAGAAAGTGATAAAAGAGATTAGTATTCTGCGAAGCCATCTTATAAGGCGGCCCTTGGCCAACAGAAATCCACGCATTATTGAGACAAAGAGTCATTCAAACAGTCCCGACCCAAATCACACGATGAATGACTGTAATAATACCCACACACCTATTACCCAATACCTCCAGACGGCTTTGGGCCTCCTCTAGTGAAGACTATTTGGTTTTTCCTTCAGTGATATGAATACATACCAAACAGACTCGGGCGTTGCTATATGAAGGGAAATTACACCGATATTATAATAAGAAAGTCTGGATGTTTGGATATTAGGACGGATGTTAGTAACTTCTTAACGACAATTTATAATAGATCTATTTATCTAACTCTGGTATTCATAAGACACATATATTTCCACGCGGTCACAGCCACGGGTCGCAGCTGGTAAGATGTTAAACCATGTGTCAAAACATGTTAAAAAATGAACAAGAGCTTTATATTAATTACTAGCGACCCGCCCCGGCTTCGCACGGTTTTATTATACATATAAACCTTCCTCTTAAATCACTCTATCTATTAAAAAAACCGCATCCAAATCTGTTGCGTAGTTCTAAAGATTTAAGCAGTCAAAGGGAAATAGGGACAGAAAAAGTGACTTTGTTTTATACTATGTAGTGATAGTGAAGTGATAGTGATATCTAAAGTGGCACAATCAGATGCCCTATCGCTAGCAGAGATCTCTTCCAAGCCTCCTTTGGATGGACATGAGTAGTTAATTTAGGACTGATGTTTTGTTACTGATTAAAATAAAACAAATATAATACTTTAGCTAAAGATTTTGCTGATTATTTTACCACACAGTAAACAAACAAAAACCATCATCAGCGTAAACAATAAGAATACAGGAATTCAAAAACAAAAACATATCAGGAGAAGACAGATAGTGATGATGACTTTTTAAAATAGGAAGTGTGCCAGTAAATAAAACTTAATTTACTGACGTTAGAAAAATAATCTTAGTTGCCAGCTAGGCTGATTATTTTTGAAAATACGATTCAGATTAAAAATGGTATACGGCTTTCAGCCAATAATTTTGCCGCAAGTTATTGGATTGCGGTATAATTACCGTATCCGAATGTCATTGACATCAAAAGAGCCTATCGATCAGTTGGCATGTCGTTGATCCTCGCGAGCAACTAATAATGGATTAAACGATTCTTCTTATAGCTAGGGCTCACGTTTGTCTGTATTGACATAATAACTTTCCCGGCTATTTATAGAACAAGGATTTCCATTTGTATTTCTTATAAAAAGTTACTGAAACACTTTTTCAATCTTTTGAATTTTCAAATTAAGAATGTAATTTTGCAATGTTTCTTTTGAAATATAAAAATAATGCTACCTATAAACCACATAGCATTTAGTTCAAAGCTAAGCAGAGTTTGTGGTATGGGTATTAGATGACTGATATTTATTTATTTTTATATTCCTAATACATCATATAGATAGATATTTTATTATAAATGGAAAACACCCAGAACCCCGAAACAAATATGCCTGTACGAACATTTGTCGAACGAAATTGAACCCGTTACTTTTATGCGTCGCAGGAGGACCTTCACCCGCCAAGCCACATCGGTCGTCATTATGAATTGAAAGTTGGTACCTACAGGGCATTTACCCCCAAATACTGTACGAAACTCTGATTTAAGCACGTTGTGATTTTTTCAATGAACATCTGCCATAAATTCGTAATTTGAAACGTGCTTAAATCTGAGTTACGTTTGCGTAGTCGGATGTTGGATATTTATAATTTATACCTATAACCTACACACCTAACGGCAAGTTGGTGTGCCACTTTAGTGTTTGAATATTGTTGGACTTAGATGAATGACTTCATCTGTCTAAGAAAAGCGATAGTGTTTTGTCAACTAGTCTGTGGGCCGGAATCATTAGCTTTTTTGATGTGTTCCACGTTCGCCTCACTTATTAGCTCCATATTCCAAAAAATCTGAAGAGTGTTGATCTTGGTGGCCCACAAACTCTTTCTGTTGCTGTATCTCTTCCTAAAATAGACAAAAAAACTACGACAGATGCATAAAATAAAGCTTACGATAGATAGTATACCTCTATTTAGTGCTTTCACTTGGGGATAGATAATGCTGTGTGGATTGTTCCAGAATTATTAATATACATGGAGAATATTCGAGCACAGCCCAGATAGAAGTAAGAAATATTAGTACCTACCTAACTTGTCCAGCATAACTTATTTATTTTTAATCCACGGCAAGAAAATTTTTGGAAGTAATTTCAAGCTCCTTCATAAGGCCTAAAGGTTCATTTTCATTTCTTCTCGGTTTCAGGTAGGGCTGTATATTATGAGGTGTCCTTCTCCTCATCAATCTGCTCACGTCCACAGCTGAATATGGGAGAAAAACATGCTACTGTTTATTGGTTAAAGTCTCTCCAAGTTAGAGAAGCATTATGTAGCCACAATTTAGTATTGTAACAACGGAACAGTTAATTGGTTTGTAGCAGCAATTCCACTTCGAGCGTAATTAAACTTTTATCAATGTTCGCAGTAGGTACGCCAAGCTAATTGGTATAACAAGGTGACTATTGTCTCATTGAATTAAGTATTTCTTGTTTCCACGAAAGTTTCTATCCTAATGAGTAGAGTTAGTGAATAGACACGAATTTACGACGTCAATCGTGATATGTTGAGAAGTTCATGTTTTACAATAGGTACCCTATATTGCGCTTAAGTTTAATTGTATCTAGAGTTGTAAATACCTAGATTTTGTAATTAGTGGTAAGGGTGGTGTGATATTGAATACTCAGCGCAAGTTGTGGTTGATATAGTGTCATGTTGAATATTACTCAAATTAGAATTTAAGAATAAGTGACAAGCGAAGAGAGTTATTAGAATCCTCAGAGGGAATTTACTACGCCCATGTCAAAGACAGCTCTAAGCATGCGGAGAAAGTCGCTTTCTCTGTCCCTATGAGCCTACATAGGGACAGAGAAAGCGACTTTGTTTTATACTATGTAGTGATAAAACCGTGCGAAGCCGGGTCGGGTACTATATAATATAATAACTTTCACACTAACTGCGAGAAAAGAAAAAGAAAATCTAGGTTGGTATTTCGCCTTCTGATCAAGGGTTAATTTGATTTGAGAAGAAGATGTCATTGTACGGATCTCCTTGGTATACAGATTCCCGGAATAATGAGTTTAAATTTGGAATTTAAAAATATGTAAGAAAATGTTGACCCCGAACACTCGCACTGAAAGATCTTATTCAATTTATTTGAATTCAGAAAACATTGAACTTTTTCGAACAATAGAGCTTTAAATTATAACCAACTATTAGTGAGGGTTACATGACGTATATAGTAGGTACCTATCCTTTTCGAGCATGTAGTGTGACAATTATTTATTATGTTGATAAGTTTATTCCGGGTCTAGCTATTAGAACACCATAGTTTAGCATGATTTGTAGATGTTACTAATGACCAAGAAAAACCAAATGACTATCTATGGAACTTTCAAAACCAATGAACATTTAACTATTCAAATCATTCATCCTCATTTCATCAAGACGGTGAGACAAATCGGAAACATGAGATGCGTATCTAAGCACCGAGTACAGACGTTCTTGTGTTCTACTCGTACACTTACCAGGGATGAATTCTAGGGAAGCTATGACTTTTCTAACAATTTTTTAGAAAAACCTAGTTTTTGGCTATCTACAGGATAATATAATCCGAATAATAACTTCCATTTTGTACTTATACATAATTACGAAGTCGTAGTTTTATTTTTGGTACATCAAACATCTTAAACTAATTCTCACTGAATTATTTTCAGAATTTTCCAATAATCTTCCGCTTTTTAGGAATCCTTAACGAAAAAGGAAAAATATCCTTAGGTGGGTACATATACAGCGTTATTAATAATTCACTGTGTGAACTGAAGGTTATGTTTCTGTCATCACGAACTCGTAAAGACGTAAGATCTTAATTCTTAATATTTTACACACTATCATATTTTCTTAACATTAAATATTATCTACGAAAAATGATTTAAGTGGTCAGTCTCTCAACATCTCACACCCATAGTAATATATGTCAGAGCAGTTTTTCAGTTTACACAGTATCTAATAAAGCCCCTCTAATTAAAAATGATTGAATATAAGGGGGTAAGTACTCATAATATTGCTCTGGTTCTTTTGAGTTTAAATCTGGTTAATTGAAGTGTCTTAAACTTGGCATCTACTTTTGCAAAAAATGTTTACGCAAGAGTACAAACAGCATACTTGTGTAAACATTGTTTCTTTGCTAAAAAATTAAACTAACCCACAACATCAATTTAAAAAAAATACGGAACCCTTGGTGTTCAAGTCAGCTTGTACTCCGCTGGCTTTTCGGTCGTGATTCTACCATCAACATCATCAGCCCATATTAGTCCACTACTGGACTGCTGATTCTAATATACTTACGGTGATATAACATAGCGAGATCCTCGCTTCCACCCCTGTGCTCGTGGCAATTCTTCGAACGGCAGTTACCCGGGCACATAAAACAACGACGTTTTGTTTTGCTACCGGCTTTTTACTGCCATCCAACCACGATACACGCTGTTTGTGCTTTTAGCTTAGCTAATGGAGAACGGATGTGGCCGAGCCGTTTCAAATCTGAGATTTAAGTACCAACACACTTTAGATGTCCGCACATGCTCTCAATGGACCTTATGCGATAAACTGTAACCAGTTGTATTCTGACATGCTTTCTCAGATCATAACTGTTTTAGTCTCATTCTTAAATTTAACCCTGTTTACAGACAGTACTACACACCCATTTACGACACAGTTTTATTTTGTCTTGTTTTTATCGAAACAAAACTATCGGGCCAATTAGTGCTCTACATAACCAGTAGTTATGTAGAGTACTACTGTATAATGGAGGATGTGATAGCTACTAATTTCTCTATATGACTAAGGTCTTATAATATATCCTGAACTCTTACCTATCCTCCTTCGATTGTTTGAAATTCAAGACTTAGATCCTTGTGATTTAAGCTCCAGCGCATAGATCTGCAAATATTAAGGCGCGTCGCAAACCTGTCTCTGAATAATTCATTTAATCCATTTAATAGGGACAGAGCTCAACTTGGACATAAAGTACCATTAACTTCTTGTACAACATGTTTTATGTTCGGCACAACAATAGAATACATTCCTTCAATAGATTTTGGTTACTTATGCGCCGGTTTCGGCTCGGTACGGTGTTAGTAATCATTGTTAAAAGGTTTGAGGTTTGAGATATCTTAACAAATTGGAAATCATGAGAAGTAATTTATTTTTGGATCTACATTTTACTTACTTTAGGGGTTTTGATTAGATTCGAAACCATTATGGTCCCAGTTTCTGTGTCTTTTTGTCACTTCTTGTATATCTCAGCAACTACCAAAGCTACACACCTGATATTTTAAAAGAGACGTATAAGAAGGTATAATTCTAAAAACTTTATGAACATATGAAATATTTTAGTCCTTGGTTTGATTCTCTTAAAATCGTTATCCTTACTATGTTACAAACGCGAAAGTTTGTATGGATCTTTGTTCCCCTTTCACGCAAAAACCCTAACGGATCATGCTAAAGTTTGACCTAGTTCTTGTTCTGGAATAATACAATATAGTCTACTTTTCATCCCATTAATCAGTTTAAATGGGATAGAAATGGTTTTTAAACGTTTCCATAGAAAAAAAGCATGCAAGGCGTGGGCAGATAGGTACTAGTAAACTATGTAGTAAAAAGTTTTTTATAGGAAATCACTCATCAAGAGTTTTAATTTATTCAATTTTGTCAAGAATTCGTAGAAATGAACTATAAAGTTACTAAGTAATTAATTACGTGTAATTTTTTTCTAGTGTGGAATAAAACTTTGAGTTACAATATAGACAATACCTGGTTCGATTCACTCAAAAGTATGCAAATAAAATTATTAAAGTAGGTACAGTTAATATATAATATAGTTAGCTATTAATACGTTCTATATTTTTTCCACAGAATATGATGTTATTCTGAACGACATAATATAGATTTACTCGCGGAAGAAGCCGAGACGGCAAGCTAGTAAGAAGACGTTTAAAAAAACGTTCGTATTTAATTATTGTGTTGATTAACGAGTTTAAAAAAAAACCACATTGTTTTAAAAGTTTTTATTGAAAATACTACAGTCTTTACGCTAGTTTCAAATGAGTTCAAAACAGAAGTTGTTAAATTGATTGATACATTTATCTTGTTACTAAAAATTTCTATGTATTTTGTTTATGATATTTTCAGATTTCAGTATTAAGCCTATTTAATGAAAACAAAACAAAAGGATTGTAAGTAAAATTCAATAAATGGGTACATTGAATTTGATACGATTTGATGAGTACAAATAAAATTGTCAATTGACAATTCAAAACAATTCCTATCGAAATTTTAAAATATAACATACCTACGCTTATGTTAACGTCTAGAATCTAGGCATAAGTATTATTCTTGCACGTTAAGATTTTATACATATTAATACATTTATTTTATCTAAAATGTACACTTACATCTATGATAATAATCACAATATAAGTTTTTCCTTGTTTAAATAACAAGGTTTACGTTACACGCTTTGACATGAAAGTACCTTTACCAACAAAATTTAACCAACAACGATAATATAAATACATTTCCAACGATAAAATGATTGTTTACAAAGCCTAACCAGAAATAAAAATACTAAACAATTATCGTTATATCTAAAAGCACAGAAATAACAAGGATCTAATTAGTTTGGGGCTGTCTGGCCCATAAATAAAACAAGTTCTCGCTATAACAACCCTGGTGACGTCAAACTTTTTCGATTATCAAACATTCGTTATTGATATAGGTGCGTATGTAGCTAGTCACAATCATTCATTCTCCCAAACTTATCAGAAAAGCATCAAAAAGTATAAGGAAAGTTTTATACAGACACGAGCGATATTTGATTCACAATCTCACGGGTACAGAGTAACTCGAATTCGAATTCTCACAAGTCATTTTGTTTTCACAGTTTACGTATTCCTGATCACGGTGCCCGTTCATTCGTGTTCGGAACTTTCGTTTTATCCGTTATGGTGTTGATGTCCATCTCTGTGGTTTGCACCTCGACACTCGGCACTGTAAAATTATCATACGAAATATACTGAGGCGGTTGTTGTACCTCAACTTTTGCGATCACTGGACGCTTTTTAGTTTTCAAATAGCCCAACGCCGATAGCAATACAACGAAGACTAAAAATCCAATAATACACCCGACAAACAAACCGAGCCTTCTAGCGACTATATCAGCGATGCCTTTATATGTGTTCGAAAAGGGGCTTTCCATGGCCGTATTGAACAGCTCTATTGTGCTCACGCTCGTGCATTTACTTAAAATAGAGTCATTCATGAGAGCCCTTAGATGATTGAGTAAGATCTCGTCTCCGAACGAATTGAGGGTCGTCTTCTCTGGCGATAGCGCAATTCTGGCATCCGGCACGGAGGAGCTGTACGTTGCTGGGGCGAAGCTGCCAACCGCTATCACGCAGATTGTGTACCGAGAGCCCGGCGTCAAATGGTTTAACTTAGTCGTTCTGGCCGTCGTATTAAGTAACGGCTTCCCTCTTATCTGTCAAAGAAAAAATCGATATTTATTGACAGTTCAGTTAAAAAGCTTCATAAATGGATTGCTGCAAAGTTTGCAGGCGTGTCTGCAAACCAACGCTGAAAAGAAAGATTTAAACGGATTTACAGCACAACCGAACATCCACGCGGGAGGAACATAAATATTTTTTATGGACCATTGAAGTGATGCACAGCCTTTATATTCAAATGTTTGTTGTTATATTTGCTGTGCACGTTTTATAACAACCTCCAAATTATTTGCATTTAGTTTAACCACAGGTGCCATTTATCTAGTCGGGAATTTAAAGTAAAAACAAATAAAGTGATCTTACTATGCTTGGGTTATGCTCGCCGAAGTAAGCCACTTGGTATCCAGTCAAGCCATTTTGGTGCCTACTTTGCCAAGTCACAACAACAGAGTATGTCTGAATATCTTGTATTGCGATCTTGATTACGACGGGCACGTTGCACAGTTTTTGCGAGGGAAGATCTAAGAAGCTAAGACCGTGGAGATTTTCTGGATGTTCACATTTTAAATCTCTGCTACCTTTGAAAATTATTTTCTTATGTTCTTGCATCCATTTCCATAATTCTTGCGATTCGCAGTTACAAGTAAGCGGATTTTCTGGAAAAAAAATTAGGTCATGAGATAATTATACATAAGCAGAAACAACAACAAACTAAAAAAACAATAAATATTCTTACCATCAAAAGAAAGGCTCTTGACCTGTGTCTCCAAAGACGTGAGTAGTTTCGTTTGAATATCTTCGAAGTAGTTTCTACTCAAATCAATCGATGTTATCTTATTCAAACTGCGGAACGCATCTGATGATATGACGGATAGCCAGTTGCCGTTCAAATTCAGTTCCGTAAGACTTTGAAGTCCTCTAAATATGTCTCTATTTATTCTCGTAATATGGTTGAAAGAGATGTCTAACTTTAGTAAACTCTGCAAGTCTGATGGAAATTCTTCCAGCACCCTTATTGTGTTTTGTGATATATTCAAAAGCCGCGTAGAATATAATCCTTGGAGTCTCTCTCTCGGTATATTTTCCAATTTGTTTTGGCTTAAGTCGAGTATTTCTAGATTATGCAGTTTCGAAAACGCTCCGGGTGATAACCGAATTATAGAGTTTTGAGTCAAATGTAATCTCTTGAGTGATGGGAAATTCTCAAAGTCTTTGCTGGTAATTATTGTCATGTTTGTATTTGTAATGACAAGTTCTTCAAGTAGTGGAAATATCTTAGATGGATATGTCTGTAGTATTTGTACTAACGAATTAGACGACATGTTCAACGAAGTCAGAGCGGGCAGAACCGCTTCTGATAGACCATTGCTAGGAATATGCTTGAAAAGATTAAAAGAAAGATCTATTTCTTTAAGGCCTATTGAATGTTGGAAGAAATTTGGTGGGAGAACTGTTAGCATGTTGTTACTCAAATCTAACGATACTAAGTTTTTCAAAGCTGGAGAATTAAATCCGTTCAAAAGCGAAATTCGGTTAAAACACAAGTTCAAAGTTCTTAAATTTTGTAATCCAATAAATTTAAAGAAGTCTACGCTGTGTAACTGGTTGTGGCACAAATCCAAAATTTCTAATGACGTTACATTAAACAGAGCGACATGTGGAAAATCAGTGAAATTGTTTCCTTTCAAGTTTAATTCTTGTAAAATGGTTGTGTAAGCAAATATATCTTTATGTAAGTCTCGTAAGCTGTTAAATGCTAAATTGACTCTCAAAAGATTTTGGTTCTTTATGAAAGTTGCCGGGGGCAATTGAGATATGTTTGAAGACTCTAATGACAAAGTTTGCAATGATGGGAGATGAGAAAACGTTTTGTTTTTGAGATCAAATAAGTTGTTTCTTGATAATTTTAAAGATTTCAGACCTGGTATCTGTACTTGGATAACATCTTCCCAAGTTAAAAGATTACTGCTCATTTCTAAGTCACTTAAATTTGGCAAACTTTTAAGCGCGTCTGTTTCAATTATAGATATTGAGTTTTTATGAAGTCGAAGTTGTTTAATTGGCAGTGAAGAAATATCAAAGTCTAAAACGATAATTTCGTTACTTGACAAATCCAAAACTTTCAATTTTGTCAAATATTGGAAAGTGTCTTTTGCCACTTGATTTATGTTATTATTCTGTAAATACAATTCCTCTAGAGTCACAACTTTAAAAAACGTTTCGTTACTTAATTTTATAAGCTTGTTATTACTTAGGTCTATGAACTTTATTTTTCGTAAATGCAAAAAAGTTTTATTTTCTATATGAACTATACTATTGTTCCTTAGGTACAACCTTTGAATATTTATTAAGTCGTTAAAAAGATTAGCTGTCAGTAGTTTTATGTTGTTTTGGCTAAGCCACATTATTTGCACGATCACTTGTCCGGCCAGTGAAGTATTTTTCAAAAGTGACAAATGATTTGCACTCAGTTGTATGGAGACTAGAGATGATTCTCTATTTGGAAACACATCTCCTATCGCAGTCAAGCGATTTCCTTGCAAATTAATATGCTGCAATTTTTTAAGAGTAATAAATGCTTGAGAATCTATATTTTGTATAAAATTATTTTGTAAATGCAGTTCTAGTAGACCCGGCAAAGGGCTAAAGACGTTCCGTTTAATTTGTTTCATTTTATTATTTTGTAAACGTATTTCTCGTAATTCTTTAAGATTATCAAATACTAGTTCATCTAATTCGTTTATTTCATTATTATCTAGGCTTAATGTTACTAACTTATGATTATATTGAAAAATGTTACGAGGAAGTTTTGTCAGAAAATTTGTTCCCATGTGTAGTTGAGTCAAATTATTCAATGACACAAAACATTTTTGGTGTAAAAATTGTATTCCATTATGCTCTAGATTTAGAACATTTAGGGCGGTGGCATTTTCAAATGCATCCTGAGATATTTCTAAAATATTGTTTTCCGAAAGGAATATTTCGGATAGTACCCGAAGATTTGAAAACACGCCATTGATCCGGTGAAGATGATTGTGACTTAAGTCTATTGTCCTAATATTAAGGTTTTTTTGAAATACGTTTTTGGACACGCTCGTTATTTTATTTCGACTTAAATCTATGGTTTCTAAGTTTACCAGCGAGTAAAAAGCTTCTTCTTCAATATTTTGGATTTGGTTACTAAAAAATGTTAATGTCTTTATATTTGGCATACTTTTGAACCAATTATTTTCTATTTTAATAAATTGATTAGAGTTGAGATCCAGTGTAAGCAAATTGTTAACTGTGACATTGATATTATCGGGAATTGAGTATATTTTGTTCCAAGCTAGTCTTAGGTTGCTTAATTTGTTGAGTTTCCCTAGTGATTTTAATGGGAAGATATCCAGAAAATTTTCCGTTATATCTAATTCGGTAAGATATTCTTCCAAGTTGTAAAAGGCGTTTTCCGAGATGTTAGCTATCTTATTCCCTTTCAGGTTTAATTTCTTCAGCTTGAGGTTCTTGAATGTGTTTGCTTGAATGTCTTTGATATCGTTGAGCTGCAAATCAAGAACCTCAACATTTGTTAGTTCGGAGAATGATTCTTGAGGAATCGTGTTCAATTTGCTGGAAATTATGCTCAAAGATCCCAATGATTCGCGGATCGTCGTAAAAGCGTTAGGGCTTATTTTGTTTATGGCTGATTGTGAAATTTGTAAATTGATGATTCTTATTTTTGAAGGAAAAAGGTCAGCTTTTAATTCCGTCGTGGAGCTTTCGAGATCGTAAATGGACAGTGACTGGATGGTTCCTCTTATCTTTGAGAGGACATTTTTTACAACACCGGGGGTGGCGCTGGGGCACTCCAAAAACAGACCTGAAAAAGGGCTCTTTATTTAACGAGGCCTGCTGTAATATTGCACGTACACATTAAAACCTGAATTGAGACATACCTTCCTTGAAATTATAACACGGGCAAATTGGATTCTCTGCTAGACTTGGACATTGTGAATGTTCTTCTCCTTGCAGTATCGGAATATGGATGATTAGGATAAACGCGTACACGATGCATTTGAGTCGTGACAGTCGAGTGATGACGCCCATCTTGATAAGTCGTCATTTCAGTAACATTGTGCATTCGTTGTCCAATGCGTGACTCTGCAACAAAGATAAGGGGTACCTTTTACAAAACCGCCAAGCTTATATATTCTTAGGTAACATGTTATATATGCTAAAAGCATTTCAGCCAACAAACCGAAATGAATGGTTAATAAAAATAGAAGTACGTAAATTGGAAGAAATAAATAACACCTCAAAGTTATATTCTTGTAAATTGGAAGCCAAGTCCAGTTAGGGGTTGTGAGAGCAAAATTAAAAATCGATTTGTTCTTGAAACGTTTATTTTAGACAAAGCGCCCCTAGGGAGACTCTAAAATAATAAGGTATGAAATTACCTTCCCGGTCTAACCTCCCTCAAAGCCGTGGCTGCTGCCAACTTTACCGAAAGAAAATATTTAACTGAAACTTTCTGTTTTTATTTTGTTACGCGGTAGTTTTAGTTTGGATTTTGATATGACCTGAACGTAGATTTATTCGTTAGATAATATTTTATTACCTCATAACATGGTTGAATGTATGTAGGGTTTTTATAATTTAATTAAACTTATGAGTGTCAACATCTACTTCAAAAGTAAAAACCTGCAATTAATACGCAAATGAGTGGTCTAAAGCATCTTGCATTTTATTGTCTAAGGTGAACGGCCTATTATTATATTATTCCGCATCCCAAATTATTAACATTTCATTTATCAAACAAAGGAAATTGCAGAATAAGATGGATTGCCATTGCTTACAATTATAATACAAAATTAAACGGAATTATTTCAGAAAGCCACAAAGCATTTCACGAAGATAAGAGTTTCTTAATGAAAAACTCGCGGTTAAGAAAATGAGGTAAGGAGGCCAATTAATTGCATTTAAAAGTGTAAGCGTTTTGGATTAAATTTTCTGGAAGTTCTTGTGTTTTTAGTTAAAAATACCTTGTGACTAGACTGGGCCTCAACAACTTGGATATCAGAGGAAAACTGACCTATTCCATAGGAGTTATTCAGGTAAGTATTAATATGTTAAAAAAGTTTTAACACGTGCGAACAAAATAGTTCGCACTAACTATTCTTCAAAACTATTCTCACACTAATAATTATAAATATGTGGAACTTTGGATGGAAGATCGATGGATGCATTAAAAGATGGATGTTTATTACCTCTTTACGCCATAACTACTAAACAGTTTATGCTAAAATTTGTTGGACAGACGTAGTTCAAGCCCTGGAATAACACAGGCATTTCATCCTATAAATCAGTTCCATGGAATTGAAAGAACCTGGAGACGTTAAAATGGAAACATCGCGTGCGAAGCCGCGGGCAGATAATAGTACCGTTATTATATAAAGACAGCACATAATTATCAGAGCAGAATATAATCTGAATGCGTTATTATACTCTCTAGAAAACACAAGACTATTTCGTAAAATTTCAGGCCTACCGTTCAGTAATTTTTGCGTGAAAGAAGAAAAAACATCTATACAACCTCGCATACAAACTTTGCCGTTTATTTATACTATTAGTGAAGAAAAGGAAATAAGGATTTTACTGTTACGTGCTATGCCAAATAGGACGGAATCGCGCTGTGGTTGAAAAGCTGGGTGTTGATTAGTCAGCAGGCATATAGTGCCAGGATGTCTCCGTTATGCCAACAACTTTAAAAATAATGGCTTTTAGTAGCTTTACTAGCCGCGCCCCGCGGCTTCACCCGCAAGGATTTTTTTTGTTAAATTTCAGAAACTTATTGCATGCCTCCTAAGGGTAGTTACGTAAAAATAAAAAATACGTGTTTAATTATTTACTTTGCAGTTTATTATTTAGTTTTATTTAGTTTATTATACGAGTTTTGAGTGAATCAAACGAATATTAATTTTCCATACAAACTTTACCACTCTATTTAACCCCCTCAGAGGTCCAAATTTTAATAAACTATGTGTTATTCTAGGTCTTGAACTATCCCAAATTTCATTTATATAATTA
This sequence comes from Eupithecia centaureata, assembly GCA_944547425.1. Taxonomy (NCBI): domain Eukaryota; kingdom Metazoa; phylum Arthropoda; class Insecta; order Lepidoptera; family Geometridae; genus Eupithecia; species Eupithecia centaureata. The sequence continues at coordinate 9,017,990 of OX155687.1, forward strand.
AATTATATACTAAAGTAATTAAGGAGATTACTTATAACAAACATTAACACAGACTTTCCCATTAATTACAATAGTAAGAAGTAAGATTAATAACGAAAATTACATACAATCAAGGAATAGAAACAATTGAAAACAAGTAGGTTACACAATTGTAATTGAAACAGTTGAGCTAACTGCAGACGGTTGCTGCGGTTGTTTATAGCTCAAGTGATAAATCTCTCAATACCAGTCGGAAACGTCCCCAAGACACTGGCTACATTACCACGCTGTATGGGAATGCTGATGCGCTGAGCCAGATACTCATCAGCTCTCGGGTCACGCGTCGCATATTTTTTAAAACCCGTAGGGCCTCGGTCGGTACCCCATGTACCTAGGGTCTCAACTCATCTGGAGTAGGTCAAAGTTTGGATATTTAGCCACCCACCACCACATAAGTGTGCAAGTTATAAGTCTAATTTCTTATATAATATTTGTTAATAATTAATAGTTTAAAGTTATACTCAAAATTGAAGTCGAATAAGTCCTAGTGCTTATTTTGTAAACCTAAAGAAGTTCCGAGTCCTGAGTTTAAACCGGGACAAATTTTTAGTTCCTAGTCCGTTTTTAAAGCACTGGCATTCAATCCGATAGGCCTGATTTACGCGAGTTTTAATTGTCAAAGTTTGGGTACTTACCCACCCACCACCTACCCAAGTAACTAAGTTAAAAAATCTAATCAAAACAAATTAATGTAATGCAACAACTTCTTAATGAATTTAATTGAAAACACCTACAAAACCGCTATTTTCTAAACCAAGCAATGCGTCCTCCAAAAGTATCGAAGCAACTACTCTGAAATTGGAAAAGTTGTACGAATTCAAAGTTTGCCAGTAGCTTCTTGGCTCCAGAATGAATTATCTTAATTACTTGGCTTCCTTAACATGTTTTTAAATGGAAAATTTAGCCATGGGTAATTTAGCTTTTCTCGTGTTTCAATTTGTTGTTATCTTTTTAGGAAATAAGATATTTGATAGATATGTGAGAAGTATATTTTTTTGCAATATGCACTATAATCAAGTAGTTTTTTCGGTATTTTATTTGTGCTAGCAAATACTTTAAACATCCTCTTTTATTAAACTAAGTTTGAAAAAAATTAGCCTTTCTTTTTGCACCTTAGTGAAAGAACGACAAAATTTAATGCTTAGCTCAGGAAATAACTATTTTTACTGAAATAATTAACAATAGTAAAGTCAACGCCAAAAGGCGTTGAACAGATGATGACTCCAAAATACCCTTTACACAAAAGACCTAATCACGTCATACAGATTATCAAAGCGGTCGTGCCCGGTGGAAACCCACCTGAGGGAGATTAGCAACTTCGGAAGGAACCTTATGTATATTTTTACATCTCAACGTTATACGAAAATAGAGTTAAGTGGCTACCAAGAGCAACTTCATATCTCTTCCTAAACCCAGGCGAAATAAAACTGCTATAGATGCATTTAAAAAAACTTAAAGGTTTAACTACTAAACGAGTGAATTTTGTAAATTCCTTTGTTTAACGTATTATTTATGATAAATAAGTTGTGGCACTAGTTTAGTTCCTGTTTGCGCCTCAATATACATTAATATACATGTAAGTATTATTGTGAGAGGTCGCAGTGTGCAATATGACGACCGATGTGACAGCGGTGGGCGTAGGTCCACCTGCGACGAAGGAGGTTGAGGGTTCGATTCCCGCCTCGGGAGAAATGTTGGACAAACTGCAAAATTTGTTCTGAGATCTTGGGTGTTTTCTATCACTAGTAACATAGTATAAAACAAAATACCTTCCCTCTGTGTGTATGCTTAGATCTTTAAAACTACGCAACTATGTGTTTTTTTTTAATGGATAGAATGATTCTAACACGTGCGAAGCCGGGGTGGTTTGCTAGTGTATAATAAAATGTCTATCTATATTTTGAATTGTATATTTAGTATGCAGTCATCTAGTATCCATAACACAAACCCTGCTTAGCTTGAGGTTAGCTAGATGATGCTTTGAGGATTGTCCAGCATAATTTATTGTAACTTTTATGGCGAAATGACTTGAAATGACTTTATCTCATTGAACAAATGACCACTTGGTGCTCCAGATCTCCTTATTGAGCGAAATAAAACCCACGAATTGGTTATAATACAAATACTACTATCATTTGCAGTTCACACCGACATTATAGTGGGTTACAAAGTAAACAGCTTTATTTCCATGTCAAGCAAGTTATGAAAATTATTTCAACCTAAGAATAAGTTAAAGAGCTGAAGAAATAAGCTGGATAAAATAACGCTTGAGAAGGACTAAACGAGCCTTCAACGCAAACTTCAGAGGCACTTCTTTGTTTAAAAGAGCGCATTACTGGCTTAAGGTGACCACTTATCAGGTTTCTGGAATCAGCTTTTAATACAAATTGTTACCTCGTATTTTTTAAGTCCTATGAAAGGAAGACCTATTTAAATATTTAATGTGGATTCACTGACAACTTTTCTAACCTAATTAAATAAATATTGCTATTTAAGTTATGACATAATAATATAGGTAAGTTATGACACTGTTTATAAATTAGAATGTAGCAGGTAATTATTTACTAGGTTAGATTATTTTCCTTATTTATTTATTTATATTTTTTTAAGAAATAGCATCGCCCCACGACTTCCCCTCGCGAGAAATTATATCGTGGAAACCAATACCAGATTCGCAGAAAAAAACATTAATATACTAGAAGCGTCGAACACATCATCTGCATGATTGATGAAAATGTTACAGATATACGTCTAAACGATCCTGTATTCTAGGTACTTGCCATCACGATATAAAATATTATCTGAATGGTCCCAGTGGTATATTCAAGCAAGTTCACTAAGTATAAGCAGTTGAATCTCACACACCGGAGGCGGCTATTACAAGTCATTTATGAGGTTTCTTTGTAACTGCAGTTGCAATGTAGGTATCGGGAAACCGCTGGGGAGTTTATGACTTCCTTTACTTTCGAGTAATGCGAGGATTTGAGTGCGCGTGCCGAAAGGTGCGTTGATGCTAACAGATTTAGGTATCCTTTGACGTTTCTATTTATACACGAAAGCGCGAAAGTAAGTTTTTGAAACTTAAACATTTGATTTTAAAGTGTACAAGGCATTCCTTGGGCCACAGTTGGTAGGAAGAATTAGTAGCATGAAAGATTTTTAATTTTATGTTAATTTGAGCTTCGCCAAGAGGCATCGCCTGCGTGAAAGCAGGTGTATCGTGAAGACCAATGTCGGATTCTGAAAAAAATACATAAAATGTATTTTTATCAGGGAAAGGATTTTTTATCCATTACAAGTTAATAAAGCAACACATCGTTAACAAATGAAATGTAATCATTAGTTTTTTATAGTGACCTTACTGTCGCTGACTACGACCTTTATCAAAAGTAGATTGAGTCTACCTTATAAGGTACCTACTCTTTTTAGCTCACTATAATCACGTTCTTTAATTTAAATATTTGATCTTCACTGATCAATTTTCAGTGAAATACTACTGAAAATTGTTGATTCATAATCAGTGATAGACAAAATATTACAACAGTCGCCGCCTACTGAAAATTATTGATTCATAATGGACAAAGATATCACATCAGTCGCTAAGGCCTTTCTTTCTAGAATATTCTATTTCTTTCGACCGTCAAATCCAACTGCTCAATATCTGTTAATAGTGCGGCTGTAGAACTATTGAATAGCTGGAGACCCTCGCCAATGCCACGAAAAGATGATTACATTGACAAATGGCCCGTCCCAGGCCGGGGTCACTAATCTGCTACTGAATGTAGTATAACTAATTGTCTCCTTACCGATGTTCCAATGAATTCGGTATTTCTTGGCATAACTTGCTGATCAACCCGTAGCCTAGTAAGAAAATGTCCCTTTGGCAACGAGCTTCGTCTAATGACTAGTTATTTGTCTAATACCATTTCTAGAGCAGCAAAAAATATCTTTCTTCTTCTATTTTGTAGGTCAGGGAATACAATACAGCTATTTTTGATCTAGCCTGTCATTGTTTCATGGTTTTAGTTGATTTATTAATGATATCATACTAGCTGCGCATCGGGCTTCACTCGCGTGGAAATTGATGAAAAGTAGCCTACATTCAGTCAAAAAAGTATCGGGAATGGATGATTTGTTTATGGTTCCAAATTAAAATTTTTGTTTTTTTTGTTGTTGTTAGGTTGGCACAACTGTTTGCCATTTTGGCGCGGAGTTTGAGTTGCATCTGTTATTTATATTAAATACAGTGCTGTTTTTAGTTACATCATATCTAGTGTGTATTGCGAATTTCACAATGGACAAAAACATCGAACAAAGAGTTTGTCTTAAGTTTTGCATCGCCAATGGAATTTCGTGTTCGGAGTCACTGAAAATGTTACAGAAGGCTTTCGGTGAATCGACTTTATCAAAAACACGTGCTTATGAGTGGTACAAAGCGTTCAAAAGCGGTCGAGATGTGATGGAAGATTTGCCTCGCTCTGGTAGGCCATCAACGTCTGCAATTGAAGTTAACATCGCAAAAGTGAAGGAAACAGTGACTGAAAATCCTCATTCAACTTTGCGAGAGATAGCCGCCGAACTTTCTGTATCTCACGAGTCGATCCGTACCATTTTAAATAATCACTTGGGTATGAAACATGTTGCCGCTCGACTAGTCCCAAAAGACCTGAATTTGATAATGCGCCTTCGCACAAGGCCATCATTGTGACCGAATTTTTGACCAAACACTCAACAAATACCATCGAGCAACCACCATATTCACCAGATATGGCTCCGGCCGACTTCTTTCTTTTTCCTAAACTCAAATTACCACTTCGTCGCACCCGTTTTCAATCGGTACAAGACATAAAGGAGAATTCGCGGCGAGAACTGAACTCAATTCCGGAAACAGCGTTTAAAAAATGTTTTGATGATTGGATAATTCGTTGGCGTAAGTGTATCGTTTCTGAAGGAGCATACTTTGAAGGTGATAAAATAAATTTGGATGAATAACAAACATTTTGTGTATTATTGATCTTTTCCCGGTACTTTCTTGACAGAGTAGTATATTTTATTCCCGGTCTAGAAATATGTCTAATCAAAATTTCAGCCCGATCCATTCATTACTTTTAGCGTGGAGAAGTAAAAAACATACATCCATCTAAATTTTCGCATTAAAAATCTGTAATAAAATCACAGTTATTTTCAACGACACCGTGGAACTGGTTAGTAGGTACCTACTGAAATTGCCCGTAGGAGAGAAAAGCAAGTCTTATCGTTAAGGAATAATTTCCTTTGTTCCTATTATTCTATGGCAACATTTTGAAAACAAAATGATACAAGAGTCCACCGAGAAACTCGTATACGGCAAACTGTTTTCAAAAGTAAGCCGTATTCATCATTTCTTTGCTATCTTTTCAAGTTGCAACATAATTTCCCTGTTATTAGTATTCTACCTCCGTAGTGACACAGTTGTTACGTCTCTGTGTGCCCAGAATTCACAAAAATTGATTTACGTCGTGTACAGAAATGTATGAACTTGTTAACCTTCGTCAAAATAAACAAGAGTTTTTTCTTTTTCCATAATATTTTCGTAACTGTAGCATGAACTTGGAAAATGATAAATTATTTTTGAAATAATTGTAAAAACGACCTATTTAGACGCAGGTTTATGGTTTATATACCTGTTATGAAAACGTAGATTCATATACTTTTTCTCAATTTATTGATTCTTACATCAAGGAGTAAACATAGAATATTTAGCATACGTATATTTTATAATAAATATTGTGTTTAGTTCTGCTTAGCTTGGGGCTATAGATAATCTAGTGTGGATTGTCCAGCATCTTTTATTTATTTATTGTTAATACCATTATTTTACTCCTTGGAACAGTTAAGTAACATTGAACGAAACTAAAAGATAATGAATACACAAAGCATACCTATTGCTTGAAATACAAACATTCAAATACGCCAAGCAAGGTATTGAATCCGTTCAAGAGCTACGTTCCACACTTTTGTAATGTGTGAACGGTTTCAGCGACCTATTCGCTATCCGTTAAAAAATGGCACTTATCTGTCATTCCCGAGATACGGGCACGGCGCTGTCGAGTGTCGAGTGTCAAAGCATGTCAGTTGAACTGTGCTTTACAACCATTGCCCGCTTATCCGGATCATTCTGCTGCCATTTTCGACTCTATGCTACTGATAGTTTATTTTCAGCTGGTGTTTGCGGTTCAGCAAGTAACGCGTGTTGGACATAACCCAGTTTATGAGAAGATAAAAATAGGACGAATAACCCCAGTTCTTTTCATCTGTATGCATACAACAGGGTCTCATAATTATGCAGATTTATGTAATTTTATCCAGCTTATGGTAATGTTAAAGATATGGGAGAGTCGGTCAGTATGACAAAGCGGTATGTTATTTTTTCATTACTGGGAGAAAAGGTGGTAATGTCGCGTCTGAAGGTGTTTCGGTCCCCTTTAATATTTCTTTATTGAAACAGCTCCACCTAGTAGAAAGTATTTGAAAAGGTATAAGGTAATTTATACCCAAAACCGCCGCTAGAGACTTTAATATTTTTGTCATTTAAGCCAGTTATAACGAGTACCGGCGCGGCGGCGAAAGCTTGAGTGTGCATTCTTTTTGTTCCATAAATGTACCAAAAAGTTATTCTGGATGCACCGGTTGCACTTGTGTGTCAGTTATGTTAATCGTGACTTGTAGACTACTTTTCATTCCATAAATCAGTTCCTATGAGATAAAAATAGCCTTGAAACGTTTCCATACAAATAACGCTAGCGATGTCGCGGGTAGATGCTAGTAATAAATAATGCTGGACAATTCATACAGCATCATCTAGGCCCTAGCTAATCTGAAGGCCGGAGTAGAAGCCGGGGTAGATATGAACCAATCAGCAATATGTATACTCAATATGGCCCCCTATATCATCAGATAGGAACAGCTCTGACCATGAATTCCGAGGCAACAGCAATGATAACTCATAAAGAGACAATTTGCCTATAGACAGGAATGAAATAAATAAAAAAATTCTAATTAAATAAAGTTTTGGGAGCTCATACCGTTTTTGCACCCTGAGGGAGACTTTTTCGACTGTTTGTCCGACTGTTTTTCGACACTTTATCTACGGTTTTAGTGGTTAATTGTTTCACAATTTTAATATGGCCCACAGGGTGCCATAATACCCTTTTCAAACACCTATCACTTAGTTTTTTCCTTCTTAAAATAAACAATCTTCATGAATATTTTTTTTTCAATACATACGTCATTTTTAAATACAGAATATCATTATACTCTTTTAATAACGTCTCATATTTATTTAGTCTAATTGTTTAGGCTAAAAATAGGGGGCACATTATTACTTTCTCTATTTTTTGTTTAGTGTACATTTTCAATTATATTTTAGACTTATTCACATTTTTACTTGAGTGAAAAGGCCGCCATCCTTATATATCTTTCTCTAGGGTTTAAATAAATGATGCATAAACTGTTTTAAATTGAAGGTTTTTGAATAAAGAATCTTCCATAAATCTTCCATAAACTTTCTTTATTTTCTACTTGCAATGGACTAACTACCATGAATGGGCATAGTACCTATTTTATTGATACAGCACCGAGAAATATATAACAAATTGTTAAGCCCCTATAAGACGACGTTTGAATGTTGCTTCTCAAAAACGATGTAAAACATCGTTGTTCCTCTTGAACATTACCAGAATTTCTTGAGCGACATGACAAATGTCTTTGTAAAATTACCTATACCACTTGAAACCCATATTATATACTTTACCTATCTATGCGATATTCAATCTTAGTGCTCAACGAAGAAAATACAAGAATATGTATTTAAGAATTCAGTATTCAAAAGGCTCATAAAAGAAGTCATTAAAATACAGAACTCGACAATATCGTCTATGACATTGAATTTTGGCAATTAGATAGAAAATTGAGTATATTAAACTAGGTATAAAACTTTACTATAAAACGATCTCTTTATACCGAAGCATTTCAAACTTTTAACATTCGGATTTTCCTTCCACCTGCTTCAACTTTACGTAAAGGCTTAATAAACTGCAACTGCTAATCAAATGTACTCACCAATAAAATTATATTTCAAACTTTTACGTAGTTCCAAACTCCATAGTTCCAAAGCGTAGCACAAAAACTGTTAAACCATTGAAAAAGGAATCGTAGAAACTTTGTAAAACACAGTGTTTAATGTGGTTGATCGCGTAAGTAGTTGATCGGACAGTGCGCCGGAGGGCGCTGGCGTGGGCGGGCCGACTGGTGCGCTCCCTATCCCGTCGCTGACTGGAGCAGGGATCTCGCGGAGTCTGCGTAATAGAACGGCAGGCATCCCTACAGATTGCTATATGGGAATAAACGCTAATAAATTACGAACATTGTATACGCGTAAGGCGAACGGGACCAAGTTCTTGATTAGTTTGAAGTCTCCCGCTAATGTGTCAAACAAGCGCACTAAACTGAGCTCACTAAGCTTCGTAACGGCTTTCGCTGTAACCTATCGAAGCGACCTCGTTAGCGGTCACACCTCCGTTCATCTATTTGGATCTGGGTGTTGCTAAAAGGGCAGTCTTTCAATATATCGCCGTCTGGAGCTATTTGGAGGTGTGAGCTTGAAATATCTTATGATCTTTCGCCGCTTTATGTTGCTTTGCCTTACGTTTCCGGTTCAGCGCGGGTGTATTCACTCTCGGATAGTTTTACAGGTGACTTCTCTAAAATGGTACGCGGCGTTGTTTGCTTGTTCAGCTTTTGCTCAGTCTAAAACTTTTCGTTAGTTAAGTCGTCAGGTGGTTTACGCTCTGACTTTGATAACATTGTTCACTAAAATGAAAAATAGGTTACCAACCATTTCACCATATATTATTCAGCATTAGGTATCTACCTAAATAATAGTCCTACTACAACCATCACAAACCCGTCGCTATAAGCTTTACCATGACCTTACGCATACCTTTTGATTTCATATTTTATTTTGAATAAATATTAACAGAGGTCAATAATAAATGCTCACGGATCATAATACTTCTTTACTCTCTTTCTTCCGTTAATACCTTCTTATCTAAAAGAACACGTTGAGTCTCTTCATCTCTCCCACTCAAGATACCCTGCTTCTCTGAAACTCTTCTCTTAAACATTCCATCGCACAGGACCCGGTTCGATGGTGATTCCTTATAAGCCACCAGACTCTGGAATGTTCTCCCTATTTTCGTCCGACATTTCAAATCCCTTTCTATTTTCAAAGGTTTGGTTTATCATCACTATCTATCATCTCCTGAAATATCCTTCTGATTAAAAGAAGTTTTTTCAATTACTATTAGTTACTTGCAGTCCACTTTCCATCGGTTTCTGGGCTTTTGTGCATGAAAATCACTTTGCAGTTAATAAATATTAAAAATTTACTAAATTTATGGATAAAATACACCTTTTTTATTCGCAAAAGCTGTTTTGTGTTATTTGTAATTTCTCTTACAAACATTTCTCAAACAAACAGTGATCAAAGTCACGCGCGAGTATCGACTACAAGAACTCTACCTTTATTGTTAACCTTTGTTACTTTTGAGAAGGTTATTTTTTCTTTTGTTACCTAAGTACCTATTTGTATTCACTTGTAAGGTACCTAGATAAAAAGATGTAAAGAATGTGACAGACATGTCCCCAAACTGTCCTTTCAGGTCATTTAAGTACGTCCCTTCGCTTAGTATTCTCCCAACGCTCAGCTAAAGTAGAATACACTATAACATCCTGTTCCTACGAGCACAAACTTAACTCAAGCAGGTAGACAGAATGCAAACGAGCTTGTGAGCAAAATCGCGAGACGTATTTATATTGCTGTAAAACTTAATTAAAAGTCGGGTTAACAGTTCATAAGAATGAGATGGCTTTTTGAATAAACAACGCCCTGTGTTTTTATTTCATCTCTTCTATTTTCATAATGCAAAACGGGTTATTTGCCCAGCTTTTCCGGCCGGCGGCGGCGCTGCAAACAAGATTCTTTCTCCGTCATTTCCACGGCGTTTTGCCTCAAGCGGTCCTTCTGTGTGAATAGTTTCTTCACCCTTCAATTAACTTTATTGATTGAGACGGTACCTCTGGCACCTTTGTATAAATAATTAGATTTAGAAACCTGCTAATACAATCCAAACATTTTCTTTGTTGACGACCTCAGAGGTAAAGCGGGTGAGGTTCTGCCTGCGACGTAATAGGTTTCGGATTCGAATCCCGCCTAAGACAAACATTTGTAGGTTCAGCAGATATTAGTTACCCGGAACTAATATCTGTAAAAAGTATGTATCTACATTGTCTTTTTTCAATTATTTCAAATATCTAGTACCTATAAAAGAAGCTCAACTTAGCTAGGAGCTACGTTATTCTGTGTGTATTGTCCTGAAATATTTATTTGTTATTTTTTAATTGAAATAAAATATTCTGTTTTGCTTTTGCCATTCTTAATTTTTATGGCATTAACATTCATACCAGGAGACAACCGAGCAAAGGAGCTGAACAAAACAGGTAACGCTTATAATCAACGCTAAGAAAAACCCACTATACTTCCAAAGAGTACAACGAGCTTAAAAAAATAAACCTGGCAATCAAACCTCTTTAGACTTAAAATTTGTTGAACCTCATGAGATTTTCAGAATCCTGGAGAAAGATCTATATCTGGTCAAACGAACCGTTGTTGGTAGAGAACGACCACGGATGGTTGCCCATGATCAACTTCATCATGTAACGATTTACATTGTACCAGGGGCCGAATTCCACTAAATGCAAAACAAAGGTCTCAATAGTGCCATTCAATCGAGATGATTAAAATGACGTTTATGCATTTGGTATTCTATTTTGTGCGCTTGTAGATACTTTCATGATTAGAATGTCAAATTAGTTACAAAGATAATCGTCACGGCTATGAATGAACATCAAAAAGTTTGTGCTAATAGAATATCAAAATAAATTTAACACTGACATTTTGACACAATACTATTTAAATGGTTTAGCGATTTATTTAATGGAATTCGGGCCCTGATTATCAGTCAGTGTCTAGCTCAGCTAGTCCAGGGCGGGAGGTGGATGGTACGGGCTCGCTTAGTAATGTTTTGAGGACCTGGTAGATGGTCTTTTGCCGACTTGGTTCGTTGATCACCAGGTTATGGACCGCGATGAAGTTGATCGTAGGCAACCATCCACGGTCGTCCTCTATCAACGGCTCCTTTAACCAGATAGCGATCGTTCTCCAGGATTCTCAAAATCTCGGTTTTCACCGAATATCATCATCAAAACGAGGATGATAGTCACGTTAGCGCTGCTGAGCGTCTCCCTGTTTAAAAAGGTTACGGACGATCTTCATTCGTCAGATATATTTTTAGTTAATAATATGAACGAGACTTTTCATCAGAAATATGCAAACGTAGCAGCAGTCACAGGTGGATGCCGAGAGCCATTAAAACTGTACGGCTGCTTGCAAAATTAAAGTTACGAAGATATTATACAAGGTACTTATTGAAGGTTATTTTTTTATCCACTGTATTTCAATCAGATAAAATATTTTGTATAGATCCAAAATCAATATAAGTTATAGACTGGTATTGACATGGATCAATTGAGCTACCTTTAGACTGTTTGCAACCGTCTGCAGTTAGCTCAATTGTTTCAATAGTAAATATTAGTTGTAATTTTTCTATTACTTGCTTGTAATTTTCGTTGTTAATAAAGTTATAGTAGTAAAGAAAATAAAATGTAATAAACTGGCTTATGCCAGTTCTTCACAAAACAAAGCTGCAGATTTTGACTTATTTATTAGTGTTTGAAACCATTTTTGGAACAAGTTATCCACCTTGAATATCGGTTCGACTTATGTCGTCTGTAAGTTGACTTACCCCAAGGGAAATAAGGAAAAGCAGAAAATATGCTTTAGAACTCGCACAAAATATGTCTTCATGTTTTATTATTCGAGGCGTATGCTATGAAGATTTAATTTGGACATTTTATTGTGTTTGTGGGAGGCGGACGACTGCGTAAGAGGATTAGATGTCTACTTGTTTTAGAGTTTCGAATGTCATAAGAACATCCATGCTCTGTCTTTCTGTTATTACATTAACACTTCAATTCGTATAAAAATGTGATATAAATATTAACGTAGGTAATTTGATTATGTTTTCACGTTTGTTTACGCAATAGGTTTGCTTAAAAGTTGGACATTATTTTATTTAAACATTTTGGACAGCTTATTAGACAAAGTTAAAGAACTTGAAAACTTAGTATACTTAGAGCAGTAAGCTCTAAGTATACTAAGTTTTCAAAAAAATTTAGTGATAAAAAGTGGAAACTACTTACCTAGTAGGTACTAGTATACTAGTAAGGTAGTTTTAAATTATTATCACTTATTGCCAGATAGGTAAGTCCTACCGCTATCCTAGACAATCTCAAATATAACCTTAATTGAACCGTAGTCAGCAAGATTAATCATGTCTGAACAAAACGAAAACAAATTAAAACGGGTTGGGGAAGAAACACATAAATCTTTTAGGTAAATAGAGAAACTTCTCTCCCAACTGACCTTTGCTCCGGTAAGCGTAAACATTTCTATTTCATACTCGACTGAAGTTTGTAGAGTTCCTACCGTTATAATTATAAAGTTGCAGCAAAAGTGTTCGACGCCATTTACTTGCCGCAAATGTAAGTTCCAATCTCAAAAACGGGGCTAATAAGCTCCACAGAGGGAAGTGAAAAAAAAACTCAATGTAGAAAATTTCTTGTGCAACAAACTCTAGTAATTGAGTGCGCCGAGCCCGGATGTTTGTATAGCCTGGGAGAAGTTTTTATCAGCTCCGATTGGCGCGCCCCTAGTGTCGCGTTAACTGTACCTACCATGTACAGTCACGAGCAAAACATTTTAATGCTGGTTTTTTGAAGGTATTTTGACGCGATATCACAAACTCACTCACGATATACCTATTATAAAACAAAGTCGCTTCCTGCTCTCTGTCTCTATGGTTTTTGATGCGGTTTTTTTAATAGAAGAGTTATTCAAGAGATGATTTATATTTATAATACACCCGTGCGAATCGGAGGCAGGTTCTAGTATATTATATTTTAATCATACTCGTACCATAATGCAAGTAGTACTTTCCGAATCAATATTTACGACTCTCCTAAATAATTTTATCCCTGAGTCAGAATCACAACGCATGGATATTATTTTGCAGATTCAGCAAGCATTTATTAAAGTGCAACGAGACTCAAGCTCGCATGAATAAATTTTTGCAGGTAATCCAGAGGTACTCATAATGTTGATGAGAGTTTGTAAGCGACTGTACCAACCTCACCGACCTAACTAAAACTGCACTTATTTAACCAACCGTAGTGTATCTGTAAATGGCCTTTATTGCAATCGTCTGTGGGCGATTATTGCTTGTATGTGGAAGCTGATCATGTTGCAGTCTTGTTAATTATGTAAGGTTATTCTGATTGTGCATAAAATATGCGTAAATGTATGGCTAAAAACGGCTCAATTCAATGGAGTGCAATATTGGTCCAACGACTGCCATACGGCTTCAGGCAACTTCATTCGGTTTTGATGTTTTTGCTGGGATTAAAAAAATAATAGCCCTGTGTGAACATAGTTATTATTTATAAATATAATTAAAATTCAGGACAATCCACACAGCATCATCTAGCCCCGAGCTAAACAGAGCTTGTGTTATGGCAATAGATGAGATGACTGATAAATCTACTTAAAACAACACATTCCATCGATAGATTTGTTAGTATACATAGAAAATACACAGAACCCCGGAAGAAATATTGGTTCGTACAAACATTTGTCCCAAAGCTGGAATCGAACCCGCACCCACCTCCGTCGCAGGGAATTTATCTTGTAAGATGGCTTTTCTGTCTACAAATCCGCTTCAATAGAACAAATTTTGTTCAAATGATCAAATTGACCCGCAGCTTTCAGGAGCTAACGCAATAAACTAATTTTGTAGCGAAAGTGAATGGTAGTATAATATAAGTAGTTTTTACGCACTAAAAGCTTTTCCGATGCGAATCCCAAATGACCAACACTTGGGCTATTCAATTAAACTTGTAGGTAAGTAATTATATTATCGGGATGGTATACAATGAATTGCGGCTACTTTGTTGCAATAATTGTATTTACATTGTTCGGAGGATTCGATAAAACAATCAACATAATTGAAATCGGCAGGTTATTCTCTTCATTTTGTTGAATTTATTGAGTACTAGATGCACCCGCGGCTTCGCCCGCGAACCAGAGTTTTTTTTCCTTCAAATTTCTGAAATTTATTACACAACCCCTAGGGGTTATTGTGTAAAAAATACAATATGTGTTTAATTATTCAATCCATAGTTTATTTATATCGAGTTTTGAGTGAATCGAACCAAGGAAAAATTATTTTCTCTACAAACTTTACCACTCGTTATTTAACCCCCTCATACGTTAAAATTTCCAAATTTTAATAGCCTATGTCTTATTCTAGGTTCTAAACTATCTACATAACAAATTTCATATAACTTAAGTAGTTATAAAGATTACTTATAGCAAACTTTCACACAGACTTTCCCATTTATTATAGTAGTAAGATAAGATTTTAGCTCGTCATTAACTTTTCAAATTAGAACCAAAGCTAACAACATAGCTCAAAGAATTAGCAAGCTGAACCGACAATCGTGGTCTTTACTCAAGAACACTTTTTTTTTGAGTGAAGACATCGACTCGTCAAAGGTAGTAGAGGATGCTCTCCGGCCAGGTGGGATAATGATATTCGAAAAGCTAAGGCAGATGCTAGATGCAGTAAACTGAAAAATGATGCTTTGACGTCCCTTAACGACCTGTATCCAGTAGTGGACTTATATAGGCTGATGATGATGATGATGAATAAGTATGTTTATCCATTGGAAAAATTAAACTTTGCTTTGCTTTGCCGCAGTATGCGTGTCAATCTTTATTGGCAGAAGGATGCTGGCAATCTTAAAGACAATTGGACCATTCATTGAGTCGCAATTGGAGCAATCATCCAGTCGAAGTGCGTGTTCCGGTTGACTGTACCATTTATTCTATGTACGCCGTACATAGAATAAATGTCTATAACAGTCTATAACTTAATACCTAGTATAGAAATATGTGGGTTTAGGTTCTATGAATAAGTCTACATGTGTGTCTTTCTATTTTCAATCGACTTCTCGACTCGATATAACTACTTTTAAGGTAGTAGAACTAACGAACTAACATGGATGACTTATCTTATCGTTATATTGAAAGTGAAAATTTGCCTTTTTTTATATATTTTAACAGGGAAGCCCCTGCTTTTAAATAAAAAATCGACATTACTATATGTTAACCCTTAGAACATATATGTATTACAGTGCAGTATGCTGACTGTACTGTAATACATTCTTTTTTCTCACAAGTCTTTTTTCCGGATGCAACAAGCTGAAAATAGGGCGCTATGGCGCTCATTATGAGAGGCCTATGTCCAGCTGTAGTCTGTACAGGCTGGCGATGATGATGATGAAGTTTTTTTTTCTAGTTTAACCGAATAATCTCGATTCTTTTATTTGAAAGCAGGGGCTACCCTGTTAAAATATATGAAAAAGTAATAAAAAGTTAAATTTGAATGAGTTTATGAAATCCATCACTTTGGATATAACGATTAAATAAGTCTTCCATGTTTGTCTGAGCGAAATTTATGGAAAATAAAAAAAAATCTAAGAAAAGCAATTAGAAAAATATTCTGCCATTAATTACGTGCACGAATCAAAATCATTATTTAAGAGCTCCAGAGTTTGAGAAAACACAAAAAGTTATTTGTTGGAAAGCTCCAATTAAGGGCAAAGCTTTCTGGACGTAATCCAATAAACCTACTCATTTAGTACGGAACGAGAGGTAAATAATTTTAGGGAGATATGCATCTGTATTGGCTTTGGGAATTCGGGGTCGTACGTACGTTCACTTACCGATGTGATACGTATGGTGCTTAAGTGCAGATACTCGTTTATTTTATATGAGTACGAGTATATCGAGTGTGGAGCTTGATTAGTAAATTTGCAGGTGGAATTATTTTTGAAAGTAAATATAATAATATTTTTAATAAAGAAGTAATCTTTGTTTATATTGGTATAATAACAAAACGACTAATTAATAACAGCTAGTATTTACAATTCTAACAAGATCTTAAAAATCTAAGCCGTCACCAGAAGGCAGAGTGCCCAGAATGCTGGCAGCATTGTCACGTTGAATAGCAATGCTAATTCGTTGATCAAAATAGAAGCCCGCATTCCGATCTCCTGTGGAGTCTATTTGGAGCCTACGTGGATTGAGTTTGGTAAGATCTGGACTCCAAAGACCATATTTTTTAAAAATAATAATACTTTATTATAAACTTATACACTTAAAACTAATAAGGTACATGTGACTAATTATCTGCATCCTGCAACAGTATTTTCGATATTGCGATTTTCGATAAAGCCTATCGAAAAAGCGATGAACCGCGATGAGACATTTACACGTTGAGTGACATCGAAAGGATCGATTCAAAGAAAGGTATTTTCAAAGTACGAATGTAATACCTTTATCTCAATATTTTTTTGAGACGAACGTATTTCAATATCAAAGCCTCGAGTACCAGCTATTAAAATAGTAAACGGTAGATAATCCAAATCAGAATAGCATTGTAATGGAATTTCCACCAACCCGACGATAATTCGTTGTGCGTGTTACCACATCATCCGATAGCCGGAATATTCACCAGATCCACCAAATAATTGTGTATTTGTTCAAATAATTATAGTCATTCTTGTATGGAGGTGTATAAAAGTAATACCTCTTATGGTAAGTATAAACTATGTATATATATACCACAGTAATTTATCATCTTGACAATAATATCTAAGTAAATAGATTATAATATAATACGACAAGAACTTTAGTTCTTTTGAAAAAGAAATTCTTCGTACCGGTATCGTCAGCATAGAAGTTAGGTTCACTTTTATTTCTTTAAAAGCTTTCTAAGTAATCTTGAAAAGTTTTGCTCAGTTAACGTTCTCTATTCAAATTTTGTGCGCGGTCCTCGGCCGGCACGCGTTCGTTAGTAAAATGCATAATGCAACGTCATTTTCGCTGTGTCGGCCGCCAGCCACAAGTGAAATTTGAAGAAAATCTCTTATATTTCAGCACAGATTAAATAGTATAGCGTTTTTAAGCACTCTGGTCACAAAAGTCTTGTTTATAAGCTGACGTTTGGTCAATAAGTATTAGCCTGAATCTATAACTAGGTCCCGCTTATATAAAAATATTTAACTGTGGAAATATGACCGAAAACATGCCCAATGGCTCATGTCTAATAATAATTTAGTTCAAATAGGAATCCACTCTTTAATAAACTCTGTGTATAAGTCTTTTTTTTACCAATTTCATAAAAGAAGAAGGCTCTATGTTTGTATTTTAGTTGGCCTAGAAACTTCAATGTCTAACATATCTAAAGAAATTCGTCGTCAATGATATCATCATCATCATCATCATCATCAGCCTATATTAGTCCACTGCTGGACATAGGCCTCCCCTAATGAGCGCCATAGCGCCCTGTCTTCAGCTTGCCGCATCCAGCATCTGCCAGCAGTCCTTCGCAGATCGTCATCCCACCTGGCCGGAGGGCGTCCTACCAATGATATCATTTTCTTGTAAAAGTTAATTATTTTTAAATGAAATATTTTGATTCAGAAATACGGAAAAAATACTAAATTCTTTTTTTGAAAGTAGGATGTGAATTACACTGCACTTTCCTGCATTTCTTAAATTTAACATAACTCTTTCCATCCAAAGGTTGCCTGGAAGAGATCGCTTTTAAGCAATAAGGCCGCTCATGGTACTTGTCTTATGTAATGTCTTTATGTAATGTTCTATTTCTGGTGTACAATAAAGGATTTTTGTATTGTATTGTATTGTCATCTTCAACAATTTACTAACTTGCATACCTACCCTTTAAAAAGTTCTAGAGAATTCAATATGAGTACGTTTTAGTTTAAAACTTTATATTTACATACCAAGGTAATAAAATGGCGTGTAGGTATTGATCGATTTTTGCGGCCGACTATACTTCCGCAGTTTGGACGTGGTATGGACATTTTGTTTTGGGGTTACGTTTGTAGGTTTCATTTCTATTTACACAATGCTCGGAGTAGACGGGCCGTCAGGTCTGTCCACTGAAAGACATAGCTAGGCCTCCTCTAATGAAGGCTATAGTACCCTGTCTTTAGCTTTTGTTCACTAAACTTAGGGTAGAGTCACTTTCCTCCAACTGGCCAGTTTTACGATCGTCCTAATGGGTTAATTTTAGTTTTGTCACTGAAATATCAGCTCTAATAGTGTCATTGTATTAGATAGGACTCATATTATGTTATTATGTGAGCCTTATGATGAAACAAATATCGCAATCACTTACGTAACAGATTTCGAAATTCAGTCCAGAATCTAAAAGAAGAGAAGTAGAGGTATATGTAAATAGAGTATTAAAGAGTAGATAGTCCTCATAAAAAAGTGGTTAATCTGCACAGGCCTTTCCGTGGGTAAATGAAAATGAGTTTTGCATACAGTCCGTTACGGCCTTCATTAAAAACCTTTTTCATTTTATATCATGAATTTTAATCAAAGCTAGCATTTCAAATTTAGATCATGTGGCTTGTTATTTTTATACTGTTTGAATTACAGTAATTTTATGGGTTTACAAAACAAATTACTTATATTTACGTCAAGGTATTTTGGTCACATGAATATGAACATGTTAAATTTGGCAGGTATACAGTTTTCAGCACAAATGTTATTGAAAAAACAGTCAATCTTAATCTTACTTACTGACACGAAACACGATCAATTTACCATACACTGTTCTAAACACGTGTTCCTAACCAATGCGTACCTATTTTGGAGACAAAATACGCTAATCCGGCATAGGTGGCAACCCTGAGAGTGCCTTATGTTTGTAACAGCACGCTTATTGAGTTTTGGAGCTCGCGGCGCTGTAATGTCTGCTCGATGAAGGCATGTAGAGGTACGTACTCAGGGTAAGGATTTATGGGCAACAAATTTTATTAAACTATAATTATTTCAAATATGAAGGCAAATTCTTGTTCAACCGATGCTTCAGTAGAAAAAAAAATTGTCAAGCAGTTGTTTAAGGTTCAAAGTACTCTATGGAAGCAATCGGAATTATAAAGAGTTTTAGTTGAGTCAAATTTCTATAACTTCACATCACATACCTACACAGAAAAGTTCAGATTTCGGAGCTACTTGATGCTATTTAGTAATCAAACTCAGAGGTGTCTGGTTTCTCAAAAACAAAGAGTAGGAATTGATTTGGCGTTGAAAATACCCTATACCTATTGTAGACTGTCAGTTGGGTATACAGAACATGTGCTAGACACTGAATAGTATGGAATGGGTAAACGATGTGTTGGCAGACGAAAGATATGGTTGCGAAACATTAGGCGCGAATATAGCCAGCGAGGACCTATGTATTTTGCTTGTTGCAAGACCACAAGAACTCAAGGATCTCGAAGGATTATCATCAGTAGAGTTGAGAAAAATAGGTAGAAAATGATAGGATTAATTAGTGTCTCTACCGTGCGAATAAGGAACTAAACGTCTCCACAACTACCTACCTAACAACTACCTAGTTTTAAATAACCGAACTCAGGGCTTTATTTAGTCAAAAAATAATTGAATTCCTTCTGCAGTTATACTACAAGCCGCCCCTACCCTACTTTCACTGACTACAGCCCTGGACCTACCCATGCATGCTTGTAATCTGGAGCTGGATTAACCGTTACAATTCCATTAGGAATATTTTGTTTACGTTTTGGAAGTTCCTTAGTCCTTTATATGCAGTGATAGTTATTTGTTTACTAAATGTCTACAACGACAAAACCTGGATGGTTTATGTGTTTAGTATACATGTTTAAACAAAGTGCTACGTAATGCAAGTACGTAGGTATTCGAAGATGAAAGAGGACGATTCTGGACCAAGAATAATTTCATAGAAATTGTTTTTTTTTTTGGAATTTCGCTATTAAAAAGGATGGGTTTAGATAGACAGATTGTTTTTTTTATTGCACCATCAAAATATGCTACAGTATAATATTATTTTGTAGACATCGAAATAAATTACTTCCAGATTCGCTTTTTTGTGCTTTTATGTGATCTAAAAGCTATTCCAAACAAAACAACTAACAATAATTCTGTAGCCGTGCAATCGATCCAACGCAAAAAGGTTTAAAAGTTATTCGTTTCATCAGGCCAAACATTAAAACAAATGGACTGGTTGGTACTACCATTTGTACCTTTGAATAATTCATGCTAGCAATCTATAAAGCAGACAACAGAGAGCATTTTACAAAACAAACAAATTTTATTGATCTCCCAGGCGTTGTTTGTGCCCCCACAATAAAATATTTACATTTACTTTGTAGCACCTGGCCTACCTAGCTTCCGCCAGCCGCAAGCATTAGAATAATGAAACGTTTGCCGCCACTTACCCTTGCGTTCCTGAATAAAAGATTTTTTCAAAATATATGATCATATCCGATCTGTGCTACTTACCTCTTTAGGGACTCGAATTATATACGTAGCTCAAGTAACTGAACTATCGAACAATCTATTTATTAATAAATGTATAGGTAGGTATGTATTTATACTAATAAATGTCTCAGCGCCGATTTAAAACTTTAAAGTTGAGTTTACTGGCAATCAGCGGAGCTAGCGGAAGAGATGCTGTAGCTTTCGATAGGTGGTTAGTGCGGATTTTTTAGTCACTAAGTCGCAGTAGTGGTATGTAAACGCAGTTCGTGATAGACCACTGCGAAATAGCGTTAAAAATCCGCACTAACCACCTACCGAACGCTATCACTATCCTCTCGCTAGTCCTGGTGATTGTTAAGATATTTATCTTTACAGTTTGAAATCAGTAATAAGACACCCCATATTATATAGTCACAGTGATTTGGTCTGTTACCTTTTCACGTCTTAACGAAAACTACTGGTATCCCTTAGTAGAATACACTTAAAAAAATGCTGTAATCCTCGCAGCATTATCTATGCCCAAGCTAAGTAGAGCTTGTTTTATCTGTACTAAAAAAATTATATACATACTTAAAACAATACATAAAAAGATAAAAAAAAAATCATAGAAATCAAAACGGATTATACATATATTTTCAAATCGTACAATAATTTATCCCAAGGCAGGAATCGAACACGTAATCTCTTGCGTTGCAAGCGGACCTTCGCCCGCCGCCCGTGCCACATAGGTCGTCAAACTTATTCTAAAATTAAACATAACTGAAAGTATACATCGGTATTTAAGTATCTGTATTTACAAAAAGAAAATGTTTGTTTGGATTTCGTTGTTTGCCAATCCCGCTTCAAACTTGAAAACGTTTCAAAAAACAATGAGACAAAAATTGCTTAGCGATCATGCCCGTAAAGGGTCAGAGGCACCCGAACCGTTTTGAATGTGTTGTGTTCTACACACTCAGGTAATGCGTTGGTAAATATTTGAACAACGCGTACTCAAACGAAGGTGTCGGGAGTTCCAATGTAGGGTCGCGCTCTGAAATATTTTCAATTTGCATTGACTGCGAAATTGAAAAGAAACATTCCAATACAGTTCGGTTTTCCTTGGATATAGATAGACACTATTTTTTTTAAATAAAAAATACATATTTTGGTCAGTAATGTCTTAAACCCTATGTTAGTTTTGTCTAGACACTAGAGTTCTCTAAAAATATTCTGGTAGGCAGTTTCGCATCCAAACTCAGTGGTGTCACCACCAACCTGGGGCTTAATTCCACTAATGTCAAAACAAAGGTCTCAATAGATTTAAGGACGTTTGTGCATTTGGTATTCTACAATTTTTAGCGCTTGAAGAAACTTTCATAATTAGAAAGTCAAATTGGTAGTCATAAACGTTATCGTCACAGCTATGAATGAACCTCAAAAAGTTTGTGCTAGTAGAATGCCAAAAAGAGTTCAACATTGACATTTTGGCACGATGCTAATGGTGAATATAATTGTGAAGCGATTTGTTTAGTGGAATTTGGGCCCTGTTTACGTGTAGCGCTCTGCATGGAGTGGTGGGTACTCGGATATCCTTTTCATTACTCTTAAATATTTGGTTTAATTTTTACCTTACTTATTTAGGTACTTATACTTACTGGCATAGCGTACCAGAGATCACCAGTTGTCAGGTCCCTCACCACTTGCTTGATAATGTTTCATACATATTATTGTAGAATAATGAAAAAATATGATTTGACATACAATTTTTTGCAATGAATTATAGTCTTTTCATTACTATTGTAAATGTAAATAATTTTGTATTTGTACCCGTGATTGAGGTGGAACTCAGATGTATTTTTTTAAGAATTGGCCTATTTTTGTTTTTACTGCCTTGGTGCAATTTAAATAAATAAATAAATTAAGAAAAAAGTAATTATTTACTTTACTTATTTCAAAACAAACAGCAGCTACAACGTTGCGTTGGAAGTAAAAGTAACAACAAGGTTTTCAATCACACATAGCCTAACTGTAATTCACCATTTCATAAAAAGTTTTCACTGTTTCACGTGAAAGTTTTAACAACCCAGTGATTTTTAGAGTTCCGTACCTGCTCCTAAATTCCTGAGCTTATATTAGCTATACTATCCTATGCATAACTATCAAGATATAATGTAAGATTACCTTTTGTGAAGAGAATGAATGAAATTTTATTATTATTATTACAGTAGGTAGCTTATTTCTCTGTCTGTTTGGCCGTCCATCACATTCCTTCTCGGTAACCAGCTTGGTCTGTCACCATGTTGGCCAGCCATCGCAAATGACATTTATTCTGTTTGATTTGTCAACCTGTGTCAAGGTTCATCCATCACTTTACAAGTACGGTCTGTGTACTTTTGTCCACTACCACGACATAAAACAAAATTTGTATTTTGTTAATTGAGCTTACGGCAGACGGTAGAAAACAGTCTAGAGGTAGCTCTACTGATCCATATCAATACTTATCACTGGCTGCTGTATTGCAAAGCTGCGCTGCGCCAGATGTATGAATGGAATATGTAAGTAAGTACCTCGACAAACCTCCTTAGGTTTAAATGGTACAAAATATTAATTTGAAATGTATCTTGTTTGTAACAAATAAATTAAAAAAAAAGATACCCACCAGCTATCTTGTCACGCCGCGCACCGACTAGATGCTCAGATATTTTTTTTAAAAACCGAGAGGAGTACATTTAAATATATATATATATGTACGGAACCCGTTATGTTAGATTCTAATTCAAACTTGAACGGATTTTATTTTGATGACTTTTTAGTTAGTTTCGCTTCGTTGCCAACAGGACGAAAATTTAGTTCATACACTTTTAGTTCGACTTTTTGACGTTTCACAGCGACCACTGCGCATTTGGAATATCGTGGACTATTTTCCTTTCAGGAACTCTGCCGCATTCGTTCACAGAGATAAATTAAAATATTGATTAAAAAATTTGCAATCAGCGACCTACCTCCAAACTCTAAATAATTTGGTTTGTCCGTTCCTGAAATTTAAAAAAAAAAACTTGTTCACCAAAACGAATTTGCTTGAAAATATGGGTGATTCTACGAAATCTCGTTTTTTGTCTGACTTCTGTGGCACATTTTTTTTTGTTGAAATTGCACATCATGATAGTATATTCTAAATAAAGATTTAATTTTGAATTTTTTGGTAGTGAAGGGAACTTTATTGGCTGTATGGTTACGGAGTTATTCAATTTTAAAAATATGGTGTCCACGGAAATCAGAATTTATATCACCAAAATCAAATATGGGTTGGTTTATCGATAAAAATATGTGTTTTCGGTAGTAAGTAGATTATTAAGCTAAGGACCAATTATTTGACGTTTGTAGTTTTAATCAGTTTTTACAAAAACACCTTCAAATCATTACTGTAAATACAAGTAACTTTTTACAAAAATCACACTAACAATGTTTATCTTTGTATTAAAAATATTATAATTATTCATTTTGAGAGGCCTATGTCCAGCAGTGGACTATTATAGGCTGGTGATGATGATGATGATGATTCATTTTGTATTTATTATAAACTTTAATCCTAAAAAACATCATAAAAACTGTAAAAAAATATTATTGAGATGTTAATGAACCCGCAAAATCCACGGAAATCACACCACGGAAATCAAAAAATATAACAAAATCTTAGAAATTTTCTTAATTTGCTGGTTTATTTTACATTGAAATATGCAGTCGAAATTAGGAACACAAAAGGCATGAATTATCATCATTAATAAAACAATAGGATTAGGATAAACAAATTTATAGTCAACATGGTAATCAGAATTTCTAGATACCAAGCCACCGAAAGTGATTACGTACTGAAATAACAGAGTGACGTGGAGACTTACACACTTGTTGTACACACCACTGATGGGGCGTGACTGATAGTTTCTCTCGATCTAACAACAATTTACGCAGATGTTAAAGTACAGCATTTATGAATGAATTAGTGCGCACCAGGGGAATCAGAGCTAAACGACGGACGCGAAGTTATCTCGTTGTAACTTGTCAAATAAAGCTTAGTTTTGCGTAGTAATAGCGTCAAATAAGCAAGTAACTATCTGGGTTATTGTAAAGTAAAGTAAAAAAGTAAAAAAAAATATTAAGAAATAACACGCGCACTTGGTAAAGTAAAGTAAAGTAAAGTAAAGTAAAGTAAACTTTATTTAAAATTTAAAAACACAATACAGAGTACTAACAATTTAGGTTAAATCTTATTATAATAGTATTATGATCTAGGTGTACCCGTGGTCGAGTGACTGTCTTCCGTACTAGTAAAAAACTGTTTTACGGTAAGAAGTCTTGCTCTCCCCCTGGCAGCAGGCGTTAAGATTATATTAGTTTAAAAATATATATATATATATATATTTATGCGGTTAAACTATAAATAAACTAATTATGAAGGTACAGAAACAAGAGCCAAGAGTATGAAATAAGTACAAAAAGAAAACACAATTAATATTAACTATTAAGTCTAATCTAATTTAGAAGAGAAGAGCTTACTACGAAGTTACCTACTTAGATCTTATTTTGAGTGAATTCAAATACTATGTGTTATTAGGTACAGTAGGTAAAATCGTTAAAATAAATAAATAAAAAACCTTCGTTATAAGTAAAATGATACATAGTGCAAAAATATATGAATTAATCTTAAATCTACTTATGTCTACATTTAGGATGTGTTAATAATTTTGTTGCAAAACAAAATACTAACACATCTCATGTATAAAGAGCAAGAAAGATCTCTTTTCTGGTAGGATAGAAATTTAAAATAATTAAAATCCATTTAATAACAGGTCCTAACTAACATCTTAGATTAGGTAATACATTTTTTTTCTGTTAAGGTAGGCACAAATTAAATACCTATGTTAGCAAAATCAAACGTACGATTAAAATAAAATTATACAGTTATTTACCTACTTATTCAAGAATATGTAAGGATAGTTTTTGGTTTTTCATTATTTAAAGCCCTTTTACGTTTTAGTAAGATTTATAAATGATAACATTTAATATTGAGATGAACGAATTTAGTTACAGTTATTGAGCGTATTAGTAAGGTACTTAGTAACCCACATTTATGTAGTTGAATATGAGTACTTAATCTGTGTAAGTGACCAAGCTTTTGTCGAACGTAGCGCAGTGTGCGTTCGTGTTTCACGAACAATGTAATTACATTGTTAGAGAGACAAAAGATAATGACTTTGCAAGTGTGAGTGTTATAGTCTAGGAGATGTCTTTACAAGAATTATCTCGACTTAGTTTTAGTAAGTTTAGTATAAAACGGTTCATTGTAATTAAATTAGCGATTAATATAGCAGTTTTTTTTATATATATTACTTATCTATTAGATACAGACTCATTTTTCAATGGGTATTTTTAATTTGTGTGCTATAATAGTTACAATTTACTAATTAATTTATTTTTATAATTAGTTATGATTTATTTTGTTACTTGCATGAGCTTTTCAGTGTTGTCGTAATTGAGGGTTTTAAGGTAGGCATCTATGTGAACCTATGTCATCTATTGTGAACCTATGTAAATTAGTACTAGTGTTTTCAGAAAATGATATAAAAATTTATTAACACAGGAACATGAGGTCCGGACGCACCACGGAAGTCAGAATTTCCAAGGATTTTATTTATTTTTACTTATTTAAAATAAGATTATTAAAAAACTAAAAAAGGCCTCCCCTATTATCTTTGTCTAATCTATTATCATAAAAAAAATCAAAGGGCTAGGGATACTTTTTGTATGATTTTTCGAGCCGGACATGATTTTTTCCACCCCGGGAGAATCACCCATATGTTTAAATATTTTATGCATAAAAACTAGGCGTAATTTTTAAGTTTCTGTGACAATGGGTGTCAATAAAACGCGTCTCTATGAGTATCTTCAGGCAATAAATTCGTTTTCAGACGCGTAGAACTAAGATCTCGGATTATTTCAAGCCATTTACTCCTTTCATCCAGCCTCTTCATAATACAGCTTTCTATAGAAGGGATTTTTCCGAGCAAGATTGAAATTTCCAAATACACCCTTAATCGAGCTTAATCGAATTCTCGAGTACACTGGGAAGGTTCATGGAAACCGTTTTATAACTTCGATAAATAATTTGTTCCAATACTGCAGCTGTCTGGCTTTAACTACGAATTATCGGAGATTTGTTGATTTACATTGACATTTATTGACATTGGCTGACTCTACGCCAAAAGGTTGATCAACCGCAGACTTCTCTGTAAAAGTTCTTCTAATAAATTTAATTTCGCGCAATTTATAAGTGTAACGTGTGTAAGTAAACGTGTTGATAGGTTATATAGTTCGAATAGCTTTTGTTTGCTGTTGCTCGCACTATTTCCGGATAAAATAGCCAAATTTTGGATTAACTCTTACCTATTTGCCTAATTTTTTATTATTATTGTTTAAAATGCATATTCTTTTTTTATTTCTTTGCTTTTTTACTATAAGTATGATAGTTGTAGCACCTGTAATTGTACCTACCTTTAACATCGTAGCACCCCAATACATACGAGTTTGCCGGCTTGATTGGACCGTGAATACTAACAGTATCGACCGATCTAGCTTTGTATAACATTGAAACGAGTAACATGCCTTTCTGGCATACAATCAAATTTCATTTCCCATATAGACAGAGCAACAACGTGGCAACTACTGGTTGTTTTATGTATTTATGGATTGTTGTTTAATATTTTTTTTTCCTTCGGCATTTAGGTAGACATCTGTGACATTGCAGGTCAAAAAGGATCGAACCGATTACGTTCTGATTAGCAATAAATTTATTATTTCTGAAAATGTGACTTGGTCGTATATGTTATAAGCCTAACATTGCCAACCATTAATGTACTTATCTCTTTATTTTTCGCGTTTAGTATTATGTTTATTGTGTATAGGTACCTAAATTCCTTTTTTCTCTACTTGATACTCAGTGTTGTAAGGTTAGGTTAATGAATTCTAAACTGTCCTTATTTTAAGTGTGTTTTTGTTCATAAAACTATAACTGTATGTTTCCGAAATGAATAAAATGAAATAAAAGATAACCAAAATATGACTGAACATTTAAAATTTCGTCGTAAGAGCGGGACATGGAGTGCCAAGAACATAGCTCCTCTCCGTTGATAGTTGACTTAAAATCTTCACACGCGGCGGTAAAACATATTTAAATTATATTTTTATAATTTTAATTATATCTTAAATAAAAAGACCGTAGACTCATTATTATTATTATTGTACAAATTTATTTACTATTATTCATAGTTGATTTAAGAAACTAGTCGTATTATTTAAACAATGTGACCTAATCTTAAGATAAATTCCAAGACAATGCAATTATTGTTTGAGAATAAATGAAATGAAACATTCCATTGAAAACTGTCACAAAATTTTCCTCCTTAAAAAAATTTTCCTTCCCTATCCACCATTTCACTATCATCTTCCGAAAAAATATTAAATCCGATTTACTTACCTAAGAAATAAATTGATAAATTACTTGTTTCGCGGAAAGGAGAGACTGTCATTGGAATGTCACGGTCTATTTGAAAACCACAAGTAAAAGACGGCCTCTTTACACTCCTAGAACTAGTGTAATAAATACTTTATAATTACCTATGTATGTATATACATACATGTACTTTAATAAGTACTAATTCCTTATAAGTACTACTTTTATAAGTACTTTAATACTTACTAATATCAAAGTACGTACGAAGAGTACGTTTCAGAAGCTGTATTCATTGGAGTAAACACCGGAATCCTGCGGTTTTGGATGGTAGCGATCCTACACATGCAGACGGTAATTGCACAACTTTGCTTCACCGCAATGGCAGTTCCACCTCACTCGAACATCTTTGGTAGCCACATGCGTATTTAAATGTAAATGGGCCCGTGCAAGTAGGTTCGTACCCTGAAGAGAGAAAATAGTACCTCATGTAACATATTCTGTGATAGTACCAAACTTAAATCAGGTAAAGATAGATGTAAATAGGCAAAATAATAGACTAGTAAAAATAAGATTTGAGTCGTTCAATAAAATCCTTCTATTTCAATGATAATCCAATGATAATCTTCGAATCAATATTGAAACTGAGCATATATCAATGGATTTTTACTAAACACTTCTTAGTTAAACAAGCTGGTCAAATAATAGTTACCTAGTTATTTTGTGGTTCCAACAATATTTCGAATTATCACTACTGGAGCTTCAATACTTTTTGTAAATGGTTATTAAATTAAAATTAAAGACAGACTCTTCAGTGAACCACGAAAGAAATTATAAGTTTATTTTCACAAAAAAATTCAATCGAATATTTTATTTACTTATTCTATATACATTATCATCAACCTATCATCATCATCAATCTATTCTAGTACATAATATGTTCAGCAGAGAATGTAAAATTAAAAATAATGTGAATTACCAAAACCAGCAATTAATTCGTTCAAGTTATAACTTATTAAGTTATTAGGCCCTAAAATCTACAATCTCGGAATCACCAAGTAATTAGTTAAGCGGGGCAATCTTAACTTTTATCCTAATTATGTCAATTTCCGGAAAAATTGAATAAATGGAAAAACAAAGTTTAGTTCGAAGGATTTTGTGTACCTAATTTGATACTTTTGCGATGTAATTGGAACAGAAGAAACAAATTACAGGGGAATCTTCGAATATCTTCATTTAATTTTGTTATAGGATAATAATTATTGTCTTTTGGCTAAGTGTAATGAATTTGTTTTCGGTTGTTTATTGTATCGATTGAAAAGGTTTGACAAAGACAAGCTATCGCAATCTTCAGCAATAGATTGAAGTAAAGATATTACTAAAACGTTATATCTAAAGTGTCTTTTATACATCAAAACTTTTTATTTTTAGTCAATGATAAACATATTCTGTAGATTAATATTAGATTATTATGGAGGTACTTATCAATTTTATCTTTATTGTGGACCTAAGGAGTCTGAAACAAATAATAAAAAAATAAGAAATGCTGAATTGATCCATTAACAACTTATTGAGTTTAAAAATGTCTCAATCATCAAACTAACTTGAGACTCCTTTTTAGATAAATCATTAAAACATCATAATCTTAACAAGTAATGTGTTTTTGATAGGAGGTTATTACTATAATGGGGGGAATGGCCTAGTGAGCTATCATAGCAACTACTTAATCCTTTGAAAGGAACGACTGGCCATTTCCCACAATTCGGCCACCGGCGATGCGGATAGATCAAACACGTGATCCATTAGTGTTACACTCTCGATATCCACAAACAAATATGAACTAGTTATGGATATGATAGCAGGAAATTCAGACATGGTCGGAAGATGATTCATGATCAATGTATACCTCTATTGTAAAGGAGTAACTGACTCACTGACACGGCTGTCCCAAACCAAAACCTAGTAAGAGCCATTTTTAAAAAATTACAGGAGAAGCAAAACAAACTTTTTTACGTGCCTCTTCAATAGTATGAAAGTTGATGAACTATTTGTTCGTGATTGAAGGGTAAAAATTTGTTTTTTACAAGCAGAAAGTATTAAAATCGAAAAACTGTAGCTCATACACGTTTTATGAGACTTACTACATAAATATTTTCAGACGATTAATCAAGAAACAAAATCAAAAACCTAGTATAGTACTCTTACTAGACATTTAAGTTGGAAGATTGGAATAGTTGAATTAGTGTTCGTCACGTTTCGTTCGTAAAAACCTAGTAAATGTTTTACTTAAATTTGGCTCACCTGACTTGGCTTGATTTGACATAAAATAATAAGTAAATAATACAAAAAATATATCAAAAAAGACATTTATTAAAAACCAATGGCAATTGTGTCCTATTTGATTGTTCTAAGTATCTCGTCCGAATGAAAACTAGACCTTGGAGGAGTTGTCCTCTTCACTTTTAGATTGGGGTACAACTCGTCCGAGTCCCAAATCTGATTTCCTTAGATTTGGACCAATTGTACACTAAACCAAAAGTGAAGTGGACAACTCGTCCGAGAGAAGATCGTTCGTCGGGGTTTCTTATGGTTTTTTTTAATATACAACCATTTTAAATGATATATTCCGCTTTTTGAAAGCATAAGTTGGAAAGATCTATAATATCGCGAAATAAGCTATTAAAGTAGAAATTGTAATATCTTGGTAAATACCGATCGTAGAGCACCAGTTCGTTCAGGTTAATCTGAAAAGGGTGATTGAAGTTTGTGATGGGATTTTAGGGGGACCCCCCTTAACCACGCCCACTACGAAACGAGTTGCTGTGTTTTTTGTGAACATTTTTGATATTTTAGGTACAATTATAACATTGTTTTCCAATTCGAAAACTTAGTAATAGCCAATCCCAAATTGAAAAACCTAGTAAGTAGTAATTCCAAACTCAAACACCTAGTATGAGCACCATTTACGAGGTATTTGGATTTGGAAATGTTACATGCTAGGATTTTGATTTTGTTTTGCAGTGTAGCAAGTGGAGTTACTAGGATTAGTGGGTCACGTATCTTTGATTCTAAATGAGATAGAAATACGGGTGTTTTTGCATTACGTGCGGCTCAACATTCAAGAAACGGATGATGAAAAAAAGCGTTTTCGAAAAAAATGTCTCTTACTAGGTTTTGGTTTGGGACAGCCGGTCAGACAACGCGCAATCTAAGCCACTGGAAAATTGAAATTTAGAGTGTTTTTCGAGAGTCATTTAGGTACACCCTTAATGGAATAAACACTCGAAATTCCAGAAAAAACAATTGAAAATCGCATCTTAAGAGCTCCAAAAAGGGTTTAATGTAACTAAATCAAAAATATATTTCAGCGTTATTATTCTAAGTATTTCAGTAATCGTTACTGTCAATTTTTCTTCATGTAGTTTCCAGAAGTAAAAAAGAATTATTTAGCTTTTTCTGAATCTTCCCTGAAAAAAGGCACAATACCTAGTTGTTTTCCAAATTCTTAATATCCAAATTTTTATACGTTTTACTATGATTTCAAAGTGGAAGTACCTACCTTTTCAAAGTTTGAGAGAGTTGATTGGTTGTTTTGATTAAAATTTTTCAGGGAACCTAAATGGGGCTATAATATTGTATAGTTTAAAGGTTAAGTGTTGACTGACAAATCGAATGAGTAGTCTTAATTTTTGGTGGCTCCTACAATGTCTGGTGGATTAAGAAAAAATAATTGCACACTATGGGGAAATACACTCTACGCAGACGAAGTCGCACGTTTGCTTATTGTATGAAGGATAATGAACTAATGGATATGTAAAAGATAAGTTCTAATTTTATTAACTACTAGCGACCCGCCCCGGCTTATTATACGCATAAACCTTCCTCTAGAATCACTCTATCTATTAAAAAAACGCTTCAAAATCCGTTGCGTAGTTTTAAAGATTTAAGCATACATAGGGGCTTAGGGACATAGGGAGAAAGAGAAAGCGACTTTGTTTTATGTAGTGATGAAGCAACTTTGCTCAAATACAATTAACGGACATGATTTTAATATGGTACTGAATGGAGAGAACCTAAATCCTGCAGTGACAAATAATCAATATATGATTAATTATAAGCCCACTGGAGGTTGGAGTAAAGCCTCGTATTCACTAGGCGACAAATCGTCGCAGAACCTGTCTAGGCACATGTCGTCTACGTGTCGCCGCGACGTCGCGCTCTGTTCTGCGACGTCGCACGCGACTATACAGCGACATCTACGTGTCGCAGAACAGGTTCCGTGTTTTGGCTCGCGAGACAGAACTTCCTGCGACATCAGTCCTGCGACCGTGTGGACAAGTAAAATGTATCACGACATGTTACCAAAATGCATCACGACATGTTACCAAAATGTATCACGACATGTTACCAAAATGTTCTGAGAACACGCACCGTAGATGTTCTGTAACAGTCTCAGAACTTGTGCCCTAGTGAATTCGAGGCTTAAACATAGATAGTATAGATACCTATAGCCTTTGTGCAACAGTTTCCGTGTGCCTGAATGCTTCGTAATAGGGATGATCTCTTTTATGTTTCAAAGCAACTAAAGACAATTTAATGAGCTTTGCAATGTACTAGCATCCAGCGTATTGTGTAAGAATGCATGTTTCTATCTCTAAACTTAGAATGAGAACGACAACTATTTTTAGTTGACATATCTGAACTATAAGTTATTTTAAAAAAGCTCAGCATTAAAAAAATGCTAGACTATGGAAAGTCAGATGAGGACATATTTTTATTTGTTATTCACCAAACAAAAGAGTTTATCGTTGAACTACTTGGACGATAATAATGCTTTAAGTCTCTCCAAGCCACTAAGTAACTTTAATAATATTCCTTCTCCTTAAATAATGAATAACGTTACCTAGTTCAACAGATTCTCGACTATACAGTCAGTTAGTCTACAGGGAAGGTAACACAAAACAACCCGCAACCGCCACAATTCAGCTACGAATGCCCATTCGTGGTCAAAATTTGCATATCCCTACACCATGGAGTTACACACCAATGAAGGCCTAATAGGTCTAATGATGCTAAACCATAATAGATGTTTGATAGAAGCTAGAACATGCATGAAAATCATGTACAAACTTACAAACAATAATACCTACATGATAAGTATCTACGCCATATTTTTCTAAACGTAAGTTTTGAGATTAGCTAAGAAAAAAATTGGAGAAATAAAATAATGATTTATAGGTATACTAGCGACCCGCCCCGGCTTCAAATGGTTATATTATTTATTATTATACGTATAAATCTTTCTCTTGAATCACTCTATCTATTAAAAAAACCGCATCAAAATCCGTTGCGTAGTTTTAAAGATTTAAGCAGTCAAAGGGACATAGGGACAGAAAAAGCGACTTTGTTTTATACTATTTAGTGATTAATACATATAAACCAACCTTTGTACATATTATGTGTAACCGTTAGATAAAGAATAAATAGATAGGTATGTATATACATTAGTCCTAAGAAAAATGGAAATAAGACTATGAGGTTATATAAAGTCTCTGATTAAGTTAGTTAGAGGAACGAGATAATTAAAAAAAACATCTCTGAACAAACTACGGAAAGTTATACGTAAAATCGCGTTCTTAGGAACTACTTTTGTTTTCGCTACGAGCTTATACGAATCTTAAAATCTGCATAAAGATATAACCAACTTTATAATAATTCTCAAGTTTCACAACAAAATAATATTCTCCTGTGTAGAAAGAACAACTGAGAAAACCTACAACAGTCTCACGATAGCTTCTACAGCATAAAATCTTACAATCATATGAATGGGAGGAAGAAGTTTAAAAATTTCAATATGTTGAATAGCAAAAGGCAATTTGTTATAAGTGCCGTCGTGCAAAGTTGCGCAGTTTATGTGAAAAGTTGCAGACACGATGTGGAAGTCTAGAGCCAAGCAGCAAACTCGAGGACAAGTGCTGTCGACGTGACATCCTCCCATTTAGTGCCCTGAAATCTTACCTAGACAAATATACTCGGAACTCTACAGCAACTAAACCTTTCAACAAGAAAGACGCATCTTTATTCATGCTAAATATGTATATTTATTCATGGACTTTTGTTATTTGCAGCAATGTGGAAACTTGGACCAAGTTAAGGTATTGTGATCAAGAACCTTATTAATGTATCGTTTACTATTTATTGGAAGACTGTTGTTTAACTTAGAAGTGTTTATGTATTCTGTGTATTCAGTGTACCTACAGATTATAGCTATTACCCACGTACTCAAAGAATTTGATTGAGAATGATGGCATACTGACAGACCCGCTCAGATATAATATTTTTATTCGTCAGCTAATATTCGTTTAATATTAGGTCCTTACATATGAAATTGGCGTTTTGTATGGGAGGAACAAAAAGTCGAATATTTTTTAATATAATATATTTAATTAATCAAAGTATGAACCATTATTTTCTATGCACTTTTGCCATCTTATAGGTAGTTCATTGATCCCTTTACTAAAAAAACCAGTCGGACGGGAATCAATAAAATCTTTGAAGGCGATTTGGACTGCCCCATCGGAGTTGAATTTTTTCCCTTGCAAGAAGTTATCCAAATTTCGAAAAAATGGTAATCTGTTGGAGCAAGGTCCGGGGAGTATGGAAGATGTCTTAGACTTTCCAATTGAAGCTCTTCTAATTTAGTAGCCGTCTGTTGCGCAGTGTGTGGTCTAGCGTTGTCGTGAAGCAGCAGTGGTGTGGAGCGATTGACCAGCCTAGGTTGTTTAGCCGCTAGCTTTTCCATCATGGTTTGCAATTGCTGACAATAGACATCAGCCGTAATAGTCTGGCCAGATTTGAGAAAACTGTAATGAACAATACCGGCACTAGTCCACCAAACGCTTACAAGTAACTTTTTTGGGGTTAATTTTCGCTTGGGGCAGGATTTGGCTGGCTGGCCAGGATCCAACCATTGCGCTGAGCGCTTCCGATTATCGTAAAGAACCCATTTTTCATCACAGGTAATGATTCGGTTTAAAATACCTTCATTATTGTGCCGGTTTAGTAATGTAACGCAGCAGTCGACGCGCGTTTGCCGGTTTGCTTCAGTCAATTCGTGAGGTACCCACCTTTCAAGCTTTTTAATCTTCCCAATTTGCTTCAAGTGAATTAAAACAGTTTTATCACTAACACCGCAGCCTGCAGCTAACTCGGACGTGGTTTGCGATGGATCCGCTTCCACAATAGCCTTCAACTCTTCATTATCAACTTGAGTCTCAGGCCGTCCACGGGGCTTGTTCTGCAAGTCGAAATTTCCAGAACGAAAACGTTGGAACCAAAAACGAACTGTGTTTTCTTTTGCAACACGACCGCCATACACATCATTCACCCTTCGAGTTGTTTCCGCAGCACTAGTGCCACGGCGGAACTCGTACTCGTAAATAATGCGATATTTTAAGTTTTCCATTTTGTAAAATGAGTGACGCAAACAGAAAAAAACAGAAGAAAAAAAACAAATGAATGACGATCATCGAAGCACAAATACATGAGTCTATAGCTGTACAAATTTGAATTTGGAATTCCTTACCAAAGAGGAGAAATTTGTGATTAAAGTGGCCAGTACGAAAAACGCCAATTTCATATGTAAGGACCATTTTTGCAGACTAAAAACCATAGACTTAGAATTTTTTACTACATTCAATCATCGCTCCTCAGATAAACCATTAACCAACAATGATATTAGTTATGTCTAATATTCGTTTACCATTCATTATAATAGTAAGATTTTGTAAAGAATTCATGCGTTTGCTACTCTCAAATCCAATAAAAGGTAAAACTTGCAACATTGCGTTTTGCTGCCATCTAGCCCCAAGCTAAGCAGAGCATGTATTATGGGTACTAGATGAATATATACATGATACAAAGGAAAGCAAATAATTCAGATATTCAGCCACTTCACAAAGAAAAAGTAGGCAATTTGACATTTCTGGCACAGACATGAAAAAAAATCAAACTCATCGAAGGCTTTCAACATATAAACCCGCACTATACTACTTAGTACCTATATTCTTACCTTGTATATTTTCAGAAAACATATGATATTTATCACAATTATCTATGATTATTTGTACTGATCTTTCAAATCACGTAGTTGGTACTTTAACCTGATCAGTTAACGACTTCATTTTTCTGTGTTGAACTAAGCCGATATGTTAGCTTCGGTATGTTTCAGAAATTGTCAAAAAATTTTTAGAAAATATTTCAATTTTGGTTTGTTTTTTCTACTTAAGTAAACCTCAGTAAAGATTTCCTATTTAAATTTGATCGATTTAATTTAAATTATTACATTTAAAATATAAAAAAATAAGCAGTAATTTCATAACAATACACTAAAACTATTTCAATAAATTTTTAGATCAATTCTATAATATGTCATACCGACGACCGCGTGAAAACTAGTAAAATTAGGATTTATCTAAGCGGGACAGTGTGAAAAATGACTTTGACATTCTTTAAGTACGCAAGTTATACAACTAGTGTCTAGGGTAAAACACCGACCTATACGCAACTTGAGCTAAGGAAACAGTATCAGTTAGTCAATCTCGATGTAGAGAAGGCTTAAAATTACCAGATCTAATTAGCCTGCAGCGCTCGGGATCAATTTCTCAAAGTACAGATTAGTTAGAGAGATGTAACTTATACTGACACGAATAATCTATCTTCTAGT
This sequence comes from Eupithecia centaureata, assembly GCA_944547425.1. NCBI lineage: Eukaryota > Metazoa > Arthropoda > Insecta > Lepidoptera > Geometridae > Eupithecia > Eupithecia centaureata. The sequence goes on from OX155687.1 coordinate 9,054,854, forward strand.
TTCATGATCGTATCTGCTATGACTAATGCTTCGTAGCGAATCCAACTAGTTTGAAATGCCCGAAAAAATTATAGTTAACTTTAATAACCAATCTCCCTTCTGAATAGTTTGTTTTCCCGTATACCTATTTTTATTTGGATATTCATTTCATTTAAAGTTATTTTTGTTTTTGATTTGCGAAAGTATTAATCCTTTATCCTATATTCCCTCTCTAAAATATTACACGTCATGTTCTATCAGACTGCATTCATTTTCATATGTTCTCTAATCAAAAGTACTCGCTATTTTAGTTAAAGGATTATCCAACATTCACCTGAATGAATATTACATATATTCATTCAAAATATGCCTCTCATAGCTCACCTATTCAACTATTAAATAATTATTATATTGAAACTCCGAAATAATGAGGATCAAAACATACGTAAAAAAAATAGATTAATATGCATAACCGATGAATAAAACAGACAAAACAATCAGACAGCAGTAATATATTTGCATATCATTTGATGTATCGATTCACAATAAAAAGCTTTGTTACAATGTTGTTAAAGATGGGAATTTTAGATAAACTCTCGAGATGTTATTGAAGCTCGATCTTAAAATAGGTTTGACTGTGCGCATCGCCGTCTCAATACAGGAAGGCATTTATGAGACCAACTCAAGCGCAAACTATAACATACCTTTAACGACTTTATATTTAGTTTGCTATTCTAGCTACCAACACGAGGTTTCGATTCAATAACATCATTTAATACTGTTTACATTCTAAAGCAAATAAGGGTAAATGATCTACGTAAACACGTACATTCGTAGTAGTAGTAGTATGTATGAACGTAAATATAGTCCCACCCAAGCTAAGCAGAGCTTATGTTATAGATGATTGATATATTTAAAACAATACATTCCATAGATTGATATTTACTATCCAGAAATCAGAAATCAATAACTTTATTTCTTTAGGCTTACAAAATAAGCACTTAGACAAGTCAAATTTATTATATGTATTTATTATATGTATATAAAAAACACCCAGAACCCCGGAATAAATTTTTCCCAAGGCGGGAATCGAAACCGCAATCTCCTGAGTCGCAGGCGGTTCTTCGCCGTCGCATCACTTCGGTCGGCTTAGTATAATACTCGTAATATGTGTAATGAGAAGATGGGTGTTTGAGCCATGAAATCGCTAAAAACTGATCACATCTTCTCTGTCGTATTCCACGTTTTTGAAGGTCGTACGTTCCTGGAAACCTTTCACGGAGACGCTGAAGAATCCATACTACATACTCTGTCTTTGGCCTGACTCAGGGCTGCAGGCAAAGTGATGCGTTTTTGCCTTAATTTGGTTAGACCAGTGGTTTCTTAATCGTCCTTTTGACTTAAGAAGGACTGAAAATATAGAAAGTTTAAAATATCACAAGAGCAAAGAAGACCGAAATAAACCTTGATAATCCTGTAGACAGAAAACAAAGACGTTTAGATACATTTTTAAAACTTCAAATTGGTTATGAGGGTTTAAACTATCTACAATTATTGAGCCTGTAGATTTTGTTGTAAGTATTTTTTGTTATTCTTTCTAGTTTTTAATATAACTTTCAACAAACAAAAATTTAAAAGTTTTCTGTAAACATACCTATAATGCAAACCCTCAAATAGAGTGATGCGAAGAACCGCAATGAATAAACCATTCTTCGATGAATAATGGTCGACTGCATTATGTATTGCCGGCGGTGGAGACTGGAGTGCGATCCAGAGGTGCGAATTAACCATTTGCTTTCTATTTAGTAATAAGAAATTTCCGTAAGAGGAACTTTTGTGAACCTATCAGAAGAAATTCTAAAAGATCATACACCTTAGTTTGAGTTCCGTATAGTTTACGAAGACTATAAAACATGTTTCCTTCCATACATTTAGCGCTGTGATGCGCCCCTACTGGATACTTCTACGCACTCTACTTAGTTTGTGATAATGTGGTAACGATCAAATAGTTTATTAACAATTAATAAATAAATAATGCTCGACAATTGATGGTCTTGTACTCTTTATTCCATATTGGGAGTTTGCAAATTGTACTAGGCATTTTCATATCAGTTTTATTTTGCTTTCATTTATCATAGCGTAAGGACTTTTACCATACGTATTTTAGTATATAAATAAATTGTTCATCAACACTGCAAAATTTAGTTTTTGATTGATAAATTTGTTTCGCTCTTCTGCATTTCATGGCTTGCATTGGAAACCATCCAACGTTTTCGAATCCCTTAATATACTTCCGTAAATTCTATCCAATTCTATTTGAATTCCAGATCTTGCTACAAAATCAAATCCTATTCGACTGTAATCTAAACGCATACACAAGTACAGAAATCAATTTTATGGCAACAGCGTGGAGTTAGATACAAATAACTAGGATACAATTCCAGACGTTACAAACCACTTTGGCATTTCATTGCCTGGAGTGAACCTAAACATGAAAATAGAACTGACTGACATTACTAATCGAAGTAAATAAAAGAAATACCCTAGATAATTATAAAAAATATATTTTTCTTATTGATAAATTAAAGGGAATTTTAATTGGTTAGTAGATTCAATCTTACACCTAGGCTCATCCTATACATAGTACATAGATGAAATTCAACATAGTAAATCAAGTAAATCAATATCTTTATTTCTTTATGCTTACAAAATAAGCACTTAGAAAAGTAAAATTTTAAAATAGAGGTACATAATTATCAAAATAATATAAGAAATAAAGTGATTATTTATTTCCCCTTCGCATAATAGAATCACACCTGCTTATTTCAGTTCAATTTTTATAATTATATCATCATAACAATTATTTAATATTCTCTTCAATTGCACTTTTAGCATAAATAATACCTAAAAAATAGTAAAGTTCTTTCTTTTCCTTGTAATGTTATATACTTCTCTCTTTAATGAGACTGGTAGAGCAATGGCAGCATAACGCGTCCCGAGTCTAAATTATCCAAGTCAGTCTTATTGAAGTTATCTATGCAAAATTAGTCGCACAGCTGTGCGCTGAGACATAGCTTGTTATTTGTATTTACTAACAGTAATGGTACTTGCGTTTCTATTAGTTAAACTAACCCACGTTCGTTCACAGCAATGCAAGGATTAATTCGAATTGGAACGATAATTTTCTGTTATGAAATTTAAAATAATTATAGATGGTTTTGCCAAGGAACCATCTATAAATCTAGGAATCATCTGTTAGTAATATTTGTGATTAACAGTGATTTGTTTCTAGTATTTTTATTCAAAACTCTTTAACCTCTCTGCCGCGGATTCTCCACTTCATTCCATACAATGGCTAGCTCGAGTGGATCTTACGCGGATTAAGCGCATTCATGTCTGCCACAATTTTTTTCTTTTTAATAAACTATTAAAAAATTGTTCGCTGTTTCTTTTTAGCTTTAGTTCTCAATGGTACACGATAAGTCTAACTTAATTGTGTTACTTTTGAAAGCAATTCGATATTTGCCTTACGTCCAACAAAAAGTAGGTTATTGGATTCGCGTGAAATGTTAGTCATACGAAAATATTGACTGCTGATTATAAGTTTGGCTATCTGCCAGCTAATAATAAAACGAAATCCTTATTTCCCGTGACTTTTCAAGGCAACAAGAAAATGTTTTTCCTTTTTCGTGACCTAGCAATACTTGGAATTATTTCTCTAATCTTGAGGTGTCGATAGATGAAAGGCGTTTGAAGTAGAGAAAATTCAATTCCATTCTGAAGTCTCCAATATCGACTTACAAACTTAAGGGGCCTTATTACAGTAGGCGATTCGGGCAATTTGATAAGGAGGAAGATATACTTCACGTTATTAAGTTTCGAAATTAGAGAATCAACATAAAGGGTGACCACTTTTGTATCGCCTTATACTTGAAAGGATATATAGTATAGATAGATAAATTATTTATTTTAGGAGTGCATGGAAAGTCTAAAAGTTCAGTCAATAACTACACGTGTCTGAGAAAAACCCACGCTTATTCATGGCTTCACCTATCATATTATTGTCTTGTTATGAAAATGTCTCGTAAGATTCCTTCGACACGGCGATAAAGATATAAAAACGCAGGCTCAGATCGTCTCGCGAGACGGCGCGGCACCGCGTGTAAAAGTGCGTACTCAATCTCCTACATATCTGCCTAATAGAATCAGCATTCGGCCGGATCGATGTGTAAGCACTTAGCTGGAACACGGCTGCCTGTGGCAGTTTCGTCGGGACAGCCTTTTGAAAAGATGAGAAATAGTTATTTTCTCGTCGTGGACTCCCCAAGACTATTAATCATCCTTACTCCGCGGGTGGCACGGATTGACCTACGTACAACTAACGTCACTTCAGAACTTTGCTATTGTTTCTTTCTTTTAAGCGTCCATTTGTGTGGAAACAGGGATTTTTAAAGTAGCCTTACTTACAAAATTCATGAAGGACTTGCAGGCATTTATCGTAGCTTATTATTTTACTGAATAGATGCTGTTTGCTAAGTTATTGTTGCCATTGTGACGTAATATATGAATTATCATAATAGAAGCCTCTTAAAGAGCTAGCCCTGTTAAAAAAGTTTAACTTTGCCTTTTACAAGTAACGGGGCCCTTATTACTACTACCTAGAGGTACACTAGTGCCGCCAGTTATTTTATTGTAATAGAACGTTAAACAAATTAATTTCCAAAACTCAAACAATCAGTTTGTTATTCCTTAAGCTTTTTAATGTATCGGTAGTAGTTTTATTTTTCTATTATAGGAACACCACAACAAAATTTGGACCAAGAGTAACGTCGCTAGTGTATACCTCTAGGTAACGCCTAAAATAAAAAGTTTATTTTGAAATAAACTTATACACTTTAGTTTACTCGTCCATGGAATTAAAAATGCAACTGTAACCATCGTAACCTTGAAAATAGCAATGAAAGATCGTGTCTAATATTCCTACATTGTTTATTTCACATGCACAAAGTTCAAAAAAGCGAGCTTTATAGTATTTTGTTTGTCTAACTTCATTTCGTCAGTCCTCTATCATCGGCTATCATTCGTCTAGTAAATTGATACTTAGTACCATATCCAATAATGTTGTTGGTAATAGGAATAAATCGCTGGCTTGTTCGATGACACTGAGTGACATTCCAGCCGTGGGGAAATACAATCCATCACCGAAATGCTTTTCGTGGCCATTAGTTACAATTTCTTTGGTTTGGTGAGTTTAAATGTCTCTGTTGGTAATGTATTACTTTATTGAGTTCTTGATAAAAGTCATTAACTCTTGGATAAACTCTTGTCTTGGATAAAATAGCAGTGAAATCTGACGCAGTCAAGGCCCTCGAAAAAATATAAAAATGTTTTCTGTTTTTATTTAAAGCAACAAATTGCAGATAAGTACAAAAATATTTATAAAGAGGTTGGGGCGGTGAAACGCTTGAAATATTGGGGATGTCTGCCAAATTTATAGGCATAATTTGTTGAAGGTATGAGGAGCTCAATTTCTTACAGTGATTTTTTGCCTAAAAGTGGCGAACGCCAGAACCAGCAAGTTTTCCGCTGTTCACTTGTTAACTTTTAGAGCCAGTTTTTGCAATGATTTTATTAAGAGAAAAAGAGAAAAAAGAGAAAAAAAGAGGCTATTTCCGGAATTGATTTATATAATTCAAGTATATCATGGTACTGATTCGCCGATGTAACACTTCTATGCGACACTTTCCGATCCTGGATGCTATCAACTGATCGTAAAAATTATATGATAGCAAATTCTATCACGGGTCGTAAATGGGTGACCATAAATATCGCTCGTATGTACGTTGGTGGGTATGTATCTACGGCAACAGCTGATGAGAGCGATTATGTTTATGACACGCATTCCACGGCAACCAGCACCCCGCTGCCACCTTTCACCCCCCGGCTCCAGTAGCAACCCGATGTATCATTTTTATAGCGGTGCCGGTAGCCAAAGTGAATTTGCAGGCTGAGATAACTCGGACGTGTAAGTCATTTACATTTGATGTGACATCTGTAGCGAACAACTGTTGCGGGATAATTTGGACCGATCGCAAAGTTTTACGTTCACATCCGTGATTAGAAGCTACGTAACTTAACTTGTTTCGGCAACTTTCAGTCCCTGGGCATTAAAATGTCCTTTGAATTAAGGATTTAGGTTAGGCTAACTGTGAATAATTTAAATTAAAAAGTCACAGAACTTGTAAGGGCGGTGAAATACAAACTTCACCAGAAAATTCTTTTCCTCTTCGTTTAAGCAAATAATGTCAATATCGCTCTGGGTTGAAATTGGAAAAACATAAGTTTTTTAGATCAAACATTTGAACCGTTTAGTTAGCTATCGGTTAGAGGTCTGGTTGTGAAAGCATTTTTAATTATCGGCAAAACGTTCAGGTATTACGTTTCTATCCTTGCTGAATTCAAACCGATCTATTTGATCGGAATTAATTTCGCCTGCTCTGGTAGTTTTGAAAGAGCTGTTCAGTTTGTCTAAAATAGTATTGTGTTAAGTACCTCGATGATATCAAAGATCCCTCATATAGATTCTAACATATATAAGTATCATAATTGTATGATTAAAGATTGAGTAATAACTTTGCCTTAAAAAAATTGTCGTGTTTCTTTATTACATGTTTTTTTGTCTAATTTTTTTAATACTATTATTATCCTAATACGGAGGCTCATTTAGGAATGCCGCTGTTGCTCCAAAGCATGCTTACTTATACAAACGAAGAATTACAGTCACAATGCTAATCCAAAGCTTATCTATAACAAAAGACCGCAGATTTTATGCAAAGTAACGGAATTTAGACTAGAGCTTTATGAATAAGAATGAAATCGTTTGCCTATTCCGTGTAGGTTGATGTAACAAGATAAATTTCCTCTGGGCTGAAGTTTCAAATAACATCCACTTAATTAAAGTTAATCTGGAATGGTGTTGCGAGCGACGACACGATTCCATTAGCAAGCTACACTGACTTTATATATCTAGGTCGTGTTATTGAAGTTTAACTGTTGAGTATGCTTGTGGCAATTAAATAATAAATGCTATTAATATAAACGCGAAAGTTTGTGAGTATGAATGTTTGTTACTCATTCACGCTAAAACTACTGAACGGATCCGGATTAAATTTGGCACAGAGATAAATTATATTCTGGTACATATAACACAACATATAGGCTATAGGTATTTTATGCCGGAATTCCCAGGGGAACGGGAATTACGCGGGTGAAACCGCGGGGCGCTGCTGGTAAAATTATAAATGTGAGAGTTTGTATAAATCTATGGATGCTTGTTACTCTTTCAAGCAAAACTTAAATTTGAAATAGACTAGACGAAATTCTAGTAATTTTTTTTTTTTAATTATCTGAGCGTCTGGTCTATGCGACGCGTGACCCGAGAGCTGGTGAATATCTGGCTCAGCGCATCAGCATTGCCATACAGCGTGGTAATGCAGCCAGTGTCTTGGGGACGCTTCCGATTGGTATTGACATGGATCAATTGAGCTACCTTTAGACTGTTTGCAACCGTCTGCAGTTAGCTCAATGGTTCCAATTGTAAATACTAGTTTTAATTTTTCTATTCCTTGCTTGTAATTTTCGTTGTTAATAAAGTTGGATAACTCACACCACACAGTATCATCTAACTCCTAACTAAAAAGAGCTTGTGTTAAGAGTACTATATCACAGACATATTTAATAGGTACATACTTTCACTAAATAGAGAGATTTTTTATTTAACATCAAAAACACCGAGACCATCCTGAAAAAATCTTCAGATCATATAAACAAGTGTCCCGAAACTAGAATCAAACCCGCAACCTCCTGGGTCGTAAGGAATGGCCCTTCGACCCCAGCGCCACAAAGGTCGTCAATTAAAAATTAAAGGAAGGTTTCGTTGATGGCGTTTGCGTTGAATGAACCTGAAAAGTGTTTCCAAATTCAAAGGAAAGCAGCATCATTACTTATTTGTAAAGCCCGTGTCAATGAGTTTTTCATATCAGGTCATGTAATCGTTTTAATATTTTTAAATTACAAGTATAATGTAAATCCGTTATTGGCTGTTAGATATATCTATTAGATAAGTTTTTAGTACGACGACCGATGTGGCGCGGTTGGCGAAGGTCCGCCTGCGACGCAGGAGGTTGTGGGTTCGATTCTCGCCTCGGAACAAATTTGTGTACGATCTGCAGAAATTTGTTCCGTTGGTCTGGGTGTTTATTATGTATAATAAATTTAATTTTATGTAAATAATGTATTAAATATATCAGTTATCTAGTACCCATAACACAAGCTTTGAGTAGCTTACTTTGGGGCTAGATGATGCTGTGTGGATTGTCCAGCATTGTTATTATTATTATAGTTATTCTTAACACGTTCTCTGACACAACGTCATTTCAAGTCCTTTCGGTGATTATGTGAGGTGACACAACGTCATATCACGTCCTTTTTAGTTCCGATGCTAATGGTCAGAACGTGTAGCCACGTTTGATTTCAATACAAATATGGGAATTTCGTTCTCTATGTCACATCATATCAAAATAGCAAGCGTTTACTGTCACTTGGGACGGTTCAAATATGAGCCTAAGCATAGAGTTGAAAATAGCTTAGCTACGGGTTGCTCCTGCGACACAACGTGATTACACGTCGCATCCCCCCATACACTGCCATACACCTCAGTCTAGCTGTGTCACAGGAGAGCGACGCGCGTATGTTTCGCGCGCATTTTGCGTGGCAACAAGTGTTTTTTGTGAATTTAAGACTGTAGTAGGCGTACCGTTGCAAAATCACTAGTCAACAATCAAATCTAAAGACACAGAATAACAAAAACAAGATGGGTTGTTTTATTTCTGAGTGACTAAGGCTCGTAATATGAAATCTGCTCAGTCATCGATCTATGCTTGAGTAAAGCTTTTCTATGGCTTATACGATACTCAAGCATTGTTCTATGGCTAGACAAGCATTCATAATATGGGCCTTAGGTTTGTTGGTCGGTACCTACCTTGATTTTCACCAAAAACACTTGCTTTTTAGATGGATCGTCTATAGACGATAGACGGCATAACACGTTCTGTCGTGTAATAGTATAATTTCATGAGGAATAACAACAGAACGTGTAAAGAAGTCGTTCACTATTGTATGGGAAAATTGCGTGTCAATCTAAGCAGTCCAAGAAAGCGGCTTGTTCGCGCGAACGTGCGAGCTGTCCGGACAATCCACACAGCATCATCTAGCCCCAAGCTAATATATAAATCTGAAAAGTGATTATTGGTAATTTATATTTATCTACCTCTACATGTGTATAATTTAATTTTGTTTTTTCTATTTGCATATGAATTGAAGTTATTATATGTTTTATATGTAGGTAGGTATTTATTATAGAATACATTATACCTCTAATATATATTTTATTCATTCATTTTTAAATTATTATTTGCACGTACAACCCTCTTTTTCTTAATTTTACATAATAATGTACATGCAAAGGTATGCAAAAGGAAGCGATCGGTTCTAAGCGATAAGGCCGCCCCGATTGCATTTTTCTTTTGTAAAGTGTTTTTGTAATGTTCTGAATTCTGTTGTACAATAAAGCATTTTTGTATTGTATTTTATTGTTTCAGAGATGGTGAAAAGTGGTCGTACCGAAACGTAACTCGATATCTCTATAATTTAGGTAATAAATTGATTATCTATACATGCTACGATACGTAGCAAAGATATAATACTTCTAGGACACACTAGAAACATTTTCTTCATATTTATTTTCTCTACTTAGCATTTTCCTTCTATATAATCAACCACAATTATCAAGAAACCCACAAAGTATCGAATCAAACTCTATGCAACTTAATTAAACGTTTAAATGTTGAACAATTAATCAGGCTCGTAGATAAATACAAGCTACGTTATAAGCTACGTTACGAATAAATAAATGCCTACGTTTGTGCCCTTAGAACAAGTATTACAAAATTGTGAGTATAATCCGATTAGGTCTTGAAACCTCTCAAAGTTTCGTGAAAATTTGATATCGATAAAATCTTAATGCCACGAACAGCGTTATTAGATTTTATTTATGAAATAATATAATTCAAATTAAAATCTTTTAATATAACACTCTCATTCATGGAAAAAATGCAACGCATGATTTGATGTCATTTTTGTTCCATTTCATTTTTAAGAAATACATGGTACATCTGTCATTTGCTTAGAGCTTTGTGGTTGTTTTCTATTTATAAAAAATATCTATGTAGTATGTATAATGTAATAAGTTTATTTTTTATCTAATTAACACAAAACACAAGTTCTGCGTGGATTGGAGGTACTGTTGATGGATTGTCTAATATAATTTGTGTTTACCTTTGTGTCGAATAAATTAATTTTCTTTCATTCTAACACTTTAAATACAATGTTATAACTAAAACAAAAACAACATTTACTGCCTGAAATTTTAAAGAACTTAAATACTTTTTTAAATTTTAAAGAACTTTAAAGAAATTTTTAAACAACTTTTTCAAATTTTAAAGAACTTAAGAACTTAAATTTACCATGTATACAATTTACAAAAAATAACTAAATAACTAAGTATCTTATATTACATGTATAACATCTATATCTAATATTCCTAGGTTCACATTTTTCCAGGCAATCGGGGTAAGCTCAGCGCAATGCCGGCAAGCTAATTAAGCATGCTCGGCGCTGGTTTACCCCTACGCACGACTGGTATTCGTCCGCAAGATTGAAGTAGTTTTTTTTTTCTTTGCGGATTTTTTAATATCTGGGGGGTGATTCACTATGACCAATCCAAGCATCTTACACACCTAAGATAAGATAAAGGCGTGGAATCAGACAAAATCGTATTTTGAACACATTGTGACGGCACAAGATTTGGGCGTTGAATCTTCTATGTCATAGTGAGTCACGTCCCTGAGCGGCTGGTAGCTGCGACGAGTGTCCAGAGAGCTGGTGAGTATCTGGCGCAGCATATCAGCATTGCCATACAGCGTGGTAATGGAGCCGTGTCTTGGGGACACTTCCGACTGGTATGTACAAGGATCAGTTGAGCTATCTGTAGACTGTCTGCCGCCTTCGGTTACCTCAATTGTTTAGGTTTAAAGAATATTTATTTCTCAAAAGAAATTACATTTCACCTATATGAGAAACATCTTAAAGTAAAATATGTTATAAACCTCTTCTTATTCTTATTCTTAAATTAAAGTTACTAATCTTACAGTGCCAAATATGACCTAATAATAACGTTATACAAAGACAAATATAAAGGTAATAAGGGAATTAAAATATACCTAGTTATGGCATCAGGGTCCGTATTCAGCGTCCCATAAGATCACATATCGCTTGTTTGATAACATACTCCTACGCAATGTTCTCACGATAGATTTCGCTGAGCTAGCGTCTGGGTATTCTTATCAACGTCCTGTGATGCTAGAACTCTAGACTCGAAACCTCAGTCGTAATTAAGTCACCATTGTATTAACATTGAAATATTAAATTCAAATTCAATTCAAATATTTTAATTGTTTTTAAAAATACTTTCCACGCTTTCCCATACAAGTCTGGCGCAGCCTAATGGATTTTCCACGCATTTTCCGTGAATCCGCTATCGTGAAAACCCTAAAATTGGTCTAGCGAAAACGCGAAATTCCGAAACCGTCTTTACGCGGACGTGGAAACCAAGAACCAAATAAATTTGACTCCCGGTGATCGCGTGTGACTGTGACCCTGATTCGGCTCCTGGAGGACATGGGATCGAGCAGCTTGTGAGTAAACCTTTTCACTTCCTGTGTTATATTCCTGTGTCTTTTCCACCTTTTCCCCGAACTCAAATCGTCGGGCTTATTAATTGCGTTTATCTGATTTTGTTTGCACTAAACATCGGCATTCCGTCATTCTCGCGATTAATTTGTGTAGTTTTAAGTACTTTATTTATTAGCCCCATAATCGGCTTATTGATTTGCACTAAAATTGGTGAATCAGTATATTGTTAGATAATAAATTTATTTGATAATTTGATTTGAAAATAAAATTTAGTAAATCAAAATTGATAAGTAGGTTACATTACATATTATATAATAAGGTAAATTAGTATAAGCAAAATGTCGACTGTCAAGGCAATACCAAAAGACACTTTGTCGCTTATTCCTAGATACGACGGAGAGGAAAATCATTTAAATCTTTTCCTTTCAAAATGTGATTATGTGGTTAGCGGCGCCTCTATTGAAGGAAACTTAGAACAAGATTTGTACTTGTTTCATGCCGTATCGAGTAGACTTACTGGTAGAGCTGCGACTCTACTAAGCGACCATCCAAATATCAGGTCATATGATGTACTAAAAGAGCTACTTACGCAACATTTCGGTGATCCTCGATCGGAAGAGTGCATAGCTATCGAACTCGAACAGTTAAAAATCAAGCAAGGGGAAACATACATACAGTTTTTTCATAGAATTCAGAATGTGCGTAGTTCGTTGTTTGCGAAAGTGAATAGACTTATCGATGAAGGAATCAAAGCTGCTAAAATGATTGTGTATAACAATATAGCGCTTAACACGTTTTTGTTCAACTTACCGGAAGACATGATTCGTATTGTGAGGTTAAAAGGTTGCTCTACCTTGGAAAATGCTTTGAGCATTGTAACGGAAGAGGTGAACTTCAAATTTCAGTACGATGCTAAAACTAAATTACTAAAACAATCAACGACACAGTTACCGAGCACACAAAACTCACAAATCGCACCAAAATCCTTACCAACTCCAGCAGTTCAAGGCCAAGGTTTTAAATTTGGCATTCCGCAAAATAATCTCAGATTTGGAATTCCTCAAAACAACTTTAGATTCGGCGTTCCACAAAATCAAGGTGTAGTCAGACCAAACTTTGTTCCACAAATGCGATTTGCACCTCCTCCTCAAGGCTTTCGTTTCGGGATACCTCAGAACTTACCGCAACGTAATTTCAGCTCAGGCTTTCAGGCTGTACCGCAACGAGCGCCGTTCCAATATGGTGCTTATAGATTCGGGATACCTCCACAAAACCAAAACAAATTTAGTGCACCCCAACAACAGGTTCAAGCCCCTAGGCTTCAAGATACAGATGTATCGATGCGCACAGCTCCAATTAGACAAAACATGATTGCCAACGATCTGTATTTTATGGACGGCAATGGAATTGATAGTGACTATGGTTGTGATATGAGTATGAATGACATGTATGGATATGTAGAGTATCCGGTAGGTGATTGCAATTACATTGACCTCGAAGGAAATAAATCCTTGAATCCGGAAATCGACAACATCGACTTAGACACACAGAAACCTGAAAATTTTCAGGAAACTGCCTCGAAGGATACGGAGAGCTGATAAACCTTAATTACTGTCACAGTATATTAAAACTACCACATATTGACATTCCAGAAATAGGTGCGAAGTTTTTAATTGATACAGGGTAGGTCAGGTATGTACAGGGTACAGTAGTAGGTCTTTTATAAGCCCTGCCAAAGCTTATGAGTTTTTCAACGACTTCAGATACTACGAACCGTTCACAGTGGTAAGTACTCATGCTCAAAGCATGCATAATGAGATCATATACATACCACTGTTAAAGACCTTTAGGAGCACGCTTCCTCATAAATTTTACGTTTATGATGTTGACGGACGATATGACGGCTTGATAGGGTCTGACCTCCTGAAAAAGTTAGGAGCTAATATCGATATGTGTAATCAAATGTTAGTTACGCACAATGCGGCTATTCCAATCGTCTATAACCCACCTTATGAAATTGATATACCGCCACGAACTGAGACTAGGGTTAAAATTCCCACAAACCTGAAAACCGGAGATGCTATCATGGATTTTATTCAGCTTAACCCGCCATTTGTGACGTCACTTTGACTTACGTGGTTTGTGACGCCGGTCTTACGGACCGGGTTTTTCAAATTAAAATTTTCCTTAATGATTTTACTCCATGGAACTTTTACTTATTCAAATATCAAAAAGGTATGTTTTTATTATAATAATACAATAGTATATCTTAAATCACATATCTTTTATATAACTTAACGCTTACATAGTTAAAACATTAAAAATATCCAAGATTTTTCTAACGCTCTTAAATAGGGATCAGATTTTTTACCAAAAATCTATTTTTTCTTACTAAATCAGCATTTCTCTGTTTTATTACAAAATAAACTATAAAAAAACAAACAAAAAAGATACCCGTACTAAATAAAAAAGCATTAAAAAAAACTTCCCAAAAATCATACTTCTTCAAGAGCCAAAAAAAAGCTTGAGCATGTTGGCACTCTCTAGGTTTGCTGGCTGGTGGCAAATATGTTTGGATTTTCTATTTTCTTGCCATTCGCACTCAAAGAACCGACCATTTTTTGACAAACCTGCTTATCCTAGTATGTGTAAGACATGCTAAAACATTATTTAGAAATAAGGCAACAAATATGTATGAACTGAGTTAAATATTATAAGATATGCAAAAAGATCAAAGGTAACATAGTAAAAACAATCACAATAACTACACTACTTAATTAAACCAAAAATAGATATATATACTTATAAATTATTATAAAATTCAATATTTATCTTTGACTATTTTACTAACGTAATCTGTGACCCCGGTCCCACGCACCGGGTTGGCGTCAAAACTCAAAAACGTGGGCCTGCCTTAGCGATGCCGGGTGTACTGACGTTGGGGTACGCAAAATCAGGAGAGTACACGAATTTGCAACTCAATTCAATTACGGGTAAAAAAGTTATTCGACTTTTTCGATCCACCCGGTCTCACAGACATATAGGTCACAAACGGCGGGTTAAGGAAGGCATTCGTATGCCTAGCGCTTTAGTTAGGTGTGAAAACTATTTTGCTGAAACAGTAATTCAGAATGTAACAGATAATACCTACAAACTTCGTTTCAAAGAACCCTTCCAAGTTACGGTATTCGAAAACCAGGAGTGCGAGATAAATTTTACGAAAGATGAATGCATGATAGATGATATTTTGAAAGAAAACTTAGGAAAGTTAAGATTAGATCACATGAACAAGGAAGAACGCGAATGCATTTATAAATTGTGCAATGAGTACCGCGATATATTTTATAGCGACAAAATACCTTTGTCCTTCACAAACCAAGTAAAACATAATATCAGGACAACAAACGAAGACCCAATTTATATTCGCCCATATCGACACCCACCTATGCTTAATCAGGAAATTCATAAACAGGTAGAAAAACTATTGACAGATAACGTAATTGTAGATTCACATTCGCCATGGAGTGCCCCAGTTCACCTGGTTCCAAAAAAAATAGATGCATCTGGGGAAAGGAAATATAGAATGGTGATCGATTATCGACGTCTAAATGAAATCACCGTCGATGATAAGTATCCGCTGCCAAACATCACTGATCTTCTAGACAAGATAGGTAAAGCCCAATATTTTAGCACCTTAGACCTTGCTAGTGGGTATCATCAAATAGAAGTGAATGAAGCGGATAGATCAAAGACAGCTTTTTCAACTCAAACGGGGCACTATGAATTCAAAAGGCTACCGTTTGGTTTAAGAACAGCTCCAGCGACGTTTCAACGTGCTATGGATAATATATTGCGAGGTCTTCAAGGTATCCACTGCTTAGTTTATCTTGATGATATCATAGTATATTCATCCAGCCTGCAAGAACATGTAGACAAGCTTCGAAAAATATTCGAACGACTCAGGGAAACGAATTTAAAAGTGACCTTAGATAAATGTGAATTCCTTAGAAAGGAGGTCCTTTATTTAGGCCATACTATCACCAAAGACGGACTTTTACCTAATGACGACAAAATCAAAGCTGTCATGAAATTTCCCTTACCAAAAACAGCAACTGAAATTAAAAGTTTTCTCGGTTTAGTAGGATACTATCGTAAATTCATAAAAGATTTCGCAAAACTGACGCAGCCACTTACATCTTGTTTAAAAAAAAGGAATAAAATTGATTGCACAAAAAGGGAATATATCGACGCATTTGAAAAGTGTAAAGAGCTTTTAACAAACGCGCCGCTCTTACAATTTCCCGACTTTTCTAAGTCATTCGTCCTTACGACGGATGCATCCAACTTTGCAGTAGGAGCTGTCCTGTCACAAGGACCTAAAGGAAATGATAAACCAATAGCTTACGCGAGTAGAACTTTGAATGACGCCGAGACGAGATACAGTACCATTGAAAAAGAACTTCTGGCAATAGTATGGGCTGTCAAACACTTTCGTCCCTATTTATATGGGCGAAAATTCATGATTTACACTGACCATAGACCCTTAACCTGGCTTAAATCTCTGAAAGAACCTAATAGTAAATTAACAAGATGGAAATTAAGATTATCGGAATTTGATTACGATATTCAACACAAAGAAGGCCGACTAAATTTAAATGCAGATGCTTTATCTCGAATTAGGCTTAACGTGCTTGGAGAAAATGATGACGTTTCGATGAAGGTGAATGTTGACAGCAAGGAGCAAAAGCTCCAACGTCACATAATTGATTTGACTGAAGAAATAGCTCGGTTAGGTAAAGATCAAAGGGACAATTCTCGAGCCTCTACCCCTCGACAAAGAACACCATCCCCAATAACAATATCGTCTGGATCAGATAAAAGCAAAATTGGCGGAAGGCGGTCTCCTTATTCAATTCCATCCTTGGGTAGTAGTACTACCACTGCCTCTGAAGGTCGTGCGGAAAGCATAGGCACGATACATTCAGCGCGTGACTTAGATACAGATGGTATTCTTATCCTACAAGAGGCTATCGACGCAAAACCTAACCAGATTCTGGTTTATACCTGGAATAGAAATGAGTTGTCGGTTAAAGACATATCTAGGCCAAAACAAAAGGTGTTGGAAGTTCACTTACCAACAAATAACCCGGAATTGATTAAAAGATTTCTGAAAGGCTATATTCGACCTAAAATAAAATATTTCTTTTATTTTGAAGACGCATTACACCGCAAACAGTTTTCAGAAGTCACCTTATTGCTCTTTCAAAAAGGCACAGTTAAATTTTATGAGTGTACTAAGAGAGTAGTGTATGTCAATAGCGAAGAAGAACAGCGAAATATTGTACTCAAGTATCACGAGGGTAAAAATAGTCATAGGGGCATAAAAGAGACGTTAGTACATCTTAGACGTACCTTTTACTGGAATAACATGGACCAGACGGTAGCCAGTATAATCAATGCATGCGAACTTTGTAAAAAAATGAAATACGATCGAAAGCCTTTAAAACCTGAATTACAACTTTCACAGACTCAGGTAAAACCCTTTCAGGAATTGTTTATCGACACATTTTCAATTGAAGGAAAACATTACCTGACCATAGTAGATGCCTTCAGCAAACTTGGTCAAGCATTTGAAATCAGTACTAAATCTACCCCTGAAGCAATAAGAGCACTTATCAAATACTTCTCTCTATACGGAACACCTAGCAGAATAAGCTCGGATCCTGGAACCGAGTTTAATAATACACTCATGAAAGAAATGATGTCATTTTATAAGATAAACCTACACATAGGCACTCCTCATAATCCTAATTCTATGGGGATAGTTGAGAGATTCCATTCAACCCTTATAGAGATTTACCGTATAGCAAAGTACGAACAAAAGATCACTGACGCAGCATCTATTATGGCATATGCTATAATGTCGTATAACCACTCTATTCACTCTACCACCGGTCTTACACCGTTTGAAGTAGTTTTTGGTCACACTGAAACTAACAGCGCATTCTATGTGGATTTTAATAAACACTTTACAACACCTAGCAGAATAAGCTCGGATCCTGGAACCGAGTTTAATAATACACTCATGAAAGAAATGATGTCATTTTATAAGATAAACCTACACATAGGCACTCCTCATAATCCTAATTCTATGGGGATAGTTGAGAGATTCCATTCAACCCTTATAGAGATTTACCGTATAGCAAAGTACGAACAAAAGATCACTGACGCAGCATCTATTATGGCATATGCTATAATGTCGTATAACCACTCTATTCACTCTACCACCGGTCTTACACCGTTTGAAGTAGTTTTTGGTCACACTGAAACTAACAGCGCATTCTATGTGGATTTTAATAAACACTTTACGCAACAATTGGTTAGAGAACACGCTAAACGAACAAAGTTTTTATATGAATATCTAACGGATAAAATTACTGACAAAAAGATAGCTGCAATAGAGGAACGTGGTGGAGAAAAGAATTTTGACATAGATGTAGGTGATACGGTTTTTATCAAAGGAGTAAATACTAGGCGTAGTAAAGATAAACCTCGCTATCAGAAAGCTCAGGTCATCGGAGCCATTCAACGAAATATAGTACCGGTAACAACTCATAATCGGAATACTAAAGTTCCCATTAAAGATATAAAACGTCCTCCGCAGGTTGGTCCTTCTGGTGGTCCTAGTGATCCGCAGCCAGGCCCTTCATCTGCAGCTGATTGACAAGAACCCGGGGCTGTTACCTGTAAAGGAAGGTCAAGCAGTTGTTAGCCATGATACATGGATTGTTATAAAAATCTTAGATTTAAAACATATTCATGAGCAATTAGAATTAAACATTGATAGTTACGTAAAGCTAAAGATACATGTTCAAAGCTGTTTCGATACCAAAGCCTTTGACTATGATTTTACCGAAGTTGAATTAGAAACTGATTTTAACATGAATATAACTATAGAAAAGTACGAGCAATTGATTCCATCGGTAAGATCTAAGCGCGGTCTCATAAATCCTCTTGGTACCTTTATCAAGACGATTACAGGTAATCTGGATAATGACGACGCTGTGTTGTATGAAAGGTTAATTCGTGAAATAAAATCCAAGCAAGATGCGGTTGATAAGAAAATGACAATTGTCGCCGAAATGATGGGTAAATTTACCAAAATAGCAAACTCTACCGAAATCAATTTCATTCAAATTGAAGATAGCATCCAAGATCTTATTCGTGGGTTAAACAATTCAAAACTAGCCCAAGCTGGTAACACAATTATACACATTTACAATGTGTTTTTACATAACTTTCAAACCCTCTACATGCGATTGAATGAGATTGAAACTGCTATTACTTTTGCTAGAAATAAAATATTACATCCATCTATTTTAGACACTAATGAATTAATAGTATTGTTAAAAGAAATAGAAAAAACTGATAAGTTGGTGTATCCTGTAAATCAGGAAAATATTGTAAAAATAGAACAGTGTATAGAGATAAAAGCGTATATAAAACAAAATCAGATAAAGTTTATTATGCAAATTCCTTTGATACGAAATGAAACATTTAACTATTATAAATTAACTCCATTGCCCGTTGACGATAAAGTAACCCATCAGACAGTCCTTATCCTACCTAAATATCCTTACATCCTTATGAAAGGGTTGAAAGCTAAGCCGCTCTCCCAGTCATGCCGAGAAATCGACGAAGCTCGTTTCCTGTGCTTTGAGAGCGATGACCCGCCACTGGCTGAAGACGAATGTGTTACAGAGCTCATGACATTCTCTACCAACATCTCTACATGTCATCCGGTACCTGTAAAAATCAATGAAATCAAGGTTTTTCTCATACAACCTAATCGATGGATAATTTACACCAAAACTGATACGTCACTTACCAAGTACTGCGAGAACGAGATAACGCAGGAAAACATCTGTGGAACGTATCTTATAACATTAGACGATGATTGTCAAGTTAAGATAAAGAACTTGAATCTCAAAAGACATCTAACTCATGGGAAAGAAATCATCTTTACAAAGATTCCCGTTATCAACTTACCTAGAATATTGTCCAGTTCATCGGATATCCAGAGGAAACCCGTCAACCTTAACGGGATCGATCTTGCCGACATTCAGTTCTTGAATTACTTATTGCAGAAAAGTGGAAGTGAAATTTATAGTGATAGTGAAATTAATCATAGTGCTTTAGATTATAAAGGTGTTAGTGTAGGAAACTTAGCGTTCTGCTTCATATTAACTTTTTGTCTCGTATTGTTAGCATTTAAGCATAGAGTTAAGCAATTATTTTGTAAAACGGGGAAAATTCGAGATAATCCTCAGGATAATCTCGAACTACAGGAGGGAGGAGTTATGGCATCAGGGTCCGTATTCAGCGTCCCATAAGATCACATATCGCTTGTTTGATAACATACTCCTACGCAATGTTCTCACGATAGATTTCGCTGAGCTAGCGTCTGGGTATTCTTATCAACGTCCTGTGATGCTAGAACTCTAGACTCGAAACCTCAGTCGTAATTAAGTCACCATTGTATTAACATTGAAATATTAAATTCAAATTCAATTCAAATATTTTAATTGTTTTTAAAAATACTTTCCACGCTTTCCCATACAAGTCTACCTAGTAAATTATTATCAAAACATTTAAGAACTACCCGCGAAATCCAAAATTTTTATAGTGAAATGGTAAACACGTTCGGTCTTCTTATGTCACAGTGAAATTTCAATTTTATTTACGAGTTTTTATTTGTTACTATTTATTGACTGTAATTTCGAAAAAAAAAATCGTTGTTAATAAAGTCACCATATACAATGAATAATGGTACGCGTGTGTATGTTTTACAAAATTGTATGTGAGCTCTCCTAACGCACCAGTGTCAAAGTCAAAGTGTGTAAAAGTCTGGTCAAACTTCGATTGGTGACTAGACTCGAAACCTCAGTCGTAATTAAGTCACCATTGTATTAACATTGAAATATTAAATTCAAATTCAATTCAAATATTTTAATTGTTTTTAAAAATACTTTCCACGCTTTCCCATACAAGTCTACCTAGTAAATTATTATCAAAACATTTAAGAACTACCCGCGAAATCCAAAATTTTTATAGTGAAATGGTAAACACGTTCGGTCTTCTTATGTCACAGTGAAATTTCAATTTTATTTACGAGTTTTTATTTGTTACTATTTATTGACTGTAATTTCGAAAAAAAAAATCGTTGTTAATAAAGTCACCATATACAATGAATAATGGTACGCGTGTGTATGTTTTACAAAATTGTATGTGAGCTCTCCTAACGCACCAGTGTCAAAGTCAAAGTGTGTAAAAGTCTGGTCAAACTTCGATTGGTGCAACATAGGTTTTTTTATTTATTAGAATTTTGCGTGATGAGGGCAAAACTCCCTTGTTGCATAGTCAGCAGAGGACGTATTTGGGAGGTAAAGTTTCTAGGCTGCAACTACAAAGTCCTCAAATCGCTGCTTTGATGGAGTCAGAAACTGTTGCCAACAATCACAGCAGCATTCCACTTGTCGGCTGTCTGTAGAGTATCGAAATACAAGCAATAACCATAAATCTACCGTACCATCGGTCAATGCAAGGTGTGGATGATCTCACACTCACTGAATCCCTATCAATCCATCTCTGTCTTACACAGACTATTGGGTACTATTCTAATACCAGATTTCAGTGCGGCACATTGATTACAGTTTCCAATTCAGCTTCCAATTCAGCTTCGAGCATGTTACTCTAGGTCTTATTTGCACTTTAAAGCTTTAATTTATGGGAACAGAAATACACTATTCGTAAAATTTTCTTTGGTATGAATATCTGGGTGGTTATATCGAAACCATAACTTTGAACTATTTCATCTTTTGTTTCCAAGAGTACCTAAAACAAGCAATAAATCTAACCAGCCGGCAATAAAAGAAGCCTCACATGAGCACCTCAATGGTTAGAATCGAACCGTTTCCTTTCCGTACCTATCAAGCCATAACCACCGACACGGCTTCCAAGTGCTCTAACGACCATTACCGCCTGTCAAGAGCGACTAACTGCTAAACACGCCCATACACCTCCAGAAAACTCATAAAAGAAAATTGAACGATTCGTGAAAAACTTCTCACGCTTGCTTATTCCGACCGCGACACCGGCGGCAACTTTAATTTATTTCCACGATAAAACCACTCAGCTTTTTAATAAACACGCATGAATTACTTTCTACGGCGAGGTCCTGAATAAATAAATGAGGGCCGTCCCACACCGTTACTTCCCTTTGTGTTCTCATACTTCCTGGCATGTGTAATGGGATACCCTACCGAAATGGCGGTAAAGGAACCCTTGTGCTAAATAAAAATCAAAACAATGAGCATAGGTTAAAGACCTGTTCCGACAAGGTCAGCCATTTGTGGTCCCGACGTACCGAAGCACGTGTTTTATTAGGACTGTTAGAAATGAGACGGCTCTGTAAAGTTATGATATCCAACTGGTTATAAAATAAAATGGTACGCTTAGTTTACGATGTAAGATAAAGACGATGTTTTATTTGAAGAAAAATAATTTGGTTTCAATGCAAAGCAAATAAAAGTCTAATGTTGACATTAGGTAGATAAAGTACAGTCAGCATGAAAAAAATCCAAATAAATCTGCTGTTTCTAAGAAATAGATGAAATAGTCGCTCAGCGACAAGCGACAAAGATGTGGTGAGAAATAAAATAAATTAAAGAAATAAAAGAACAATCACACTTATATTATAAAAGGGAAATTTGGGATGGATGGATGTTTGTTACCTCATCACGCGAAAACTATGTACTGAAATAAATAACAAAATTAAATATGTAGCAGTAATATTATTATATTAAAGCCCAATTTTAATTTCTTTCTTCTGCTTCATAAAATTGTCCAAACCAATAATTTTATTGCTTACACAATAAGCACTTCACCAAGTTTAATTTTAAACTAAATAAAAAGATAAGAATCAGGGCGTTCATTTATTTTCTCTTCGCCTTATTTTTTGTTCACTATGTGAAAATTGTAAAGAGAACTATAAAATAATTTATATTTGTTTATATGTTTAGCTTGGCTAGATGATGCTGTATAGGTTGTCCAGAATTATATAATTTATTGATATCTGCGATTCTTTCGGTTCAAACATGCACCCTGTTAGAGATATGAAATACCGGAAGATAACTAACTCCCTATAATAGTGAAGCTTCCTAACTAAATGGATATGGCTACTAATTAAACAAGCTTCTTTTTAATAGCATTATTAGCCTCAGAAAATATAAGTTACCTTCTAAATTACTAAGTCGGCCACAACCAACGCGCGTCTGAATAACAGTATCTCAGCCACTAGTTATCTTCTATGTAAGCCACTGTAAATATAACTCAGCACGGTGGTTATTTTTTAGCATCTTAATTTGTGGCATGCATTCAAATAGCAAACTTCTAAAGTATTAATATATGACACCAAAATAGTCATTCTATTAGCTTCTAATTTTATAATTTAGTATGTTTAAAATGTAAGTCATCCTACATTTATCGATGGATAAATTTACCTAAAATTGTCATCACATAAAATATTAAAGCCAGTGACCTTTGAGGTCACAGACCTTTTTTGTAAAAACTTTAGTTTTAGCTGGAGTCGATGTCCGATAGTTGAATTCTATGCGCCAACGCATATGCATAGCTATGGCGAATTTCGATGGAACCAAAAAAACATGAAAAACTACCCCGAGGTAGTTTTTCATGTTTTTTTGGTTCCATCGCGATTCGCCATAGCTCCGGCGCTTCGGGAAGTGCAGCCTCTCCGCCATTGCGTAACAAGGGACAGGCACCGCGCGTGCCGTAGCGGCTGAGGCTGGTCGCCGAAGGCGACCAAAAAGCCGAAGCTGCGGAGGTGAGCTGGCGGAGGCTGCACTCCCTTCACGCCTCCGGCTTATTAAATACACTCTAGGGGCGCCACGCACAAGACCACGTGGAGTCGGGGTACTCTGTGTCGGATCCGTCACTCGAATTGAACCTAATCAACTCATATCGGAATGCTCTGAATCGGGGTAATTCTTCATGTTTTTTTTGAGTTCATTGACCTCTAACGCTGAGGTCATTTAACTTTGGGGTCAATCACCTGAACCAAAGTTGGACCCCTAGTGATTCTCTTCACGATGTCATAAACAAATATAAATGAAATACAGATGAAACTATTGCAATACGAACGCACGAACAAACACAATAAACAAACACGGGCGGGTCGGTAAAAGAATCGAATGGCGCTCTCTGATTGGTGCAAATGGCCGGTTGTTGTCATGTCGCTAACTCGCGCCAAATCGTACAGAGGCTATTTTCACGTTATTAGAATATGAAGTTTATTTTACATGTTAAGTAATAATTATATGATGTTGTCTATTGAAGCTTGAATATATAATATTTGAGGAGCTTGTATTGAAGCTTTAAAACGTAAAATGGTGATGAGTTGCAAATTCTGTGGCCGACTTAGTAAATTAGTGGGCAATGTATAATCAGAAGGACAAGTTAGAATAATTGTTGATATTGACTTGACGCTTTCTTTGAAATTTTTAGTTGGCGTTGTAAAGAAGATGAATTAGTTTATTAGAGGCTATGTCAATTTCTCGATGCTTAGTTATTAAATGAGAAGTTTGGCCACGTGGCCAAAAAAAAATTCTGTGGCCGTAATTATTATTTCTCAATGGATATCTTAAGTTGAGTAACATATGTTTATAATATTTTAAATATACTTGAGTTTTTGTTATCGCCGACTGTATTTAGAACCTACCTTGTCTAGACTTAAGATCTCGTCTATATTATGTTCACTATTAAGTTAAAATACTAAAAAATAATGTTATCTCTCTTCTTAAATTGGCAAAACGTTAGTAATATTAAAAGAGCAATTCGCTTTTAATAATTTCATTTTGAAAAGATAAGTAGTTTTCTTTCTATTTATAATAAAAATATCAATCTATATGATTTCTTTTTATGTATTTCAGTCATCAAGTACCTACCCATAACACGGATGATGCGGTGTGGATTGTCCAGCAATATTTATATTTTGAAGAATTAGGTCTTGTAGAACAAACATGGAAAAAAAAAACAAAAAAAAAGGGTATAGAAAAGATTAACCACAAATGTAAGTAGTCATTTAGTGAAAGCCTCTCAGAAACATTTCAGAAACCCTGTTTCAAATAGCACGAACATAGAATATCACACTCGTTTTACGAGCACTGAAAACAAAATACCAATAGCCATGAGTGTAATCATTTCGAAAACATGTTATTACAACGAACAAGTTATTTTTATTCTTCGCTTTGATACAGGAGACAGTCAAGAGAAATCATTAATTCTCGAAATATTCTGTATTATTAGTCATGCCGACGCGGAAGTGTAGACAGCGACATCCGTAATTGCAGCGGTCTGTGTTTGTCGATGCATCGCTCCTTAGATATATTGTCTCTGCTTCACTGGATAGCATAATGTATTGTAGCAATTTTAGATTTAAAAAAATGTTAGAACTAGCTTCTACCCGCGGCTTTCAACGCTTTTTTCTGGCATAAAAAGTATCTCAATTTGATTGTTTTTTATTTTTATTTGACAGCTGTTGATTTAATGTAATCTCATATTAATTTGCTAAAAATTTGGTTAGTTATTTTTTAATAATCCCTTTATAATGCGTATTATCTATCTATGTAATGTTTTGTATTAAGTATATCATTTATCTATCAACCATAACACAAGCTCTGCTTAACATGGGGCTGGTGTTATGTTGACATCGAACATATTGTTGAAATTCTCATTTTTGCTTTAACCCTAGATATATAACCTACGTCTTATCGACGTAATCTATTTCAAAAAAGAGACAGACGTTTCGTTTATTTTTCGCGGCATTACACTGACCGTTCTGTTGAGGGCAACTCAACCCATGGAGCTTACAGGAGAGACCCGTGTATCTTAGGTACAATACTTATTGTCTATACTTATTCATACTATTAATTACCTAATTTTTGTTATTATTTTATATTTAAATTCATTTATTATTTGTTGTTGTTATTGGTACCCTTTGATAGAATAACATAATGATTTCATAATTCCAGAATATGCTGAAAGTCATTTTTCCACATGAACCGAGTGAAGAAAAGACTGCAACTGCAAAATCCCATTTGAAGAGAAAACAAGACTAGCGCTTGCCCTGAGTGCATTTGAAGTGAAAATTAATATAAAATTATGTTGCCAAGGTTTCTATAGAGATTATAAAAAGTACAATTGAAGATGTTTAGTATAAAAAGACTGATAGAAAAGTTAGGTAAGTACTAAAGATTAAATTTTTGTACAATAAGAATTAAGTAGGTACTGCGTTTTTTTAAGTTTTTTCTGATATTAATACTAATTATCAATGAAGTTTTTCAAATCTGTACTACAATAATCTTTGTTGTTCAGTAGAATATGCTTATCTGTCTTTTTTTTACAATACAATACAATACAATCGTTTATTTGCAAACAAGGGTCACAAAGGTGGTGGTTAGAGAATAGTTAGTACCATACATGTTTTGCCTTAGTCTAGGGCATGCAAATTTAGGTTTTCCTAGGACTAAAATACAAAATTTATTAACAAATAAAATGTTGAAAATTATAAGAGATAAAAATTAAAAATATAAACATCAAGTCAACATGAACATAACATAAAAATTAAAATTTAGAATAAAAAGGTTTCTATAAGTTATTCAGTTAGTTTAATGTCCTTATCTATCAAAAATTCATTTACATTATAATAGCATTTAGATGTCAAAATTTTATTTAGTTTATTCTTAAACATTGTCAAAGGTAGTGTCTTTAAGTTATTCGGCAACTTGTTGTAAATTTTAGGGGCCATGCCATAAAAGCTTTTTTGTAGCAGTGCAGTTTGACCTCCAGCTGCGCACAGGCGTTGCTGGTCACGTCTACTACGTGTGTTAATAGATTTTTCGAATAAATTGTTGTTTACTTTTACAAAGATCGCCATTTCATAAATGTAGAGTGATGGAAAAGTTAATAAATTTGCGGATAAAAAGTAGGGCTTGCAACTATCGGTGGTCTTCAGTCCATACATAGCTCTAATACAACGTTTTTGCGACTTGAAGATATTTTCTCTTTCCGTGCAGTTACCCCAAAACATAATGCCGTAGCGTAATTTAGAGGAAACATAGCTAAAAATTTGCAGACCTAAAAATTTTGTGCTGCATGCGATCTCTACTATCTGGTTCTGGTATAAAGTTTCAATGTTAGGCAAAGGAGCGCGTTGTGAGAAATGCATTATTTTTGTTTTTGCAAGGTTGACACTTAAATTGTTATTATCTAGCCAATCAATTATTTTATGGAGAGTATCATTAATTTCTACTTCATACGTCTCTAAGGATGTAAATTTAACTATTGCAGTACTGTCATCTGCAAAAAGTACCATGGGATGTTTGGTGACCGAGGGTAGGTCGTTAATATAGCTTAAAAATAGCAATGGTCCTAGGACACTGCCCTGCGGTACACCATATTTAACTGTTCTGCCTTGAGACATGTATTTGATTTCTTCTTTTGTTTTAGTTGATATTCTTCTTATCTCTGTGAATTGAGTTCTGTTTTCAAGGTATGATTTTATGAGATTATAAGCGTTACCTCTAATTCCGTAGCGAAACAGTTTGTCTAGCAGTATTTCATGGTCTACATAGTCAAATGCCTTTGACATGTCCATATATATGGCACATATAGGCATGCGTTTATCAACTTCACATATGATTTTACTTAAAAGGTTAAAAATTGCTATATTTATAGACTTTCCTTTTCTAAAACCGTTTTGTTCATCAACTAGTATACTATTCCTTTCCATAAAAGAGCTCATTGCGTTGTAAATAACCTTCTCGTATATTTTAGAAAAGGCGGAAGTGAGTGCTATTGGACGGTAGTTCGTTACGTCATCTTTATCTCCTTTATTCTTATACAAAGGTTTTATAACTACCGGTTTCAGGGCTTCAGGGAAGACGCCGTCAGTTATGCCAAGGTTAAAAATGTAACTTAGATGAGGGGATATAGATTTGCTTATCTCTTTAATTACTCTTATCGAAATGTCATCGTAACCTGTGCTTTTTTTATTTTTAAGTGATTTTATTATTTTTTCTATTTCGAGGGGGACAGTGGGAGGATTGTAGATTGAGTTAAGTATTGAGTTTATTTTTTTATTATTTTGTAATGATTTATTTTTGCTTGAATTAATTTGGTCAATAAAGTAGTCGTTGAAAACTGTAGCTATGTCATGTGGATTATTATAATTATTATTGTCATGGGTTATGTTCATAATGTTTTCATGAGGTAAGTTCTGTTTTGAATTATTTATTATTTACCAGATTGTCTTAGATTTATTCTGGGAAGAGGTTACGTTGTGATTATTTTGGGATAATTGCGTAAGTTTTATTATTTTTTTAAGTCGCGATGAGTATTTTTTTAAGTTCAATTTATTAGTTATGTTTGAACTTCGCCGATACGCCCAAAGAAATTCTCTTTGCTTTTTACTACAAAGTTTTATTCCCTTAGATAGCCATTTTGGTTTCCTTTTGATTGTTATTTTGGTTTTAATTATTGGAAAGCATAAGTCATAGAAAAGCTTAAATGTATCAAAAAATAAGTTATATGCGTTGTTTGTATTTTCAACTCGGTAGAGTTCGGAAAAAGAAAGACTTTCCAGGCACAGTTTAAATTTAGTCAAATTCTCACAACATAGATCTCTTCTAAATACGGACCAGCTATTAATCTTGCAAGTTCTACACACCGGATACGTAAGTAATTGAGCTGTATGGTCTGATAGACCGATATCTAATACCTGCGTCTTACAGTTACGTTTAGTACCAAAAGCAAAGTTATCAATGCAGCTTCTACTTGATAGCCGAGTAGGTTCTCTAATTTTTAACTTAAGATTATACGCGAGTAGTAAGTTTTCGAATTCTAAGGTTACACGATTATATTTCAAAAGGTCAATATTGAAGTCTCCACACAAAATAACATTACTTTTGGTTTTACAAATTTTATTTAATAGTTCATCTAATATTTTATAAAACAAGTTAAGTTTTCTAGGATTAGGCACCCTGTACAAGCACACTAAGGTTATATTATATGACTTTAGTTCGACAGCGCAGCACTCGAATATACTTTCGACGCACAAGTTTGCTGCATCATTTATGACGTCATAGGTGATACCATTACGCACTAAAATGCACGCACCTCCTCTACTTTTAGGTCTAGAGTAGCATGCTGCAAGATTAAAATTAGGTATATTAAGTAAGTCTTCATGTCCGGCTGAAATAAAATGTTCTGTGATGCAGAGTACATCTATTTCGATACACTGTTTTTCGTTTATTTCATCTATGTATAGAGTCAATAGGTCAGATTTATGAAAAAGCCCTGCTATATTTTGATGCAATATGTGTATGAAATTACTCGAGAAAAAACTGCATTTCGTCGTGATCTTGTTGCTCTGTAGCTCCGTTATTCACAGTTGATGGACTATATGCCTGCTTCTGCTCATTTTTTATATGCTTGGTTAGTTTTTCCAAGTCGTGTAAAATGATTCGTAAACCACGAACATTCACCTCTCCATTTAATTTTGAAAACATTCTGTAGTCATAGGTAAGGTTTAAATTGGAGTCAAGTAGGTAGGCGTATTCTTTGGATTCATTGTCAATGTAAAGTAGATTATTGAAGTTTTCAACTCGCCTATTAAACATCGTTGCGTAATTATGGTACTTAAAAGTTGGAACGCATATTATAATGTTGGTGAATTGAACTTTCTGCAACGTTTCTCTAATGTACACAACTAATTCGAGGTAATTATTCGTCCTTAGAAAATCCTCTTCTCCTAGAAATATTACACAGAAGTCTTGCATAGTGTAATCCTTAAGTTTCGAAGCGATTCCCTTCAGTAAATGCTGTATGCCACAGGCCGATTTTCTGTAGTGACAGATGTCATATCCGTTGAACTGCCCATTGTCAACCAAAGTTTTGTGTTGTAAATTATATGCTTTTTGGCTACTTAAAAGACAAATCTTATTCATCTTTTGGATTGTAACTGGTGGTGTAGAGTTGACTCTGGTCTGTTTAAGGTTTCTTGTCGAATTGATAGTAGGCGAGGGGTGCGGGTTCAAATCCCCAAAATCAGTTTGAGTTTCTTTTTGTAATTTTTGAATTGTTTTTTCGTGTATTTCTGTACTTGTCTGAGTTTCTTTATGATAATTTTGTTTTTTTGAAAGTTTTTCGGTTTCTTTTACTTTTATGGTTTCTGTTTGGATATGTTTGTTTTTTGTAGATTTTGATTGTACACTACTCCGAGGAGTTGTCAATGCTGGAGTTACAAATTTGGCTGGACTGTTGCCAATTTTTTTGTATAGCACGTTTTTTTTTTGTTAACTCATTATTTGCTTTTGCTAATTCTCGATTTTGTAGCGATAGTTGTTCTATTTCGTTGTGCGCAGCAGTCAGTTGTATTTCGAGATGCTCTATTTTTTGCAATAGTGTTTGAAGTTGTTCATTATCGGTTGATATGTCCGGGAGGCTATTGGTGGTGACATCTAGGTGGTCGATACTCATGTTTGACTCGTTTCCGCTTAAGGTCAATTGCGTATAGGCTCGTCTTAGAGTGATATTCTCATGATGGTCCATAGTTGCGGTTAAAAACGCACAATCTATTCGTTAGATGGTGTTGGCTATAAATTCTTAATGCAAAAATATTTTACATCCAGCAGGTATGGATCTTGGTACCTTCTGATCGCAAGTCATATGCCGAGACCTCTAGTCCAATTTGGTTATATGAAACACGTCGAAATTATTGTTAAGGTCTTCCGTGATGAGACAGTTTATAGAGTTTGAATAAGTTCGTTATTGCGATGAATCACACATTTATCGGAACACCGTCATAACATTTTTTGTGAACAAAAATTATGATTCTGTTAACTTACAATGTTAAACTTGTTTTATTTGTTAAACAAGTGCTTTTTATGTAGGTCTTGGGTTGTCGGTGTCTTTTCCGTAGATTTTTCGCAGTTATTTTAGGTGATAGTAGCCTAGTTCACTGTCCGTACTTTTAGTTCATATTTCACTGTTATTGTTTGTTGTTTTATCTGGAAAACATTTTCACTTGTGGTTTTTAACACTATTTATCTTTTTATTGCGTATTTTTAACGAAACTGTCACTTTAACTATTTTATTCGATTATTTTTATACAGAGCCGATGTTTACATTTGCAGCGCCATCTGCGTTTTCTTGCTAGGGTTAAAGAATTTTAAGTCGGTTTATAGTTTTAAACCACGCTAAATTATTTTATTCCAGGTCTACAGATGCAAAAATACAGCCTGATCCATTTGTTTCAGTGGTTTTGACGTAAAGAGCTATTGAAGACATACCTAAGTCGTTGACACAGCCAGGGGCCTTTCACTAATGTCAAACAAAGGTCTCAATAGTGCCATTCAATCAAGATGATTAAAATGACGTTAGTGCATTTGGTATCCTACTATTTTTCGCGCTTTAAGGTGATTTCTGGTCCAGGACTAAGCATAGCTCCGCTATTAGATGGCGCTGATTTTCTATGTTGAAGTTTTTCACTATTTTCTAATTAAATTGTGCATAATTGTTTAATGGTAATGTATTTGCCGCAAATGGTATGTTGTTTTTTATGTACCAAGCAATTTTTCAAGTGTTGAAAGCATCTATGGAGCTTGTATTTGGGAAGAGCAAAAAAGATCTTGCCTGTGTGAGTGATCGGCCGCTACGAGTCACTCACACAGGCAAACCTTACAAATTCAGTGGAAATAAAATAACTACTGTTCGAAAAATAACAGTGATAATTGGAGACGCCTTAGGACTAAATATTTTTCGGACCAATATTTCCGTTTTCGGGACATAACTAAATTACATCTAAAATTAATTCAATAAAACCACTAGTTAACGATCTAATTTTCGACTCTTGTTTTTTTTAAGAAAAAAAACAGGCTCTATTTACATTTAAAAAAAAATTGGAAGTAATTTCCTTTTTGATTTTGAACAATTTAAGTAAAAAGGCGCAGAGGGTAATGTTATTTACAAACTAGCTTATTAGCTAAAGAATATCTTACAAATTATAGGTAAAAAAAAAATACTTTTCATGCTATTTATTAATTTCGTTAAATCATTGAAATTGACAAATAATTTTAATAAGTTCACAATAACAATCATTAATTTTAAATGTACTCACTGTGAAAGTTGTTCCAATTTTATAATAAAATTACAATAAAATTCTTAGCGTAAGGAAGTCTCCACTTTTTTTTGACTCTGTTCTATGTGTACTTAGGTATCTTAGCTCCGATTTTACGACCACTTATAAAAGATTAAAAGTAATACAA
This sequence comes from Eupithecia centaureata, assembly GCA_944547425.1. Taxonomy (NCBI): domain Eukaryota; kingdom Metazoa; phylum Arthropoda; class Insecta; order Lepidoptera; family Geometridae; genus Eupithecia; species Eupithecia centaureata. Next base: position 9,087,046 of record OX155687.1, read on the forward strand.
ATTTTCACCGTATTTCAATAACTCACTTTGGACTAGCGGTTCGAACAGTCGGATGGGTGCGACGATGTATAGTCGTACCTGGGTTCGAAACCACCGAAAATTTGATTTACTTTTTGCTTTTTGATAATAAAATATCCACAAAATTTTGATACATCCCGTTAGTACGGGCTCGACCAAAATTTTTGATTTTTATCATTTTTATTCTTTATGTTTTGAACAATGTCATAGACCTAGTACAAACAAATTCATGTTTGTCATAAATTACTTATTGTAAGCCTTCCTAAGTCTATTTTATTGTAATATAAAACTTTGGTAGACTGTTCTGCGTACATCCCACAAAGGGTCCTGACCTCGTTTCTAACGGTATGACAAAAATAAAATGAAACAACTATGTACTATCAACACCAACTGATTTTTATTTTATTTTAGCTCTTTACGCCAGCTAATGTTCAGGCATTTTTACAAATCGCTCATTGAATGCAAAACGACCACATTTCAAAAAATTTAAAAAATGGTTTTATTTCTTATAAAGTATATTTTCTTTTGAAAACATTTCATTTAAATATTTATTTCTTTTTATTGGGATAATTATCTTAACTTTGCTTCAAAATTTGAATGCAAAAAGGGCTTTTGTAGTTTTTATCAAGTTGGGTGATAGATATAACAGCGACCATTATTTTAAAAAATAGAGCAAAAAATTACGAAGACAATGATGAATGTGATGAATGAAAGAAAAACATTTTTTCAAAAAAATCATGTTCAAAATTTTGTTTTGGCTCCTGTAAAAAGTGACGATTAGTCTAATAAAATAAAAAAACATATAATTTCGGACAGTCCATACAGCATCATCTAGCCCCAAGGTGAGCAAAGCTTGTATTATGGGTACTAGTTGACTGATAAACTTAATACAATACATTACATAGATAGATATTTTTTTTATAAATACATAGAAAACACCCAGACCAACGGAACAAATTTCTGCAGATCGTACACAATTTTTTTCCGACACGGGAATTGAACCCGCAACCGGTCGCAGGCGGACCTTCGCCCACTGCGCCACATCGGTCGTCGCTGATGAATGAGCGAAATGCTTTGCATACACTCTGACACGTCTAATGCTGGGGCCACACTATCGTGATATGCCGATAATTATTGCCATAAGTTATACAACACCTAGGTGTAACCACGATTTATGGCCATAATTTTACATTGCCAATCAATATGGCAAATGGCGGTAGGCAATAGCTCCGGCGGCGGTCTTGTTTCGCACATCAAAGAAGATTACCGCAGTAATTAATGCGTTTGTGGCCACTACCGTTTGTCCAGTGTGCAATATGAGCTCACCAGCGCGGCGACGCACGTGATATTTTTACCGCCTTATTTATTGACATATCTAGGTAAACTCTAGTGTAACCACACCAGTTCATGCAGTAATTTAAACGGTAATTTAATGTCATAATTATTGCGGTAACAGCCCGGTAGACGGTAAGGTAGTGTGGCCCCAGCGTAAAACTCTCTAAACTGGTACCTATAAACAAACATGTTATCTGTTTACATAGTGTAATTTATTGTTGTCATGGGAACGGCACGTAGGCTTCCTAGATCTTATTTGACATGCAACAAAAATAGAAGGGAATAAATACTTGGACGATGGAAAAACGCTTTGAGAACGTAAACTATGGTATTATTAGATGATTCTTTAGATAGCACAGAGATGGCGATTCCGTCGCCGCCGTCACACTCACAAGTTCAAGTAAGCGGGCGTACGACACTATCCGTGTTCACTCACGCATTGATAGAAATGGCCTAAAATTTTCACGTTATTTCTAATTATATCGAGTGTTTTCATGAATCAAACACAATTTGCCGCAAATAATGACCAATAACAAAGCCAAAAACAGTTATTTATTTGTTAAATTATGTCCACATCGCTCATATTTGGGAAAATACAAACGTATGCAAATCGAACGACCTTAAGAGACTTTCATAATTAGAATGTCAAATTGGTAGTTATAAAGGTAATCGTCACAGCTATGAATGAAAAAAGTTTGTGTTAGTAGAATACCAATAAGAGTTTGACATTTTGATACAAATGGTGAAGTGATTTATTTAGTGGAATTCGGGCCCAGGTGAGTTGCGACATTTTAGTATATTAATATTTTCAGCAGTTTTTTGTTAACTGTCAACAACTGTCCATTGACGTCGTATGAGGCACGACAGTCGAAGGTCCGCCTGCGACACACAAGGCTGCGGGTTCGATTCCCGCCTTTGGACGAATGTTTGTACGACCTGCAAATATTTGTTCCAGGGTTCTTAGTGTTTTCTATGTATAAAAAATAAATCTATCTATGTAAAGTTACTTTAAAATAAGTATATCAGTCATCTACTAACACAAGCTTGGCTGCTTGGCTTGGGGTTCATCATCATCAGCCTACATTAGTACACTGCTGGACATAGGCCTCCCCTAATGAGCGCCATAGCGCCCTGTCTTCAGCTTGACGCATCCAGCATCTGCCAGCAGTCTTTCGCAGATCGTCATCCCACCTAGCCGGAGATCGTCCTACACTACGTTTGCCAAGTCCCGGTCTCCACTCAAGAACACGTTTACCCCAACGGTTGTCTCTTCGTGAAATATGGCCAGCCCACTGCCAATTCAGCTTGCTAATTCTTTGAGCTATGTCGATAACTTTGGTTCTCTGTCGGATGTATTCATTACGAATCCTATCCTTCAGAGAAACTCCGAGCATAGGTCTTTCCATAGCTCGCTGAGCGACTTTGAACTGGTGGACCAGCCCTACCGTGAGTGTCCACGTCTCAGCTCCGTAGGTCATTGCTGCTTGGGGTTAACTAAATGTAATGTGTGGGTTGTCTAGCATTATTTATTTGTAAACTCATTATCGAACATCTAAACTTTTGACTTTAAAATTAGTACGAATGTGATGTGACTGTTAGATTAACCTACCTACGCTAGAATAGGCATCCGTTTCCTCTCAGGCGCTCAAAAGTTCACAAAAACCTTTCATTATGCAAATGTTACCCCGAAATTCGAAACAACATAACCCATCATTTAAATTCACCGTCCATTGAAACGCACCGGACTAGACACGCACCGCCTCACCACAAAACCCAGCTATCTAATGAAAAACAAACGACTTGCTATTATAATTTCACGAAGGAATTTCGTGAAGTGTAGTCAGCACTCTATATAACCTCCGTGGTCAGCACGCACTTGACACACTTCTAAGGCTGGGTCAACGGACATTCTTACCGCTTAGCTTTAGAACAAATTCACATTAGGCGTTTTAAAGCGCGCATTTTGAGCCCGCGTGCGGCAATTGCTCTAACCAAAGTCTAAGGCTGACTTTTGTCGCAGGATTTATTAATAAATTTAATCAATTTTGTTTTATCGTAATTAATTATTAATTACATTTGTTTATCTATGTAGATTGTAGGTATTATTATTATCTTCTAAATACTTTCAATATTTAATTTTTCGATACCACTAAGTTACATGGGGTCTAATCTAAGGCTAGCTGAAGATAGGGCGCTACGGCGCTCAGGGGGAACATTATATTCAGTCGTGGACTAATATAGGTTCATGATGATGATGAATCTGAGGCTAACTATGAACTGGCTAGTTATAGTTAGCTGTGTGTTGGGTTGGTAGTTGGGCGAGGCCAGTGTAAGTTAGTCGAAAAGCAGTGATTGTTCAATATAACCTGAACGCTACATTTATTAACAGATATAGACTAGCCTCGTTGTGTACGGATGTATCACAGCAGATAGAATTTAAACGCGCGTTGCCAGAGCGCGCGCTACATGACGCCTAATGTGTAGTCCTATGATGTCACTATGATGAGATATCTTTGAAATGCTTGTTAGCGGTCGAGTTGACAATGAGCTTTCGTGACTGTCCTCATCGCGTTCTAACCTATAAGGACATCGTCACGGAGAGAGTTAAATAATGGCAAGTGAACGTTGGCCATTATTAAACTCAAACGACAAGCTTCCCTTTTGATTAAGAATAACTTTGATGTAATCCGCCTTGAGCGTGTGTTTTAACAACTCCATTTGTTAAAGTTAAGTTAACCTTTCGTAATCCATTAACTCGTTACATTTAAGGCATAATAAACATGCCCCTGTTGTAGAAAAGTTGGTAACCTTTAATCTGTTTGGGAATAAAATTTTGTTTCTCCGACCGCGCAAATGCTAACGACTTCCGATTCAACATCTCTGTAATCGTTTAAGTTATGTTCTTACATATTTCGCTCTTCGAGAAATTCGTAAACAGTTGCTTTTGGAAGTTTGTATTATGCATTAAATATAATGAGGTTAAAGCGTATTGTTTCCTAGCTCAATAAAACGAATGAAGTGAGCGAAAAATAGTATTAAACATGCCAGGACAGTTTTAAAAATCAATTTCATATTTTCTCTTTGAATCAACATCGTATTTACGGATAGAGTGTTAATACATCACACACCTCAGTGAATCATGTAGGTTGCGATAAAAATCAGCAACCGTGAATACGTTTACGCACCAACAAGATTTACATAAGCGGGTCGTGTCTAGCGAGAGACTGACTTACGGGCTTTTTATGTATGCCTCATATTCCTCAAATTATGTGCTTCGATAACATTTGATTCGCAATGTAAGAATATAGTCTACTTTTTCACTGTCGAGGATTTTAAAAACAACTTAAGTAAATATTTATTTCCGAGGTAAAAGCTCTCAGTTTACCCGTGCATTAGTAATGAAAACACTCCGTAATTATATTTGTAAATCAAAACCCTTTTCAAACACGTTATGAAGCTCAATTCAAATAGGTAAATTAGCAATGATAAATGCGATTAAACTGACCCCGGCTAGCGTACGGCGGCTTAATTAGGGATTATGTTACCCAAAAAGGACACAAAAACATACATATCTAATTTAAAAGGTCAACGCTGAACGACAGCACGTCGTGATAATTTCTCATTAACAAGGCTACGAAAAGGATGTATTTTATTTGATATTTTTTGACAAGTTTGACACATTTTCATTGAAAGCTGTCAAAAGAACGTGACTTGAGACGTGCTTAAATTTGAGACGCGTTTGAAAATTCGAGCCACATACAAACCAGACACAAGCTGCATCAACAAAGAAGTCAAGTCCTGAGTATTCGAGGGTTAAGTTTCTTTTTACATAGTTGCTAACAAAAATTCAACTTTAAAGCTTTTTTACTATACCTATATAATAAACTAGCGACCCGCCCCGGCTTCGCACGGTTTTATTATACGTATAAACCTTCCTCTTGAATCACTCTGTCTATTAAAAAAAACCGCATCAAAATCAGTTGCGTAGTTATAAAGATTTAAGCGTTCAAAGGGACACAATGACATAGGGACAGAGAAAGCGACTTTATTTTATACTATGTAGTGAATTAAAATCACATAACCACATTAACATAATCGAAGTAAACAAGGTATAAAAAAAATAGAATAATAGATATTGTAATAAGCAATATAGGCTTTTGATCAAGATTACATACAAACATCACAGTAAAAGTAACATGAACAGTTACAATATTTAAGATACACGTACAGAAATCAGGAAGGTAAGCATGTAGCACTATAATAAAAAAAAAGGTAGTAAACATAACTCTCCTTAAAAATTACAGACCCATCACACTCCTGAGCCACATCTATAAGCTGTTCTCACGAGTGATCACGAATCGTCTCGCCAGGAGACTTGACGAGTTCCAGCCACCAGAACAGGCCGGATTCCGCGGGGGATATGGCACCATAGACCACATACACACAGTCAGGCAGATTATACAGAAGTCCGAAGAGTATAATCAGCCCCTGTGTCTCGCTTTTGTGGACTATGAGAAAGCCTTTGACTCCGTCGAAACCTGGGCTGTTCTGGAATCATTACAGCGATGCCAAGTAGTCTACTATCGCTACAAGTGCTGAGGTGTATCTATGAAGCTGCCACTATGAGTGTCCAAGTACAGGACCAGCAGTCTAAACCTATCCAATTGCGCAGAGGAGTAAGACAGGGGGATGTCATATCCCCGAAACTGTTCACGAGCGCATTGGAAGATATGTTTAAGACGCTGGACTGGAAAGGTAAGGGCATTAACATAAACGGCGATTACATCTCACACCTGCGATTCGCTGATGACATAGTCGTAATGGCGGAGTCGCTAGAGGAGCTGACCCACATGCTGGACGGCCTAGCTTCAGCCTCGCGATGTATCGGTCTTGACATGAATTTGGATAAAACCAAAGTCATGATCAATGGCCACATTGTTCCGGGACCGATCGTCGTAGATGGTCACCTTCTTGAAATTGTTTCCGAGTACACTTACCTTGGGCAGATTGTACAGCTAGGTAAAAACAATTTTGAGAAGGAGGCCAAGAGGAATCCTCCTCTTGGCCTCCTTCTCAAAATTGTTATGCTGCCCAGCTAGGCTGGGCAGCATTTGGGAAACTACGTCAAGTCTTCTCGTCATCCATACCGCAATGTTTGAAAACGAAAGTTTTCAATCAGTGCGTCCTACCCGTAATGACCTACGGAGCAGAGACGTGGACACTCACGGTAGGGCTGGTGCACCAGTTCAAAGTCGCCCAGCGAGCTATGGAAAGAGCTATGCTCGGAGTCTCTCTGAAGGATAAAATTCGTAACGAATACATCCGACAGAGAACCAAAGTTATCGACATAGCTCAAAGAATAAGCAAGCTGAATTGGCAATGGGCCGGCCATATCTCGCGAAGAACCGACAACCGTTGGGGTAAACGTATTCTTGAGTGGAGACCGCGACTCGGTAAACGTAGTGTAGGACGCCCTCCGGCCAGGTGGGATGACGATCTGCGAAAGACTGCTGGCAGATGCTGGATGCGTCTAGCTGAAGACAGGGCGCTATGGCGCTCATTAGGGGAGGCCTATGTCCAGCAGTGGACTAATATAGGTTGATGATGATGATGATGAGTAAACATAAAGTAAAACCAAACATAAATAAAAAGGCACAAACCTAGTAAATGAGAGCTAAATTTAGGTATCTTAAATATCTCAACATGTGTAAATTTGAGATTTCGATGTGCTAATTGTCTGATGACATGCAACACATGACATTAGGTAATTAAAATAAATAATTTAGTTATTACATGTTAATACAAAAAACATAAAAAATCTGATTGTTACTATCCTAATAATACTTCCTACATAAAAACGTTAAAATCGTCAATTTTTTCAATAATGTATTTATTTTTAAACTAGCAGCCCCTCACGGTTAGACCCTCGTAATTCCCGTCCCCAAGGGAATTATAAAGCCGGTATAAAATAAAGCCTATGTGTTAATCCAGACTATAATCTATCTGTGTGCCAAATTTCATCCATATCCGTTCAGTAGTTTTTGCGTGAAAGAGTAACAAACATCCATCCATCCATCCATCCATTCATCCATACTTACAAACTTTCGCGTTCATAATATTAGTACGATTATACTCTCACATATTCTCTTTACAGTTCTATTTAAGAAACAGAATTTCCATTCAAAGTGTACCTATAAATTTCCTAGGGCAGTTTCTTGAAAATAAAACAAAGTACGGAAACCGCTTGTCGGAAGAACAAGAAGTTGTAAGACATGTGACACGCGCCGATCCGCAGGGTCTTTAAATTTATGGCTTGTACCCTCGCGCTGAGGGATTACATACAGCTGAGAATTAACAAGTTTTTATGGCTATCGCTAAGGCTATCGATTTACTAACATAGTATAAACGATCTTAAAACAGTTTAAGTCGAAAGAAACGGGACATATTACTACATAACATAACATTCTCCATCCTTTGTACAATCACACAGGGGCCGAATTCCACTAATTTCAAAACAAAAGTCTCAATAGCGCCATTCTATCAAATTACGCTTGTGCATTTTATTTTTTGCGCTTGAAGAGACTTTCATAATTAGAATGTCAAATTGGTAGTTATACCTAAAGGTAGTCACTGTTATGAATGAACATCAAAAAGTTTGTGCTAGTAGAATACCAAAAAGAGTTTAAAACAGTCATTTTATCACTATACTATTGAAATGGTAAAGCGATTAATTTAGTGGATTTTGGACATTTTTGCAGATATTTGTTTTATTTTTAATCTTTCGCCTGATTTCGATAAAATTTAAATTAATTTGGAGCACCTGAAAAAAAAAGTCCAAATCGGTCCAGGCTTCTTTGAGTAATCGGTAAACATTTTAAAGTCGGCTGGAAACTAAATTAGTTTGATTGTAGCAAACTGTCAACAAAAGTAGCAAAGTTTCGAAGGTAATTGATATTACTCCTCACTTTCAAGAGAATCTGTGCCATGGGTTCCATGCCAAACTTAACGTCTGCAGCAGTTATTTTATGAGGGGATGTAAAATAAAGGTGACATATTATGTCATAATCAAAACTTTCAAAAAAGTAGAACGTGTACTAATTTATGAAACAAGGTGCGTGTTAACCGATTTGTGAAACAGGACCGGTAGAATCTGTTTGAATTATTAAAATAATTCATGTGCACTGACGCAGACAATGCTCCGACGAATTGTTTTGGTCATGAAATTACTGATATTAAAATGTGAGAGCTTAGAACGATTTAGTTATAATATACAATTTGATTAATTCTTCAGACGTGTCTTAAAAAACTATGAAAATCAGCGCGTACGTTTAAATCCGTTTACCATGGTAGTGATAACACCAATACGTTGTTGTTGACCATACCTTGATGTTTATAATTGTTAACCTTTCGTAGATAAAAAAAAATACCTTGACCGATTATGATGGCATTTAAATGTAAGCGAAACAAAACAAAATTATATCGGTTCAGGCGTCTTTGAGTAATCAGTAAACATACAGTGAAAAATATATTTCGACACTTGAGAATCTCTTCTCCTTTTTTTAAGTCGATTATAAATAATTTCGTATCCCTATTTCAGATTTCTATTGAAATGTGAGCAAGTTAAATAACTCTATTTCGGGCACCTCTACATGCCACCAAAGCATTTAATCCCTTTATTTTCTCAATTTTTAAACTTCAATTTAATATTGATGTTTTTTTTATTTAGTCAGCTATTTTATAAATAGTGGCGTACCCCAACACGACAGCGACGACATTTAAGATAAGGATTCCGGCAAAGCTTCCATATATGAATATTGTGAAGTCAGAATATGTCCAAATTGTCTACCGCTCGGCCAAACCGGCCCATTACGTCTCACAAATAGACCATTAGGTCCCAATCCCTTTGCTATTTCAAAAGGATGAAGGGTTAATTTACGAGCGCAAAATTTAAATCTACGGCCAACTTGTTTAATAGCAACCTTTGGGTTTACTCTGTTGTTAAGCCGTGTTTGAACCGCCTCAGCCTCGGCCTATGAACAGTTTCATAGAGACTCTATTAAGCTGCAGAGGCGCTTAATATTTTGGTAACAATTTTAGTTTATCGATGCATAACAAATATGCTCATTTCCACAAACAATAATCTAATGCCTGTTAGTCAGTAACGAGAATATTAATCAATAAACAAAGTGGAACTAAAAGCGCTCAAAACTTCCATTAAACTAGAAACAACGAGGTCGCGGCGCGGTTCAGCGACTAGTTAGCAGAACGGCTCCCTCGCGTCACTTGTCCACAATTAATAATGGAGGTCTGCAAGTTGAATGCCACATGTTGTTGCATGGGCTCCTCTCGGCTTGCATGTTGAATACAGATGAGCTTATTTATGTAAATTTGCCTCGCCTCAGCGCTGGAGGATGACGCTACGGTTTGAGTAATCCCCGGCAACGCAAGTGATTGATGTCGAAGCCGTTGACATTCCGCTTTGTTGACTATCACGAAACGGACTTATGGCTAATCAAACTTCTGTGACTGTGGTCTAGTCGTGTGATTTCTGTTGCAAGCGGAGATTAGGGAACATTAAAAGAGGAATGTAAAGAGGGTGAAAGGAATGTCTAAACTTAAATGATTTAAAGTGATTTATTATACTTTCTTTTTCAAAAAAATATCTCTGTAAAAGAACTCCCTCTCTCGGATGTACAATAGATTTCACGCTACTTTACAAAGAGATCTCTATTTGAAAGTTACTGTTTCGCGTAATCTGGAATACCGAAGTACTTTAGCTAGAAAAAAGTTCACACAGACTGAAGTCAGTAGGTGTTTTAAAACCCAACTAAGGATAAAAAGCTGACGACTTTATTAACGTTCGTCGTGAACATTTCACAGTGCTTATTCTAGAGTTTTAATTAGACCTAAGATGTCAAGTAACGTTTGTTCGGTAAATAATAAAGTTTTAATCCCCCATCACACAGGGAGGATGAAACGAGCATTCCAATTAGTACAGGATTCTCATTAAGATCCAGATTCTTGGCGCAGACTTTGATATCGGTGCTACGTGATCAAGATTTTGTTCAATTCATTCATACTTCAATTATTTCAGGAAATGTTGATCCAGCAATTTATTTGATAGGATAGCTTTCAAAAATATAGAAGAAAATATGTTGGTCTCGTGATTTGTGAAATTCTCGGCCGTATTTTGGGCAACCGATAAGATTAAACTTTTTCCTAGCGGTGACGCCGGATAACCTGCACTTTAAAAGATTGAGTTTCAAAGTTGATCTCATTTTACTGAGGTTCCAAAACTTTTGGTGTGTGCTAAAATTTTAGGTGGTGAGAAAATAGACAAATTTTGCGTTGTCCAGATGGGAAGGTGGGAACGAGTTCATGAATAACGCAGGAGCGTCGCCGCCTTCGCCGTGTTCGGTCGCAATAACGGAAATTCTTTTTACAGCTCTCGTGATTTGTGGGTTGTATGAGATGCAATGGATTGCTAAATGTTTTTGAAATGGAAATATCTATTTTCAGAGTGGAATAAACGCGTGGGAAGTTACGGTTCGATCAATATCAACTCGAAAGGTACGGCGGCCTCAATTCATAAGGTATTGCTTTGTTGTGAATAGATTTTGTTAAATCAAACTATATACTGACAGGCTTCGTAAAACGTCCTAGAAACTCAAGCCCTTAAATATTTACGCTAAGATGCTATAAGTTTAAGCGAAGCAGACGACACATTTTCATTGCATCGCGAGGCGCACGGCAGGTGCGCTCACCGTGAAAGAACACTTCTCCCCGCTCGTATTTTTATAAGCAAAGCGTATCGTGCATTTCCACGTTTAGCGCAGAATCACTGCTTTCATATTACAGTTCCACTATAACGCTTAACATATCGGGTTGTCTTTCCAAGTCATAGCAACCTACCTAAACTAATAACATATAGCCGAGCTCAAAGCGGAGGGAAGTGTGCGCTACTTACTTGAATATTACATTTTCCAACGTTAGATTACATTTTCATTTTAAATACGCATTAAGAAATCTTGGAAGGGATAACGATATGGGGCTCGAAACGGTACTGTAGGGCGTAGTACAGTAATAAGTAATAAAGCTTGGTATAATTAAGGCTTACTTTGAGGCCTGATACTGTTTCGAAAAGGGAGAAACCTACATTTCAACGGTCTATGGATTGTATTAGTATGAAGCCACGTATCGGTAATTGAACTATTCCTAATCGTCTCACGTATTCGGCAGTGGAACAGTAAACAACTATATTTTCCCTGACAAGGAAACTTTGTGGACTCAGTGTTCGGAGATTGGTGCTAGCGAGAAAAAGAATCAGTATAAAGAGAATCAGCTAGGTCAATCTCGCAAAAAATCTTTTTAATTCCTTAATTAGTTTTAATTTAATTAATTTCTGCAGACAAGAGATTCCCTCCCGCTCCGGGTCATTCTTGCTGGAAAGGATTGACATCTCTATTCAGTAAGGCAATTGCAATGCTGCAAATATTATGAACAAAACGTGTTCATAATATTTGCGCATGAAATGGTCATGGGTGGTTATTTAATTATATAGGTACTAATTATTTTATTGAATACATTTGCTGTATTTGATGTGATTTGTTTTATGAAAATTATTGTATAAATTAGACAACTTATGCTAGTCTTAAATGTAGTTTAATTTTGAACATTGATTTTACTCTCGAACAGATTATTTAAATTGATAATATCAATTATATATTATATATAAATTATATATTTAAATATATTAAATATATTAAAATATGTATTATATATTTAATTTCATTTTAATATTTGAATGTTAAAAGGTGTTTATTCGCAAGTCAATTGACTAATTTTAAGTCTGGAGCATTGTCAAACAACTGCAAAACTATCATCTAATCTCTGACGTGCTAACACGTACATGGATGTATCATCGAAGCCAAAGACTAAAAAGTGTTCTAGATATCGTAAAATAACTACATCCCAGTGCGGAGAACAATTAAAAGCAAATGCTCACAAACATCAGTGTTTCATTGTGAGCCTTCATAAAGGAACGCAAAGGGAGTTTTCACGCGCCGTGTTTTCACTATTTTCTCATTTAAAATTTTATTTGCTTTGCGATCCTGTAGATTACAGTTGTACTTGTTTACCATACACACTTACTTAGCATTTTAGCAAACACTGAGTTTATTACTGTTTGTTTAGTGACGTAATATGTCAGAGGGATAGGAAAAAAAGGACCATCGTCGTGATCATCTTCATCACTACATATCACTACATAGTATAAAACAAAGTCGCTTTTTCTGTCCCTATGTCCCTTTGAATGCTTAAATCTTTAAAACTACGCAACGGATTTGATGCGGTTTTTTTTATAGATAAAGTGATTCAAGAAAAAGGTTTATATACTTATAATAAAACCGTGCAAAGCCGGGGCGGGTCGCTAGTGACTACTAAACATCAATATGGTTTTGTCGGGAAATCACTCATACCTGCCGAGCATGCGGTGTATTAGCGCATGCAGTAACAAAGCTGTGCTTAAACAATATAATGGAATAAACAGTTTAAAAAGCGGATATGTTCACAGACGTGTGTAGCAACCAAGTTTATCATTTTCAGTTCAATGTTTTGAAACACAGTCAAAACAGCCAAATATTCGACTCTATTTCTAAGATCATTGTAGCATAGAGGAATATGAATGTTCAATACATTCAAAGCTCATCCGGCCATACGTTATTCGGTTCCCAATTGTCCATTAGGCAAAATCACGGTATCCTAATACCTGCCCTGTAACTTCGCTAATTCGTATGGGCACGAGAAAGGGGAATTAACCCACTGTTCTTAATTATATTCTCGCATGCTTTGCTTTCGTTCCGAAGGGTCTCTTTATACACATTTCACCCATTACCCATCTCACTTCAGCTCCCGCATTGTTTAAGGTTTCCATTTTATTAAAATTCCCCTAAAATTTTCAAACACGTTCAATTAATTTTTGCTGCCGCGTTGGTGTTATATTTGTTTTTAGGCGTTTGTGTAAACTGGGAAACAACGAAATACATTGTGAAATTAAAAAAAAACATCATTACTTATACGCAAAGCAAACAGTAGTCTAAATTTATAAAAACTAGCATCTGCCCTCGGCTTTGCACGCTTTTTTTCTATGGTAACGTTTCAAAGCTATTATTATCCCATGGGAACTGATTTATGGTATTCAAAGTATGTATATAGCCTACGTGTTATGCCAGGGCTATAACTACGTATATTCAAAATTTCAGCCCAATCCGTTCAGTAGTTTTTGTGCGAAAAAGGAACAAACCTCCATGCATTCATAGATCCTAACATCCATATAAATCACGTTTAAAATATTGGAAAGGATAATAAAATAATCATCATCATCATCACCAGCCTATAATAGTCCACTGCTGGACATAGGCCTCTCCTAATAAAATAATATTCGAGGAAATTTAAAAGGACTCTTAAATAATTACCGTTCTTTTCCGTCATTTCACTACTGGGCAAAGCTGCCCTATTCTCTCCACACATCACGATCTTATGCCACGGTTATTAATTATTACAAAATCCTTTTTTTCAATAAGTTACCTCCAATTTATCTTTAAGCTAACCTCAAAAAATACGCTTTAGGTACTTCTTTAAAAGGTTTCATAAAATCTCAAAACAAACCAGGAATTTACAATTCCGAGTTCGTTTGACAGGGGCCAATTCCAAAAGTAAAGCTGTCACTCAAACGACTATGTAACACATTTCGAGGTGCTTTATAAGACCTTTACCATTTTAAGGTCTTATGAAGCACCCCGAAATGTATGTCTCTTCGTAATTTCACTCATACGACACCTTGAGCTTGTTCAAAAGTTGCCGTTATATCGTGCTCACGTGAATATTCCCAGGTACCTATTCACCCTGATTTGTAGCTTTAGGAAACGAGCTGGGATCACAATGCTATACCTAGTAACGAGCTAAGAATTGCAGCTTTTAAAGCGTGATTTTTGGTTGTAGCTTATTTTGTGCTTCACAAATAATAGGTATTCAAGTTGGAAGTTAGTCTTCTTGAGGAATACATTCCGAGTCATTGTAATTGAATTATGGCATTGTGAATCCTTAAGTGCCTGCTGGGATTATAAAAAGATATCTTTTTTATGTCTACTTAGGAAGTTACTTTCAAACAATTCCCACTGAGGTAGATCACAAAAGTACCTAAACTAGTTCGTAGTTATTCTGAATGCGAATTTCTATTTTCATAAACAATTTTTGGCAGCTCTAAAATACTCCCAAAAATGTTATGCCTAAACAAGTGAATATTGTTTGCTTTATTCAGTTCAGCATTTCGGTAGCAGTAAGGCGTTGTTTTGCGCAGCAAGCGTGTCGTTTAGACCTAAATTTATTTGCTCTAATAAATAACAGCAGGGCTCGCTCAACCTTGTTAAATATACAACGTTCGCACCAAATTTTTCATTCAAGTACACATCTCAGACCCTCGAGATATCTCAAACAATAGGAGGGAGATGCTGTAGAGATGCCTATCCGTATCTGATAGGTCTCAGTAGGAATAATACATTTTATATCGACTGATTAAAAATTAAAGTAATGCTCCTAGATAGTTACGCCTACAATTGATTTAGTAATTTTACCCTTGAGTTATTTTCCTACGTGCCGACGGTTATTAAGTATCTACCCACGAAAATCACATCCAAGTCATACTTAAATTATAAATGAAAATTTATTGTATGAACAGTTTGATGGAGGTATATTTGTTTCTTAGCTACGCCACTACTAAAACGATCGTAATGAAGGGTCGTGTCGATGTAAGTCTAGACTGGAATAACAAAATCGCTTTTATCTCATTAATCAGTTCCCATAAAATAGACTTAACCTTCTTTATGTCCATCAGTAAATCAGTAAATCAATATCTTTATTTCTTTAGGCTTACAAAATAAGCACTTAGACAAGTCAAATTTAAACTATAGGTACATAATTATCAAAATAATAAAAGAAATAAAGTGATAATTGACTTCCCCTTCGCTTCAATTTTTGTCCACTATTCCATGGGAAAGTTTCCGTTTCCATAATAGCAAAGCACGCAAACTAGTTTTAAATAAAAACAGAAACATTTATCTTCAGTGATACCCTTAATTATACGGAAAATCGATGGCTTCTTTTCGTTTTACTCAAGGCAATTTGCCGACTGAAGAAAAAGTTTCTTCGTACGGAACCGCCTGACATCCCTAAACTCCTAAGTCCTAACAATGTAGCCACGGTGCAGCTATTTAATTGAAACCGCAACCATGTATCAAGCCGTCGTAAGATCTCGCATCTCACTGTGCTCTTACCGAAATGGCGACGAAGACAAATATGCCTTTCGCGTATGAATGAACGTAATTAGGCAGAAACGCAAATATAATTATGATTATCCTTATTAGAGATTTTAATTTAAATGAATACTCACATCATCGTCATCATCAAACTATTTAGCTACTGAACATAGGCCGCCCCCAATGAGCTTCATAGCGCCCTGTCTTCAGCTTGCCGTATCCAGCATCTGCAAGCAGTCTTTCGCGAATCGTCATTCCATCTGACAGGAGGCCGTCCTAAACTACGTTTGCCGAGTCGTAGTCTCCAGTCAAGAGCAAAGTATACCCCTTCGGTGGTCGGTTTTTCGCGAGATATGACCGAAAAACTGCCACTTCAAATTTCTATAATTCTTTGAGCTTAGTTGATAACTTTAATTCTTTGTCGGATGTATTGGTTACGAATCATATCATTCAGAGAAACTCTCTTTAAGCTCTCTCTATATTAACCTCTCTTTAAAATAATATACAGGGTGTTAGTGTGAACACCGTTGTCCTTGAAACCAGAGGTTCAGCATCATGAGTAGAATCCAAAACGGATGAAAAAAATGATTCTATTTTTTACTCATTTTTTAAAGAAAATTTTTATAAACACTAAACGTTTGCTCACAAACACGTGACACGAGTACTTCGACCAGGCGACACGTGGCATGTGCACCTCAGTGTCGGATCACCTTCTGTGCGAATATCCCGTCTTTTGAAGGGCACAAGTAATGAAGTTACGATCCAAGTAAGACGCGGGTATAAGTACTTACGTAGGTAGGTACTTAAAATATGTATAGTGACTATGGCATCGTGTACGATAGCGAAGACATGAAATATCAAAATCTTGTAAAACTATAATAGGTGTTAAGCTTTTCTCATCGGTTTTGGATTCTACTCATGATGCTGAACCTCTGGTTTCAAGGACAACGGTGTTCACACTAACACACTGTATTAATTTATTTTTTGATCTGCCTGTTGGGGATATATGATGCTGTGTGGACTGTCCAGAATTTTATTTATCTAAAATAAATCCTTTAAATCCTCTATGAACTAAAAACAAAAAAGTGTCTTTACGTATGTAAATTCAAATTAAGTTCAAACTTCAAAAAACTTCATACTAAGTTCGTAAAAAACTTCATACTAAGTTCGTTTCAATAAAAACAAACAAATCATTATTCTAAGGACAGAAAAAATGGTTTCCAAGGTTTTATCCTCCAAACCAATATAAGTAACTTCACTTATGAAATCCAATGGGGAATTCAAAAGAAATTATATACAATGACATCCAAAGAAAATCCAACCTATTTCAGCGAAAGCCTTTTCTTTAATGTTCTTTTGTGTTTGGTAGTTATGGGATGTTTCCTGTACCTACTTCTACATTAACCTAACCAAATAATAGACTCTTTAAAATGAATGGAACTGGGGTCGGAAGCTTTTCAGGAAAATGTACCTAATGACTTACTTAGGACATAATGATGTTATATTTATTGAAATTATATCTCGAAATAAATAATATAAGATTATAAATAATGCTGGACAATCATCTACCCCCAAGCTAAGCAGAACTTGTGTTATGGGTACTAAAGAACTGATATAAAATACATATTTTCTTAATTCAATACGTTAAAAAGATACTTATATATTTATTTTACATAGAAAGCACCCAGAACCTCGAAACAACTATTTGCAGATCGTACAAACATTTGTCACAAGGCGGGAATCGAACCCGCAACCTCCTGCGTGGTGGACCTTCGTCCACCGCGCCACATCAGTGGCCAAATGTTCCAAATATTTTGTAATTTTTTACTAGAGTTGGAACCTATTAAACAACACTCATTTTTATAAATTACTTATTTATTTTCCAATACAATATACTACTACTCTTGTTATGGTTTTAGAAATAACATTTAAAATCATTTATCTACTCTTACCCATTCTGAATTAGGTCATTTAAAATTTACCTTATGTAAAGATAATACTGCTAGAAATCGAGACCATAATTTTCTCTCTGTTGATAAGTGAAGAAGAGATGTTGCTAACCAATAAGCTACCAAAGATGCATTTGCTGCCAATCAAAATTAAAGTAGTAAAGTTAAGTACCTAAAACGAATATAGCAACTAGTGCAAATTATATAGCACATTTTCCATCAGCACATTTGAAATGGCCATATATTGAGGAATAAGCTGTAACATGGCTAGCGAGGTTATCCGGCGATATATCTCGCTATATCCTCTAAACGTGGACGCACTAGCTCATTCTACGTAAAGCTGTATGCACATGCTGCCTTAATGGTTAAGCACCTACTTCGTTAGACACTCACAGCGATTTCTTCGTATTATTTTTAAGTTTGAAACTTAATGCGAACGCGGCATAGTGGCAATTCTTAGCACTTTTGTACACAGCATTTCATTTCTAAAAGAGACGTCATTCTATTGAGACGTCGCTAGAAACATGATTTTAAAGATAGATGCCTTGCGCTACGAAAATAAACTATAAAACAATATTTAGAACTCAGATTTAAGATAGTTAAAACGAGCATGGGCGTTGGCGTGGATTTCGGCGTGCATTAGCTCCGATACATCCGTAGAAATACAAACGCACGCTTGATTTAAAACTCGAGTTTGAGTAAGTAGGGATGTATCGGAGATAATGGTTCTTAAAGAGCTCGTTACTAAAGCGCCCGCTTTAAAACGCCTAATGTACCTTATTTCCGCTAGCTTAGCCATATTTAGTCATAATATTTGAATAGCATTTGTTTATATTGTCCTAGGCAAATAGTTTGCATCGTGGTAATACCAGCAAACGGCATGGTTCATACAAGCCTCTGGCCATCCAATAGGCGCCTAATAAAGCCGACGGTTCTGAATCGGCACAAATACATAGCAATCGAATTGTTAAGCCCCTTTGAAGCTAGATTACCCACTGTTTAAACGGAACATCTCCCTTTATGAGCTGGGGCCATTACGGCTTATAGTACCGAGGAATCAGTTATCTCGGCTATCCGGAATAAATTCAACTACTTTACTTTAATAAGATTATTTTAAATAACACTGAATTTTCAGTGAATGCATTTTATAGTCAAGTTACCTAGCTTTAATTCGTAGTTTTAAATATTTTAATAAAATGGTTCTTTTACTGTAGATCGTTTAACAAATTATCAAATGACCATACTTACCTACTAAAAGTGGGGGTAAATTAATTTCATTATGACGTCATCCGCCTGGATGGCATTTATTTGATGGTTATTGATTGTTTTATTAATATGTTATAATTTTAATCCACAAAATCCATACCTACCGAATTATTAACCGAGAATGTTATGGCTCATCGAGAGATCTATAAGATCAAGGATTTCCTCAAAAATTGTGACATATTTAATTATTCTAATAATCAATTAATCACATATTATTTGTATGAATTTATTTAATTTGTTTTGTGTTGTATAGTTACACAAACAATTTATAATTAGAATTATAATTCATTTACTTGTAAATATTACTTTACTTACTAAAACTAATTTCTTTTGATAACAAAAGGACTATCTTAATGCTATTTCTACGCAAGTTCATCATGAACGTTAACCAGCTTGTGTATTTATTTCAAAAGACCTTCCTCAAAGTCAGATTACTCTCGTCACCGATCGATTTTCAATCATCAATCGCCTATCAACTCATCTTATCTCTCTTATAGCTCTCACGGATACTCGAGTCAGGCCGCTCTAGCGTCTCCCATTTATTACAGTAAATTATCAATTTACCGACAACACGGCACCTGCCTAAATCGTCGCGTGATGCTCCAACATTAATCAATAACTGCCTATACTAAGCGATACAATCTTCCTGAGCACCTACTAGACATGTTTGCTTTAAAATATTATGCTGCATATAACAAGTGTACGTTGTAAGCGAGCGAGGGTGGTATTTTGATCAAAGAATAATTTCAGTCTTGGTTTAAAAAGCAATAATAATAAGGACAAGGATGCACACGGTGAAGTTTGCAGCTTGATATTGAATTTTATTTATTCTTTATGGTGCTCATTAGGAAAGGCCTATGTCCTGTCCAGCAGTGGACTTACATAGTTTGATGATGACTTTACTTTAAAAATTTTTATTTTTTTTTAGTTTATCTAATATCTAGCTTGACTTTTTGAAGATAATGCTATAAAGTCGATAAATCACCCACATCCACTCTCCTTGTCAACCTGTTTCTACAAGCCTTAACTCACTCTGTGCCTATGGAGATTTCCCTTTGATTTACAGCTGAGAGCATGTCGTAAACTACTGGCTCAGTGCGTCCTCGCCCTAAGAAACTATGTCGCCAGTAAATCAATCTCGCAAAAAGGAGGTCAGAATTTTAATTCTTCCTTTTTTGAAGTCGCGTATAAATGCCACCGGTCCTCTCTGAGTTCCCTCGCTTCCTTGTTCTTTACTTGACAAATGAAACTAAAGCCGACACTCGGAGGCAAAAGGGCGCTTGTAATCCACTTCTCAAACATAAGCTTAGCTTGGTTGAGATATGTATTCTATACCACGAAAAAGTTTTATTCTTCTCCGTATTAAAGAAGGTCATTGGACTTGGCTATTGATTTTTCCGTCAGAATTTTACTGTCAACTTGCAAATTGAGTATTTTATTACGACAAAGGCGAACCTAAAATCGGAGATCGAAAATGTTTGAGACTTTATCGGAAGCAGCACATGGTCAATTTGGTTTGTGCATGCTATATTCAACGCGGCGCCCCCGTTTCAAAGCCTTGATGGGCTGTGCCTAAAATAACCAAATGTTGTTTTGCAAATAGACTTTGGCCCCAATATTTGTTACGAAGCGGCACTTAATCTTAGTAAGAAGGTTTCTATTTATAAACTGACTTCGACGAAAAGAAGGAGGTTTAGATTGTTTTGTTTTTAGTTATTGTGGCACTTTTATAGAACAGATTTTAATAATTATTTTTCATTTGAAAGCCGTTATTACGATTGTAGTATAAATAGTAGTCTAGTCTAGTAGCAAGTCGTATACATTTGATCTAGTTTTGTCATGTAGTTTTTGAGTTATCCTTTACAATGTGTTGAAATTAAAGTCAATTTAACGTTTTTTGTATGCAATATCAAATTATTTGTATAACCAGTAGGATACAAAAGAAAAATGGCTATCGCTAGAAGTGAATTATGTATGTGAATGTTAAACAAATTGATTTACAAATGCACGGCAGTTAGTGGACCCGAGTGGGTCAGCTTAACGAAGAAAACCTCGCGCTATTACTATTTGACACGCACGTCAAATCGACAGAAGAAAAGCAGTGCTATTAATAGGGCATAGTAACAAGTGTGAGAAGCCGGCTAATCTCAACTTTTACCAAAATGAGTTTAAACATTTATGGTATTACAGTACACAAAAACATAAAAAAACGGCCTATCACAAAACCTCTCATGAACCCTGATACTTAGTTGACATTTTCACAGATGATGTATTTCTGTTGCATAACAGCTATAGCAACAAAACTAAAACACATTTTTTATTTCCTATACAAAAGTCATCATTGTTTTGAGTCTGACTCCTACTTGGCCCTTTTTTATTTTATTGCCTATCAACATTTCACTCTTGAAATATTAATACTTGCGTGAAATGAGATCATTATTCTGATTGCATCCTACTTTGTGCTTCCGGTAATAAACTTTTTTTTATACAATTATACAATAGTCGTTGTCTTCATACATGCACCAAAGGCACATGGTCACATGAGTTGTTTTGTACCTACGTGGAGGTAAGACACAGTCATATTATAATGTCAGCAAGCGGGACAAGCCGCCGCTCCGACTGAATAATTCATGAGACATATGGACCTAAAGCAGACTGGATTTTAGACGAGAATTTTAAAATATCTGTACGGAGCTTTAAAATTGAAAATTGTTTTATAAAGTGCAATATAATCGAAGGCTATGGATCGTCGCATCGCATTCCCTATTTACGTATGGTAAATTCAGACGCAGAGATTTTGAACGGAAGTATTTACAATTTTTATGATCACTTTACTTCATACATGTACAATTTTCTATAAATTTGTTATGGATTACAACGTTACCTAAATGATTTAATTATTTTTCGTAAAATGAGAATAATTATTTTTCGTAAAATGAGAATGAGAAATGTAAAATGAGAAAATGAAATCATCTGTTTTTCGTGCTTATTTGAATAATGTAAGAATCAGGAACGTTTATGATAAGAATATTAAAGTGTCTTTACAGTTTAGTGAGAGAATTTTTTTACGAATGCGGAAAACTCCACAAATTCATAGGTATGTGCCAATGCAAGTTTAGTATTCAAGTTAAAATTTGAAACCTCTTATCTATTGCAACAAGACTAACGGTTTGGCCGGTCTCCAATATCGGAGGAAGCTAACTGAACGATCAATTTTGACATATCTAATATCCTGTATTTTGTGGACCCTTTGTATGAAATACTGTTTATTAGATCTGAGTTCTATTTGATTTAAAAGTACTTTACTATTTCTGTCTTCAACTAAAAGTATAGTTCTTGTTTGCAATGTAAGCTCAGAAAGAATGCGATAAATTCTTTCTCAGAAACTTTTAAGTGTGTTTTGAATTTGGCATCATACGTGGTCAACACAGCATTTCAGTAATGACCTTTCCAAACTCTCTACTTATAACTTCAACGGAAACTGTTGGTAGTACCTATTAAGAATCCCAAATGGCAATGTACTTACCTCGAACTAAATGCGATAAGCATCCAAACTTTAGAAATCACAAGTCCCAGTCGCAACCAGTTCGTACTTTACTTAAATAACAACGTACTTAAAACAGAAGTTTGAGGTTAACACACTACAGAGTCCACAGGCACAGTGGTACACTTCCAATGCTTAGATTTAAAATGCACATAATTTGTTTTTTAATCAATATACATTAAAATTTGATTGATGATCATGTCTAATGGGAATAAATCCTATCAGGATATACAATTCCAATAAAAATCTTATAACACCCGCTACGCCGTAGCTCTTTTCTAGTACTTACCTTACCTTGCTACGTCGTAGCTTATTTTGCTACCTCGTAGCTTACCTTGCTACGTCGTAGCTCTTTGCTCCGCTTCATTGCAATGGTATCGTAAAACGTGAGCTAGTTTGTAGCAAGAAGCTACGACGTAGCAAAGAGCTGTAACTGCTTAACAAAGGCTTAGATTCAAAATCAGGTAGGTATAATATTCAGTTTTATGTTATCTAGTTTTTACCCATAATCATCATCCATATCTATGATCAAGAATCCATAAGTCAAGGGACAAGTCAGGTCAAGTTTCCTACTATTGAGTGTTATAGATTTAAGTCCTGTGTTTATTATTTATTCAATAATTATATAAAAACATTAAAAATAACTCTTTTAATGTTTTCATTTCAGGACCAATAAAATTTCAATATGAATTTATACAGATAGGGAACCATTTATGAATATTTGTCACGTTAAAACAGCGCATGATTATCATCAGGCATTCAATTTACGGTAGTCATGTAAGCGCCTATTATGCGTTTAATATTAAATTAAGGTGAGGCTTTGCTACTAAAATAACTGAAAGCACGCAACGTGATAATTATGTCGAAATGCTCTACATTAATATTTTACTTTAATTTGTATAATTAATGCGAAACAGCCATATTTACTTTGTTTGTCAGTTTACGTTTTTGATAAAGTGTTTTAATATTTAGATGCCATTTTTGTCCTTTATTTTTAAAGGTAGTTATGTTTCTAACAATATCTATGTCTAAAAGTTGGGGTTTTTAACATAATATTTCTCAGGTTATGCTAAATACTGATAAAAATGTAAAAAACAACGCTTTGGAAATATAAAAATGGAGAAAATTGCAACATTGCATTGCAATCTAGACTCTAAATTTATAATACCAAATACATTTGATTTGGCTGAGCGAGCGCAAACTACTTAGCAATACTTGATTTACACTCATCACACCGCCTCACACTCGAGTCATCTCGAAACTTGCCAAGATGAGATTAAAACCGACGATCTAACTCGTTAATTGAAGTACCTGTAATTAGCGAAAGCACTTGAAAATTGGGTACATATTCTGAAGTGGCGACGAACCTAATGGAAGTAATGTGGGTATAAATGGGAAAAGTTGGCTCATTTAGGAGCCCGTCGCGTCGCGATCTCGGCGGCCACTAGACGGACGAAGCCTCCACTTTACAATCACCTCTTTTTGCAAAATTACACCTCGGACGTGACTCGACTAGAAACGGATCGATTCGCTGCGCTCTGATTCTGAAATTTACTTTTAATTTTATTGCACTGTAAGATTAACTTGTAGCTTGTAGCCGTAAAGAAGGTCCAACTTTGTTGTGTTACTTTGTTGTTGGATAGTAAACAGTTTATTAGAAGGGGATGAAATTAATCACAAAAAGCAGAATACCCTGCAGTTGAATCGTATAAAGTAGTAGTGGTTTTAAAAAACTATAATTTAGAAAGCTGTAAACTGACTTAAAATTCTTTAGAAATTTAGAAAATCATCAATTCGAATTCAATTTAATACACATTGTTATTATGGTTATCTTCAAAACAACAAATCAGATCATGATCAATTTATATAGGACACGAGCAGCACTAGATTTCAAATTAAAATATATCAAAATCGGTTCAGCTTGAAAAAGTTCTGAAGATACAAACACATAAAAATCAGTACAATTGAGAACCTCCTACCTTTTAATGTTGGTTGAAAGAAAATAAAATGTCACGTTCGAAAAGATAATCAATTCATACCAAAAACAATAACAACAGTATTTCCAACTGTAAATAAAAAAAAATCTATTCTTTTCTTGATATTTTTTTTTGTTAATTAAACTTTTACTAACATTATAAATGCGAAAGTTTGAATGTTTGTTACTCTTAAAAACTACTGAATAGTTCGGGCTTATTAATTTTGAAAAATCTAAGTCCTAAAATTAAACATTACTTTTCATCCCAAAAATCTGTTCCCATGGGATGGAAATAGCCTTGAAACGTCTTCATAGAAACAACGCATGCGAAGCCGCGCGCAGAAATTCTACTCGTATTTACAAAGTACCAACACGTAAAGCAGAGCTGTATACAAGCCATTGTAAATCAGTACATAGTCACTAAATAGTATAAAACAAAGTCGCTTTTTCTGTCCCTATGTCCCTACATCCTTATGTCCCTTTGAATGCTTAAATCTTTAAAAGTACGGACCAGATTTTGATGCGGTTTTTTTTAATAAATAGAGTGATTCAGGAGGCAGGTATATATACCTTTTTGATTTTGATGCGTTTTTTGACCGCATCAAAATTTGGTCCGTAGTTTTAAAGATTGTATCTGGTCCGTAGTTTTGAAGATGTATAATAAAACCGTATGAAGCCGGGAAGGGTCTCTAGTAGTAAATAAAGTATGTACCAGTAGGTAAAGCCGAACTATACCTACCGGTACCCTTTATACACAATCAGACCACAAAGCTCATGTCAAATTCATCAATAATTCATGAATAAATAGATATCAAGCGATTTTTAGCAAACTATAATTATAAATATTTGTTGACATAAACGTTTTTCCGATGCATTAAATCCAGTTATTGCGCATTCATAGAAACAATCTAATTTTATTTATTTCAATTATGTAGTTGTCATTTTGTGTCTTTATTAACAACGAAAATTACAATCAAGGAACATAAAATGTTAAAACTGTTCATACAATTGAAAACATTGAGCTTGCTACAGACGGTTGCAAAGAGTCTAAAGGTAGCTCAATTAAAACCTTATTTCCAGGTTTCAATTTAACTTTCCATCACTGCTGGAGATATCTTTAGTTTGATCGTTAACGGTTCTGGGATGTCGTGTGAGTAAACTTGCTATGACATCTCTATACAGGGTGAATTTGTTGACGGGAAGACAGACACAGACAAATAAGGCTGCGTTACCATGATTCCGTTTCCAGAAATGAGCGACGATGTGTTTGTTTAAAACCAATAGAAGCTACCAAGAACTGAGCTGAGGCTAAGGAGAATAAGCCATTCGAAATGTAGATATAAGAACCCATATTTTATTCATTTTCAAACACGAACGGTGGGCGAAGGTCCGCCTGCGACGCAGGAGGTTGCGGGTTCGATTCCCGCCTCGGAACAAATTTGTGTACGATCTGCAGAAATTTGTTCCGTTGGTCTAGGTGTTTAATATGTATAATAAAAAAATATCTATCTTTGTATATAATGTATTAAATATATCAGTTATCTAGTACCCATAACACAAGCTTTGAGTAGCTTACTTTGGGGCTAGATGGTGCTGTGTGGATTGTCCAGCATATATATATTTTTTTAATTCACAAAACTGACAAACTTACCGTTATATTACTAACATCCTCACTAGCTGAACCAGAATCCCTCGTGGCTCCATATTATATACATCATAGAAGATTATTCTTAGGAAGAGCGAGGAGTCAATGTCTCGCTACAGCTGGGTTTTATAAGTAGTCTGATCTTGCTTGGTTTCTTAATAATACCATCACATTTGATAAGTTATAGACACCTTTTTGAACCTACTTTAGTTATTAATATTACCAAGACTTTTTTTCTCGGAACATTCTGGTGATTTGTGAAGCTCACGGGCCTAAATCAAGTGATTATCACACCTCATAGTGTTGTTATTTGGTCGTCCTGCAAGAGTTTTCGAACAGATATTCAGTATTGCAGCTTTATGCATCTTTATAAAAATGTTTTGTTGAAATCCTATAATATACAGGAATATTTTTCTGTTTCTCATATCTATAATTTCCGGCCATAATAGTGGCCCCAGGCGTGCGTGAGGCGATAATTATTATTATCACTATCCAAATGAAAAACCCGCAACAGTAAATCAACAAGATATTTGTCGTAAAGATTCCGTTACTTTGAAGTTTATAGCATAGGGTTTCCGAGGTTCTAGAGCACGTGACGCTACAAATAAAAGCCTACTTAATTCAGATCCAACTGGTAAATTTATGCTGCGCAGTATCTCTTTAATTCCACAACCGTGACGCCGCGTACGTAACTCCCATTGCTAAAAACGAACGCTGTACCAACAATCGATGGGTCTGTTGTATTAAGTTGTTAAACGATTCGATTGAAGTAGGCACTCCATTACTTTATCCATTAAGTAAGGAGGTTCTGAGAATACAATCAATCTCAAAGTAAGTATCTTCTTTATGTTTTAAGTTATTAGGTTTGTTCAATAGTGGTGTTATTAAGGAGGCCTTCTTAGCATACAAACTGCTGAGTGTATTTCTTTTAAACCAAGACCAGAATTTGTTATTTAACAGAATTATTTATAAAATACTAGCGACCCGCCCCGGCTTCGCACGGTTTTATTATACGTAAAAGCCTTACTCTTGAATCACTCTCACTCCGTTGCAGAAACGAACTTTAATTTTTAATGACAACTTTAAACGCTAATCTTTCCTTAAACGGTTGCACAAAAGAAAATTTTTACAATTTCTAATGTTTCATTACGTTTTAACTAATGAAACGTCAAACCAGCCATTTACACAGATTTTGCGTTGCACGTAACGACATTAGAGTCCATTAGCACCTAATCAGCCATTAGTTTTGACAGTTCATGTTTTAAATTTTAATTGGCCGAAAATCATCCATTAGTTGTCCATTAAAGCATTATTTTATTATTTTCATCAGTGATTGATTGTGCATTTATGTGATCAAAGATGTCTTTATCAAGTCTTTCATCATTGTCTGAACTTTACCTATAAACGCGGAAATTTGTATGGATGTTTTTTACTCTTTTACTGAACAAATCGGTCTGAAATTTTGAAAAGACGTGTTTCTAGCTCTGGAATAACACATAGGTTTCTTTTCATCCCATAAATCAGTTCCCATGGGATCAAAATAATCTTGACTCCTTTCCAGAGAAACAACGCGCGAAGCCGCGTTCATATACTAGTAGACATTTTTGATTTCATAATTTGACAGGGACTGTTGATAATGACAACTTGTACAAGCGTGCGTTTCGTTTATGCAAAATTATTGGTAGCTTCTTTTAATGTCGTCTTTAGATAATGGACCATTAGCAAACCCTAATGTTACTCCCAAAACTTTTGTGCAACACCATTAAAATAAAGATTTCATTAGCACTAATGCCCATTTAAGTAATGACGTGCTAATGAATAGTTTTGTGCAACCGGGTGTCTATCTATTAAAAAAAACCGCATCAAAATCCGTTGCGTAGTTTTAAAGATTTAAGCGTTCAAAGGGACATAATGACATAGGGACAGAGAAAGCGACTTTATTTTATACTATGTAGTGATATATAAGGAAGAGTAAACAATTCACGACAATTCACACAGCATCGTCTATCTCCAAGGTAAGCAGAGTTAGCGTTATTGGTACTAGATGATCAAAACATAAATTGACCTACCTGTAGATTGTTTGAAATTAGCTTCACTATTTCAATTGATAATGTAATTTTCTTCTATTTTAAATTTTAAATAATAGTGTTAATTTATTCCTGTTCCTATCAATTATAAACATTAACACTTAAACATAAACATTTCTTTATAAACAAACTACCTATACACAAAATATAAAACAAAAGACAAGAAGGTTAACTCTATATTCTACCAATTCGTAGTCGGTTTAATATGAAACAAGACCTAGTTTAATAAAATACAACGGCTTACGATCGTGCCACTTAGAATCTGTGCCATGGCTATACTTAGTTATGCTTTATTAAGTGAAATAGGTTAGTTTATTCCAGCAGGTACGACCGCTGTAGGGTTATCCAGACAAACTTGCTTAAAGGTTTTTGATATCCTATACTTATAGGTACTATAATATTAGTAACGGTAAGGATAGGCATAACACTTAAGAAGTTCTTAAAGTAGGTATCCAAAATAACAAGACAAAAATAACTTGATGTTATGTTATAATTTTTTTGGAATTACTTCTATTCGTTTATAAGAATCCCAGAATTTTGATCCAATGATACTCATACATATTGAAAACTAAACTGTATTTCTACTAGGCAAATGAGATTTAAATGGAAAAATATTAGTAATTGATTTCAGTCAATTAGTAGTAGTGAAATATATTTGAAATAGTAAGACCAAGTTATCAATTAAAAAAGGATTACCGAAAATGTGATTAAATAAAAATCCAAATAAATTTTTTGATTCAAGTCTGTATTATTCAAAGACTATCGCTACCAAAACAGAACCGCTCTGAATTTTTAAATAGCACTTATTTCAGGAATCGGCCCATGGATCTATACTTCGAAAAGAATCTAGGTGCCCCACTTAGTAGTTCAGAAGGGTAACATATAGGTAATAATATCTGTAAGAATATCTACAATTCAAGAAGATAACAAATTACAACTACATATAAAAGTTTATTTTATTTTTCAACACACATAAAACTATAACAAACTCTTAAAAATCTAAGCCGTCACCAGAAGGCAGAGTACTCAGAATGCTGGCAGCATTGCCACGTTGAATGGCAATGCTAATTCGTTGACAGAAATAGAAGCCAGCATTCCGATCTCCCGTGAACTCTATGAGAAGTTTCGTAAGATCTTTAAAAATTGAGTGTGCCCCAGGACCCCAAGGACCAAGGGATAAAAAATGTTACTACTACAGGAATTGTACATATTATGTACAATTCCTGACTGTAACAAATAATCTGTGGTAGCTCAACTGTATAATTTCTTAGATAAAGAATTAGTTTCTACCCGAGGCTTTGTAGGAATCTTTTAGCAATAAAAATAGCTTATTATAGATGTAGCCTTCAAGCGTGCAAATTTTTGATATCTATGTTTAGTAGTCTCATTGTTCCCAAATATTTTAATAACCAATTTGCTTGGCTTTATTACATTTTTGAGGCGCTTAAATCAATTTAAAGCCAATTATTAATTCAATTTATAATTTATATATTCAATTTAAATTTTTAATTAATAATTTAACATTGTAATGTAGGTAATG
Source organism: Eupithecia centaureata (assembly GCA_944547425.1). Taxonomy (NCBI): domain Eukaryota; kingdom Metazoa; phylum Arthropoda; class Insecta; order Lepidoptera; family Geometridae; genus Eupithecia; species Eupithecia centaureata. The sequence continues at coordinate 9,116,717 of OX155687.1, forward strand.
CTTATTGGGTAGCATTATCAAAATCAATTAAAATATGTAAAACCTGAATGTTTTTCTAAAACTTATTCACTACAATTGATAACACCAAAGCGAACATTTTCAAAACAAGACTGCACGAAGGTTTAAACCATACAAAAAGGATTATTAAACAGCAAATTAGTTGCGGCACGTTAATTTAAAAACATGCAAGCTGCCAATGGGGATTCTCGGCGAGTAAAAAGTGAAAAACCAGTGCAATTAACAGACACGCATTGAGCCAGCTGGCTCAAAGCGTCTATGACGTTGCAGCTTCGGGACTTGAAAATTAATTTGTATACTTCACGTACCAGTTCAAAATCCCTCAGCGATGAAAAAAGCTATGTACGGAGTTTCTCTTAAGGATAGTTTTCATGAACGAATAATTAGAAAGCTGTAGTGGCAGTGGGCCGGCCATATCTCGCGAAGCAACAACCGTTAGGGAAAACGTGTTCTTGAGTGGAGACCGTGACGCGGCAAACGTAGTGTCGGGCGCTCACCAACAAAACAAACAAAAAAGGTGGCATAACGATACCTATACGAAAGTTTGCTTGTTACGAAAGTGTGTTTGTTGAGATACTGGATGCGGCAAGCTAAACACAGGGCGCTATGGCACTCATTAGGGGACGTCTTTGTCCAACAGTGGACTTTTATGTTGACTTACTTACCTAGCGCGCTATGATGATTTTTAAACACTCACAGCAAACATGCATCAAAATCTTCTCCAGTGGGTTCACATTACTATAGTTCTTTTCTATCTACGTAAGGAAGCAACCTACTTTTAAAAACCGAACGTTTCTAAGCACAGATGACCTAAATAGAATGCCAAATGTTGACCTCGCTGATGCACTGAAAACAAAGGTCTATTGTCTAAGATTTAAATTAGAAATGACCTTAACCCATTTATTTTATAAAGTAGGTGAAAATTTTTCTTAACCAAATTCATTCAATTGTAGCGAATCACCATTATGCCTGTATTTTTATTTTACTCTTAACTATTCTATAAATCTTAAAGATGTTTATAAGTTTGAGAAGAGGCTTGGTCTATTAATAAAGGTCTTCTTTTTCCGATAGATAACGAGAACTTAATAGGTATAATGATGATTTGAAAGTGTATAGCGATAAAACATCTGCTTAAGTTTTTATGGAACTCTGATATTCAAAGAACACACACATATGTACATCTAGGTTAATCTACTGCTCGCAGTTCCGGATATTTTTTATTATAACGGTCATGCTTTTCTTCTAAATTTACTTTTTAAATCTTTTTCATCAAAGTCCAAATTGTTTGCCAACTGCAACAAACATGCGACCTAAAATTTAGAGATAAAAGTAGAAGTCTCTAAGCGCTAGTTTCCGAATACAGTCAGCCGCAATCACATGTGTAGAAGACCTTGTGACACTTATTCCCTCAGAGTTACTTACACGTAAATACTAAACCTATAGGCTCAATTCACATTATAGACAGTAGCTGGCTCGAAAGACGCGCGTGGCCGATTTTTTTTATATAAAGTTTAAATATATTTGAAAATAGTTTAACACTGATAGTATTTGCCGTGCCAACCGCTGCAATTCCATTGAATTGAGCCTTATTGACATTGACATTTGGGGAAGCATTTGCCAAACAGTCAGACGTATTTTGCCGTAGGTGTATTTAATTCCTCGTTCATTTTTGAACAGAGTGGCTAATTGTGTGTTGAACATTCCATTCTAAAGTTTTTCCCCATCACAATGCACCTGACTGTACGTGTATGGATTTACAGCCATCTCCACTGCAGTGTGATTTCAAGGCCGGGATCGAAATAACTATTTTTATGTTCACTAAAGCTACAATTCTACGTGATCTCACTTTATACGAGGAGACTGGCTTCCTTTGCAATGTTTAAGGTCACAGTACACTTTGCTCAACGATTCTAAAATTTATTTTTGTGACTGATTTCAAGCTATTCATGCATTTTTTTTTTAAATTAATCTTCTAAAATAATAGGATCTGTATAACAGCTTACTAATGTTTTGTAGAATTTTAAATTTTTAAGTCAAGCAGGTTAAATAAACATTAGCCTCATAAAATTAAAAAAATATTAGTAAGAAAACTGCATTAAAACGTTCATATTTAAGAAGGCAAGTTATAATAACAGAGCTTGTACGTTGCTACGCACGTAGAGTCACGTACGTAGAGCCTGCTACGTGATATTTTCCTTTTTATATTCTTTATTATTTTTGAAACGTTTGCACATGCGAAGTCATATTGAAACGAAAAATATATTTCAGAGAATGTTCTGGAATACATTTTATTTTATTTGATTTTAATATGCGTGAGTTTCAAATAAATGCTCGAATAGTTTTGTCGTATCGTACATAAAATAATATTTATTATTTACGCTATTCATGTTTGTGTTAAAACGATACTGCATGAAAATAAATCAGTAGAAAACCGATATATACCCCAAATTTTCCGGCCAAAAAGCAAAACATTATCTACAGAACAGGTATGCAAGCAATATTCACGGAAAGCGCCACAATACGAAAACGCTTGGAATAAATCAGCATAAGATAAACCTTACACGTTCACAGAAATCGTGTGCTCGGGTGGTTCGGGTAGCGAAATCCGATTCGTCATAAAAGTATAATAATAGTGGGTCGGGGGTGCCGTGTGCCGCAACAACAGGGGTGACCTACAGAGCGCGCGCCGCCGCGGCAGTCTTCTGTCGAGCTTTCTAATGACCCCAGGCGTTCCGTGCTCCGCGCTCCACCGCAACACAACAAACCGGTCAAAATCCCTTCCACTGCCTCTCCAGAACCTCTCTTTCCTCCACGCGTGGGAAGACAGCACATCGTGGACACGCGCACTTCAACCTTCAAGAGCGCATGCCAAAATGGACTCTACAGCGAGCGGGATAGCGGCGTTCCGTAATTAACTCCCGATTTGTACGTCATGTCAGCGCAAAGAAAAAGCTTGGTGAGTATAATAAGTTTATTCGTTTAAACTTTGCCCTTATGTTAAAAACATGTAGTTTTTAGTAGATTTTAATATTTTTTTCCTTGTCGTCTCAAAAGTATTGATTCTTTCGACGTTATTAAAGTGTTTTATAAGTAAGTCTTAATGGTCTAATACCGAAGTAAAATATAGTGTCAAAATCATTTCTATGCTCAGCCTTAAAATAGCGCCAAGTTTCGCTCAGTTCGGAGTAGATAAACACGATTTGGGAACAACAATCTGATTGAAAACAGCGCCAATTGATACTAATTTTCATTGTAGGTGTACAAGCAACCGTTGGTTCCATTTGCTGAATTGAATAGAGAGAATACAGTCCATTAGAATCGAATGTATGTGATTTGAGATTTGGGTCACATTTAGTGGTCAACTGTTATCAACTGCAACCCACCCGAATACACCTACACGAAAACAAAGCAGTGACCTAATTTAGAATTTAAGACACAACTAAACAACAACATGAAAACTTTTTTTAATAACTATTTCTTTCTAAATTAAGTATATTTATTTAAGCTAGTATTAAATATAATTTAGCTTAAATAAATATGTTATACGCCGTCAGTCTATATGTTACAAATGTTTCGTTTCTATCCCAAGGTTACCTGGAAGAGATCGCTCTTAGCGATAAGGCCGCCCATTGTGCAACTATTTTATCTCTTTGTTCCTGTATTTTTGTGTTATTTTCTCATTATTTGCGACGAAGTGTATGGTATTGAAAAAGGTTTATTAAGGTTTATTAGAAGAAATCAGAAGGGTGAAAGTTTGCATGAAGAGATTAGTGTCAGTTTAAGTTTAGGATCAATTTCAAAGAAAGAAGGAACCAACTACTTTTTAAATGTTTGTTAAAATCTCTATGAGGGAACTACATATATCAGGTTTATGATATTAAGAGCCATACAGCGCTGAGTTCCTACAAATATGAGAAACTAACTTGTTAATTTGGAACTTTATGTAAGTACCTACTTACTGAAAGGTTCTCAAGGTTTTCGCACTTACCTCCATGCCTACGAGTATGTCACTCGCTTGGCTTTTGTCTCAGAACAGAAAATTAGAACCCTATTCTGAAGAGTCACGTGATTTTTCATTGTGGAGGGGAAGCCTATTTCGCGCAGTGGACTAATATAAGCTGATGATGATGATGGTTATGGAATATTTTGTAGCAGATGAGTTTTCAACTCTTTGTGTCGGTTTTAAGGTAAATATTTTTGTCTAATCTACTTCTAGGTAGGTCATTAACAATCATTACCTATGTTTTGTTTATAATACTGTAAGTGTTATTTATTTTATTTTTCAGATTGATTACTTCTAGTACACTTGTTAAACCTGTTACGTCGCCTTTTCTTTTATACCCTTAGGTTTGCTGGAAGATAACACATTTTCAGCATTAAGATTGTCTATGTGCTTACACATCTTTTTATATAGGTTCATGCTATATATTCATATACTAAGAAAATAATTACAGAGTAAACACAATATATATAGCCAGTTTTCGAAATCTACAAACAAATTTTGTTTGTTTCAGGGCAAATGAACAAGCTACACGAAAAATGTAAAACATAAACATTCTTAAAATGAAACTATGAAAATAATTGCATGTGTCAAGACAAAGAAAAATGGCTGGAATGTTTTGCAAATTTACTCGTTATTCCTTTTTCTACCCATTTTGCGAGCTCAAAATACCCTGGTGTGCCCGGACTTAGCAGAAACTAAATGCTCCTGTCATTCAACTGAAAAAGGTGAGACAATTTTTTAAAGCTAAGTAAATTCAAATTTATAGAAAAGTTTTACATTCAATGTTAATAAATTAAATTTTCTTCTGTATGTTTCAGGATTGTCTCTTGATTGCTATTATACTGCCTCAAAAGATATAAAAAATGCACTTAAAAGTGTGTCTGATTTACATTCACTGTTTATTTATGATCTCGACGATAAGGAAGAAGCATTGGGACCCCATTTTATACCTCAAGGCGTTTGCATAAAACGTATTCATATATCAAGTACAAACATAAAAGATATTAACGATGACACATTTATGCCGCTCAGGAAATGCCTCGAAAAGCTGAGCATTGTTTCGAGCAAAATAAAAATTATACCTCAAAAAGCTATATCTGGAATGCTTAAATTGACAACCATCGAATTAACATCTAACTACATTGAAGATATAGCAAGTTACAGTTTTTTCGGTCTTCCTTTAGTGAAACTAAAAATAATTCGAAATGAACTGCGTGATATATCTGAAACCGCCTTTTCTGGATTGGAACAATCACTCGCTAAAATCGACCTAAGTGAAAACAAATTGACAATATTTCCGATAACAGCCCTTGCCACCCTCAGACACTTGAGGTCGTTAAGTCTATCATCGAACAGGATGTCTTCATTCCCTATTGTTGAAAATTCTGAATTAATCTCCTTAGAGTTCTTGAACTTATATAAAAATAGGTTTGAATTTATTTCCGAAGACTGCCTTAGATTTTGTCCGTCCCTGACAACGTTATTATTAAGTTATAATTTAATCAGCAGTATACATTATAGGGCTTTTAATTCCTTGATTGCCTTAAAATCTATAGATTTAAGTCACAATAGGTTAAAAAATTTACATCCTAATATATTTCTCAAAAATAAAATTTTAGAAGTTGTCGACCTTAGTTACAATCATTTGCACCATATTCATGGCATCTTTTGTAACTTGCCCTCATTGACTGAGGTGTATTTTAGTCATAATAATATTTTGGATGTGCCAATAGATTCATTTCTAAATTCGAATAATATTAATGCTATACACCTAGATAAGAACTGTATAAGCAACATACATAGTGAGAGCTTTAGTAACCTAGAGAACCTAATTAAGCTGCGTTTAGAGTTTAATTATCTAAATCAAGTGCCACATAATATTTTTATAAATAATAAAAATATACTAAAAATTAGCTTAGACAATAACAACTTTTCTGAGATAATGAACGACACTTTAGGACCCCTAGTAAATATTAACGAAATTAGACTTAATCATAACAAATTAAGAATAATTACTAAGAACTATTTTATCAATTGTTTTGAAGTAGAAGAAATCTACTTGGACCATAATGAAATTACATTTATAGAATCTGAAACGTTTGCTGAAATGCTTAAATTAAGGTATCTTAGTATTAATGATAACTTTTTGGTAGATATATACGATGTTCTCCCAAAATTAAGCTCCAATTTATTAACTTTGCACCTTGAATCAAATCACATGACTATTATACCCAACTTTATATTGCAATCTCAACAAAAGTTGACAAAACTCACATTGCAAAGTAATAGCTTGAAATTTTTAACTAAGAACATGTTTAGTAATTTGTCTTCAATTACAGAGCTATTGTTGCATGACAATGAAATCATAGTTATTGAAGATTTTTCCTTACAGTTCTTGAATTCTGTCATTTATCTAGACTTGAGCAATAACTTTTTGAAGAACATTACTAATTATACATTTCATGGTCTTTCACAATTAGAAGAGCTAGATATATCTTATAATAGCATTACCTTTGTCTTTGATCTGGCATTCGACACTTTAAAGAAATTAAGAAGCTTGAATCTTTCCTTCAATCCACTTCACATCTTACACAAAAATATATTTCAGCAGGGTTTGCCTCTAAGTTCACTCCATTTGGACAGCTGCGAAATACAAAACATTGAGAATGATACTTTTATAGGTCTTAATAATTTAAAGTCACTCTCACTAAGAAATAATTCATTAAAATCTACTGATCTGCTTGCCATTTATATTCCAGGCCTAAGATATTTATCTCTATCTCATAATGTGCTTGACTCCTTGCCGTTAGAGACATTTTTCCAGCTCCCTCTTTTAGAAAGCTTACAGCTAGAACATTGTAACATAGAGCATATTTTAGAAGGAACTTTTAAATTCAATAGAAATTTGCAAAGACTGAACATAGCTCAGAATATAATCAGCTCAGTTCCATCACAATTGTTTGATGATCACAATTCTATTTCAGAATTCAATATAAGTAACAATTTTTTAGACTTTGTTCCCTACGATACCATTCAAAATTTTACGTCTGTTGAAAATCTTGATATAGCTGACAATCTGTTGCCTAAAATAGAACTATGTGGTTTTGAAAAATTACAAAAATTAAAGTATTTAAACGTTCGTAAAAACGAAATAAAAACGATAACAGTCCGCAAAAAAGTAGTGTACAATGATATGATATCATTCGATATTAGCTTTAATAGATTAGAAACTTTGCCTAATATGATATTTGAAGTTTTCCCAAATATACTTAACATTAACATTTCATATAATGAAATAGTACACTTTGATTTTTTTGTGATGCATAAGAGGAGTAATATTAATTTACTAAATATTGATTTAAGTAAAAATCCTGCTATTAGCTGGATTTCTCCATCGTATACTAACAAGGATAATAATATGCTCATCTCTCATTTGTATGAACTACACGTAAGCGCTACTAACATGACAATTGTAGACGATAATACATTTTACCATTTCAAAAATTTACGAACCTTGTATTTGACATATAACAAAATTAGAAGACTTACTATAAGCCCATTCTCTCAATTATCATTTCTAGAAACTTTGGATCTTAGTTATAATAGAATCTCCCAATTAAAGGAAAGTAATTTTAGAGGCCTAACAAACCTTAAAAATCTTTGTTTGTCTAATAATAATATTGAATCAATGGATTCTTTTGCGGAAGACTTAGGAAACCTAAAACTCTTGGATATTTCTCACAACAAACTGCAGAACATTCTGAACGATGATCTAATATACCTGAAAGAACTAACGGTACTTTACCTTAGCCACAACTACATAAAGTACATTTCAGTAACTGCATTCAATAACCTACATAACATACTGCAAATAGATCTGGAGCAAAATAAACTGCAGATTTTACCCATTGAGTTATTGAATTCGGTTGAAAACCATATTCACGACATATCTATCAAAGGTGAGTCTTTCTATTTATGAATTTGCTTTAACGTATTTCTTGAATGGTATTCTTTTATGCCTACGTTTACAGTTTCAAAATATTTGAAGTTTGTGTTTTGGTGGCAGTTAAGGAACTATTTAGCCGATAGTTGTTCATCGCAGGGTATAAATATAATGATTTCAATAATTAAACATAAATTTATTTTCAGGAAACGTTTTGACATGCAACTGCCAAAAAGATAACGCATGGCTTTGGATCCAAGATCACCCGAATACAATTAAAACCCAGGATGTGACTTGTCTTAACAGCCAATATCCTAAAGAGAAATGTGATTCTCCTGTCATTTCGCAACTCTCCATTGATAAGCATAAAGACAACTCGGTATCAATGTCGTGGTTCATACGGAACCGCACTTCTATAAAAGCATTACAAATTATTTACTACGCTGAAGATATTAATAATGAAGTAAGAGTTTGTCATCTCTTTAGCGTTTTTGTTATCAATGTTCTCTTCATTTTCTAACCAACCATTTTTTCTATACAGATCAAAACCAAATATTTGGACAAAGACAAGGTGTCAATCAATTTGAAGGATTTGGAGCCCAATGCCAACTACGTCGTCTGCGTTCTTGCTCAATCCGATGAATTCAGTGATTACGACGAAAATTTAAAACTGGAGTTTAATACATCTTCTAATAGCAGTGAAAACGAAACCTCTTTTGTAAACCATGACATCGTTACAGCTCTTCTAAGCCGATCTCTCTCCAATGATTGTATTTCTTTTAATACGTATAAAAAGCAAATAACTATTGAACTAAAAACAAAACAAAAGTACAAGCTATCTCAGTTCTTGAATCGTCGTTTAGGTTTGATGGTTGGTTGCTCTTTGGGTTGTGTTGTGTTTTTCTTAATGGTATCTGTTCTTCTTTACACTAAAATAAAAGAAAGGAAAAGAATTGCTAAATCCGAGCCTCCCTGGGCTGAGATGAATGATTATCATTCAATGGTAAGCAAAGAGGACATTTTACAAAATTCTACGAACGCCTCAACGGATAATATTCTATTAGGAATGGCTAAAAATTAATAAGTTTCTCTTAAACACTATAGTAGTATTAGATTTAGTAAAAAGTGATATTTCATTAGTAAATTTCTCGATTTTAAATTTAAACTATTTACTTAAGTAGTTGTAGGCCACAATGGGAACCCTTAATAAAATTATTATACTTACTAATCAATTATTACGTCACGCTAGAAAAGATGCTTTAAATACAAGAATTAATAAAACTTTTTGTAAACTATTAATAGAGTAGAAATTAGTAGATAGAGAGCATTTAAATTATTTGTAGTGATTTATTAAAATTTTGATATTTCTAGATCAAATTAGCTGTAGTTAAATGAAATTAAAATTGTTGGCATGGTTACGTGTTGTTTTATTCTCAAAAACATTAATCAAAGTTGCCATATTAGAGCTCTCTCTGGCTTCATAATATGGCTTGTAACAATACCTATAAAAGGCTTTAGACTTAGTACACATTAGGCGTTTTGAAGCGCTAGCTTTGGTAACGCGCGTTTTCAAAACTCTCTGATACCCTATATCTACACTCGCCCAAAAGCGCTTCCATTCAAGCGCGCTTCAGGTTTTGTATGCTGTTGTATTTTATCTAACATGTACATTTTAGTTTTAAGCTTTGAAGTCCACTCTCTGGTTATTTGTTTCTATCTCTTTTTGCTATTCTTGTACTTATTCCATAGTAGGTGTATTGAAGGAAATGTATACTGAAGATGGTGTTAATTTATAACAGTTGTCTGTATTATCGTTTTAACACTTGAGTTGTTTTTTTCCTTGAATTTCGATAAAAATTGTTATTTGTTTAAAACGCTCGTAAGCGAGTCCTACAAAACGCGTAATGTGTACTACCTGTTAGAAATAAGGTTCTTGAGATGTTCGAAACTTTCGTTTGAACGTTAACCAAGGTTAGCTAGTTACATAAAAATTGATTATTCTGTTTTTTGAAAAAAATGTAAGAAATATTCTAGATAATCCACAATGCAAAAGTAACCAGACCTTGTAATAAGTACTAGATAACTGATATACTTAATACATGATAAGGTAGTAATGGATGTAATCATAATTATAGGTGAGGTAAATTACTCTCGTTATCCATCCTCGTTTTTTCGACTTCGTTATTCATATTCTCGATCTAGTTGCTAATCAATAACGATAGGAAATCGTTTCTCAAAGTCAAGTCTTGATCTCTCGTGATAGACGGTTCGTGTAATTGCTACGTAAGTGACTAGCCCAGGAGAAATGAACTAATGCACATATCCAATATTGACGCTTATATCTGACTGGTGTCCAGGGAATACCGGACTATTTTGAGAATCAGCAATCAGTTTATCCTAGTTAGTTAGTTTGGCGAATAGCTGAATGAGATTTATCAGCAGATGAAATATAGGTACCTACTCGTATTTCAAATCGTTTACATATAAATATAATAAGAATGTTTTTTTTGATATACTTTAAAGAAGATCAAATTGCTAGAATCTAATTTTTATAAAAACCATTTGAAGTAGGAAGGTAAAATCATCATCATCATCATCATCAGCCTATATCAGTCCACTGCTGGACATAGGCCTCCCCGAATGAGCGCCATAGCGCCCTGTCTTCAGCTTGCCGCATCCAGCATCTGCCAACAGTCCTTCGCAGATCGTCATCCCACCTGGCTGGAGGGCGTCCTACACTACGTTTGCCGAGTCGCGGTCTCCACTCAAGAACACGTTTACCCCAACGGTTGTCGGTTCTTCGCGCGATATGGCCGGCCCACTGCCACTTCAACTTGCTAATTCTTTGAGCTATGTCGATGACTTTGGTTCTCTGTCGGATGTATTCATTACGAATCCTATCCTTCAGAGAAACTCCGAGCATAGCTCTTTCCATAGCTCGCTGAGCGACTTTGAACTGGTGGACCAGCCCTACCGTGAGGAAGGTAAAATACCTAGATGTTATGAAAGGGAAAAGGGTTGTTACCGAGCTCAATCAATAGTTTAGTAAAATAATTTAAAGGACTACACATTAAAAAAGTCACGCCTATTTCTTTTTTTTTTTTGAAAATGGTCGAGCGTTTGGTCACTATCCCAGGTAAGTGAAGATGTGGCCTAAGATGGAACACGCTTTCCCAGAAGGAATTTATTCACTCTTGATTTGAAGACTCCGAGATCGTATTCTAGCTAGAAAACAGACGCTGGAAGCTCATTCCACTCTCTGGCCGTGCTAATTATGAACGATGAGCTAAATTTTTTAGTTCGACATTGTGGAATATCGACCAGGTACGGATGGTATTTCAAAAAGCTTGGACCCACAAGCTGCATGTACAAGTGTGCATTAAAGCTGGACCAATCACACAGCATCGTCTAGCCCCGAACTAAGCAGAGCTTGTGTAAATTAACCCTAGTATGATTAAAATCTAGTCGCAGCGTAGGCTAATGAGTCATTTAAATTTAACTTAAATTTCTACTATAGACAAGAACGTCTATTTTTTTGATCGTTTATTTATAACTAGCGACCCGCCCCGGCTTTGCACGGTTTTATTATACGTATAAACCTTCCTCTTGAATCACTCCATCTATTAAGAAAACCGCGTCAAAATCCGTTGCGTGGTTTTAAAGATTTAAGCATACAGGACATGGGGTCAGAGAAAGCGACTTTGTTTTATACTATGTCGTGAAGGGTTAGATCAATCATTTGAACACGACACCATTAAAAACGTGTTTATGCATTTTAAAATACACAGAAACCCGTATTAAATAGCAGATTATTCAAACATTTGTCCCAAGGCGGGAATCGAACCCGCAACCTCCTGCATCGCAGGCGCACCATCGCTACATCGGTTGTCAGTAAATGTAAAGTAAAACGTATTTACTCTCTCACAAAAGAATCTAACTACTTTCTTATTCTCTAGATTCTACGTCGTAGCTAGTAGGTACTACGTCGTAGTTGATTCTACGTCGTAGCTAGTAGGCACTACGTCGTAGATTCTACGTCGTAGTAGATTCTACGTCGTAGCTAGTAGGTACTACGTCGATACTACGATTCTCTTAATCTTATTAACTAGTCTCTATATTTTAAGATTTATAGGAAGATACTTTATTCTTGTGTTCTCTAGACAAGAAAAACAAAGTTACTTTTTTTTATTCTCCCTGAGACAATGCATGAGAAAATAGATTTATTTTATACAACTTAGAAAATAGACCCGGGCCCCTATTGTCTAACTCAACTGATAATCGTCTTCGATTCATTTTTGACACTTAAAACCTAGGCTGGGCTTCGATTTGTCATTTTCGTATTGTGTAAATAGCAGTCACATGCAATACCATTACCAGCGAGATTCAAACCCAGTGAATGAACAAAACTTCATACTTTGACTGATTTTAGTATTGCGTAACGTCGAAATGAATTTCAGTTGGAAATCCAAGCCCATGTTAAATGTCAAATGAAGCAGAGAGCTCATTCGAGCTCCCTGCTTGAAATCGATTATCAGTTCAATTCAAGAAGATTCCCAGTTGTCAATGTTTTTGGTATTGTCTAAGGTATTTCACTGGGCTTCGGTTTCGGAATGAATGATCGATATAATATAATTTTTCTATGGAATAATTCATGTGAATCCTTTTTCGATCCTTCATGCGTTTCGTTAATGCAAGAAAGGCTACTAGGTAGGTATTAGTTCCACGGGTACTATTCACAATTTAGTTGAGTAGTTGCAAATAGGGTTATTACATTTATTTTGCTACAAGACATAATCTGCGCATTTTGTTATTGCATACAATTTGCTTAAAAATTGAGCGGCCTCTAGACTATTCGCAACAGTCTGCAGTTACCTCATTTGTAAAACTATTAATTTGTCTCTTTGATTGTAATATCTTTGTTAGTTTTAAACTAGCTAAGTAAGTAAGTGTTATTTTAATATTGTATTACTTATACAATAAACAAACAATAAATAATTTAATCACCTAATTTGTCGTAATAGTAGTCGGTAACGAAACGAAATTTTTCTCTCTTACTGTCAACCTCACTAATGTCACTGTTGGAATTGTCAAAAATTTGTTCCGTCCGCGGTTTGCGCCAAACCAGCCATAATCAAGAAGTTGGAGTTTTGGGCGCGGAAGTATATCAATTTAATAAGTTAAATTACTATGAATTCATGCGTTACAAAAGTTTTCTAGTGTGTGTTACACATTTTGATACTACATTTATTGGCTATTTCAGAATACCTGCAAAAAAGAAGGTTTCCGAAAGGCAATTCGAAATTTTATTGACGTAGGTATATACGTGTACCTATATGGAAGAAAACGGAGGTTTCGCAGTGGGCCACTTGGCTAATAACGGCCCACTTGCGAAACAGCAAAATCAAATGCTTTGGGAGGAGTTAACCATAAAGCTGAATTCTCTCAGTCGCCGAAACGCTATGAAACTATGTCCCACAGTGCTCTACTATCTATCGCAGAAACTCCTTCTATGCCCATACATGCAAACTTTTTAATAGAGAATATTCCAGTGATGTAGATGGGTGATTCTCCCAGGGTGGAAAAAAACATGTCCGGCTCGAAAAATCATACAAAAAGTATCCCTAGCCCTTTGATTTTTTTTATGATAGTAGATTAGACAAAGATAATAGGGGAGGCCTTTTTTAGTTTTTTAATATTCTTATTTTAAATAACTAAAAATAAATAAAATCCTTGGAAATTCTGACTTCCGTGGTGCGTTCGGACGTCATGTTCCTGTGTTAATAAATTTTTATATCATTTCCTGAAAACACTAGTACTAATTTACATAGGTTCACAATAACCCAGATAGAGTTACTTGCTTATTTGACGCTATTACTACGCAAAACTAAGCTTTAGTTGACAAGTTACGAGATAACTTCGCGTCCGTCGTTTAGCTCTGATTCCCCTGGTGCGCACTAATTCATTCATAAATGCTGTAACTACTTTAACATCTGCGTAAATAGTTGTTAGGTCGAGAGAAACTATCAGTCACGCCCCATCAGTGGTGTGTACAACAAGTGTGTATGTCTCCACGTCACTCTGTTATTTCAGTACATAATCACTTTCCGTGGCTTGGTATCTAGAAATTCTGATTACCATGTTGACTATAAATTTGTTTATGCTAATCCTATTGTTTTATTAATTATGATAATTCATGCCTTTTGTGTTCCTAATTTCGACTGCATATTTCAATGTAAAATAAACCAGCAAATTAAGAAAATTTCTAAGATTTTGTAATTATTTTTGATTTCCGTGGTACTGATTTCCGTGGATTTTGCGGGTTGTTTAACATCTCAATAATATTTTTTTACAGTTTTTATGATTTTTTTAGGATCAATGTTTATAATAAATACAAAATGAATAATTATAATATTTTTAATACAAAGATAAACATTATTAGTGTGATTTTTGTAAAAAGTTACTTGTATTTACATTAATGATTTAAAGGTGTTTTTGTAAATACTGATTAAAACTACAAACGTCAAATAATTGGTCCTTAGTTTTAAGAACCTTAATTTTCTACTTACTACCGAAAACACATATTTTTATTTATAAACCAATCCATATTTGATTTTGGTGATATAAATTCTGATTTCCGTGGACATCATATTTTTAAAATTGAATAACTCCGTAACCATAAAGCCAATAAAGTTCCCTTCACTACCAAAAAATTCAAAATTAAATCTTCATTTAGAATATACTATCATGATGTGCAATTTCAACAAAAAAAAATGTGCCACAGAAGTCAGACAAAAAACGAGTTTTCGTAGAATCACCCAGATTTGTTTTCTTTGACGCAGAAGGGCATAAAAAATCTAACAAATAAATCATTCTTCGCAGATTAAATCTCTAATATCAAGCCTGACTATTTTTTCATATTTATTTTTTTACATTCTAATTTGATATTTTAATTTGGATGGCTTAAGTGTACTGAGTATAGTATAATATACTAGTTAATTTTACATATTTTGTAGTTTTTATAAGGTATAGTTAAGGATACTATGAACATAGATTACCCATATTTACGCGGAAAATGTTAGGCTTATGATACCCATAAGTTTCAACTATTGTTGTTGAATAAGCTGTTTGTTTTCCAAATAAATAAAATAAAAATAAATAAAATAAAATTATGAACTTAATTATTATAGGCGTATAGGTAGGTACTAGAAACCAAATCGCTTCAAACCAAATGTTTATCGGATAAGTACAATTTTCTGTTTTGTTCTTTACACTTTTCAAAAAAGACTCGAAATGAGCTCCCTGCTTCATTTGACGTTTGGGCTGGGCTTCGTTTTGCAACTGAAATTCATTTCGGCGTTACGCAATACCAAAATTATTCATTCACTGGGTTTGAATTTCGCTGGTAATGGAATGCTATTTTCAAAATACGAAAGTGACAAATCGAAGCCCAGCCTAGGTTTCAAGTGTCAAAAATAAATCAATCTCGAGTATCAGTAGTTGAGTTGGACGTAGGGCCCTGGGTTTAAATGATCATTCCACAGATTAATTATATTCTAACGATCATTCGTTCTGAAACCGAAGCCCAGTTGAATCCTTACACAATACCAAAAACATTCTGACAGCGTTGACAACTGGTAATCTTTTTGAATTGAACTGATAATCGATTTCAAGTTAGACAATAGGGGCCCCGCACCGCAACCTCCTGCGTCACAGGTAAACCTTCGCCCACTCAAGTTCGTCAAATTTTATGCCCCCGTTACCATAAATGTGTAATAATTCAATCTTATAGCATTCTCTATTTCTAAATGTCCTTCCTCGTATCGTACTTGAACTGCTTATGTAACCACTGAAAAAAGGTAAGATTTCACATAAAATATCTGACGTAGCTTCACTTCTATCTTCCACTTATTTCAAAACAAAGAACTCAATAGCATCATCCTATTAAAATGGCTAAAATGACATTTTTGCTTTTGGTATTCTACTATTTTTTGCGCTTGAAGAGACTTTAACTATTAGAATGTGAAATTGAAAGTCGTAAACATAATCGTCACACACAGCTATGAATGAACCTCAAAAAGTTTGAGCTAGAATACCAAAAATAGTTTAACACTGTCATTTTGACACGATACTATTGTAATGGTAAAGCGATTTATTTAGTGAAATTCGGGCCCTGTCAAGGATCCTTCTGACATCTAATTATAATTCGAGGTTAACTTTCATGTTTATTCAGTCCCTGTTTACGGGTTGTAGTTTGGTTACGGCATCAGATTAGGTGTTGTTAGAGGATTTGCCTACATACAATTAACAAAGGGATAACAATGTTCTCTCCTGAATGCATCGTCCGTAGGGGCTAGTTAGTGAGGTAGGCCTAGGTATGTTATAGACAATATTAAATTATAAATAAACTAGTGACCCACCCCGGCTTCGGACGTTTTTATTATACGTATAAACGTTCCTCTTACCTAAACCGCATCAAAATCCGTTGCGTAGTTTTAAAGATTGAAGCATACAGAGCGGCATAGGGACAAATAAAGAGACTTTGTTTCATACCATGTAGTGATAATCCTGAATAATCCACATAGCATGTGTTAATATGGGTACAAGGTGACTGATTTACTTGAAACAAAACAATACACTGGTATGTATATTTTTTGACATAAATAAAAATACCGAGAACCCCGGAACAAATATTTGAAAGGGTTCGATTCCCGGTCAACTGTTTGTACGATCTGCAAATATTATACAGGAACACAAGCTCTACTTAGCTTGGGGCTAGTTGATACTGTGTGGATTGTCTATTAATTTATTATGGACTATATTTTTTACGTATTTACAAAGCAAAGCAATGTAAATAATGTCTAATACTAATGTAATAATGTTTAATACTGTAAACAATGACAAAAAACCTAAATAATGTCCTAAAAAGTGAGTATATTTTATCGTAAGTCAAAATAAATTCGAGAAGCGACAAATTTACTCCTTGATTCGATTGGTACAGCAGATGCATGTAGGTAAGTACATGTAATATTTTTTTTAAGAATCAATTAGTAGAAATTTAGTGGTTTTCAGAGTGAATAAGCGCAACTAAAATTTTATAGTAATTAAACAGAGACGCGCTTTGATATCAAAACCAAACTAACAACTGCTTTGGTTTTCGAATAACGAAAAGAAGGCATAAACTAGTATCTTTGCGAAAACTTTACTAAAATGTTTAAAGTTATATGTTGCGTTTGCGTATCGACTCATCCGTAGAACAAAGTCCTATCTGCAGAGTTGGTGGTTTTCAGTAGACGTTAGAGAAGTTGTTGACTTGTGTAACTCTTAAACGGTGAGACTTCTCATTGAGACTTTTTGGTATGTTGTTACAATGCCCTAGCCTAGTTAAATGCTTTTTAGTGTATATTTATTTTCCTTTTATTTCTGGAGATAGTGAGTCCTATATTAACGTAGGACGTTGTACGGCGGAACAGCGGTGGTCTGTTGTGAAGATAGAACGTTGTTTTACGGAAATGTCTTAGCAAAATGACGTTTTATATTAATATGGGTCGTTTTTTGTTGGAGTTATCTATTCTGTAAGAGTCCTACGTGGATAACTACCTTAAAATATTGTTATAAAATTATAACTTTAAGTACTAAAATCGTTAACTAAGTTAAAAAATCATCAACATATGTAAGTAATATAGCCAATATATGGCAAGATTTAGAACAACAAATACGTCATTTAAAATTCAGCTCATAGAATATTTGAACGGCTAATATCATCTCCCTATTAGAAAAATGCTGAAGATGCGCATGAATAAATTTTAGACTAAGGTGCGAAATGTTAACCCTTAACTACCTACCCGCGGTCTCACAGACACTCGTGAACATATTTTTGTGAAAAACTAAGTGTACGCGGCATTTAACATTTCGTGCGTCCATGTACCTTCTCCCCGCACACCGCTGTACCGCGTCTGTGCTCCTCGAGGTCACACTTGCGTTTGTTTGTCGGTGGTGAGTAAAAATCTTTTGTCAGCGGTCTAAATGACCGCAGGTAGGTAGTTACGGGAGTTTTTTTCAACAAATACTTTTGTTTGTTTTAGTGAAAAATGGCATCTTATTAAAAAGTTATTGCGCGCTGGTAAGAGGATGACCCTATAGATGAAGATGATTTACCAAATGGAGACCATAGCGATGTGGAAAGTGATATTTGAGAAAATTTTGTGCTAGAAGAGTTTCACGAATCCGGTTCTGAAATAGATGGTGAAGAAGATTTGGTGCTGACGGAAGAAGGTAACTTTTTGAGGCCCAAAAATACACCTCTGGGTTTGTCAACACAATCATCATCCGACGACGACATCCCGCTGGAAGGAGTAGGCTGCTACAGGGAGAAGTGCTGATGAAGATAGGTTAGAAAGTCGGAAGACCTGCTCTTTTTGTGACCCCAAGAAGAAACGCAAGACCCAATACTTGTGTTTTCAATGCAATAAACCAATCTGCCTTGGGTGCTCCAAAATGACATGCATAAACTGCCGCGAAAAACTGTAAAGTTGATCACTTGCAATTTTGGTGAAATAAGTATTTTTTGATTGATATTTTGTTGTAGATGTCTAAGTTGATTATTGAACTAAGCTTAGTAAGTAAGGAGAAGTTCCTATATTATGTTTCTTGGATCATGGATCACATTTTCTAGACATATTAATTTTTTTCGGTTTTTTCTGCCTATATGAGAAAATTTTGAATTATATGTTAAACAATGTTGTTTTTTTATGTTTTAATAATTCTAGTAAATGCTTAAAACTACTACAATTAGAAGTTTTAATTCAATTTAAACCCAGAAGCCATAGTTTTTCTTTGCAAGAGCATTATATTGCAAGAGTCTCACAGACCGCGGGTAGGTAGTTATGTGACAAAAATAGGGGGTAGGTAGTAAAGGGTTAATATCTTCATGTGGTGATAAATATTTACGTGGATTTATCAGTTTACCTAAGACTACGTACGCCGATAAGTTTATGAAAAACTCTGTGGGGCAGCTGGCGAAGGTCTCCCTGCGACGCTCGAGGTTGCGGGTTCGATTTCCACCTTGGGTCATATATGATATTTGTTCATTTTCTATATAAATATAATAAAGATAAAGTAATAAAATCTACCTATGTAAGTAGTATAATTCTTTGAGTATATCAGTTATCAAGTACCCATAATTACAAGCAATGATTGGGGCTAGATGATTTTGTGTGAAGAATTGTCCATCTACATTTATTTTTAGACATGTTACCTGTTTCTGACCTGGTTACCATTTTATCATACCATATAGTATTTTAAGTTTTAACTATTACGCCAACCAGTCAGTTTTCGGTTAACGTGTAGTTCAATTAAGTTTCAAAACAAGTCGAAACGATACTGATTCGTAATATTATAAATAATCTTAGTAAATATTTGACAAAACATGAAGATAGTTGTGTAAACTTCGCACTTTAGTTACTTAATTCAAAACACATACAAAAATAGCAAAACTTATATTATATTATTTAATCACTTATTTATACTGAAATATAATTTAGAAAAACAATTAAAAACCAAATTAAGCACTTACTACTATAATTGAACATTGTTTCGGAATTTAGATCATAAATTGATCAGCAAAACATAATATTGCTTGTTTGGTTAGGTCATCATCCCAGTCTTCTTTTCTTTATGTTGATGAAATTCCGCTTCATGGATCAGTCTCATAATTGCCAAAAAAATTATAAAGTCAACCGCTGTTAGCTTTCAACACAGGGAATTTGTCAGCGGCATTTGTGTGTTGGCCTGATGGTTTTCATCATCCACGACTTTTTTTTTTATCTAACAAATTTTTACTTTATTTCAAGGCATTAGCATTCAATGTCTGTCTGTTTTAGGAGTCACGTTGCGATCAGGATATCATTGTGAAGATGCAGGCGAATTCATGTTGTCAATCAAAGTAATTTATATCGGAACAAGTAGGTACATAGGTTAAAATGACTATTGGAATTCGATGATGCCCGCTGAAGTTTTTAGTAAAACTGTACCGCAAATGCTGGTGTAGTAATCACTGATTACTTCACAAGCATTTGCGCACTTTTTAATCACATTGATTATCCACATGAATAGGACGGAATACGCAGGTAGCATACCGAATGGACATTAAAATAAGACGGCATAGACATGTTGTTGGTAAAACCTTCTAGTTAAGAAAATTCGTAATTAATACAGCTTGAAGAGTTAAAATTTTATCACCACAGATCCACCCTGGTTAATTTTGAACTGGGGTACATCTGTGGTGAGAAACTTCTAACTCTTAATGCTATATTTATGGTGAATTTTCGTAACTAGAATGAATTTTCAAAGAAAATAAACTAGCTTCATTGATGTAAACGTTCATGGCTGAGGTATTAGACACAACATTCGGTATTGAGCTATCGCAGGTAATTTCATCGGTCCACTATCTCATGCAGAATTTAATTCTGATCATATTAGCTAGTTTTTCCTGCACCTGGAAGCAAAGGCGACGTTTTTTGGTATCATGCGGCTGTTATCAACATTCACAACTGGAATTGAAGAAAAAACTAATTATTTTTGTAGCTATGTATAAAATACGTTCATATTTTATATATACTGAAAAATATTGTACTAAGCAATTTATTACACTAATTAGAAATAAAAAAATCTCAATATTTAATGATGTTTTGTGATGAACAACGTCCTAAATGATTTCATTATCCCACAAACAACGTTCTATCTTAACATCGAACCGACAAATCGTTTAACAGATTCCGAAGGAAAACGTCCTATAGTCATATGGAATCCTAAGAAGCTCAATAGTGTTCGCATAAAATGGTCCTAACGTATCATATGACTAAAATTTTTTACTGTTAATTAATAAAGAAAAAATGATTATTCCTTTGAATATGCACTACGCCAAAGAATTTCTGTACAAAAAATGCGTTGCACGAACTCTCCATCAAAAAACGTCCTATTTAAACATTGAACGCCTGCTACCTAAAACCGAGATAAAAAAGCGATATTTATATTTGAATTTAATGTATATTAAACCTATAAAAAACACATCGAAAGACTTTCTCTTTTCCTATCTCCTACGAACAACGTCCGAACTGACGAACGGACCGAGCGCACGCGCAGTGCGCGGCACCCGCGCGCCGTTGCATGATCACGTAGAACGTTGTTGGGCGGAGTTGATATCAGTTAGGACGTTGTTCGATTTTATATCTCCGAAACTAATTAAGATACAAAAATTTTAAAAACGTACTTCTGTAGAGCTTGTTCTTCTTATCTCGTTTCGCTATTAAAGTCATTTTTGGTCTATGATCACATAGAACTATGTTCTACGGATAAGTCGGTATTAGTTTATTCAAATATTAGTTAACATATAGTTAACTAATATTTAAATAAACTAATAAAATATTACTTTTAAAACGTGCGAGTATTCGCCTTGTAGGACAAAGGACTACCTGTTAATTTATATCGAAAATTAAACCACGAAATATTTTCCCTTTCACAGGGATTTCAAGACTTTTTTACACGGCTCAGACAAGGGACGCACGGGAGGTTTGTCCACAAGTGTTCCACAAATCCCCTGTTGCACTTATTTACATCTACACCTTTTTAAAATCAAACACAAAAGTTAAGGGTTTGGACCTTGTTACATATCAAAACTAAAAGTATTACCCAAATCCGTAACAAGAAGGCACTTCAAAACACAATAAGTTATCTGAAACCGAACAGCATACTTTACAATCCTATTCAGCAAAATCTCCCTTGAGTAATGTGGGTCAGACCCATTTCCGCAAATAAATCCCGTTTCAAAATAAATAACTGGTTATACCCGGAAGGCGTGGGATGAATATACAGATAGAGGATCATTGTTATCGAGCATGTGAAATAATGTTATGTGGCTTTTTGATTAATATAGTTTAGAGCTCGATATGAGTTAGAATTTAAACTGAATCGTTCTGGCCAAAATACGTAACGGAATCCTGAGTTATTTAATGGAAACCTTATCTATTATTTTAAAATAATCAAATTTCAAAACGATTTCATAGCGAAAACCTAGTAGGTTAAATTATGTTTGTATGAGAATAATATTCAAAACCCTGTAGTTTACCGCAAATTGATTTAATAAAAAATTTTAGGTAAATTAAATTCATAACATATAAATAGAAATGAAATGAATGTTCTATCCCAGTAGTTGATCCACTGACATTTTGCTAAATAAGCCATCGTTTCAACTTGATTTTGAAGCATCAACATGATTTTGACTGCCAACTACGGTGACGAAGTCAGTTTGTTTATTGCAGCTACAATACAAAACCTACAATCCCAATAAATAAAGCATTACATACTTACAAACTTTACAGGAAAGTCTGTTCTTAAACTTAAACAACACAAAGAATAGTGAGCAGGCATAGGAACAGCGTTGAAACTTCCTCACAACACGTATAATAGGATAACTTTATCTTTTTAGCTCACAAAACAGGGTAAGAGCGCTCACAAGGCATTAGCTGATCGGCATACACCACGTTACGTGATATTGCGTCGATCTGCTATCTCCGCACTTTCGGATAATGGATTCATTTGTATTCAGGTTGCAAGTGCCCAGTGTAACGAACATCGGGATGCTGACGTTCAGGGTACAATTACCAGTGTTAATATTTACCAACTGACGCCAAGGACTAATTGCTGCCGACTGTGCCGAGCCGTCTGCGCTTAGTTGCGTGAACGCCTGTTGTGGCTGCTCTAAAGGAAATTGTCTGCGGAATTTAGGCCGCTGTAAATCGTGGTAAGTACGCCTGCTGCTTGGAAAGACTCGGAAATGTACGATTCACAAGTTTAATGAATAACTGGTTGCCTTAAACAGTTTTAAACAATCTTATAAAGATAATATTTTCTGATGGGAGAAACTATGGAAGTTCGAAGATTGTTCTACGTATTTGTGTCTATAAATTGGTCTAATCATAATATCAGTTCACATAACTTTTAGAAAAGACACATCGTAATAACAGACAAAAAATTGGAACAACGCCAAACCCGACTGTAAATGCCGGAGGCGACTGACGGAAAATATCGTGCCTTCAATAATAGGTATTGTTTTATGATCGCGACGACCATGTGGCCCTGGCCCAACAATTATTGGCGGAGCGAAATGGACTGAACCAAAAATGTTCTGGCTAAACGAGTACATTTTATAAACGCATCAGCTACGATAGCAAATATTGTGTTACGTAACCCTAAAGCCTGTTAAATAAAATACATGCATTATCAACTAAGTTACGACAGTTTAGCCATGTAGTCTATTAGAGTTAGAAGTCTTTCAAAATTATCACACTTTGATAATTTTCATTGATAAATATCAATGTATGAGATATTTATACGTATATCAGTCATCTAATACCCATAACACAAGCTCTGCTTAGTTTGGGCCTAGATGATACTGTGTGGACTGTCCGAAATTATTATTATTTTCTATCTTACACAAAAAGATGGAGCACCCTAGCTTTGAAGCTTACAGAGGAACTTAGATAAGAAAGTAGGTAAACATTGATGGAGCTAAAATGAAAGATCCACAATTGACAAAGGAAAGTTGTTCTGTGATAATAATTGAGGGCTTCGTTACGCCGACGCAAGGCAGCGACTTATCAAGTGACACAGTTTTCCTTCAAGTTTCCTCTAGTTTGATTCAATTGTCATTTTAGCATAAATAAAATAATAAAGACATTATGTATTTCACATATTTTTGTTTCTAGAGTAAACGCATCAAAGAATTAATTTTACATCTACAACTGCTTTGTGTCCATCCCGAGGTTGCCTGGAAGTTGTCGATATTAGTAATAAGGCCGCCGATTATCACGGGGCGGCTTGTCTCAACGGAGATTCACCACCGCAGCACTTATAGTGCACAAGTGAACAAGTGTTTGCGAAAACACAACTGCACTTTGTTTTTCCTCCCTCTCACCACACGATAGATTATCAAATTATTCTGAAATTAATTTTGAAATACAAGACAGTTGTTGTTTTTCTTAGCGTCGTGTTTATAAGAAACAAAGCTACCTAAATAACAATTTATTGCACGAATGCCCTTACCTTAGCAATAACTGAAAGCAAATTCCAGCTTCAGGATTCTAATTTTGTAGGACTTTATCTTAAATAATGAGCGTCATTATTTAATAATAATAAAACATACCCAGTTGCTTGGAATTCATTTCATCGGTACTTTATAGGTAAAAAGTTTGTGTCTTCGCTTCGGTGTTCGCAACGGTGTTTCTGGGACTAAAAGTAGTCTAATGATAGTGGAGACGTTATAGAAACAAAGTTGTAAACATAAACATATAGGAAAGTATAAAAACATTTGATACAATTAGTGTAGGATACTGTAGTTTCATAGGGGTCCTGAACTAGTCTAAATTTTATTTTAGGATACATGGATTTTCCTTTTTTCGTTTTACATTTTGTCTTCTTAAGTAATTTATGGTACAAACTTACCCAAATTTCCCAAGAAAACTTAAAATAAAAATCACAAATCTACTATTATATTCGATTGCCAGAAACGTTACATTATCCAATATATGATTCAAGACACCTCCAAAGTTCTCAGTGAATGCCGAGCGAGTGAGAAAATTTATCAAAGAAGTTTGTATAAACCACGTCCATTTGGAAGCCTTGTCCATGGAATAAACTCGCACAAGTTGGTTTGTCTGGTTAGTCAGTAGGGCATGTACTTATGAACCGATGCTTTTAATTATAACAGAAAACAAGGTATCTTATACGATCTTATCAGACAATTAGCTACCGTACACAACTTTTAAATAGCTCAAACTGCCCACCAAATAACCCTATCAAAGCAATACAAAATGGTGACTGACTGACCGTTGAACTATAGGCTCGCATTGAAATTATAAAGGCGAACTTCTATGCCATGCCGCGAAGCCTCGACTAAATTAAAAATATATCAAACTTTCATAAACTGATTGTTCCAATAGTTTTACTAGTTTTTTTCTATTCCTTTTTTTGTAATTTTCGTTGTTAATAAAGTTTGTATTAAAAACTGACAATCGTAATACTTACACATAGGTACATACACTAACAAACAGTAGTTACTTTGAGGGACAACACTAATAATATAAAAACAAACAATTATATAACAACAACGCAGCATTACATGTTAATATATTAACATTAAGTACATAATATTTAGATAGATATAATATGCCTAAGACCAAGAACTGATAATGCGGGCTGAATCAACACGCCAGGTGCGGCACGATACACAAGCTCACAGGTTGCATATTAATATGCGTAATTTGGCTTCACACCTAGAGATACGTAGTTGCTTTTAGTGGCCTCCAAACTCTATTTTTGCATCTCTTCCTATAATAGATAAAATAAAACTACTACAGATAAATTATAAAGCTTATGTATGTATAACAATTGTACTACTTTTGATTTTTCGAAATTCCTTTGTTTAACGTAAAAATATAATAATTTGTTTGAACGGCAAACCATTACCTATCGCAATATAAATTACATTCACACATAAAAATATTAGTATTATCTACATACATCAGCTCATATTAGTCCACAGTTGGACATTGGCCTCCCTTTATGAGCGCCGTAGTGCCTTGTTTTAAGTTTTCCGTTTCCAGTATTTTTCCAGCAGTATACCGTAGGTTGTTATCCCACCAGGCCGAAGTTTGTACCCCTGTTCCATGTTACTACATTTGCTGAATCGCGGTCTCTACTCAAGAACACGATCACGCCTAAAATTAGTTAATTTTGAATTATGACTAAACTATATCCGAAAGCAACAAAAATATTTATTTTCCTAAAAGTTTAAAAAATTAAAATCAAATTTCGTTTTAAATGGGTGGCGTGGAGAGTTAAATATAAATCAAAGGCACTCAGTATACGCTGGTCGTTCCATCGTGATATCTCTCCCAAATTGTTTGAAGAGCTCTTTGTGGAAATTTATGACATTCATTAGTCTAGTTGAATACGACACTTCTTTGAGAGACGCGACGATGGCACTAATTGTAAGGATCCCCAATTTGTCAGAAAAATGTTTTACCGCATTATTGGGGTATGCGGGGCACTGCCGCAGACGATATTTCTAACAGATTTCCCTTTACAACCCTTCTTTATTTTTATTAAACAATTTGGGGTTGTAAATCTTTCTTTCATTTTGGAAATTCAAAATGAGACTGGAGCTATTTTCATACAAATCGTGTTAAATTTGAGAACCCTGTTATGCAACCTTCTTTGCGGTTAGCATGGATTTTAAGTACCATGTTAATGATCGAAATTAAATCATTTTTATCATGTCCTTGTACTTTGTTTTTTTTGTTTCATATAAGTATTAAATTAAAACTATTAAATGAAAAATAACACCTGAAAAAGAATCTGTTTTTAGCTGAACCTATGAATCTCGTAATTTTTTTCATTCTGATATTTTATTTCAGCCTTCAAAGGCATTTATAATATTTTTTGCTGAAATTGAGGCAGTTAATTAGTGGCGGGTTCGTCTCGCAGCTGCCAAGGAATGCTAGTAATTGCGCCAGAGTTATGGCCCTCGTTTGTTTTCACAAAAAATCCTTTAAAACCTGCTCTTGTCAAACTTGAGACAAGGCATTCGGCATGTAAGCTAAGGAAAGGGTGAGCAAGAGCAGCGGTATGTCAGTTAAATCTTCGTCGCCTCTACGATCACAGTCACCACTGAATTACATGCGAGTTTTAGGCAATCAAAGGATTAGTTTAATTCAGCTTGCTATAGAAGTATGTAAATTTTGTAAATAAAATTATCTAAGAAGGTTCAATGCTCTTTTTTTGTTCATAATTTTAATCAAGGAAACTCTTCTTTTAAACCTGACTAATAGTAGTTCAGTTTGTCCATTAAATCTTGTCGTCGATCCGCATGCGATTAGAATATGTAGGATGAGACCTTAACAAAAATACATAATATGAAGTCATCTGGCACATTTCGAGCATTGTCTTACGCGCGTTGGGAAGAAACCATATCGATGTACTTGTATCAGTTCAAAATTGTTCCCAAAAAATTTTAATCGAAAGTGCGTTTTAAAGTTATTTTTTTCCCAAATAATTTCAATACTGAAGAGTACGTATACAATAAATAATAATAGAAACTCTGGCTAATTTCGGTCGATGTTAGAGCAAATTTTTCAAAACAAAATCAAACAACAGTAGAGACGTATTGTTAACGATTTGTCATAACTACGACTGAAACAGGCTTCCCTGTAACATAATGTACAAACATAATTTATCAAATCAACTAGGTGTTTGGTACCAAAATATTGCTTAGTCTAAGTCTTACTTTTATTTGGGAAATGTCCATGTTTACTTACAATGATCCAATTAAAAGCGCCACTGACGTAATTTTTGATGATTTACAAACATAAATTCTGAACAAATGAGATGGGTCGAATTTATGGAAATTTATTTTGACCAAAACTCTACTTGACTCTACTAAGTCTTAAATTCGATTCTTTCAACTCCTTTGATGCGGTCAAAGATCGGAAGGCGTTAAGAAGATTCAAAATACAAAATAAGAAGTAAAAAGGTTTTAAGGCAATTTCTTCTTCTTATGGTGGCTCACTGGCGCGCTGGAGGTTAGCAATTAGCATAGCGAATTTCTCGCAATCTTGCACCAAGCGATAAAGGTCTTCGATGCGACGATATTCGTTCACCCTCGGACGTTCTATAACACCGATTTCTGGCAATTTGTTTAAATTAAAGGACGAGGATGGCAAGAAATTAAGATCCCATACATAAGTACCTACTAGTCATACCTCGACAGATCGTTGGTCTTCTCTCTCTTCCTAAATGATGTACACGTACATAATCATTCATTTCAAAAACCATTATCATAATCACAAAAGGGTTTCAATTCTAATATTACTCAAAGGTAACAAGAATGCCTTATACAGATGGAATAGGCTCATTACACATTTCAATTAATCTAATGGCTTTCTACGCGAAGTTCCATTCATCGATGTTACCAACATCCACTTTATCAGCAACGATTTCAAAATTCAATGTAATTTCCGTTGACGAAACTTTCCGATCGGCGAAAGTTAAAAAGTCGCCATGCATTAACGAGCAAACTTTCTAGATAGCGTGCATTTAATCGTGGTAATTTATAAAGTTATAATTTATACTTATATTTAACGAGAATTTTCAACGTCAAACACATGTAGAGATAGAGGGCCGAGCCGCTTGAGATAGGTTTGGAGTAGCGCCCTTGCCCGCTCTCTCGTTAAATTTTCACATGCGCTTGACGGGCCGACCTGGCTTGCGTTAATTATGAAATCTCATTTGAGAGTGAACCTACGTTTGAGTAATGACTCCTGAAATGAGGAGTGTTTGAATAAAAAAGTTCAATTTGTTTTACGACAGCTGTTTATGCTTTTTAATTGGAAGGCCTATCAGACAGGCTTTTAAACACATGACCTTCAAAAGTTTGGGCATTGATTCAGTATTTTAGATGTTTGAATTGGTCTAAAACTTATCTTTTGAAGTCTTAAACACTTTCTACCCTTCTGGCTTTCTAACGAAGACTATAAAGGTACAAAATTATCAATAGTTTTTCTAATGGTTCTTTGCTATAAGTTTTGTTCGAAATTTCTGAAAAGCTGTTCAGAGAAATCCTACTAATATTAAAACGCGAAAGTTTGTAAGTATGTATGGATGTATGGATGGATAGATAGATGGATGGATGTTTATTACTCTTTCATGCAAAAAATACTGAACGGATCTGGATGAAATTTGGCACAGAGATAGATTATAGTCTAGAATAACACATAGGCTATATTTTATCCTGGAATTCCCATGGGAACGAGACTACGCAGGTGAAACTGTGAGGCACTGCTACGCAAAAACTACTGAACCGATCTGGCTGAAATTTGGCACAGAGATAGATTGTAGTCTGGAATATCACATAGGTTATATTTTATCCCGTACTTCATAAGGAAATGGAAATTACGTGGCTGAAACCGCGAGTATACTCGAAATACTAATCCTGCGCAGACAAAGTCGCGTGCACCAGCTAGTCTTTAAATAAGGGAGCTAGGAAATTACGCAAGTTCTGGTTGTGTTACTACAGACTTTAAAATGATGTGATTATCGTGGTTTAAGTAACAATATTTTCCATGGCATAAGGGCCACATTATTTTGTACGTCGGACGTATAACTTCCGTTGACTTCGGATCACATTGCAACATGATAAATGGGCTCTTTCAGCTTATTCTTCCCCACTGAAATTTTTCAACTTAAACGATAAGGGTGCTCTGGCATTTTATGCCCTCCTATAAATATTATAATGATTTATTATATCATTTATTTTGCGCGAACTACTCCGGGTATTCAATTTAAAACGTCGCCTTAGATGGGGGTAACTTTCAACTTTGCTGGATAAAATAGGCCAAGGTAACAATGGATAATTGAGAATAATTAATAATCGAACATAAAGGAAACTTGGAAGTAAATTGGTATTGCAAGAATTGCGAGTCTGAAACTGATTTTATTCAATTTATTCCTTCGTTAATCACGGTGATTCTACGTAATAAAAATATCTCGAGGCAATAGGTCATTTCCTTTGGTCATAAATTGTGCAACCAATGAAACATGAAACCCTGTGTCGTTTATATGAACGTATAAATAAATTTCAACCTGTGTACCTTGCTAAAATGTCCAAACACAAAAATATAGGGGTCTCAAAACATTAATCTTCCCGTCATTTATACAGAAATCGCAGATTCAGAGATTTCTTTCTCTTCTAAAATTACCAATCTGCTTGGGTTGCTTTCATTGAGGTTTAACATGATTACCTACTTGCTAAACAAATTATAAGGGGCAACCATTTCTTCAGTATTACACGCAACGCAAAATTTTAAGTACCTTCTTAATGCAATGTGTGTATAATTTTGGAACGGATTAAACAATGTTTTTTTTTGATAAAATGTTTATTATTACCCTAGCAAGCTTTCATGCAAGCCTAAACACCGTTTTTATGTTACATTTTTAATGAATTTTGCTCATTAACATTCACAAGACGTCTTTAATTAATTAAATTAAATATTAATACATTTTATAGTTTTTTTTTTTTGGTGGGTTGCCTACTAAGCTTATTTGACTTAAGATGGCTTTAAAAGCAACAAATTAATGTAGACCAGTCGAGCCACCGTGAAGATGACCATAGGAACGCTGGGCAGACGAATAGTTGTTCCTCTTTCATGCAAAAACTGCTGAACGGACTGGGCTGTCATTGAATACGCGTATTTCTAGCCCTAAAATAACACAAAGGCTAGTTTTCATCCCATAATTCAGTTCCCCTAGGATAGAAATAGCCTAGAAACATCGCGTGCGAAGCCCCGGTCAGGTGCTAGTAGCATAGTAACTAGGATCTAAATGGCTTCTTTATATAATATTTATAATTTAAATTTTGCTACATCTCTTTTGCATCGAAGATTTTCATTTATTTTTATTACGCTAGCATGTTTTCATCCAAGCCTAAACATCGTATTTTTATGTTTCCATTTTTCATATACAAAGATCCAACTAGCTTGAAAAGTTCATCGCTGGCTGTCGGCTTCATCATAGAAATCTCTGAAAGAAAACGTTATACTTTGGAATATTTTCTTTTCCTCTGCAGACCACATCATTATTATATTTTAAAATATAATGTTCTCGGGGTTCAACGTCCACGCTGTTGTTAAATGAACTGAAAATATTCACTTGCACAGTGTGCGGTGTACGTGTAAATGTAATGTCACATTGCGATTTACCTAAATTCTGAACAAAACTGCCCAATTTCACGTCGCATCCCGTTTACTGCTATTTTTATATCCGAGAGCTGGCGGTTTGTGTTTGATTGTAGAATTCATCGGAGTCCTGAGTTTGGTTACTTGATAATATTAAGTCATCCAAAAATTCCAAATGTGTGGGATTTGGTGTACCACTTTTTTCACTTTTGGTGTGTAATGAATGGGTCTGTACTCTTCTATCTTGCAGAATTGGTACTCCTCTATCATGCAGAATTGGCACTTCTCAAATCTCATACAAATATACCTAGACGTCGCACAATGAGTTCTCGATGCTCGTGAATCCGAACTAAAGTATATTTTTCCTGGATCTGAATCTTTAAAATTTAAAGATTCAGATCCAGGAAAAATATACTTTAGTTCGGATTCATTTAATGATACAAAAAAATATATTTTAGTTCTAAAACATAATGTACAATAGTGTAACAGTGTTTAAGAATCCGGAAAGTAATTATGCTTAGAATGATGACTGCAGGAACTTATTCTAAGCAATAAAAAGTTTGTATTTTGATGATGGCTGAGAACTATGCAAGACTAAGCCATGATAGCTGTACTGCTTTGGCAAGTTTTGACATGAAATGTTGGCTATTTCATTACACAGATAGGCAAATTGTCAGTAGGGTCATCCATTCGCACCACTTTCATTAGCCACGTTGAAATAGATATTATCATGGAAAGGGCTAAAATCTAGTAAATCCATATATTGCTTATTCATTCACTTATCAACAATATCTGAACGTTGGTGCCCCAAATTTGATGACTCTACATGACTCGAGAATGACGATGCTGAAAACTATAAAAGTAGGATTCAACCAAAACAATCGCTATAAAAATTAACCCCAACCTTGGTACAAAAATATACATCCAGTTATTTTGAATAACTAAAAGCGTGATTTTTTAAATTTCCCATACAGCAAAAATGTCACGACGGAAATTGTACAGCTGTGAAATATCGTGCACAGCTGCAACGGCTAATGAACTCGTTTCATGTTACTAATATTGTGCATCATGTCCAGCGAAGTGAAATATTTTCACTTTATACAAATGAAGTATAAATTTACAAGCCTTTTCAATGGTTCAAATGAAAATAATAGGGTACAAAGTAATAAAAGGACTCATTGACCGAATCATGTTTGTGTCAAATTGTATAGGGCTTGAATAAAACGGAAATTCATTCGGCTTACATGATAGCTCTGTGCCTCGATTTTATTTTGTTTATTATTGACTTGTGCTTTATACAGATCAATTCACTACCTACTTTTTTTAAAATAATCCATCTATTCTCCTTTCTTACAACTTTTTTAATCTGAAATTTACAAAAGTACCTACCTAGGAACAAAATATATTTAAAAAACCCTGGCATAAAGAAACAAGGATCTCTGAAGCTAGCGGAAAAAAACGTTTGAAATCATAGCGGCTCACAACAACACAACCTTTTGAACCCAAAAGAGTTTCAGCCCAAACATGCCGCAAGATCAACAATAGGTTAGCGGAAAGATTAATCGTCCAAGAAGGACCCGGAATGGTGAGAATAATTTTTCATCTATATCAAAGCGGTCTGAACCCTTGAATGCAGAATTGTCTGGGTACAGTTTAAATGTATACCTACGATACTCATTATTAAAGAAAGCTGATTTTATGACAATATTAAACTAAAACTTGTATTTACTGGACTTAACTTTCTAGACGTAGCTCAACTGGATATCAACATAAGTCGGAAAAGTCCCCAACATGCTGGCTGCATTGCCACGCTGCTATATGGTACTGATGCGTTTCGACAAATACTCACCAGCTTTCGGGACACGCGTTGCATCGATCAAACGCTCGGATATTCTTAAAACTCGGATAGTTTAATTATACCAGGCATATTCATAGGCTCTGCAAATAAAAAATCTTCTCTAATCTTGAATATAAAAGATGGTCAACTCTATATGTAAAATAAAAGTGGTGACTTTGAAGTTAGAATTGAAGTTACATTACATAAAGTACAAATGGAATGAAGTATTAGAAAAGACGCTGATTTTTGTTATGGTCTTGACTGGTTTTTATTCTAAAAACATTTTGAGTTATCAAGTCACGCACTCCGCCAACCATTTGGCGTCCAATATTTCTTTTGCAATTACACCAATTTATTTTGGTGAAAGGACTATTTATTAAATTAGCATCCATTTTCAACCAAAAAGGTTTTTGAAACCAAATAACAACTGAAAGCTTGTTCTTTACTTATTAGACTGGCGCAGTATTATTTAGAAATGATTGGATAGTTTTGGACGCTAAATATAGAGAGCTGCAATACATTTTTGCCATTAAATAAAATAATCTACATCTATATTTTTACGCTGTTTAGATGAACTAGGCACACACACTGTCACCGGGTGGAAGGTTGGCGTAGAAGTTCCTTTTCTTTAGTTTTGGTGAGTACTTTTAACTAACGAAACTATTACTAATTTCAATAAATTAGTTTATGTTAAAAGAAAACTACAATTAAATAGTACAAATAAATTATGAATACCTATTATTCACAATTGAAACAATTCAGCTACCTGTAGACTGTTATAAATAATCTAGACAGCTCAATTAATCCATATCAAGTTAGAACATACTGAATTTTTACTAATTGGTCTGTTTACAACCGTCATCAGTTGCCGTAATTGTATATATATGTACTTGTTTTATTTTGTTTCTACTCCTTAATTGTATTTTTCTCTGTTATGTAATGAAAAATATTATTTTTTAAACTTTATTATTATGGATAAAGATTATAAACATACGTATGAATAGTATTTTATTTGTATTAATCCTATTTCTATAACGCCATTAAAAAGTTGTCATGTTGTCATCGCTTTTAAAGTAAGCAGTTATAGCTAAAGAAATAAAGGGGTCAACACATTGCCATGCGATCAAAGTTCGACCGTAGGCCCGCCACGCTCTCACGTTTAATTCAATTTGGAATCCAGCCAGATTTGTGAATTTGCTGGCGGCATGTCCTTTAAATAATAGAAAAGCAGACTCACGAAAAGCGATGGGAAAAAGTTACACCATAATATATAAATTACCTTTTTGTTATAGCAACACAAATAGCTATGGAAAGGAGCATTTGAAACATAAAAAAGACACACAAAACTGCCAACATTTGAAAGAAGACCAAAGTTATTGTTTGATAATATTGAAGTATTGAAATAGGCAGACCATGTGGCAAGAAAGAGTGGAAAAATTACCAGATTTGTAACAACTAGCCTAAGACGCAGTAAGAGAAAAATGGACGAGCACTCGAAAGGTAAGTGCCCGAAATTTTGGAAAGCGCTAGGAAAGACGAACTATGGCGATGGATAGACAGAAATAACACCGTCTGGAGGAGGCCTTTACTCGAATAGAGAACATGAGATTTTGAAAATACATTCTTATAATAACAGAAGTTTATTTTAATACTATTGTCGATGGTAGATCGGCTTCTTTGACCAGGCTCGTTTTCTTTTATCCCCTGTTAATATCATCCAAATTAGTATTAAAAACCGATATAGTTTTCTTTATTATGTTGCATAAGCCATCCAAGAGCTCACTGTACTTCCACATTTGCAGAAAATGTAAAATCAAGCACAAAAACTCAAAATGGAATAATTGTAAAAGCTATATGGTTATTAATTTTGAGTAGAAGTAAGAATTGTTTAACTAAGTAGTCAATTGGTTTTTTTTCTTCAACTAGTCTTGTATATTCCTGTAAATGCAGTTTCACGTGATAAGACGGACCGGGATGAGAATGTCTCACATTTTAATTAAGTCTTGTTTTTGTTGTGAGGTGCTCTCTTAGCCCCGAGATCTGTGAGTCCGTGACCCACAAACTAAGTAGGTGCGGGAAGAATAAAATATAAGCTGCTCTATTTGGTTTATTGTGGACTTTTAGTATGTATGTATAAGATGTAAATAGTATCAAACATAATGATAAAGGTAGGTTTTTAAGAAATATATAAGGTTTTTTAATAGACTAAAAATATAGTGTTCTGTGTTTTAACCACTTATAGCCTTATTATTATTAAATTTTAGGTCCCTACTTTTTTATATTATATGTATGATGTGTAACAATAAATGATCTGAATCTAGACTTCCTGACAATATTATTCGCTACAGAGACGTAAGGGGCAAGATATCTTCAAACAGCGGACGTTTGCAGCACTATTGTAGATTTCCAGTTAGTATCTAACAAATGTTTTAACGTTTCGATACAAGTGGAAGTGCTAAATCTTAGAACGTAAATCACGCTGCTGTAGGAGGTAGAGCCGGGCCGTAGCTTTGTTTTATCTTTGGCTACGTTTGGTGAAACATTCGGTTTTTTCAGTTCAAGCCAAAACTACCTTTGTACCAAAGTACCTTTAGTTTTAAAAAGGGCTAAATAGTATGTCAACATAGTCATCATCATGCTGACCTCGTTTTGACCGAGTCCTGTGCTCCATTCGTGAAATGTAATATTCGTTATAAGTTATTCAATTAGAGCTTTCCTCCAATATTTGAGCTTATAAGTTATGGATATAAGAATACTTCAAGGCATTGGAATCTTTGAATTACAATTCCCTTAAGTTGTGAATAATTTATGCGGCTTTTGCTCCTGCAACTGACCTTCGACACAACTCTAGGATAGCTCAAAGCAATTTGGCGAATAAATCTGTGCCGTTCTGTGTTTGCAACGTCAGGAGCCAGTCGAGATCTTGCACTTAAATAATTGAATGATCATCCTGTTTTGCACCTGCTTCCAGCTTCCGGGATTAATCCAATCATCTAAAGAAATATTTAATATTTCAGAGATTATTCTAAGCAGAAGTCATAAACATTTATTCATGCCATAAAAGTAATTTGTCCCAATTAAAGAAAAGGTCGTATTGAAACCTTTTAGTAGACTTAAATGAAATCTCTTTTATTACGACCTGGATTTAAATCACCGTTGATATTGTCGCATTAGCTGTGATATACTGTTGAAGTACACACAAAGTCGTCCTACGACTACACTGCGGCTAAATAAACGGTGATACAGACGAAAGATTACCCTAATTACAACCTTTTTGTATTCATGAACTCGCAGAAATATTTTATAACTGAAGGCCCACGCGAGGTCTTCAATGCCTAAATGTTGAAGTGGACATGGCATCTACGGTCAAAGTATTGATTTTATTTATGTATTCATGGAATACCTACAATGTTCTCCAGATTTTCGTAAATGATTTCGTAATTAACATTTAAAATGAGTTTGTTGGTAAATTAAGCGTCAGGCGAGCGTGAAATAAATAAATCTGCCAAACCAAGAATTCCCTTGTTAATTCGCTCGAGTTGAATTTTGGCTCGTTTAAAAATAATAAGTGTCTCAGAATTTTGTAGCTGGGGGCTTTGTTTTAACCTGCCGAGGGTAGATCTTTATAACAATCGCGGTTTTTAAAACTAAAGATATGATATATACTTACCGTACGCTTGTGATATTTGTATTTAGATTCCTCAATGTATCTATCGGCAGAACATGTTTTGTTTTGGATATAAATGCTTATTTTCGAAGTCACGTTTTATCATCTTGTTGTTTATTCGACAGGCCAAAACAGGATTAAAATCTTATGCAATAATACTGCGACAAACATAAAGATTGAAAGTGGACGCCGGCATTCACAAACATACATGTTTACAACAATACAATTAAACTATAATGCCCAAGAATTTGCACTCAAAGTTGGAAACAAACTATACGTTCTGAATGAAATAGTTTCTCGAACTTCGGCTCTTCGTTAAGCGTTCGCTGTAATAAGCCTTATTCGAGGGCTATTAATGTGAAGCTATTAAATTACCAAGGATTATTGCGGTGACGTTAAGTACCTACTTTTATTTATGGTGAGGTAATGAGCATTTGCAAGGTGAAATTATTGTTTATTTTGTAGGATTCCATTATAATATAAACTTACTACTATTGAGCGTGATTCCTGCTATGGAAAATGTAGGCCGACAGATATGGTGTGGCAGGTATCCACTTGCGACGCAACGTTGCGGATTCGATTCCTATCTTGGGAAAATCTTTTACGAACTAGAAATACTTGTTCCAGGGTTCTGGATGTTTTCTGTATATAATAAACAACACACTAAAGTTACAAAAATGAAACGATCTTTTTAGTTCGTAACGTTTTTTGGTATTTCAACGTCATCGTCATTCATATCAATTGATACCTAAGTCAAACAGAACTTAAGGCACAACCACTTTACTTTGGCCATCTTAGGAAGAACCTTATGGGCATCGAGTTCACAGTCCAGTTTAAGCTGTTATTAGTAAATCTTGGCAAGTTCAGCAATAAGCCGAACGGGCGAACAGCATAACACTGAGTACACAAGTCCCCGGCCCAGTAAGGAACTATCGCAGACCAGTGCCAGCCTCGGGTGTAGCTTTAAAGTCGGTCACATGGCTGGAAATACCTTCCGACTAGTTACAAAGTTCAATTTGATAAGGTATACATACCAAAAATAATCCAGCTCAATACGGCTTCCACTTCCACACTAAACTAAGCCAACATCTCAAAAAGCAGCACAAGGAATTAATCCATAAGTAATTTCATAAAAACTTATGTCAATCTTAAACATAATGTAGATTTTAAGTCATAATTATTACTTCGTACTTCAAATGCAGTGGTCGAAAGGACAATTGGGACTTGCGTCAAATTGGAAATAAGTGGCTTAGACGTTTAGTAAGCTTTCAGTATACTTACTTACTTACTCCTGTGGCTCATCGACCCAAAGTGGATCTTGGCCTCCGATACAAGACTTCTCCAGGCGTCTCGGTTCTGAGCTGTCTCTCGCCAGCTATAAGCGTCGAGTTCGCGGAGATCGGCTTCCACTACGTCAATCCAGCGATACCTAGGGCGGCCGACTGGTCTACGCCCCGAAGCTTTTCCCGTATACGCCTTCTTGACAGCCCGATCATCTTTCATTCTCTCTACGTGTCCTAGCCAGCGGAGACGAGCGCTCTTAAACTCGCCTATGATGTTGGGTTCGGCATAAAGATCCTCCAGTTTCTGGTTATTCCGGATTCGCCATGTTCCATCTGTTCGCCTGGTCAGACCAAAGATCTTACGCAGCACCTTACGCTCAGCCACGAGGAGTTTGTTTTCTTCTTTCAGCGTCAACGTCCAGGCTTCGCACCCGTAGATCAGAATAGGACGTATAACAGTTTTATATATTCTGATTTTGGTGCTTCGACTCAGAAGTCTGGACGCCAACACTTTATGAAGCGCTGCACTGCACCGCAAGGTGTTCTGGATGCGAATGTTGATTTCATCTTCCCTAGAACCTGTATCTGTTATAGTGCATCCCAGATATTTGAAGCTGGCAACACCCTTATACACCACATGTCCCGCATCTAGGTCTTTACGTTTAACACGGGTGTTTTTGTAGCGCTTCATGTGGATGTATTCAGTTTTGTCGTGGTTGATTGCAAGCCCTACAGCTCTAGCCCTTCTTTCTAACTCCGTGGCCAGCTGTACGACGTCCGTTTCTCTGTTGCCTAGCAGGGCCAGATCGTCTGCGTAGCCGATTACTCTGCTTTCAGCAGAGCTTTCAAGCTTTCAGTATAATATTCGAATATAACATTGCAAAGCATTTCCAAACCAAGGTTTTTGTTCGATCGACTCTTTAGACCGTGTGTTTTTATCTTTAGTTAGTTTAAGTAAACAAACACACAAGTTTGTGCAATCGTGACGTGACCATCGCCCAGATGCCGGCTATTTACGAAGATATACAATAACAAAGCATACAGAATATGCAACGGACATAAACTATGTAGCGAACTGAACTATGGCAACAATATTATTGACTGTGAGTAAGAACCAACTCACTCCTCCGACTATTTAAAAGAGTATCATCCTACTTGGTAGATCAACAGGATGCAATGATTTTCTTCGAATTATATGGGAATTTGTTTTCGCGTTTTTTGGTTTATAAGTACCTTATTTAGTCCCATAGAACTTTTAATCAGTATAAGAAATATAATCATTAAATTTTTACTTGTAGTTCCACCACATTTTCCTACTTTTGGAATAGTGGGTAAGAACTATACCTTCCTATTGCAATGTATCCAGTAAACAAAGTTGTCAACTTTTAACCACGATCGACGACTTGCGGCTTTATAACAGTCCACTTTCTGACTCAAATACTGGTATCTTCGATTTCCGAATTGCTGTGAAGCCACCTCAAACTGTACCTATCTTGAACAATAAAATACGCTTTACATTCTAGCTTTGTTCTGTTGTTGGTCCGAAGCGGATACGCCCGAGAGTTACCAACTAACGGAAGAAATTGCAAAACGCTTCCTCATTCTGATGCTTTAGTATACTAAAGAGTAATATTACTAATAATTTGTGTGTGTAAAAATTAAATTGTAGCTAGGAAAAAGAAATAAATTTGTTTTTCGAAAACCAATTTGATAAGCATTTTGTTCATCAGTGTTTTGGTGCTTTTCGTTTCCACAATCTATCATTAACCTCATATGAACTTCGAAGCACCTTCTGCCTTGAAAGCCTGACTCGTAATTTCAGCGATTATGGGATCAAATAAGCTCATTGCGATTCCGTCGCCATGATGCTACGAGGCTACGCCGCTACAGGCTACGCCGCTACGGCCTACGGCGTAGCACTTTGTGTTCCGCGGTTACGCTCCATAATGAACAATCGGCTTTGATGATAGCGCCATTAGCGAGCAATATTTGTCTCTTTAGCGTAATCTTGTGTTCTACCAACGTATAAACATTACTAACGACATTTGAATTTAATCTCCTGGAAGCTAAATGGGTTCACTTTAGTGCCTAATCCTTGCTAATACCTGCTTGATATGTTATGAGGCTATTTAGAAACTACAATTATGGAGTTAATTTGCAATCGCAACTTATTAACATAACCATAGCCATATTTCTAAGATCTTCTCTTCCTAATGGCATTTAAGACTATGTATTTCATAAAACATTAAAGGAATACGATCCGGTATGGTTTTCGTTGACATCTTGGTTAGGATTTTTATCTGTGAAATGTTTATAATTAGGGATCAATTTGAATTCAGCAAATACGTGGCCAGTGAGCTATAGACTACCTATGAATATAAAACATACCAACCTGAACAGAATTTCTTTGAGCATATTTCCTAGCAATAATGGAACGCCTTCGCAGGTCATTTTCGTCCGATGCTATGGCCTCGGGATTCAATATGCCGCGTGTTTCAAATATCTTGAGGCGATCGCGATCCTGCAGCTCCACGGGTAATCAACTAAATACCATATAATATTCAATTTTAAGTCTTATTTCTTACTTATATGGTTCCTTTTCCGCTGTTAGCGAGGAACCAGCAAGCAAATTGCAAGAAAGGGGATAATGCACCATCCTTTGCGAGACGTTAATGCGATCCAACTCCGCCATTTTGAATTATAATTAGAATCGGATTATTTAGAGGAAAGTCGTTGATTTATTCTAGCCTTGGACTTTTACGTTATTGGATTACAGGTTGCCAAGAGGGAAAGTCTTTTCGGTGTCGCTTTGTAGGCTAATGGAGACAAGGCTCATAGCGGGACCTTTTTTAATTAACTTAAGCTCAGCGGTGGCTAATTCGAACAGCGGTTGTTTGTGCGAACCTTTTGAATCAAATTTTATTGCTGAGGCACTGAGCAGCAGTAAACTGTGATGCAACAGATGAGCCTGATTTAATGGGTTTACCAAACTGACCCTTAGGTATTTTATGTTTAAGTGTTTTTTTAGAAAGCAGATTATTTGTAGACGAATCAGTAAAAGAACCAAATTGTTTTCATCGCTTAGCGGAAAGATACTCAGAAGTTTTGATGGAGTTTCATCAACATTACAAAGTGTAATTAATGATAACAAGTAACCTAAGTAAACACTCGATCTTCGGAATTTTTGTAACATCAACGAA
This sequence comes from Eupithecia centaureata, assembly GCA_944547425.1. Classification (NCBI taxonomy): domain Eukaryota; kingdom Metazoa; phylum Arthropoda; class Insecta; order Lepidoptera; family Geometridae; genus Eupithecia; species Eupithecia centaureata. The sequence goes on from OX155687.1 coordinate 9,157,452, forward strand.
ATAAGGAAAATGAGATTATCTTGCTAAAAACATACTTCTTGTTCGTTGATGAGCAAGATAAATGAAGCGGAAAGACTTTGATCGATCGCGGTTTTACCTAATAAATGTCTCGGTGTTAGCGGTCTCCTGGGTTCCATGAATACCCTATTCGTTGTCAACAACAAGCCCATGCTGATACAACTGTTACCTACTGATAGATTTTTACCCTTCAGGCACTCTTATGAGGTTATAGCATATAAGTATATGTCTAACACGTATCCCGAATAAAAGGATCGTGTCTTTTAGATTTATCGAAGCTCTTCTGATCTATATTTATAGAATAAAACTGAAGAGACTAAGAAAAAAACTGGGTGACTCATGAAGAGATCTCAGAAACAACAAGAGCTAAGAAGATGAAATTTTCCACATCATCTTAGTAAGTAAATCATCCATGGTTTTAATAATTATTCTCACTAAGAATGAAGATAGCCATAGGTTGACAGTAAGTTTTTCCCTCATGCTATAATTGCGTAAAACATTTTTCTATCTAAAACTTCCACTGCTCACAAGTTCAATTCCCTTGTCTCTTGCTTTTTCCAACACTACAATGGTATTTACCGACAAGGGTTCCTTATAAATTGAAAATCAGTTCGCAGCATTGATTGATCAAACCCCGCTTCCTCGTAAATATAAGATCGAGGCGATGCCTCCCCCCCCCAGGGATAGTGCCACTTCCGTGACTTGCCGCCCCAAATACGTTTACAGCATTATTCTACTTTACGAAACTATTTAACGGACTAACGTTTCAATCAGGACTTTTATTTTGTAAGAATGAAAGAATAGTACATTGTTACCCAAGGGTTGAAAGTAACTTATTTAGTCCCGGAGACGGGGTTTGGCGCCCGAGTGTAACGAGGGCGCCAATAATTTGAGTGACTACATAAGTTACTTTCACCCGAGGTGAACACTGTGCTTTTCATTACGAATACAAGGAAATATAAATAAAAACATGAGAAAACAAATTAATCAAAGTGCCGCTATTTTTTATTTTATATAATAGTCCATCTTGGACAGACGAAAGCCATACTGCCTTGTCTTTCGTATTTTTTGAATTCAGTGAATTGTCGCTGAGGCGATTTTTTTTTAGCTTCAGCTTTTATTCTGCCACTATAATGGTTCACTAGTAACGTTATAGCTGTCAGTTGAAAACGATTCTCCCTAGGGCGGAAAAGTATCACATTCAAACCGCTCTTCAGGCCTGTTCAGACCTACTTTCTGAGTATGAGTAATGAAAAATGTATTTATTGAACACACTTAAATACATAGGGACTTCTTTTAAATTTAATTGCCTGCCCACGACCTTGGCTTGATGTTGCTCCACAAATCAGTATATCAAGTTTAATTTACGGTTCATTGCTTTTTCCATTTCAATGTAGAGATTTATGAAAATGTGTCTCCCAAAAATGTTTCAGGTATTTATTATGTCGGAAAAAACACAAAACGTCCGCTGTGCGTTATATACGGCACTGTTAAAATTTTCCGCCTAAAGTCATGTTTTCGTAATGCGTTTTTAATGTTCTCATATTGCCATAAATCACTAAGGATATTCCTGGTCCAGATAGCTTTAATGGCTTATTAAATTAGTTTATTAAGCTTTGCACTTGGAGTGGTATAAATACAACTATAAATAAATTTACCACCATTCTACCAGTCCACCAGTCAGTTTAAGTTCCTCCACCTCACATTCTATTTTATTTTTCTATTCCTCATCATCATCAGCCTATATTAGACCACTGCTGGGCTAGCATAGGCCTATTATTTATATTATTCTATTCCTCATTTCAATGCAAAATTTGAATTTTGTTCAATTATTTACCCAACAATATTTTTCATTAAAAAAAAAATATTGAAGGTTTAATTTAAAGATAACTATAAAAACTTGAAGCTCAAGTAGAAATGAAAACGAATGTAGAGTTCTTTAAACAAGCCTTATTATTCTCGTCCCTTATTACTCTGAGGATTTAAGTCACGGCGCGGGCGTTTAATAAAACCACACTGGGACTCTCCTATTAAGGACTAATATACAAACCCAGTAATAATTAACATTGCCGAGTACATTTACAAAAAGAAAAATTACGTTTTACGTTATACGTTATATGTTTTTACGTTATTATTATTTAAAGAAAAGTGTTTAAAATTAATCGAATACCGGCTTCAAATTTCAACAAAAAGGTTTCTATTGGGTTTATATGGTATAATTCATCATCATCATCAGCCTATATTAGTACACTGCTAGACATAGGCCTCCCCTAATGAGCGCCATAGCGCCCTGTCTTCAGCTTGACGCATCCATCATCTGCCAGCAGTCTTTCGCAGATCGTCATCCCCCTGGACCGGAGGGAGTCCTACACTACGTTTACCAAGTCGCGGTCTCCACTCAAGAACACGGTTACACCAACGGTTGTCGGTTCTTCGCGAGATATGGCCGACCCACTTCAGCTTGCTTATTCTTTGAGCTATGTCGATAACTTTGGTTCTCTGTCTGTCTGGTATAATTAGGTATGTTTAATTGTAATATGTAATTAACGTAACATTAATCGTGTATATGTTATTGACGTAGCATTAATTACCTACCTACAGATTAAGTAGTTTGATTGGCAATACAAGAATTCTCGAAGACTGAAATACAAACGGTATTTGATCACCTATTCTAACTAATCTAATCCAATTTCTAAATGGTTGTTTTTTATAATATCATTTTAGTTCAAAGTAGTAAAAAGTTTTTTTCGGTGTTGGTATAACTTGAGTACAATAATTTGAAGCTAAAAAACGTCGAATATTGTGTTATTTTTTCAATAACAATAGCAATAAAAGGCCATAAAAAGTGCAGAAAGTTGTATTGATTTCAGAGACAGTTTTTGGATTGCGGAAGAGATACAACTTCTAAATTGAATCACGTATAAGGTTTAAAAGTTAAGCGGTTACGTTTCGCGTTCGGAACCACTTTTTATGTAACTGCTACGTGATTTCTTTGAGAAAGCACCCTCTTTTGTTCAGATATCTTTTTTCCCGGTGATTAATACGTTTACTTGTTAGCTTAAGCGGTTCCCTTGTGTTTTGCATTTCTATTGTTTCTAGAAAGAACTTTTTATGGGTTTAGTTTGCCATGGGAAATTAATGAAATGACACAAAAAGAAACAACAGTGGTTTTACGTTTTATACGCGTATATTATGGCACATAAATAGGCGCATAATGAGTCCGAAACTTTGCAGTACCTACACCATCATCAATCAATTTTAGTCCACGGCTGGACATAGGGCTCCCACTTATCACCATTGCGCCCTCTCTTCTTTCCAAGTCCATAACTTTGGTTCTCTCTCGGATTAGTAGCAAATCCCATGAGCATAGCTCTTTACATAGCTCGCTGTTCGACATTGAACTGGTGAACCAGCCTTAACGTGAGTATCCACGTCTCAGCTCCGTAGGTCATAACGGGTAGGACGCACTTATTGGAAACTGTCCTTTTCAAGCATTGCGGTATGGATGACGAAAAGACGCGTCGTATTTTTCCACACGCTGCCCAGCCTAGCTGGATCCTCGTCTGGGCCTCCTTCTTAAAATTATTTGTACCTAACTACACAATCTACTCAAGGTAAGTATACTAAGGAACAATTTCAAGAAGGTCTACGACGACCGATCTTGAATCAATATGGCCATTGATTCAAATCAAACAACTTTTCAGAATCATAAAATAGGTACGGTTCACGCAGAAAAAAGTTATGAGTCAGTAACTCAGTATAACTAAAAAATACAGTCGTATTGTGAACCTCCTTTTTTGAAGTCATTAGATTAAATAAAAATCTTAATCTTTAACACAAAAATCCTTGATAATGTGTTGTATCAGATAAATACACGCATCAAATAATTGAAATTCTCCAGAAATAATTTTCACCAATTTCATTCGGTTTTGCGGTTCTTATCCTTGACCATCTCATATCACGATCCCATCCAATGGCTTTCATATTAACTTTCATACCAATTTGAAAGCAATCATTATCGAAAAATCAACTACAGGGCAAAACGTAATCAATTTCCTATAATAATGTGCAATATGTGTGTGTAATGTGTAATAATTTCGTGGGGGGTGAGGTAGGTAGCGTTTATAGTGAAATACTGTAGAGTCAATTTTACTCCGCAAATTTACATTCAACTTTCAGAAAAGCCATCAATATCTACCAGAAAAACAAACTTAACATAACTATCTAATGGCATATTCTTACTTTCCTCCTAAAAAATGTTACCCACATTTATAAGTGGCATTGGGAATTGGAACGTCGAACACAAGTGGTAAAATAATTGTTATGTTTCAACTAAAACCACTTATAACTTACGAAAAGCTTCCTAAATTGTACTTTAGTAGAGACTTATAATTGTACTATCCGAGCGCTCAAAGGGAAATGAATTTGAGGGTCGCAGTTGTTGGATCCAAACAATTGTTTGAAACAACAAAACTGTTATTACAGGAATTCTTGTTGTCACCCGGAGTTTCATTTAAATGTTTCACTTGCTCCTTAACCGACGACTTGGCAACGAATTAAGTAAAAACGACTTTGCTTAATGTATCGCCCCAAACAAAGATCATAATGAATTAAGTAATGTGAATGAAATTTCCTGCGTAGTAATTTCATTTGGAACGGCTCCAGCCTCTACGGACAAATAATTTAAACGGTACGGAAGTTTAAGCTGAAATAAAGTATTAAAATGAGTTTTATGGGGCTCACTTATTCTGAATGATTGCTCAACTCAACCTACATTAACTTTTGTTTGTTCGCTCAGTACTTGATCACTGGAAAAACACTTTGCGCAAATTCATCTCTGAAACAATTCAACAAATCGAAAAAATTCCCCTCGGTATACACATACGTTACAAAGCGCCCGTCCGATTGCAAACAATGCAAACGTTGAAGGCAAGTAAACGAAAAACGAGTGTTGAATTGCAAACCAGTGCAACACACGGGCTGAGGAAAAAAGTAACGAACAGCAGCGGTAGGAAACATCGAAATACGAGTATAGGCGAGGCCACCGCGCCGTCAGCGCTTCTTGACACGTCGCCTGCCGCCAACAAACCCCCGCCAAAACTTCTAACAAACGACTGCAAATTTTTATCATGCGTCCACTGGCTCCACTCTACCGAGGATGTACAAACATTTGTCTACCATGCATTTTTTATCTAGTCCATATATCAAAAACTATCACGTCCAACAAAGCAAACTATTCATTCAGTTGGATTTGTTGGTGCACTGAACTATGAAAATCAGTTTCGTATTTCGCTGAATATCTCCTAACGAATGCTGTACTATTTTTACTATTCGGAGGCGAAATTGCAAATTTGGCTATTGAGATGTGTGTAAAACAACATAAGGGAGAGTATTGAATGAATTTACATTTGACGGTAACACGGTCCATTTGTTAAAGTGACATTTTGAGAACCCCGTGTTTATGGTTGGCACTTAACACAACGCTAAGCCCGCGGGACCTCTTTCCTTGAACGAACACGTCTCCTGGAAAAGCAGTACATCATTTTTATGTCGCGTAAGTGAATTTGTTATCTGATTACGTTTCAGAAAAGTAAAAAGAGCCACTTGACTTAATAGAGTTCCTAAAGAACAGTATTTTTTATCAGATCAATTATCTGGCCCAGGATGTTTTATTAAGGTTATTGTTGTAATCAACAACCCAATTCGATTAGGGAACGACTTACAGCCGATTTTCATTGTTTTGTCTTTAGTAAATAAATGATTTCTGTATATATTTTTGTGTGTTTTTGTATTAAATGGGTGTGTACCATTTAAAAATATAGAATATGAATTGTAAAAATAATTCAAATATAATATCTGCACATGTAAAATAATAATAGTACCTAACAAGTTTATCATTATTTTGAACATCTTTATGTCCATAAGTGCTGTGAGGTCTAAAGGATAGAGAGAGAGTCTAACTAAGAAATAAAGCACTCTTTTAAATTGCTTGTCCAAGCTCAATGTTCATAAAATTATATTTATATCTTCAAGGAAAAACTACTAAAAATACATTCAGGATAAGTAAAGGAACTCCAGGTAGCAAATAATAGGTATATTTTCTTGATGAAAGTGCTGGTCGAAACATGTGTCACGGCCAAAATCTAATTTTCAGCTTGTCCGAAGGACGCAACGGGAACGCTCGGGGCGTCTTCTTCTCTCAACCTCACCAAATAGTGATGTGCCTATCTCGTTTAAGATCAACATCACCTGATATCAAATAATGTAATGTAATTGTTGTTTTGGAAAATCTGTACGTGTATGATCCAATTTTTATGTAGGTATGTTATCTAATTTTCAACTTGTTCGAAGGACGCAACGGGAACGCTGGGGGTGTTTTTTTCTCTCGACCTCACAATATCTTAATAGTGATGTCCCTATCTCGATTAAAATCAACATCACCTGATATCAAATACTGGTTTGATTATTAGTGATGATGGATAATCCGTACGTCTTATGGATCCATTGTCATATGGGTACATTTTCACTTCGTTAGATAAGTATACCTTAAACCTACAAACTACATGAAGATAATTTTTGTACCACTATCATTGATTAAAAAAGGATTTCCCTAGTTGATTCATAGTTTTCTTTTTTCATATTTTTGTAACATTTACAGAGTTTCAGACCACGTCCCTAGTTTAAAGTCGACAAGAAAATTGATTTGGAGAGTTCCACCCGAAATGTAGCGACGGTTGTCAATAAGGCTCGCCTCCAATGATTTATAGCAATTTTCTGACCTGCTTAATAAGTTGAGAATTGTAAGTTTTCCTCATTAGGCTCGTAAATAAAACCGTTGTCTTGTGAATGAGGTCAAGTTGAGTCAGCAGATTGAGGTGGCTTATTGTTAAAAGTAGGTACAAATGTTTTATAATCTAATAACGGGGCAAAATAATTGAGATGCTTGTGCTTACGAAAATAGTTGTATTCAATCAAAATCTGACAATGTAATAAGAGGAGGAATCCACCAACTACAAAACTTTTTATGTATCGTTCCCTTCTCATATTTATTTGATCTACAAATCTCTCACGCAAGCATATCAGGCGGTTTATTTCCTGATATAAAATTAGTTCCCTTTGGTACTTTCCCTCTCATTCCATTCCAAGAAATATTTCCGCTTTTTATTAGAGTTACAGCAATGCGAGGCATTCGTCATCATCACACACGAAAAAAACCAATATCGACGTCTACCAAAGCGAAAACATGTCAGGGGACAGAAAAGGAATGAAAAAAGCAATATGTCGCACGGTTTTTTCGAAACTAGCGTTAAAAACAGTCACAGAGACTTGTGGAAATCAATTCGTGGTTAAACATAAAGGAACGTGGCTGGTTGTCGTCAGTAAGCGGCAGATGAGCCTCATATGTCAGCGTGATTCCAGACCTGAGTGATCTATTCCCCGCATCTGTTTACAATTCAGCGAGGGGCACGTGAAGTGTTCACTTAATCTGTCACTGAAAAAATCGTGGCTCTTGTCTGCTTAGTTGGCTGTATTTCAAAAGACAGTAAACGCTTGTTTCACTAATTATGAAAAACATTTTATATCTGAAACGTTGTACCTATTCCACCAATGTAATGGACCATGTTTTGTGTGAATAAATATTACTGAATTACTGAGAAATACTTAATTTAAATAAATAAATAATCTACTCTACGAATTATCTCCTAATTTGGATACAGACGATCGTATTAAATTCTTAGTCGTTTATTAGTACTAAATAAGTATGAAATTCTTATTCGTTTATAAGTACTAAATAAGTATTAAATTCTTAGTTGTTTATAAATAGGTACTAAAAATTTAATACGATCGGCTGTATCCAAATTAGTGCTCCTATTTTCACACGCGGAGGTAGATTAAGTAATAATTTATGTGTCGATAAACAGTAGCGCAATAATTATAGTACCGTGTTTATTAAATTATCAGCTCTGATTAACTCTGCTTTAGCGACTAATCTAATGAATGATTTATCCATACTAATATTATAAACTTGAAAGTTTGTACAGATGTTTAATAGTTTTTCACGCAAAAACAACTGAAAGGATCAGGCTGTAAATGAATAGAGGTAGTTCTAGCCATGAAAAAACATAGACTACTTTTCATCTCATAAATTAGTTCCTATTGGATTGAAATAGCATTGAAGCGTTTCCATATAAACAATGCGTGTGAAACCGCGTGTATGTAGGTATACTAGTAAATTTATATGCTGCAGATAATGATGGACTTAAAGTTCTGCTTTTGTTAATACCTAGATAATACAAAGTATTATTTTTGTTTTTATAAAGAGACTTGTTATTGTTAAGAAAGAACCCGAAATTTCGATATATCCAATACATCTGAAAGAAAACACCCCGAAGGCAGGTTCTCCTGATCGAAAGTATCAGGGCTTGTTATCGTGCGTCGAGGCAACGCTCTTTTAAACAGTCAACAAAAAGTTCGGGCAAAATACTTTCTTCTATTGTCCCCGGCGCAAGGGCGGATCCACTGCTGTGGGCACGATGGGCATGCCCCCACAGTACTAATTGACTTGTGACGTCTTTAACGATCTATTGAGATCAATAGGCTAATGAATGCGCTATGCCAAAATAAAAAATGACAGATTTTGGGATGACTCTGCCTACAACCTTTTTTATGGGCTGGATCGCTAGACCAAAAAATATAATAAAAAACAATAAAAATGAATCGTGCGTGATTCGGAACGCAGCAACGTGCCATTAGACTATATTTTGACACTGATGTCAGATTTTGGTATGACTGTGTCCACAACCTTTTTATGGGCTTGATTGCTATGCCAAAAAAATCATATTAATAAATTAAATTAATCGTGCGTGATTCGGAACTCAGCAAAGTGCCATTAGGTGATTCGAATCGCAGCAAAATGCCATTAGACGCTATTCTGATATTGATCACAGATTTTGGGATGACTGTGCCCACAACCTTTTTTATGGGCTGGATCCGCGCCTGCCCCAGCGTGCGGAGTACCAAGTCTCAAGGAAATTGACAATGTAGGTAAAGTTTATCTTCCAGCGTCAGCCGTTTGAGGGTCCGCGACGTGACCTGGCAGCCTGATTCCATTACGGGACTCGCTCCATCCGACAATAGAGAATTAAAACTCCAATTTTTACAGAGCCAACGAGCCGCTTATTCAATCGAAAAATCAATATCTCCTTTCTTATAAACGAGGCGTATTCAAGAAATTAATAAGAGTAAAAAGAGTGAACGGGATAAAATGGAAGGTTTATAAAAGACCTATCTACTTACTTGGGATGGTTTTCTTGGAGCTATAAAGGGGTATTTAGATGACTGGCAAGTGCACGGGGCGAGGTGGGCGTGGAATAGGTTCATTCCATTTTCACTCTCATATTTGATAGGCATATTTGAGATTTTCATATAACTTTTAGAATTTTATTGAAAATTAGCGTTTTGCACGGGTGGACATATATTTTTAAACGCTTTGGCTAAATTTTGAGCTAAACGTAGAGTTACAGAAATAACTAATTATGTTACTTATGGATTAACGTAGACGATTTTTTCTAAAGGTTAACGAATTTTTGAAATCGGTCCAGCACCTACCTAGTTTTAGAGTTTATTCGTTAGATCTACATACATACGATCACGATACGATGACCTTTCCTCGTTATAATATTAGCATAGATTGAATTACACTGTTTTCAAAAATCGAAATTAAAAAATTGAGTTGAATGAATTCCATTAGCCCTTTTTGTAAGCTATGTGAAATCAAGGAACATAATACCCTAGGCGGATCTGTGAAATACTTATAAAACACAATAAGGTTACAGATATCGTAAATACATTTGGATACAATGAAATATCATAATATTATATATTGAGTGTGGTTGAACAATTCTCAGAATTTAACAAGTATTAACGTACCTTTTGTCTATTATTCAGTGGGCAGAGCGAGCCCGGTGGTTTATCAATAACCACATTACACACCTGTAGGTAATTTGTATTGTTGGTTTGTCAATAATCGACAGAAATCGCTTTATAGGTTATTAGTATGAAACTCAATTTAATTAGATATTATCTAAAAGGCTCAATGATTATTGGTTTAACGGTTTACGATTAATCAAATTTGATTTGATATATGGAATGCAAGATCACTTTATTTATTTGTACTTTAATAATAATAACATTTTAAATATTTGATGAAATATAACCTTTATTAACAACGAAAATTACAAGCAAAGGAATAGAAAAATTACAACTAGTATTTACAATTGAAACCATTGAGCTAACTGCAGACGGTTGCAAACAGTCTAAAGGTAGCTCAATTGATCCATGTCAATACCAGTCGGAAGCGTCCCCAAGACACTGGCTGCATTACCACGCTGTATGGCAATGCTGATGCGCTGAGCCAGATATTCACCAGCTCTCGGGTCACGCGTCGCATCGACCAGACGCTCAGATATTTTTTTTTAATAATAATAATAATGCTACAGCATCATCTAGCCTCAAGCTATAAGCAGAGCTTGTGTTATGGGTAGGTATAGGTACTAGATGACTGGTGTTTTAATACAATAGATTACATAAGTATATTTTTATATTACAACTAGCTGACCCGGCAGACTTCGTACTGCCTCAATTCATAAGACCAAGATAAGATAAATCTTCTATCCATTCTCGAGCTTTAGCGAGACTAACGAACAGCATTTGATTTTTATATATAGTATATAGATAGACCGGGGGAACCAAACTGAATTCCGGGATAAAATGTATCCCATGTCCAATCGTCCCGAGTTCCATTCGAATTCATTCACTTCCGTCGTGATGCGTGGTTAAAGAATTTTTCTTTCACCCTCTCTCCCAGGGGAACCTTACTCATTCAGCAGTTTCGGCGTGATGCGCGGTAAAAGAATTTTACTTTCATACCCTCTAAAATAATCCTATGTCCTTCCTCGTAGTATGACCCATAATCATGCCGAGTTTCATTTCAATCGATCAAGTAGTTTCGGCGTGATGCACGTTTACAAATCAGACAGACACACATGAATGAACAAAAATACAGTTTTGGCTTGAGTATCGATCATCAAATCAAATTATCCGCGGCGCCGCCACATAGGTCGCTTTTATTTGAACTTTAGCCTCACATTATTGAAGTAATGAACTCTAAAAGTGTTATGTTTATAATTTTTGTAACTATTAGGAACATTCCTTTTATTACTCATCAATTGTATACTAGCTTCTTCCCGTGGCTCCGCTCCGTTTACGTTTACGTTACGGAATTTAAATTATTTTAATGCCTTAATGTTTTTCTAGGTCCAGATCTTTGTGTGCAACTCTATCGATTCAGCAACTTTGGCGTTGTCTTTGGCCAAGCTTTTTCATATTTACAATGGTACAAACTTCTGCCTTTGAGACTAGACAACTCTAGAGGCACTTTTTTCTAAGAGTATATTTCACGCTAAAAACTCTCAGCATTTCGCTATTAGGCATAACTTGTCCTTCATAATTTTCAGACCCTGAAATCGTCTTGAAGCCTAAGTTAAAATGCTATAAATTTCATACTCATCGGCTTTTTGTTCATAAATTACTGGAGACAAAGACGACTTAACCACAGTCAGAAATATTGTATGATATAGCAGAAAGACATCCTTGTACGTGTAGTTGGTACTTTTTGCTTGATTTCTACTTTTGCACAAAGGCAATCGTTGCAGTTTGATGTTAAATCCATCTGCTGGTTTTAGTTAACTTTAAAAATAAATTTATTTTGTCTGTAAGTACCTGAGAACTATATTACTTTTTTGATTTTATTAACTCAAAGTTCTTTATTTCATTTAGTTACACCTTACAGGACACTCGGTAAGAAAGTTCAAGTAAATAATAATTATTTTTATTAGTTTCAGATTCATTTATTGGTATTACAAAAACTTATAGTTCAAAAATTCCATAAGCTAATCTTTATGGAATTTTATAAGTAAGTTTTGTAAGCAAATGTTTATACAATAAATATTAAATTCACCATCAAAAATAAATAATAATAATATAATATGATGCACTGAAATATGAAAAGTAAATTCAATATAATAAAATTGGACACAATAAAAAAAGTCTATAAAATGAATAGTGTGGTAACAGTGAACGATAAATATCACAAATATAGTAGGTATATTGGAGCGATTTTACAAAGCGAAAACATACACTGCGAAACATATCCTACCGTTTAAATTTAACTATCCAAAAGACAATACGAGTATATTGGTGTTTCGTTGTCTACCCACCCTCATTTACAATTGAGTGGTAGGTACATACATGCATGTTCTTTCACATGCAAATAGAGGGGTATGAAGGCACTGAGTGCTGAAGGCTGAAGCCCCACGAATCCCACTGAAACGGGACATGAAACACGTTTCAGATAACGCATACGATTTGATTCTATTAAGCGTGCGAAGCCTTTCATTTCGATGAATAGCGAGTGAAGTAAATGGGTTCTAGTTATCTCGCGTTTGAAATTCAGAGATAGTATGGATTGGAAATAGAGTCAGCGTTTTCTTTTACAATATTTATTTCCGTCTTTTTCTGATGATTAATGAACACAAAAATAAAGTCAGTAAAGATAGTTATAGGGGCTGAGGTAAAAAGCCCGTTGACTTTCAGACTGAAAATAAAACATAACGATAATAATCTACTGGTTTTATCTATACTGAAAAAACAACTCTCTGGTTTGACGCAATTCTGCCAATGACCGTCTTAGCTACAGTATTAAATTTAAATAAAATATTTCACCATTTACAAAGTTCTTATCGTAAACTCTTCTTTCCGTAAAAACTTTCTACAACATAATAGAAAAGTTTGAAACAAAAGATGTACTACATTATATGAAAATTGTCGTCGTCGTTCTCAAGTAATAGCATTAGACCAAAAGGAAACAGAGATTCGTTTTAGAAATCTGAAAACAAAAACTTTATTTCTTTACAAAATAGGCACTTAGATTAGTCAAATTTAAAACTGTCACGATTAAATCAAATTTATGATTTAATTTTAAAATTAATTTAAGAACGTGTTAATCATAAATATTTATTAACAATGAAAATTACAAGCAAAGGAATAGAAAAATTACAACTAGTATTTACAATTGAAACCATTGAGCTAACTGCAGACGGTTGCAAACAGAACGTGTTAATTGATTTTCTCTTCCTTTCAATGGTTTGTCTGTTTTTATATCATGAGAGTTTATTCTCTGTTAAATGCCTCTGATTAGTCGTGCATTTTTTTTAATTCTTTGTGGCTGAAACTTGTAACTTTGGCTTAGTACTTAGTCTATTGGTATATTATTTTAAATTATTACAGCACACTAAACTATCATAAACACGATTTGGATGTTTGTTAGGTCAAGCAAACACTACTGAACGATTCTTACTGAATGTTTTATACTACCTGTATAATTTTCTGCTCTTTAACCTTTTAGTTTTCCATTTATACACGCAGGCGAAGCTGCGGACAGAAACGAGTTCAGAAGTATGATATTTTTCTGTATCAAAAGAGCGGCGCAATATTTCCATGAAATCATTAAAATATTTTATCCAGGTCAATTTAATAATCCATGAATAAGTTAATGCCAGCCATGCCTTTGTTTTATGTATAAATACTCTTGATACTCACAATCACATCAACAGCGTTTGCCATATCATTAAGACTTCGTTCACAGGGGCGCTGAAAAAGATGCGTTAAGTAAAGACGCCGACACCGACATTAAAAATGGAACACTGCATTATTAGTTCTAACGCCCAACGCCCAGCGCTCAAAATGGAACACTGCGTCATAAAAAAGCGTCGCGTTTTAAAGCGCCGTCGTATGAACGTATACTTGGAATTTTATTTGTCCTATTCGAACGCTTTTTAAACTTAAAAAAGCTTCCGTGCGAATGAGGCCGTATGGCTGGAAACGGGTTTTGATCCCCAATACAATACAAATATGGATATCTGGATATCTCTTTCAACAAATATGATGATCATCAAATATGCTATGAACGATATGCTCAATGCACACGTCGATATTAGCGTCTGGTCGATGCGACGAGTGACCCGAGAGCTGGTGAGTACTGGCTCAGCGCATCAGCATTGCCATACAGAGTGGTAATGCAGCCAGGCGTCTTAGGGACGCTTGCAACTGGTATTAATATGGATTAGTGTAGCTTCCTCTAGACTGTTTGCAACCGTCTGCATTTAGCTCAATTGTTTCTAAAATTGTTTGTCATTTTCTGTGTTAATAAACTCGTTTCTATAATTATAAAAGCATTTATTATAGGGTACAATCAGAAAAGTACTAACTTACGGGTAACGAAGTAAAAACCTGCAAGTATAGTATTTCAATCAGTAAAATAATTCACTAAGGTAATTAAAAGAGCTATTGGATAGTTCCTAAGTTAGATGAGATGTTCGCAAGTCGTAAGAAGCAGGTAACAAAATAAACAACTTGAGCTAGGCAAGTACTCTACTTAATTCATTAGTCAGCTCTTTCAGGATGTTTACAAACAGTATTATTGGTTCGAACTACGAAGCTGCCATACTAAACATTCGTTTTATTTACTACTAGCGACACAACCCCGCTTCGCACGGGTGTTTTATACATATAAACATTCCTCTTGAATCACTCTATCTATTAACCGCATCAAAATCCGTTGCGTAGTTTTAAAGATCGAAGCATACATAGGGACAGACAGCGGGGCGACATTGTTTTATACTTTGTAGTAAAGACAATTTAGGCGCTCGTGATTTTACAGTTACCTATTGGAGTGGTAAAATACCTTAATGGGGCCACAATTCCACTAATTTCAAATAAAGGTCTCAATAGCCACATATTAACCAGATGGCTGAAATTACGTGTGTGAATTTGGTATACTACTATGTCGTTTAAGACTTAAACGGCGTCGCTATTGGTGGTATGGCCAATTGAAGAAAATTTCATTAATAGAATACGAAAACTATCAAATTGGTGGTCACAAACGTAAGTAATCGTCACAGCTATGAATGAGCCACAAAAAGTGAGTGCTAGTAGAATACCAAAAAGAGTTTAACACTGTCATTTTGACACGATAATATTGTAATAATTGTAATGATGAAGCGATTTATTTAGTGGAATTCCGTTCGGTGTGTGAATCTAAAAGGCATCCGATGCCTTTTAGATTCACACACCGAACGGAATTCCACTAAATAAATCGCTTCATCATCAACGGAGTGTTTTGTCAACCTCTCGTTTCGTCGTTTAGGCATGAAAACTCCAAAAGTTGGAATAGGCATAAAGAAAGCCCTTTCTATTTAAAAGTCAATATAGTGAGGGGTTCAAAATAACCTCAGTAGAACACCATTTATAGGTATGGTCTTCCCAACAGAGGTCTTGATCTGTAGTTTTCCCACGTTCTATTTCAAAGCTTGCAAGGCATAGACGTTATGGGTCAATACCAATTAACAAAAGAACCAAAATAACTTATTGAGTTTATGTTATAGGATTTTCGTTGATATCCAGTACATAACAAATAATTTCAGCAATTAATTATAATAATAATAAAGCTGGTCAATTCAGGCAGCATCATTTAGCCTCAAGCGAAAACCCAAACAATACATCGGATTTTAGTTTGGAGGTATGTTTGTGCCCAGTCAGCGATTATTTGAAGTGTGAAAACTATCCCAAATTAAAGGTAGGTTCGCTACAACAAAAACAAAACTAATACGGACAGATTTGCGAACTCACGGCCACTATTTGGGAGCTGAATTAAACCGCCAGAACAAAAACCACTGTGCGGTACAGTCGACTTAACAAAGATCGCATGAGTCTCAGTTGGTCAATAGCATAGAATAGAAAAACATTTATCTATAACTAGTATCTGACCACGGATTTGCACGCGTTTTTTCTATGGAAACGTTTCAAGGCTATTTCTATTCCATGGGAATTGATTTATGGGATGAAAATCTTATATGTTGAACTACGTTTGATAAAAATTTCAGTCCGATCCGTACAGTACTTGTTGCGTGGAAGAGAAAAAAACATCCATACCTTCATACAAACTTTCGCGTTATATTAATATTAGTAAAGATAATGATACAAAAACTACACACTTATTGGATATAATAGGACTCAGCACAATGCTGGCTTATACTCTGAAATGCACCAAGCCAGCGCTGGTCTTCCGTTAGGACCCGCGTGGACATCTCGAGCTTAATAAATTCGTGGGTGGTGCCGTAATTAAGTGGTGATTTCATCCTAGGTAAAATATGCTATGGTATGATATGTGGTCTAACGCGTTAGGTATAGAAAAGGGAGGAGGGAATTTAATATGAGACGTATGCAAAAAAATACGTCTACAGTACCATCTACTGCTGATTAAAGTTTATATTGTCATGTTTTTGTTGCTGACTGTAAAGTTACACGAATTAAGAGTTGTGAAACTCAATATCAACTTGTGTAAAGCCAACATTGCAACTAATTGATTCGGTAACCTTGTTTTATTTAATTGGCCCCGAGCGGTCGGCTCAAGTTTTTATTGACTGGGTCAAAATTGCAATCATTATTGACAAGTGACCTGGGATTTTGGTAAAATACAGACGTAGAATACCCTAATTTCTTTTAATATCTTTTCACTACATAGTTTATAACAAAGTCGCTTTCTCTGTCCCTATGTCCCTTTGTATGCTTAAATCTTTAAAACTACGCAACGGATTTTGTTGCGGTTTTTTTTAATAGATAGAGTGATTCAAGAGAAAGTTTTGTACGTATAATAACACCGCGCGAAGCCGGGGTGGGTCGCTGGTATAATATATATTTATAAATAGTAAGATAACTAACTCTATAACAAAGTGACTTAGAAAGAAAGAAGATCCGTCAAGTTCGAATGTGTTACGTCGAAGGTTTCGAAGTTTTGTCAATTATACTACAAAAATACCAGTTGGAGACTCCGTTATCTAATGAATGTCTAAATACAGTTGGTCTATACATTTCAGATGGATTGTTCTGCTTACTGCGGTGATTAGGCGGTATTGGTAATATCATAAACGCGAACGTTTGTTAGGATAGATGGATGTTTGTTACTCTTTCACGCAAAAATTACTGAACGGATCTGGCTGAAATTTTGGCACAGAAAGAGTCTGGAATAGCACATAGGCTATATTTTATGCCGGAATTCCCACGGGAATGGGAATTACGAAGACGAAGTCGCGGGCACCAGGTAGTATAAAATAAAACCGGATGTAATTGAAAGAGAGAATATTGTATTTTCTAGGTTTTTATACAAAATAAAAAAGCTAGAAATACAAATAAAATTATGTACAAACCGATATTTGTCATTTCATGTCCCGTTCGTCCTTGTTATCTCTTTTTTCGACATCCCCGCATGACAATCTATACTTATAATAGAACTGTAACAGGTCCAATTCTGTACATTGAAGATATTTTGAAAAATTTTTTTGGAGGGCACTTTATTATCGATACTCAAGCCAAAACTGTAATTTTTTTCATACATGTCTGTCTGTCTGTCTGTCTGTCTGTCTGTCTGTCTGTCTGTCTGTATCGTAAACGCGCATCACGCCGAAACTACTTGATGGATTTAAATGAAACTCGGCATGAATAAAGGTCATACTACGAGGAAGGACATAGGATACTTTTTATCCCGGAATTCAGTAAGGTTCTCATGGGAGAGGGTATGAAAGTAAAATTCCTTTACCGCGCATCACGCCGATACTGCTGAATGAGTTGGAATGAAACTCGGGACGATTTGAGTTCATACTACAAGGAAGGACATGGGATACTTTTTATCCCGGAATTCAGTAAGGTTCCCCTGGGAGAGAGGGTGCAAAAAAAAGTCTTTAACCACGCATCACGACGGAAGTGAATGAATTCGAATGGAACTCGGGACGATTAGGCATGGGATACATTTTATCCCGGAATTCAGTTTGGTTCCCCTGGGCTATACGGGTTTTCAAAAATTTCTCACAGCTTTTGAACGACGCGTACGTACGCGTCGTTCAGATGCTGTGAGAAATTTTTGAAAACCCGTATAGCCCAGGGGAACCAAACTGAATTGAACTGATAAACGCGAAAGTTTGTGAGTATGAATGGATAGATGGATGGATAGATTGATAGATGGATGGATGTTTGTTACTCTTTCACGCAAAAACTGCTGAACGGATCTGGACGAATTTGGCACAGAGATAGATTTTAAGCTGGAATAACACAGGCTTTATTTTACCCTGAAAATCCCACGGGAAAGGGAATTACGCAAGTAAAATCGCGAGTACTCAAAATACTAAACATGCGCAGACGAAGTCGCGGGCACCAGCTAGTGTTAATATATACGTATAAGTGCACGTTATGTAACGTTGTTTAAAATTTCAGGTAAATATGTTCTGTGGTTGATGAGTTAGACAAGAACATAAAAGGGCACACAGAGCGAAACAACAATGGTTTTGAACCCGATCGATACCATAGAACTAACTTATAAAATTAGGGATCAATAAGGTCATAGATTGTATATTTATTACTTTTTCACGACAGAGCTATACTCTGGCCCAACTCAATGTAGAATCTGAAAACTTTCCATAAAGTTAACAATTTAAGATTGATGAGGATTGTTTGTAGCAAGTTAGCAACCTAAGCTGTTACAGCAATCGATAAAACTATTTATTACTGTATTGACCTTAGACACTCTAAATCACTACATAAGTAGTATAAAACAAAGTCGCTTTCTCTATCCCTATGTCCCTATGTATGCTTAAATCTTTAAAACTACGCAACGGATTTTTTAGAAAGAGTGATTCAAGAGGAAGGTTTATTTTTATAATAAAACCGTTCAAAGCCGGGGCAGGTCACTAGTTGATTGACAAAGAAAATTACAATTAAAAAATAGAAACGATTAGAACAAGTATTTTAACTAGCTGGTGCCCGCGACTTCGTCTGCGCATGATTAGTATTTCGAGTACTCGCGATTTTACTTGCGTAATTCCCTTTTCCGTGGGATTTTCGGGATAAAATAAATATATGTGTAATTCCAGCTTATAATCTATCTCTGTGCCAAATTTCATCCATATCCGTTTAGCAGTTTTTGCGTGAAAGAGTAACAAACATCCATCCATCTATCAATCTATCCATTCATACTTACAAACTTTCGCGTCTATCAGTTCAATTCAGTTTGGTTCCCCTAGGCTATACGGGTTTTCAAAAATTATATATACGTATAGCCCAGGGGAACCAAACTGAATTCCGGGATAAAATGTATCCCATGTCCAATCGTCCCGAGTTCCATTCGAATTCATTCACTTACGTCGTGATGCGTTTTTAAAGAATTCTTCTTTCACCCTCTCTCCCAGGGGAACCTTTCCGAATTCCGGGATAAAAAGTATCCCATGTCCTTCCTTGTAGTATGAACTCAAATCGTCCTGAGTTTCATTCCAACTCATTCAGCAGTTTCGGCGTGATGCGCGGTAAAGGAATTTTACTTTCATACCCTCTCCCATGAGAACCTTACTGAATTCCGGGATAAAAAGTATCCTATGTCCTTCCTCGTAGTATGACCTATAATCATGCCGAGTTTCATTTAAATCCATCAAGTAGTTTCGGCGTGATGCGCGTTTACGATACAGACAGACAGACAGACATGACTGAAAAAAAATACAGTTTTGGCTTGAGTATCGATAATAGAGTGCACTCCAAAAAATTTTTTCAAAATATCTTCAATGTACAGAATTGGACCGGTTACAGTTTTATTATAAGTATAGATTAAATCAATTGAGCAAACTGCACATTGTTAAAAACGATAGAGGTAGCTTAACTGATACGTATACTTAGACTTCATTGCCTCACTGTATTGTACTGTTTCTTGATTAGCCGCCGAGTGCCGACATAACTCAATATCTTGTATGTATTTGACGACGTTTGTGGCGCGGTGGGCGAAGGTCCTCCTGCCACGCAGGAGTTTGCGGGCTCGATTCCCGCCTTGGAACAAATGTGCATACGATCTGCAAATTTTTGTTTTAGGTTTCTGGGGACTTTCTCTATGTAATGTATTGGACTACACAAGCTGTACTTATCTTGGGGCTAGATGATGCTGTGTGAATTGTCCAGCATTATTAATTTGTATCTACCGCCCACTGGAAAGACACATAATGTAAAAGCTTATACCTAAATGGAGTACTATTCTTAATATAATATCGGTGACATTCTTTAGCACTCATGACAACTACGACACTATTTAAGAGACTATTTGTGTTCACCTAAAAGCCAAACTTACTAAGACGTATGAATATGTATAACTCGGTAAATATTCACAAGTGGCAACTATATCAAACTTTAAGCTCTAGTATTACCATAATCTAGCCTAGGAATAAATGCCTGACTTAAATTTTAAGTTAGTATTTAGATTAAACCAAGCCGTGACGTGCGTTACTTGTGTTTTAATGCATGCTGAAAGTCTAAAACTAAGATTATTATTAAATCCGTAAACTTATTCATCCAGATTAAAAATAGCAAGATGAAACGTATTCAGCCCATAAACCAAGAACTTTCCTTCACTATGAACCAAATTAAGTTTAAAAAATTAAAATTGGCTAAACTTCTACAATGGGGAGCGGATAATGCTTTCTGTCCGGCCAGGCATAATTTAATAGCTGCTTGGCTGGCGATCCTCCAAATTGAATAACAAAGTGGCGATTAGGCAAGAACAAGAATAAAAAATCCTTGCCACCAGTCAGAATTTCAATCGTGCTAATAGGTTTTGCTCATGGAAATAAAAAAAAATGTACCTGAAAAGTAACGGCGACCACATATGCGCCGTCGTGTGACTAAATACATATTGAGCCGCCCGGCTTTGCACGGGTGTATTATACATAAACCTTCCTCTTGAATCACACTATCTATTAAAAAAAACACAACGAATCAAAATCCGTTGCGTAGTTTTAGAGATCTAAACATACATAGGGACAGGCAGACAGTGAGAAACGACTTTGTTTTATACTATGTATAGATGATATGTTTTTTTAGTTCTAAGATGTTTTTATTTTATGGACCATAGAATAAATTATATAAGATCTGTCTACTTGTTTTAATGTTGTCCGAAATAAATAACTTTATTTATTTAAAGCAATTTGTAGATACCTTAAGAGTAACGACAATCAAGGATATCGATTTAAATATAATTAATTAATGACTTGCTAAACTTTTATTTGGACTCCAAATAATTAAACAATCTCAACCGCTTCGTTAAGGAGTTTTCATCGAAGATAAGACAATACCAGAAAGCTTCAGGCTTGTTGTGCCCCGTTCCGTTTCATTATCGCGCTCGGCTCAAAAGCGGAAAATTTTAATTTACTTGTAGCTGTTTGCACTTAAGACTGAACGAGCAAAGCGGAGTAAACCGGTTTTTATTCAAATTAAGAAATAGATTGAATTTCTTTGATTATATTTCAGCGAAGTAA
Organism: Eupithecia centaureata; assembly: GCA_944547425.1. NCBI lineage: Eukaryota > Metazoa > Arthropoda > Insecta > Lepidoptera > Geometridae > Eupithecia > Eupithecia centaureata. The sequence continues at coordinate 9,178,928 of OX155687.1, forward strand.
TGATTTCCACCGAAACGTTACTCAAATTAGTAAAATAAGCTCTATCCAGATAGAAATCTTTCGTAGGGTCAATAATTCAATTCAATTTTCAACTCATTCTGGATTCATAGAATTGAATTTGTTCATGAATAACTATGAATAAAAGTACCCAGGGAGGATTACAGGGGTCCGTCTTTGAAATATATCTACTGGAAGGGAGTAAAGTATAAAACAGTGTAAAGTTTAACCTCATTGGCAATTTCCGTCGAGTTCTAGAGGCATCCGCCCGCAGAGAAAAAACAAACAGAACCAACTCCTTTGTAGAATTTGCTCTTCACTTCAGCAAAAAAAATGAGTGTTATTTTTGTCTTTTCTGGAACCGCTAAAGTTTTACTTAATAAACTGCTTGTCCTTGTATTATGGAAAGTCACGGAACGTAGGTACTTGATCTTAGGGAAAGTCATTATATTTCATGTAGTATTGGTAGATCTGCTATTTAGTATATATCACACTTAGGTATATTAAAGTAAGATGTTTTTACCTCTTCACGCCGAAACTACTGAACGGATCTGGCCAATAATTTGAATAGACGTAGTTCTAGACTTGGAACAAAACATAGGTTTTTTTCTTCATATATTTTCACGTGGTTGAAGCTTTGCATAAGTAGCATTATATCACATGTCAGACATAGATCACTTATATAATAAAACCAGAAAAGACTTGCAACAAGTAGTAAGGTTTACTTGTTTTAAGTTAGGTTTAGGAATATAAAGAGCTTTATATAGGCTGTTTAAATTACTGTGCAATAGCGATAATATTTATTAAACAACAGCAGCAAGTGAATGACCTCGCCATATTGTGCACTGATTTGAAATACATCCTGTATATACCTCTAGTTATACATACTTCAACTGGATCTAGAAAATTTGTCGCTAATTAATTAGTCACTGGGAAATAAATTAAGTTTGCTAGTTTTATAATATATTATATATATTATAAAACTAGCAAATATATATATTATATATTTACTTTAATTTCTAACGAGACAATTATGAAATTCGTCAGAAGTAAAACAACGTCTAAAAATAGATGAGTAATGAAAGACAACTCGATTCTGCTCGGTGGATCAATTTTCAATTGAATGATAAATTGACAATGGAATTCAATTTATTACGTAGAACAAGAGGCGAATGAATCTTAAAACAATTGGAATCGAATAAAATAAACCACGAAAACCCAATTTGTGGCAATATGTAAAGATTTTTTCAGCCCCCCCCCCACTAATACGTATCTGACATAAGGTTGTACGTTTTTTTTAAGTAAGTATATAATATACCTACTCATGATGGCAAACACACAAATTGTTAATTGTATTTTTTATCTAGCACTTCCTACTAAATTAGCTATTAGTTAGCTATAGGATGCTTTCAAGCAAGCTCGCCCATGTTAAATTGAAATTGAAAAATTATTTATTCAGACATTATACATCCATTTTGTTAGTAGCACAGTATAAAATTGAAAATGGTTAGTAGGTACACAAAATTACAAATAATAATAAAACAATTAATAATTTCAACTGTGATGTCGTTTTAGTAATTTTAAATGTCAAATTATTTTGTCACGAGTGAGGCGAGCGGCCGATGTTGATTTACAACAATTACAACCCAGTGACTCATGATGTCAGAATTGAAATTAAAACTATCAGTCACAATTGCAAGTAAATTCCAAGAAAGCTGTGGGTGCTGGCGCACGTAAAATTTTTGTGCAATAAAGTATTATCTATCTATAATTAACTTAGCATAAATGATTACATCAATGACGTACATGCTTGGCCAGATGACGCTAAGTTCCAAACCGACAATCGTTTTTAATTATTTATAAAACAAAAATTGTATTAGACACATAAGTTATACACGTGCTAGTGGTTTCTGTTTCGCTTCTTCCACTAGTGAACAAAAGAGTGAAGCGAAGGGAAAATCAATTATCACTTTATTTCTTATATTTTTTGCTAATTATGTACCTATGGTAATAATTTATTAAATTTGACTTGTCTAAGTGCTTATTTTGTAAGCCTTAATAAAGATATTAATTTACTGATAATGCTAGAGTGTACGCGCGCGCTACATATGAAACCCAGAGTGTAGTACCTACTTATTGTCGTATATATTCTTAACTATGCACGCTACCAGTAAAATCGTCGAGTGTGTTCCTCAAGTACAAGTCCCCGTCCCCTCCTGAAAAGCGACGACCTTCTCGGCACTCGGATTTTTTCAAAAATAGTCCTCGAAGTCGCTGGGTATATACATCGATGATATTTTCTTTGGTCAACCAATAATTGAAGATTGATATCGTTATCATGGTATCGGGCGTAAATAGTACGCGCGGAATCGAAGTCGGTTAATAATTTTTTAAAACACGTCTAGATAAGGATTTTCGATGAAAAAAATGTTACTAGGGCCCCAACACCGTTAATTGGCTCAAAAACTTCCTTGAACTATCGGATAACAAAGCAGATCATCGATTAGTTATTTTTCCGTACGAATAACCGGCTAATAAAAACTTACAAGTTCGTCAAAAACAACCTGTTTACTTTATTTCATATGTTTTGGAAAACTCAAACCAGAGAAGTACTTATTCCATTTTATGTTCATAATATTATTTCAGATTTAAAAGGAACTTGTAGTAAATACCTACTGTGTTCGCTCCAAAGCGTTTCAGATGGTTGTTTAGCGGAGCCGCGTTCTTTAGCGGGGTGCTAAACCCTATTAAACATTTTCTACATAATAACGCTACAATGTGATTATGCCAGTGTTAGCAGCGTAGAATGCGTTTTCATGAACTATTTCAGTGCAAAATCGCTAACCTCGTTCAGTAAGCACTATTTACAAAAGTCTGCCATAATAGTCTGTGGCGTGCATGCGAGAGAGTCTATTTTTGTTTGCGTGTGTACACAGTCGCGTGTTGAACTAAGGCAGCCCCTCCAATTAAGGGGCAGGCAAAGTGCGACGAGTGAACGTTAGCAGGTTGGGCGATATCATAACGTTTACACATGACTTTTAAACGAGTCTACGGAGGTTCATGAGCTTTCCTTTTGAGAGCGCACGCGACTTAAAGCGACCTACATTTTTTAGTCTTAAAATTGCCTGCATTTCATTCAAAGTGGAAAGGTATGAAATTAAGTGCTAGAAAACATTATTTCCTCGGCGACGCAATAACTTGGTTGTTGCTTTTCAGCGCGGATAAACTGAGTAGACAGCTCCCCGGCTGAAGCTGTGTAGGTATTTAATTTATCGCTTGAATTAAACGGCACTAAAAACAGCTTGTTAAAGTTCCCTTTAGAAGTGATAAGATTTCATATTATTCTTGTTTGTGTTTATTAAGAGGTAATCTTGTAATGGGTGGCGCTGTGTCCAGTGCAGGCGTGAATCGTCGATTCGTACATCGTGTAATTAACAGATAAATAAACGAGTCCATTAGCTTTTAGAACAGTTGACCGTAATTACGCGAGCGAGGTTTCTGTTAGATTCACAGAATGCCAGATTAGGGGTAATTAAGTCTTGCGGGACTGCACACAGACTGCCATTATATGGGATAATGAGGTGTCCAGTCAGCCCGCTCTTGTAATATGTAAATTGAATTTTCTATGCCGCGCTGAAGGGTCACTGGCTTCAGATAGATTCGCTATAACACGCCTAGGGTTAACGATGTCGTTCCCTGACGGCGAATAGCGTAACTTTGGAATATCACCCATTAAACCGAACTTGTATTCTGCGCTTTTCAGCACAGACATACCTCGCATAGCCTTGGGCCCAGCGACCCGAAAATCTTTTGTGCGGTTTTCCAAACTGTTAGGTGTTAATAAAAAGGGGATACCTTACGCGGGCATGCGCTATAAAAGGAGGCTCGCAATTATTTCCGCAGCACAGCCCTATCGCGCCTCTGAAAAGGTCATGCACGGTGGTCGAATACGGACAAAAATTCCGATTCTACTTGTGCTACCTTTGCGTGCCTAACTTTTTCGGGTCGCACGAAACACGCTTCAAAAACTAGGGTAGGTACGATCAATATACCGTACCGAGACTCTAGTTTTACCGTCATTCTATTTTCAATCATAAAGCTATGAGGAATATAAATTATATTTGTTAATCCTAGCCTGCGAATAAATTTACTCCTCTGATAAATAATTGTGTAATACCTCAAAACCGCCAATAACAAAGATATACCGCAAAACAACTCTATTTAATACACTAATAGCAAACAGTTTCGAGTTTTGCTTGTTAAAGTAACCAGGAGCGACAAATGATGAACATTTACACCTTTTAGACATAAATACCCAACTCTTAAATGTAACACAAAAATAATATTACTCTTTCATTAGCCCAAGGTATTAATGCAGCATCTTTGGAGGTTGATAAAGAATATTAAGTAAGATAGTCATTTGCCGAGAGAAAACCTAATACCTAATTAGATTAAGCTGGCGTAAAAGGGTATGAATTTGTTTCATTGGAGGCATTTAATTTGGCGGTGTGAAGAGATTTCATACGTACCTTTATCAATATAATAATAATACTATTAAATGTAGTTAATTTAAACCAACTCCAACAATAGAAGAAAACATTACAATTTAAATTCAAAAATGTTTCAATTTATATTTAAAATCTTTAACAAAAATTATTTACGAGACAATTGGCTTTTATTTAAAGAATATATCGTCATGTATAGGTAAGTATTCGTTTTTATCGGGCCTATGATTTTAGTCCATGCATTTAATAAGTGGTGTGGAAAGAGACCTTTAATAATTGGATCAAAGTTTACCTTTAAGTAAGGCTTTGCCCTCAAAGCATGCCACGTTCACCGGCGCTTATCGGCATTGACTACAAAATAGGTTTGAAGCAGCTAAAGTCAATGGCAGGTAGAGCTCAGCGCTTGCGGTCGCCATCCAATTTACCTTTGAGTTTCACCTGCAAAGCAGAATCTATGAAAACATCCACAGCCTCGGAAGCCGGAAGCTTCCGAGAAATTTCCTGATAGGTAACGTTATGATTGAAACTATTGTTCTCATTTACACCTACGTGCTTTGGAACAAAGTCCCATGGAATTTATGTTTTTCATAGGTACCTAGTCCAAATGTCGACGCGGGCATTTCCGAGCATTTATTAGTCCAGTAAAAATAAGATTCTAGGTCGCATGAAATAATTCTAATAAAAAAGTAGTGAAAAAATATCTTTCCATTACATTTCTGAGCTAATTTGATAGATATCCCGGGCAATGGGCATGTGCGATGGATGTTGAGCTACGCCTACAACTGTATATTAAATTAACTCTAGAACTAAAAATACTTAAAAGTTAACATTTTTTGTATTTGTATTTTTAAGGATAACTCAAAAACTACTGTATGGGACCAAATGAGAAGCACCAGCTTTGAAAAACTAAGAATTATCAAAATCACTCCGTTCGTTTCGGCGGTTCACCTAGAACAAAGTTCTGAGCACAAAAAAATACAGTTGAATTGATGGAATGATGGATGATCGGATGAAAAGTAGAAGCTATCCGTTTTAAAATTAGTATCAAAAAAGCTCGAATACGGGTATCGACAAACGAGATAAATAAACTTAATGAAACAAAAAGGCTGGGGAATATTCTAGAATAATTCCGAGTCAATCGCAAGTTACACAATCGGATCGCAAATATTCTCACATCGCGAGCGGCCTGAAGCGACTTTGCAGCTTTTTACTTCTCAACAAACTTCGCGGGCACCGTTGGCACGGTCCTGCGTTCGATGAAAAATATGTTATGAGAATATCTTTTTAAAAGTTTGACTAAAACTTCCAAAGAAACCTTACGAATGACACGATGTCTCGGGGCGTATACGCTCGACCCGATATTTATCTCGGTAGACATTTAGGGTAAGTTGGATTTTCTTCTGTATATTGAGCTTTAAAAACTTTCTAAGCGTGCTTATGTACCAAGTGGTCCCTAACAAGTCCCAAACAGAGGTAAATAAGTGCGCAAATGCATTTGACACTATAAAAAGATTTCTAAACTAAAATGTTACGTTAACCCACGTTGATTATTTAATTTGCCATGCTTCGCTGCAAAAACAGTTAACTTGGTTGAACCAGTTCCATTTGGCGCAAGGAAACCTGATTTCGCTCTGTTACTGTTTAGAGTGAAGTTAAAATGTCCTGAGAAATAAAAACACTTTGCATTTGCAGAGCCACTACTGAAGCGGAGTGCTGGAGAAAAATGTGATGAAGCTCTTTGGGTATTAATAGAGACCTATATACTGCATACATACTTACATGGCGCTCAAGGTCTGTTTCAGATGTGAACTACCTCATAGGTTATGATTATAGGTTAATAATAATGAATACGTGCGTTATTCACTATTTACTAACACTTCTCTATTTGTCTGAGGATCTCTGAAGGCGCAAATACCTACTTATAGGCATACTGCAACGTACAATGCTACAACCTGCTACGTCCCTTTACCTAAATATGACGTAGTAGGTTGATGCAATGCAATACTATTCTGTGCCAAAGATATTGTATTTCAAAATGTGCGATCAGCCTAACATATCATGCTCCAAAATCCAATATCCGTAGCCTACACGGCGCTCGGCAGATAGGTAAGGTGCCTACGGATATCTCAGACCTGCCTAACAAGAGGTCAGTTCGACTACGTACGTGTTAGTTATAGGAATGTACGTTTTAGGCAATAAAGTGTTAAGGTTGTAGCACACATAGACTGCACCGCTGTCACACAGCACCCGCACACCTCAAATCGTACTGACAACGCGTCTTAGGTTTACCACATAAACTTACTGTAGGCAAGGTTTTAACCGACGAGCTAAGTTGCGGTAAACTTGCTTAAAATAAATAAATAAATAAGGCTAGACATCCACACAGCATCAACGAAGCAGAGCTGCAGAGCTTGTATTAATTATGAGTACTACAAGTCTGATTTAATTAATACATTATACTACAAAACATAGATAAACATTATTTTTACTAAACATATAAAATATCCAGAACCTCTGAATAAATATTTTCAGAGTGGATAAGCATTTGTCCCAATACGGGAATTGAAGCAACCTCCTGCGTGACAGATGGACCTTCGCCCGCTGTGCCATATCGGTCGTCATTACCGCCTCATACTGTCTGCTATATTTTGCTGTTACTGTTAAATGTATCTAATGATAACAAGTATAATATTTTAAATGCTCATTTTTGAGCAGTATGGTAGCGTCGCGTGTATAATATATGCTTTGTCCCTTATTTCCCTTATGCCCCACTGGTAGACAGTGTCCGGTGGTGCTGGATATCTAGGTTGTAGATAAAGTATTCTCCTTGGGAATCTATAAAGCAATAAGCGTATCAGCTTTGCTATGGCTCGTAGGATATTATTATCTTAGAACAAATTAATAGAATAGAATAGAGAACAAATTTACAAGCATAAGTAAGTATATAGTTATTTCATTTCTTATTTACTAGCATGTTAATGCATTGACTATAATTGATATAAGTAGAGGCATAAGGGTAAATGTTATTATTTATTCTTATAGTAGAGATGTAGTTTGTTGGTGGGAAACAATAGTAACAAACATAATATAAAAAATGTTCAAATTGAAGGTTATTTTCAACAAAAGATCAGCAATGCGATAGCTATCCACAATGGCTATAACAATGCTTAGTGGGACGCCATTTTGTAGCAATAAAGTTTTCTAATTAGTAGTTATACTTATAGTCTTTATTGTGTTTGGTTTATCTTACTATTATTAGGTACCTACTGGTGAAAACGATTAAATAGCCTTTCCTGTTTCTATTCTATGATTTTTCTTTTTTGTGTGTTTTGTTGGTTTTCCATAGCCAACCTTTCATATTTCTTCACGAGTAACTCACTTAATCTGCGATGGGCACTGTTGATTCAAAACTCAATTTCCGTTTTCGCCGTTCGCTCTCTGCAAATATGTAGACCCTAGGTCTAAATCTAGGTACAAACTTGTAGAATCTAGGTTCCTGTTAACATGTCCGTTTATAGAAGGCCGTCAAAATTCAGGACAACATTTCCTGGTAACCAGGCTGTATGCGAGTGATAATTACTATCGAAGCTATTAACTATTAATATTGCAGTTTATGGTAATCAGAGTTTCATTGCGCGTATGTAGGTAGGCACTGGTCGGTTGGTTGTATCGTACTGATATCAGAAATACCTATTTAGTTAGGTAAATACTTATATACCAAATAACAATTTTTTGTGATTTTGTCCTATGGTTTTTTTTTACAGTAGTTACTAGATGCGCCCCGCGGCTTCGCCGGCGTACCACAGTTTTTTTTAATTCAAATTGGAAATTTCAGAAATTGATGATTGCACACACATAAAAAAGGCTGAAATTTTAAATAGTGACAAAATATAAATTTTAATTGTATTTCTAGGCTTAGAATAAAACATAGGCCGCTGTTCGTATCTGTATAGTCAAAGTAATTATTTGTAATTAGGTATCTTGTTCTTTTATGTGAGCTACCGACATTATATCATACAACTATTACAAATATTGTTCATTTCTACAAGGAGTAATCATCACCATCATCATCAGCCTATATCAGTCTACTGCTGGACTTAGGCCTTCCCTAAAGATATTCATTAGGGGAGGCCTATGTCCCAAATCTAATAACAGGTAAGTACACACACAGACATAATATTTGTACATATTACGAGTAGATATATATTATATACCTGCTCGCAATATGTACAAATATACCGCTCTTGCAGTTATTACAATACATTTTCAGTTAGTTTATTTAGGATTTGAACCTAAAATTTTTGTGTCTCAAGCAGAATTTAACCACTGCACCAGAGATGTCGTATCAATCGTATCAATTTGAAATTTCACACCAAAGAAAGATATATTTTCATATTGGTTTTTATTGTTGTTTCAACCAAAAGTAATGGACATTGCTGGTTGTTACCAGCAATGTTTTTGCTGAAAAAGTTGCTCTACTTAAGTAGGTACTTACACATGACTCACCAGTTTTTTCATAATTTGCCCGACGTATTTGCTCGCATTTCATGCTATCGTGGCAATACATCTAACCTAGAAATGCATGTTATTGATCATCAAAGTTGTGCATGATTAATTCTAGGTCATCAAAGTTGGAGTCTCTTGTTGTGTGTGTTGTACCTTGATTCTGTCCGCAGTGCAGCGAAACTAGTCAAAGTAAACGAACGGCTGTATCAAAACCATCAAACTGCATGTTCAACTTGGATTGGTTAAGATCTAGTTTCTCGAAGATTTAGTTGCTAGAAGGCGTCCTGAGTGAAAACTTGAGATGCAGTGTTTTTGTGGCTATGACATAAGAAAAATAAATTATAATTGCTATGGTTTATAGGCCGCCTGAAGATTGTATGTAATTAATTAAACAAAATAATTTTAACCACGACTAATCTGACAGACGTAATTAAAAAATAAACAGATATTAAAATGACCACACGAAAAGGACTATCGGTCCACCCAGAAAAAAGATCTAAAAATGTCGAAATGTTCTCCTTTTTTAAAGTCGCTTAAAAAGTATAATTTCTGATAATAATTTAAAAGCTATTTAATTACATGCCTACGCACAAAAGAATACGGAATTTTTAAAACGTCACTTAGTCGTCCGTATTGATAGAGGTCATAAAGGTTAACACTTGAATAAAAACATGAAAAAACAAGGAAATTTAACCAAACCTTGTGTTTTGGTAGGGTAAAATTTACAATTAATGCATCCATAATAAAAATAAGAGAGGAAAATATAGTTTTACCAAATCTTATCTTGTTTGTAGGTACCTAGGGTAAGCAAGACAATTTATACGACTAAAATACCACCCATACTTGGTCCGATTCCACCGTGTCGAAACAAAAAGTTCTGCTCTACTTTTATAATTAGTTCGGCAAGAGAGTGGAATGAGCTTCCTGCATCTCTTTTCCCGATAGATTACAGTCTTGGAGTCTTCAAATACAGAATAAAAAGTTCTTTCTGGGAAAGCTCCATCTTAGGCCACATCTTCTCTTATTCAGTCTCGCTCGTGGCAGCGTTCACGACGGTCGATCCGTGCTCGTAATTTACGCATCACTAAAACCGGTTAAAATCTAAAATGGCGAAGTGCGACAATTGTGATAAAATTCTCACCAAAAAATCTCCAATTCTTGAATGTAATAAGTGTTCAAAAGTTGTGCATGCCAACCAAGTCTGTAGCGGCCTATCAGCAAAACAGCTAGCGGCATTACGCAACACTGAAAATCTAGAGTGGACATGCGAGGAATGTCGTAAAGACTCACCAAAACGCAAATCATTTATCACTCTGGATGAAGATGATGAAGAAGAGGAGGAAATCCACTTTTTACACGATCAGAAGGGATTCAGCGGATCCAGCTCTATGAAAAAACTACTGAATGACATCTCGTCGGAAGTGAAGAAAGCAGTAAAGACAGAAATGTCACCAGTGCATGAAGCTCTTCACTCTTGTTGCCAAAAAATTGATGAAGTAATGAACACGTTGGATATTTACAGCGGAAAAATAAAAGAACTAGAAAAAAAGAATTTATTCTTACTGAATCAAAATAAGCATTTAGAGCTGAAAATTGATGCCATTGAACAACACATTGGAAATATAGAGCAAAAACAGCTAAACAGCGTTATCGAAATTGCAGGAGTACCCGAAATAAAAAACGAAAACCCAGAAAACCTCTCTGGAATGCTGGCTGCCAAGCTAAACACCGACCCGAAAGAAATAATCACTGTAAAGCGATTGCGAGGAAGAAACGGGAAGGAAGGAGTGATCCATGTAGTACTAAAACAAGAAAATCAGGTAGATCAATGGGTCCGTGCTGCCAAGAAATCGGAAATTATTGCGGAGGATATCATGACTTGCACCGATCCTGACTTGGCCAAATCAAAGATTTTGATACGCCGCGCCTTATCTGCTGCGAATATAACTCTACTCTGGCAAGCTAAACTACAACTCAAAGACACCCACAAGTACATCTGGTTCCAAGACGGCAAAATTCTGGTACGCGAAAACGATAATGATAAGCCTATTATCATCAGAAGCATAGCCGATCTAGAAAAAGTTGCGGCAGGGAAGAATAAACGTCGATAATAGAAGTATAATCACTACCAGGCCCCATTTCGGAAATAACAGAAATATTTGATTGTCATGATATTAACGATTTTAGTTCATTTATTCCCAAAAACATTAAATCTTTAAATATAATCCATATTAACATTAGATCTATCATTAAAAACTTTTGTTCTCTCTTACAGTTTATAAGCTATTCGCAAATTGAAATAGATATAATCGTGCTAACAGAAGTAGGTATTTCTATAAATAGCGAGCTCATTAACTTTTTTTGTATAAACGGTTATGAAATGTACAATATGCTTCGTGAGCGGCGAAGGGGTGGTGGTATAATTATTTACATAAAAAAGTGTCATGGCTCTCAAACTATTAACTCTGTTACATTTAAACACTGCGAGTCATTAATTGTAAAAATCACCACTGCTCACTGCTACACAGCACACATCTGCGCATTATACAGACCGCCTAATGAAAGCAAACACTTATTCATCACTGAATTAAAACAGCTATTTTGTAAAGACATCTTTAAACACTCTGATTTATACTTACTGGGGGACATAAATATAGACCTTAAGTCACAAGATAACATACGTGATTATTACATAAGTAGCCTGGCCGAATGTGGTCTAACGAGCGCCATTTCAGACTTTACTAGAATAGAAACTAGAGATGAAACTGTCACACGCAGTTGCATTGATCACATTTTTGCTAGATCACGCTCGTTAGACCTGTACTCGGCAGCGATTGGCACGGTAATGGCGGACCACCGCATGATTGTATTGTCTTGCGCAGGGATTGAGACAAACAACGCTATACAGGTTGCTTCAAATTGTAAATTTCTTATTAATAACAACAAATTAATTTCATTACTTAATTCCATCAAGTGGGATAATGCAATTAAAATGCACTGTCCCCTTGAAATCTATAAATATATTAAAAATAACTTTGATCACTGCTACAACCAGTCTACTTATACAATAAAAAACAACACATCGAGCAAAAGAGATAAAGAGCCATGGATAAACAACAAAATAAATAGATATTGCCAAAAACGAGATATACTGTATAATAATTGGAAAAAGGACACAAGTAACAAAATACTAAAACTAGAATATAATAAACAAAGAAATATTACAAGAAAAATAATAGAAAATACTAGAAACAAATATTACAATGATGAAATAAATAACAACAAAACAAATCCTAGAAAATTATGGAATATATTAAATTCATTAACAGGTAGAGTCAACAAATCAGTTGATGCAGCAATATTAAAAGCATTTAACAAAAACAAAATAACAGTAAAACAATTGGCAAACAACTTCGGACAGGAATTTGATAAAAATGTTAAAAAAATAATACCTAAATGTAAAACTAAACTTATAAACGAATCTACTTACATATTCCCTGAAAATAGATCAATGCTGTTCAAGGAAGCTGATTGTGGAAGTGTTTCTAAAATAATTAAACAATTAAATGCTAATAAAGCAGCTGGGGCAGATAGCATTCGCTGCATAGATATAAAGTCTCTATGTGACAAAATAACCACGGCAATTACAAAGCTGATTAATAGCAGCGTTAGGAGCGGAAAATATCCAGTAGAATTAAAAACAGGTATAGTAAGGCCCATTTATAAGAAAGGATCCCACAGTGCTTACGAGAATTACAGACCTATCACGATACTCCCGGTAATAGATAAAATAATGGAAAAATATATTTGTAATCAGATTCAAAATCACTATACAAAATACGATATCCTAAACAATACCCAATATGGGTTCCAACGGAACAAATCGACCACAGCTCTACTATCAAAATTTACAGATGAAATTAATAACTACCTTAACAATAAACAGCACGTACTCCTACTATTTATAGATTTTAGCAAAGCATTCGATACTTTGAACCACGACACACTTATACAAAAGCTAGATAACACGGGCATTCGCGGGCCTCTCCTAAATTGGTGTAAAGACTATCTTAAAGATAGAAATTACCGGGTAAAAATAGAAAAGGAGGTTAGCGATGAGATACCAGTCACCACTGGAACTGCCCAAGGATCGGTCCTTGGACCCCTTCATTATCTGGCTTTTGTCAACGACATGGCTAACGTAGTCGAAAACTGCGCGGTGTATCAATATGCTGACGATACATGTCTCGTAGTTGCCAGTAAGGACATCACAAGAGCGGAATCTCTACTACAGCGTGACTTCACAAACCTCTGCAAGTGGTCGCACGACGCGGGACTTGTACTGAATTCCGACAAAACCAAAGTAGTTCACGTGCGCTCTAATAACCTATTAAACGTAGACCGACCATTGGTTATAAAAGCACACAATCACGAATGTCTGCATAACGATATACCGCAAAGATGCAGATGCCTTAATTTAGAACAAGTTAGTCATTATAAATATCTAGGTCTTATTGTTGACAATAGATTCAACTGGAGTCAACACATTGACCATGTATGTAACAAGCTGAGGGCAATGCTAGCTAAATTTGCTATTCTAAAACATAAAGTACCTTTTCGTGTCTTAATTAATCTATATAACTCCCTAGCAGAGTCACTAATATCATACGGACTAACAAGCTACGGTAAAACATTTAAAACTTACCTTGACAAAATCTATAATATTCAGTTGAGAATACTTAAAATAATAATACCTAATAAAATAAAATTAAAGCTATATAAAGACGACAACATTGATGGTATATTTAAATACTGTAAAATATTACCTATACACACAAAATTTAAAATGAACATTTTGACAGAACACTTCCCAAATAAAGACTTACAAATAAAAACTAGTCATAATATTATTACACGAAAAATAACCCAGCATAAACTAGTAATACCCAGTGTATTTAACTATTACGGTAAACGCACAAATAGATATCTAGTACCTAATTTATTAAACGAACTGCCCTTTAAAATCTTAACCAATATTAACGATAAAAACTATATAATTAAAATTAAAAAATTCTACAACGAGTTATAAGAAAATCTATAAATAACCAAAAATTAAAATCATCAAAAACTTGAAATCTGAATTAGATACTTAAAATCATCCTGTATAGCGTTATCAGTCTGGTCTTTTCGCTGACGATGCGATGTGCGAACGTTGAATGCGTTCGCTCGTCGCTAGCAACTGGTTATTTTTGATGCATACCTACCTGTTTAGTTTTTTATTTAGTTGAAGTTAAATAGCTAGCAAGGATCTTCACAAATAATTCTGTAAAGTAGGTACCTAGCTACCTACTCACTTAGTATCAAATAGAGACTAGGGTCAGTGTTCTCCGGAGTTCAGTCGGACTCAAATTATTAAATAATATTTTATTACCTAATAGCTAAATCAATGAAGCTTATAAGTGATAACTGTCCGACTGTCCTTTGGTGAACACTGGTCTAAGAGGCTTTCAGACAAACCGAATCACGGTTTTAGTTAAGCTTTTTGAATAAAATAAGTGCTTATTTGTATACCATAAAAAAAAATAAAAAAAAAAAAAATTTAAAACTGAATTAGAGGACAACCGCTCGACCATTTCCTTATGAAGAATTAATAAAAGACTTCTGGTGGGGCTGTAAGTACCTTTAGTTTCTCTGAAGGATTCGTAGTGACATCCAACAGAGAACCAAAGCTATCGCCATAAAGAAGATCAAAGAATTAGCAAGCTGAAGAGCCGGTGGGACGTACCTATCTCGCGAAGAACCGACAACCACTGTGTAAATGTGTTCTTGATTGGAGCCCGCGACTCGGCTATTGTAGTATAAAACGCCCTCCGTACATTATTATCAAATAGTATGTTTTATCTAAAAAAAGAAGTTTGCAAAGCTGAATGCGATCAAGATAAGATCTAGTAGCTGTCAGCGACTTCACACGCGTAAAATAGAATAAGCTCATTTTGATCCCGTCAATATTTAATCATCAAGGCACGGCCCATTAGAAATTTCCATACAAATTGGATATGTTAATAAACTATCGCGCTACAAAGGTATTTCCCGAAGCATTATGCAGTAATTTCGTAGGGTGCATCATAACAAATTAGTCGTTTGATGTCTGAAGCGAACTAATTAAAGGCGTACAGTGCCATTCCGTAACTCCATACCGACATCGTGGTAGCCTCGGTAGCTATCAATAGATAGATCAATAGCTAGCTCGATCGCAACAGACTTTTTGCTTGGAAGTTTTATTTTTTAGTTATAGAAATATGTCAAAGAAAATAAATACTAGGTAATTACAATCTTTTATATTTTGCACTAAAATTGAAAAATATTTATACTAAGATGCGAATCAAATTACAAAGATAATGTTTATAAATGTATACGTAAATATACATTTCTAATGTATATTAATAAAAATTAATCTTCGATATATGCACACGAAAAATGTATAACTTTAAATTAAGTGTTCCAAATTGGATAACTATTTTATGTTATAGCGACCCGCCCCTGCTTCGCACTTTTTAATTATACGTATAAACCTTCCTCTTGAATCACTCTATCTATTAAAAAAACCACATCAAAATCCGTTGCGTAGTTTTAAAGATTTAAGCAGTCAAAGGGACATAGGGACAGAAAAAGCGACTTTGTTTTATACTATGTAGTGATTTGTTTGTTGCTATCAGAAAAAGTTTCCTTCAAAAGTTTTTTTACATCATACTTAAATATTTTAAGAGTACTCGTGCGAAGGCGAAGCGGGCAGCTAGTTAATATTAATAAACAAGCATTATCAAATATTGCTTGGATTAGATTACATATTTTGAAAACATGTAAAAAAAAACCTGCGTCAGCTAAGCGAACTCAACCAAATTCAAGTTTACTTTCGGTAAGCAACCCGCATCATACTCAGGATTGTAAACTGAACCGAAAAAAGGCTGATAGAACCACATCGCGAAAAGATACGTAATTAAACCTTTTCTTGCAAATAAGACGTTTCCATCCGACATGCCAAATCCCTTCCCATTTTCAAAAGCGTGGTTCATCATCATTATCTGATCTCTCCTGATATATCCTCTTAATTAAAAGTTTTTTGTAGTAGTTTGTGTTTCCCCGTATTATAACTTTTAAATACATGTTTTATTTTCCAACCAGAAAAAGAATGTTTATTAACAACGAAAAATTACAAGCAAGGAATAGAAAAATTACAACTAGTATTTACAATTGAAACCATTGAGCTAACTGCAGACTGTTGCAAACAGTCTAAAGGTAGCTCAATTGATCCATGTTAATACCAGTCGGAAGCGTCCCCAAGACACTTATGTAAGTCTCTGAATAGTTTATATTAATTTAGCTAAAAAATAATATTTTTGATTGTGTCATTCTTATCAGTTACGCCATTTCATAAATTACCCAATCCTGTCCATCCAAAGGTTGTCTTGAAGAGATTACTGTTAGCGATAAGGCCACCGATTGTGTCACTTTAGTTGTAATTAGTATTAAGATGCTCTGATGTATATTATTTTGATGGTACAATAAAGTTATTATCTATCTATGTATAGTGTATTGTATTAAGTATCAGTCATCTAGTACCAATAATACAAGCCCTGCTTAGCTTGGGGCTAGATGATGCTGTGTGGACTGTCCGGAATTATTTATTTGTCTATCTAAGAAGCACTGTTGCCTCGTGTTCTCGCGATCTCTAATTAGCAGTGGCTAATCAACATGTAGAAGTTTAAGATTTTAATAAATAAAAGTAACTACCACGTATCGCTTGCAGGCTTTTGTTGTTATAAGGAATCATATTACCCCTAGGAGATATTAAAATCAATTCAATTCAAATGAAATAAGAACAAACAACTTCCAATTTGATAAAAATATGAACAGTAGTTTTTCAGTCATCATAAATAATGCGTCGGTTTTCAATTTTCGAAGAAACATTATGTGATATAAAACATTACGAATGGTATATAAATATCATATGATTATATGTTCTTCAAAATAATTTAGAAAGCCTTCAAAGTAAAAAATAAGCAGCTCTAAATATAAATTCATTAAATTAGACATAGTTGTTTGTATCCTCTTAATCAAGTTTCGACAATCATGTTTCGAACTTGGTTCATCAAGGTCTCTAAATAACACGAACAAAAAAGTTTAAATTTTGTAGCCGTAGATTACCTCAATTACGCTCTGTTAAAATAAAGTAAAAAACGAAAATGGCGAGACAAAAACTTCGATAACACAGAAATAATGCCCGGTAATAATGTCCTAGCCGTTTCAAATTGCGCTACGCAAGGGTTCCAAAGATCTCAAAGAATTTACTGAAGGAATTTAATACAAAGCGATGTTATCAAAATGTATTTGAACATTTTATCGTTCGATGCAGTACTCACCTACTAAGGCAAACATAGGTATTTTATTTCAGAATTAGTTTCAGACCGGGCTTTGCTCGCACTCTTTCTGAATAAGAAGTAGAGTAGGTAATAAAACTCCATCCAAACTTTCGCCTTAACAAAATGAGTGTGAAGACAGAATAGAAGAGAGGGAGGTGCGTTTAATCGCCTACCTAAGCACTGGTTGAACATTACTAACAAAAAATTGATCCCGACCTCTGTATTTGATAAACTTTGGTATTTATAAGATAAACAGATCATGTTCATTCTTTGTCCAAAAAATACGGAACCCGAAAACTGGGCAATAAACCTCATGCAAATAAGATCGTTTACACAGGCCGGGGTGGCGGACACGAAAATTAGGCAAAAATCCTGGCGTTTCCATACGAAGAGATATATTTCCAGTGTAAAAAGGCACTCTCAAGGGAATATGCTAATCTTGTTAATTAGAGGCATCGCTGTCCTTCCTGTCGGCTGGTAGAGAGAAAAATACGTGTTCTGCGCCTGAGTTATGGGCCACATTTATATTGTCCGCACTTGCGAGGGCTAACCGCCTATTTCCCAGCTTCAATCTGCGGACCGAATCACTACGCGCCTTCCAAAGCAAAATGGCTCCGCAAATCTGTTTATAATGATGTGGGAGTTCCGAGGATTTGCCAAAAGCATTGGGGCTTTTTCATGATTAGTAACCTACTTCGTGGTGTGGAAACAATCAGAATAATTCGCATCTCCTGGCCACAATACTAAGTGCAGTGCACACACGTTTAAATACATTACTAAGTATCTGCCGGTGACTTGGAACGCGTTGTTTCTATGGAAACGATACTAGGCTATTTCTTTCCCATGGGAACAGAGTTAAAGGAATATAAAGTCTAACCCTATATGTTTTTCTAGAGCTAGAACTACGTCCATATTTTCAGCCCGATCCGTACAATCATTTTTGCGTGAAAGAGGATCAAAAATACATACCTACATCCATACAAACTTTCGCGTTTATAAATAAGGATTGCAAGATATATTGACACTATAATTATACGTTTACTCAACGTGCAATTACTATAATGAAACAGAACGGAAAAATACATAAATTCACACATAAAAGCACAATAACCAACATTTACAACCGATCGGAAGGCAACGGATGCCATGAAACATCCCAACTCGTAACTTTTATATCCAGCTGATAAATAATAGTAAATCCAAGTGGTGTACACCGGAATTGTGTGAGTATATCGCCGCAAAGCCCCGCAAACAGTGTGAGGTGAGCAAGCACAAAGCGCAGTACTGTAAATCAGATGTACCCGCGAGAGATTTATGCCCAAATAAAACGACCGCAGAGACTCGCCCATCGCACGGAATTATTTCAATTTAACGCTAGCTACCTACCCAGCTGCATGATAAATTAATGTGGAATGTACACAGAAACTATTGGTCCTCTCGTTAGTGTCCGCTAATTAACTCGCCCTAATCGATTATTACGTTATTCGTCAATTGACTGATTTCCCGTGGTTTCATGGGTTACCGCTGGTAAATTACGCCGTAAACTCTAAAGTCAACGAGCATCTTTTTGGCTTCGTCATTAATGGCAAAAAAAGGTAGGTACTTATAAACTTAAAAATTACATAAAAAGTATTAAAAGTAACCTAAGCAAACTTTCAAAATCTTAATGGGATTGGTACTAGGTATTTGTAGGTTCTAACCTAATCAATTTCATAAATAAAAAGTTCACTGCGTTTAGAATTTCCTACGTAAAATAGCCCCTTTGAAAAGATAACTATTAACATGTTAGATTGCATCCGCAAATTTATCAGGTGATAAAAGATTATTATTTACCGTCCCGTAGAGACGTAGAGAAAATAAAACCAGTATAGAATTAATAAATTTTAATAGCAATTAGGCTAAACTCTTAAAATCAAAAAACAATGCTAATATTTTCTAATTATCTTCATTCGCTTAGCGAGTATTTGACTATTTTTTCCGACTCGGCCCATAATCGTTGCGCTATTTCCGTATTCTGAGCTACTTTAGAAGGTTTTCTCTCGCGACAATCAGAAAAATACTTCCCGCTAACTTCCTCCACGGTCGGCGAAACCGCAAGGAAAATTGAAGTCTGAGCAGCCTCCCAGGGCGTTTGGAACATAAAACCTATACTCCACTCTACACAGCCTCTTATAATCGAACTTGGTATATTTCTAAATATATTAGTAGCCGCCATACCCGGATGTAGGGCATTGACCGTAACGCCGGTACCTTGCAACCTTCCACTTAGTTCCAAGGTCATCAAATTGAGGAACAACTTGCTATTAGCGTACACTAAATAATCACTCCAGTATTTCTCCATGTTCAGATTCTCAAAGTCCATCTCTCCGTACTTGTGTATCATTGATGACACGTTGATGATACGGCTTGGCGCTGACGACTTCAGCAGTGGGAGCAATAAACACGTCAATAGGAAAGGCGCGAAGTAGTTGACCTGCATTCCAACATGTATCCCATCCGCTGTCTTGTAATTCCCCAGTCCGCCGGCCCCGGCATTGTTAATTAGGACGTCGAGTCGTGTCTCAGACTTTATAATCTGCTTGCAAAACTCTCTGACCGATGTTAGTGAGGAGAGATCGAGTTGATAACAGTGGATATTTTCATTGCCGCTCGCTTTCACGATTTCTTCTTTTGCTTCGTTGGCCCGTCGAACACTACGACATGCGAGAATCACCTTAGCACCACGTGAAGCCAAGTCCTTGGCCGTCTCCAGTCCTATCCCACAATTCCCTCCAGTCACTATAACCACTTTCCCTACCATGTGGGCACTCGACCGGCATATTCCAACGGTCAACTTCTGATAAACTTTAACCGTTATCACTATAAATATCACGACTGCAGTCAATGTATAGAGCACCATTTTTGTATTTTGTCTCTATGATTTAACAGATTTGAACACTCGTTTTAAAAGGAGGTAACAAGAATGGCGATAAGGTTTGTATTTTGTACCCATTGGTTTATCTTAGATAAAGATGCAGGTGCCTGGGTATAACATATAATCACAAATAATCAGGTACGTTCGCCTCACACGCGTCGCAGGCGATACTATTTAGTTGCCAAACGTGCGTACGCGCGGCTAGTTGACAGAATTACGTAATTTGTCATTGAATATGAAGAGCTAGAGAATACTGTTGCTTCTAGGAAAAACATTTATCGAAGAACCGGAGTCTTATAAAAATACTACTCTACTATTGCTTATTATATGACAAAACAAAGCGTAACGTATAACGTTACGTTGATGTATTTTGGTGTTATTTTTTGAAGTAATAGGACACTCTCATTGTGCTTAGTTGAGTATTTACATAATGCCTACGTTATAATTAAATGGCTGGTGTTCACTAAAAGACAATCGACCAACTCGGTAGCTTTTTCGGTTAACTTTGACGTTTAATGTATGAAAAATTGTATCAAAAACGTTCATCCAAATGAAAAAAATTAAAAAACTGTTGATGAACACGGTTCTGTAGTCAGTCACGTCAACTGAAGGCTCTCGGAAGAGTTTTAACTGCAATACTGTAGTTTTTATAAACCCTACCTATGTTTATTGCTTAATTTAATGTGTTAAATAAATTCTCCATAAAGTAAAAAAACCTTATGCGGTAGGTAAATGTCGCTCAAGTTCAAAACACGACTAAATATGCTTCATTCATCTATCCGATCTAACTTCTTATCAAAATAGTATTTCTGCATTTTCGAGTTATAATAAAACTTGCATTGTATTGTGTGGAATGTTAATCAAAAATATTTTATCTTCAATGTAAGTAAGCAAATTGAGATTGGTAGATCAATGTTGCCTATAACTTAACTTTATATATTTAAATGTAGGTATTTTGTTCAATGTAGTCGTATACCCGTTTACAGAAATTACTGTAACCTTGTCTCTAATTTCTCAAGATGAAATTCACTGAGCAATCAGGAAATGATGTTGAATTTCCTTTGATAGGGAGCGAACTGAAAACCTCACCCTGAAGGGTATGTAGACGTTTCGCGTAGAAGTCAGGTTGTCTCTGCTTGCAATTTACCGCTTCAAGTCACACCAAACGATCATAACATAACTTAGTGTGAAGTTATATTATTAATGAGGAAGTTTGGATGTTTGTTTCTCACACCATAGCCAGTGAACGTATCTCGCTGACACAGACTTCGCATGTAGTTAGTTTTAGGCCCGGAAGAAAATAACTGTAACTTTTTGACGTTATTATAAATTGTTCACATTGGACAAAAATAATCAACCTTTTTATTGTGTCATCGTCTCTTTCGATCATATAAGATGTGTTAAACTAAAAACAAATAGGTACTGTCACGTTACAGCCCACCCGGCTATCTATGAAAGGGCTGAACGTTGCAGTTAATAATTTAGAGAATTTAAACCTACTGGTTGAGAAGAAAAAGGCTTGAAGTTTTTAACAAGTGTATTTAAATTAATAAAGTTTTGATATAAAAACAAAGTCTTTCCGATCGCGAAATCTAGTGCACAAGGTTAAAGTCCTTAACTGGCAGCTTGAGAGACGTGTAGATGTAGCGAGAGAACGCAGCCGCTAAGTCTCGCCTCAGCCTCGAATAGCGACGGTTGAGGTGGTGACCGCCGACCGCTAGGACCCGGAGTCTGGAAAGCCGTGAAGTGGTACTGGTGTCGTGAGACCTGGAGCAACGGGAGATGTAAGAAGAGGAGTCACAAAGTAGAGTCTCCCACAGAGGGACAAAGGGACAATCCCCGTAGCCCGAGATGAAAGCTTCAGTATCTGATAGAGGACAGGCTAGCCTCTGGCGGCGGTAGAGTGGCCAGCCAGGGTCGCCGACCTCCAGGAAGTCAGACACGAAGTCGTCAAAGCAGCCTCGGAATCGTCTATTAGGGATGTCTTCTCCAGGCCCAGGATTTCAAAGTGGAGATGTTCTTCACCAAGCTTCGGGCTTCTAGGGATTGGGGTAGACCAGTCTTCAGGCTTCCAGGTAGAGCAGAAGGTTTTACAATACTTGATGTTACTTCGTTGACTTTTCGAATTCAACTCCCCGACTGTAGCGATGTTCTGCTATTTATATGAAATCTCGTCGAACAGTCGGAAATTTAAAAGTAGTCATAACGGCCAGGCTCAGCTAAGATTTTAACAAGAGGTTTGAACTAAAATCTATGCAAACTATGGCTAGTTTTACAAATATGAAGAAAATTTGACATGTCAAACGTATAAAAAATGACAAGACTGTCATAACAAACATGAATTTCTATGTGAAGCAGCTACATTACTAATAAAATAAAATAAGGATTTAGATCAGAAAAATCTGCTCTAACAAGTGAGGTGAAAATGTATTTTTAGGTAAAAATGCCGAAGTTCTGATATTTACGGCATAAATATCTAAGGCGAAGCCCTAAAATAGTGTTCAAAGAGTATACTAGAGCAGGATCCTCTGTTACACGTAAGTTTTTGTTATGAATACATGGTTAAATTCCCAAATTTAGGCAGGAAGAATAAGACGAGTTGAACTAAGGTTCAGAACTTCTCCTCTACACATTATGAGAGCTTTAAAAGTGGCCTAAGCTAAAGAGATAAGCTGTTCCTAACATATCTTACAAGTACTTACAAGCAGGTAAGTAATAATCCTTCAAAACAAGTAATAAACATTACATTTCAGGTTCACAACTTCCCAACACATTATGAGAGCTTTAAAGGTGACCTAAGCTAAAGAAATAAGCAGTCCCTAATATATCTTACAAGTAATTACAAGCAAGTAAGTATTAATTTGTATAAAACAAATAATAAACATTACAGTACATAAACTCTCCACTAAATATTCATAAAAAAATTCGTAACTTTATTAATATCGTAAGTTTCTCAGAACGCAACAATTTTAAAGGAATAAACTATCAGTTGAACAGGCCTCCTTGGATCAATATCAGATACCTACATCTCTATTGACAAAAACGTTTCAAAATAAGGCGTACGAAGCCACGGGCACAGACTAGTAAAAATTTTCATTCGAGTTTGTAGTATTCCTGTATAGATAAATAGTATTATGATTGAACGATTCTTGATACCGTCCTCATTTACAGGTGGTAGATATTTACTTGATGACTGATTACAATTTGATACAATAAGCTATATAGATATGTATATAGAACTGCCTATATAGATTTTTGAATTATATCTTATACAAAGACGAATTATATCAACAGAAATTAATTATAAGTGCGCCATTATGAAAGTAGAAATAATGGTAGCATTTCTATGGGCGATTTCTTCCAGGAAACGTTGAGGACTGGATCTGAAAAAAAAAACAATACTCGTAATAAATGTACTTGGTAATAATTATCCAGTATTATGATTGCACTCGTACCTGCTCGCGGCTTCGCACTCCTTGTTTCTATGGAAACGTTTCAAGGCTATTTCTATCTCATGGGAACTACTACGAACTACGTCGAATCAAAATTTCAAAATTTGCGTGAGACAGGAACAAAATTATTACTCTTGTACATCATATTTCAGTACCTTCAGTTCCGAATGTTTGATCACTGCATAGTATAAAACAGAGTCGCTTTCTCTTTCCCTATATGCTTAAATCTTTAAAACTACGCAACGGATTTTGATGCGGTTTTTTTAATAGATAAAGTGATTCAAGAGGAAGGTTAATACGTATAATAAAACGGTGCGAAGCCGGTGCGGTCGCTAGTAAGAATATAAAAGAGAGTTTCCTAAAAATAATATCTAAGCCAAGCAACATAAAGCGCATCAGCATTGCTATACCTACAAAAGCGGGGCAATGCAGCCAGTAGCGTCTTGGTTAGGACTGATATGTAAAGTCCTTTGCACGAAAGAAGTCCCCTAGACGCGGCGCTGTAGTAGTACGACCGAATGAAGCCAGCAAGCAAATGGCAATCTGTCAAATTTAGTTCCACCAGTTGCCGAGGGACTTTTTTCGTAAAAAGGACTCTATCAGTTGAGCTATCCGTGTATTGTTAGCAACAGTCTGTAGTTAGCTAAGATTCAATTGTAAATACTAGTTTTAATTTGTTTCAATGCTGTAATGTAGTTTTCTTTTTAAATTGATAAAGAATAATTAAATATATAATTATGATACACTAGCGACCCGCCCCGGCTTCGCACGGTTTTATTATACGTATAAACGTTCCTCTTGAACTCTCTATCTATTTAAAAAACCGCATTAAAATCCATTTCGTAGTTTTAAAGATTTAAGCATACATACATAAGGACATAGGGACAGAGAAAGCGACTTTGTTTTATACTATGTAGTGATTATGTTCAAAACAAATTTGAACATTGAACGCCTTTAATTTTTACGATAGCAAGCATTTATGCAACATACATAGTAAATTAGTATAAATTAAAACAACCTTATTTTTTATGTTTATAAATTTTTTTTATGTAATGTAATTTCATTAAATTCAAACTCAAAGAGCTTTGTGGCCTTACTACACCCTTAACCTTAACCTTACAGTTACAGGACTCTTGAACACTTCATAATATACATATTTTAAAAATTAAAAATAGGAAATAAAATGTTCACTTTGATTATTGTTCACTTCAATCTTTTTAAGGTACCGAAAGTAAGAAGCAGAATCCTTTACATGATAGGTTGTAAGTTTTCGAGTTGGAGCAAAACTCGTCTCAATCATTTTATCCTCTAGATAATTTGATATTTTATTATAAAGCAACAAAGAATTTTTTGAGAAATTGTTTGAATTTATTTACCGAAAACTTCGCAACTGACTTGGAGTGTTTTTATAGAAGCGTATACCTTTACCTTTGAAGGATAATTAACCACTTTTAATCTAGTTAGTGTGCAAAGCGAGTTTATTCCTATTGCTAGTTTCTACATTATGGATATCTGTATTTTTAGGGAACAGATTGATATTTTTATGATTGTACAACAAAGTTTTGATAAATATATTGACATGGTATTGTCAATATGTTTATTTCTTTGATTTTATCACGTAGGGATTCTCTGGTACCCATATTGATTGCACGAACAGCCCTCTTCTGCAGCACAAATATGATGTTAATGTCTGCAGCGTTCTCCCACAGCAGTATACCATAAGACATAATACTATGGAATGGAAGTAGCTGAAATAAACAAGCCCAGATAAGTATCTACGTCTGTAAGTTGACGAATTTTTATGACTGCATAAAATGTTTCTAGTGTAGGTTCTATGTAGATGTAGAGTCATGTCATGGAAGAGAAAGCTAATAGCGATAAAGGCGCCCTATGTACTTCCCCTATTCTTAGCATTTCTGTCTGATTTCTATGTCCTGTCTAAATTGTTATCTAAGTTTTATCACGCAAGAATCACGAAGCAAATACCTATCTGTGTAGACAGATTACGTTTGCACCCCGGTCCTAATTGGTTCTGTCTACACTAAACAAAATGATATACAGGTGCTAATTTTATCTTCTGTGACTCTGTGACTTGCACTACACTGTACGCATAAAAGTACAAATCATACGTTATTA
Organism: Eupithecia centaureata; assembly: GCA_944547425.1. NCBI lineage: Eukaryota > Metazoa > Arthropoda > Insecta > Lepidoptera > Geometridae > Eupithecia > Eupithecia centaureata. The sequence goes on from OX155687.1 coordinate 9,204,858, forward strand.
TCATTATAAAGGATATGTCAAGAGAGTGAACACTAACAAAATGTTTAGCTTGTTGCTTATTTATTTACTAAGTTTCGTTGTATTGGTGTTGTGCGCTGTTAAGCTATACGTAAAACTTACGGTAGGCATCAACAGAAGCAGCAGACATTTAGTTGGAAAAGTTGTGATAGTGACAGGAGGAAACGCTGGTATCGGATTCGAAACAGCAAAAGACTTGGCTGATAGAGGAGCGAAGGTGATAATCGCTTGCAGGAATGAAGGTAGAGGAACCAAAGCTAGAGACCAAATAATTGCAGCCACTGACAACAAAGATGTACACTATCGGAATCTAGACCTTGCCTCTCTGACCTCTGTACGGAAGTTTGCTAGTGAAATCATTCAAACAGAAAAAAGGCTGGACATCCTTATTAACAATGCCGGAGTCACGTACGCTGCTGGCCCCATCAAAGAGAAAACAGAAGATGGCCTACATCCTGTTATGCAAGTCAACCACTTTGGGCCGTTTTTGCTCACTAACTTACTTCTACCAATACTAAAAAAGTCTGCCCCAAGTCGAATCGTTAACGTCGCATCTCTTGCATACAAAAAAAGCAATCTCGACATCGATAACTTAAATATGGACAATGAAAGTAATGATATATTTGACATAATAAAGATATACTGCAACACTAAGTTATGCAATATTTATATGACGCTGGAACTAGACAAGCAACTAAAAGGCACTGGAGTAACCGTCAATGCCTTGCATCCTGGTGCAGTAGATACGACCATTATGGATGGCATACAGACGCTATGGGTAAAATATTTGTATATGCCAATGTTTAAGTTTGTAAGTAAAACGGCTTGGGAAGGTGCACAGACTACTATCTACCTGGCGGTATCTCCTGAAGTGAATGATGTAAGTGGTCGCTACTTTAGTGACTGCAAAGAAGAGAAACTGAATAAGTTAGCTCGTGATCCAAAGATCCAAAGGAAACTTTGGGAAGTCTCTGAAAAATTTGTGAAGCTTCAGTAAGAATATTGTAAGAAGTGTTCAGAAATTAAAACAGTTTTAAATAATAAAGTGTTATTTATATTTCAAAATACCTCTTCCTTGCCACATACAAAAATAACAAGGATTTGAAAATCAAGGAATAATAAAATTATTATCAATCAGATTTTGAAATTGGTCATTTTAAAGTAAGTGAATATATTATCCACCTTTAACCTAACTTTATCTATTTACTTATTATTGATAAAAATTGTGTAATCTACAGGTACTTATTATTAATGAGATTATTTAGTTATAATTTTACCTGACTTTACATTATTTACTTATGTATATAAAAATATAGAGATAAAGTTCATAAAAGTGAAGATTAATGTTCGTTGGTTCCACGTGACTCAAAGTAAATAAATAATAAATAAGTAATTCAGGACAGTCCACACACAATATATTTGATAACAATCTGTGGTATCAACAATTCAACAACGAACAGCTATTTATAATTAATCATAACATAAATCTTTAGTAATTGATATAAGTCAGTGAATGCATTGCACGCGTACACGATGGTTCTTTTAACAATTCTCATTATTAACATTTTGTTAATTCTTGCTATCAAAGTGTTTTGTAAGCTTACGTACGGAATAAATAAATGTAGCAGGCATTTAGTGGGAAAGGTAGTGATCGTCACAGGAGGCAATTCTGGCATTGGATTCGAGACCGCAAAAGACCTTGCCGATCGAGGGGCAAGGGTGATAATTGGCTGCAGGGACGAAGGCAGAGGCACTGCTGCAAGAGATAAGATAATTTCAGCAACAGGTAATAAAGAGGTTTTCTACAAACATTTGGATCTTGCTTCCTTCGCTTCGGTCAGAGTTTTTGCCGATGAGGTTATTAAAGCTGAAAAGCAACTTGACATACTTATTAACAACGCAGGGGTCATAGAAACCAAGCTCGCAAAAACAGAAGACGGTCTATGTACAGGTATGCAAATCAATCACTTTGCCCCGTTCTTACTCACCAACCTTCTATTACCGTTGCTGAAAACATCAGCTCCAAGTAGAATAATCACCGTATCTTCAAGTGCACATCGCTATGGAACAATCGGCTTTGAAAATCTAAACCTAGAGAAAGAAACGGAAAAGTCTTTTGCCATGTGGAAGTTATATAGCAATACGAAACTGTGCAATATCTTAATGACTATAGAACTGGCGAGGTTACTCGAAGGGACGGGAATGACAGCAAACTCTTTACACCCTGGTGCAGTTGATACTTCGATTGCAAATGGGTTAATGAATCGGCCGTGGATGAAATGGATGAAGTACTTAAAACATTTAAATTTCATAGCGAGGAACGCCTGGGAAGGTGCTCAGACGCCTATATACCTCGCTGTGTCGCCTGAAGTCAGGTCTGTGAGCGGTTCCTACTTTGCAGAGTGCCGAGAACAGAATACTGCGGCAGTTGCTAAGGACACTGTAGTTGCTAGAAAACTCTGGGAAACATCGGAAAGAGTAGTTAAACTTTAATAAAAAACTATTTTGCATTTCTGTACGAATTCTCATTTCTGATTAGGTACGTGTTTCTGCCTTCCTATTAGTATTGTTGACGTTGACTCCTGCAAAATAGATATAGCAATACCCTGCTAGAGAGACTATAGTAAAGTAACAGGTCATTTCCGAAAAGAGATGTACGCCCTATAGATGTCATTTGCTCCATAGTCAAAGTTGTACAAATATAACCATTCTGCCCTGGGAAAACTTTCGTTAGTATTCCTTAGAAAAGTTATGACAATAGCACTCAAATAAAGGTACGAGTAGCGAGGTATTGAAATATGGCGACTCGGCGAATAAGTATCAAAGTTTAGAGCAAAACTTCAACCAGGCTTTTCAGTGGAACATTTTAAAAGTCACTCCATTGAAGGATTAAATTCTAAACTAGAATACAAAAAGTGTAAAAAATAGTACCTTAAATTCGATAAAGTATGAAAACCAATTTTTGTATATTTTCTTCTATCTATAATTAAAAGAAAATGTATTTATTTCAACTCAAACTTATTTCTTATCATCTTGGCAATATAAAAAAAATATACAATTCAGATTTATACTATAGCGAAAGTACAATTGAAATTTATTACAGTCTGGCAGGGTAATTTTGTGTTTTATAAGTTTTGCAAGTAACTGTCAAAAGGGAAAATGATAACGTGATATTTAAAGATACCCTAAAGAAAATATACAAAATTGGACTTTAAACTTTTACGAATTTAAGGTACTATTTTATACACCTTTACTAGGTATCTGTTAGCTGCTCAAGTAACCACAATCAAAACTCTATAGTCGCAGGCAAAGATGTATTATAGTAACTAGATGTATTATGTAACATTATAAAAACGAACATTTGACACTGTTTTGACTTCTTGCTCTTTGGGAGTATGCCATATGAAAAAAAAGATAGATATAATTCTTCAGTTCAGTTTCAGTTACATTAAAATACGTATGTGGTCAATTTGATTCTTGTCTGATATTCTACTGAAATGTGATAATAGTGATGTGAAATTCTGTACTTATTGATTAAATTATGATTTCAGTAAGCAGGTTTGTTGCAACCGCTGCATTGTATGTTGATCATGACGATGTAGCGCGGTGGGCGAAGGTGCGCTGCAACGCAGGAGGTTACGGGTTCGGGAATCGAACCCCTCAGAACAAATTTGTGAACGATCTGCAGATATATGTTCCGTAGGTGTGGGTGTTTTCAATGTACTATAAAAAATGTATATCTATGCATAATAATGTATTTAATATATCAGTTATCTAGTACCCATACCACGAGCTTTGAGTAGCTTACTTTGGGGCTAGATGGTGCTTTGTGGATTGTCCAGCATTATTATATTTTATTATAAAGGATGATAATAAATTCAGTTATGTTTATAATCCGCAAGCTGTAATTTTACTTGAAAAGATATACCAATATTCATTAATCACCTATATTTTTTGGGTGTTTGTGGGGTTTTATGTTAAGTTTGGAGTATGTGAGTCAATAATGATTAAATCAATCAGCTGGTAATGATTGAAACTACAACCCCCTCAAGGATCTAGATCGACTTAACCGGTACCTGACCCTGTAGGTATAAATAAAGACCTACCAAGGTTATTTTGTTAAAACTTACATAAACTTGATAAATTTCTAGATAATAATTATGTTTTTATTTAAAATGGGGCTAAGCGGTGATGGTTGGTTGCCGTCGTTATTTAGGATATGAGCAGTGAGAAAACTTAGGTAGGTACTTAGTTACATTAACATAAACGAAATTATTTTTAAAGTATTTTCACGTATGCTCCTACTACTATACTTAACTGAAATATTTTGTGCTTAGATACCACTTGGATACCTTCATTTAACCTTTATTTTCAAAGTTTTGTTGTAAAAGTCCTTTTAATATCCAATTCTGTGACACGAAACATGGAAATGTAAAAAACAGTAACGAGAATTCTATGATGGCTCCCAGACATGTCTTCTCAAGTTTTGTTTCCATTTTTCTTTTGTTATTGGATATTTTGTATATCTAGAAGTGAAAAATAAGACTAAGTTGTGAACTTCTAGCTACATTGCAATCTTTAGTCTCCTAGATCTTACTAGCGACACCATAATCAAGTTTTGATTTCTAACTCCAACTTAGGTCCATGTAGGTACCGTAGCACTATCTCGGTAGGTATAATTCTCAAACTAAGACAATTTTCTTTTGAATCATCATTTTATCAACCAGTATTAGACATTCATCGACAATAAACTATCGACAACTACCAGTACTTCACTAGGTGGCATCAAAATGATACATCAGATGTCAGTTTTTCGTATTGTACTATAATATTAGTGAATTATAGAATTATACTGCTAATGAGCTGTAAATAACGTAGTAAAACAGTTATTATATTCTATGTACAAAAAACTAATCAACATTATTATTTATTGCAAAGAAAATACATGTAATATCCGCGTAATATCGGCGTCTATCTCGATAATAGATTTACCGATGAAAAGATATCTTGCGTTTATCTTCACATAAAGATCCCAAACGGTTTTTACAACCCACAGCTAGACAAGTCATTATATACTAAGTTCTCGATTAAATATTATATATAAAACACAAATTACAAATAAAACATAAACACAAATTTTCATTTTCTCAATCTGACATTCACCTGTCACCGTACGGTGACCAAACAAAACCAAAACAATATCAAATCGGCTACATCGCCATATAGGATGACAGTGACCTTATGCTCCATCTTCCCTACGGAACGTAGTACTTGATCTTAGGTTCTACCTGTGTTGCAGACAGCCACAGAGAAACTTTCAGCTTTTATAAAATAACGATGGTCTGGCCATCGTGGGCTCTTGCTCTATAAGGTTTCTTTACTCAGAGACTTGAATATCAATGTCTATTGGCACTGGCAGAAAAGTGTCAAACAAGTTGCCTATATTTATTAATCTGGGCATGTTGCCATAAACAAAGAAGTCAAGTCAATAAGTCAATGTTTAGAAAAACATATGGAAAAAAAATAAAAAGAAGAAATGTAACGGTAGAACTTGGTAGAACTGATCAATCCTGCAAATAATGAAAGTAAAACAAGAATAATATGTTCCAGCAATTATTAAGATAAGCACCAAAGACACAATGTCGACGCCGATGCCAGTGAAATCATACTTTTGGAGCTGTCTTAATCTCAGTGACGATTGTCCTCTTATAACGAAACTCGATTCGAAGCTTTATTATTATGCTATATATGTAATGGGATTTTATGCCGCTTTGGTTTTGATCAGCCTTGCAGATCTGCAGTTTTTCTGGTCTCTAGATGTTTTCCAGGATCAAATAGATCAATACATGGATCTCATAAGGAATAAAGTGAGGCATATTCAGATCTATCAGAAAAGATTGGTAACTACGCAAGAACGTGCTGAGAAGCAGCTGAAGCAAAGTGACCACTGCAAGAATGTGGTCACCGCTCTCCGGCTTAGCCTAAAAAATGACCGCTGTAACTTTGAAAACCTTACCCATCAAGCAAGCAAATATTTGGGACAAAGCGAAGAAGTCGACATGGACCACTTACAACAATCCTTAGAAGAATATTCAGACATATAAACTCTGAAACCACTGGATAAACAAGAAATACTATTGTAATTTGGTGATGGACAATTACATTTCGTTTCTTCCTTGTCCCGGTTAAATTTTAGTCTTGTGCAGAGATTCGATCGAGGTGGCCACTGTTTACTATAGCAGCCTCGAATGCCTTTTATATTTTCATCCGTTCCGCCTCGGTGGACTCAAAATACAGTTCAAGAGACAATTAATTTTCTGGAACGGCTTTGCTTTGTAATGCAGATGATTTTAAATTTTGTTGTTATAGAGACATTGTTCTACGAGTGTATTAAAAAATTGCAAATGGAAACCGCCCTTTTATATTTTTACCAGCGCTCAACATAGTCCAGTCCTGTGGGTAAGTACCTACCCAAACATCGATATGTACGTTGCGAGTTTTTTAATCAATATGATAAGTTTAATGGTTTAAAAGGTAACTTACCCAATGGGCAGCAAGTGGGGCCAACCCAAAGACTGTTTTCATCAACACTACAACTATGAGCTAGATTGTTGGAAGGTACCTATGTTATCTGTATTATCTAAGTTATACATCGATGGAGACAAGATATTTCCCGGTACAGAAGATACAAGAGTGTAACAACACGAACTCCAATTAGAAGTACGAAAAGAAAACTTTTTCTTTTATTATTGCGAGTTTTCTCATCGATATGAAATCAGAAACTTCACGACGAATCTGTACTGTCTGCAGTCAATCAAGCAGTAAATAAAAGGAAAATGAATGCCGGAATATGTAAGTATCAACCTACTTAAGTATTAATGCAATTAAGTTACTGAGTATTAAACCAAATTATGCATTATTATCTACGGCGCTCATTAGGCCTATGTCTAGCAGAGGACTAATAATTAGTCTGATGATGATGTATTATGATATTAATTTTCAAAGTAACTTTAAATTGGTGTGTGATATTGTAAACCTTAATAATTTCATAGAGTACCCCGCCTACATTTACATACACACCATTAGGTAGACTTTAGACGTTTTCTATTCTCGTTATCTTTGCTTCACAGAAATTCTCATTGTACTTTGTTTACTTGAATAGAGTGAATTAAAAACTAGGCGCCAATATATAAAATAGGTAGAAAAGTTCACTTAAATTAGTACTAGACTAAAGCGCAACTGTTTACTCCTTCAGGGCTCTGCGGAATCTTGCTCCAAGATATGTGTGAAGCTCACAAATTCTACGACAACACCAAGAGGCTGGCCTGGATAAAGTTAAGCAATTAAGAAGCTAGCAAGATTGCGTAGCTATTCCTAGCTTGTTTTCCCTAAAACTATCTCCATTCTGGATGTGTATCTAGCATCTAAAGCACGGAGGGCCAGTGTTTTGCAACCGCAGCACCGCACATCGCACGACTCGCTACATATCCCAGTTATATTTTGTCCATAGATAGTGAAACAGTTGGCTGGACTCCAGCCGGCTTCTCCGGTGGTAAGTTACTAAATTATTTCTTATCCAGAACAATATGCGGGAGATAACGGGAGTAAAATAATGTTGGCTGTTTAATGTTTTATTTCACACGGACACACAAAACTCTATCATACAAACTGATCATACATCCCTAGAAATACTACACTAATATTATATTTGTCAATTTTACACAAAGCTTCTGTTTTAACTACAGTTTCACGCAAAAACATTCGTATTCTAAAGTCAGATTAATAATTAAAGTAAGGTTACACGTATTAATTACAAGGGTTTAGGGTTATTAAGGAGTATCGGGGCCTTAATGTCGGCAAAAAACAACGAACAGAACAAAACAATAGAAAAAAACAGGCTAAAACGAAAACTTAACATAAAATTAACAAACACACACAGCCATCATTGAAATGAAACAATAACAATAATATCACAATTCAAACTTAACAATAAATCAACGCTTACGATTAATTAACATTAACAATCAATAACTCACAACAATCAATTAACACTTAATGGCGCATAATACTATTTTATCCACGGTAAATTGTTCCATATTGGTGGTCTAAAATTTGGATATTCTATTAAGAATGATAATGTTTTAATTGGAGCAAGCTTGATGGAACATTTATAGCATATTATGAGTATATATTCTATAACTAACACCCATTCAGATTAAAAGCAATATGTTCAAATTGAGGATAAAACGGTACTAGGCTAAACGAATGCGTCTTTGGAAGGTTTTTATAAAAACCCTACAAAAAGGCGAATAAACAGTAACACAGTAACGAAAAGAAACAAAGCCAGTCACTGTAGGCGTTTAAGGCACATCGTGATTGTTTCCAACAAATTTAAACAAAAACTCAAAAATTTTAAAGTCTGGCTTAACAAAGCTTTTAAGAAATAATAAAAGGCGGATTTTAATTCAAAACATTTAAAAAATAATTAGTCCAATGCATGGAGGTAATAACAAAAAACAAAACTTAACTTTGAACAGACAATAGACGCAAAAAACAATAAAAACAAATGTTAATCAAAAGAATAATTAGCAAGGTGCTGATTTTAACCCTTTTGATGATGGGCTGAAAAAACTTAAAAAATGTTTTGAAACATAAAACTACCAATCGTGAGAATCTTTGGTAAATATAATCTTTTAAAATGTACAAAACTTATATTGTATGTGTATTTAAATATTTACATTTCATCTAATAATTATAACTGAAAATTTTACTGTTTTGATGAGAATTTACAATATATACAATACCAGTCCTGCTGGATTTAAATATTATTTACAAGTTCCTTAACAAGCTTTCTGGTTGAATGCTGTGTAGGTTTATTGTAACAACAGTATAGGTAAATTATCTATAAAAAATTAAGTCATTTACATTGAATTCAAAAAAAAATATTGTAGTCCATCATAATTTTAAGCAATTGTTAGAAAAATTAAAAAAAGTATACGGATTAAATTTAAAACTAGTAATAAACAAATCATCTTGTTATTGAAACAAAAAGGTGCCAGAATGGACCTGTAGTTATGGATTTTATTATTTACAATATAAACAAACAACCTCAGTCCAGCTGGGAGAAAATAACAATGATGGTAACAGATTAATATAACAATCAAACTCAACAACTATAAACCAACTGTTTTAATATCAGTATTTCGATTTAGGTTCTTTATTTGTGTATCTTTTGTTAAAAAATTTACTTCCGCTATTTCGATTTTAGTTTATAACTCACTTCGAAGTAAGTATATTTATTGTATTTAAGCAGTACTACTGTGATAAGTTAGGGGTAGTAATCTATAACTTTTCAGTTTTGGTATCGTGCAAACTTATACTAGCCATTCATTAAGTACAAACAAAAAATCAACAAATTAACAAACTAGAACACAAAAAGAAGCAACAATAACAATGAAACTTAAAAAAACTGTAACCAACATGACGGCGATGAAATGGAGAAAATAAGTTTTTAAGAAACAAAATACGTAGTTGTATGTTGTTTGATAAATTTAGGATTTTTCAAAAAAGTTGTACCCTGGCAAGTTCGCTGCATCGAACTTCAACTATTTTTAACCAACTGCGTAAGAAGTAAAGTTATTATATTTTTTTATATACCTGTATATCAAGTAAACTGCGAGCATTTCTATAATAAATATATAAATTAACTTGCAAAATCTATATCTTAAATTTATTGTTATTAGTAGCCTTTGTCTAATCATTTTGTGCATTTAATAAAGTAATATATTAAATTTATTGAATCAATAACGTATGTAGGTAAAATGTTTTATAAGTTGATTGTTGATTGGTATTGTTTTGGGTAAAGGTAATTTAATGGAATCTTTTAGAAGATTCCTATTAGGTATTTTGTTTTAAAGTAGTTGAGTGCTGTGGATTTTAGAAATGAATTCTCAAATGCGGTGTCAAATGAATTTCTGTATTTTAGTTGACGTGAATTTTTACATCAGATTCGTCACAAAATCAGACAATCAACAAAAACATGACTCTGGCTGGTTTTCAGACATTAGTAGTACAACTTTTTTGAGAAACGCAACTAGGTACTCATAGGTTTTAAAAATTAAGTAACTCAAACAAACACAATAAACTAATGCTTCAAGAGACTTCTATTGGTAGTGAAAGTAACAAAAAGAACAATAACAAAACTCAACAAAATAACGAAATGAAACTTAACTTCAACAGAAACACCGATCATTAAGGCAAATTTTGGCGAAGATTGGACTATCATCTAAATTCCTAATTAAAATGTTAACCCTACCTAACCTAAGTGGTAAACACGCTCACGAAATCAAACATTGTTATATTACCTACTCTATATAACCTAACTTAGATCTATTTTTACCTTTGGGATTCTAGAAAAGATTTTCTTCAAACGTGAAGACCTTCATCACCTTGTTTTCCTTTGGGTTTCAGCAATATCTTAGGCATCAGAAGAAAGATGCAACATACTTCGTTACATTTTTTGGGTTTTGTGTAGGTCGGTTCAAATTCACCATAGATCTCTGATCTGATGGTTCCACTCTATCCTCAGAAATCATTAGGTACATCGCCTTGCTTTTCTGCAGAGTTGAGAATTTCTTGTTCTATCCCACTTCAAATAGCAGTGTACGTTGAGTACATACATTATTTCAGGGATCTGTGACATTGTTTCTTGGACTTCTGTAAAGAAAAATAATAGAATTAAAAATAATATTGGAGGGCTACGATATTTTTTTGGAATGTCAGGTTTTTGATCTTTACGATAATCGGACAGTTAGCTGGTCTGTTATCTTTAGATTTACGTAGAAGGTACGTTCAGAGAAAATTTCCCATCCCAGACTACATTTTATTTTTACTGCCAATCAGAACTTTGATAAATAATCAAATATTCTAGTAACATACGCTATATTATGTATGAATAACTTCTAATAAAAACTACAATTTAACTGTCAGATAATATTTAAAAATTATTTGAAATTTAATAGACCACTAGCTTTTCGCAACACGTACGTTTTTATAAAATAGAATAAAAAGAATACTATTTGTTTTGGAGTGGAAACACGAGCAAATATGATAACAGATAGGTACTTACATTAAATTATCGCCAAGGAGTCTCACTTCACTTCTGTAGTTTTAAACTTTAAATTATGCTAATTTTAACGAACGCAAACACCGAACTTTGGAAACTTTTAATTGACAAACAGGAAGTATACGAGCAATTAGAATTTCAACCTCGGGGCGCCAGAGGCATACCCCGAGGTGTTCACGTCGGCAGAGTTGATTCGGAAGTGATTCCGTTATGCGCAGGCGCACCGTTATATACGCATCCTGAGATCCCTCCCTTGGCTTACCGTGGGATCAGTCGACCACGTGGGTTCCTTACGCTAGCACACAATGGGGCTCTATTCTTTATCACTATTGATTTCGACCCCTCAGCCGTCTTACCGTTTTGTTTACCTGTAAGTACAGAGGGGAGAAATCTTGCTCGGTGGGAACTTGCGCAATCGCAACTGAAATTAAATTATTGTGAGCGATAATCATTATGTTTAAGGGGAGTACAGTCGTTAGAACTTTCACACGGTTTGTATGGCTTTTTGTTATGCTAATTATTCCTTCTGGAGGGATCTTCTTATTGCCAATGATAAATTTTACCGTTCAGTTATTTTTTCGGGTAACCTCTAAAGTTATACCTCTAGTCAAAGTAGTTTTCATGTTAGTTCATAATATTTCAAATATGAGATATATGAGATCAAGATTTGGGAATTCCCGTTTTAGGCCTATTTTTGAACCTATTTCATCCAATCGTAATAATAATAAATTATACAATAATAAGAACTTATACTAAAATAATAAATACTAGTATAATAGTAATAGGTACTAAAGTGAAAGATAAAAATAGCCTATTCTCTAAGAATACACAAATAATACTAGACAATCCACACAGAACTATCTAGCTCCAAGCTAAGCAAACTAAATCTTAAACTAGAAAATCGATATACTTCATAGTTATTCTTTCCGATACATAGAAAATATCTAGCAGATCGTACAACCATTTGTTCTAGGGTGGTAATCGAACCTATAACAACGGGCAAATAATAAACTGCCTTTTATCAACGATAACGCGAGCGAAGCCGCTGGTAGTAGCTAGTTCAAATCATTTTCTAAATAGTCAGTTCAAATAGTAAAACTCCACATTCCTACATCCTACTATCTTGTAAAAGGTTTAAAATGGAACGATATCCGCGAAACAAAGCGGAACTCTTTCGGGAATATCGCTATCCTGCGGCAAGCTATTCCAGCGTTATCTCTTATCGGGCTCTCCGGTGGGCTAAAATCGATCCCATCCGACTCTCAGCTCTATTTTACTTGTTATCTAAGTCATTTTCTTTATGCTCTGAAATTTGGATCATTAGCTAAATTTCCAAATCAATGCTTACAAGAAACTGAAGACGGAGGGAAACTGCAAGAAGAGTTCCAGAGTGAGTTATGTCCATATTTCAGTGCGTTTTACGATTAAAAATTCTTAAGAATTTTATTAGTTCAAATAAAATGTGGTAATTTTTATGAAGAAATTCAATTGTTTTCTAAATACGCATTATAGTGAAACCGTTCGAGACCGGTAAAATTACACCCTCGCGCTCGTTTTCTAAAGGTACGTACTTATGCCTAACATTACTGATTACAGGGTAAATCTACAAAAGTCCAAGGAGAACAGAGGTGGAACTTAACCCGGCGTGCATACTGTAGTCACTCATTAATTTGCGGTTCCTCACAAAGCCTAGTGCGTCGATTGACTTGCCCCAAGTGTTTTGCTGTCGAACAAAAGGTCTTTTCAGTGCCGAAGAACGTACTCAGCTAAAAATAATGAGGTTATTTTATTAATGTGAGACTTTGCTTTGACTTTGTTAACCTTTGTGAGGCCTATATAAACTTCGTCCTAGCATTTCCATGTACCTTTATGCCTATCATTCAGGAATTTGTGATACTAATACCTACTTAGTTATTTTTATCAGTTTGTAATGTATCAAAACGTAAAGGATCAAACCTTTTATATTATCTACTTATCATTTATTTTAGGAGAGGTAGAGACTAATGCCCGAGTTTACCAATAGATTGTTAAATTGTAAACAGTGGTTTGGATTTTTTTGACACAAGTTTTCATACTAAAAATCATTTTTTTCTTCTTAAATTCTCAGATTATCTTTTGGTGAACACCAGCCTATTAGGCAGTTTTAGATGGAATAAGTATTTTTTAGGAAATCATAAAAGAACCAAAGAAAATTTAGTTCGCCAATCGATTTCCAGACACAAAATTCTGGTAAACAAACAGAAACTTTTAATTACATACTAATAATTAAATTGGAGACTAATGAGCTTAGTAAGTTATATTATAGATACCTAATAGAGCTTAGTTTATCGTTTTACTGAAAAGGTTTACAAATTTTTAATGACGTACTTACATAACGACTTGGGTCCTAATTAGGTTAACTAACATAATGAAGTCTCATTAAGTTATTAATAACATTATAGAAAATTGTATTAATAGAAAAACTATTTAAATAGAAATTTGAGTTTCTAAACTATTATAAACATATTTCAATAGAACTCGCTGGCTCTACCAACCTACTTTGCTTTAGAGTAGGTATAGGTACCTACATTATTAAAATAAATTTCATAACTTACGAATATAAAGGTCATAGTTTTAAGATGACTTCTTCAAATTTGTCGAATTAATAGTCAGTTTGCATAGCACTACTGTTAGAGATTTGAAATCCTTTTAACAGTGAACTATAGTTCAAACAAAAACTAGAGTAGGTAGGTAGTGTATTGTTTGCGGACAAAAGTTCATAAATTTATAGTCGAAATTCAAAACATTCAATCTTTGGGAACAGTGGAATGTAATCTGCATCGACACGCCCACGGTACGTCCGCGTGAGACCATAAATACCGCTTCTGCGCTACATAAATTGGATGCATTTTGATCCAGCTCAACTCCTGAATTTTCAGCATTCAATTGATACACTTTATCTGCATGGGAATTGTAAATTGGTGGGATATTTTCGAACGAGAGTGGCAAAAATGTCTGCAAAGACAATATAAAGATCGTTTCATATAGTTCTTAGGCAACGGGGCTGATTATACTACCTAAGACATTAGTTAGTCCTTAGTAATCCTAGACCGCTTATTGTACATTATCTGTATTTAAGGATTATTAAATTATAGTGCGTAAGTCTTCGCACTCTCTCTCTTAGATTATCTGTATTTGTTTTTATGATTTATACTTTTTTCTGTTTATTTGGTGTGCAATAAAGTATTAATGTAATTTATTGTACCGGTTGTGCATTTTTTACGATGACGAGGAAAGATTTTTTCTCTTTTTAAACAAATGGTGCCTAGCTACCGGATTGTGAGAACTAATTTGCTTAGTTTGACAGCGGTATAATAGTTCCATAGTCGTAGACTACTAGAATCTCTGTTTCATACACTAATTGTGCTACAAATGTTTGCTGTGATGATTAAATCAAAATATGTAACTTATCATGACGACCATGTGGCGCGGTGGGCGAAGGTCTGCCTGCGACGCAGAAGGTTGCGGGTTCGATTCCCGCCTCGGAACAAATTTGTGTACGATCTGCAGAAATTTGTTCCGTTGGTCTGGGTGTTTTCTATGTATAATAAAAAAAATATCTATCTATGTAATGTATTGTAGTCATCTAGTACTCATAACACAAGCTCTGCTTAGCTTGGGGCTAGATGATGCTGTGTGGACTGTCCGCAATTATTATTATTATTATTATCAGTCTTTGGTTTAGGTTGATAACTCAAAGCGTAAAGACTAGATTATTAACAGACAAGACGTCAATCGTGAGTCCCCAAAATGATCACAAAGGTAAAACCAAGGGCGGATCCAGCTTTGGTGCCAGGGGGGGGTCACATAGTCGTGGTCAAGTCACATCATCATCATCATCATCAGCCTATTTAGTCCACAGCTACACAAAGGTCTCCCCTTCTGAGCGCCATAGCGCCCTGTCTTCAGATTGCCGCATCCAGCAGCTGCCAGTAGTCTTTCGCAGATCGTTATCCCACCTGGCCGGAGGGCGTCCTACACTACGTTTCCCAAAGCGCGGTCTCCACTCAAGAACACGTTTACTCCAAAGGTTGTTCTAGCGGTTCTTTGCTAGAGAGATATGGCCGGCCACTGCCACTTAAGCTTGCTAATTCTTTGAGCTATGTCGATAACTTTGGTTATCTGTCGGATGTATTCATTACGAATTCTATCCTTTAGAGAAACTCCAAGCATAGAGCTTTCCATAGGTCGCTCATACATACATAGTCCACAAAAGCGAGACACAGGGACTGATTATACTCTTCTGACTTCTATATATCGGTATAATCTGCCTCATTGTGTGAATGTGGTCTATGGTGCCATATCCTCCGCAGAACCTGGCCTATTCTGGTGGCTGAAACTCGTCGAGTCGCCTGGCGAGACGATTCGTGACCACTCGCGAGACTCACTCGCTACAGCTTATAGAAAGACGTGCGTAGCTCAGGAGTGTGTAAAAACTGTAGACCCATCTACAGTTTTTAAGGAGGGTTTTATCGCCCTTCTTAACTTCCGCTAAAAGAGCACCTTGTGCTCTTTTTTAGGAGTTCTCCCACTGTGACTGACGGCATTAAAGAGGTTCTGCTGTAGCTTCTGTATAACGGGGGCTCCTCCTGCCTTCAGAAGCTCTGAAGTTATACCGTCCTTAGCCGGGGCTTTTCCATTTTTAAGCTGCCTCAGAGCTAACTCGATTTCATCTTGACAAAACGGTCCTCCCATAGGGCGTTTTAAGTTTCGTCAGGTGGATTCTGCCAAGCTGCTGAGTGAAAACTTTGGTTTCGCTCTATCGCCTCTTCAATGAGGCATGTGTTGGAGCTCCGAAGGTCACGCCGTACCATCTCCGCGATTCGCTTTTTCAGGTCTGACCTCTCCGACGAAGTCACTTGGGTGGTTTCCCGTCTTCTTGTAATCAGATCCAGTCTCATCCTAGAGCTTGGACTTCCTGCCAGTACATTGTTTTCTGCAGAACTTAATGCCCTCGTCCCTCAACGTTTCGACTAGATTATGTAGGGTTTCGTTAGCATCATCACTGGGTTCCAAAGCAACAAATTTATCCCCGAGAAGCTGCTAAACTTCTCGGTGCCCGCCATGATTTGAATTGGATTGGATTAGGTCGGAGCGTGGACTTCATCGGCAGATTTCTTTAAGCTTGAAGTTGATATTCAAAGTGCCTCGGAACAGTCATAATCAGATCCAGTGTTGAACCTATTGATCACTGAGACATCTCTGAATATGTGCTTGCTATCCATCATGATGAACTCTATCTCATTTTTAGTCACAGTGTCGGGACTTCGCCATGTCCACTTCCTTTTGTTTCTTATAGAAGGAGTTCATTAAGAACAACCCCTCTTCCTCAAGGAAGTTGACAAGCATTTGGCCCCTGTGATTCCTAACTCCATAACCATGTGGGCCAGTCTGGATTCCCACTTTGGGGGTTAAAGGTGGAATTCCCCAGAAGAGTTACAGGAGAAGATCTTCCCTGTACCGGGTCGGCCCATCTGGCCCACTTACCTGGTGTCTTTCGACCGACAGTTGCCGTCGGAAAGTTCTATATAGGCCAGATGTTGTAGAAACCAACGGTTGCGCGATCTAGGAATAATGGTCACGTGATCTACTTTTTTCACTCAGAATTTTTGTTATTTCATTTTTATTTTAGTTCAGCTCACATCATGCTAGATGTCGCTACACCCACCTTGCCGTTAAAGTCCCCCATAATATCGTCGAAGTGAGCCTTAGTGGTGTTGCGGAAGGATTTGGATGTCTTATATATCCTCCACTTCCACTTCCACTCCACTTCAGTGTGCCGAGGTCGGTGCGTAGACTTGAATTACCTTCATACTATTCCGCTTGTATAGTCGAAGGATCAAGTACGCTCGCTACCCTGGTCGACACACGGGATATTTCTTGAACGTTGTTAGAGAGGGCCCTATAGACGAGAAAACCTACGCCACCCTGGGAAGTTTTATCACCCTCGCGAAAGTAGAGAAGATGGCCCGAGTCTAGGGTTACGGTGTCCTTCCCCTCTCTAAGGACTTCACACAACCCAAGAAAAAAAAGTCATTTAATGTTCTCTAACTCCACTTCCAACTGCGCTAGATGATGGTCAAGCCTCAGAGTGCGTCTGTTAAACGTAGCCAGGGTCAAAGTTAATACAGGTAACAAGAAAAACCTACTAATAACTCAAAAACTTATACAAAGAGATTAAGGCAGTTTTGAATTGAAAGTAATTAATTTTGATAAGGATAAGGTCAGGAAGAAGGAGAATAAGAATTTCGATAAGGATTAATACCAAGGTAAAAATGAGAGCCTTTTCTAGTTGCGGCATTTTTTACCTGTTTTTCCCGACGTTTTCGACAGGTTTACACACTGTCGTGATCACACGACACATGGTGAAAAAATTCTATGTCTATGACCACAACAGTGTGTAAACCTGTCGAAACGTCGGAAAAATAAGTAAATAAACGCGATAAATACCCGTACATAAATATTTATAATAATGTTTGAAAAACTTAATCTATATTGTGACTAACCTAGATCCTGGACCCAGCCCAGGGGGGGGTCATGACCCCCATGACCCCCCCCCCTGGATCCGCGCCTGGGTAAAACAACCTCAAGCCGACATAACACCCCTTTATTGAAGGTTTAATAAACGCAACGTCTGCTGACTGTGATAGGAAATCATTGGCAGTGCAAGTTTGCGCAGAAAACAATCTGACACTAGGTACCGCATTGGTACCCGAGAACCTACTAGTTTTTGAACGCAATTCTGGGAATTGGAATAAGGTGTTTCGGAAGAAGACCTCCACACCAGAAAACCTGTAACCGAAGAAAAAATTATCTTTATTAGTACAATTATAAAATATTATGTTGGTTCCCCTAATTTCAGTAATGAGTTTTGATATTCACAGAATATGAATGTACGTTGGTTTAGGTACTGTCTCTGTGACGAAAAATACCTGGCCATTGAAATTTCACCAACTATTTCAGGCACAGACTTCAATTTTATACAGACCCTTTTGACAAATAAAACAGACAGATACTTTTTGTGACTGAGACCCAGCTTTCCGAGTTTACATATTTTATTTCTCTCCAATCCTATTTCAATCCAAATCCTTCGAAGAGAATGCAATATAAAATATATTTGTGCACCTTCCGTTTAGGAGCTTTATCCCGGATATCACAAGAAGCTTAGCCGTTGGTACGGTTGCATGCTACATAGAGAATGGCGTGGGTAGAACGCATCCTATTTCCTAAGCTTGAGATGAGAAAGCAAGTGCTTGCAAAAATCGCGTTTTAAGTTTAAGATAAAATACAACATTAGACAATAAAAAAGTCTGCTTGATTCCTAAACAAAGCCAATGGTACTATAATTAAGAAAAAAGGTGATTTGGTGATGAATCGTGATCAACGATGAGTAATTTATCAATAGTCTATGATAATATTTATTATTAAGTATTTATCTGTCTTTGTACCATTAGCACTTTGATTATTAATGTCATTAAAATTTTATAGAAAACATTTTAAAAAAATACTAAAGCAACTATTGTTACCACATATTTTAATTTCATAATTAGCTCAACTGTTACAAATTGTATGTATCTACTTACTAGTTTTAATTTTTTTCTATTTCGTGATTGTAATTTTCTTTGTTAATAAACGTAGCTTATTTCCTAAAAAATTAAATTAAGGCCACCAACGACAGGCAATGCTAATTCGTTGACCAAAACAACATTTATGTCAAAATGAATAAAAAAATATAAATAATCAAAGCTACTGAACTCTCTTTTCGCTCAATCACAATCAATTCCGAGCTTTCTAAATAACGAGTGCTTGAGAAATATCAAGCTGTTCCACCCTTTCAAACTTATTAGGTCATTTAAATGCCAGTATTTGTAAGAAGTTAGGTGTTCATTGAACTCAGTCCAATTCCCCTGCAAGAGGTAAATATATTGGCGACACAATGCGACCACGTCACCCCAGAGAAATACACGTGCGCAGGGAAAATGGCGTCGGACTGTGTTACTCAATGTTTCACGTTTAGTACCCACTGCACTGACCAGCCACTTTAAAAGAACATCATAAATGGTTTCCCATGGGAACCCTGTGATCTGAGAGTTTGGTATACATTATGGAACCCAGTGTATAATTGGCTTCTGGACTGGATCCGAAATGCAAGTCCTATAAGGAATTTGGCTTTTTGAATTGGTTCTGTATGACATCTATGAATGTAATAATATGCCCTGTCAATAGAGATAATAAATTTTATAACACGTAAATATCTCAGACGATAGTGAGGTAAATATTAGGAAAAAAGTCTGTATCTGTGTTTAATATTCGATGAGAGTTTCGACGCGCGTTAAGCCGCGAGGCGCAACTAATCAGGCAAAATACTGTACGTACCAGATAGACCTCGCTCTCTTTATAAAACATATCTTCAGCAGATAGATTGCCACGGATTGATAGCGGTCATTCCAAGCCTACTCTATCATTAAACCTATTTATAGGCTTTATCTAAAGGCAAAAAGCTTTTTAAACTGCTTAGCTATAAAATCTCAAATATGAACAGCCATACTCCATAAGTAATCCATACTCGTATCAGCTGAGTAGCCTACACCGTAGGTAGCTTAAGTCATTCGTATATAAGTAACTTTCTTATTTTTCAACAGGAAACAGGAAGTATGTGTATATAGCAACCTTACTCCACCCGTTTAATAAAAGGACGGATGGCAGAGTTGAAGGAAACTTCAATTGAATTTGAAACTCGCATGCACGTGCTGACTGAGCTTTTGTCCAAAGTTTGGCTTGATGACTTGGTAGAGTCGGTGGAATGAAAGGAATAACACGTTCAAAGTATACCTGCTGTGCCATGCCAGTTAGCTTTGTTCCCAAGTAAAGACTAGGAGTAATCTCTTTAATTCTAGTTCCAGTGTCGTTAGATTTCGGCAATTGCTGCAAACTGCTAAATCAGACGCAAGCAGCAACTTTCCAACTGAAGCGCAAAATTGCTTGTTGTTTCTAATTGCTACGAATAGGTAATTGCCTCGTCTAATCTGGCTTTTGTGAATAGGTTAGTTTCCTTCTAATCATGGTCATTCTTACTGTTTGAAGAGGTATATTGCTAGATGTTTGGCATTAACATGTAGAACTAGCAGAGGAGTTAGGGTCACTTATTGTGTATTTTTGACTCTACTTTAATGACCAGTAAAATATATTGAGTATATTTTACAGAGTTGTTTTGATGATGATGATGATGATAATAATAATACCGCCTGAAAAAACCATGCGAGACGCTTGCCTGATTATTTTGCGAAAACCCTTTGCCTCCAGGTATGAATGGATGTCTTTACTAAACTCAAACCTAATTCTAAGTTGAAACGAAAACACAAAATTTTATTTGTTTATTTTTACGATAGATCATGGAATCTAATCAGTCCCTGTTTATTCATCTGAACTTAGTTATATATAATACATGGACCATTGACCTAATAATCCAAACGTAATAATTACATTAATTAATTATTATAATCAACTAGCTCGGTAGATACTACTACAATATAGTCCTGTCTAATTGTCGTGCCTAACACAGTGACGAGACAAAGCAATCATCAATATATTAATCTGTACATTGTATAATAGAGATTCCGAGATCCCAATGTTTAATCTTTAATCTATTTTTTAGGGACACATTTCAAATGTTTGCCTATAGTGTTTTCCACATAGGAAACGTGCCCATAATGATCGATTGTTATTTATTTCGAGCATTATTATTTGAGTAACATAAAAGTAATCACATCCTTTGATGTTATACTTTGCTAGAAGTTTCCTTATGTTTTTTGTTTCAAAATGGCTTCAATCCCATGTCAATTTAAAATACTTACGTGAAGTAAAGTACATAGACGTTTCTGGGAACCTCTTCTAGTTAAATTTGATACTTAATCCCACTTCAAACTGTAGACATTGAATGTGAGTTATGAAAATAAATGGTTACGAAAATGATGATTGGATTCCGAACTTGTCTGACGCTCTATCAGGCGTCTCGATAATGTTTGCTGTTTTTTCGGTCAATGTCATATTGAAAGTTATTTTGTCGTAGAAGGGCGGGTAATTTGTTAATATTCCAAAGCGAGATTCACGTAACAGTGTCGTCGCGTCGTCGGTTGGTCACCACCCAACATAAGACACAGTTCCTCAATTATTCACGCGCATTCGCTTCCTAGGGCCGTTTCTTTTCATACATCACAAAAGGGAATTCAGGTCGAGGCAACAACGGAAATGTTGCAGAGGTCGCTGCGAACCCACCGTAAAAGCTTTTAATATTAAGCGCCAAAAATGAAAACAGGCCAGCTTTATTACCCAGTGCCGTCACATGCAAGATTCCTATTTTAAATATATTCTAAGGTAACAAGGCCCCCACCTTTTTCCAATCTACCGTTTAAATTACGCTCGTGTGTCTAGGAAGTTAAAGTTGATTTTACGCTCTTAATCTGAGCAAAATTTTGGTAGAGATTGGATGCTGTTTAAAATGTATGCCTTCATAGTTGCCGGCTCAATTTTTTCATATAGAGAGGGTTTACGACTTTATTGTACAAGAGGAGGTTTTGAATTGGAGCTGACATGACCAGCTACATGGGGTATAAAAGTCCAGTGTCATTCTGTGCCAGAAAATAAGTTTTAATTTTTTTAAATAGTCATTCCTTTTCTTTTCAATTTTATATCAATTTTGTGACGTCTACTTAAAAAAATATTTTTATTTGCTAATAATATGTTATTGTGCACGCTGAGACGTCCTACTTTTTTGCACATAATTAAGGAACCATTAAGAAGAGATGAAGTCAGGGCGCTATGGTGATCATTAGGAGAGGCATATTATACCCAGCAGTTAACTAATTTAGGCTGATGATGAATATAATGATGAAGGAACCATAATACGTGGAACAATAATTACCTCGCCATGTGATCTTCTGTAAAATATCCTATTGTACAAAAAAAATATACTTGTACCTATCACGAAGGTCTAGAATATACCTAATTTTTTACAGTTTTAGAATTAAAAAACTCTGTTATGAACCTTTCGATAGTCCCATCTTAAATACAATAAATCCACGACTATATCAATGTACAGTTTTTGAATTTATCACAATAAAGAGCCTTTACAAAGCCACCCCAGGCGATCCTCAATGTTTTTTTTAAGTAGACACGGCTACAGTAATCTAGTTCAGGTGTGCTTTCGAGAAATCCCCTCGGATGTGAGGTCACATACGTTTCCCCATTTTATTGCATATTGAGACGTATTTCACTGATATATTCCTTCAGTCCCCGTATTACAGAGGTCGGAACTATTCAACTATACGAAATGAGTTTCGGGATACCTGGCGACGTATCAAGTCCTTACTAGATACCTGGCTAGTAAATTCTTCGGTAGGTATGTAGATATCAAAATATCCACATTTATATTATGTTATGATGATTTAGTTACATCTTATTTCTTTATGCCTACATACGTCTTTCTATTTTGTTTTTCTGGTAAGTACTAACTCAATTGGTTAAAAAACTGTGAATGAAACGTTAGAAAGACCAAACATCAGAATACAAAAACAATTTATTAAGATACAATTAAATGTAACAATAAGCATGTTTGTTTCAATATTATTTAGGATCTGGACCACGACGTACTAGTATATGTTGCGATAAATATTTATTTTGAATAATAATTTACCTAAATGTAAGTATTTTTACCTAAATGTAAGTATTTTTAGAAATCTGTTTGAATAGTGACTATCATAATACATAGGTGGATGTACTTATTAATAGATATGGTAAATACCGAAATAAATTTTGAAATAAAATATTTTACGTACAAAAGAAAATATTACCTATAACGGTGTCTATGGCAACCTACAGATGATCAGACTTTGTAATAAAAGATTTCACAATGAAAAACCGGATACTTGGTATTTCATTGTAATTTCTCCTGAGCAACAAATGCTTAAAGATAACAAGGCAAGTGAAACATGAGGAGCCATAATTACCCTAACCTTTGATGAAAGGTTTTCTACAACATCGAAAACATGAAGCCAGGCAGTTTATCCTTAAAATTTACAATTTTAAAAACATATAAATTGCGAAAATGTTATCTAAGGCTATTTATGATATCTAAATATGTATATATGGACACGGCTCCATTAAGAAAAGCATTATCCGAATTCCGAGCCCCGAGGTTTTTTTTTTAGATTCACGGATTCGGTTTCCGCATAAGTAAATAAACATCAAAATTAAAATAAGGTAAATAGTTCTAAAGAACTAACGATATATCACTTAATTTTAACATTTAATTTGATTGATCTAGGTACAATTTTCAGAATTACCTAATTGATTTTGAAATTGGACAATTTTGTCTTATTTAACATATTTGTCAACGCTATTGCAGCTATGAAGCTTGTTGTGTTATTTCATTAGTCTATTTTGTATTTGAAATGTATGCAATGTAAAATAAATAATGTTAAAATATTAATATTTGACGAGACTACGTGTTGTCCTTGCGCGTGGGGTGATTTCATGAGCCACAAATCTATATCTACTGTAAATACAATATAAATTATAAAGTTATAATGGTATTGATAAGATTTTTGTCTGTTTGCATATTTATGTAAGTGGGTACCTACTATGCTGCATGTTCATATCTGCCATTTGTTTTTTCTCGTGAGCTTAGATAGCGATAAAATTCCTGATTGCACAATTTAATAAAGAAACAATATAATAAACAATAAATAGTTATCAAATCATATGAAATTTGGCGGTCTTATTGCTCGAGACCGCTCTTTACCAGAAAACCGTGGATGGAATGTACAAACATAGGGATGATAAAGGTCAACGATTTACAAATCCTTTTTATTAGTTACAGTATCCATCGATCATAAATAATCGTATGTTTAAATAACGGTGCGTATACGAAGCTCAAATAAAGCACCTATTTTCATCCAATACAATAAAGGGTCAAAGGAATAAATCTCTTAAAAATAGGTACGTTTTCTTTCTAGAGGTAGGTATAATAGAGGCATTGCGGTTTTCTGTGATAAATAATGTCTAGAATACTTGGCATAGGTATTCAACCAGATAAAAATCAAATGTTATTTTGCTGTGCCATGCCATACTTTGATACAAAAAACGCATTACTATGGATAAGTCTAAAAGGACCGGTCAGGTCTTTGTCAATAGTTTTCACTGATCAATTTTTAAGAAAGCACACGTGAAGCACCAGCTTTTAAATAAAAAGAATCATCTAAATCAGTCCGCATACTAAAAAGTCATGGCACAAACATTAAAAAAAAATATGATAAGGAAGTGAGAACCTCCTCCTTTTATTAAATAAATATTTTATGTAGCTACTGTATGTGTTTTATGTTTTGTGCACTGTATTTTTATGAGAATGTAATCAAAAATGATATTTTAAGTTCTCTATTATATATTACTAGCGAAGCGACCCGCCCCGGCTTCGCACGGTTATTATACTTATAATCCTTCCTCTTGAAACACTCTATCTATTAAAAAAAACCGCATCAAAATCCGTTGCGTAGTTTTAAAGATTTAAGCATTTAAAGGGTTATAGGGACATAGGGACAGAAAAAGTTTAAGTGTTGTTTTATACTATGTAGTGATTATACCTTTTTTGTAGCGTGAAGGTGTATGTATGTATGCTTAGATCTTTAAAACTACGGATTTCGATGCGTTTTTTTTATTATAATTATAGATGAATCAGAAGATAATAGAGGATGGCTTATGTGTAATACACCCGTGCGAAGCCGAAGTGGGTCGCTAGTTATTTATGTACTTATCCTAAAAGTCTGTCTTAATACTGTTTGTATTGTAGTTATAAATCAATATACTTTTATTATATTCTACATAAATTCAAAGTGGACTTATGTCAGCATAATCTTACAACAGTAACACAGGAATCAATGTCTTGAATCTTGTCTAAGTGGATAGACAGGCGAAAGGATCGTTCACGCCACCCCTGTGAATCGAAACCACTTGATTACACGTCGATGGTACTGGAACCTTGGAAGGTTCTGCTCCCGCAATTTCATTGTTGAAACTGTACCTAAGTACGTATACCTACCAACACAATACAAATAAAGTTTATAAACAAAATAATGAGTTTTATTTCTATTTTTGCTAGCGGCTTCTTACGCGTTTTTCCATGAAAACTTTGAAAGGTTCTTTTTGATTTACTCTTTTGTTAATTTACTCCCGTTCTTTTTATCCCATGGGAATTGACTTATGGAATCAAAAGAAGAATCCCATGTTTGATTCCACGCGTAGA
Source organism: Eupithecia centaureata (assembly GCA_944547425.1). Lineage (NCBI taxonomy): Eukaryota > Metazoa > Arthropoda > Insecta > Lepidoptera > Geometridae > Eupithecia > Eupithecia centaureata. The sequence continues at coordinate 9,230,336 of OX155687.1, forward strand.
GCTGTATCTATACAAAATGACATCCCGTTCCGAAAAGTTAGGTAACAAACATGGAAACATTCACCCAAACAGTGCGATTAGTGTGAAGTGTCATAATTTATGTTATCCTACTTACTGAGGTACTCTAAATTAGGTACAGAACAAATTACCTTGAATAATGACAGACATCTTAGCCTCGAGCCTCATAATCAAGAGGCTTGAGGCTAAGATGTCTGTCATTCATTATTCAAGTATATCTAATAATTCTCTTCGTCCGATGAAATATCAGCATCAAGTTAAAAAGTAAAATTAGAATCCTTAGAAAAAAAAGTACCGACCTTCTTAAGTACCCTACTAACTTTCGACTATTAAAAATGAATGCAAAAGGTGAGATTATTATAAACCCTGGTTACAAATAACTGTACGAGGCAGATGTTCCAGGATCACTGCAGCGCGATTTCTTTTCGTACCTACATACCGTGGGAAGACCGCCGTATGGTGGCAAGGTGCTTGTATTTTTTTTAATATCAGCGAACGGGTTGGATTGAATAACTTTTAAGTGGAAGGTAACTTAGGATCCTTTAGAAATTTAGTTTGCAAAGAATATGATGAGCAATATCAAGACTTTTAATCAATATAGTTAGGTACTGCAACTGTAGTAACTGCCCGCTACGCACGCGTTGATTCCATGAAACGTTGCAAGTAACGTATAAAAATTATACGATAGGAACTGAACTGATTTATGAGATGAATAAATTTTAGTATTTTAGTAAGTAGTCTATATTTTATTACAGGGCTAGAACTATGGCTGTTTTTGTTTGCTAATTTTATTTGCTAATTTGAACCGGATCCGTTCAGTAGTTTTTGCGTGAAAGAGTAAGAATTTGCACCCATTACATGCAAATTCTCGAGTTTATAATATTAGTAAGGATTATAAAGTTCACAGACTGACAGACAACGTACAACCCACAACTGGATCTAGACTTGAAATTTGAAGTGTTTTTTCATATTTAATTATGATTCAAAAATAGGGGTAGACCGTGAAACAAAAATGCTCTGTATTTCAGGAGCCGTTAGTAGTAGTGTCAAAATTTTACATGCAGGTTATCCTTACAAAATAAACAAACAAAATGTTTCAGCTTTTTCAAGAAAAGGGCCAATTTGTTTCCCGGGCGAAGCCGCGAGGTACTGTTAGTCTAGTATAAATAATAAAAAGCTACGGCCAAGAACTTCACCTACCCACCCATATTTTAGACTAGCTTTTGCCACAGCTTTGCTCTCTCAATGGACACGTTATGGTACTATACTTAACAAGTGTTACAGCAAACACAGCTCTCGGGGATGGGGATGCAGCTATTTTATTCCAGCACAGTTAAAATAGCATAGGATTTTTATTTTTGTATATTTACGAAACAAGACCTTACAAACAGTGAAAGAATTATCATAATCTGACCAGTATATCCGGAGGGAAATTACAAATTGTAAATCTCTTTGTAATATTAGTGTAAATGGTCTCTCGACGAAACTATGAAAACAAGATGATGCAAAATTTAGAATAAGTGAAGAAAAACGGCGTGTTATATGGCATGCGCAAATTGCAGAGCTTTCGTAAGCTGAAATTGCATTGCGTTGCTTGTTGTGAGCGATGGTCCATACAAAATTTACGAAAGGAGGATTTTTGCAATGCAATACGTTTTGGCCCGCCCTAGAAGGCTTTTACCTGGTTTTAGAATTTATTTTTGTTTTGAATATTTCTACCTGGTGGTTGGCTAGTTACATAATATTAATGTAGGTACCTACATATCATTAGGGACATTTAACATACGGTACATAATATACTCGTCATATTTAATATACCTGCCGCGTGTTTTAGGTAGGTACTTACTGATAGATAGACTCCAAAAGTCCAAATCATTGAATATTTGGTTTTTGATGAACGGAAATTAATTATGTGAATAATACTACTATGTAGTGAAGTTTCTTAGATGTTTAGATGTTTTTTACTCTTTCACGCAAAAAGTACTAAACTGATCGGGCTTAAATTTGTTGTCCTGGAATGTGCCCTGGAATAAAAAAGGCTACTTTTCAGCCCATAAATCAGTTTCCATAGTATACATATAGCCTAGAAATGTTTCCATAGAAACAATGCGTGCGAAGCCGCGGGCAGATAGTCTAATAAAAATTTATTGTTACATTTATTATTAACTAGCGACCCGCCCCGGCTTCGCACGGTTTTATTATAAGTATATAAAGCTTCCTCTTGAATCACTTTATCTATTTAAAAAAAACCGCATCAAAATCCGTTGCGTAGTTTCAAAGATTTAAGCATTCAAAGGGACATAAAGACATAGGGACAGAAAAAGCGACTTTGTTATAAACTATGTAGGTACCTAGTGATTCAAAATGTCGCTTCCTACGTTCTATATTTGAATCTACAGAGGTCAGCATGGCAGATCTGTATGCATAATTGTTTTTTTGTAAACTAAATGGGAACAAAATGTAAATTATGGGATATGGATTTGACCTTTCTAAATATTTATGAAGTAGTTATGGTAATCAGACCCAAAAGTTATACTTATTATTCACGGAAACAGAAAAGTCATTGATAATGCATTAATTTAGATACAGGGCCTTTTGAATATTGCAGCTATGTAAAAAGAACAACAAAGAAATGGAGAGGTTTTAAGAGAATCCATAATAAAAAAGTGTTTTATTCGTAGGTAATTCCTAGGTGCTGAAACCAATGCCAGCTCAACAAAACGAGAGTCGCAAGCGAGAGAAAGGTTTCCTGACATGATTTATCGAAATTTCATAAAAGCTGATTCAAATTTATTATTCAGAGACGGTGTAGAATGTAGAAAGATAAGTGTAATGTTCAGTATTTTGAAATTTATTTGATAGGATCTTTAAATTTATCTATTTATAGCGTAACTAGCAGCGCTTTGCAGTTTCACCCGCGTAATTCCCGTTCCCGTGGGAATTCCGGGATAAAATATAGCCTATGTTTTATTCCAGACTAGGTATAATCTATCTCTGTGCCATATTAATTCAGTAGTTTTTGCGTAAAAGTGTAACAAACATCCATCCATCTATCCATCCATACTTACAAACTTTCGCGTTTATACTATTAGTAGAATATACGAATACCGCATAAAGCAAATAAATATTTAAACAAAGTCGCTTTTTCTGTCCCTATGTCCCTATATCCCTTTGAATGCTTAAATCATTAAAACTACGCAACGGATTTTGATGCGGTTTTTTTTAATAGAAAGAGTGATTCAAGAGGAAGGTTTATACGTATAATAAAACCGTGCGAAGCCGGGGCGGGTCGCTAGTTCACGATGTAATATAGGTAAGAAAGTTAGCATTCATATACTAATGCAAATGTATCCTCACGTTCAATCCAAGGATCCTATCAATCCACGGTTGTCTGGTAGATATCGCTTTTGAGCGAGAGTAACTTTGTAATTGTTTTGTCTTTTATAAATATTTTTCTATCTATCATCTATCTGCTAAAATCTTTGACCCATATCTATTGAAAAATAAATCGTCTGTCATCTAAAAACCTTTATTGTAAAACGCATTACTTATCTAGGATCAGAGTTCGGCGGAGGAATATAAAGTGGTCCCGCTACGTCCCGGGCAATATGTCAAGGAACCAGGGACCTTGTCACTCGCTATGCAGTGCCTGACGGCTGTTCACTGATTTATTCCGTGTCTTATGTGAGCCGGATTCACTTGCTCTTTCTTTGAGTTATGTCTGTACAGGGAAGTTACGTTTTACCTTAGGTTTAACTCTCTGCTTGTAGTGCTTTCTGATTATTGCTACTGGGCTCTTATTTAGTATTTACTAGCGACCCGCCCCAGCTTCGCACGGTTTTATTGTACGTATAAACCTTCCTCTTGAATCACTCTATCTGTTAAATAAAACCGCATCAAAATCCGTTGCGTAGTTTTAAAGATTTAAGCATACAAAGGGACATAGGGATATAGGGACAGAGAAAGTGACTTTGTTTTATACTATGTAGTGATATCACTTGTCTAGTATATCCATAATACAGCTAAGCAAAGATCGGGGATAGCTAGATGATGCTGTGTGAGTTGTCTGGCATTATTTATTGCTGCGCCCTTACAAGGTAGGTACATGTACTTACCTTTAAGCTGACTACCACCTAAGCTAAATAATGAATATAAATATGCATGTAATAAATGAATAAATAAAATAAATAGCCAAGTAATGCTGGGGAAAACGTGTCCTTGAGTGGAGACTGCGTCGTGGTAAACGTAGTGTAGGTCGCCCTCCGGCTTGGTGGGTTGACGATCTGCGAAAGACTACAGGCAGATGCTGGATGCGGCAAGCTGAAGACAGGGCGCTATGGCGCTCAAAGGAGGCCTATGTGTAGTTGTGGATTAATATACATAGATTGATGATATGAAAAAGTACATAATACTCCAGCAAAATAAGATGAGAAATGTTTGTAAACATACCGCCCAAACTAAACCTAAGAATCTCTTTACTGCTGTGTTTTAATACGCAAATACTGAGTTAATATTATTACTACCGCTAGTACCTAATAAGTAATAGCTGAGTTTACGTAAATCACATTCCGTGTTGTTTTACCCCCTACCACCTATTTTCTTCAACCACCTAACATACGCTCGGAGATTTTGAAAGTGGAATGACTCTCGTATGTGAAATCTAAAGCGGGAAGGTCGTTTGCGAAGTTAAATCAATTAAAGACTTATTAAAGCAAACAAGGATAAAAATCAACAGATTTTGGCATAAAATCTCAACTTGTTCTCTTTCTTCATTTAATATTTCTGACATACCTGAATTTCGACGTCAAACTTGAGAATTATTGTTTTTTTTGTGCTTTTTTTACAATCATTTCACATGAACTCGGCTGGATTATAACTGTTTTCTTGACTCTAAAAGTGTGTAAGATGCGCAATTTATCACAGGTTTGCTTTTTTATTACTCTCCAAAATAAAACAAAGTTATGGGACAAAAGTTTACCTAAACATGCATGCATATTAGGGGAGACCGGGGCAAAACGAGGTTCGGGGCAAGACGGGATCCTAGCTCGTGTGCGTGTCTGTATCACGAGAATGAACCGCCGAAAGTGTCATTTGTAGGAACTTTAGACGGCGCACGTCAGTCAGTGTTAACGAAAGTGTTTGTTTACTTTTCAAAAACTATTTTTTTTAATGCTATCAAGATATTTTGGTGCAAGCATCGATGTGGTATGAGGTAAGTAAGCACGTTTTTAATGTATTTTCAATTAAAGGTAGTAGCAGGTGTATTATTATTGATAATAAGAAGTGTTTACAATGTTCAATTATTTTAGATTAGAAACGTTTGATTGTTTTGTGAAATCATGTTTACGGGGCAAAACAGTCGGGGCATAACGGGATATCCAATCTTGCCCCGTCAACACGATTAAAGTTGAAAGTATTTGTTGCATTTGTTTGTGATACTGATTCATTTTGCAACCAGAGGTTTGTTCTTAACAATTGTGGTTGATCGTGGCTTCTGTCTTTTTGCCTTGTTTGCCAAACTGACATAAAGCGGAGTTCGATATTATTTTCAACGATTTTTTTTTTGTTTCAGTTAAAATGGTTCGTAATTACAAAAGGAAAACAGAACGCGCAAAAGTGAGATAAAGATGACATAAGAAGAGCCCGTAGCTCTGTTATTTGATGAAGAAGATGATGAAGCAAATATTTGTGAACGTTGCCAGCCTGACTAATTATGTGCTCGTTTTACCCCAGGCCACATCCCATTTTGCCCCGCACACGGGGCAAAATGGGATATTTGACATAACTTTTATTTTTCCTAATTACAAAAAAAATATGTTATGTAGCATTTGAAACTATTATTTTAAATGTAGTTGATTTATTAATGTTGCCTTCTAAGTAATCGTTTTTCAATTACTTAAAGCTTTTAATTTTTTTGTTATGATTTTTTTTCCCTTAACTATCCCATTTTGCCCCGGTCTCCATGTGCTTGAAAAGTTAACAAATTAAAGAAGTAAGTATAGGTATTTAATATCGTACCATATATCTCAGTCATCTGTAACAGTGATATTAACTAAATTTTAATATACTTAGTACGTAAGTAACTAACGCAGTCTAAATTTAACTAAATTATGGATAAGTATAATCTGACAACAAAACATTAGTCATAGATTTCAAGAAGCCCGAAGCCATCATACTTTGTAATCTTCGAAAGCAATGTGAAAAAATACAGTGTCATATTCTTTTAATTTTTTTAAAATCTAAAGCATTGAATGGTTTCATGACGAATATCGGAAAACCCAATATCCTACCAATAACCATTTGAACAAAACATTGGACCCAAAAAAATGTTTTGATTTTGTGTGCAACATTTCATTCACACGGTGTGGACAATAGAGCCATAGAGTCGCGTGCTACAAAGTGTGCCACCCGCATACACTACGATACACATTGACGTTTAATAAAATAAAAGTATAACATCCCTGTAGCCAAACTTTATCTACACAAAAAAAATGTGTTATTGAACGACTTCGTAGAGAATTCGACTTTAAAACTCAAGTTTTTGTATAATTTTTGATTACATACTTACTGAAATGACGTTCCGTTAAATCAACTTCTAAAGATTCTTGAAAGAGATAGCTTTTTTGTTACACCCCTTGGGAGACGAACTTTCCAAACACCTTTCTAAGTACATCCAAATTATTTATAACAATAGAAATAAAAACTCCAATCTCAAGGAGCAGCAATATTATATTAGGTATCTATTGCGTTGTCCGTCAGTCAGTCTGTTACTCCTAACAATTGATATAATAGAACATTTCGTTGATTCGTAGAACTACGAAGCTGTTGTTTCGAAAGGGGGCTATGAAACCCGAAACGCTATCCACATGGCAAGTCAGTAGATTTCTATCTGAGTAGACGTCAGTGTTCAGAGTAGGTACTATTTAGGACATAATATCTAAACAAAGCTACACCGTAGCTTCGTAGAGGATCTACGAAACATGAGCTTGAAAACCGTAGCTCATGATTTTGATGTCTTGTAGAATGTTATTCCATCCGCTACCACAATAGCATGGTTACTTGTAAGTTCCTGTACTAACCAAGTAGAAACGTACCTACGCAGATCGTCACTTAGCTAATCCATCCACAGCATCATGTAGCATCGACATAACACCATCAAGCGTTGTATGTTCAACATGTTAAACACGGCTTTGATTTTAGGAAGGCGACCGATTCCCTAAATTGGCCAGAACATCGCAGTAGGTACTCAGTGACGTCATATGCGGGTAAGCGCGTGCCAAACCACTTTCGTTAATCGTTTTCTGACACAATGACTCCCCTATCACTTTATTATGCGCGAATGTTCCTATTAGAGAACAGACTATCCATGAAAATTACCGCTATTAAGTAAAGTACTTTCCTCTTAATTGAAATTGGTTTGGTTTGATTGAGGTAGTTAGGTATACCGAGACTTAAGAACCTTATTATTTTGTTCTCGATTTAGAAATACCTTTTTCAGTAGGAAGGTACCTAACTTTTCCAGGATAATTAAAGTAGGTATCCGTTCACTTAAACAGAGGCTTGCTATTCATCTTCGGGTTCGTTTTATAGATGTTTATTGGGTAGACGAAACATGTTGTCCTCATCCTTATCGGTTATCATCTTCTTTGTTAGGTATATAAGGTCCCAGCACAACTTAGAGTTAAATAAATATAAACCAAAGACAATTTTATCAGCGGCCGCCGGCGCCGCGGCCGGCCAGAAGATTTGATGCAAAATAAACAGGCTCCACAATACCCATACTTACCTAATATACTTAATTATTTTTTGTATATAACAAACAGACCACAACACTATAAACTATTACGAAGGTACCTACATAAATACTAGATAATTTCAAGAATAAATCTTGAAAAATTCTAGTCCTACAAACCTAGCTTTACTATTGTATTTTCTTTCCATGTTGATGGTAGATATATATGACTCGCTCTCAGTACTACAGTTCACGCAGTTGTTATTCCCATTGTACCGAATAGTTGTAAAAGTTACATAAAGTTAGGTAGGTCCTGATTTAAAGAAACCGTTACAAGAGATTATGCAAGAGATAATGTAGGCAGCCCTCAGTACAAATAAACCATGGCCATTCTTTTATCATCCAACCCTTCGGACTTTAATCTTTATCAAATAACAGACACTGGATCTCCTTGAGGCCAGCCGTTAGGTACTTTAATATAAGAAAGATAAAAAGTTAACCGTTTTAAAGGTAGATAGAACCAAAACGAAGTCGAGTCAACGAGATTTCCTTCAATTGAATTCTAAGATGCCATGCTATTGTCTGTTCCTTCTATAAAATCCTGTTGAACCGAACTCTGAAAGCATTAAATTCGACTTGAAAGGGACGAACTTTGGAAATCGATAAAAAAATTGCACAATACATTCAAAGGAGGGCAAGATTGATGTAGGTGAGGTAATGGACTACGGCAAGTTTGCGCACGTGCGCGGGACAGCTGTGCGCTTCTTGAAGAAAGACCATAAAAAATTGGGGCAATCTACCTACCAAGTTAGCTATGATTTAACTTTTTAATTATTGAGCGGAATGAGACAGGACAGGACAGAATAGGTCTGCCTGCAGGTACCTACCTACATCTCGGACACTGATTTAAGACGTACCTATTCCTAAATCGTTTTCATACAAACAAAGGGAATCCATCTCCCATGGACGACCTACAGTGATTAAAATACAACTGATACGCTGCCAACAAATTTCAGTTGAAATGTATCTGTCATCTGTGCTGTGTCCAAAACGGGAAGGTTTTATTTTACTACCTTGCCTGTAACTTTTTTTTGATCGTGTCATCTAGCGGTAATATAATGAACAAATTACTACTTTACTCCGTATCGTAATAATGTTCTAGCAGCTGTTCTCCATGATTTCTAAAAAAAATTAATAGTGTTGCTATTAGCTACTAGATGTCGCTATTGCCCCAAATCATCGGGACACTTCCATGGACGAATGAAATTTGTCAACTTCTGGTCGTGTCAAGTCTGTCATTGTCATGGCACCCGGCGCAGGCAGCGCCCCGGCCGGCAAAGATATTTCTACTCTATTCTTTCTTTGCGCGCTCCGGGGTGTTGTGTTAGCTTGTTTTGTTTTCGATTCGGTTATTTGCACTAAGATATCTTGTATTGGCAGGTAAATAGAATTATATACTGACTGACTGAGGGCAAAGAGAAAATTTCATGTTCGTGCGTATCTCCTTCCTTTATTTTCGTTTTTCTGGCATCAACGGCAACTGACCCTTTTTAGTAATTTTAGTAGTAATTTCCCTAATCATATCAGCCCGATAGTTCTATAGTCTGAGATCAACTCCCACTGCTTCTAAAAACATACCTTTTAGTCTTACTTCTTTATAGAGTCCTCATTTCCGCCACCTCCCCGGGCCAATCAAGGGAGAACCAACTTATTTTATTTCGAAGCTACGACAGGACATCTCAAATAATTTTGACTGTCCCTGAAACAAACTTGACATCGGTTTTGTTCGTGTTCGCATCAAAAACATCAAACAAAACTCGTGCTGTATTTATCAATCGCGATTATGGATTTAGAGCAATTGTCAGACGATGTGACGGAATGCCATATCTCTGAGCAAACAGAGGATTCGGAAGCTGAATACTCCGAAGCTGAGGGGTCCGAATCTGATAATGAAACAATAATTGATGCAGACAACAATAAAGTTAGCTTACAGAAGTGGCCAAGGCTAAAACCTTCTAAAGTACCGGCAATATTTTTGCACAAACCAGTAAACCTAGAAAATCATGTGCCAAAACTTCTCAGCATGAAAATAAAATTTTATCAACCAACCTGCAGCAAGAATTTCATAAAAATTAATTGTGCTTCGAACAATGATCACAAGTCTTTGATCAAATACTTGGAAAATAAGCAATTGCCTTACCATACTTTTGGTAATCCAACTAAAAGGAAAATAAAAGTTGTGATAAAAGGTCTTCTGCAAGATACTCCTTTAGATAAAGTGAAGGCAGAACTAAAGTCACAAGGTGTTCCAATCATAAGAGTTCATAAAATGAAGACTAAAAATGAAGAGAATAATCCCAATATGCTAGCATTGGCTGTTGTGCCCTATGATGATAAGGGATTAACTTTGCTGGGTTTGAAAAAACTGCTTGGCCGCAATGTTACAGTTGAGCCTCCCAATGTAAAGATAAATCAGTGTTACCGCTGTCAAAAATGGGGCCATACTGAGAGATATTGCCATGGAGAAGTCAAGTGTGTGAAGTGTGCAGGAAATCACTTGTATAAAAAATGCCCTCGGAGTAAGGACAGCTCAGACCCACCTAAGTGTGTCAACTGTGGAGGTGCTCATACTGCTAACTACAAGAAATGCCCGCAAGCCCCTTTCACTGTTAAATACGAACTGTCTCAGATAACTAAGCAAATAAAGGCTGCATCACTGCCTCGTCACAGTCCTGTACTGGTGACATTCAACAATTGTCACGCTATGTACAAGACTAGTACTGTGGATGTGACTAAATTGACGAAAGCAGAATGATTTCGCATTATCTATTTAAGTTTTCTATTTTTAAGTTCCATTTGAAAAATCTGCCTACTTATCTTCTCACTAGAGTGCCATCAAAATCATTGTGAAAGGTTTTGAAATAACAGATGACTATGTAATTGAACTTCATTGCTTGCTAAGTGAAACTAATGGCTCTCTCTATCTTTCATAGTTTTGTTATTTTCTGTTAATGTGTTAAAAAGAAATACAAATATGTTTGTGAAATTCTTATTTTATTTTAACTTATTTTTGAACTTTCTTTTTAGCTTATCTTAGGCAATTGTTTTCCAAAATAGCTTATATCTGAATAACTTTCAATTTAAGTATGCATAAATTACTAATGATGTATGAATTTATTACTGCTTTAATTATTCTATGAACGATTTAGTGATTATTATTAGGGAAAACTTACAATCTATTTACAAACGGTAAATTTAAACTAAATCTTACTCTATATATACAAATTAACATAATATTCAAAGTTCTTGCAAGTTCTCATCATGAGCTTTTGACAGCTTGTTGTATATTTGTTTTTAGAATGTTGCTGCTTACGTCATTGTCTAGGGGAGCTACCAGCACCTGCAAGGAAACAAGACTTGCTTAAATAAACGCGAAATTTTTAATACATGGAGGGATAGGTGTTTATTACTTCTTCACCCCAAAACTAATGAATGGATAATATTGCAAATTCTTATGTTAAAACCTTCGATAGGTTACTTTTATTATGTAAATCAGTTTGCATAGACCATTTCCATAAAAACAGAGCGTGCGAAGCTGCGGCAGTACCTTAAAAAACTGACTTCCCACTGATTCCATCCATGAAATTTCAATCCCAGTAGAAATTGAGGATTGCCACTCGCACTTGATACTTACAAAGTGTAAAATCTGTAAATAACACAATATAGAGTCCGTACCTCAAGTTTGAGTTGCGTGATGGGTCTTCCATCGAGCTCAGCGAGCACCCTATCGAGGGTTTCCACAAGTCGATCCGCGTCTTGAGTGGAGAACACCATGGGAGGCTTGAACTTTAGCACGTTGCTGTCGGGGCCGTCTCGGCTGATCAGGATCTTTTCTTCGCGCATTCTGGAATAGGAAAGGTAAGGTTTATAGTAGTTTTACTATAAAACATCTATCGTATTTTGAAGAATTTATTGTGCATCTCAACTACGAATCTATGTATATAAGGCCCCCGTGGCACACTAGTGCCGCCACCAATCTTATCATTACGTTAAAAAAAGCATTTTAAAAATATCAAACGTGTAGGTATATACAGTCCATAGTTTCATTTATATCTAACTAGCTGGTGCCCGCGACTCCGTTTGCGCAGGATTAGTATTTCAAGTTTACTCACGGTTTCACCCGCGTTATTCGCGTTCCTGTGGGAATTCCGGGATAAAATATTGCCTATGTGTTATTCCAGACTATAATCTATCTCTGTGCCAAATTTCATACAGATCCCTTCAGTACCTAGTTTTTGCGTGAAAGAGTAACAAACATCCATCCATCTATCCATCCATAATGGATTTTTGGCCTTATTTTTAACTATATTTTAACAGAAATCGTAACGCTATGGTAGGATATTAAACATAGGATATTATATGGACATTATTTATTGAGTGACACGAACAAAACGCGTTCTTACCTATTGACAACATGTTTAGCCTCAGCCGTAGCCGGGGTCCTGGCTTCCCTATCCGTGACCAGCTCGACTCCCACAAACAATCCTCTTCCACGCACGTCGCCGACCAGTCTGTGCTTGTGTTTCAACGTCTCGCATCGACTTAGGAGATGGTTTCCGACGCGGAGCGCGCGGTCCATAAGATTCTCTTCCTGTATCACGTCTAGGACTGCGTTGGCTATGGAGCAGGATACTGGGTTGCCTCCATACTGAAATATATACGTTTGAATTAATATCTAGAAATTTTAATCCGAAATATATAAGTTTACAGCTTTAGCCGTACATAATACTCTGCTTAGCTTGGGGCTAGATGATGTTGTGTGGACTGTCCGGAATTATTTATTATAATAAGCTCTTAGTATTTTATTTATTTTTATTTGTTTATTTATTACAATATACAATATTAAAATAACACTTACTTAGCTAGTTAACTAACAAAGAAAATTACAACCAAAAAAAAAAAAAAAACAAATTAATAGTTTTAAAATTGAGACAATTGAGGTAACTGCAGACTCTTGCAAATAGTCCAGAGGCCGCTCAACCGGTCCAACTCAATACACGTCCGAACCGTTTTAGTAGTTCCTTTACTATATTCTTAACTTTAGACAGACTTAAAAAATAATAATTTTAGATCATAGACAAACTAGTTATCTGACTATGAGTTAGCGGGTTGTTATTCAAGTGCAGACCTACACTAAGCAACCTTAACTACAAATTAAGAAATAATATTAACATAGAAAAAATTATGCTTAGATAATCAAAAGATCTTACAAAATTCAAAAGCTTACTCCATTATTATGATTATTAGTCTATTTTTAATATGACACTTAAAGCTGGCACATACATTTAATTACTTATTACTAAGCAGTGTTATTACATAAGGTATTAGTTTTATAAACTTTACACTAGGTTAATTCCTGTGTCGTAAAGTTTAATTTTAACTAAAGTTAGTTTATCATATTCTCATGCGATTATTATAGGTGTATATATAGCTTAGGTTTGTATATGAATAAACCAGGTGAATAGGTATGTTGTCATAGTTAGAGGCAGATAATTGCAGTTGAATAAATTAAGTGCTTTTTTATCCGTGTATTCAAGTAGAAGTATCGTTTATCTTAAAGCTAGTTAGACAAACTTTTATATATCATTTATCTAACCAGAAAAAGAAAGTAAGTATTCCAGGTTCCATAATTAAGACATAGTTCTTAGGAGAGATTCGGTTTGTTCATAATCAAGTGTTTGAAGCCATAATGAAGTTTTATTCTTGCAGGTGTTTGTAGTGCACACAAACACACTCAATTTGTTATCCACCTTTTGATAGAGGTATGGTCCTAGGGTACTAAAACATTTTTGAGCGAAATTCGTTTTTACCTGAGGAATGTCCCATCTTCTTTGTCTGGCTGATCTTTGTTGTTTCTGTAGTGTGTCGATTGCAGTACGGTGGAACCTAGTTACGGTGTTTTGTATGAACATCTGTCTAACTCTAAGGAATTTGGTTTCAAAATAAAGAGAGTTCGTAGAGTATTGGAAGGGTTTTCGATATGCTATTTTTAATATAGCTCTCTGTGCCCTTTCTAAGTTTATTAGATGCGTCTTTGCTGCTGAACCCCATGCCACGATTCCATACGATAGTATGGACTGACATATGCCTGTGTAGATAGTCCTTATCGTATGTGGATCGTCTATGTCTCTCAGCTTCTTGAATATATGCATGATTTTGCGAGTTCTGCCTGTTAGTGCCCCTATTTGTTGAGTCCATCCTAAATGATTGTCCACAATGATGCCAAGGTATTTTATGCATTCAACCTGTTCAATCTCGCTGCAGTTACAGACAGTCTTAAATGGGTATTCCTTGCAACTATGTATTTTCAATATTAATTTATTTTTAGGAGCCGATCTCTCTGAAATCCTGAATGCTAGAAACTTAGTTTTACTAGCATTGAGTGTAAGTAAGTTTGTTTGTAACCAGTGTGCCACTCGAGCCAGGCCCCTCTGAGTTACATCAACCACCCTCTCCCAGCTGTCAGCATTAAATACAAGAGCTGTGTCATCAGCAAAAGTGATAACACGAGCACCGTCAATATTAGCATTGCAGAGGTCATTGATGTAAGCCAGAAATAGGGTCGGGCCGAGTACACTCCCTTGTGGTACTCCAAAATTTACTGACAACAGACCACTCTGCTTTTGACCATTATTAAGAACAACTCGCTGGGAACGATTAGCAATATAAGACCGGAACCAATCAAGAGCAACATCACGCACTCCTAGAGCTTCTAGCTTCCTGAGTAGCATAGGTCTCGACACTGTGTCAAAAGCTTTCGCCATATCTATGAACACACCGATACATTTTTGCCCACGATCCGCTTTCATACTGATATGGTCTACCAGGGCAACGATCGCATCTTCAGTGGATTTTTTCTGGCGAAAGCCATACTGATTTAGTAAAAATCAAAGTTTAAATTATTTATATAATAATGGCAATTAACACCTTATTTCTTATATTAAAATTTAAGAAATTATGTGTTAATTGACTTTCTCCTTATTTTTTCATAGCGGAAGAAGTCAAAATAAACCACTTGAAAGTTTATGTGTAACTTATGTGTTTTAGACTAGACACAAGTGAATAATGCTACACAACCCACACGGATCATCTAGCTAGCCCCAAGTTGAGCAGAGCTTGTGTTATGAGTAGGTAGGTACTAAATAACTCATATATGTTACATTATTTCGAGATAGGTATCTAGATACTTTTATTAAACTACTTATAATCCTGAACGTACACCCTGAACGTATAGCTACAGCAGATCGTTCAAACATTTGTCCCGAGGCGGGAATCGAACACACAACCCCAAGCGGGCGGAACGTCGTTAAAGTGGTGAGAATTAATTTTGAGATTCCATACATTGATTGTCAGTTTGTACACTCCTTCGTTAAGGTTGAAATTTGCGAAAGTAAATTATAGAATCACACTACACATTAATTAATGATACGACCAGAAAACAATATTAGGTACCAACTCGTAACAACAGCCTACTAATTTTACACCCTGGGTAAATATTTACTAACCAAACAATTATTTGCATGTCGTTTAAATGGCAACAGCTAATACCGTAGGTAGAGTACAATAGCAAACAACAAAACGCTGATAATTTCAAGTACAAAGGAAAATTTCTGTTTCTACGCCACTACCTAGTAGGTACCTACATTGTGAATTGCTGTTTCAGTATGAAAAGACGTATGGTATGTTTATTTTCATACTGTTACTATCTATGACTGCAAATAAATATAAAATGTCTGTTTATAATGTAAACACAACAGCTTATTTTTACTATATGTTGGTTTATGAAATGAAAAGTATGCATAGTAAAGAAATAACCAAATTAAAACACATGTCTGTGTGTCTGTTTGCTTTTGGTGATCTTCAAATTTGTAGAGATATTGTTATAGGTGGTAAAAATTTAGCCTTCCGCTAAAATTAAAATCTATAAAATAGTGCGACGAGTAAGTACAGCTATGTAAGAATTATGACTGCTCTAGCATTGGCGGAATACGAGTATAATAATATGCCCTTCTTTCTTTCTATTTATTTAATTTCCTTTTTATCCAACTGTGCAAGAAAGAGGGCTATTTCACTTC
The DNA here is from genome assembly GCA_944547425.1 of Eupithecia centaureata. Taxonomy (NCBI): domain Eukaryota; kingdom Metazoa; phylum Arthropoda; class Insecta; order Lepidoptera; family Geometridae; genus Eupithecia; species Eupithecia centaureata. The sequence goes on from OX155687.1 coordinate 9,246,221, forward strand.
TTTATCTTACTTACAAACGGACCCCTTATCTTTTTTATCATTATTTCGAAATCACACAATTAATTAGTCTGTGTTTTATGTTATACTATTATCAGCCCACGGCTTCGCACGCTAAGTTTCTATTGGTCAAGGTTCTGGTTCAGGTTCAGGTTCAGCTGTGCTATTACGCTAAAACCGCCCATCCAAATTGATATTCTTGCGCCATTTCAATGGCCATCGCGCGCGTCCTTTCCATACAATTTCAAATTCCGAAAGCCATTAAAAGGGCTTTCTGAGGTCAGTTTTGAAAAAAAATTGACTTATGAAACAAAACTGACATAAAGAAGCCCTTTTAATGGCCTTCGTAATTTGAAATCGTATGGAAAGGACGCGCGCGATGGCCATTGAAATGGCGCAAGAATATCAATTTGGATGGGCGATTTTAGCGTAATAGCACAGCAGGTGTATCAAGGTTATTTCTATTCCATGGGAACTTATTTATGGGATAAAAACTTAATTTTCACGCAAAAACTACTGAACGGATTGGGCTGAAATTTCGTTATAAAAGACGTAGTTTCAGCTGACACTAGTACTTAAAAGATTAAAATTTTACTTGTCAAGGGCTTACTTTGTTAACCCAAAGAATTAATGTTACTGAATTCTGAATTTCTGATGATGTCCCCGTTAAGGGATTAAACCTTCTAATTAGAGTTTTTCAAAAACAAAACCTGTTTGTAACCTGTTTACATTTATCATAATCAGCCTATATTAATCCACTGCTGGACATAGGCCTCCCCTAATGAGCGCCATAGCGCCCTGTCTTCAGCTTGCTTTACTCGTTTACATTCATTATGAACCTAAAAGCCTAGTAACTTACCGTGTTAAAGTACTCGACACCAGTATCTGTGAAACTCTTAGCGATCTCCGGCGTGGTTATAACCGCAGCGACAGGATGTCCATTGCCCATCGGCTTGCCCACGGTCACAATGTCCGGGATAACGTCCTGGGTCTCGAAGGCCCACATGTGGGTGCCGACCCGACCAAAGCCGACTTGCACTTCATCGGCTATGCAGACACCGTCGGCGTCGCGGATGTGCCTGGAATAACGAAAATCATCTTTAATTATATTAATCCTAGCAGCGCCTTGCGGTTTCACCTGCGGTTATTCCCGTTCCCATGGGAATTCCGGGATAAAATATAATAAGTAAACTATAAGCTATCTCTGTGCCGAATTTCATCCATATACGTTCAGTAGTTTTTGCGCGAAAGAGTAACAAACATCCATCCATCCATCCATACAAACTTTCGCGTTGATTAATTGTACATATGTCGTTCGAATTGCAATGATACAGATGTTTTCAATCACGGTAAAAGACGAAAGACCAGCGTTGGTTGCTAGCTTGATAGTCAAACAACGGATGATGAGGCAAAGCCATTTTCAACTGAGTCCAAAAAAGGAGTGTGGAGTTTTTTTTTATCTGTCTCATTAACTTTTCTCTAGGTGAAACTATTTTGATATCCTTTTTTATTTGAAAGCTGGTGCTTCTCGTAGGAGGGCACAATATATATACTATTGGAAAATATTACTTTGTAATTATTTAGTGTTAGAAACTAGGCTCTAGATACATGAGATCTGACAACAGATTTTCGACGGGTATTTATCGCATTTTTTTACCTATTCGACCTTTTCGACAGTGCCAACTATTTCATATGGCATATTATGGCCCATATGCCCTCGCCTTGGCAACATTTTACTTGAACCTGGTTTTGATGTAATTAATATCCCATTCAGGTGAGTCTCAATATGTGACGACACAATACCTATTGCTAGTGTGAATACATCAATTCAATATCGTCTCCCATGGCATAACATATCAGTCATCTAGTACCATAACACAAGCTATGTTTAGCTTAGAGCTAGATAATGTAAATTGTGTATTTATTATAAAATACATAACAAAGTGTTTGATAGGATAGCTCACTTCAACAACTATTTGTTGAAGTTTATTACGGAAGTTCCATGAGGGAAATCAAATTGTCGGTTTTCGTATATTATTTATTATCTTTAGTTGAATTAAGGAAGAGTCAACAAAAAAATCATCATTGTAAAGATATGCAAATTTTAATACGCAGATATTATATCTATCTCCTTTGTTTCACCGAATTTATCAGGTCAACGATATCTTGTGGAAACTTTTGATTGATTAGCAAAAAATATTATGGCAACAAAATACGAGCTGGTATAAAAGTGTCAAGTGATAATAAAATGATAACAGCAAAAGATAGGAAGGATCCTTTCTTTAATAAATGTAAATAAAATATATAAATGTAAATGTAACATTTGCCTATAAAAGATTAAAAATATCTAGTGATTTTTTTTACGTGGCAAGTGTAAATTAAAATTACGTTCATTTTAATACTAGGAGTACCCAGCGACTTTGCTCGCGTAGAATTACGTTTTTTTACCTGAAAGTTTTGCACATACTATATTCAGAAATATTCTATAAAATGATGAGAAATGGGAATATTTATTTTGTAACAGAATCTGCCTTTAAAATTTTTACGGTCTAGTCTACTTACGATTCCTGAAATTCAGAGCCATTTTGCTTCATATTTTACCCTTTTTAGGACCCCTTAGGATGCGAAATTCCTCGTCCACCACCCTAAAAGGATTGAACACTCCATTTTTTAAGTCATTGGGCCCCGAGGTATTTTCTGTGCGTTATCTCACAGTCAGTCAGTTACTACTTTATAATATTTATTATAGTGATATCAAAACATGATAAGGAGTTTATTATTGTTAAGAATATTTTACAAAATATCTTAAACTAGCGTCTGCTCACGGCTTTGCACGCTTTTTTTCTATCGACAAGTCTCAAGGCTATTTCTATTCCATGCGAACTGATTTAGTAGCCTGTGTCTCATCTGTCTCTATTCCGGGCTAGAACTAAGTCTATTCCAAATTTCAGTCGGATTTGTTCAGTAGTTTTTGCGTGAAAGAGGAACAAACTTCCTTCCAAACAACATTGAACACCTCAGTGGCGCAGCGGGCGAGATGCGAGAGGTTGCGGGTTCGTTTCCAGTCTCGAAACAAATTTGTCTACGATCTGCAGAAATTTGTTCCGTTGATCTGGGTGTTTTCTATGTATAAAAAAATATATATATCTAATCTATCTATGTAGGTATGTATATAATGTATTAAATATATCAGTTATCTAGTACCCATAACACAAGCTTTGGGTAGCTTACTTTGGGGCTAGATAGTGCTGTGTAGATTGTCAAGCATTATTATTATTCACATTTATAATATGAAGTATATTGGAAAAAATTCTACGCGGACGAAGGGGTACTGCTTGTAGATACCTAGATATAATTAGTTGTATCCCATAAACTAGTTTATGATAGGTGCATTAGTTCAATTTTGATAAGGAATACTAATATTTGGTGCTCTTTATTTCAAAGTTCAACAAACAGTAGGTATTCAGCGATAACTTGTCTAGATAAAACCAGAATTGCGACAAACAAATCTTAGCTCGTAAGAACAATGGCGACCTAAACTTTGACTAGAAATGTGTAAAGGGTCACGTCGATTTTTATTATCAAACCATCAAGAGCATAATTGTTTGATTTGATTCATTTCTAGGGAAAATATCACTGCAGATCTATGTAGTTCCACGCATTTCGTTCAAGTAAGAGCAGTAGTAAATATGTTAACTTTTGCTCGGAGTGTAGTGTAGGTTTTTTCTTCTTCATCATCATCATCAGCTCATATCAATCCATTGCTAGACAAGTTTTTTTAACTCGTGAAAAATTCTGCGGGCAAAATTAGATTTGCTAAAAAGTCATCAATTATAGGTACTTACCCTTTTTTGTTTCGTCTAATAGCTTTGACTATTTTGAATATAATTGTTTTATACCTACCTATATGAAACTGATAGGCCATATGAGATTCATATGTCCAGCAGTGGAATAATATAGGCTGATGATGATGATGATGATGATATGAATCTGTCTGAACAGAAATAAATTATTATTAAACTTACTGGAAAACCCGCTGCAAGTATCCATTAGGAGGTATGATCTGACCCCCACAGCTCTGCAAACTCTCCGCGATGAAAGCACAAACGCCGCCGTTCTTCCTCTTTGCTTCCAAGCAGATTTTCTCCACTTCGTCCGCGTAAAGTTTCCCTAGCTCCTCTTCAGAATGAGAGTCGTTAGGATATGTGTACTTTCCTCTGTACACGTCTGGGACAGGCGCCTGGTTTATGAGAGAGAATTAGATTGGTATTGTAGGGTCACAAAAAACAACGGAATACTTCCTTATTTAAATTTTCAAAATGGTATTCTATGGTAACAAAAGACCATGGAATACTTTTTAAATTTTCAATGGAACTTATTGGTGAGATTTGTTAATTAATCGCTGGGCTTATTAGGGTTTTGCTAATAGATAGGTAACGTTAATGAACTACATTAACGTTATACCAATAACTTCCATAGAAAATTTAAAAAAGTATTCCATTATCGTTTGTTACGAACGAAATGTTACGTCTTTTGTTAGGAAAAGATTAGTTTGTTAATTTGGCGCTGGGTGATTAATGATTATTCATTTACTTATGAAACTGATAAAAATATATTTTTAATAAAAGAACACAATAAAGGTGGTTGTGAACTCGCTATTGTCTGTACTAAAGATATTGTACAAAATCATATTCGACCAGCAACTAATTTACAAATTTCGTCAGTAAGTTCCATAAGTGCCAGTTACTTAAATATGTTCGAAAAGAAAATGAACTTTTAAAAGCAACCAATCCCGACGGCAAATTTTCTCAAGTGTAAGGGACCACAACAAACTAGATAAAATACATAAAAGGACACGAACACTTGACTCGTGTTGCCGGATTTCATTTTATTGGATCTTATCATATCAGAGAAGGCTTAGCGTAGAATTATTACTAAATATTTTATCCCTTATTTTGCAATCAACTTCATCACCATCATCAGCCTATATATTAGTCCACTGCTGAACACATTTTGCAATGGATTTCCGCAAAGTAAGGCCTGAATGTATTTTTTATAACTGTCTCAAAAATACAACCTATACCTATAGGCACTACATAAAACTGTTTTATTCATCATATAATACCTGTTTCTTATTATTTATAATGTATAGTGTTATTATTACGTGCAACAAATCAATTACTTGTCTTTCTTTAAACTGTATCAGAATAGGTACCTATAAGCAGAATAGTAATATAGTTGCATCGATCTTTGGACATGGTTCTTATTAGGCCAAAATATTTTTTTCCTTCTCGTATTTAACTTGTTTTTATGTAAAACATAGTAACAAAATTAATATCGCACCTTTATCACGCACTCGCAAGACGCGTGTTCAAATAAACGGGGTCGTGTTATCTATTACTAAATATAATTCACCGATTAGGCTATCGCAAAGCTTTTTACAATGTCTGTAAGCTCTGCTGTTACATATCTACCTACCTATGTTGTGTAATGGCACATTTAGGATGAGAGAGTAGCCTTCTGAGACAGCCTGAAGAAGCTTTTTTCTTTTAATATTATTTCTTGATTTGCTCTTAGTTTACAACACATTTATTGCTTTGGAGGTGGGATAACGAACTTTGAAAGACTGCAGGCAGAAGCTGGATGCGGACAAGTTACACATCCCATCATATAGATTACGAAAGCTGGGAAAATCTATTATGGACAATTGTGTGCGCTTCAATAATAAGTTTCCATCTCAATCAACTGAGTTCCCTTTTTTTTAAACAGTTGATTGTATGATTTAAACAGTATACATACATCAAAATCTTATCAAGAAGGCATTTTACACCATAAATGATTACATTAATGACGTTAATGCTTGGCCAGATGTCGTTTGGTTCCATACCGACAATAGTATGTTATTTTTTAAGCGAAAAGAAAATCAATGAAGACCCTATTTTCAAAAATATACTGATTTCTGCATGAAACTGAAGAAGCGCTCTATGTATGGCACTCATTAGGGGAGGCCTATGTACTATGCCTAGTGGAAGAATGTAAGAGCCAACTTGCCCAAAATATTAATACCAAGATCAAGATCGTTTAAGATAGGCAAGATAGTCTTCACGTTGGTTTGTTATGACTAATGATTGCTATGATCTATCGATTGTTTTGTGGGGATCCGCAGAAGTATGAAATAACTTACCACATGGACCCAGTCTGGTTTCTCTGGCCCTCCGGGTAGGTTAAATTTGTAGGGGGATATATCAATCATAGACGTTAGATGTCCATGATACGCGCTGCAACAAACAGGGGCTAGTAGCACCCTAAAACACTTCGAGATACTCGAAGCAACCTAACTTGACCCTCGACTAACCCTGGCATATCCTAACATAGACCATACTTACTACTTAAATAGTTATGTATATATTTATTAACAACAAAAATTACATACAGTCAAGGAATAGAAAAAATTAAAACTAGTAGGTATATACAATTGACACAATTGAGACTGCAGACGGTTGCGAACAGTCTAATGGTAGCTCAACTGATCCATGTCAATAGCAGTCGGAAGTCTTAAAAGTTTATAGTAACATTAGAGATTTAATAATTTCTAGAGTAGTATCTCTAAACCTAAGTTACTCATATTTAGTAAGTCTATTTCATATATATTTAAGAAGGTAAGCAAGCATGTCTTCAATAATTGGGTGTTAACTATAATGCCAGAAAAAAATTAATATCCCCAAACAAAAAAAAATCATATAAGTACTCACTGGTCAAGCGTTACAACGTCCTTCTTTTTAGTATGTATTCTGGCCAATCTGAGTGCGAGGTCATTGGCCTCCGAGCCAGAATTCACGAAGAAACAAACGGAGAGTGGTTCAGGCATAGTCTTCACGAGGCGCTTCGCGAGGATTACAATCTCGTCGTGTAGGTAACGGTTGTTTGTTGATATCAATGACATTTGGTTCCTGCCGGCCTCTACAACGTGGGGGTGACAATGGCCGACTGAAAATAAACAAATATTGCTAAACAATCTACACCACAAACAACATCTAGTCCCAAAGTAAGTAAGAGCTTGTGTTATGGATGTACATAATATTTTAAAAATAAAGAAAACATCCAGTGCACCCGCAAGATATGCTTCAGATTGTACAATAATTTGTGCTGAGACGGGAATCGAACCCGAAACGTGGACTGTGGTTTCTGTAGGTGGACCGTCAGCCACTGCACGACAGATCCATCCTTGCAATACCTTTCATCGACCTAGAGGTCGTCGCCAGAAAGAATAGATGAAGTCAAATTCAATACCAAATGCATTTAGCGTCATGGGGACGCTTCCGAATGGTATTGATATGGATCAGCTGACCTATCTCTAGATAGTATGCAACAGTTCACATATTTCTCCACTTTTTCAATTGTCAATACTAGTTTCAATTTGTTTCTAAAGAAACATAACAAGCCCCTTAATTCTTTTGCATGTTATTTTTAGTTTACATATGTTGAAAAAGCTGCGTATACTGACACAATGAAATTTTATAATCAACTTTAGTTATTTTTTTTATTATAAATAGGTATATTCAATGTGAATAAAAGACTTGAAGTTTTGTGATAAAAAGACGGTCTCGAGTTCGGTTTATCTGTTTAGGAGACTGATATGACGCACGTTAAATTTACAATATCTCTGTAGGTATTCGTCGAGGGATAGCAATAAATAAACAAAATGTTTCCTCGTCCACCCCTAAGCATACCTGCCCCAAAACAAGGAGGGTTTGCCATAATATCAACGCTCGCGCTTAGCCGGCGATTTGGCGATCGCAGTGGAGATGTTAAAATATATCAAATCTAATCGTTTTTTCATATCAGGCTGGTAAATCGCACAGGTGTTTGTTGATCCTTATGGATCAAAATGTGCTCAATAGGAGTAGGTTCACAAACGTTAAAATATATCAACCAATATTAAAAAATAATAAAACATATAATGCTAGACAATCCACACAGCATCATCTACCCGCAAGCTAAGCAGAGCTTGTGTTATGGGTAAAAAATTACAATCAATGGAATAGAAAAATTACAACTAGTATCTATTTACAATTGAAACCATTGAGCTAACTGCAGACGGTTGCAAACAGTCTAAAGGTAGCTTAATTGATCCATGTCAATATGTCAATACATACCAGTCGGTAATAGATGACTGATATATTTTATACATAGACTAGCGACCCGCCCCGGCTTCGCACGGTTTTATTATACGTATAAACCTTCCTCTTGAATCACTCTATCTATTAAAAAAAACCGCATCAAAATCCGTTGCGTAGTTTTAAAGATTTAAGCAGTCAAAGGGACATAAGGATATAGGGACATAGGGACAGAAAAAGCGACTTTGTTTTATACTATTTAGTGAATTAATATATTTTTTATTATAGGTTAATTCAGTTAACTAAAATAAATGGCTTACCATGTGCCACATTATTGATGCAATCCAGGTATCTCTGCCCTGTCTCATCGTACATGTACTGGGCAATACCTCGGACAATCTTCAGCGGAGAAGACCGAAAGAAAAGCTGGCAGGCAGCTCTGTTGGCAAAACAATATCACCTAAGTATCTTTTAAAAATTCAATTGATATTTCAGTTTTTTTTCTACAAAGTATATTCTTCCGGGTACTGTGGTTGGGCTGACCTAACAGAAAAAATATAATTGAAATATAAATTATAGATAGAAAAAATATTTATTACACACTTAGCAATAAAGAACTATTGAAAGGAAATATTTTAATGAAGAGAGGCTTTTGCTTAGCAGTGGGACAGTAAAGGCTAAAAAACACTTAATTAAATAAATAAAATTAATTTAATAATTTACTGAATATATTCAAATATCAGAATATGTGAAAATTGGCAGTATTATCGCTCAAGAGCGATCTCTACCAAACAACCGTGGATAGATAGGAGCGTTGCATTTACATGGGGTTCCGTGTTCATTATACATATTATGGAATAATAATAAATAAATATCTACTTATACATAAATAGTAAATAAATAAAATACATACAAATAACTATCTTTTTATAAAGGGAAACATTGTGTTCTAAAAACTTAAAAATAAACGGGAATTAAAACCACACTTTGTATAAATGTCAAATTGTAAGGGTAACCTACCAGTTTAGTTTTATAGTTATAAATAAAAACAAATTTAACTCACCCAACATGTTGCTCACGTAGCTTGATAGTTTCATTTTTGGGCATAGATTGCAAATAAGCCATCTTTGTTTAACTATATAAATTAATCTGAAAACAGATCAAAATAATAAAATAATCAGGAAAAAAATCACAACATACGCTAACAATACCTATCGAAATTTACGTCACCTTAGATAAGTAGGTAAATTAAGGTAATAATACTGATAATTAGAAAAATATGTTGATTAATGGAGAAAGGGAGGCGCGGCCCGCGCGACGATCGAGCAAGAAATGCTATCGGCACGTGTTTACCCTTCAGCTTTTATACAAACTAGCAAGACTACCACAGTTTACATGAAACCTACTACACTGAGCTCTACTTTGTATATACAAAGTACAAGTAAGCTGACATTATCGATGACAGATTAGGGATATTTCATTTTCGCCATTTTGGCGCTGAGCCATTGTGTGAGTTTGGTTTCTGTACCTACTTAGAGGTGTGAGTAGTGTGTGTAAATAGAAATAATATTATAATTGTCATGTTGTTGTTATTTTTTATAGTTCGACAATAACAACAACATGAAAACATATTTTTATAAACAAATAAATAATGCTGGGTAACCCACTCAGCATCATCTAGCCCTAAACTAAATAGAGCTCGTGTTATGGGTACTTAATACATAGTTATTAGGTACCATTATACAAAGCAGATCGAACAAAAAAAAATCCCAAGACGGGAATTGAACCCGCAACTTCCTGAGTCGCATCGGTCGTCTTTTTTCAGAGACGAAAATTATTACTAATTATTAAACAACTGTCATTGGGTTTAGACGTCTCTATCGTGCCTACTTTTATTATTAGAGCTCAGTGGCTTACTATCAAAGCCACAGAATACTTAGCAAGAAACGTGGTAGCGTCTTCCACGCCCTCGGAACGGCCAATGGGAACAATAGCTAGCTGTTATCAGTTGGCATTAGATAAAGTAAACGTTGATGGATGTGCAGCAATGTTGCATGGACCGAATGCATGGGCATGAAGTACAGTACACACATAAATGCACATGATAATGTTTGGAAGTTTGCAGAGAAAATCGCATAAGCTGGCTGGTACTGGTGTCAGGAAATCTGTACAAAAGAAAATTTATACGAAAATCAGATGATTAACAATATTTTCTGATTCCATAAAGAGCTAATGAAATAATGAAATTTTTTGATAGATGATTTTTGGTTAATTAATTAACTTGTTACTTATTTGCTAACCTATAAGTCAAATACAACAAATAGTGTTGTAGCGACATCTAGCATGATATGAGCTGAACCAAAAATGAAATAACAAAAATTCTGAGTGAAAAAAGTAGATCACGTGACCCATAATTCTAGATAGCGGAAACGCTTGTTTCAACAACATCTAGCCTATATAGAACTTTCCAACATCAACTGTCGGTCGAAAGACCCCGGGTAAGTGGGCCAGTTGGGCCGACCCGGTACAGGAAAGATCTTCTCCTGTAATCATTTGGAGGAATTCCACCTTTGACCCCCAAACTGTTGCCGATATCCAGCCTCACAGCTCAACGGAAAGTCCGTCTCATTACTCAGGTGGGTTTTTATTTACCAATACAATATTAAAATACCATGTCAAGCTGTATCTAGTTGAATTCGATACCGCATATTCCACACTAAATTTAAACAAAGGCCAGCCAAAGAAACAATATCACTTCACCTACGTGTGAAATTAAGATCCTAATGCAAATCAATTTGTTTGTGCTGCAAACAACAAACGTAGGCTACAAAGTTATTTGCTACCTACTACTTAATACAGAGTACCTACTACTTTATACTGAGTACCTACCTACTGAATATATTATTTAATCTGTGACTAGAAACTATTAACGGAAACATACCATGTCACTTTAATTGATATCTTATTTTCAAACAAACTACCTATTATATGTATTTATCGCTCACGTAACTCAAGGTACTATGACATAATGTTTTAATAGGCATATTTAATAAACAAATCTCTGTGTCATGTCAACGTATACAATTGTTTATTTGAGCTATTATTAGTACAGAGAAGTTATCTGATCGGTTCTAAATAAATACTGCAGTCGGATCTGATAAGATCTTGCACATATTAACCTTCCGAGTGACGCTATATGGAACTTTGAAAACAACACTATATTTACCTACGATTGTGAGAAGCATTTTAATAAATATTATTGCAATTTTTGAGTCAGCTTATTACATGGAATAAAAGCCAGGGGAAAAGTAGTTTTGCAGCAGATCGTAAATCATTTTCTATGATCTATTTGAAATGATTATCCTGTTTTGACAAACTTCGAAATAATGTTTACCTAGTTCTGGAGCAAAACAGGGCTTCTGGAGCCCTGTTTTGCGGAAGAATAAAGTTTGTGGTAGAGTTTCTGTCATGTCAACTTATGCAGGCCTATGCCAGATAATGTCAAACAAAAAGGATCGTCTTTTTAGTCTGGTCGATTAACATTAAAAATAAGTCTTAGTCAAAACAAGAAGTAGTTAATGCGGCGCATTAACCTAATGACAATGACTCACCTTGGTGTAGAGTTCATTGAATCACTTAAGGCGCCAACGCATGATTTGCATATACAAACGTAATACCAAAATTATTTGTCTATCTACCATATTTTCACCATATTATGTTATTTTTTGTATTCCAATATTATTTATCTAGGATAGTTCATTAGAAAGTTTCTGTTTCCAAATTACCTACACATTAAAATTAAAAACAACTAAATCTCTCATTGTGGTCTTTTATTGAGAACATAGCTTTTATTTTATAGTTACAGAATAACAATACAAAATGTAATTGTAGTTATTTTGCAGTCGTAATTTTTGATATTACGGAACACAACCAAATTCATAACAATATTAGATATCGCAGACGCCCAATGCGTATCCTCATCAACTAAAAAGAGATAACATAATTGGGTTAAGGCCAATCAATACCTACTTCCACACGTCTCGAATTAAAGTCGCGAGCGAGTTTTGCAGGAATCTTAAGCCTCAGGCGAAGTATTTTGACTTTGGTAATTAAAAAAATATTTCTACTTTTCATATTTTTTACCTCAAGTAAGTAATTCAACAATTTCTGGGACATGTGTTAATCCAGGATAAAATTGTTCTTCGATATTTCTGTAAAATTTCAGTCCGTTTAATTTACCTAGCCGCTTTGGCGTGTAGAATATCCAACTATTCAAAAAATTTTGCAGTTGAATTCCCAGTCTATAATTGGTAAAAGAATATGAACAGTTGGAAATAAAGTCACTAGCTAGCCAACTAGTCCGATATTATACGTTAGGACTCCAGGATCCATTCAAAATAGATAAGTAAAAAGGGATTATTTTGCTAACCGTACATCCGATGTGCGTACGCACGCGGTAATCACGCGAAGCGGCGTGCGATCCATGCGGCCCGTTGTAGTTTGTAGACTTTCTTGATACCGAAGGCGGATGGTCACACTTATAGCGATTTGTAGTCTTTGATCCATTTATTTCACTTTTTGCCACGACTTGATATGAGAATGACTTGACAGCCTGTAGTCAAAAAAAATATGCTGAAGTACTTTTTTCTGTTCATTTTACTTGTTTACTGGTTATACAAGCTAATAAAAAAAATTGTAAGTACATGTATCTATATTGTATTCTACATAAACAAATTTGAAAGCTTATTAAACTGTCTGTAAACATTACCTACGTCTTAAAAATGAACGTTGTTATTTGGAAATTTTAAAAAAAGTACCTACGCAGTCTATCAGTTTCTCTCTGTAAGTCGGGATGATGCCTATTGAGGGAATGAAGCTGATAATGTAACTATTGTAAATACTTAAAAGCAATTATGAAACAGTAAGTACAGATGACAAATACTTCTGAGAGAAGTCGGTTAAATAGGTAGGTTGTATATTAGTTACCTGTAATTTTCCCACATTTTTTTTATGAATTTGTGTTGATCTGACGTAGGTCCAATATAAGCAAGCCGGACCAGAAAAAGGAGACCCGCGCACGATCCATAAATTGACATTTATATTTATTAGAAATGTGTATCGTCGTAGGTATATAATGTTCACAGCAGCAGTGGCATGGCGGCAGGCGTAGTTTTAACTATAAAGCGGGGTCCTCTTTTTTCTTGTCCGTGTATATTATGGTAGCTGAGAATAGAATACGATTCTGAAATCAAATACACTCCTAAAGATTAGTCATTACATATTTTATTATCAGCTTCATGATAGCTAATAGTTTCAATAAGGCGGTAGTTGTTTAGTAACCTTGCATACCGCATAAATAGGAAATACTTATGCTGAAAGGAATCAGAGCTCGATAGATATATTTTATGTTTAGAACAAGCCGTCCATAGTCTCATTATCAACTCTGCTTCAAATTAGGTTAGCCTTTTTAGTAATATAGATAATTTAGGATTATAAAGGATTACCATGTAAACGACACTAAAGGTAGGTACCTACGAATAAAGAAAATCTATTAACTGAGAAATGAAACACACATATCTTATTATAGAATAAGTATATTGAATAATTAAATAACGTTATTTCAAATATGTTGCCAAAAGACTTATGATGTGTAATCGTAAAAGTAATACTAAAAATGTTACTACAGGCTAATATATTTCGAGATTGGAGTAAAACATTTTTTGGAAGCTATGCAAATAGGTATAATACCAAAAGCTCACGTTGTTGTCAAACATGCAAATATTGCAATCAAAAGTGGAATACATACTTGTCATCACAAAGCGTTCCCTAAAACGTGTTTGCACGAGAAGCAACAACATGAGTAACACGATACGGTCAAACCAGAATTAGTGCAAAACAGTCTATCATTTCACTAATTAATATTAATCTATGATTTATAATTACAACCTTTCGCGACAACAGAGCAAAATGTTTAGTGCTAATTTCAATTTTTTTTTAAACAGAACTATAATCAGGATGCCTCAAAACAACAGGGTGATGCCAAATCGAAAACCAAAAACCATAACGCGCGTAAAAAAATATCAACCAGATTGGTTTGAGGCATATTTACTTGCATAAGATGAAGTTCTCAATGAAGATGTCAGTCTTACGGCCGGAAGGGATGGTAGGACGCAGTCCAAACCGTTGTGGCATTAACACTATCTTGACATTCCAAAAGAAGCAACATTTGTGCATTAAAACAAGCAAACAAATCATCAAATAGTAAATTTCCTTGTCACTGTACATTCAAATACTAGACGGAAGAGCTACGGGAATTTAAATTAAAATTATTTTATTACGTACTAAGAAGTAGCCATCGAACTGTAATGGATACATATTTTAATAGGCGGACACCTGACTTATAATAGGTGTATTAATTAAACTACGAGTCCAGATGTATAAAAATTAACTATTCATCGTCGTTTTAGAACTAAGCAGACTCTATTACCGTTTACAGTAAAACCTGTGTAAAACTGACTGTGATGTGACGTAGAATAAAGTTTACTTGCATTTCGATGAGTATTACAAAACCAAACCTTATCATAACCATTTATATAATAAAATATAATAAAATCAACTCGATCAATCGCGATATTCCTATTCATTCATATGATTGCTGATGTGATGAACTGGGTTGGTTTTGATGCAAGATTTGAGATTTAAGACTAGTCAATATTACGAAACAGTATTTAATGGTCCACCAGAGCAATATAACCGCTTGGTGATGCGTTTAACAACCAAAAGAATATGAGATGCACTGGACAAAGATATGTGAAGTAACAATATTTCAACACACACGGCAATGAATTGTCGTAGCCTCATTTTATTTTGTTGTATTTCGGGATTCGACAAGCTGTTATATTAGTCTGTAATTTTCAACATTTAGTTTGTGTACACACAGTTTATTGGTAGTATGAGCAAATATGTATAAATATCTTGTTCATAAGAATACGTAGGGGACTCAACATATTAATACAATGTGATCTCGTTAAATTATGCTTTTTAGACCTAACATAAATATAGCTCAGTTTAGAGAAAATCTTAACTGAACGTGATAAGAACTGTTGTAATGATCAGCAAAACTACAAAAGAATTGGAACCATACAAAACGCAAAACACTTGATGCTGGGCAAATTACATCTATGAACGAACATGCAGTAGACCACTAAGAATGTCTCTTACCATCGGCCAGTTTGCATAAGGTGCCTGACAATTATTACACGACAAATGTTTACAAGCATTTGTAGATCAGAGGTATTGTATGAAAATGTCACATATTTCTAAGCAAGCACCTTTTGCCGATAGAAGATGGATTCCTAGTAAAAATACGCTTCAAACTAACTTTACATTTACAAAACTAACGATATATAGATTAGATTTTTTTTAAATTAAATACATACATGTTCCTTTGTGTAAAAATAGTGATTTAGTCAAAGTTAAGCACATAATAATGCCAATATACGCAGGGAAAATACCATTAAATGTTAATAATGCCCGAGGAGCAGACAGGACTGATTTAGGAGTATTCAAATAGATTTATTCTATATTGAGTTAGGAAATTGTCATTAAATAAATTCTAACTAACAGATTCGCAAAGAAATTATGGACGGCAACAGTTATCGTGAGTAAAGAGGTCTCAATAACTCAGCAAAAGAATAGCATTTTTATAAATATTGTGAATAGTCAATGTAAACAAACTAGCTTTTCATAATGTATAAGAATATCTTATTTTAAAGTACATTTAAATATTAAAAACTATTGTGCATTTTATGTTTCTACTGTACTGAAATTTATAATTCTAAACAAAACTTCTAACACAGTAACTACAATGCTATTCTATTGCAAATAAAACTACTCAATGTGCATTATTAACGAATTGGTAACAGCGATACCGGTCGTGCGATATTTTTAGAGCCTACATTAAGTAGGTATGTGACATTGTTATATATCTGACAAAGTTTCTTTTTAGAAATACTATAAATATCTATTCGATGAAACATTTCATAAACACTGGTAGATAGATAAATCAAAGGGTCTGCATCCTTATCAAACTTTAAAGAACATCAATTATACTAGCTAGCATCCTAAAAATTTACTATCTAATGAATGCTGAAAACATTCCACAATTTATGAATGCACAACATCTAACTATTATTAAAAGATATTGAACTAAGCCTACCTGCGCTGCTGGCAACAATAAAGCTATTATTCCAATGTCATCTTCTCATTTTTGTTCTCAAATCTAGCGACTAAGTTCTGGACAATACAACATGTATTAACTATTTATTACATTACTTTTACCTTGATACGTTCATATCATCGAGCGCAGGTGGTAAAAAATTAACGTTTATATTACTAATTTTAAGCCTACTTATTATGAATAATATTTTGATTACTTTCACACATAGATTACAAGTAAAAGGCTGAATCTAGCGTCTTTTCTAATCTGTGTATATGTATAAGCACAACATGAAAATATGTAAAAATTTGCAAGGCCAATTTACTTCACTTTAAAACTTAAAAAAGTACGACTGAGACTATAGGTTAATCGTAAAATTCTAACTATCCTACTTTGTTCTCATTAGGGACTTTAACCTATGCCTTTACGCTATGATTTGTATCTAAAACATGATATTTTTCATATTGTCCTAGAACTTGTAAGTAGTACCAATACCCACTGTACTAGCTGCGTAAGTAGTACCAACTGTACTAGCTGTGTAAGTAAAGTAGTACCAACTGTTCCAGCTGTTTAGTAGTACCAACTGTACTAGCTGTATAAGTAGTACCAACTGTTCCAGCTGTTAAGTAGTACCAACTGTTCCAGCTGTTAAGTAGTAGCAACTGTACTAGCTGTGTAAGTAGTACCAACTGTACTAGCTGTGTAAGTAGTACCAACTGTAATATCGTTGAAATTGTTACCAGTCAGTCTTGGATCCCTACATCGCTACTCGGAAATCGTCAATCTATACGATTTCCGAGTAATCTTAAGCAAGGCACATTTTCTTTTAACTAGACAATTTTTATTTCCGTTTCGCTACTTGTTTAAACGTTCCGATGCATTCTCTTGTTATTTTTAATAACCTTATCGTTCATACTCTGCAGAATTCAAATCGTGGGTTTCATTGATACATTCAATCTGAACTGCTCATTTGATATTACTTACACTTAGTATAGTCAGCAACGGAGCACTCTTTCTCTTTCCACTATCAACAGACTTCAAAAAAGGCGAAGATTCTTAATTCAAATGTTTTTATTTTTTAATATGTGTGTTACATTACATCACACGTTTTTTCTGCAAAAACCGATTGATGACTTTAGTTTTACTTCTATGATTGGTAACTTTAGTTTATCTATATGACTAAAGCTGGTGCATCACAGTGGTTCCTTATAAATTTGGTCAAGATCTAATCAGCAGTTATTGAGTTATCCTTTATAGTGCGCGTAAAATACATCAAAATGTTTTTTTAATTATCTTTACATGTCCAATTACAGCACTATAAAATAATTAATTAATTTAATATTCTCTGGTTTGGGTGTGTATTCTGTACATCATACATCTCGTATCCATAACTCAAGCTCTGCTTACCTTGGGAGCCACATGATGCTTCGTAATAATGTCTACACTTTCCCGTTAAAAAGCGAAACAATTTAACTTGACTCTAAATGTGCGTTACGTTGCTGACTGTACCGGTAGCCACCCATTATCATTTTAATATCCTTCACGAAAACGCTCGAGTAAATCGTTAATAATAATATAACTAATACATAAATTGTAAACAGCTAACACCATATAAAATACATCATTACAAAATGATATTTTATTATTGCTTTATGGTTGGAAGATCTTAACTTTTATATTTTAATAATAAGTTTGCTTTAATTTATAATTATAGTTTTTGTATAATTTATAGTATTATATTTAGCTTATTTGACATTGGAATAACATCTCTTCGATAGTTCTGAGAAAGCAGATGTTAGATATCTTTTATCGAAACATATTTCAACTGCTATTATTTATTTTTTAATTACTGTTGTGCTTGCAATTATGTGTATGTATAGCTTTGACATTGACAATTATTAAAATCATCATCATCTTGTTAGGGAGTACCATATGTTGCAACCTAGGATCTGATCATTATTTTTATTGTGTGTCAATTTTATGGAAACCAGCTACACAACGATCACCATTCTGTAAGTATCATTTAAATTAATTTCAGTACTGTGTTGCCAGCGAACGCGTTATACATGATCCTCTTCACTATCCAAAGGCTCTCAGGATACTACTTTGCATTAATATAATGAATAATTAATATAATATAAACGTGTAAATAAAGTACTATAGTTAAATCGAACTCACATCTACATTTATCTCCACGAGACGCCATTACGTTTACATTCATGGAACTCCAAATTTCGACAAGAGAATATCAAAAATAGTGAATCGACGGTCATCATCTACAATTTCTGTCTTATATTTTGTAGTCTAATGAATGACTGCATTTTAGGTCACTTGAAATATTATTCGCCAATATCTCATAAAGTACTATGGCATTCAATTTTGAATTTAGCATATTCTCCAACTTTTGATAAAATCTATAGATTCATCGACACTATAACTATACTTCAATGCCTAAGATATAGTAAAATGCAGTTATGTGTCGATTTACAATGTGTATTGAACCTTGATCGAACGAAATGTGCGGATACTCGACTTTCTTTTTAAGTAAACGGTAGGCAAAGGAGATTCTTTTGAAAGCTAAAATGATTTCTATTTTAGATTTTTAATTTTATATATGGGTGGTAATTGTACTTTTATGATGTTATAGAATATAATATCAAGGTTCGACAATACACATTGTAAATAATCTGCCTTTCTATCACCCGAACCTTCCTTCATTATATAGCAAGTCATACAAAATTGAAAAAGGTAGAAACAACTGGTACACGAAACCTATTCAAACATGTTTTTTTTTAATTTTATATTTTTTCTTCGTAATTAATCAAAACGATATCATGCGCTGAAATATCAACGCAAAACGGGTTCATTGCATAAATTCTAAAATACGTTACTTATCTTAAACTTAAATTAGTTTTAATAGAATAAATGTTGTAAAACATAATTAAATTTAACCAGTTGTCTCACTTTCGTCAATTTAGTACCTTCGCGCAAACTATCATTCCTGACCAAACATTACAATTCGAACCAATTTGATTTCGTCAATACATCTATTCTCATATTGTATATCTTGTAAATAAATTTAAAATACAACAGACATTTCACTCGAAAGTATCCTGACTGATCTTAAAAGGACTATTAATTTAACATACTAGATTATAACGCGATCGAAGCAACTTTATAATTTATTTTAATACGCTTCGTCAAAAGCGATAGAGATCTTTAATAATTCGCTAGAAATCACTTTGACAGCGTAGTGAACTATTCTGGGCGGACAACTTAAATCTATTTCATTAGTTTTAAGTTTTTTAAGGCCTTGTCTACAGTTCTAAACAATATTAGATCCAGTATCCACCAAAGAAAAGCGTCTCATCAGAGTAGCCAATAGACTCGTGTCACAGTAGTATCACGTCATCCATACGCTATTTGATTGGTCGCTCTCAGCTTCTCATCATTTGGTGAATCCCAGAGCTAAGAATGCCGTCAAATTTAGCTGAAAATAATCTCGTAAGGAACCTACATTGTCATTCTTACATTAAAATAAAAAAAGCCTTGAATATGACGGCACTCTTCATTATTTTATGTGTCAGCTATGTAATATTTTCATACAGTTTAAATATTAAGTAGTTAATTAGTTAAGTACAGTTATTTAAGTGTTGTCCACCATACTATTAAGAATTCAGTTACTAAGATTTAAATTATTAATTTAAAAATATGAAAATTTAAAAATGAGGAAGATTAAACTCAAACCAGTCGGTTATACAACTAAAATGATGAAATAAAAAAATGAGCTAGAGTAAGAAACTCCACTGAGTTTTGCGCAGCGGGTCTTACCTCTGACTAGTAAAGTAATAGTTAGAAAGATTTTAGTAATTTAAACTGTAATCAATTGGGCTAAGTTGTTATTTACATTTTTTTACTTCAACTGTCTTCGTAATGTAATATTTTAGGGGTCAATTGAATACATTCAATCGACAAATGTTGCTACCTCCTTACGTGAATACAAACAAACATTCATAACTCTGATTACAATCAACCTCAGACTTTTTTATACACAACCTTCAAATGAGCTAGCTTGTTAGTACAATGAATTCAATCGTCAATATGGAACATTGATAAAGCAACAAACATTTACACTCGGAGATCTAGTGGGTGATGACAACAAAAATATCTGCAAATGTCCTTACAACTTTACAATATTCTGTATAAAGTCACATTGTGAACCGTTTATGAGTTACATTTTAGGAGTTAGCAACATTTCCCTGCGAAATTATTCGCTTCAATGAGATCGATACTCGAATAGAGTTTTTAACTATTACTAATGGAGGTATTTCTTATAGGTTTGTGTGTAGAAAAGAAATTACAGGACGGTTAAAACAATAAATTTTTGCTATGAAACACATGGTATTATGATAATTAATAACTGCTATATGTATCTACGTCTTACATCTTTAAACCCATATACAAAACGCTACGTAGATTTGAGGAGAGAACATAAGTCACTATTTTCAAACAGATTGTCTGCCCAATTGCGAACAGTGAAACAGTACTTTGAAAACTGCTCAAACGTAAGTGACGTTTCAGTATACAGGGAGAATGAAGCACAATGGGTTTTAGTATCATTGACACGAGTGCGTAGGTGCGTAGAGTACTGAAATTCCGAATAACACGAGTGTACAATATACAGTTTAGTTAGAGTGAGAGAGATGGTAGAGCCCGTAGCAGGGCCAATGCCAATATGACAGTTTGCGCGCGGTGCACCGCACCATACAAACTATCGGCTGCCGTCGTCATTTACCGTTCGTTTGCAGAGCCGCATTCAATTGAGTCCAGAGATCCTTTTTGCACGTTTTAGACCTAAAAACATTTTTCTTATTGTCCATATGTCGGTGCTATAGCATTCGAGAGCAGTTGACTGAAGAATGGATGTCGATCTTTGTCACTAAACAAAAGAGCATTTGAAAATGAATGTTATCAAATAATACTATGTATTTACGAATATTTACTATCTACGACTCTGATTACTATAATGTAAATAAAAGCTGATTAATATTTTCTCCATCTCATTAATACATCATCATTGTTTTGAATGACATAAAGTTCAAATAATATTCATAATATTCGTAATATGCGCAATATCTAATATCATAACAATACTCTAAACATAGATGGTTACAATGAGAAAGCATAGACAACCATTAGCTACAGATCGAATACAATTGCACCGTCAAAAATAAAAAAGGCAACTCAAAAATAAACTTACATACAGTGCGACCACGATAACATCTATACGTCTCAAACGGTGCTTATGTCTTCAAAACATCATAAAATAATGTTCATGGTATAATAAAAGAACTGCTTCAGGTATTGTAATCTTTTAAAGCCAAGACCCCACGACTATTTCAGATAACTTTTAAGTTATGAGCTTACTGCATAAATAACCGGTGATAGTCAGATCTCAGAATTCAATGACTTAGTCAATGACTTGGCTTCACAAGTCTCCACAATTTAACCATAAATAATTATCAAGTGAGAAATATATAGGTACATTATTAAAATATATAAGAGTTAATGGATTTTCTATTAACATCATTTTTTGTCTGTGGAAATAACGCGCTACAATTGGATTGTGAATTTGTGACGTTTATTATTGGCGCACGCTGGCGCGAGTAGAAATCTTCTTGGACCATGATAATGTCTAAAATCTATTACAAAGCAGTACATCCATTTTAAGTAAGATACCCCGAGGCACACTAGCGACGCCACCTATTTTATCCCATGATTACGTTAAAGACAGGAATTTTTGCTCATTGTTATTATCAGAATTCTTTTTTTTAACGTAATTCTAAGATAATAGGTGGCGGGGCGGTAGTGTGTGATACCGCCTTAAGCCGCAATCAATCATGGTCGCACTGTAAAATGAAATAAGGTTAAAGTCCACTTACTTGCGCAAAGAAGCGAGCCATTCTTTGAACTGTGCATTGCCTTCAGGCGTTAGTTGGAAGGCGGTCCGTGCTGATAGCACGATGCTGACAAACTCCTCATACTCCACCGCAGTTATGTGGTAGAGCTTTTGATGGATGCACTGGATGTACCTGTGTAATGAACTTATGCTGAGAATTCACTTGGTTAAGGTTGAGAGTCTTGCGTTTTTGGCTTTTTCTGTCGCTATTATAGCGCCCTCTAGCGAGATAATGCGCGGGTTTTTTTATGGCATATAGTGTATGGGCTCTTGAAATAAAAAAGAAGTAAACAATTTCATTTGAATTGGTTAAGGTTGAAATTCTTGCGTTTTTTGGCTTTTTCTGTAGCTAATATAGCGCCCTCTAGCGAGGTTATCTCCCGCTGGGACAATGAACACGCGGCGTTTTTATGGCATATCGTGGCTGGGGTTCTGAAATAAAGAAGAAGTAAATAATTTCATTTGAATTGGGTAAGGTTGAAAGTCTTGCGAAGTTTAGCGAAATTTTACGTGGGCTTTCTGGCCGAGTCTTGAAATAAGAAAAACACAACTTACTACTTTACCGAGTAGAGACAGCGTATACGTAAATGCGTGAAGTCTTCGGAGAACGTATGATGATCGGCGTAAGACTGATGCTAGAACCGACAAGCTGAAGGCAGAACACTGTTTGAGTTCCTTCTGGGAAAGCGTGCTCCATCTTTGGCCACATCTTCACTTATACGTGAGATAGTGGCCAAACGCTCAACCATCAATCACTACATAGTATAAAACAAAGTCGCTCTCTCTGTCCCTATGTATGCTTAAATCTTTAAAACTACGCAAAGGATTTTGATGCGGTTTTTTTAATACATATAGTGATTCAAGAGGAAGGGTATAATAAAACCGTGCGAACCCGGAGCTGGTCGCTAGTTTCCATTAAAAAAACAAGGGCGCTCACAAGGGGAGGCGTATATCCAGAAGACTAGGATACTTACATCTGCTGACATTTCTGCACTAAAGAAGCGAGTGTTCTTCTTTCTTTACCCAGTAGAGACAGCGAATATGTAAATGCCTGTACTTTCATATCAAACGAAGAACGGATGATTATCGGCTTAAGACTGATGCTAGAAGCGACAAGCTGAAGACAGTGCTGTGGCGCTAAATAGGGGAGGCCTTTATCTGGAAGACTAGGATATACTTACATCTGCTGACATTTCTGCACTAAAGGAGCGAGTGTTCCGCGCAGATGTTGCATCACTAGATGGTGCGGGCCGCCGCGCGCCAGCCAATGCGCGGATTCCACGCACAGTTCGTACAGCACGAAGGGAGATACGACCGAGTTGACGGCGCACACGCAGAACTGGTGGAGGTATTGTGCGCCGAGACGCTTGCAGATGCGAAGGAGCCATTTAACGTGCTCGCCGTATGGTGGGTTTCTGTAGATAAATTTGTATTGAAATTCTAGATCAACGACAACAAATGTCCTCAAATGTTAGTATAAACTTTACGGGGTTCGGAGTTGATTTGAACAATCATGGGCCAGTGGTTTTTTACATTTGGTGAATTTAAAACTCATATGATTAGTCGATTCCATTCTGGCTGTCGGAAGTGGCAAATATTTTCAGTTGATGATTTTAGGCAAATTGCACAGTAGGTCATATTTTTAAGTCGGGAAATAAGTAGGTCGTCTTCATTCTTCGTTCTTTGTTCTTCAAGTCAGAATATTAAGATGAGCTGCTACATTCGTGACAACAGCTGATACGTGGTTGGCGAAAGGGCCGCCTCTGACTCATGAGGTTGGAATAACTGTTTGTACGATCTACAAATATTTTGTCCCGGGGTTCTGGATCATTTTCTATGTACTTATACTAAAAATATTATATATGTAATGTATTAAGTAAGTCATCTAGTACCCATAACACAAGCTCTGCTTACCTTGGAGCTAGATGATATATACTTATACTAAAAATATTATACAGGGTGTTAGTGTGAACAGCGTTATCCTTGAAACCAGAGGTTCAGGATCATGAGTAGAGTCCAAAACCTATGAGATAAGGCTAATGCCTGTTTTAGTTTCGCAGTATTTTGATATTTTATGTCATAGATATTGTACGCGATATTATGGTCACCCTGGAACCAGGCAAGTTTCCAGGTTTGTTTCTAGGCAAGATAAACTGTTTTAAAACAAGTCTAAATTCACAGAATAATCAAAAAATTCAATAGACCAAGGTACCTTGGTAGGCAGGTATTTTTGGCGTACTTAACCCTAGGCCAGTTCTTATTCTATTCATAAATGTTCGTCCCTCAGAAGAATGAAACGTCATTGCGAGTAAAATACACTTGCGATGTATTTGGTTGTATGACTTATGAAGGTGCTTAAAAGGTGTATCTGATTCGATTTACAACTTTGAATCATTTTTACGTTTTGCGCGGTCTGTGAGACGAATGTTATTGAATCTAGGGTTAAAGTTTATCATCAATCAATTTTATCTACTATTCAATCTAAATTTCAGTTCTTTGTACAGTGAATGAAATTCACTTACCAAAATAACACTTCACCATCACGCAACCTCCGCACGTTTTCTCACTCGTAGATTAGGTATTATTACATACTCGAAAAAACACAAATTAGTACCTTATTTGTCAGCTTATTAAACACCTTACGAACACTTGCATTTTGCATGACTGGGCATGGTGAACTGGCCATATGTACGTACGTACGTAGCCTTTGTGTCTTTGGGATAGTTTCCTAGCTTAGCACACGTTATCCTGGGATGGAAACAGCTGAGCTCTGCGTACATCGTACGAGCCAAGTTCACCAGAGCGATGGCATAAGGCCGCACCATTTCAGTCCACTTTTATTTACATTTTTGTAAGACTTCGTAACTCGTTCGTACTGAAAACAATTGACGCGCGAAAATCTGTGTCAACGACGCGACGACGTGCTCTCCGTCACGCTGGCGGTCTGTCACTGAGGAGCGATCGGACGGCGCCTGCGCGAGCAGGCGGGCGGCGCGTGCGGCGCGGTGAGGTGCGTGCGGGGCGCGGCAATGAACACTTGCATGGCGGGCGGCTCGTTTGATCAAAACAGGTCGACACCTGCGCGGCCCCGTCAATGTACTCGTGTGTAGTTTTACCACTTAGAAGGTGTATCGAATATTTTTGTTTCAAAAATAAATTAAAAATAGAATAATTATTTTTCATCGGTTTTGGACTCTACTCATGATGCTGAACCTCTGGTTTCAAGGACAACGGTGTTCACACTAACACCCTGTATAAGTAATGTATTAAGTATATCAGTCATCTAGTACCCATAACACAAGCTCTGCTTACCTTGGAGCTAGATGATGCTGTGTGGATTGTCCAACATTATTAATTCATTTATTATTCTACAACCAAAGACAAACAGATCCTACCTTCCAAACTTATTCTGAGGACGATCATCATGGACCCTTCTAGCTTGCGTCTCCAAAGCCAGCATCCCCACTCGGTACGCTGCTAACAATCTCCTCAGCTGCCCGGGGGGTAGATTGGGAGGGGCGCTCCCCCCGGTTACCCCCACGTTACTGACAGCGCCGATGTTGACGTTCACTTGTTGCAAGTTGTTATGCGGCGGCGGTAACGGAGGGGGTATTGGAGGCGGATGTTGAATGTTCTAGAAATTTTATAGTTAATTCATTTGTTTTTATAACGTGTTTTCGTAGTGAGGTAGAATGCAATTCAAGTTTGATTGGATCAGTGAGACTGCAATGTAAGCGAAATGGAACGGAACAATATTTCTACTCAGCGAACTTTTTTTTGTTTAAATGTCATTTATTACCTCTTCACAAAGGTTTTCAGCTTAATTTAAACATATAGTTTTACTCTATGTGACACTTGTATTGTGAGAAGCGGAACTCGCTATAGGTTTGGAAAAACCAGTAACCGCAATAAATCTGACAGCCATTACAACTTGGTCAATTCAAACAAAGTAATTATAAATTTAAACTAATTCACAACACTTACTATTCTACCAGCGTTAATGCCCAATTCACAAAATATTAGCGTATTGATAAATATAATGCCAGAACTCAGGTAATTGTTGCTCGTTTATACTTTCTTTTACACTGAGACATAGATAGAAGTATTGTTTTCAACTTGTATTCTTATTCGAAAATGGCTTAACTGTTAAAATCGAGACGCTAATCCAGTGTAAAGAGTGCATTGTCAAAGTCTCACAGTGATCAATGTTACCGCATTGTGCACACTGACGTTGACAGGAATCGGCGGCGGTGGGTGACTCACGCACGGCGGCGGGACTTGGACCACTTGCGGCGGGTGCGCGTGTGTTACCTACGATTAATTAAATTTATTTATACTCGTACTCGTTTATTAGCTATTGGAGTACAAGTCACAAGTAAAAGACAGTTTATAATAACATAGGTTACAATATACACAATATATAATTACAATATATAAGACCAGAAAACAATCAGGAGCAAAGTTTGTATGTTACGAATAAACTCAAAAACAGTGGACCGTTTTCAAAACATCTTTCTCCAATTGAATGCTACATTTTCCCTGAGTAACATTGGCTATATTTATAAGTATAAAAAGGGATCACAAGTTCTAACATAATAAAGAACATATGAATATCTACACAACTGCGTGATATGATGCGTCCAACTATCAGTTATGTCACTATACTACTTTAAATCTTTTAAAATTTGAAAGTTCGTGCGGCGAATTCAGCCGCAGGCTAGTCCTCGCACAAAGTATTGTAGAATGGTGAATTGAAGACTTCTTTCTTTATTACCTGAGCGTGAGTGACCTGAGCATGTGTGACTTGAGCGTGAGTGACCTGCTGGTTACAGACTTGCTGCTGCTGGACGTGACCTGGCGGGGGTGCCACTAGTCCTCGCACGAAGTATTGTGGGAGGGCGAATTGAGGAGGTGGACCACTTGGTGCTCCGTACTGAAAGTATATTCAAAACATCTTCGTTAATAAATGAGGACAACCCCCCCCCCCCCCCCTTATTAG
Organism: Eupithecia centaureata; assembly: GCA_944547425.1. Taxonomy (NCBI): domain Eukaryota; kingdom Metazoa; phylum Arthropoda; class Insecta; order Lepidoptera; family Geometridae; genus Eupithecia; species Eupithecia centaureata. The sequence goes on from OX155687.1 coordinate 9,273,511, forward strand.
AAATTGGTTGATGATATATCTTTTCGGATAGCAACGGTACCCCATGGACCAAGGGTCACGACTCCAAGGATCAAATGCGTAGGTTCTATCAAGACCTGCATATTTGCGCCTCTTGAGAACTTCAGCCAAATCTGTCAACGCACTGTCGCAGATGTCCTTGGAAGGTACTACATTACATTCCATTGTGTGGGATGCTTAAAGGTAGCATCCCACATAATGGAATGGGCTTTCATGAGACTTTTTTTTTATTGTAATTGATCGAGCGTTTGGCCACTATCTCACGTAAGTGAAGATGTGGCCTAAGATGGAACACGCTTTCCCAGAAGGAACTTATTCACTCTTGATTTGAAGACTCCGAGATCGTACTCTAACGGTAAAACAGACGCTGGAAGCTCATTCCACTCTCTGGCCGTGCTAATTATGAACTAGTGTCATACCAACAAGACTCTTACCATTTGATAAGTTTCCATAGAGTTCATCTCACCTGTTGAACTTGCTGCACTTGCAATTGATAAATCGGCGGCGGATACGCGTAATACGGGAACGCGTGCGGGAGCGGATACGGGAGCGGCACCGCCAACTGCGCCGGCGGAGCCCTGCAAGGCTCCTCTATCGGCAGCGGCGCTTCGCCCTCCTCGCTCGCTTGCCTCAAGTAAAGCTCGTGCCAGTATCGAGCTACTGTGTAGAGGACTTCGGGGTAGACACCGCCACCTGAGAACACGTGGAAGTCTACTTTTTAAAATAATGCATTGTAATTGGTTAGGCTGAGCCGGTGGGTAATTGTGATTGGTTGGATAACTGGGTATTCTCAATTGTGAATTTAATCACCAATGCTAGATCAGAGAACCCGGGAGATCTGAGTTGTCAGGCTTTATTGAGACAAATGAAGCAAACGTTTTGTGTTTTATCAGAGAATAAACGCACCGGTCATAGTTGATTCTTTGTTATCTTGCTTAATCTTATCTCTTATCTTTGTTATAAGTAGGTAAAACAAGATGACAAAGAATTAATACGAAATACATATATCTAAACAAAAGATACACAAACAAGGTCGGTACCAAAAACATCAATGTAAAGATCAAAAAAAATTTAATTAAGAACAGCGTTTTTCATACAAAATCGTCTAGACTCAAAACAAAGCATGTAAGTAAAGACGATCTTTGCTTCGAGCAACGCCCCTATAAATCAGATTGAGGATACCTTTAGCAGCGGCCTCCACAGTAAGACAAGCCCGTTCCAACATGGTGTCGCTTTGCTCTTTGCACTGTAGCACTGCCCTTTGAATCTCATTGTAGTTCAGGGCATGGGAATGTGGTAGTACGGATAGGGCTAACTCGGCCGCTGCGCGAACTGTGTGCATGTCTCGACCGGATGAAGCCTGCAGATAATTTATATAATAAAAATGTTAATAAAATCATTTATTCAGGACAAGATTAACGCTTTTAAATTCAAATGAAACGATGATACTACTGAAGCTTTGCAACTTTCAAACCCAACATCTACCTAGACATAGGTTGTACTCTGAATAAGTTGAGTTAATTATAAATTACTCTAGCTATAGTACTATACTACTATAATAAATAAAATAGGGAAAAGAATAAAATAATTTTAAACATCATCTGTTCCCACAGTATAAGCCTTGTGTAAATAAATACGAATATAATTGTTTATTTGAAACGAATACTAACTTTTTCAATTCTTCCGTGGGTTGTAATTGTAAACACGAAACAATCACCTGTGCTTGCAATTAACCAGATATGCCAGTTTACGTTTATATATCAGTGGCCCAAATTCTTTCAAAATATCCATAAGCCTGTATTCTATGTGATCCTACATTCTTTACAAATATTCATAAGGTTTTGCTCAACATACGACAATCAGTTTTACCTTATCAGCAATGCCCGCTGCTTCCGGCGGCGTCAAATGCCCCTCCCATGCGTCAATGAGGAACAAAATTGCTGGTGCACCGATATCCATTGCTTGCCCTGTAATAAATATGCATTTAGTACCTATTCTTCTTAATTCATTGACATTTGAATAATTCTCAAATCTACATTTTAGAGTTATTGATGGATTGTAGATATTTTCTTAATCCCTTCTAATATGATAATTACGAAAGTAACTCTGTCTGACTGTAGGTATGTATGTTTGTCTGTTACGCTGTCTAGCCTAGACTACTGAAACGATTTAAATGAAATTTGGTACAGAGATAGTCTAAAGCCTGAAAGAGGCTATTTTTAATGTGTTTATTATAAGGGTTGTCGGGGGTTGAATCTGTATGGTATGTAAACATAGGGGATGAAAGTTTGTATAGAAGTTTCGTCATTTTCAAATATATTCTGTATGGAAATACGTGAGGTTTATGTGACTGCCCAAAGTCACTATTCCACGCGGACTAAGTCGTTGCCACAGCTAGTATTTAACAAATGAAATTATATCGCAATAAATTTTGGTCAAATACCTGTAATCCAACTGACGTGCGATGAATATGTACGGCTCAGCCAGTTAGCACTGACGCAGTTGTGTAAACCCAACGCATATAGGCCGAGCTGAAAGGCGGCCATATGCAATCCTCTGAAATAAAGATTTTAGTATTTGTTATTCAACTATACGGGATGCTTCCTAGAATGAATATTTTATTATAATCTATGTTTAGTACAATAAAGTGTTCATTCATTCAGTCATTGCTTCCTAAGAGCGGGGGGTTCGGTCCCTCAAAAGGTGTTTAAAAAAATCATACCGTCAATTGCAAATTACAAAAAAAAAATCAAAAATATAAAAAATTATGTACTTTTAATTTGTAGTTTTGCGGGAAGCTGAAAACAGGGCGCTATGGCGCTCATTAGGGGCCTATCTCCAGCAGTGGACTAATATAGGCTGATGATGATGTAGTTCTAATACCTGTGAGGTCCATGATGTTCCCTAGCACAAGAGGTCTGTGTGAACAGACTAGTGCTAGAAGAGCCCCCTGCTTTGAACAGCACAGATTTGGCCAGTTCAAACATGAAGTGAGCCAATGCTTCGGAGGGTTGGTTAGGCACGGATGGGTAGATGCGTTTTCCTTTGAATCTGTAGAAAAAAGAAAAATTTGACTTGTATCTGGTACTGTTAATTTTTACGGGTATCTAGAACAATTGAAAGCATCGGCATTATGCCCACTTACCCTTAGTATACTTTAGTTTACTGTGTGCAATAACATAAAGTATTAAAATAAATCAATTAAGCTACCAGCGAAGTAACTCGCTAACCTAGCCGCCTATTATCAATCTGAATTACAACTGTGCCCAAAAGTTAATGTTCAAAACGCAACAGGTGATGAAAATCGTCCAGTCGAATAAAATTAATTGTTATTGTTACCAAGAAACGTTTGTTTTGTAATCAGCGTAGCCATTCTAGAAACGGGGTTATTCTCCAATCGGGCGAGACAGATTCATTAGAATAAAAACAGGTCAGTATGATGATGCTAAGGGGTAGTCTAATTATCACGTGATTTATTTCTAGTAACTTTTTAAACACGGCTCGTCTGAAATTTAGAGTTGACGTAGTTATAGTCCTGGAATAAAACAAAGGCCAAAGTATTTCCCATAAATAAGTTCCCAAGGAAAAATTTGGCCTTGAAACGTTTCTATAGAAACAACGCGCAAAGAAAACAAAAAAAACTTAGTAATTACATAAACATACCTGGAATCCTTAGGTCTAGTCGACATGTGGTGGGGGTTATGCGAAGAGTGAGCGTGTGTTGGCGGGGACGGCCCGCCTTCGGAAACCATTAGCCGCTCCATATCGTTGCTTAGCACACAGCCTCCCTATAACACAACACTCATTATAATTCATCTAAGATCTAGCATTACTACGTTCCGTAATTCATTATCACAAACATTCATTATAACAAAGCCATCCCGGTTCGGTATCCACGCGTGCGCACCGGACCGAAGTTCCGAAGAAAGCCGAGAGGAGCCGAACCGAGCCGACGATATCGACGGGGACACCATTCAAGACCATTCAAGCAGCGACCACCGAACCATCTAGCACTTTTCGGTTTTGTGAATACAGCCATACAAAAATTACAGTCCAATTTTATTTAATACCTTTACAAAACTATCGAAGATTACACACTCAACATTCATATTAATGACGTTGACTCTCGATAATCTCTTTAAAATATTATTTTTTTCCCAGTCCGGACTGGGAAAGTCTAAAATATCCACCCTGTATGTAAACAAACTACCTACGACAAAAAAGTCTTCAAATAATTGAGTTTGGAAGAACGGATGTCAAATTATTGCATTTGTTCAACTTAAAATATCAATTTTTATCGAGTATTTTTCAAGGTTTTAATACTAGAAATGTCAGAAATCGCGAAATACTTTTTCATTACATTTTGGTATGAGTCAAACTCCGTAATTGGCCAAACTTAAACCGAATCTACAAAAAAATACAGCAGGGTTCAAGAGCTAATAAAGTAAATAAAGTCTTTATTTTGGAACGTAAACAAAGTGCAAAAAAAATATCTTTAATCTAATTTTATAACTTTATCCTCATATCAGTTTGTCCGTATCAAATTGGTAAAAGAATAATAACACTAGTCCAAAAAAATATCAGTTTTTTTTACTAAAAGTGTATCTTTTTCCTCGTTTTCATCACTTCGTATGTATAACTTACATGCTGCTGCATAGAAGGGCCGGGATGCGCGTAGTTTGGATCGAGCGAGTGTTGCGCATGCGGCACGGGACGGTACGCCGCGAGACGGGGATTGGTCGTGTAGAACATACTGACCATTGGACCTTTTGTCAGCTGGTGGATGTCGCGGTCTAACAACTGTTGAGAAGGAAAAAAGGAAGACCTCAGTGGCGCAGGTTCGATTCCCGCCTCGGACCAAATTTGTGTACGATCTGCAGAAATTTGTTCCGTAGCGTTGGTCTGGGTGTTTTCAATGTATGATAAAAAGAATATTTATGTATTATAGAGGTATAATGTATTAAATATATCATGTTTTATGGGTACTAGACCCATAAAACATGCTTTGGGTAGCTGACTTTGGGACTAGACAAGCAAAGCTTGTGTTATGGATAACAGTTAGATATACTAAGTTCAAATTTCATACTAAGGATAATTCAAAAATCACAACTTCGAATTATAAACTCCTTTTATAGTCGTTCGTTTATTAAAAATTGAGGAAAATAACACTTTAAGAGTTGCTAAGTCTTACCTTATTCATAATCCTAGCAAGCTTCACAGGGTCATCCTTGTAATACGACAACAAGGTGAGAGCGAGCTCGCCTCTCTGTCGTCTCGTTCCCTCACATAGCAAAGGATGCTCCGCTTCGGAAACGTTCGCTTTTAGGCCTAGCGATGCGACTGCCGCTTCGAAGCCTAGCATTTCGTCGTGAGGCATTCTTGACTGGAAATATCACATTATTATTGTAACTAACAAGTCGGGATTAATTTATCAATTCTATTTCATTAAATTGAATTCATAGACTAGTTCCGAGGTTTTTATCTTCGTGATTTAGAATACGACAGTCATCATAATCAGCTCTTGTGCTCGTGTACTGAGCATTTGCCTCTAAATGTTTATGGCATTTTCAACAGTGCAATATGTAAATAAGACTCAAAAGGCCCTGACAAGTAGTGTATGCAGATCACACATAGTCCAGTGTATCTGCATACACCATTGGTTCATGAATGTTGGCAATACGTTATATGGTCAAAAGTAAAACACACTGTTTTCAATGTAATTGATTAAGTACAGTAAGTAAAATTGCTTTGTAAATTTCATAGTGTAGAGTCAGATTTCATAGAGTATTTCATACTCACAATATTCTGATTAGAATTATCGTTCGATAGAACCAGGACATCAAATAGAAAACTTGCTAAGGCGATTGGCAGCAAAGCCGGCCCTCGGTTTCTGAAAATGATTCAAAATAGAATTTTATGACACAACTGTAATAAACTGTAATATTATAACACTACGATTTAAATTTGTAAATCAAAAATAGCGGCAAGTTTTTACCTCAATATCCCATCTCGAATTTGCATAGCCTTTTCTCTCGCTAACATCAGCTGCTCAGGTCCTGTTGGTAGTTTCTTCAAAAGCGCTACAAGTTCAGTCTCCTGATTGTTTAGTTTGACTTCAAGCGCTTTAGTACTGGCTGGGGTACGGACCATTTCTAACGCATAGAGGCCGACGCGGAAAGCTAACTCGTGGTGTTCGCTGAACTCTGCTAGTACCTGGAAAATGTATATTAAATTAGGGTAGAGTCTCACACACTTCATAAATTTTTGCCTTGTTTTCATTAATATAACACCTTGTTCATAATCAGTAATTTGTTGTTTATTTGTATTTTGTTTTGCTTGCAACCTAAATTAATGATCTTACCGTAAATAACGTAAATAATTGGTTTTTAAATCGTATAAGTAAATAAATAAATATACACACCGTGCAAAGAAAAGCGCATTTCGCGAGCGTAGCAGACGCCAAACAGGAAAGCCTATGAGCAGCCGCGCTCATCCTAGGCAAAGGCATATTATGGCGTTTCTTCATTCTCCTCTCATAAGGCGATAAGGCAGATCCGGCTAACGATGGTGGATTCGCTAGTAATTCCTTGGCTAGTCTAGCCCCGAGGGAGCAGGCCTCGCGAGCGTGGCCGTGGGCTTGTAAGCCTTCGGCGCGAGCGAAAGAAACTTCCCAGGTGCATTGCCAGTTGGGTGCGCTGTTTGATGGACCCGCCTGTGGATGGATAAATTAATAATTTCGTCAGTGAAAGGTAGGAGAAGCACTTGTAGCTTAGAGGTAATTTTTTAGTGATTGAGGAAAGCTTATGACAACGATGACACAAGGGTATTTCATTTAATACTAGAGATGATCTAACACTTATTTGCTATAACAATAAATAAAATAGATAATTATTACATTTGCGGTATCGTAGAAGTACATGTTGCATTCGTCATCTGACGTCCTGTAAGATGCTACGGGACGCGTCCTAGCCGTAGATATAAGACTGTCGAGACAAACAATTATCTCACCCCACTAGAAGGCGGCGAGCTCCCATCCCCGCTACAACTCATCCGCCTCGCGGCGGCGGTATCGTAGAAGTATATATTGAATTCGTTATCGGACACAGACTCGTCCTGCGAGATGCTACAGGACGCGTCCTAGCCGTAGATATAAGACTGTCGAGACAAACAATTCTCTCACCCCACTAGAAGGCGGCGAGCTCTCATCCCCGCTGCAATTCATCCGCCTCGCAGCGGCGGTATCGTAGAAGTACATGTTGCATTCGTCATCGGACACAGACTCGTCCTGCGAGATGCTACAGAACGCGTGCTAGCCGTAGATATAAGACTGTCGAGACAAACAATTATCTCACCCCACTAGAAGGCGGCGAGCTCTCATCCCCGCTGCAATTCATCCGCCTCGCGGCGGCGGTGTCGTAGAAGTACATGTTGCTTTCGTCATCGGACACAGACTCGTCCTGCGAGATGCTACGGAACGCGTGGTAGCCGTAGATATAAGACTGTCGAGACAAACAATTATCTCACCCCACTAGAAGGCGGCGAGCTCTCATCCCCGCTGCAATTCATCCGCCTCGCGGCGGCGGTGTCGTAGAAGTACATGTTGCATTCGTCATCGGACACAGACTCATCCTGCGATATGCGTCGGGTCGCGTCGTCTGAAGACACTGGAGGCGAGCTTGAGGAGTGGGAATCGGTATCACCGCTGCTCGCTTGAAGGATTTCTTCTTCATTCTCGCAGAAGCCTGTGGAATATAACATTCTTTGACAAAAATACTAGAGGTTTATGAAAGGAAATGTGGTGCTTCAAAACATAGATTGCATTCTAAAAAATAAAAGAAAACTGTAGGTTAAATTAATTGTTTGTAGATGTTAGAGAATTCGAAATAATCAAGTAGAATGAATAAGAAAAAAGCTGTAAATAGGCTAATTCTCCAAGTAATAATAACATAAACAACAATGCTGGACAATCCACGCAGCATTATCAAGTCCCAAGTTTAGGAGAGCATGTGTTATGGCTAATAACATAAAAAATAGTTGATATACTTAATACAATACATAACACAGATAGATATTTTTATTACACATAGAAAAAACCCAGTCAGTACCCCAGATCATACAAAAATTACAAAAGGCGGGAATCGAACTTACAGTCATCTAGTACCCATAAATCATAATACAAGCCCTGCTTAGCTTGGTGCTAGATGATGCTGTGCGAATTTTTCAGCATTTTCTATTTAACTTGATTTTAAATAATCTAGTTCTTCCCAACATCTGGTACATGTCATGTAACCTTTTAATATTCTAAAGAGAAACGTAAGCCATTCAATGAATGTGAACCATATCCAAGAACTACCTAATGTACTTCTTGAAATTGGATTAACGATCAACATCAATAACCAGTTGAAACCGATTAACACTGACCTTCAGAGGACACGCTTGAGTGGTTTCCGTCATTTCCATCGGCCGGGGCCGCGGCGCCCGCTTGATCCATCGGTTCATTCGGCATTGCAACCATTATCTGAAAGAAAATTAGGTTTAAAGAATTTTATTTCTCATAAAAACATTACAGTTCACTTAAAATGAGATAAATCTAAAACAGTAAGTACTTAATCTAATTTAAAGTAGGTATATAAATAGCTCCTGGGCTCTGAGGCTTATTTTAAATTCTTATGTAGGTATACTTAACTAATCTAGTGTTAGTTGTACTTATATTTATTATGTTATTATGTTTATTATGTTATATTATTCTTTTGACAAGACATGTGCTTTCAACATGTTTTTATACACATTAATGCTATCACACTCTTTTATGCTATTTGGTAAATTATTAAAGATACGTGCTCCGTCTGAGAGAATCGTCTTTTTTCCGTAGTTCGTGCGTGTATTTGGTAATTTTAGTTTAATTTTATTTCTGAAACTATATTTACTTTCTTTTATTTGTAGTTTTAAATTTGATTGTATGGACTTTGAAGTTATATTTTTTATTAAAAGACAGGTATTATAAATGTACAATTGTTTTAAATTTAGTATTTTTGTATTTTTATATAATTCTTTTGTGGGTGTATGATACGAATAGTGATATAAAACTTTAATAATTTTATTTTGGATTCTTTGAAGGGGTTGAATATGTGTGTCAGCGGCCGATCCCCATATTTCAATTAAGTACTCTAGATGAGATTTTACTAAGGAATTGTAAATTGCATTTCTGACTTTTGCAGGAACACATTTTACAACTTTGCGCAATGCTCCTAGAAATGATGTAAGTTTTATTTTTACTTCTTCAATGTGTGACTTCCAGGACAGTTTATCGTCGACCCATAATCCTAGGTATTTTTCTAAATGTGATTGTTTAATTATGTCATTGTTTATCGACAGTGGTGTAAAATTGGGTATCGGCTTGTTTTTTGTACAAAATATCATGAATGAGGTTTTTGACGTATTAATTGTTAACAAATTGTATTTGAACCATTCATTGAGGGCGTTAAGATCTTTTTGAGCGTTTTCGATAATGGTATGGAGATTTTTGTCAAAATAAAAGAGGCAGGTGTCGTCTGCATATAGAGTTAGTTGGCCTGTTAATCCTATTGTGTTTATATTATTTACGTAGATTAGAAACATTAGTGGGCCTATTATTGACCCTTGTGGAATACCATAATTGATGTCTCTTACTCAACTGCTATAATTATCAATTTTCACTACTTGCCTTCGATTTGATAGGTAAGATTTGAATATGTCTAGGGCTCTGTCTCTGATTCCTATGTTGTTTAGTTTTTGGAGAAGCTTTTGATGACTCACAGTATCGAAAGCCTTCCTCAAATCTACAAAAATTCCTAGCGCATAGTTTTTCTGGTCAATGTGTATTTTAATTTTGGTTACCAAATCTATAGCCGCTGATAGAGTGCTAGATTTAGGGCGAAAGCCGTACTGTTCATCTATAAAAAAATCTTTAGCAACTAGGAATTCATTGAGTCGGTTGTATAAGATTTTTTCATAAATTTTTGAAATAACGGGCAATACTGAGACTGGCCGATAGTTATTAGGATCTTTTTTACAACCTGCTTTGTATATTGGACTAACCTTAGCAATTTTGAGACTGTCTGGGAAAACACCATGAGCTAAACATTCAGTTATACAAAGGGTTAGGCGTTCCAAAATTAAGGATTTTATGTTTTTTATTGTTTTAGTGGTGATGCCATCTAAACCTGTACTGGTATTGCTATCTAGTTGGTCGATGATTTTAGATATTTCTTCACTATCACAGGGAGCTAACACATTTAGTATTGTATCGTGTTTATGTGTAGTTGTGTACATTTGTATATTTCCACTATTCTGATGATAGATGCTGGGTATGTGGTTGGCTAAGTTAGCTCCTATCGATGAAAATAAATCATTGAAAACATTGCAGACGTCGTTCCCTGCTGTTATAAGTCCTTTAGTCGTATTGAGTTTAGGTAACGTGGTTTTTGCTTTTATTCTATTGACTCCGAGACTATTTATGATCTCCCACATTTTTTTTGGATTATTTGTGTTGTTATTAAATAAAGAGTAATAATGTGTTTTCTTCGCGTTGTTTATTAGTATTTTAACGTTCTTTCGTTCTTTGTTATAATTTTCTAAAATTGTGTTGTTATTAAGGTTAGATTTTGTGAGTTGCCATAGCGTATTTCTTAACTTTATTGAGTCTATAATATTTTTGTTGATCCAGTCGTCGTGTGGTGGGTTTTGAATTTTAGTCTTCTCTATTGTATTGTTTTGTATATGTTGTAATAGGAATCTTTCTAGCTAAAATTGAGCTTTATTTCTGAGAAGTAGGGATGATTTTAGTTTTATAGTTATTATTATGGAGTTAGTCCGACTTTAAAGCATATAATCACAAGCATAGAGCATCAATTTGACTGTTTTTTCACATTCTTAGTATTTGTAGTTGAATCTAAATTTATCATAGGGCCGTATTCACCCACTGCCCAATCGATGACGCCACAAATAGCATCGACTTCCTATGACCGCTACAAAGTCGTCGTTCCGATACTCCATTTTGCAATGCATCGTGGTCAGATGCAAGGGTCATCCATCACTATTGGCATTGGGTAGCTCAATCCTTTCCGAAGAACCTTTTTGTAGTTGGTTTCAATTCGACTATTTTTTTGTCTTTTATGACATTATTTTTTTCTCGGTGAACTTTTTTTTTTATTTCAAAGCTTGAAGAGTCTCATGTAGTCAGGTCAATTTGATCAAGATATGATTTGTATTTTTTATTGTCCTTAATTAAGCATATGTGACTTCGAAAACATTGATTATCATTTTTGGTTAAAAGAAATTGAATTCGTTTATTAGTTTTGTTAAACATAATATTTATAGTAGTTTTTATCTTCTTACATTCATATGATGGCCTGAAGACCCAGGGATAGCCATATCAACGTTCGTATGCCGTTGGCCTCTCCGCAAGCCTGCGCGATGCATAGGATCTGGGTTGGTCAGTCGGTAGCTTAGAGACATTTCATTGTTCAATATCGCTTTAGATGATGATACCTGCAAAGTCATTTATGTTTAAACTTATGTTTATTGAATAATTGTGAGTGATGAGTATTGGCTAGTATCTGGCGCAGCGCAACAGCATTGCCCTTCAGTGGGGCAATATAGCCAGCATCTGGGGGATGCGACGACTGGTATAGATTTTAACTTTATTGTAAAAAAATATAATAAATAACAAGAACTGAGTGGCACAAGCAGCCTTATCGCTACAACAGCGTTTTCTTCTAGACTGCCTTAGGAAGGATCGGTTAGTTTAAGAAATTTACTGTGGTATTGATATGGATCAGGAGAAATTGCAATTAGATCAATTGTTTAAATTTCCTTTAGTTTTATTATTTCTTTTATTTGTTTAATTGAATCTTGAAGAATATAAAAGAAGTCATGGTGGCTTTGGATTGTATGAAAAAGTAAACAACCAGAAGACTTAAAAGTTACAAACCTGATGCACATCGCAGTTCGTTTTATCGGCATGCCTAAAGATGGTGAACGGACTGTGATACAGCGGATTCAAATCCTTAGTATACGTCACACCAGGAATCTGATAGTCATCCCATTCTAGGAAACACGCCTCCATCGCTGGATGGAAGCCGGGGAATACTTCCGTCTCGCTTATCCCGTTGATGTAAGGCGGGTGCGAGTGCGATGACCGACTTGAGTGGCGGGAGTGAGATGATGATGTTCCGCTGTTTACGTGAGCATTGTTGCGGTTCTTTGCGACCTGAAAATAAGGTTGAATTTTGTATTCGTGCTTTATTTCGGACTATCAACACCAATAAAGCATTATTGTTAATAAAATAATACAAATTCTTTGATGAACTGCAGACTTCAACAACCTCCATGGGTGTAATTGTAAGGTGCCTGCATTTTTAACCATCAAAACATGTAACACATGTAACAAAATGATAAAATGCGTGGTGGAAATGTGCGAGAAACGCTATCGATTACACAAGGAACGTTTCTCTGCGACACATGGCAGAAAAAAATATTAACATTTTAATCTTTTTTCTAAATGTTGCCGAGAAAGAAGCTTTAAAAACATTACATTTACCCTTGCTGTAAGGGGGTATAATAGGTATATTGATAATCAATACAATGATAGGGTATACATAGTAGAGTAGTTACAGTCAGCTGCTCAGATAATGTATAAACCCCAAACTTTCACATTTGAGAACTATTCACATAAAAGTATATGCCGTAATTATTCAAATTTATGTAGATCTTATAGGTACTTGTGAAAACTATACAGTTTATAATTTATACACTTTGTAGACAAACAAATTGTATACCAAGGAATAATAAATTAATGTAAGTATCCAAGAATGCAAAATAGATTGCTACAAAATAAATGTTTTGTTTTATAAGGAAAATATACATACAGTACTTAATAATGTACTTAAAATTAGAAACTTAAAATAATCATACACCAAAATAATTTTCTCCATTAGTAAGAGCGCGCATTGGTGACTTTTGACAGCGTGACTGTTTTGTCACTCTTATCAAGTCCGTGGATACAATAGTATGGAGATGCGCGCATGTTACGACGTGACAACTGGGTGATATTTCACACATCTCCATACATATCCACGGACTTGATAAGAGTGACAAAACAGTCACGCTGACAAAAGTCACCAGTGCGCGCTAGCTCTTAGGTAACACGTTTAAAGCTATATCAACAGATCATGAGAAAATAATGGTAGGTATATAAAAGTAAATAATTAAGAATTACTGAGTTACAACTTATGAATTGATCTTGGCAACGCTTAGCATAACATTTCTCTGACATTTAGGCAATGAGTCCAAATGGTTTATTCTCGGCGCTTGGTGATCAGATTTGGACATCTCTGAATATGTGCTTACTATCCATCATGGTGAAATTGTTCACTTTAATAAGCAAATATATGTAACTAAACTTTAAAATAATCAGGATATGAAAAATAAAATTTAATAGAAACTAAACACAAAGCTTATACTTTAAGCTTAAAGTAAATTCTAAATTATAATGGACCTTCTCAGGAAATGGTTATATTGTTTAGATTGTAATTACATATTATACGTATTGGTTGTTTCAATTATTTACCATATAAAAATATATTACAAATATGTTTATATTTTACATAATATACATTATAAAAACTAATAAGATTAACATCTTTTAATAACAAGAACACCAGGCTAATGGCTAATAATAATTACATTTCAATAAATTCAATAATAAATTACATTTCAATAGAATAGAATAGAAAACATTTATTTCGACACATACTTAGAGAAATTATAAAAACTAACAATCAATACGGAGTTTTACAATGAAAGTAACACAAATGATAGACATAAAATCGAGTTTCATCGATGTTATCTAACTTCACTTCCAACAGCGCTAGATCAAACCTCAGATTACGTCCGTTGAACGTTGCCAGAGTTCATTTATTGAGAAGCCTAGAGTAGTAAGCCTTGTAGCCCGGGGACTCCCCCTGCCCCGTTACAATAGCCTTACCATGTCTAGGAATAGCGAGGCGACAGTATATGTAAGTTTAATTATCAGTATAAGAATCAGGATCGATTAACATATAAATATTTTTATAAAATGACCATTTTGATACAAATACAATTATGATACAATTGTGATACACACAATTTAGCGAGAAAATTTTGAGCGTGTTTTTATAATATACAATTGTATATGTTTTTTGTTAATTTGTGAATGGGGATCGAGCTTTTAATTTTTATAAATAAAGATTTAGATTTCTAACACGCCCAAAAGTTCACATTTATGTATATTCATTACTTTTCAAAGACAAAAACCACTCAAATAATCTTACGCTAACGATGACTTCATTAATTTGGAATGCATTTGGGTATACTTGTCTTTTAAAAATAACGATAATACACCATGTGAAATTTGGGAGTGATCGGAGTAGCTGACTGTACTGTGTACATTAATAACGATTATTTATCGGGTATTTATGGCGTACCTTTTGTTTTTATTTCCCTTACGTTTCCATAGCTTTGCAGCGATTGCGGTCATGGTGCGGCTGGATGTTTTCGGAGTTACACATGCAGTATCCACGTTTAGATTCAATTAGTCTTGAGAATCAGGAATGTCCGGGTTCAAACTGTGACACACTAATCTGAGCGTATTCGACTGCATTACAATCGAACCACAACTCGCACACTTAGGATTCCACGAGGAAGGGAGACGAAAACCATCTTCAAGATTGAAATTAAGGTGTCTCTTTCTCTCAATCGCTTCTGGAACCATCCTTTTGTCAACTCACAACTATAGTGTTCATGAGATATAACTTTGGGTCATGTAGATCAATCCAGTGGTTGCTTCCAGAGTATAGCAGGTGTTCCGCTGTCGCCGGCTAATCTATTTGCCTATTTTCGACCGCTGCAATGTGATTTTTACAATTCTTCGGCAATGGTTCTTTTAGTTTTACAACAGAGAAGAATGGAAGAAGAATTCGTGTTGTGCCGACCCCACTTAGCGTGGGATAAGGCCCGGAAGAAGAAGAAGAAGAAGAAGGTTCTTTTAGTTTTACCTATTTATGAAAGGCCACAGCTGCAGTAAATCTTGTACATGTCTGGCATTTGTAGAGGTTCGAGATCTATTCTTGTAGATGTAGGTACCTTTTTTAATGTTTATTTTTAGAACTTATACCAATAAATATACTGCGTTGAATACTTACAATTGACCAAAATTTGTATGCTGGATGGACAGAAACGGATTACTTTCTTTATCCTTATAATTTTATACAAACAGAGGTACCTAATCAAAAATAGCTGATCAGTATAACTATTTACACACTTTTTAACGTAATTTGTCTTCATCCCTAATTTACCTATGTACCTGGTTAATATAGTAGGGATGTTGTGTGTGTGTGTGTTGTTTTAAGGGAGTTTGCAACGGTCATAATTTATTTCAAGCAATATTGTCAGGGACAACTCTATATTTGCTCGGTTTTAAATGACGCGTCTGCTTCACTCGAGAACTGTTGAACAACTAAGAGTAATGTTTATACGGATGTGTCACGCTGGTGATACGCACATACTACGATCACTACATGGGTATGATCCATTGACGATACGTTCTAGTGGGTTTAGTATTATACATCGTGCCATTTTCTGTGCTTCGTTCCTAATACGGTATTGGTATGATAATTACAATGTAATGGGCAGACACCTTAAAAAAACTTAAAAACCAGTATAAATATTCCAAAATTTGTAATGTGTTTTTGTAATACACTTCAAATTATTCTAGCTTGTGTAAAAAGGTTTAACTTGTTAGTACTCAAAGATCTACAAAGATTAATAACTATTGCCATAGATAAACCAGTAGTTCCAGAGATTCACAGCTTCCTCACAAAATCGTATTCCATCAAATTATGCGTCATCATATAATATAGATAGATATGGAATTAGATTTATATTAGAAGGTTATTTCTACTATTTTAAATATTATAATCGAAGTGTGATGATGATTCTGTGAGAAGGTAATTTGTGAAAGTACTAGACCGTTTTTGCAATTTATTTCATTGAGTGTCATGGGTTTTCTCAAGGTACACCAAGAACGAAGCTACGACCAATTACCTACCAATATTCTTATGAAAATATCTTTATATTTTGTTATAAAATAATCAACACCAGGTTTTCCCGACAAGGATATATTAATAAAACCGGCCCAGAGCGAGTCAGACTCGCGCAAGAAGGGTTCCGTACCGTAATCTATTAAAACTTTGATATAGCGGCATCAGAAATACATCATCTGTAAATTTCAAATGTCTATCTAAAACCGTTATGAGATACGGCCTGGTCACAGACCGTCGAACAGCGGAGTCTCAGTAATAGGGTCCCGTTTTACCCTTTGTGTACAGAACCCTAAAAATGTACACAGGATACAGAGTTCTAAGGTCTTAATTACCTTGTCAAGAACTTTGAGATGCCACTGAGCGAACTTCTCGTGTAGCGTGTCTCGTTCGTGAGGAGCCAGGCCTGGGTTCAATGACGCAAGGCGCCATAGCACAACGACCTGCAAAACGAAACAAAAAATTAGCACACTTATCACACTAATATTATAAATGATTGTTTGGATATTGAAGACGAACGACGTGGCGTGGTGGCCGAAGGTCTACTTGCGACGCCGGAGATTGCGGGTTCGATTCCCGCCTTGGGACAAATGTTTGTAAGTACATATATAAGTCATCTAGTATCTACTCATAACGCAAGCTCTGCTTAGCTTGGGTCTGTAATAAAACAAAGCCTACTTTTTATTCCATAAGCCATTTCACATGGGATATAAATAACCTTTAAGTTCGAAACACACAGAAGCCGGAGGAAGCGGAGGCGAAGGCGTGGCGGTTTTTCCTATGACACCGCGCCGTCACCGCTTGCAGTGTGTGTGTAGGCTTTCATATGATTCAACAGAATACAACTCGCACGCCTTCGCCTTCGGGTTCTGTGTGTTTCGTACTTTAAACGTTTCTATAGAAACAACGCGTGTAACCGCGGGCAAAATCGAGTAAAGATTAGATCTAGAAAATGAGAGAAAAGACATCTAGAAAAAATTTGCAAACTTATGACAATAAAGATACGAGTAACTTTTGAGTATAAAATTGGTTTGCTTATGTTTGGTACTTCTGCAGTTTCATTCTTTTCAATAGATTTAAAATTTGTTTGTCTTTTGTCGTGATTTTAATCATGTTAACCCTGATGTAGAGATAGGGCAAACCCTTGTCTCGGCCTAACCTATTTGTATAATGTGATTTTTATAATCTTCTCTAACACATCTCACTGAATATTTGTATGAAAGTAGTTCTTACCTCATCGCAAAGCGAAGAGCAGGCGTGTTGAGCGGATGAATTACCGCCGGTTCCATTATGCTTGCCCACGGTTCCGCCTCCCCAAGCCACTAGTGCAGCTTTTGTACTGTACCACCATACAATAATCTGTAAGGAAATAAGTGACTTAAACTTAACACAGAATTAAAAGTTAGAAGAGCTTAGAGACATCCCGATAAAAATCCTACAGTTCCTAGCAGCCGCAAAGGCTGAGTGGCGAATTATAAACGTCACAGCTTCAATAAATATAGTGGTCATAATAAACCTACAATGGCTGCAGCGCTGCAGAAGTGGAACAAAATCCAACCTGAGAAAATAATTAAAAAGCTCAGCAAACTGGAAATAAAATAATCTATAAGTATGTGTTTTTTTTATGGAGAATAATCTGTTTTTACACGTAATCTTGCATTATGTAATATTATTCATTATTTGACACATACACATTTTAACAAAACGCTTGTTTTTGCCAATTTTTTTTTACAAAAAGTCATGTAAGTAGGAACATTCTTTGAAATATCAAAACAATAAGAACAGAACTAGAATAACGTAAGAGCCTGTATTCTAAAGAGCAGGAACATAGAAAATAAACCATTTTATTTTCATTCAAAAAATCTTATAATGCAAAAGTTGATCCTTTCTGTCTCCAAAATCACTGCCTCCCGGAACACAATGTTATGTAGCACCTGGGTGGGATACTACATGGTATACTTAATTTTTATAGTAGGCAAACGAAGCCGCGACCAGAAGTCACTGACAAGGTAGGAGTTTTGTCAACATTAATGTGCCACTCGCGTAGAGAAAAATAATGCTAAAACATATGATGACCGATGTGGCGCGGTGGGTGAAATATCCACCTGCGACGCAGAAGGTTGCGGGTTCAATTCCCGCCTCGGAACAAATTTGTGTACGATCTGCAGAAATTTGTTCCGTTGGTCTGAGTGTTTTCTATGTATAATAAAAAAAATATATAGGTATATCTATGTAATGTATTTTATTAAGTAGGTATATCAGTCCATCTAGTACCCATAACACAAGCTCTGCTTAGATTGGGACTAGATGATGCTGTGTGTACTGTAAGAAATTTTTATTTATTATATATTTAAATCAACGATGACAAGTTATAGGCATAACAACGGAAACATTACCTGCTCACAAGCCATGACTTCTTCAGTAATAATCTCGAGCAGTGGTATAGAATTCCTGTCACTCCGTTTGAACATCTCTCTGACAATGGACAGTAGATTCCACATGCCTTCCGGCTCTCTCCCTCGCAACGGTCTGAGTAGAGACGACCATTCGGCAGCGGCGGGCGGCGCGCTTGTGCTAAGATAGTTGACATCGCTGGAAGAAAGGGAATTTTTGTATGGCGCAGAGGTATTTTAGGGAAATTACTGATTGTGATTGCTGTTGGTTGTTTTGCATTATGTTTGAGAAATTATAACTGGTTGACTTTTTTACGCCAAAACTACAGATCGGATCGGTCTCAAATTTTGAAGTCGCGGGTAGCTAGTTTAGCCATGACTATGCTGTATTTTAAAATCAACTCAAAAAATTCGTTTCCTAAGTATTTCCAAGTCAATTTGAAACTAATTAGCCTCCTCTAATTTATTAGGTTACAAACCTATTGCGAAACAAATGTGTGCCACGGAAACTCGTGCCTACGTGTATGTACCTACGGCAATGGGATCATGGGCAATAAACTTAAAACTAGAACAGTCGGTATTGCAAATGCAATGCTACTGAAACTTTGTAGGATTAGGCTATTTAGATGTTCCTTATATTATTTTAATTAGAGAACTTGCTTGAGTACTTATTTATTGCTATTCTTACCTGAACACAATAGGAGCAGGAACACAGAACTTTACTAAAATCTTATTGATGTTATTATGCAATGTTTTCTCGTCTAGGAACCATGATGTGTACTCATAGGCAGAAGCGCCAGCAGTGGGGTCTGGAGCGCCAAAGGTCTTATTAATCAGAGTTGGCTGAGCCGATAGTAGCTCGTCCAGTATACGCTGAGCTGTTGGTAAAACTTGTCGAGGCAATTCTGTTATTAGGTACTGCGCGAATTTCTGAAGCTGATCTCTTCGTAATCTGTGCAGTGATTCTGATACTGGTGCTCTGAGGCATACTTGTGTTGGCTGAAATACAAAACACAGTTCTGCATTGCGATCAATAGTACAACTAAAAACAGACTATGAAATAATTAGTCATAACTTAGATAAAACCAGTAAACATCCCATGTTTTCCCAGAAACTCAGAATAAATTACAACAACAGGTTATAAACAAAGAAACCCATACAAGAAGCGCTTTACCCGACTTACCAAATGTATTCTATAAAGGCACACGGCCACTATATGTGAGCACCAATGAGCAGTCGATGAACAGGTGCAATTACATGACACTATCCTTTGTCTGTCGAAAGTGACAGCAACATTGAATTGCGCCCGCGGCATGCTGAGGGAAACTGTTGCTGATAGATGGAAACCTGGAAGCATAGTGCATTCTGAATAGAACTCTATTGTCTAAGGACAAGAAGTTACTTTCACTAGACTAGGTGCAGTTTGTAAGCCAGATAATTACATTGAACTCATGACATTGACTTTTTATTGCAACTCAGTACAAAACCAGTCTAAAGAACAGGCTTAGGACTAGTTTTATAAATCGTTCAACCAGATATCTATAATACACTAAAGAAAGGCACTTACCAATTTGCAAGACATCTTTAACTGCTCTATCTCTGAAGAGATGTTCTCCTCTTTGAAACTCATCAGCGGATCCATTGGCCAAACATGAGTACAGTCTAATGTCATCTTCGCTGTCTGGGAAACTCCAGAAAGCTATTTGTAGTTGTAATTGTTCTGGTACGGGTGGATAGACATGTTCCACGAGCTCGAATGGTATGTGACTCGCTACACATTTTGCAGAGAGCTCACTCAGTGTCTGAACTGATTTATCTGTAAGAAATGTAAAGAAGGCTTGTTGTTTCATTTTTAATATAAAGTTAGTTTTTAAAGTTGTTTGGTTTTATTTCATGTATGTTATATTTAATAAGGTTCTTAGGAATAAATCATATTTACCGACTAAATATTACTGTAAATTTTCTTATCTTTTCCTGAAGTTGTGTTACAATGAGTTATAGGCATGCATTATATTAATTAGTTAAAATGTTTAGTACAACTAAGCATTCAATTTGGCATTTGGTATTATTAATTAATGAATTCTCATTATACTTTCAAGAAGGTCAAATAGTAACCAACAAAAAATAAAGGTTTATAAATTAGAATAAAAAAAAAAAAATGAACAGCTGAAACTGGTTGTAGGTATTTTAAAACAGGCAGACATATGTTGAAGATCACTATTTAGAGGCAATGCAATCCAATTATTTGGCTGGCAAACAGGTTACATAATGTGGAAAGCACACAGCCAAAAATAGACCACTAACTATGGCCTTGCATAACATGATTTGTAGAGAATAGCTTTATCTAGGTTTAGAGAGAAAAGTTTTAGCTGAATTATACCATCATGAGGGTAATAAATATTTAGTTATGGGTATTTATCGTGTTTGTTTACCCCTTTTTCCCCAATGTTTCAACAGGTTTACTCTCTGTCATGGTAACGGGATGAATTAGGAGTTTTAAGCAAAGTAATAATGCACTTGGCTGGGGCATATCATGGGTAATGGATGTTGAGAAAAAATCTATATGAAATTCTACAACTTGTGCACCACACTCTGATCTTAAAAAAGGCATGGATGATGGTGTAAGCCCTAGGTTATGACCTAAAACCTGGAATATAATACAGGCAATTCTTTGATTTGTGTCTTTTGCGGATATTGGCACAGCAGATAGAAAATCAGTGGAAAATTAATAGAAATACATTGAATTTAATTAATAAATAGTGCTGGACAATTCATACAGCCTTGTGCTATATGATGTCAAGCAGAGCTTGTGATATGAAACCAACTGTTATTTACTGTGCCAGCAATTTTAAACTGTTAATTATACTATCAATTAAAAATAACAGCTGAACTTTTAAAAAGTTCAAAAATATAAGTAAATAATAATAAACAGACAAGTGAAAGTAGTGAAAGCATTCTTACAAAAACTTTCTATTCTATAAAATTGCTAGAGCCTATTGAGAATAAAGTCTTTGTAGTCAAAGAACACATACATAGTACAAAGAAAAAGGTATAAGAAGTAACTTATAAATCAGGCAGGGATTTGAAACCAAAGGGTATTATTAACTGCTCAATGCACTCAAAGGTAAATGACTTTACAACACCTGTTCTTAGTACCTACATAGTAACGCGCACGAATGTAATCAGTATGTATGCATAGGACTACACATCAAAACTTTCAATAAAAACAAATTGATTTATCAAAATCGTGACATAAAACGAACGAATTTAACAAAGGGAGTCAAGAATAATGTAAAATAAAGTTAGAATCATCGATATTAATTTCGGAAACAAAGGATCAGCTGCATCGCATACCTTGAACGGACTTTTTCGTAGGGCGCGTTATGAAAGGGTTTTGTGGGTTGGGTCGTTTCCATCCCCGCCAGTTGTTGCACAAGCTCTCAGGCTCAGAACTCCAGCTACACAAAGAATCCTCCTCGAAACGTTCAGAATCCTCAAAGCTGAAGTGGTCTCCCTCCTCCCAATCGAGTAAGGGAGACCCCACGTCGACCGGGGCTTGAGCAGGTCTTCCCCCTTTTCCATTACTGCTAGATGCGCCCGCCACCTTAGTGAATTCTCTATAGGAGCTTCACAAAATAATTCACTGGATAGCTTCAGCGAATTACTTGGGGAGTATTCACACAGTTACACGGTCAATGAATAGGCATAACGTCTTTCAATTATCTACTTATGTTAGAAGGTAAAATACTAAACAAATTGAATGCAAGGAAATGAAATACATTACAAATTATTGTTATCTTCCTAGGTGAAAATAAAACGATATAAATAAATCCAATTCAGCACAATAACAAATATGGCCGCCGAACAACTGTCGATCGTCCGTCTCTCTGTATGTATGTATGTAGGTAGGTAGGTATCTATCTTTAACGTTGTAGAAGTAAGTACAACACTCCACAGATTTACAAATATGGGTCCAGCTAGCTAGCCACTCACTCAGTAATAGGATTATAGGTATATAATTAAGTATAGTGGGTACCAAAGTTGGCATAGAGGTAGGTAGGTAAGTTTATCGTCTGCCATAAGATTAGACAAAATTTATTCATAAGCTACTGCTAAGTTTAAATTGTAATTCAAAGTGTTATCGTTATAGTGTAAACTTTATTTTGGTTTATTAGGATTGTATGTTGCTTAGTAATTTAACCTTTTAACTCTTGTTTTTGTAAATGGCAAACTTATTAAAATCACTAAAAAAACATTATAATTCAAAACAGATTATGTATTGTGTTGTGTTGTGAGAGAAAACCGCGTTAATTGCGGTATTAAAAAAAAGTTTTTAAGTTAATAAAATACTCGGTTGAGTGGTAAAATTACAACTGGACTGAAAATGTCTTTGTAAAATTAATGTCCCAGGATCAATTACAAACAATACAATATTTCAGTTGATGCAGTACAGTTACGGATAACATTCAGGCAAAAAGATAACGAAACGTAGGAATCCGCTTTGTTCACTTTCTCAGACTATCATTATATAGTTTAATAGTCTGGGTCTGAGTTCACATAAGTCCATTTGCACTGACCATTCAGCCATAAAAATTGTTTACTTAATTCAATTTGTCACATCCCTAAAATCGGAATGTTTACTAACCAGTCTCCCAAGAGGCTCCCATCCATGGATCCTTTGAAAATAGCGAGCTCTGCTGCTGTAGAGCTGTTTTTT
This sequence comes from Eupithecia centaureata, assembly GCA_944547425.1. Taxonomy (NCBI): domain Eukaryota; kingdom Metazoa; phylum Arthropoda; class Insecta; order Lepidoptera; family Geometridae; genus Eupithecia; species Eupithecia centaureata. The sequence goes on from OX155687.1 coordinate 9,296,757, forward strand.
ATGGCTGACTGGTCAGTGTGAATGAACATAAAGTGAACAAAGCGGACTAAAAATAACTATTATGTGTTGTAGAGAGATAGATAGAAAACACTTTATTACCTACACACTTAAATGAAGTTCAATATAGAATAAATGTACTTAAACTACGTGACAATTTATGATTATTTTTATCTTAGTATTACTCCAAAATTTTTCGGTCTTCCAAAGATTAACAAATTTATTAAAAGGTTAGTTGGGGTAAGTGCAGCTATGGGGTAAGTGCGGCAAGCATCATTCATTATTCAAGATATTAGCAATGTTATTGCTAAAACCGCCATCTAGTCATGACAAGAGACACAAAATTAGTTCCCTGCAAAAAAACTTGGGAGCGCCACTTTAAGGTTGTTCGATTCGTTCGATCGTTCATACGTTTGTATTTTCCCAAATATGAGCGATGTGGACATAATTTAACAAATAAATAACTGTTTTTGGCTTTGTTATTCGTCATTATTTGCGGCAAATTGTGTTTGATTCATGAAAACACTCGGTATAATTAGAAATAACGTGAAAATTTTAGGCCATTTCTATCAATGCGTGAGTGAACACGGATAGTGTCGTACGCCCGCTTACTTGAACATGTGAGTGTGATGGCGGCGACGGAATCGCCATCTGTGTGCTATCTAAAGAATCATCTAATAATACCATAGTCTACCGTTCTCAAAGGGTTTTTCCATCGTCCAAGTATTTATTCCTATCTATTTTTGCTGCATGTCAAATAAGATCTAGGAAGCCTACGTTCCGTTTCCATGACAACAATTAATGACACTATGTAAACAGATAAAATGTTTGCTTATAGATACCAGTTTAGAGAGTTTTACGCTGGGGCTACACTACCTTACCGTCTACCGGGCTGTTACCGCAATAATTATGACTTTAAATTACTGCATGACCTGGTGTGGTTACACTAGAGTTTACCTAGATATGTCAATAAATAAGGCGGTAAAAATATCACGTGCGTCGCCGGTGAGCTCATATTGCACACTGGACAAACGGTAGTGGCCACAAACGCATTAATTACTGCGGTAATCTTCTTTGATGTGCGAAAAAAGGCTATTGTCTACCGCCATTTGCCATATTGATTGGCATTGTAAAATTATGACCATAAATCGTGGTTACACCTAGGTGTTGTATAAGTTATAATTAAAATAATTATCGGCATATCACGGTAGTGTGGCCCCAGCATCAGACGTGTCAGATTGTATGCAAAGCATTTCGATCATTCATCAGCGACAAACGCAGTGGGCGAAGGTCCGCCTGCGACCGGTTGTGGGTTCGATTCCCGTGTCGGAAAAAATTGTGTACGATCTACAGAAATTGAACATGAAATTGTTCCGTTGGTCTGGGTGTTTTCTATTTATTTATAAAAAAAATATCTATCTATGTAATGTATTGTATTAAGTTTATCAGTCAACTAGTACCCATAATACGAGCTTTGCTCACCTTGGGGCTAGATGATGCTGTGTGGACTGTCCGGAATTATATATATATTTTTTTTATTGGACTAATCGTAACTTTTTACAGAGAGCCAAAACAAAATTTTGAACATGATTTTTTGAAAAGTTAAAGTTTTTCTTTTTTAATATTAAAACATCATTGTTTTCGTAATATTTTGCTCTATTTTTTAAAATAATGGTCGCTGTTATAGCTATCACCCAACTTGATAAAAACTACAAAAGCCCATTTTGCATTAAAATTTTGAAGCAAAGTTAAGATAATTATCCCAATAAAAAGAAATAAATATTTAAATTAAACTAGCTTTATGAAATGTTCTCAAAAGAAAATATACTTTATCAGAAATAAAACCATTTTCTAAATTTTTGAAATGTGGCCGTTTTGCATTCAATGAGCGATTTGTAAAAATGCCTGAACTTAGCTGGCGTAAGAGCTAAAATAAAATAAAAATCAGTTGGTGTTGATAGTACATAATTGTTTCTTTTTATTTTTGTCATACCGTTAGAAACGAGGTCAGGACCCTTTGTGGGATGTACCTACGCAGAACAGTCTACCAAAGTTTTATATAACAATCAAATAGACTTAGGAAGGCTTACAATAAGTAATTTATGACAAATATGAATTTGTTTGTACAAGGTCTATGACATTGTTCAAAATATAAAGAATAAAAATGATAAAAATCAAAAATTATGGTAGTGTTGAAGGGATTCGAGCCCGTACTAACGGGATGTATCAAAATTTTGTGGATATTTTATTTTCAAAAAGCAAAAAGTAAATTAAATTTTCGGTGGTTTCGAACCCAGGTACGACTATACATCGTCGCACCCACCCGACTGTTCAAACCGCTAGTCCAAAGTGAGTTATTGAAATATTGTGAAAATTTGGATTACTTTTAATCTTTTATAAGTGGTCGTAAAATCGGAGCTAAAATACCTAAGTACACAAAGAACAGAGTCAAAAAAAGTGGAGACTTCCTTACGCTAATAATTTTAATGTAATTTTATTATAAAATTGGAACAACTTTCACAGTGAGTACATTTAAAATTAATGATTGTTATTGTGAACTTATTCAATTTATTTGTCAATTCCAATGATTTAACGAAATTAATAAATAGCATGAAAAGTATTTTTTTTTACCTATGATTTGTAAGATATTCTTTAGCTAATAAGCTAGTTTGTAAATAACATTACCCTCTGCGCCTTTTTACTTAAATTGTTCAAAACGATAAAAGAAAATTACCTCCAATTTTTTTTTAAATGTAAATAGAGCCTGTTTTTATTCTTAAAAAAAAACAAGAGTCGAAAATTAGTTCGTTAACTAGTGGTTTTATTGAATTAATTTTAGATGTTATTTAGTAATGTCCCGAAAACGGAAATATTGGTCCGAAAAATATTTAGTCCTAAGGCGTCTCCAATTATCTCTGTTATTTTTCGAACAGTAGTTATTTTAGTTCCACTGAATTTATAGGGTTTGCCTGTGTGAGTGACTCGTAGCGGCCGATCACTCACACGGGCAAGATCTTTTTTGTGTGAGTGACTCGTAGCGGCCGATCACTCACACAGGCAAAATCTTTTTTGCTCTTCCCAAATACAAGCTCCATAGATGCTTTCAACACTTGAAAAATTGCTTGGTACATAAAAAACAACATCCCATTTGCGGCAAATATATTACAATTAAACAATTATGCACAATTTAATAAGAAAATAGTGAAAAACTTCAACATAGAAAATCAGCGCCATCTAATAGCGGAGCTATGCTTAGTCCTGGACCAGAAATCACCTTAAGGAAATAGGAGTTGTTGTCTTTTTCTATTTCTCACTCGGATTTCAATACACATCGTAGTTGATACGTGTCCGTTGCTGTGCTACAAAAACAAGTTTTTTGCTTTGATTGGATAATCTGTAAAACGTTAATGTTTTCTTTAGATCCTAAGCTTCGTAATTATATAGTTATTTTATTTGTATCTATGCAAAATAAGCTATAATCCCAGTTCAAAAATTTCACCTCAAGTTGCACTGTTTGGGAAAATGCGGCTACCATGCTTGGGGGAAGTACCCCGCATCGTAGTTAGCGGTTTTCAACCTTTTCAACCTTACGTTTTGGGAGTAAATTGGTATTCATTTTAAATATTTGGTCAGCCGGAGAAATCGTAAGATAGACTTAATAATGTAAAATTAAGTTTTAAAACCGCCTTAATATTTCGAACATTATGAAAGGCTGAATCGTATTAGGCGTGATTTATTTTTGAAACGTTTATTTTCTATGGCAACTTACACATAACTTACATGCTGTTAAAAATCCAATGAAAAACATAGAAAACTACTCCAGAACTCTAAAATTGCAGGTTCCATTTGGAGATAATTCATCAGGGAACGTGGTAATGAAATAAATTATTTAAAAATGTTCACAGTATAAACACAATTCGAGTGCAAAGTGAACCTAAATAAAATACGCCGCACTTCCCCCAACTGACCTAACGTCAGATAACTTCACATAAAAATTTAAATTAGTTTTGATATAAAAACGAATTACTCTAAAATATTATTTCTTTTCTCTTTAATCCTCATGAACGATTCTCTAACGATTAGGTAGCATTATCGTAAAATTAAAATTATTTATTTGGGGGCTTACTTCACGGAGGGATTGTCGTCGTCGTCAGTGGTGTGTATAACATAAAAAAGAGATTATTGTCAAAGTCAGATGCATGTGACAATGACAGCCAACTACCCTTGATTCCTGCCTGCCTGACAGCCAAGAAAATCAAAATGTTGAAGATTGTTCTCGACTTTTGAAAATGCTTTTTCTAATAATTTTATTAGCATTTGAGATAAATTAATGCTGTGAAACATCCCCGGATCCTTTATTCTAACTCTCATCTACCTCCTTATAACAGACTGATCTGGACTGTATGTTGAGGATATCAATACCTATGTTTAGAGTGGTATTATTATTTTGTATGTACGTCTAAAATGTTCTGCTGGGGTAATTCAACTCATCACGAATTGTGTATTGAAGGCCCTGATAATAGCGATTTGGTAAGAAAATGAAGATTTCTCATCGACTTTTGTATGTGGCTTAATAACCTCTGTTTATTTTGTCTTAATTGTTTCCACATAACTAGTAAAATCTACCCAAATAAGAAATATTAAATGATCTGATGTAAAATTGAAGAAAGTTGTGATTTATACTCAGGTAATAAAACCGACTTTAGCAAAATGGAAAGAAAGCAGTCATGTGAAGTCGATTGCGGCTGGTGAATTCCATACCCTCTATCTAACAAATACAGGGCACCTCTATTCATGTGGTAACAATGATGTGGGACAGTTGGGTCGACATACAGATCACCATGAAGGAAAGATCCCAGGTAATAGCTTTTAGTAGCATAGCAATAAGAACACATTTTAAATCACTTCTAACTTATTAATGTGTCCCTATTATGATACAATAAAATGAAATAAATATTTTTCTAATATGTTCTCACTTATGCGGCCAACTTAAATACTTATTTGCAGCTCTTATTGGTTTTATCTCATCTGTGATCTAGGATTCATTTTGTGATATTATCCTGAACTATAATTTAATTCCAAGTAATAATATACAGAATGTTATCCTTGTATTGTTCTGTCTTTTACCAAAAAAATAAAGCTTCATGCTCTGATAGCTACTCCTTTATGTCATTCAATCACAATGAGTGATTTACTGGATGTTTATTTTGTGCTGTATTGCATTACAGTGCAGTTTTTAAATTGATATAGATAGTGTAGTAGATAGACTAGCTGTGCCTATGGCTTTGTCCATGTGGAATAGTGACTTTATGCAGTCATATAAACCATATTTCTTTTCAAACTTTCATCCCCTATTTTTATTTTACCCCGTAAAAAACAAATTCTTACATACTTTGAAAATCATATTTATTTAAGTATCTAATCAAATTCCTAATTCAATCCCTTAAGACCTCTTTTTTCCAATCATAAAGTAGTCACTCTCACTTATATGTGTAGGTATAGGTATATATTATATATATTTATATGTTAATAACTAAAGTTGTGTAACTTCATTACCATTTAGTCATTAACATTTAGGTAAGTTAGCCAGCTTAGCTTGGGGCTAGATGATGTTATATATGTATTGTGCAGCATTTTTATTACTACTATTTGTTAGTTTATAACTAAAGATATAAGGACAACAAAGTAAAACTATTAATTTTCACTAATTCATAATTCAAACTTCTGAAAACTATCAATTCCTACTTATTATTCTTTCAGCACCCGTTGAAACATTCAAAGACTGCACCATATCAACAATAGCATGTGGTATACAACATTCCCTGGCCGTGGATGAATGGGGCCAGTCATTTAGTTGGGGCTCCGACAGCATGGGCCAACTTGGCAGCAACCTTGGGGCTCATGCACAGGACAAGCCTAAGTTTGTCAAAGGGTTGGCCACTAAGAATGTTATCCAGGTTGCATGTGGTGCATATCATAGTATAGCATTGACAAACAGTAAGGAAAATGTTTATTTTCTGTTATCAATTTTAATAATAGTTATTATGATTATACTGATTATTATAAGGTGTTTGAGGGCTCGACGCTCATCCTCCTCACCTTCCAGGCAGTTTTAACTGTGTTCAAGGGCTCTGTGGCGCAACAGGCGAAGGTCCACCTGCGACACAGAATGTTCCATGTTGTATTCCCACCTCAGGACATTGTACAATCTGCAGAAATTTGTTCAGGGTGTTCTGGTTATTTTCTATTTGTATAGTAAAATATTCCTACTTAACTATGATGTATAATTTACTAGCATCTGCCCGCGGCTTTGCACGCTTTTTTTCCATTGTAATGTCTCACTAAAGACTATTTGTTTCCTATGGAAAATGTGTATTCCAAATTTCAACCCAATCCATTCAGTAGTTTTTGTGTGAAAGAGGAACAAACATTCATACAAACTTTCGCATTTATAATATTAGTAAGGATTAAGTATATCAGTTATCTATTACCAAATCACAAGTTCATAAAAGTATATCTTAAATATCTTTTAACTAGCGACCCGCCCCGGCTTCGCACGGTTTTATTATACTTATAAACCTTCCTATTGAATCACTCTATCTATTAAAAAAAACCGCATCAAAATCCGTTGCGTAGTTTTAAAGATTTAAGCGTTCAAAGGGACATAATGACATAGGGACAGAGAAAGCGACTTTATTTATACTATGTAGTGATTTTATTTTATACTTTTATACTATGTTTGAATAGGTTTATCTGGATAGTATTCTCACTATACTAAATAACTGTCAGCAAAGCCAAAAAATATAATTTGTGAAGTCATTTTTTCATTAGTTTCTTATTAGCCATATAGTACTTAACTAATGATAAAGATTTTTTAAATTCCGTTATTTTCAGATGGTGACTTATACTCATGGGGGGCAAACAGTCATGGTCAATGTGGTCTAGGCACATTGACGAGTAAAGAAATGGTACCTCAACAAATCAGTTCTCTTCTTGGAGTACCCATAGCACTAGTTGCTTGTGGTAGCAATCACACATTTGTCTTGTCCAAGTAAGTGAATGAGGTTCCATGTAAACATGAAATTAAATTTAATCTTTTGTAGTAACTGACAAACAAAAAACGTCTTAAAAATAAGTGATACAATAATTTATCCATTAATTATGTACATACAATTTGACGACCGATGTGGTGCAGTGGGCGAAGGTCCGCCTGCGACGCAAGAGGTTGCGGGTTCGATTCCCGTCTCGGAACAAATTTGTGTATATTCTGCAGAAATTTGTTGGTCTGGGTGTTTTCTATGTATGTATAAAAAAATATCTTTCTATGTAATGTATTGTATTAAGTTTATCAGTCATCTAGTACCCATAATACAAGCTTTGCTTACCTTGGGGCTAGATGTTGCTGTGTGGACTGTCCGGAATTATTTATATTATTAATATTTAACTCATATAACAAAAATATAACCTTATAAATCATAGATTTCATTCATAGAATGGTTTGTAAAATCAGTTTTAAAATCTTAATAGTTTAAGTGACTGTATAGTCACACTAGTCTATTTGATTTTCTAATAAAAAGATATGCATCATTTTTTAAAACATATAAGCAAGTTTTCTTCTTTCTGCCCTTATTCCATTATCTTACACACTTGCAGCTTTATCTCCCGCAAAACACGCATAACCTTATTTATAATTATGTATTTAATGAAACATACCTACAGTTATCAGTTTTATAACGTTTATCAGTATATGTGGTTTCGTATTATTCTTCTGATAATGTTGTTGGTTTTTATTTTAGATCCGGTGCCGTTTTTGGTTGGGGTAAAAATTCACATGGACAACTTGGTTTACAAGAAAGAGAAAACAAATGCTACCCAACTCATTTGAAAACATTAAGAAATGTTAAGGTGTGGTTATTAATCATTATGTATATTTTAACTTGGTGAATTAATTAATCACATACAATTCCGTAATTTTGTATTATAGAATAGATTCCTAAGAAGATTCTTCCATGATTTTCATGTTCTCTGTTTCTCAATTATTTAGCTCTTGCGATACACGCAAGATTCGCGGTTTTATTTCACGCAAGTGTGGAGACCGCGATTCCGCAAACGTAGTATAAGACGCTCTCAGGCTAGGTGGGATGGCAACCATCGAAAGACTACGCAAATACTGGATGTGGCGTTATGTCGTTCACTATGGCTAATGAATAATGATGCTGATGAATGAACTTATTAGGTAACTAGCGACCCGCCCCGTCTTCGCACGGGTTTATTATACGTATAAACCTTCCTCTTGAATCACTATCTATTAAAAAAAAGCGTAGTTAAGCATACATAGGGACAGAGAAAGCGACTTTGTTTTATACTATGCAGTGATATGATAACGATATTCTTTTACGCAATGTTTGCAGGTATGCCACATAGCCTGTGGTGAAGACTTCACTGCTTTTTTGACACTAGACGGAGGCGTATTCACTTGTGGTGTCAGTGAATATGGACAAACGGGGCATGGAAATACAAAAGATGAATTAGTGCCGAGAAAGGTGAGAGAATGTGTTTCTTTTTCTGTTGTATTCTGTATGTTGTGGTTAGCAGAGTTGATAAAAGCTTGTAGTGAGTTCCAGAACAATCGATCTTCTATTGTTTTGGATTTTATGCTATAGCTTTCTACTTTATCTAATGCCCACCCAAGCAAAATGCATTTCTGTTATAAATGTGAAAGGATCACAAATTCACCTAAAAATCACCCTGTGATGAGGTTGCCAAGTTATAAATCGAGATAACATGGGTAATGACTACTTTTATACATGAAATCATCCAAAGCACCAGGCGGACGTTAACTTGTTGTTAACGCCATCAATTGGTAACAAGTATACCAATACGGACCTATGAGTCGACCCCTTTAACTCACCCGTGGATGTCGTAAGAGCCGACTCTGAGAAACTACAAGAGTGGGAAGGGCAAAAGTTTTCTTCTATTTAAAATAACTATGATTTATCGGGTATTTATTGCGTACCCTTTCAATAGATCAATTCACAACTCATTAGTTCGCCGGGCCTGTACCTGCCAGACAAAATCAAGGTCATTTATATGGAACATGGGTTAATCAGGATTGAAATCCAGTGTCTATATGCAGAATACTACTACGTCTGTCAACCAGAACCCTTATGAAACTTTTGGTGCTATCCAGCTGTCTGTGTTTAATAAATATCATTTTGTTGCGAATCACAGAGCAAAAGTCCTAAAGTGCGTCAGCAAATACATACCGTCTTCGCAGGTAATGGAACTAATGGGCACCACCGTGGTACAAATCGCATGTGGTCGCCGACACTTACTATGCCGAGTGGGCGATAGAATTCTCGCCTGTGGATACGGAGCGCGCGGTCAGCTCGGCTGCCCACACATGGCCTTTGCTCTTGTGCCTACGCCTGTATCTTTCACGCCTACTGAAGATGCGCCGGTAAGTGTTTATGATTTTTTAACGATGCTTTTTGGATTTCTAATTGCAATGAAGCTGAACCGAGCCGCTGCTGTTCGGTAAGGATTGGTGTTGTGGTTTCTATTAAATAATAAATCATTTTTTCCGCTTTGTTTATTTTCTTCAAATATTTCTATGCGACTGGTGGACGCTCTTTGTCACCTTTAAACATAGAAATGGCTATAGCGTTTGCGATATATCTACATATAATATATAAATGGTCACACCATAACTTAAGAACGGCTTAACGATTTAAAGCAGCTTCTTTTAAATTTTCTAATACCTTCTGGAAGGTTCTTACGGATAGACTATTAACAAAACTATTATTTACTTCGAGTTTGACAGTTCCTGCGTTTGACCAATGTGAATTTACCAGAAAGCCGCTTACTTTTTTGTAAGAAAAAAAATTAAACTAAAATGCCTAGACAAATTAGTAGAAAGGGGTGCTAGGGCAAAAATTTGCTTTTAACATAAGATAAATGAATTTATTTATCACAATCCTGCAAGGCTGATATATTATATTTTATTTCCTCCCTCTGCTTTCCGCTTGGATACACTACATGAGAGGATTATAGCTGTAGATATTAATTATAGAAACTACGCAATCCTTACTGAAAAAAAGGGCCGGTATTATGTATCGAACGGGCTTGTCATATTCTCAAAATTTACTAGTCCATTCGATTCATACAAAGATATTGCTGCTTATATGCCATGCTGCCTCAGTTCTTCTTCATTCCTTCATTAATTGTTGTTATGCTATGTATATTAATTGCTTTTTACTTATCTTAATGCTAATTATTTATTATTCAACCTAGTGAATTAGTTTTTATTAAGTAACATACTTCTAAAATCTCATAACTCTCTTTATATAACTTGCAAAGTTTTTGTAAGTTACACGTTTTAAAATTTAACATTTTCTGTGAATGACGAGACTAAAAACTAACACCTTTATTTTTGGCACAGAATGAAGCAAGCCCAAGCAAGGTGAATCGTATGTAGCAATCATTTGAACGTAGATTTCTTGTTTAGATAGCCGTAGATATTTTTTCCGCTTTGTTTGTGCATCCCCTAGACTAAAATCAATAGAAACGTTTTGACGCATGGAGTAAAACCTCAGTAAATGGGTTCTAAATAAAGTTTATAACAGAAGTTAGAAAGTTGTCTCATATTTTATTTTACATTGACTCATGTTTACGGCATTGAAAAATGTTGTCATTGCCGTTATCTTGAATATTGTAAAAAGTTTTCGTTTTCTTCAATTTTACTAAAGCCGAAGACCATGCTTGGGTTTCCCTTCTATTATTGACGGAGTAGCATTAAAACACGAAGAATAGACATAATATGAATTTTATACTATAGTAGGAACATTTTAAAAGGCCACATTTGAAGTCTGTCAGTTTTATCTTCATAGTGAGGTAACCAGCAGGGGTATTTTAATTCATCGGAAAAGTCTTCGGATTTGATATCGGAAACTTTTGAAAAATCTTCAGGTAAATCCCTGTCACGTTATTATTTTTTCTTTCGTAAATTTAATGAGCAAACAATTCAAGTACATAATTTAACAAAAAAATGCATTTATTTAGTTCATCATCATCATCAGTCTATATTAGTCCACTGCTGGACGTAGGAACGCCCTGTCTTCTGCTTGACGCATCCAGCATCTGCCAGCAGTTGATGAGTGGAGGCCATATTTGCCATAAATTCTACTGCGCACGATGAAACTGTTAAATATCGCTAGTTCATATATCTTATGAGTCCTAAGTTGTTGTGTATTATTATTACAGTTTTTTTAAGGAAATAAAAACATTTTTCTCTCTCTCTCATCTTCGCATTCGATTCAACTTACCAGCATTCAATTTTTAGAGTAGGTAACATCCCTAGTGTTTGATAAGAAAAAGGGTTAACTGACGCAACATTGTACCGACGTTCCGTTTTTTAGATCAGAAATTGTTTATTATTTTTAGAATTTTTTATTTATGAAAGCAAATGGTAAAATTACTCGTATCGGTCATTATTACAATTAATATGTATTCTTAATTGAAAAAAGTTAAGCAATTGTGCAGTTCTTATTTTATGCCCGCTGTTACAAGGTAACGTTGTTGAATTTTGATGAATTGTCAAATGTGGCCTACTAAAATGGCCTTACTTTAGAATCTCGACTCACAGTGAGTGTAAATTGAGTAAATAGAAATCCATAAATGAGGTGGCACTGACGATATTACAAATGCATTACTAATACTGAAATATGGTCTCCTCTAGCCAAAGAAGAAAGCAAAAGTCGAGGGGTCTGCGACCGCCAAACTCGGCAGTTCGGGCCCATCAAAAAGTGTTGAGTTTCTTTTTTATCAGAAAGCACATACCTACTAGTCTAAAACTCTTAGGAAAATTAGCTTACGTTTTGTATTACATTTTGTTGCATTTAGCTGCAGTTAGCCTGTTATTTGTAAATAATTATCATTGCACGTTTTTCGTTTTTATAAGTTTGTTTAGACAACAAAGCGTCGCCGTAGTAACTGTAAGCAGTATTTCTTTACAAAATATAATATTTCCCAGACTGTTGTATTATTCAATTATTATTTCTCATGCACTACTATTTTCTTCCCGTAAATTGCATGTCTAACAAAATTACATGAAGGATTAATCTTTCCAATCAAATAATTCTGCCAACTAGACAAATTCTTTTCTAGTTCTCTCGCGACGTCTTAAAAGGGCCAATTAAGGTGTTTGCCGGCGGCGACCATAGCTTCCTGGTCCTGAATGGAGAAAAGTCTGGGGTGGACTTCCGACTGCGCGACCATGTGCAGAATATACTCACATTAACGTTGCCGAAACTGGCTGCCTGTGCAGTTTTCAAAGACCAGGATTCTGTTAATCAGGTAAACGTTTGTTGTGTCATCTAGACATGAAAGTACGTCCAAAGAAATAATGCTGGCCAATCTTCACAGCATCATCTAGCCCCAAGCTTAGCAGAGCTTGCGGTTTGGTTACTAGATGTAAATCAATTTTCAATTTTATAAGATCTACCTGTTTTGTGAACGAAATAACAAACATATGATTTGATAAAAATATTACAACAAATATACGGTTTATAGCACGTAGCAAGCTATTAAAATGCCAAGAGTGGTCTTTGTTCTTAATTTTAACCATATGACTTAATCGAGTGAGAGCTATTTGAGGAATCAAACAAAAGGTCTGATAGACTTCTCTCTAACTAGAGATGTCAGTTCTGCAAAATTAAAATAAAACAAAGAGTTTCACTCATACTAAAACTACTTTAAATCTTGAAAGCAAACCTTATTGAAATCTATCCATCTCTTTCTTCCCCAGGATCTTATGACATACCTAGAGACTGCATTCGGCTCGCTCGCTTGCATAAACGCATCGTTCCTACTGGAAAATAATGCGCATTTTGGGTGCAATACTAAAGTTCCGGGAGTGGATTTGAAAAAAGCAGAAGAGGCCTTCACGTTAATAAGCAGATTTGAAAATTCATCGATAAAAGAACTTGTAAGTATCTGGATTAGTTATATTTTTGATATTTGTTGACCATAACTAGATAGCGTTCTAGACATGTCATTTACACACCAAACTTTTGATTGAAAAGTATAATAACACTAAATACAAAATGTTTATTTCTTTATGAAATGTTACAATATTTTATGATCCGTGATTCGTCCGATTAGAACCTCCTTTTAAGTGTTAAGTACCTGTGTTGGGAAACAACGCCCTAGACACAGTTAGATAAAGTTTATAGAGTTGTAATTATACCTAATATTTCTGGTCATAAATGTTCCTTACATTTAAGACTAGTATCAAAAACTATAACTTATTGTCACATCGTGTGACAGACAGGTTACCAAACTGCAACTTCTACTGTTGTAGAAGGGCAGCAAATAATACAATAGTTCTTACTAAATTCCGGTCTCTAAGCGGGAAGAATTGCTAACATTGACCTGTTATACCTGTCTCTGTCACTCCTCACACAAATATAATGCGTTACGTTCGCACCGATGTAATGTGATATATTTACGCGAGAGTGACAGATACATGTAAAACAGTTCAATGTACAAAATTCTTCCTGCTTTGCGATCGGACTTTATTACTTGTCAAGGTTGTTCTTCTTCTTGTTTTATGCCTCGCTGTGTCTATCAATGGTGGATATAACCTTAAATTACCGAATTTTCATTTTAAAATTATATTTCAGATATTCAGTCACCTCACAGAGTATATAATAAAGAAGATGAAAGGATCGCCGCCGGATGCGGAAGCACTGAGAATGTTTCTTATCCTTCCTTTGTACCACGAAATGAGGAATCCTAGAAGACATCCTGAACTTCAGGTAGGTACCTAATTGTTTCTGCTCTTCACCGAATTCTGTAAGACTTAGTATCGATTTGGGCTACATCTAGTCTGTATGCAACAATCTGTATGACTGTAAATAGCTCTAATGCTTCTTGCAATTAGGAGTACTTCTTAGATGTCCAGCAGTGGACTAATATAGGCTGATGATGATGATGATTATATATACTTATGTAATTTTATTTTTTCAATTAAAAAACTAATCACTTTTAATACCTTGAACACAAATAGTTGTATTCAATCAATAACGTTAATTCTTGGCCAGATGTTGGTTAGTTCCACAACAACAATAGTATTTAATAAAAATAAAGTAATAAATTATTAACAGAAACATTAACTCATCTACATCGAGTGGAAGAAAAAATTAAATTATCAAATAGGTTTATTGATAGTATAAAATTTGACTTGTCTAAGTGTTTATTTTAGTAGCCTAAAGAAATAAAGTTATTGATTTCTGATAGAAATATATACCTTACCTATTATTTATGTGGTGTCCTATATAATATGTACATGTGATGTTTCCAGGGTCCGTTCGCAGAAGCGTTCAATAACCTCTCACTCCACCCGCAAAGGATTGTCAACCTATGGTGGGAATCGCAAACCGCGGAGTACTTTGAAATGCTGGTAGATATATTCAAGAGTGTTATTGTATACGAACTGATGCAACCTACAGTGCGAGATAATAAGGTAACTTACTAACTAAACTCAGTTGAATTTTTTTCAATAATGAATTGATACTATAACTATTTGGATGTCTTAGTGAAGAATTGACATGTACCTACCTACTAAGTTATTATTAGAATTGTTTTGATTCTTTTTGCTTGATATCACTACATAGTATAAAACAAAGCCGCTTTCTCTGTCCCTATATCCCTATATCCCTATGTTCCTTTGTATGCTTAAATCTTTAAAACTACGCAACGGATTTTGATGCGGTTTTTTTTAAATAGATAGAGTGATTCAACAGGAAGGTTTATACGTATAATAAAATCGTGCGAAGCCGGGGCGGGTCGCAAGTTACCTATATTTTCCGACTGTTTCTAGCTATAAATAGACGAAGTACGTACTTAATAAATCATTAAATAACTACGCCATTACAGGGTACATGTTTTCACCTCTTAGCTTACATCTAAAAAGCTTACACCTAAAATTTAAAACAAAAAAAAATATTGTCTTCAATGTTGTTATGGGTATTTTATATGTACAAAAACATATGTTTATACATAAGTATAATGCATTTAGTGGTATCTCAATTATATTATACCCAAAACACAAGCTCTGCTTAACTTGGGGCTAGATGATGCTGTGTGAATAATCCAGCATTATTCAATTATTGATGATGATGATAAGAGTAATCAGCCAGTAAGATTATAACTGCCATTACAGCCCTCCACACTGTATAAATAACTCTTTTCACTACATAGTATAAAACAAAGTCGCTTTCTCTGTCCCTATGTCCTATGTATTCTTAAATCTTTAAAACTACGCAACGGATTTTGATGCGGTTTTTTTTAATATATAGAATTATTCAAGAGGAAGGTTTATACGTATATTAAAATGTTGCGAAGCCGGGGCGGGTCTCTAGTTTGTATTAAATAGTCCTCCTCCCGATTTCACTAAGAATAGATATCATGAGTACTCCTTTCGATTTGACTAAGAATAGACATCTCAACGTGCCTTTATTTTCAGAAAGTGTTATTCACACACAGCATAATACAAATACTGAATGCATTGGCAGCTCTCAACAAAATCAACTTCACAAATCCGAAGAAACCCAAAATACCCGCTGAATGCTTTTACATCGAAGACTTGTGTAACTACGTCGATATCGCTTCGGATTACATCAACTGGCTATCCGATCTAAATGTAAGTATCTTTAAATGTACGATTAATAACTAATTATAACAAAAAAGCTTGTATATTTTCTTTCCGTGTTGTTTACTTGCCTATCTTAACAAATAAAAAAGATTAATTCAATTTGTTGCAGTCGTTCTGAAATTATAAGTACACACACATGTTGAATAGTCATTATTATCATACTAATATTATAAACGCGAAATTTCAAGCAAAAACTACAGTATAGTAGTAGGATAGTAGACAGTAGGATATGGGTGAAATTTGGCACAGAGATAGATTATAATCTGAAATAACACATAAGCTATATTTTATCCCGGAATTCCCACGGGAACGGGAATTATGCGGGTGAAACCGCGAGGCGCTGCTAGTTTAGAATAATTTAAGTGCTACTGATTGTTTATAAACCTGGTTAAATTATATCAGCCACCATAAAGAAAGGCTTTTACTTCCCTATGTAAAGAACAAAGATAATTTCCTAATTTCAATTATAATTTATAACACAAGGGAACATATTTAAACTTTTTTTTTGTTGCATGGAATTTTATGGCTGTTGTTTACTAATTCGAGGTCGCTTATTTCAAATCTACTTTCATTTTTTCTCCAACAGCTCTAGTTTTTGAGATACAGCTATTGGCCATATTTTAGTACTAGTTACACTTATCTTTCACAAAATCAAGCAGTTCTTTTTTTTTTTTTTTATACAATTTCCTCTTCTAGACTTAGTTGTAAAAGCGATCCCAACTATTTCTGAAACATTTGTGGTGAATATTACCTTCAAAAATTGTAGATTAAGTGTGTCGGAGTTCATAAGACAGGTGTATTTTGAATACTTTGGATTTCCTTTGGAAACCCGTGACAGTTAGGTACTGGGTGCCTAATATTGGTGTCTAAAACATGCACAGAGTATTTGAGATTATGGGCGACAAAGAAAAGACCCCATTTCTAGTAGGTATTAAACACCAATGATCTGGCGAGAACCTTCAAATCATCAGGATGACTGTTATTTTTGGGTTGTTGATATAAACGGGATTAACAAAAGAAATCGGTCCACTTGGATTTACCCTGACTTGTTATCTATTCCTCGACCAGTCCTGTACTCCAGCGATGCGTCAGCACCACAACCATCATCATCTACACTAAATGATCAAGGCTTAGAAGAAAAAAAATCTTATTCAAGTGATGAAAGTGGGACTGCTGATTTTAATCGTGATATTTCTTCGGAGCCCCAGCCTTTCAATCAGGAATAGCTTAGAACATTAGTTAGAGACCTTGGCCTGTCTAAAAAAGCATCGGAGATTCTAGCTTCTCGATTAAAGCAAATAAATCTTTTAACCAAAGGATTGCACATAACTTTCTAGGAAATAAAAACGATGAAAGCTATTCAGAGCACATTCAAGAGATGTTGTCGTACTTCCAACAGCTTGTTTGTAATATGAGCGTCAAGGTACACTTCCCCCACAGCCATGTAGAAAGTTTCCCTGAAAATCTTGGTGATCTCAGTGAAGAACAAGGGGAACGGTTCCATCAAGACATTCGGACTATGGAGGAGCGGTACCAGGGTCACTAGAATGCCCACATGATGGCGGACTACTGTTGTAGCATTTAAAACAGCCCCTGTGAACCAATACAAGCAAGAAAATCTTATAAAAGTTTTTTTTTTGATAAGCAGTTGTTGTTTTTCTTATGTTTATTTTTTATTTTAATACTTTTTCTTTGAAAATCGCGTTTTCATTAGATCTCAAAAACTAAAGCTGCTACAATAAATCTGACTTCAGATCTAAAACCAGCATTCCGATAATATATAATATTAGTCACAATATTTCATGCAACAAAAATGCTGTTCCCTTGTGAATAGATCATAAAACCTAAAATAACGTCTCTTTTCAGTCATCACTACCACACATGTGCAATTACGCCTTTCTATTCGACGTCCAATGCAAATCGCTCCTGCTCAAAATCGATCAGCAACTCCAAATGCAAATTGCTATAACGCGAGCCGCTACGCAAATGTTCACTCGTCTGTTCACTGACCCGACTTATGAGTACGGGAGGGATTCGTTCCTGACGCTAACTGTTTCGAGGGAACACGTGGTTAGGGATACTATGTCACAGATTAGCAGCCATGATAGCTCGCATTTGAAGAAACCTCTTAAAGTAAGTACTACAATTACAATCACCGGAAATAAATATCACATAAATATCAAATAGTGGCGTACCATGTCTTCTAAATAATCTTGAATGTAGTTGTGTACATAGTGAATTTTACAAATTGTTGATTCCAAAAACTTAATTGTGAAACCTTCGTTATGCAAATACATAGTTTATTAGAAGAAAAAGAGTGGAGTAATATTAATTTTGAAAATCAAGCACAGCGCAATCCTTAGCATTTCTTTGACGTACCTACCTTCTTACCTTTATAATAAGTGACAGCCTTGTTGTCATCTGGTGAACCACGTGACAAAGAGGCGCAGGATTAAAATCTAAAGCATAATTACATACTTGCATGTTTCGCGCTCAAGACAGGGCGCTATGGCGCTCATTAGAGGAGGCCTATGTCCAGCAGTGAGTAATATAGGCTGATGATGATGATGATGTTTCGCAACTGGACAACTAATTTGTGGCAGAATTTACCTTATCGTCTTTCAATATAATATGACTGGCCGACGATTACTGCAGAGTAAGCATATTCAATTTTACTCGTTTTAGGTAGAATTCATCGGTGAAGAGGCGGAAGATGCAGGTGGCGTGAAGAAAGAGTTCTTTTGGCTGCTGCTCAAGGAAATATTCGACCCTGTGTACGGAATGTTCAAACAATCCGAGGAGACCAACATGATCTGGTTCTCGAATAACCCGTTTGAGGACGATATTATGTACTACTTGATTGGTATGGTTCAAAATTAATTAATGATCTTTATTAACAAAGCAGGCCTATGTCCAGCAGTGAACTAATACGGGCTGATGATGATGATGATAATTAACAAAGCATGTATAAATTTAAAAAATAAATAAATAGTTTTGTAATATTTTCCATAAATTTTACAGGAGCAATCTACGGCCTAGCGATTTACAACTCCATAATAATCTACGTTCCATTCCCGCTTGTTCTTTACAAGAAAATCCTTGGGGAATCCATAATGTTGGACGACCTGTCTGATTTATCGCCGACACTAGCCAACAGCTTAAAAAGCTTACTGGATTACCCGGAAAATGATGTTGAAGATGTAAGATTTTGACTCCATTAAAGGCTATTCTTATATTATAAAACGCCCTCCGGCCAGGTGCGATGACGATCTGAAAGACTGCTGGCAGATGCTGGATGCGGCAAGCTAAAGACGGTGCTATGGCGCTCATTGGGGAAGGCCTATGTCCAGCAGTGAACTGATATAGGTTGATGATGATGATTTTATTATATAGAACACGTGTGAATAATAACTTCCTACAAATGAGTCAAAACCTGAGGGGTGAGTCCGAGTGATGATAGTATCGTAACGCTATCGTGATTTTTTCTTTTTCTATAAGACTTGGTACAATGCCTATATCGAGGGAACTTCCAAATCCCCATACAAAAGTGAGACATCGCTATCATATCATATCATCGCTGACTGAACTCGGGGTTCTGATCTTAAATCCGATGAAGGTCTTTATGAAAAGAAAGTTGCTCCGATAGGTAACGCATCAAGCAAATATTTTAGGATTAGGATCATTCGGTAAAATGAAGATATCTAGCTTTTCTGGTTCAGATAGTTCGGACTGGTGCAGAGCAGAACTCTCTTTGTAACTCTTTTAGGGAATTTCCACCATTATCACCAAACCATGTTCCATGCTATGTGTCCAGCATTATTTGTTTAACCAGTTATTACATGCATTACATTTTAATTCCAGGTCTTTGGTTTATACTTTTCCGTGAATACAGAAGTATTCGACCAAATTCAGACGCACCCTCTTAAAGAGAATGGTGGAAACATTCCAGTCACGCACGAGAATAAGAATGAATACGTCGAGTTATACGTAGATTTCTTGCTAAATAAATCTGTGGAGAATCAGTTCAAGGCTTTCAATCAGGGTTTCCAGAAGGTAAGTATTTTTATCATAATTATCAACCAAAAATGAAATAATGTCCAGAAATGTTTTAACGTTGATGGGACTTGAACCCGCAATCTTTCCTCAGTACGGGAATGCGCTAACAAATACGAGATTCGACATATTACTTAGTTCTTCTTCGAAGCGAGATACCTACACACTATATACATATAATACCTCAAAACGTTATAATCAATCAGTTTTATAACTCTCGACGAAACTCAGTTCAAAGGCCGTCATGTTAGCGCTACGTGACTTGGTACTATAGAAAAAGTTACTTGATAAAGATGCTCAGTTCTAGAATCGAAATTTTACTAAACAAATTAGTTTTGAGAAGAGGAGTTGCAAAATAAAAGTAATATCGAAGGAAAATATACCGACAGGTATTCGCCATCATAAAAATAACAAATCACCAATAGTAAAATACTGCAAAGTTTTAAATTCTAAGTGTAATTTTATATTATTTGCCTAATTATTTGCACTGCTTTATCAGAATAACGTTGATTGTCAAAAAGAAATGAAAATAAAAAAATCTTAGGTTGTTATTCTCTCGCTTCAACTTTTTTTCATTAGTCTGTGTAGTTTCTAATCTTCTACTGTTTATTGTTATACTTAGTTATACCACAAAAGATGTGTAGTATATACTGTGTATTGCCTAATCTGAAATGAAATCTATTACTCGCACCGTATATAATATTATGTACTTAAGTCTAAGGGTGAAAACACAACGGCCAGACTATGCCAACAAAATATACCACCAGTCCGCTCGAGGCCTTGACAAGAATAAACAGCGCTTACAAACTGTCACAAAAATAAATATTTTCGCTACCGACATTACAACTAAATCATCTGCGACATAACATAGTCGAAAATATATTTAATGTGTTCCAGGTTTGCGGCGGTAGGATAATAAAACTATTCAGGTCGCACGAACTAATGTCCGTTGTTATTGGCAACGAGGAGTATGACTGGGATGTTTTTGAGACCAACTGCGAGTATAAGAATGGATACGCAGCCTCTGACCCGCAGATCAGGTAAATACTTATCACTCAAAAAAATATAGGGAACATATGTACATACAACTATGCTTCAACTTATTTGTGGAAAGTCCTAAAAAAGAACTGGCCACTACTATTTATTTTTAAATTTAGTCTGGAAGAGGATATAATAGTTTATTCGAAATTCAAAAACAAAAATGGAAAAGCTTTTCAAAATAAGGAGGGAAATCCTAACTTGGACGAGGTAGGTACTTGTGCAGAAGTAAGTAGAACTTGCAATTAAGTAGAATGCAAGTAATATGTACTTGCATTATTTTTATTTAATTACCTTACTGAAATAAATAAATAATTAGTTTACTATAGATTTAAAACAACAAGGATAAAAAAAGTTGAATAAAAGATACACACCAAAATTTATTTGTGGATATTGTGGATAGTCAATTGTTTTACAAAGTAGACCAAAGCCTATAATTTGGTGCAGCAGCGCCTCTATCGCGTGTTCTACGAAAAGGGAACTCTGAAAAGAACTCCCATACGAATATGAGACGTCACGATTTCGTCTCGATACTGTCGTCAACTGGACTCGGGGGCTCAGAATTTATTTGTTACAGATGGTTCTGGGAAACTTTCCACGAGCTGAGTCTTGAAGATAAGAAGAAATTTCTGCTTTTCCTCACAGGCAGTGACCGAGTACCAATACAAGGAATGAGAGACATAAAGGTAAAAAAAACATATTTCTCACATTAGATAATTAGATTAACATTAAGTAATTAAAGTAATAGAAAAGGGTATGATATAGATGAGCTTTTCTCCTATTAAGAACTGTTACCCTTCTTCGTTCTCTTAAACATTCGTTTGATACATAAAAATTATAAAATAAAACATATATGCAAAATAACTTGGGGTTAAAGCGATAACAATGTCAATCTTGTTCTTATTTACACACAGACATTTTAGAAACCTAAGTGAAATACAGGGTGATTTTTGGTATAATTTCTTATAATAAAATAACACTGGTTTTGCTCAAAAATTAAGTACAAAGACAAACATATATTTAAAATTGTTTAAAAATTGAATAGTACCAACTCACATCAAACAGAGGTCTGTCTTAAAATAGGAGAAGAAAACTAGATTTAAAGTTCTTAGTATTCACCTACTATCATATCTTTACAGATAAGAATCCAGCCCGTAGCAGACGAAAGGTATTTCCCCGTTGCCCACACTTGTTTCAACCTCCTCGACCTCCCGCGATACAGAACAAAAGAACGTCTCAAGTACTACCTCTTACAGGCGATTCAGCAAACACAGGGTTTTTCACTAGTCTGACACGAACGTTGCACGGGCACTGTCATAAATTGTCATAGGTCAAGGACCTTATGATGCCTGTTAATACTCTTCAGGCTATAGTAACTGTCCGTTTGTTATTTTAAATATTTGATAAATGACCTCTCAAATTTTTATGTTCGGCGCTCAGTCGACCGGAGTTGAGGTAGAGTCGAGGTGCGGGTCCAAAAAGTTTTAAGGAATCTTTATAAAAGATTAGTTTCTGCTTGCGTTATTTCTATGTAAATATTTAAAAGTTATTCCTATCCTATGGGAACTGATTTGTGGGATAAAATAAATTAGTTTTACTCCAGCTACAGTTAATCAAATTTTTTAGCTCAATCTGTGGAGTAGTTTTGGCGTGAATTATTAACAAATATCCATCGAAACTCTCGCAAATATTATATTAGTGCATAGCGGCCCGCGCCTCGACTCTACATGTAGATCACGCCTCGACCCAGCCTCGACTTACCAATGAGCGACGCGCTTAAGTTACAATGTTACTTACATACTAGATTCAATATCGATTCAATATCGATACAATTTGAAATTTGAATTCGATCTAATACAATGTTACTTACATACTAGGTCTTCTAGACCTTCGTGATACATCGTCGACCATCGTCACTTTCCATCACGTGAGATAGTAGACAAACAAAGTTCTGTTGTAATAAATATTCATACATTAGAGAGTCATATCATCAAATAATCACGGGCCTTGCTTAGCCTACACCGTAAAGTCTAAAGTGTTTTAAATATAATTCAATAATTAAATTTACTTTTTTAAGTTTTTGTTACCATAATGGCACCGTTATGACTAAACAATGTCATTATGGTTTCTTTTATTTAATGTGGTGTGTATCCAACTGTTTTAAAGAAGTGATTTTATGCGAATTTCGCTGTTTTGGAAAAGGTTTGTTCAATAATATTTGCTGGTTGTTGGTTATAAAGTTGTTGTTTATCAGCTAAGTGGTTGCTCAATATTCCTTCATCAGATAATAAAGCAATAGCCACTCAGCCACTCTTCCGGTCTTCCTATGATTACCAAATGTTCTAGAAAACGTTTTCTAAACTTCTTAACATAGAGATATCTTAGCAGCGCTATTAAAGTTGCTGTTTGACGCATCTGCTATGATATTTATTATTTGTAAGCTTGTGCCTTTTAACACAGAATATACTTGATCAAAGCGTGTTGTGCACCCAATTATTCTGTGGACAGATGATTAAACCTTCACAGATAAGGCACTTTTTTATTTAATGAATGAATAATTTAATAATAAATAATAAATAAATATAAAAATAAATTGTTATACGTTGTTATATTGTGCAATTGTAACAATAACAATTTAAGATGACCGGAATTTGTTGGCTTTAAATTGGCTGAAGATAAAAGTGTGGCCATCCTTTGTGGTTACTCTGTGATATTTTGGGTATGCCATCCACTAGTGAAAGTTATGCTTTTATAATTTATTGTTATATAATTGTTTTATAGAAATATACAGTCAGCATCAGAATGTTATAACGTTTGGAAGTTTCACAGCATTTTTACGAAGTTTTCAACAAATTTAAATGACTTGGCTGGTTATGTAAAACTTTGAGATCAGATTGGTGGAGGATATTTGAGGGTTAAACCTTGTTATCTTGTTATGAAGCTGACTGTACTTGATAGTTGTACGTAGACGGCTAGTGATCATTGTTCCGAGGCATTTATAATGCACCTCAACTATGCTTGTTGGCGTGTTTTGGACACAGTGTATGTATTGTACAATAAAATAATATTTTCTTACAAAGCATTGTTTTATTTTGGAGAAGCTGATGACGCGACGCACTGGATCTCTTTGATTGAGGTCCTCCAGACTTAAGACGTAATGAATGGTGGGATCAGGAGAGGCCCAACTGTGGGACGCTAGGTAGGTACAGGCTAATTGTAACTGTTATTGATGAAAGTATCCCAATGAAACACATTAAGGCATTTAATAACTTTATTTAAAATATAAATTACATTTTAATACCAAATAATAGAATTTTAACATTTTATATACAAAATATTTCTGTAATCTCTTTTTGACTAGTAAAAAGCTTAGCCAATTTTGTTACGATTGTTAATTTCAGTTAAGCTCGTGTATAATTTTATTGGAGAAAATATTGTTATTGAGAATTCAGATAAGGGTCTGTACTCCTTTGAAATAGTAGGTAATTGAGCATTATATACAATTTTAGAAGCGTTGTCGCATATTCGCCTTTTTAAGCCGCACTTTATATCGAAAGTTTACAAAAAAAATAGTCATAGATGTGATTACTAATCGATAATGTGCATACTAAAACGTGATTTGTTAACTTACAACTAAATAATGGTTAAAATAAATTAATACTACGTTAAGTACCGTGATATAATCAAGTACATGCGCCAAGACTTTAGTCCCTAAAGTCAATACAAGTACTAACTTCCTTTCTTTCTTCAAATGAAATGATTCTGATGATGTATGAACTTCTATTGACATCAATTTACCCCCTTTCGAACTAATCTAGACACTAATGACATCAATAATAAGTTTTCTTTATCCACATTTTGTAGTTTGTACTGTTATGAATTTAGACCTTATTAATGTGGATTCAAAGTATTTAATGGTATAATGAGTAAGTAACTACAGAGATATAATTTAGTATGAAGATCGGCCCGAGTATTCCTCATAGTGTTGCGTGCCGGGTGGCGCGCGGTAACCAGGGTAGTTTTGGTTCAAGGCGTTTTGGGCGAAGAAGGAAGAGTAGTCCTTTTTGACCTGCAATAGAATTCAATTTTGTAAGTAATATTGTTTAATTCGATTTGCCTGTAATCTTTACATATTTACTAGATCAAAACCTAATTGGTAATATTGCTTGTATTGTTAACTAAAAAATATACGGATAAGTTTTGTTGGAAATTCTATTCAATTCAAATCATTGTGCTGTAATTGTTCTACAATTTAACAAAATGTTGTTGGATAGCTTCATGCATGCGATACGGCAATTTAGTTACAATACAATCAGTTACTACGCTTAAATAAGCTTTTAAGATAGGGCATGTTGAAGTAGAAATGTTTGTTTACTAATTACATGATTTCATGACGTTACAGGGTTGACTTTCAGATGTGTTTGACTTTGAGAAAAGGTGAAAGAATGGAAAAGTCTGAAGTTTCAGGCAGACTTCTAAGAGTCACCGAAAAATAAGAAGTCAAGTCGTATTTCGCGTTGTGTCGGTGAGTTAACTTAAATTCTTACTTTGACGACCTTTGTGGCGCAGCGGGTAAGGGTCCGCCTATGACGAAGAAGGCTCAGGGTTCAATTCCCGTCTCGGGGCAATTTTTTCTATGATCTCTAGATATTTTCTGCTGGGTGTTTTCTATGAATTTATAATAAAAATATCTATCTGTAGTATAAATTACTTTTATGAGTTATCCAGTAGGCACCCATAACAGAAGCTCTGCTTAGCTTGAGGCTAGATGATACTGTGTGAATCGTCCAGCATTATTTGTTTTAGACCTTGAAAACATTTCCTCTCGGTACTCGGAACTTGTATTTCTATATATAACCTTTCAGCGTTTCATCAAACGAAGTGTTAGGTCATCAAATCAACTTCACATGATTTTAATGTTCCAATACTTCCAATCTTGCACCTTTATGACCAAAACAACGTAAAAGTCGTCCCAAAGAAGTGTAGCCAAGCTTACAGTGATACCTATCCTAATATAAATCAGATCTAAACTAATTCCAGTGCCGAAGTGTTAAAAGGCATCACGGAAGCACTTACAATAGGCTATGTCCATAAACGCACTTATGCCTCGTTCATTGCTATTAGATCAGCCAGCGCAAACTGACGCAGCTAAAACAGACAATTGTGTTCAAAATATTCCAAAATGAACGTAGGATGTTGTAGCCAATTCGTGAATGATCGTATTTATTGATGGGTTTACGTGATATTTGTTTAAGAGGTAACCTCTTTTGCTGTTATTGAACATTTTAGATTTAATTTAGTAGCTATAGTTAACTTAGTGTACTTAATTATTATGTAATTACCTACTATTTACAACATGCATTATGAAAATCGCTGTGCAGGTCCAATCTTGATCAAAAATCGTGTTCTGTTCATTTGAAGATCGTCAATGGCATGTGACCTTATAGGTAATACAATTGAGATGACGTCTCCTAGCTTGCTGTTCTAGTCAGTTCCAATCCGATCTGAGCAAGAGATCAATATTCTCAATCCTATATTCTGCGCAGGCTATGTGAAGACGCGTTTTTCAAATATGTAACACAGAAGAGTTTCCTGACTTCAAATAAACTTTCTCCTGACAATTTGGCACTATATGTTCACCCACGTTGATATGATCTTGTGATTATAAGCTTGAGCCACAGACTTAGTAGTGAGCTAGATAACTTGTTTACAACATATTTAATGGCAGTTCCCAGTTGATCTTCAAGCCGAACGAGTGGATTATGGTATTACCCCCATTTTTGTTCGTCCCAATACTGGGCAAAGGCCTTCTCCTTCCACACATTTCTGTTTTGCGCCACCGTGGTCTAATTTATTGAGCATGCGAAGCTTTGGTCTGACCAAAGCTTCGATGGAAAGACGAACTAGACTCGTTTCCTGTCTTTGGGGATCCATTCAATGATGGATTTCGTCCTAATAAAAACGATTTAAGTAGGAAGTAGGTTATTAGGGTAGGCCAATGGGACTATAGGCTGTTGTTGTTCAGTTTACCTTGCGTGGTCTGCAAGCGGGTCCCTTGGCGAGTTGTCGCCTTGCCTCGTTCTCAGCAGCCACTGCCTCTTTCACCTCCTGGGGCGGCCATTTCTGGTCTCCACGCATGTTGACGCCTCCTAAACAATAGAAGACAAATAAGACGGTTTCGAGATTAGGAATTGAGCCATATTTGATTCTAGCGAGAGCATATTATCTTATGAGCACTATCATCATTTAATTAAATTAAGAGAGATTTGCCTGTTGTTATCATCAACAGAAAATGTCTTACAAATCTAATGTAACTAGAGGTACCTACTTAATCAATTATAATAATGGTAGGTAACGGGCAGCTGCGGTCTTCATAAACCATTAATAGCAATAATAAAACACCATTTTACAATTAGCAATCAAACTTAGTTTGAAACTCCAGATTGTTACTTTTCGGAATCAAAATTTCGTATTTCAATAACATTCTCTTGTATGGCTTACTGGAATCTGCACCCTCCCACCTCTTTACAATTTTATCGCGTTCATAAAAGAAGCTAACGATCCGCAGGTGTATCATGAAAGCCTTAACGAGTCGTAAGTCACTTTCTTTAAGCGTCAGGGCGAGACGTATAAAAAGCTATTTTATAAACAATGTAGGTACCCTACGTATGTGCAACCGTATTCTTCCAGTAACAGCCAGTAATTTCAACAGTTTATGCTTCTTGGAATAGCCCCTAGGTTTGAGATTTGAAAACCTTTCTCTGAGACACCTTTTCATCCATTAGGGGTTAGCGATACACACCGCTTCATAAAGTTTCGTTAACCATATAGAGTTTACCAAGTTAATAGGTATGCTTATTGCCGACCCAAAAACAGCTTTGTCTAAAGCAACATTTACAGCGAACACGATGCGAAATATCTTTGTTGTCTAAATGTCTCGTAAAGCAGCCTTAAGATTTTAAAGTGCAGTGAAAACATTTGGTTAAAGTTAAGTTTTGAGTTTTACCTTGGAAAGATGCTGTAGCGGGTTGACTAGCGAACACCGGCGGTGGTTTCTGGTGGACCGGCTGTTGCTGACGCAGAGTGATGATGGACGGTGGTGGCTCGAACTGTCTCTGAGGGGACTGGTAGGCGGGCTCAGAGTACTGCTGAGGCGAGTATTGTGGAGGTTGAGGAGAAAACTGCTGAGGGTATGACTGCTGGTTGTTCTGAGGCTGGAAAGTAAATTCTGGTAAGAGCTATGCAAGTTGATTGTTCGATGAAACTTTAGTCACAAGATGTTTTTATGTTTTTAAGTTAATTACATCTCAATCGTTTAAATTCAGTCAAAATTAAATTCTTGTGTTTTAATTCAACTTCGAGTGTTGAAGTTCGTTTGTTTTTAACGTATCACCACTTTTTATCATGTCAATTTCACACAAGCGTAAGCTCGAATTCAGCCTTGCAATTCGATTTGTTAGGCCGTTGGTTGGTTTGTTAAAGAAGCCAACGAATATCCATTTACCTGATTATAATTATAATATGGAAACATAGAATACCAGAAACACTCCTTTAGATAAAATATTAGTAATCAATCGTGCAAATGGCAGTGAGTATTTAGCGCTAGACTACCGCGTCGGCCTAATACCTGCGGAGAAAGGGGCGCTGGAACTGGTGCCCAGCGGTTCGGCTGTGCCTTGAAGGGCTGGGCTACTCCGGGAGATGGAGGACCACGATACGCTCCAGGGGACTGCGGGCCGCGAGCAGTTGCTCCCGGTCCGAATGGGATTAGCTTACTGAGTCCAGTAGGTTCTTGCTTCTTGCCTTCGCAGTGAGAAGGCTGTGATTCAGGATAAAACTGGTTTTGGGGGGATTGGTATTGAGGTTGTTGGTATTGAGGCTGTTGGTACTGAGGCTGTTGGTTTTGAGGTTGTTGGTATTGAGGCTGTTGGTTTTGAGGTTGTTGGTATTGGGGTTGGGCTTGGGGCTCAGGTTGGTACTGAGACTGTTGGCTTTGTGATTGGGGGGATTGCTGTGCGCTGTTGTAGAACGCTGGACTCTGCTGTAGGGATAATGCTTCTATAATACACCTTCATTTCTTCACTCGTATTTCAAAACCATTATGTACCATATCTATCGTTTATCAATCTTTTTTGGAACGCGATGTTCACGGTAATATTGATTGTGAATACGGGTGTAAAATTTTCATGCACTTTAAACCGTCACCATAAGCTATGCTATGTGCAGCAGTGATGTCAATAGTCTAATTCCAGCCCTATGTACATTCAAGCTACGTCTATAAAAGCTTACCTGCTGTGAATGGTATCCGTTGGTTTCGGGAGTTGGCGGCCACACCACCTTCTTTGGGCCTATAACAAATTATTGGGAATTAGGACTTACATATGCCCCAAATATGGACAAAGTTGGCTAGTTATTCTCTAAATGCATTCACCTGATTTTAATACCGTTTAGGATAGACCTAGTCCAGCCTATGCCGCGCCCAAGGTGTACCTATAGGTATTTATTTCATACAATCAGCTAGTAGAATAATTTTCTAGCTGAATTTACACGTTGCGCACAATTTCAATCGTCGGTTGAGAGATCCAATGACGTGTTGCCGTATCCACGCTACTTTATGAGACATCTAGGTGAAATTAGCCCGTCCGGCCCACCAACACGTTGGATTCGCGCCAGAATATCACAAAATAACATATTTCCGAGATTTTATTTTTTCACGTAGTAGAGGTGAACGTAAATTGCTTGATACTTTGATGTGACAAACTGTACTACAACAAACCGTAGACAGGTTAACGGTTTATTTTATTAAACTAACCTTGCAATAGTCCAGAACTACTTACAATATTCTTGCGTTGCAACACATCTTATATAAAATTCAAATTAGATAGGTGGGTACTCTGGTCAAGCTTAAGATTCCAACCCCAACGACTTTTCAAAATATTTTATTGTGAAGGTACGATACCCGCAGAGTAAACGAACTCGCTTCAACTCCGCACAGGTTACCGAAATCAGATAAGCTCACGTATTTTAGACCCGCTGTCTTTAATCGACTGCCAAAACATGTTATTGACACACCCCACTCTAGCTTCATACAAAAACTAACTTCAGCTGTGACTGTTGGAGAAGCGTTCCATAAGGTCGAAGAGTTCCTGGACCAAAAAGCCTTAAATCTTATATTATATTCGATTTCACCACTTATATTATAACTTATCTAATTATGTATTATAATCATTTTCTAATAATTTTTGTTATTGTGATTGATATGAATATATTCAAAAGAATATTTTATTTTGAATAAGTGAATTTTGACTTGTTATTGATCTGCGAATTCCTGATATGAAAATATTATATTTACGTTAAAATGTTTAGGTATCTATCTGTTTATCTGAACTGCTGAAAACAATTAAGGTGCTCTACAAAATGTCCCTTAAACACTGTAAATTCATTCCTCGTAATTTGTGTAAAAGTTAAGGAAGTAAATTAACCTTTAAAACCAATAACTAAATTTACATAGATTTACACAGTAAGTACAACTTTGTAGATGTTCTTGTGGAATGTGTCTATTGAATTACCTTGGCGGTGCCGTGCAAATCCCGAACTTTAGAGGCAAACTTATATCACTTATATGTTAACTGTGTTCAAGACTTCCCGAACACACAAAATAAGAACTCATTGACACAGGATTCTGGGGCATTAGTATTGTTGTGCATTATTTTACGATGGCAAAAACATTTATGTATGGAAAGAGAAGCAGCGCCTTCACGAGATAGAGAGGAATTAGATTTCATAATTTGACAGCGGTTTCATAATTAGGAACAAGATGGATCAGAGTTTCTATCTTTTATCACCCTATTTTAACCCCCTTAGAAGGGAGAATAATTATTTATTACACGCGATCCTCCTTTTCTTACATTCTTCTGTCGTAGGAAAGCATTGCGTTCAAAACGACTCTTACTCTGGTTATATATTTTTAAAAATAACGTGCAAAGAACGAACTCTTGAAGAACTCTTGGTGGCCACCTAACTCTGTTTTCGTATTTCTTCCTATTACATATAACGATAAATTAAAACTACTACAGATTCATTAAAAAAGCTTATGATAGGTATAACAAACTGTATGATTTTTGGAAATTCCTTTGTTTACCTTAATTATGTGATAAAGTAAGTGGTGGTCCGTCCTGCCTGTTTGCGCCATAAGGCCAGATAATTCCAACGTAGCAGGCTTTATACGATACCTAACTCCCCATGCGGGTGCGGCTTACTTAGGTAGAAATTTTTCGTAATAATTATTCGATTTACAAAATGTATTTTTTTTGTGAAAAACCCATTTGAATATTCTTATTTTCTGAAATGTTTTTAAAGTAAAATGTTTCATTTGATCGTTTTAAATTGGCTTATTTCGAATATGCTGTCGTTAAGCGTCTTCTCGCTTATTTATGTTTGCAAGGCACGATTTTGAAGAATCTGAATTCTATGTAAATGTAGTTACACTAATGCAAACATGGGAGACAGTCCTATTGTGTTGAAATCGGGAACTATTGAAGTTAGCAAATGGAATCAACAAAATGATTCCAAGTTTAAGGGTAGAGAAAGTTGGGGAGCTTTGAAACAGTTGAATTTAAACTTTTTAATTGGGTTTTCTGGTTGTGTCCTTTCGCATCAATGTATCAAAGCTTGTGCAAAATATTGTGAGGTCTCGTTGGGTTAAAAGGTGGAGAAACTAAGTGGGTTGAATTAAGAACAAGTTCTCAAGAGAATTCAAGTTTTGTAAGAAATGTGTGTGTGATAGTTCTAATAAACGTTTTGAAGTGTGGGAAGGTTTATATAAATTGCAATTTTTGGGGACTTTAAGAAATGAAATAATATCGCAAAATTTCTTAGATACCTATTCAACGAGTGCGAGGGCTTACGAATTATAATTTAATAATCCTTGAGGACCTTATTATACAATTTTAAGGACAAAAGCTTGAAAAAGCCAAACTAAATTCTTTTACAAAAATAAAACCAGGAACTTACGGATGAATCGATCAATCCGACAGCTGGAGTGCTTGCGACAGACGCGCGTCCCGTCGCCGGGCAAGACCACTTGTGGCCACTTGGCACACCAGGTGTATCTACCGCGTATTATATTTTCAGACCAGACCTATATCACTTCGCACCACACGATCTAAAATGAGCTTTATCGCTCTGACGTTACAATCTACTACATCCTTGAATTCCTATCCGTCGGCGCTGATGTTTTAAATTGTTGCTAGTTCATGCGTGGTTTTCACAGATGAAATCATAGATAGTGAAGATTCCAGAGCAATTATTGTGGTGTGATTTACCTAGATATTTTTGTCATATTCTTTTATAGCTGTATGTTGTTATGGCTGCCTCGAGGAGTCAAGGTATAAGATTTTATCGAGACTGACTCAGCGAAAGAGCGTTATAGTTTGTTATTCATAACCTGAACACGGCGTGACCGAGACTTTATGACTCTCTTAGCAGGGGAAATTAGTGTCATGGTTACTTGAACGCGCTTTGACGTTTTCTACTAAGGTAATAAACTCGAAGTTTAAAAGGTATGTAAGGATGTTTTTTACTCTTTTACGCAAAACTACTGAACGGATCTGGCTGCAATTTTGAATAGATATAGTTCTAGCCCTGGAATATAACAGCCTTTTCATGCGATAAACCAGTTCCCATGATATAGAAATAGCCTTGAAACATTGAAACAACGCGTGCGAAGCCGCGGGCAGATACTACATAGGTAGTTAAACTATAAACAAACTTCGATTCCGCGCGCACTGTTAACACCCGTTACCACGATAATGAAAACACTTACAAACTCGATCGATTTCGAAATAAAACAAAGGGAACACCTGGGAAGCATGTCTTGAAACAAAACAAAAATCCAAATCGGTTCAGGCGTCTGAGTAACCGGTGAACATGACAAAAGATTTCGTTTTGAGAACCTCTCTTCTGTTATTAATTTGTTAACAACTTTAAACCTTTTTCGTTGCGTTTTTTAAATATTGTCTCCAGTATAGTAAGAAAGAGCTAAAATATAGAAAAAAAATATTTTTATGTACCTATGAGGGCCATGTAGGTGACACATTGTAGGTCTCATCTGGTGGTTGGCCAGAGCAAATCTTTACTTACGCGGTGCGGCGGCTACGTGCACAGCAAAGGCTGGGCTGTAAATTTGCCACAAAAAGTTCATCAATCTGGGCAGCTCTACCTTCTGTTTTAGTAATAAAAACTGTTAAGTACATACAGAAAACAATATATCGGGTTTCTGTCTGTACTTAAAACATCTTTACCTACCTATCTATCCGATAGGTTATCTATCCGATAAAAAGGCTCGGCCATAGGTGAAGGAGTCATAACTAGACTCCTTCACCTATGGCCGAGCCTTTTTCCCATTCATTATGTGCTAGGTGCCAAATATTTTACTGCGCTGCCAAAACTCTAGTCAGAAAACAAATAAAAGAATGCGTCCATTCTCTGTTTATGATGCTGTACGGTGCCTAAGTAGAATTCCATTAGAAATGCATCAACGCACTGAAAGAGGTCGTTATTCATCACGAAATATACCAGACTGAAATTTATTTCGCCTGTTGCGGAACCGTATACGTTCTGAGATTTAAGTGCGCCATTAATTTGAGCTAAATTGAAATGGAAACTTAAAGTTATACTTGCTACATCACTAAATAAACAATACCTCTTAACTTATTCGCTTAGTTGTGTTTTAGTTTTATACTGTAAGAAAGAGGTAAGTTTTAAAATATGAGATGCAAGATTTATGCAACAAAGTAATGGTCGTAATGGTATGGTGGTAAAGTGTTAATCATGAAGTTTTGTATCCAAAATCTAAAATGTTTAGGTTTTACCAACCAATAATTTACCTAAAGCAGAATACATGATCTTCTATCTACAGTTTCTAAATTCTTACGTACTGCACTCTCCTTAGAAGAAAATATTGGAATGGGTACTAATCAAATAAATAAGCAGGTCAAATAATATAAATTAAATAACATATCATGCCACTTAGGTACGCTATTACTTAAACTACCTAATTTAATATATCAAGGAGTAGGTAATCGAGATTTTATTAACTAGCCTATCCATCAACAGATAGCAATCAGCGTATCTGATCGTTTGAATAATCTAGTAGGTAGTACAAACATGTCATTAACTCATCTACTGGACCATGAGATGAATTACGTCCATAACCGATGCTCTACATACAAGACTAGCTATAACCCGATAGTCTATGCCGCCGGCGACAAGTAAGTCGATTAACTTGAGACCGTTATAATAAGCTGATAATCAGGTCGCACGTTAACCTAACAGAAATCTTATTTCTTCAGCTAGAGGCTCAAACGAACTTGAGCTAAGCTTAGCAGCTTTAGTTCTTTAGTCATCGGCTACATGACAAAGATACAAGCGCTGACTTATAGGCTATTTTAGAACGACCCTCAACGTACAAATACAAATAAGTCAGCAGTTTCAGTGTACACCTGTAATCTAAAGAAATGGCTTGCTTGTCGTTTTCTTGTTTTCAACACCTGCTTTACAAATAGACATTGATTCATGTAGTGATTAACGAGCAGGCGAGCAGTATCATAGAAATAGTCTAGTGACGTCAAACAAACACTTTCCGTGTTTTAAAATATCAAGGTTGCAAATTCAAGATATTTTATCTGATACACAGCAGGATTTTATTATTTTTTCGCGCCAGATACTCTCGCCTCCCTTAGTCTTTCTGATCTTCAACTTAAGTATCAAGTTAAAAAACACTACTTAGTTAAAAATCTTTATCAATTTTATTGTTCCTCTCAGAACATAACAACGTAACAAAACTCGGTACGGAGTTAATCGTTTTATCAATTGATCTTGGTAAAACTTCCATGTGTATGTGTACCATACCATATAATAAATAATACATAGGTATTTACACTATGCACAGGGCATATGGGAACGCTTTAGTAGTTTTAGTTAGGTAGATATTCCAATAGATTATTATGTTCTCTAAGTAATGTCCATTTTCTTCTTTAAAATAGGTTCCACCATTTTTGATTTGGTCTAAAACAGCTTTATTCCGCTATTATATATAATTTGATCACTCTATTTAACTAACACGTCCACGAAGACACCAAATAATATTCACAAAATTACCAATAAGCACTGTTTCACGCATGTCTCCTTTTTCTCAGTTCAGTCTTTATTCTTCCGCTGTTTCGTCTGTACTACCAACAATAGTAGCAAGTAAAAACACATATCGAAAAAGTCAATGTTTGCCAAAAACTCACTCCACGGCAGGCTTCCGTCAACTGTGGGCGATTTGTCTTCAAATTACTAATGACAAAGAAAGAGTGACCGGGCAATGACCTATCGGAAATAGTCCCTCATTCATTAATCTAGCTAGAGATCAATGGATCGTTATTTCCGTTCTAGTTTATATACCTAACGTTGGTAAGGGTTTCCCTGTGCCTATATACGATAAAATTATCAAGCTTGATCGCTTTAGAATAATGGTTGCTTGTGAGATTTGACACATGAATAATTTACTATCTTTGCTAATTAATGATACAACGGTTAGGGCAATGTGAGGAATGTGGATAAATCACATTACTACTCTATGAACAAATCATGCCTTCTATCTAATCACTTCGGCAATGATGATTCGTGAAAATGAATTTCTAGTCTACCAGACGATCTGGTACCTTTAGTAACTCTGGCAATCTTCTCCCCTTGCCACGTTTGTCCAAAACACCCTGCGGCAGATTTCGGAGGCCAAACTTTGTCAAAACGTCGATTCGTTCGAACCATTGTGTCCAGTATAGCTTGGATCTGAGTCGGGTCTAATTCTGGCAAAGCATTGCACATTTGCGTTAGTAAGCTTCTGAGTTCACTATTCTACAGATGTGACGGTATTTTTAGATCTGTAGAATCGAATTGGAGTTTGTTTTTAAAGTGACTCATATTATTGTGGTAGGATCTCTCTGTACGTACATATATTTGGCAAATTATCTGTTGTACGAGTGGGAAGGTATATTAATCTGTGTCTTGGGTAGCATGCGTAATTACAAAAGATCATTCGAAATTGTCGAATTGTATTTTTTCATTTCAATTACATTGAGTCTAAAGTTTCTTTGATAGCGTTAACATAAGTCATCCAATCTCTTACCTCCTCTACGGCTCTGGTTTTCCTCTTCCAGCATCCTCAGAACTGCTGAGTTTGCGAGGTTGGCGGGCTTGTCTGTGGATGGGTTGTTGAAGTCGATTCTAGAACAAAGAATTACCGTATAAATTTTTCAATTCAGTATTTTCAGGTAAAACAATAAATTTCTAAATGAAACTAAATTTGCTGCTAGTTTATTCGAAGGTTCTTTTTGCATTGAGTAGCACAGATTGGAATCCTACACCCACCAGTTGGAAGAGTTACGCTGATAAAGATTTTTTTGTTTTGTCTTCCTTGTATTATGTATAAGTTCCAAATTTTTTATATGAGAACTGAACGTATCTTTAGTCAACTACATTGCATCTAAAACACAGTCTCATGAATTCGTATGCATAATGTTCCTAGTGTACCTATCTACATTTGGGCACCATGCCTCGTTTATTAGATTTAAATGCAATATTGTTAACATTGTGAATGCTGAATGGTGTAAAAAAATCCCACTACCTATAAATTAACATTTTAGTTCCTACTCGCAACTCTCTAACCGGAGACATTATTGAAATATGGTTCCAATCAAATTATTCTCGACCTGCCGCAGCTCCAGTGTTTACAATAAACTTGAACAATTCCATTTTCACTCACTTTCACTTACAAATGGATTCTCAGAAAGAGACGTAAAAACGTTAACTCAGTTAGATGTCTACGTGGGAACAAGAAACGATGGCAACACCCCGGCAAACTTCCATTGATTGTGTTACAAGTTTCCAATTTGTGATCGGTTTGTA
Organism: Eupithecia centaureata; assembly: GCA_944547425.1. Classification (NCBI taxonomy): domain Eukaryota; kingdom Metazoa; phylum Arthropoda; class Insecta; order Lepidoptera; family Geometridae; genus Eupithecia; species Eupithecia centaureata. Next base: position 9,333,511 of record OX155687.1, read on the forward strand.
ACTGAGGATTTAGCTAATTGTCTTTTGTAGGAAATGTTTGTTTATAACTGGTCGAATGAAACTCAGCTGTACTTTGATAAGTAAAAAGTATCTTTTTAGGTTATTTCCATCATTAGGTATTTATTAAATTATCTTGATAGGTTGTATCCCTTCCCTACGTTAGTATCTATAGAAAACAACATTAGTTAGTTAGTTACACCAATTTAATAAAACTCTAGAACGGCTCGACCGATTTAAATGATAACCGGACTAGTCTCCGTCCCGAATAGCAGAATAATCAAACCGTTTCCCACGGCTTCGCCCGCGTATTTTTTTTTATTTTATTGCGCTAATTTATTATTTATTTGCCTTTAACTATTTTTATTTTGAATCTCTAACATCTAGTCACTACATAGTATAAAACAAAGTCGCTTTTTCTGTCCCTATGTCCCTATATCATTATGTCCCTTTGACTGCTTATATCTTTAAAACTAGACAACGGATTTTGATGCAGTTTTTTTAATAGATAGAGTGATTCAAGAGGAAGGTTTATATGTATGTATAATAAAACAAATGTCGCTAGTTTAGAATAAAATTATTATTCTATGTGATACTTAGTTTTGCAGGCCATTGTAGTTGAAGAAAATGCAGGCACTCGATATAATAAATGCAAAATGCATTTTTTTATTTAAAAATGTGAGAGAAATTAATGTTTCGGTGGAAACGTTAAAATGTTTCTTCTATGTTATTAGGAACTGATATATGGGATGCCTATGTTTTATTCCAACGATGTCTATTCAAAATTGCAGTCAAATTTTAACTAGCAAAAAGTTATGAAATGTAAATAAAATAATAAATTAATAAATATATAGGTATTTCAATTAATTCAAAATAAGTGTTCTTTGATGAATTTCAATTTTATTCACACGTCTCAATGATGAACTGAGATGTAAACTCAGTACTTACCTATAATTTTATTTATTTATTTATTTACACAAGAACATAACATCACAGATGAATCTAAATCGTTATGCCTAGTACACTGAGTAATTTACAAATTAAAATAAAAACAAATAGCAATTTACACACGAAAAATAATTACAACTAAAAATAAAAATCATAATAATCATGTAGGTAACAAAAAAAAACATAATCTTCAAATAGGTACATAAATCAACACATAAATGAAATTTAAAACAACACAAACTAAAATAAAATATAAGTTGAAAAACATGACAACGCAACATCGAAACATATTCCTTCGACGCTCGATTTTATTTCGCTTCGCATTACAATATTACGTATAAAGTATTAACTTGGAGCTGCCATAAAAAGAAATCGTGTTTACGTTCACCTCAGTGCGCCTTATTGGTTGTGATCGGGTGTCAATGTCAGACAGGTCTTACTGTTGCGTTGCACAACTACCTAAACATGCTGTTAAGTTCGATAAGTTAGGTTCGAGAAAGTTCTCAAACGTCTTAGATTTTTCTTACCTAGGTTTTCTATGTAGGTATATATTATTCTGATGGTACAATAAAGTCTATAATCAATCTATCTATCTAAGTTCAGTTTCACATCGACAATAGTATGTAATTATAAAGCAAACAGGTTTTAGACACATAAGTAATACACGTGGTAGTGGTTTATTTTTCGCTTCTTCCACTAGTGAACAAAAAATTTAAGCGAAGAGAAAATCAATGAACACTTTATTTCTTATATTCATTTTATAATTATTCATATTTATATTTAAAAATTTGCCTTGTCTAAGTGCTTATTTTGTGAGCCTAAATTGATAAACTTATCGATAAAAAACATAAATAGAACCTGTACCTGTGTGAACCTGTGTATGTGTGTACCTGTAGGTAACCTAAATACAGACCAAAAAGATGTATGCGTAGGTAGTTTGGGATCTAGAATAAGACATGAATTAATTTCATTTTGAAAAATTTACCTCTGAAGGGAACCTTATAGGTTAGTAAAGTTTCTATAGAAAATTCCTATTCCTTGGTTCGGTTCGGAGGTTCCTCGGTTCTCCTTGGTTCTTGGAGTAGAACACGGTATAAATAAACTACAAAGTAAATAATAATCAATCTTGTACTATTTTGACAATACGACAATTAGGGTTTATGCAATTAATTTAATTTTTTCTCCATTTGACACGTATATTTCCACGAGGGAGAAGCCACGGGGCGAAGCTAGTTTCGTCATAACTTTGAACATCGTCAGCACAATCCCAACCGTTACGTCGTCGTTGGAACTACAGGGTATGAATAGGTATTAGGTAGAGTAGGTATAGGGTTGAATAGGTTAATACTTTTAATTAAACTTTTTTGTTTCTCTGAAAATTGAAACATTTACATCAAACCCACTTAACCTTTTTAACGGCTCGATGATTGGGATACTAAATTAATTCATTTATTCGAAATCCTTCATTAGTAATTCTTCCTCGTTATTTTACGTCAATTGCCTTTTTAATTAAAACCCTTTTCTCATAATAATAAAAGATAATTACTACACTGAGCGAAATTGTCTTCACCAAAAGGCCTTTGCTTCAAAGTGTCTCAAAACTAAAAAATAACAGACCTACTTATCAGAATTTCATTGAAAGTAGAAAATATTTTATAAGTATCAAGATATTTAAAATAAATCTTGAAACTTTAAAATGTTCAATTTCTAAGGTGTCAAGAACATTACCCAGTATCGGAGATATCATTTTCTTAAAATAGATACGTAGTCCTAAGTCTTGTTTCATATGTTTCTATAGGTTCCTCGTTGCTCACAAATCCGTCTACTTATCCGGTGTTTTAATGCCAAATACTGAACTCATGCAACAAACTAGAAAAAACTAGAACATAAACAATGTATTCAAACAATACATAAAGAACGTCTCCTTCCTTACCCATTTATTTCGACGACAGTGCCCATAATTATGCCGACACGCGATAACTCTGTCCAAATGAATTACCACGCGTGTTTTGGTCACTATTATATTTTTAGACTTGTGTTGGATGACTTTATTTGGTGTGAAATCAAAAGAATGTGGCACTGAGAGCCCAAACCCTTCTATTAAAAATAAGTTTTTGATTAGGGATATTTGTAATTTTTTTGTAGTCTTAGCCGCACTATGAGTGTTTTAACCAGGTTTGCCAAAGTAAAAACTGGCGAAGCTGGATTTTAGAAAATTGAGTTGTTTTGTCCATTTTCTAAATTACTAAATCACATCTTTTTAAGCAAGGTCTAGACTTTGTCCAACTATTTGTCATCGAAGAGACATCAAAAGCATTCCAGCTTTTAAATTAGCAACACGTTACAACCCTGTTTCAATATATTTTAGGTAGATCATTTATCGGGTACCTTGTCTTCACATTTCCCTACGAGAAAATATAAACAAAGGGTCCTCGATAAATAATCGTAATATAATATATTGCAAGCTTTTTTTTATAAAACGTCCAAAACGAAAATTTGAAACATGAAGATCGTGTCCACTGAACCCCAAAAACTTATGCCGCTGTACAATAATATTTAATAATTGTAATGATATTTTATTGGTACAAGGTATTAACCGGAATGTTCAAAGGTGCGCTACTGCATCGTATCGCCGTCGCGCGGAGACTGGGCTGCGTGCGCGCATGCTATTAGGTATTTTTTACATATTCAGCCCATAACCATTTGCGTCCCAGACGTTAATTATGAAGATGCACTATGTTATTATCTGCACGACTACACTGCTTCCCTGCGGAAGAGCAAGGTAGCTGGAAATTCATCATTATCGTGATCAAATCATATCAATGAAAGTAGTCGTAAATTGAACCGCGTACGCGAACTATTATTATTATGACCATCCTATGTTCTACAGGACTGGAGGGAGATGAGAGGGCTTTATCCAGCATTGGTATACGGTATTATTATTGTAATCGTTTATCCCACGGAAACTGATTTCGTCATTTTAGTCCACAGCTGGAAACTGTATTACGGGTAAAAAATTAGCCTATGGTTAATAACACAAGCTTTCTTACCTTGGTTCTAGATGATGCTGTGTAAATTGTCTAGCAATTATTATTATTAGTCCGGCAGATTATACGTCAATTCAAAAGCCCGATATGTTCAGTAGTTGTGGTGTAAGGAAAAAAGAACAATTGTGTTGTATCTATTGTATTTATTTTACCTAAGAGAAAGTGGTTTTCTGCGCTTCTGCATTCCAAAACACATGATACCAAACGCCAAAATAGATGCAAACCATCGCCCATCTAAATTGGAAGTGAGAAATGAACTCTTAGAGCGAAGTGGCCAGAAAGTAGGGCGATAATGTATTCCAAGACTTGCTTTTGGAATGTAGAGCTTGCGTCAGTATAACCGATTTAGTATTTTGGTGCATTGTTGTAATGTATTTTGTCGATCATTATACCTAGCTACTAAAAAAGTGCCCGTACGCCAAGACGCAGTCTGATCAGAGCCAGTGATGAAGATCGCACGATACAAAGTAACCAGAGGCATACCTCGAGCAAATGTCTGGCGCCACAGGATGCTTCATAATTGAACGGTCAACGGCATTCAAATCGGAGAGTTATCTTTGGACGGATGCTATGACGCAGGTTGTTCCTACCTGGTCTGATTCATTAATACGAATTCCTTTCGAAACATTTATGGAAACTGAAATTTTGACCAAACACTGTAAAAACTATACATCTTTATCTAACACTTTCAAAAGGCGTATTCCAATAGTATTCTTGAGTGGAGACATCGACTCGGCAAACGTATTGTAGGCCGCCCTCTGGCCAGGTGGGATGAAGATCTGCGAAAGGCAGATGCTGCATGCGGCAAGCTGAAGACAGGCACTATGGTGCTCATTATGGCAAGCCTACGTCCAGAGGTAGAGTCGATGATTTGATGATAATTTCAATATTTCTATGAGTAGGTATCTGTTTAAATACTCAAGATCTGTCGCTATTCTAATCTTGCCTCCTCATTAGTTTCTGGGACTTTATGGAAGTAGTAGGTACCTTTTGGTACAAGCTTAAGCGTAAATAATCGATGGAATTTGTAAAATCAAATGGCAGCTAAGCCTTAACATTAGCTTAATTTCTCTCAGTCGGGTCATAGCGCATATATCAACTCGGAAAGGGATTATTCAAACAGTTAAAATGGTGCCGCCTAGCCGTCAACCAGCAGTCGGCGAGTCGGCGAGTACGGCGTCGGTGCCTGGCTAAGTCAACTCCCGGAGCTGATGATCGGTTTGGTTATATACTTTTAATGGAAGCAGAAGGCAATACGTTGACGACCATTTTCCTTGTTGATATGTGTAATAAAACGAGTACAACTAACAAAGAAAACAAACTCACTGCGAATTCCGTACTGTTTACCAACTTGTTTTGTCCTTTTTGCATTCCTCAAATAGTAACCCTATCTTAGTGTATTGGCTCTTTGCCCATTACTAATGAAAGGTCTTGATAACACCATCGGTATGCTTTGGAACAGTTATGTGAAACTGCTAATTACAGACAATAGAATCCTAGTGTCCTAGTGCCAAAACTAAATTGCGTTCAATGAAACGATACCTATGACTAATTACAACCAGGGATCACAACAATTGTCATCATAGATATCTTTAGATTCTCATTGTAATATCTATATCTGCAATGTACTTGCATCAGATTTTCGTTGATTAATTTAGACCAAGCATGAATCATCGACTTCTCGTTCGTCTACGAAGACGTCATCAAGCTATTTTTCTCGGTCATGAAATTGTTGTTCTGCGAACAATAGAGCTTTGAAACAAATTAAACTAACGTCTCAATAAAGGAACAGACGGTGTAACTGCCGATTGGGTTATATGGGTGGGTAGTGCCAATAGGAACTTATGTATTTAGGTATGTGATATAAAATGTAATATAACATCGGTGTAAATTATACACAGATGTTAACTTTTGTGAAAATTAAAGAAGATCTTTGAGTGAAGACTACGACAGTATAAAAACCAGATTGACAGTCACAAATGTCACAATTTTAAGCGATAGAAATCAGAGTTATAGTCATTTCTTACCCTTTGCCTCAGACTACCTTGCCAGTTGAATCAACAATGAATAAGCTAATGGGTCGCTCATTTATTTGGCGTGAATTATGATTTCAGATGCTACAATAAATGCTTTATCTGACACGCCAGCTAGGCTGAAATAATTAAAAGGAATTTGTAAATTCCTTGCTTATTTGGCAAATGCTGGCAAATTTCCTTTGCCTTTTTCCACATTTTCGCTATTTAACTGGAGCACAAGGATATTTTATTTTTACTTCACTGTTTATTGCCGGAGTCAAACATTGTGTTCTGAAGATTTCAAAACACAATGTTTTCAAAAGATTCACTAAGCCTATGCCTATACCTACTTACATATTTTATTCTGCGCCATCATCTACAGACTCTACAGAAAGTCTCTCAAGATATAAAAATTCAACCTAACAGTCAACTTTAGGTCAGAAATTTCATGTCATTGTATAAATATTGTAGCAAGGATGGTAATTCGGACCTACATTATTTATTTCCATCATATTTGTTATGCTCGCCGACTCGTAAATATTATCGCTAACCTTTTCGTACGTAATTTCCCAATGGGCTTTCAGAAAAGAATTAATGGTGTCAAATGACTATAACCAATACTTTATTGGTAAGTAGATACTTATTGTAATGTGTACTGTTGTATAAGAAGCCTGAAAACATAAAAACCAATTATATCAGCGGGATACCTGAACTAGGTCAGTAATGGATATTTTTATTATTAAGTATCAGTTTTCGTTTGAAGGGTGAAACGCGTTGTAAGCTAACATTATTTATTTATTGTAATTGAAACTGAGGGATTTCTTTTGGATTTTTCAGCTCCCTTCACATTTCAAGGGCTGTATTAGTAATATATTTGAAATATTATCTTATTTTGTTAATTAATAGAAATAAAGTTTCTGATTTCTGAAAAAATCCTACTGCTTTTCTACCAGGCTCGTTAATACCAGCACACTCGTTAATATCTTAGTGACATATAAATAAAACGACAAATGCAAGTAGGATTCGAGCAGCCAGGTTTCTGTATTATTATTATAAGACCTTGCTTCTTGCAAAATATCATGATTTTAGGCCACCATGAAACACCATTTAGGTCTGGTCTCTTGCGACATTGTGCATTTGATTTTCTGCGGACTGACAAAATAAGCTGTATTTGTATATTATGTCTTTTATATTTACCTATGTATTAAATATTTTATTAGGAAGTCATGTATTGTATGTTTTTAATCGTTGTTTCATTCATCTTTTGATTGCGTTGGCTTCATTTTTACACAGCTGTATGCTGTTATAGAGTTGAGTACCTATTTGATATAAATTTCAACTACAAACGATTTTTTTAGAAAAGGTCCTGAAAGATAGACTGATAACAAAAGGGGGGTGAATCACTATGACATAGGAGATAGGTCGCCTAAGCCGTCTGACGTCACAAATTGTAAAAAATACGGTTTTGTCCGATTCCATGCCGCTGTCTTGTCGTTTTTCCGGGGTTCTGAGTGTTTTCTATGTATTAAGAATACCTATGTAGTATATTAAGTACATCAGTCATCTAGTACCGATCATAAACACAAGCTCTACTTAGTTTGGGGCTAGATGACGTTGTGTGGATTGTCCAGCATTATTTATTTATTTATCTGTGTAACACGTGTGGATTTTCCTGAGTGAATAAAGCCCCTGATCTTATTAGGTTTCCTTTTTTATCTTTAAAGTACGGAATTCTAAAAATGCGAACGTACCCTACGGTGCCATTGTCAAGGTTCTGCAGATGTTTGCTGAGGGTCTCCTGGATGTTCCTCTGGGAGTACAGCCCGATGGGCGAGTTGAATTGCTTGTGCACTAACTTCGGGCCGGTGGCCATCTTGGGTTCGTTCGTTTCAGCGCTGGAAATTAAGAAAAATATGACAAATTAGAAAAAGTTGAAATAAGCAAGTCCAGGTAAATCAAATCATCATCTAAAATAATCTCGTGCAGTCGTATTTTTTATCTGATTGATTTTATACTAATCTAGATGTTGAAAGGAAATGAAAGAGAGAAATAATCAAATTTGTTTAAAGCTTATTTAACCAGCCATATCATTCCAGTTGGATTGATATGGCGTGCCTATCTGATAGGCACGCTACCAACTGGTATTGATATGGATCAGTTGAGCTACTTCTAGAATATTTGCAACCTCTGCGGTGAGCTCCATTGTTTCAATTGTATAAACAACTTAGTTTTAATTTTTTTATATTCCTTGATAGTAGAAATTAAAAATGTGCCTACGATGAACTAAATGAAAACTTCTCACAAAGAAGCAAACATAACAATAATTTACGAAAACCTTGACATTCATTCGCAACAACAGTGAGGGAGTAAATAAAACTCTCACATATTCAAATGATGCACTTGTGTGAAGTACCATTACCGTCTTGACGTAATAAATTATATGGAACTCGAATATTCTAGAAGAAAAGTTTATTATCACCGCGCCGGATGAAACCACAAATTGTTGGATATTATTTACAGGCTGGCATAATGTTATAGCTGATTTAAATAAATACGTGCAAATAATAAGTGAGTGTTTAGATTATATAGGTTTTCTTACAGGCATTGATACGCTACTAGGTAAATAATAGTAGAGCCTATCACCTAGGTATTACACAGTTTTGGCGTTATCTTTGCCCAAACAATTCATGAATTTTCGCTTTTATAATATTATTAGGGTGTCTAATGGTAGGTCTAGGATCTGGCCCTCCATTAGAAATCCTACTAGGCACCTAATTGAGGTAGAGCCGAGGTAGAGCATTTGTTTCAAAATGGAATTTTTAAAAACCATGACTGCTGCACTATAGGCATTTATTTCATTATTTTCGTCCAAACCTTAATATACCTTAAGTATAACCACACACTTCATGTATTATATTAATATGATCATCAGTCACCAAAATTTTTTATAGGAGATACAAAGTACCTTAACCTACGAGAAATGTCACGAGTTCACTCTCTGCCAAGCGAGCGTTTACCCCTAGACGCGTCTAAAAATTAGGGTGACAAATTTCATCCTCATGAGATAATTTTATTACAAGATTTGTGCCCCAGCGCTTCGCCTAGGGGGTGCCTGTTATTGCGTTTTTATTAGAGCCATCTTCACGAAAGTTACCATATCTTTCCCAATTTTGTGCAAAGGTAACCAAAGATTTCATATTTCGTAGCAAAAGAGTGTGAATTTCACATGTTCTTTTCTACATTTCAAAATTTAAGAAGCAATAATCATCATCATATTACCCCGTTGCATTTGGCCGTTGTAGATACTTAGGTACCTAGAGACTAAAACAAACAAGCAGTCGCAATTTTGAGTGGGAGTGAATGATTTTACCACATATTTATTTACAGTCTGAGAGCAATTGCGAAATGGACACGGAAGAACCATTTGGCCCATTCTCTTCCGGAATTAAGATGGGACAGAAAATAACTAGCAAGTTGTGACTTTCGCACAAGGATTAAAACAGCTAGACAATTTTAGACACCCTGGTACCGACTGCCTAAAATAATCGGTATGTGACCTCTTGTATCTGAGTAATACATATTAGGGTTTTACGACCAAGGAAAGGAGTGAGTGTTGAGATCTGGTGATAAAACGAATGCAAAAAGATAACAAATTGTGCCGACTAAGTCATATATCCTAAGTGGGAACCACAGAAAGCTAAATAATATGATTCTATGATGATATTAACTCTCTAAAGCACAGAAATAAAGATTAAATTTCATGCACTTTGTTTAAAATGTAACGTTTGAGTTATTTTGCAAGAGAATCTACGTAGGCGTGAGAAAAACAGTTTGTTATCTCCATGCTGTAAAGATGTAAGCTATATGAACGCAGATAGACGGGAGGATCGGCTATTTTCGTGCTGGACTCAGCCGCATGCGTAATATTTGCGGACTTATTTTAGGAATTATAAATTTCTTGGGTCTACTGGAAGCTTTCTCTTCCATTATTGTACCTACTTCTAATTGAAACAAAGCATTACATGAGATATTTCAAAGCTTGGAATTGCAGAAACTGGCTCTATATTGGGGCCTATTGGTTTTTTGAATGCAACAACATTGCTCCGTTAATTTTGTTTAATTAGATGTAAATACTGGACCATTTTACGAAGAATTTCCTTGAAAGCAGGGTTATAAAATAGTTGTATAGATATGAGGTCAGACGTTGTTTACAGAAAACAAGGTTAACAATACCGTCATCAAGGTTGGAACAGAAATTTCAGTGAAATCCAGACGATATTAAAATAACTTCGGTTCTAATTTTAGACACTAACAGTATGAACTGTAACACTGCACTATATCTATAGATGAGATTGTGAATGATGATCTGTTAACTCATAGATCGAAAGCGATTTATTTTGTTATTCATATCTAGTTGATATCTCAGGTTATTTCAGGAGAGCGTCTAGTCATGTTCTGAAGTGGAGAGAAGCGAAAGCGAAAGATATAGTTACTTGCGATAACCTTGTTAGTGTCATATCAGATGGAGGTATATAAAGAAAAAACAAGTGGAGAATATGAGCGTTTATTAGTGGTTATGAAGCGTGTTGTAAGTTTGTGTACCTGGTGCGGCGTTTCGTGCGAGCGGGCTGCTTGCCGTACTCTGACTGAGGGCGGCGGAGAATCGCCCGCCCACGGTCAGCGCTTGAACAGCAAATTCACCTGTAATGTTTCAATGATTCTACGATTATTCCATCGACACTTGCATCCTGAATTCCTGATTGATACGTAGACGTTTCTTAACCCGTAGAGCATGTCAGTAGCTGTTGATTTACTTCTCGAAGTACCTTCGATCGTTCATTGTTGACTTTTCAGTGTACGACTGATTTCATTTACTTTAATAGTCACTGGTATAATATGGAAATTATTAATATTGATTATTTTTTAAACTCAGGGAATAACATTAATAAGTATTATGAAAAAATTAAATAAACTTTATCACCATTATAACAATATCAGATATGTCGATGGCAGATATTTGAACATACCTGATGTAAACAAACAGACGTCTGAGTAATATCCTTGAACTTAACCTCACTAGTCACAATAGGTATCGCACCTGCAACTTCCAGTTCACGAATGAGCCTCGACGGTGAATATGCCGGAATTTTCACTAGTTTATATCGAGTATTTTTAGTCTGCTATATAAACGTGAATAAAGATTATAGTCTGGCCTTTATCCATGTCTCTTTGGTTCATATTTACCAAGGCTGTTGAACTCTATTCCAAAATAAAATTTCTATCAGAACCAGTAGCCATTGAGTACATTTTAGAAACAACATCCTTAGTACAGCGATTATTTGTCTTATCTTGAATAGAGAGAAAGAGAATATGCAGTGGACTGACATAGGTTGATGATGATTTCTGTTTGTATTAGCAAACCTAAACAGATTTTGTACTTTCACAAAATCTGTTTATGCTAAATAGGTTTTTTATATAGGTAATTTGCTTCAAACACAATTCTGAATACTTAACCCTTTACTCGAGAATAGCATACCTAATAGAGAGCAAAATAATATTTTCTTGGTTCCATCAGGTAAAGTCTAGTTCAGACTAAGCTGGTCTATCAGAAGTGGTAATTGAAAATGAATCCACTAAGGTACGAAGGAAAACACAATGTTAACAAAAACATGCCAGTAATTTTGTGAGACTGAAATAGTTGAACAGGTGTTGTCTGCACACATACATTGTACTCATAGGTATGGTTCCTAAATAGTTTATGTGTAATACATTCAGGGTCATTGTGATGCATCGCGAGTGCGTGATATGAATCTAAATGACATGCAGTTGTGCTAAATGACAGATTGAGAACATTGTCTAGCGATATGCGTTTAAAAATTAGTCGTTCCAAAGTTTCAGTAGTTTCGATTACCGGTCTCGCTATGTTAGTCCTTTTTTCGCTCTTGAATTACTGAGGAATTAATTTGTAATCTAAATAATAATGACTATCGTGCGTTTATTTAGGATAATATAAAAAATTAAAATTAATTTATTTGAAAATTTTCAGTACAAATTGGTGGTTTTAGTAGGTAGCTTTTACCTAATAGGTCAATCGGGATATCAATTGAATGGTAACATTTGTAACATTTCAAAACTTTGTTTGAAAATCATTAAAGTTTCATACTTTTTAAAATAAATTGAAAAGAGTTAAAAATTTAAATTACCTTATCTCCGAAATTCGCAGAGCGATTCATCTGAAATGTGAAATTGTACCATATGTTTTTTGAAATGCAAACTACACTTGTATTTGACGGTTCGTGTTTGTTTTTGGTTTCAGGATTTTGTATTCGGGTGGACTCAAAAGAGATTGAGGATGTTTGAGTTTCCCTGCTCATATTTCACTTAGTCCACCGGAATTCCAGATACAGGAACCTTCCTACTTGCCTAATGTTAAGAATGAGAAAATCTTTATCATTTTTCTCTGAAGAATCCAATCAATGCGGTCTATTTTCATTAAGGAGCTATGTTGGCATTTTAATTTCGGTCCCTTTGCTACGTTTATAATTTAAAAAGAGAAGAAAATGGAGGGTACATCGCTGTGTTGTAAATATTTCTGTCACATAGTTTAGACCTCCATACTTTTGATTTGTCTGATTGTCTGACTGGACAGTCACAAAAAAAAAAACAAACGAGACAAATTCAAAGTTTCATTTGGAATTTTATCAAAATGCTTTTCCCACGAAAATCCATCAAGTTGTAGGTACTTAAGTTGGATATTATAGAGACGAAAATTTGTGAAAATAACAGTGTATTACGTCAGCTCCTTAAAAGTACTGATATGTATGATCGAATTCAAATAATCCGATTTAACCAAGAAGATAGTGTGCGAAGCCACGGGCAGATGGAAGTTGTAAACAAGTAGCTAAAATACGAAACAGGACTGGAACGTCTTCGACTGTTTGCATCTCAGCAGGACTCCTTGAGAACGGTGCCAGCTTGTCACAGTCAGGCGTCTTCGACGCTAATCGAACTGCTAATTGTGGTATTAATAACTTGAATGCAACAGACAATTTAGTTGAGATGTTCGATAGCATTTACATACCTATTTATTACTCAAAACTAGATAGGTATTACTCATCACAAGCACTAATTAATTACCTACATCCTACACTGTGTAGGTATTTACAATGACATGCAACTTGTGCGCATCTGACGACAACATTTTGTTTAGTAAAGAAACTTGACAAAGTAAGGAAAAAAGGAAATATCAGCGACCAAGTAGATCTAATTTATAATGCCTAAGAGAGTAAAAACAAGCAACACTTATTTTTTTAAAGTTTGCATTCACTTTGCAATAAATTCATTAATAACGAAAACTAGTTAAATTTAGGAAATCAGAGTCTTAATCATCGCAATTGCATCGCATTAGCGATGTACGTAAAGTAAAACAGAGGAGTCTAACTGCAGGCGGCACATACCAGCTAGTGTTGTATGTTTGAAACATCTATGAAATTATTTTGTTAGTTGAAATAATAACTAATCAAATATAGAATTTAGTTGAATACTGGCAAGTACTAAATACAATATGAACTTTTACGTTTTTCACGTGTGTTGTGGATGCGAGGTGCGAAAGTAAAGAGATTATTTTCCCTTTACTTTTTTTGATTACGCCTATCATCACACCTTTACGGATAGGAACCGGTCTATCTAATTTCAGGAATGTGTTAATCCATCAAATATCCCCAGACTAGTTAGAATTTGTGCTATACATATTCAGAGTACCTACCACGTAACATGTGTACCGAAAGGGGTGAATCTGTACCGCAAACTTTTGATCTAGATTTTTGGAGTTAATTACTTGGTAATTACTTTCTTTTTTTTCGTTTGTAACGTTTGTCTTCGTTTGTATTCGTGTTCTTTTACATGTATTTTTACACTATTATTGGTGATTTTAAATCTCGGAGAAAGTACGTCAATTTTTCAATATAGTGTCAGGCCAAAACACTGATTTCGCAACCAAGCAATAACATAGGTAGGTGCAAGAGTGCGTGTAAAAAATACGAAAATCAAGCAACCAAACTTTACATTGAAAAAAAAAAGTACCATTTTTAAAAATATCACATTTTGATCCCCTCGGAGTCCGAAAAGGGAGTGAATCGTTCAGCTTAGTGGTTTCGTGGTACCTTGTAGTGTAGGTATACGCATAACGCAGTTGTAGCATTGACATCGCCCGATCAGTGTGGATAGATTCGGGACTGACTAATTTTCACAATGATCTTCACACCACTAAGGATAGATGCAGCTGGCGCGATATTGTCCGTGGCTACATCACTTAATGGGGAGTATCACGACCTCCAGACATACCACGACGCAAGGGGAATGAGTGTACCGCAGCTCTATTGTCTAAATGAGTCAAGTGAATACTTTATTGTCTATTTTGAAAGCGATTATTATCAGTTAAATTCAAATGTCAACCAGTAGTACAATAGAAGTCCAGGATAGGTTATAAATTTCAAAAATGAATCGATCTCGATTATCAGTTGAGATAAACAATAAGGCCCCCGGTAACAAGTATAAGTTCATAGAACCTACTTTAAGCTCTATCTTTGTCACAAAACAAGTTTACAGTCAATACCAAATAAAATCCTTTTAGTTTACCATTGTGATATTGTCAACTATCTTTTTGAAGAGGAATAAAGAAATGATTTATTTAGTTTCATTGACAAAATGCTTACGGTTACTTACTTAATTACTTGGTTATTTTCTTTCACTTAGGTAGGTACGTAGAAATCGGCCTTAGCTTCGAAAGCGGACGACCTAAGTGTAGCATATTCTTTGTAGAGCTTCATTTTGTTGGCATACTTATATCGGTTTTGTTATATAAAAGTGGTGGAAAATCCCACGCGTTGTTTCTATGGAAAAGTGTCAAGGATAGCCTTGACACTTTTCCATAGAAACAACGCGTGGGAACTAATATACCTATGGGATGAAAAGTATAACACGTAGGCTACGTGTTATTCAGAATTTCAGTCCGGTGCGTTCAGTAGTTTTTGCATGAATGAGGAACAAACATCCATAATACATCTATACATCCGTACAAACTTTTGCGTTTATAATAATAATAAAAAAGCATACTACATTGGTTTTCCCGGATTATCTACCGGATCCTTATTCCTTATTATCCTCTTGAACGTCCATGGGTACTGTAGTACCAAAAAAAAAATCGACTGACCACGTCCTGGGGCCGAATTCCACTAAATAAATCCCTTCACCATTTAAATAGTATCTTGTCAAAATGCATAGAACAAACTTTTTGAGGTTCATTCATACTTGTGCCGATTACCTTTATAACTACCTACCAATTTGACATTATAATTATGAGTCTCTTCAAGCGCAAAAAATAATACTCGTAGAATACCAAATGCACAAACGTCAATTGTATCATTTTGATTGAATGGCACTATTGAGACCTTTGTTTTGAATTCAGTGGAATTCGGCCCTGGGTACTGGTACACAGAACCCAAAAGGTCGATCGTTCGAAAAAAAAAATTTACTTGTTACCTTTGGCTCTTGTGGTCCTATCTGTGGTATCCTGTCTAGGGCGGGTATGCCCTGATTTGATTGAGTCTCAGATAAAATAAAGTAATTGATGATTTTGCAAAATATACTTATTAGTTTAAAATAAAGTGACACAATATGTTTCATACCTTAGAGTTTCATACGCTATTATCTGATAGGATGGTTTAGCTACAAGTTGCAGTATATTTTGATGTTGTCAAATACGCCATTGAAGTTAATTTTCATCAACATTATACTCGGACAGTAGGGCCACTCTTTTTCTTTCTAGTTAAATAGAAATTTAAAGTTCCAATAAATAGTTAAAACGGTATTAATTTCTTCCTTAGAATAAAAATTGTTACGAACATTTTTATTACTTACCAAGAAAATCTAAACTTTTTAATTGGCTTGAAAATATTAATCTCTTCTATGAAAATCCATGGGGATTTTATCCTTTTCTCTGGTCGGGCTTAGGGAATTTCCGAGATAACATGAACCGTTAAATAAAAACAACAAAATACCACTGGTAATAATTTTAATTTCAACTCATCAATTGCACTATGATAGGTAAATATCTATCTATACAAAATTAAACATAGTTTTACTACACTTACTTAACAAGTTTATGCCATGAATATCATATTATTATATTTAAATTTTGTGGAGTCTAGAATTCATCAAGCGAAATGATTTTACATTTACCCAGCTCATAAAAATGTACAATATTTCGCTAGAATGTTAATGATAATTAGTAATATAATAAATATAAATCAATGCCAAAAGATAGACAGTCTTAAAACATTGACTAGAATCAACATTAGGTCTCCAAACTAGGGGTGTTTAATTCATAAATATTTTAAACCAATTAAAATTAAATCACAGTTCATAAAGGAAATTCGGTAGCTGAAATGATTACATATAACAATGTGAATATATCGGAATATGTACAATATAGCTTAGAATTGATAACATCTAAGAATTGAAGATATTTTGACACTTTGAATATGTAATTCTTACGATATATAGTTTAGATAAAACGTGGTGTGGAGCGGAATTATAATCTAGTTTTGATACGTCGGGGTTGCTGCCATTAGTTTTCCTGTTGTCTATCGTCTTCTACGCCATTTGCCTTCACTTCCTTGGTGTCGGTAGACTGAAAAACAGTAAAAATCTACATTAAAAGAAAAATATTGACGACCGATGTATTAATTTATGGGCCTTTAAATTTCGATAAACGTTATTTTTATTCTTAAAAATGACTTAAAGTTCTTCAGACCAAGAAAGCTAGACCACAAACAGAATCGGGAATTCAGTGAGCCGTTTCTTTTTGCGCTTCAGCTAACATCCGGTTACGCATCTTTAAACATGATTTTGTATTCAAATCACAATGTTCCTGTATATCCAACTGGGATTTGAACCCATATCTTAGGCGAACCATTAATAATAAATAAAATAAGTTGCAGATTGTTTCTTGAGCTATCTGATTTTCCTTCTTTTGTATCAGAAAAATGAAGTAAGTACGTCGACATCAGTAAAAGCGTTTATTTAATAATAGGCTCAGATAATATTTCAAATATACCCAAATTCTGCGAACTGTTAATGGGTTTAAGGTTACCATTATTGTTAATTAATAACAACTAACAATCGCCTTAGGCTTTTGACGTAATAACGTTCTACCTATTTATAGGCCAAGCCGAGAGAAGTTGGCAGATTCCATTCCTGCCACGAAAAAATAATTATGTACAAAAATGTGTTATGTATAAGTGTTATGTATGGGAACGAGATTTCTTACTCGTACCAACACATACCACGCGGCTTACTTATGGGTTCGAAGCTGGTGTACGAACAATGTATATTTTTTGAACTAAATATAGAATTTTTCTTAGTGGGTATATTATGACGAATCATAAAGTTCAAAATTAAATTCTATCTATGATAAAACATAGATGAAAGGTATTAAATACCTATATGGTATTTTGATTATATATATATTGACGAATCATAATGTTCAACGTAGTGTAGGACGCCCTCCAGCTAGGTGGGATGACGATCTGCGAAAGACTGCTGGCAGATGCTGGATGCGTCAAGCTGAAGACAGGGTGCTATGGCGCTCATTAAGGGAGGCCTATGTCCAGCGGTGGACTAATATAGGCTGATGATCCATTGTGATCTGCATTATTATCGCTAATTATTTTAGCTTAGTGATCGATCGTAATTTACTTAAAATTTAAAAAAATTAAATCCTTCATTGGCCTTACGTTTCATGAATAAGTTTGTTTATTTTAGTTTTTAAGGGCTGTGGATTTTATTTAAGAAGAATATAGAAATAAAATAACATAAAATGATGATAATGTTCAAAATCAAAATTGTATCTATTTCGTAAAGGTTTACCTCAAAGGGCATCACGAACATGTTGTTGTCAGAGCGGCGGCCGAAGCGAAGACGCATCGAAGGGGCGCGCGCCGAGCGGTCCTGCACCTGTACATCAATATGATTGAGTTTTATTCTCCAAATAGATGCACCCGCGTCTTCGCCCGCGAACCAGAGTTTTTTTCATACAAATTTTAGAATATATTGCACACCCATAGCACACATAGGGGTTCTTGTATAAAAAAATGTGTTTAATCATTCTTTCCATAGCTTATTTATACCGAGTTTTGAGACAATCGAACCAAGGAATAATTATTTTCCTTACAAACTTTACCGCCCCATTTAGAGGTTAATTTTACAAAATTGTACCCATACAAAGTATAGTATATACTTATGTTATTTTAGGTCCTAATCTATTTACATACCAAAGTTCATCCAAATTTACCTATGACAAACATTCACACAGATTTTCTCATTTATTATAATAGTAAAAAGATTCTATTTTATTTAACCTTCTCAGCAATTGACTAAAAGTACGTTTACCACTTGTCACCTCCAGGGGCATGTAGCGGTGTGTAACTAAAAAAAAACTGGCCGTCCAGCGTACGAAAAAGAAAACTAAAAATGTTTAAAACCCCTTTACGCCTAGGGGACTCGCTCTCGTGCGAGGTGTCTGGATAAAAGCGGATGCATTTTCGTTAGACGGTGAGATTTTTACTGATTCGAAAGAAATGTTGCGAGTTGCTGGCCATAGAAACAATCTATCTCTAATCTACTCCAATTGTCAACTGATATCGGACATTTCTTTCACCCGTTCAAATGTGATCCTAAAATTATCAAACTGTTATCAGAAAACTAGGTTTTTCTTTGGAATCGGTAATTGGTGCCTAGAGCAGTTCTTTCAAAAATAATTTGTTATGTATGTTCTAAAGAGAAATTCTACTAGCTACACTACAATTTAGCTAATAATTTCCTTCAGGCTCTTGAAGTAGGAACCTAATTGTGCCTTACGAGGAAAATGAAAATATGGAAAAAGAGAATTGAGGGCACACAGGAAATACTATTTGCATAAACCTTTTCATCATCTATTCCAAAACAACCTACTCCATATCTAACTAATAAGGGAAGACACAAATTGGAAGGAAAAATAAACCTTTGGGATGTTACGATTCCTAAGGCATTTCGGAAAATTTGACAAAAATCACGTAAAGACATGACATTACGGAGTTTGTCTTTCCTAACACAATATTGAAAGAAAATAAAAGATAGAAGTATTCAGTGACAACCGCACCATTTCATCGAATTTACCTATGATTGCTTTTGCTGCCTATAATTATACCTAGCCAAAACTTGCTCCTTATATTTTTTATCATACTAATTATTTGGTATGTATTATGTTAGTGTACGCGACGCGTTGGTTTGGTTCCGACGAAAGATCAGCGTTGTTATAGTAGCGTAGCTACTATAACAACGCTGATCGTATGTTAGCGTAGCTATGCAACAATGGCTATTACAACACAAAGTTGCCACTTCACTACATTTGAGGTTTTAATTCATTAGTAGGTACTACTTATGCCTACTTATGTAATTCATGATTTTGGGCTATTTAAGAAACTACATAGATAATTCATTCTAAATAATTCAGGTTTGTTAATGCTATAAGTAAATATTTTCTTATTCTTATTCATAGTATACCATTTGGGTTGGATATCTCTATCATATAATTGTAGTTTATCTACTGCAGAGGGTATCTCTACTGTGCAAAGAGTGTCTTGTTTAGGAGAATAACTTCATTAGGTGCCCTGCTTGGTTTACAGCGCATCAGCTTTACGACGTGACAATAATAAAGGGTGATCCTATACACCGCGGAATGGCGGAGATATCTCTGACTTTTATTACGACGGCATAGTTCCGCGTAGATCTTGGCTTGTTTTTTTTTATTCATAGCTGGATAGTTTGAGAACAATATACCTATGGATTGTAAATGGTAATCTGCGTGCCTTGGTAAATAATTTGCCTTGTATAATTTTGGTCCTATACCGTTTATCACCGTAGATCAAACTAATCAAAGGTTGCTCTTTCCTAGTACTTAGTGAATTAATAGTGAACAAAGATTAGTGGAACACTCTATTAAATCATTGATAATCACGTTATTATTTTCCATTGTTCCATTTTCAAGGTCTAATAATGAAAAACCGGCTGTTGATGGATCTTTTCAAACTTAACGGTTATTTGAAAACGAATGAATATTTCGAAACATGTTATAGGTACCTATTTATACGCTCAAAATACCTAGTATTGCTAAAATAGAAATTGCACATTTATGTCGCTTGTAAGCTTGAAATGAAGGTAAAAAAAGTAATTGTTGTGTAACTAGGGAAAGATGCGAGGTACAGCTAGTTCATCAGATCGGCGGCCGTGTCAGAGACCAGGTACTGGCGAGCGGGAGTCGCTTACCGATAACATAAGCGTCAGTACAAAATGTTTCACATAAGTTACCTCTTTGGGGAAGATGTGTGGCACAGCTTGTTCATCAGATCGGCGGCCGAAGCGGAGGCGGGGCACTGGCGAGCGGGAGTCGCGGGAGAGAATCTCATCCAGTTGGGCGAGCTCGTCGGCCTGGTGAGGGGAACTCGGTTATAGCATGAATAAACGTATGTGGAAATAAATTATTAGATGTATGACGTCTTAACCTCTCAGCCAATGGAAAATCAGGGTTTAAAATTTAGGAGGTATCAATAAAAAACGCCCTGTAATACCCTTTTTAAAATAACAATACATATACAGCGATAAGGCCGCCCATTGTACTTGTCTTATATAATGTCTTTATGTAATGTTCTTGTTCTGGTGTACAATAAAGGATTTTTGTATTGTATTGTAAAATTACGTCACACTTTAGATCATGCTCATAAAAATAATATAATTAGACCCCTAATCTAAGTTCTGTAAACCTTTTAGCTTCCTCAATATTTTTTCTTTATCTATTTGAATCATCTTTAGCTAAATTTCTTCGGAAATAACATGAAAAAGGCAAAAATCATGTTGTAAAGTTTGAAAACAAGAAAAATACATCAAAATTTATTATATTTCGTTGTATTTTGTGCCCCTCTTATCGTGAAAACAGTATGCGTGCCTAATTATTATGAAATATAACAGCAGTGAAAAGGTAGAGGCCTTTCCACTGCTGTGAGCCTATAAGCAATGAATGTTACCTCCTGAGGGAAAATATGCGGCACGGCGTGTTCGTCGGAGCGGCGGCCGAAGCGCAGGCGCACGGGGGTTCGCACGTCGCGCAGGGACAGGAGCTCTTCTAGCTCGTCCACCTGTGGGAAACCACTCTTATGAATATTAAATATATTAAATTATAATTATAATAATATATTAAATATATTAACTAATATATACCTACCGGCCCTGCTGCCATATTGTCTAATTTGAAATCTAATCTAATTCTAATTTGGGATCGATCTCGATTATCAGTTGAGTTAATAAGGCCCCTGGAAGCAGGCAATAGCATTATTTTATAAGTATTATGTGTTTCTCATTATAAAAAGAAACATAACTATGTTTTTTATGAGAAATAAACATCTTTAAACCTAATAGCGGAAAATATCAAGCATTATAAGGATATTTAGAATATTATCTGTCACTATGGTCACATCGACCACCTCGGGATCATTCTCAACAACAACATGTATTGTTAAGAACCAAAAGCACGGTCAATTCTTGAACAAATTTAAATGGAACAACACTAGAAGCACCAGCTATTATAAATAAAAAAAACATATCACAAATCAATTGAACCTGAAAAAAGTAAAGGCAACACAAAAATAAACAGAAAAAAATTACAGCCGAATTAAGATCAGAGGTTCTCAGGTAGAAGATTCAACAAATGATAAAAATCGATAAAGCCAAAGTTTAATTCAACACCCTCTACGTGTATTTGTTGACCCCGTTGACCCCAGATACACACCGTTACTGATAACGCAATGAGCAGCTGTCAGTTACGGTACATCGAATTACGCTGAGACCAGCGGCTTATGAAATTACGACTCCTTAATGGACCCCATTGTTTACTATCTCTGGAAGTACAGGGCTTTCAAAGCCCACCTACAGTTCCCGCAATTATCCTGTCGCGGAAATATGAGAGGGCCAATTGTGATTCCACCTTTGATAAGTGAAATCAGTTTCGCTCTTAAAACCTATTTCGGAATTCCATGTTTTTCACCGACAGCAGCGTTTTCTGTCTCCAGTATAGTGCCTTTTTTGCTATGTTCCTTCTCTCATAATATTTTCAAGACACGTAGGTGTCTTGCACCCTACATACTCAGTATTATATGTATTATTATATTATATTCAGTAATGTCGTTCTATCTATTGCGTACCATATACTTAGATCACCTAGGCTTGATTTGATCGCACTAAGAACTGCCATAACCCGATATTGTAATAGCATTGCGTTTATTACAGCAAACTGTCAGTCCACGTTAGTAGCCCAAAAGCCTTTCAAACTTCTATGGAAAATTTTGAAACATGCCACAAAGTTTTGCACTCAAAGTATTTTCCAAATAACTAGAGTTCAAGAGACCGAAAATATCTACTGTAATCCGTTTTTAACTCGTTGAGTATTTCCAAACAAATTAACTGAGAATTTTCAGTATATTGAGAGTCGAAAAACAATTTTACAAAATATTTTGTGGATTGGGCACTTAGCTATTTTACTGACATGAGTGGAAAGTTTCAGAACAATTTTCGATATCACACAGAGCGGGTACAAAAAGTAACTGAATAGAAATTACAGACTCCTTTCGTGTAATCCAGTTACTTGTAACTTTACCATATTTACCGTATGCTCGTTGATGTATTCAAATGACTTTAACTGTTAAATTCAGGTTTCATTGACGTAAATCTATTTATCATTTCAACCTTTGCCATATTATGTAATTTTCATTATTATTAGCTCTATTTTTACCAAATCAAACTGTAAAAATGAACCAGTAGAAAATACTAATGAGACAATGTGAGAAACAAAGCTTTTCGATATAGTAAGAAGAAGATTCCTGTTTTGGCGATGTAAAAAAGATCACGTAGCTGACGGTAATTAAAATTTTGTTGAAATTGATGTTTAATTCATGATATAATTTATACTAAGCTTTTAATTGCGGTAAATTATAACTTCAAGCTAGTTTTAGTGTGTATTGGTACTTAATAAATCTAAATAAATTAAAATGAATCGTCTATCTGAGATTGTCAGAACAAGCTTTGTTATTTTTATAAATTGTATGGTATAAAAGTTAAGTTAGTTACATACAGATTGAATTCATCAGTAGAGTCGTCAATAGTCTCAGTAAATAAAATAATAGTCATATTTGGGTAGACTTCGTAGCGATATAGCGTAGCAGTTTTGTCGTCATATCGGAGAGGCGTTGCCTACCGCTTCTGTAGTCATATCCCAAACGTTGTATAAATGGTGTAAACTCTTTGTAGATACTCGTGGGGCCCTTCATTGACTAAGATATCTTTGTAGTCTCTTAGTATACTCACGGGTGGTTGAGGAGGCATATCGGGGTCAGATCTGCGGCCGAAGCGCAGGCGGCGTGACGGCGAGCGCACGGACTTGCGGGCAAGCGCATGCCCGCCCAGTGCGTCGTGCTGTGCCAGCAGTGCGTACAGGCCGCCCAGGGTATCCCACCCGCTGCGCTCTGATGCAGATGCTGTGGGCAAAAGGTACCTTAATCCGATTCGTTGCTGATGATACGAAAGGCGTGACATCAATGACTTTTACCTGTGTCTGGTAACACGACGTGCCATCAAGTTCTATAAGCGCATGACACGCCAGTCGTGCCATAGAAAATTGGTTCACAGCTATGGCGAAAAGTTATCGAAAATGGGCGCCGCAATGAATTGGTTAACTTAGTCATATCGTTAATTGACAAAGGAGACACTATTCGAAAAATGCGGTACTGTTTCCTTCATTAATTATAACCTATAAATAGGTACCAGGTTTTGGTCAGATTTATGCTAGTTATTCGAAATAACGCTTACCAAAACTCAACTTCGGGATAGACAGGCAATAAGTTAGCTTGTTAGAACTTTATCGGATACTTTAAAGACTCCAAGCCTACTAAAGTTTAAACGGCTATAAAGATGGGAGCGATTACATAGTAACGTTAATCGCGTTTAAAAGCTCAGTAAAAAGTCATAGGAAGTCAATAATTTTGATTGTTTGATGGGTCACAAAAGTGACTCCCGAAATAAAGCAATTTAAGTACTTCTTCTAACTTGTGCGCATGAATATTCAGTAGCTTTCATCCAATGTGTGATTTCTCCGAAATTCAAAGTCACCCTAATTTGGAAAGGATCCGAAAAATGAAACAGGGTGTTATGAAATTAAGGCTTCACTCCAAAGAGCAGTCTATTTACAAGAGTCGGGGACCGGAAACCCGAAGAAGGGTGTATGAGGGCTTCATTCCGACGAATGCTCAACGACCCATGTCGCTGGTAATACGCTGCCAAACTTATGTTATTGTCTACCTGAAACTTCATAGTTCATACAAATATTTATTGGTTTTCACATTACCTATTAACATTCGCTGGTTTGTATTCATATGAAACTTGTCTCCTCAAACCAAAAAGTTCTGAGCCCTTCGAAATATGACTTGCCTTCAATGACTGACTTTGAATTCAGGTTTTTCGCTCCAGGGAATCTGCAAGCCCTGCTGACTTATGTTAGTAATTCTAACCTGTGAGCAAAGCTCTTTAGTCACGCGAGCATTAAGGTGAGGATTTTGTATACAATAAGTTACTTCAGTAGCTACCTTCGCAAATATTATTTAGCGTCTGTATACTGTAAAACATAGGTATCATTCGAAAGTTGCGCAGAAGCTCCCCGTTAATAAGGCATAGCATACCTCGTGTGGAGATATTTGTCAAAGCTCACGTCTCAAACTATGAGCGATAAGTTTCTTGCAGTTTCCTATAACTTTTAATACTGTTTACCGAAACAATTTGTGTTTAATAAGTCAATGGAAACTTTATCAATGTTGACATAATTTGGGTAGCTACGTGACCTTTTAGTTGTGACAAACAAATTAATTATTAGGCGAGCATCGAACTGTAGTTTCGACCAAAGTAGATCCTTACAATCATATTTTATGTACATAGAAGCACCGTAAGTCATATTATTAGGTATCACTATTGTTACTTCTAGATTGTTTGCGACCGTCTACAGTTAGCGCAATTGTTTCAATTGTAAATACTACTTTTAATTGGTGTATATTTGATTTGACTGATAATAATAAGCATCTTGTACGTCTTTTTAGCTGATCTGAGGCTTTAGATGCTTTTAGAAAAAATGCTTTACGTTTTTGCGCGCTAGGTATTTTGGTTGTTTCTCTATACTCATTACATTTCACTGATATCCACACGTATCTCTTCTCATCTAAGTGCCAGATGATGATTTTTGAAAATTTAAATTAATTTGGTTTTATTTTTCACCGACCGTTACCAACAACACATACACATTGAAAACGCATAATAGACTCAGAAAAAAGATGCTATTTAAACTCAAACCGAAATTCAATGAGCAAGAGTTCATGACGCATATTTTATTACGGGGCCTCTTGATTGCTCCGAGATAGAAATGATGATTGAATGGTTCCTTTGAGGGCTCAAAGCTACTTATGGAAATGTCATCCACTTTGCAAAAAGATAAATAGTCCCTATATATCATTTGAGTTTCATATTTTGCCTAGGATGCTTAATGATGCTAGGTGGATAAAAAAATAAATCTTTCTTTGTAGTGTTATGCTTTATGTTTATCTAGTACCCATGACACACTTAGCTTAGTTTGGGCGTAGATGATGCTGTATAAATCGTGCAGCATCAATTTTTTTTTGTTTGATTAATTTTTTAATTTTGGAATCTTAAGAATGAGTATTCATTAGGCGTTTATCGCTTCAAAACGCTTTTCCACCTTGCGTTTCAAAGACTATATTCGATACATTCGGTAATGAAACAAAGCTTGCTGAATGAACACTGTTTTATTAATCCACTGTGGGTAGGTATGTAGGTACATTACATGGGTCTACCCACAACTTGTTAACTATACTACACATTCGTACATATTTCAAGCGTGTTTTATTACCAAGAAAAGCTCGTTTGAAGGTTGTATCGGCATTCGTATATTTTAAAACGCTAGTTCTTGTGACAGTGTTTGATTTGTAGGTAAATAAAAGGTCAAAGGTGTAATCATTGAAGGCACTCATTTGACGTTCCTACAATCATTGTAACCACTGTCGGAACCTATTTAGGAAAACTAAATTATGCAAGACAGGAAAGTAATTTTTTATCTGTCTTATGAAATGAGAGCGTGAAGTCATATGATCAACTGAATTAAAACCTATTTTCTTAATAAAGCAACGTACGTACTAAATGGGGCAACGTTCTTACAAATAAATTTTCCATTTTAATAACGTTCAACAGGCACAAAAGGTGTAGAAAGGTGAAAGGACACGTATCGTAAATCATTTTTCATTCATTTGACATCCAAATGTACCTATCTATCTAGCGAGGGTCATATCCTTTCATCTCACGGCGTTTTGTAAACGGCTTTCACGTTTCATTATTCAAAAGTAGGTATTTTTTCGTTTTTTCATACATTAATTTTATTCATCTACTAGCTGCGCCCCGCAGCGTCGCCCGCGGGGAAATTTATTTATTTGTCAAACATCATATTTTTAATCATAAATATGCTATTCCCGACGAAGACAAATCCAAAAACACAAAAATCATAAAAATCGGTCCAGCCGTTCTCGAGTTATAAGTGTTGTAACAAACATGACTTTCTTTTATATACATATT
The DNA here is from genome assembly GCA_944547425.1 of Eupithecia centaureata. NCBI lineage: Eukaryota > Metazoa > Arthropoda > Insecta > Lepidoptera > Geometridae > Eupithecia > Eupithecia centaureata. The sequence goes on from OX155687.1 coordinate 9,360,287, forward strand.
ATATAGATAGATCTGTAAAATGTATTGAATTTAGTAGAGGTATATCATTCATTTAGTACCCAAAACATAATTCTTCTTAGCTTGGTGCTAGAGGATGCTGTGTGGGTTGTCTAGCATTATTATTACTTAAAATTTATACTTTAACATTTTATATTATTTAAAGATATACTTATTTTAATACTTCCATACCATAAAACACTATTAACAGGTTAAAGAGCCAACTTGATAGACTACGTGAGACTCCGTGTAGAATTTAGATTACGGTTGTTTACATCGAAGATTACATTGTTGGTGTTAGATTGACAAAGCCATTGTTTGTGCCGGCTTTGTACTAAACTGTATTGGAACAAATTCCAACTAATTAGTTTTAGTATTCCGTTGGGCGTTGGATGTTTGCTTTTACAATTAGATACCGTTACCTATTAATATTGACACCTACTGAAGTTCAAATAAATAATACTTGACGATTGACACATCACCCTAAAGTTATCAGTTTGTTTAATGGGTACTAGATAACTGATGTATTTAATAAATTACATAATTATAGTGTATATGTCTTTATATAAAAAGCATCTAGAGCACCCGGAACAAATATCGGCCGATCGTACAAACGTTTTTCTCAAGGCGAGAATTCAACCCGCAACCTCATGCATCGTAGGCGGACACGTTGTGCTGAGGTTTATTTGCAGTTTTATGATTCAGTTTAAAAGTTTTATATTATACATACTTAAGAAACCCTTTGATAGGCATCAAACAGACTGCTGGTTGTGTGGTTTAGGTATTATACATGTTTGTGTATCGGCGTAGGTATCTGTTCCTTCTTGTATATTATAGGGCACCACGTTACAGTACCCAAAGGGGTAATACTGGACCCCGAGGGTACGGATGTTTAAATTTAAATTTATTTAATTTTACTTTTTAATTTGTAGAAAAAGAGATTTTTTTCTTTTTAATACGCATTTTTGCATTTCTAACAGTAGGTTTATTATGTACTTCACATGTTTTAACTTTCCAATGTTTTGGCATAAAATTAAAGACATAAAAATTTATCACATACATTATGAATGTACCCGTTATAAACCTATGAAATGTACCTATGTTTGCTTATGAAAAAAATGGTCTTACAAACATTTTTACAGCACGACCTTCTCCAAAAGTATTTTTTTATTAGATTAGCATGTAAAGTTGTACCTTTGAAATTATTTTGGACCACCTATCATATGATCTTTTATATTTATCTATGATCAAATAACATCTGTTTCTATGAGATAATTATATAAGTTATCTTTTTGTAGTAGTCGATTCTATTATAGATAATGAGACGAACAAAGGAAAGAAAGTAGGGAGCGACGCTCCCCTTCTCGAATTTCTTTTGTATTTCCTTCAGTATAAACATAATACGCTAGTTACGATATAATAAGGTAACAGTAATTACAAAAATAGAATAGTAATTTAGTAAACATGAAAACAAGCATAGCATGTTTTGCCATAAATCAGTTCCTATATGATAAATAGAAGCTTTAAACGTTTCCATAGAAACAAAGCTCGAAGTCGGGGGCAGTAACTAGTTCCGAATATTGAATAATTAATAATTATAAGTAATAACCTAACTGTGGTTGATTACTTTTGCGATACTCGTAGCTGTCAGTTTAGCTAGCGCGATTATCAGTATTATAGCACGGACTCATGTTGCGTTTGGTCAAAAAATCATGATCTATTTTAGTCTAATAAATAATAGGCCTACCCTAATGAGCGCAATATCCTGTCTTCAGCTTGCCGCATCGAGCATCTGTCTGGAGTATGTAGCAGATGATCATCCCACCTGGCCGGAGAGCGTCCTACACTACATATTTGTCGAGTCGTTTCCACTCAAAAACACGTTAACTTCAACAGTTGTCGGATCTCCGCGAGATATAATCGGCCCACTGCCTCTTCAGTTTGCTAATTATTTGAGCTATGTCGATAACTTTGGTTCTCTTTCGGATATTCGTTACAAATCCTATCTTCCAGAGACTCCTCACATAGCTCTTTCCATAGCTCGCTGAGTGACTTTGAACTGGTGGACTAGCCCTATCGTGAGTGTCCACGTCTCAGCTCCAAAGGTCATTAATACTCAAGTGACCCGAGAGCTGGTGAGTATCTGGCTCAGCGCATCAGCATTGCCATACAGCGTGGTAATGTTTTGAGGACGCTTGCGACTGGTATTTGAATATGGATGAATTGAGCTTTATACTGTTTCCAACTGTCTGCAGTTAGCTCATTCAATTGTATTTACTAGTTTTAATTTTTCTATGACTTTATTGTAGTTTTCCTTGTAAATAAAGAGTATTATCTATTAATAGTCTATTATAATAGTATTAATTTCTCACTGTCGATGGATGATATTCCTTGCGCGGACAAACCAGGAAACATGCGGGCGGCGAGGCTACACAGGAGCAAGGCGAGTGTGCAACTCCGCGACATGTCTGAAATAAAACAGATGACGTTAAAAACAAAATGGTGACTTTGAAATTACAAAATTTATCTCAAGATCAAAATCACATCAAAATCTCAAAATTTAGATATCTATCTAATTAAACAAAGACGACTTCTCATTGTACCAAACGGACGGTTTAAGCATTCAAATTGAGGGATTTGTCCTCATAAACTTAACAAGTCACCATTCACAAACTTAGTTCGTATAATTTTTGTTTTTTATAAATAGTGTAAACTTTGAATCTTCGTATTAATTTGTCCATGTTAGGTATGGGGTAGATAGAACTCTTAAAGATAATCACGACGATTATAACAGACATTTTAAATAGAAAAGATCAAAAATAATAGACCTGCTAGTTATATAGATAATCTGACAATCTTTCACAAGAATACCAAGCAGTTATTATCCAATGTTTAGTTTTATCTTCAACTCGGTTAGACTGAAAGGCTTGAGTCCGCTAAAGTCACTCCTAGAAAAGTCTCTAAATTTGTAGAGCCCTCTTAAGTACTCCTGTCTACCTTTACAGACAAAATTATGACCTTGTTATTAGAAAAATATTACCAACTGAGTCAGTGGTAAAGCACACAATTCATACAAAAATTCGAAACCTGCCTCCCACAAAAGTGATACGCTTCCTATATTTTTTCCCATCTTCTTATTTTATTTCTTCAAATAAACTTTTATATCATAGGTAAGTCGATTTAAATAGGTATATTACCCACGTTTCTTCGGGTGAGGGTGCCTTATTTCGGCCAAATAAATATTTGTGTACAAAAACTAGGGACAATACAAATGGAAATTTGTATTCTCCAAAGAGGATTCTGTACTTAAATCCCACACTTGTGTACCAATAAGAGCAGAGGAAAGTTTATTATTCCAAATAAGAAATAACCTTTTTGGAAGTTATCTTAGAAATATTGAAAGAACTTGTTTGGCAACATAAAATAGATTTACCTCTACGTCTAATAAACGCGAATTTTCGTTTGTTTTTGAAAATAAATATGACACACAAAAATATTGAATGAAGAAAATATTTAGGGCAGCTTAGCGGTTAAGTTAACAGAGTAATAACTGCTTAGCCGTTACAAATTACACCTGTTAATAACAACCAACACCGATGTCAAGACAACATCTGATCGTCATTTTGCGAGGAAGTTCAACAAGTGCAAACTGCAAATTTACTCAGAATTATAAAGTAGCGTTCTCTGGCTTATTCGTAAACACCTGTCAGTATCCGATGATAGTCTGATGCCTATGTTAATCCACAGCTGGACATGATCTCCCCTAATGAGCGCCAAATCGCCATGTCTTCAGCTAACTACAACCAGTATCTGCCAGCAGTCTTTATTTCCTTTCTTTTAAGTGATGATCTGAAAGAAAGGAAATAACGATGACCTGGCCGGAAGGTATTTTATACTAAGTTGCCCAAGTCGCGATATCCACTCAAGAACACGTTTACTCTAGTTTGTTAGTTAAAACCTATACACGCATTGGTTTATCGCGCGCCGTGAACAACGTTTACTAGAACATAATCACGCAGCACTCAGCACACTCCCACCCAAAAATAGAACTTTACTAGCAATATGACGGGAATATTAATTTTCGAATGTTTCCAACATAAAATAAAAAGCAAGCGCCTAGGCGCTTAGTAGCATGAAATTACAGCAAGTAAGGTCTGTAGGTATCTTATTGCGGGCAACTGTACTTGTGTGACGGGCGTGACTTTTGCTCATCGGTGGTGTCGACATCAATCACGCTTATCTCTGTGTGGTACGCATATTGCACGCACGCTACATTCCTTTGGCAGGTTTGTTTTCTACCACGGTTTTGCTTATATGGCATAGATGTCAACTAGGCATCGTAAAATTTACAAATATCAATGATTTCTCCATGAAAAAAAAAACGACAAGGTTCCTTTTTTGTTGTTCTTAGAATCGGTATATTGAGTTTTGAAATAACTCTATATATCTCTATATCTCTATAGAGACAAGGTAAACTCACTTCCACTAAAAATATCTCAAAAAATCTTGCTTTAAGAAAAATAATCTTTCAACTTTCTAAAGTTTCAAATGACAAACAAACAACCAAATAAATGATTATATTATTAGCAGTAAACTGACAGCACAATGACAAGTCAACAAGTGCGTGAAATAAAAATAAAATATAACTTACCAAGGTCATTCAAATATTGGCCTTTGTTTCGTAGCAGCGTAGCACTTGCGTAGAACATGCTACGAAACCTCTACGAAGTAATTACCTTGTGTGCCATAATGAGTCTAAAAAATATTCTATGACCGAATTTTAAACTATTTATATTTATTTTGCATTTGTTTTTTACTAGCTCAACTGAGGATACAGGCGACTGGCCCCACTACAAAACTGGGACCGCGGTCCCAGTTACCTGATTAGTTTTTTCTTGTTTATTTTACAAATACAAATACAAATACAATCATTTATTTGCAAACAAGGGTCACAAAGGTGGTGGTTAGATAATAGTACCATACATGTTTTGCCTTAGTCTAGGGCATGCACTTTTAGTTAGGTCTCAAATACAAAATTTAACAACAATTTAAACATTAAAAATAAAAAAGAGAAAAATTAATAATATGAACATCAAATCAACATTTTGTTGGGCGAGTCGGACCACTCGTAATTTTAACCACAAATCTATTGCTTAAATTACACTCTACTTTTTGCTAGCTTCACACGCATTGTTTCCGGGAGAAAAACAGCCTATGGATATGGTATTCCTCGAAAACAAGGATCTAATTATTGTTCGATGTAAGCGTTTCTAGATTTTATGGGAACATAGTAGAAAAAAATGAGATGAAGTCAAGATTTAGATCAAGGTTTGAGTAGTGACTGATCCGTTCACTACTATTGACATGAAATATTAACAAACATACAGACTTTCGCGTAAGTGTTATTTTCGCGAGATTTCAAAAACATAAATTGAAAACTGTTGATTAATAAAATTTTGCCGTAACTTCCTCGCAAAAAATACTAAACAACCTTCAAATAACGAAACTTTTGCAATATGCTTTATGACTTTATCTAATTTGACTTGTTGTACCGGGGGAGTTATGGCTTGCATATGGGCAACGCTGGGCATCACTATCAAAGTTACAACAAACTTTGTCTGAACATTTAACACGATATTGCAAACGTTTTGAGGTAATGGTGAAGATTATGCTATCCAATGCTCAGAAGCCGTTAAATTGAGAGCAAGCTCAAAGGTAAGTTCTAGTGTTTGTTGTTAGCCACACAGGTTTCACGGTATTGGACTTCTCCTCGCAGCTTCACGGAAAGGAAGGACATAGGCATTACATGAAAGTTTACTTGTATCGAATTGAACTGTTAAATGTTATGAAATAACTATAGTGTCAAATATTCTCGCTGATATTGAGTATTCGCTATTTCTATAACAATATCTTGAAATATTCTTTTTTCAGCACATTTAAGACAATTAGCCTTTATTTCAAAAAGTGCACAAAAAATATTTCTGACTTATTAAATGCGTTTCAAGACACGATTTATGTAGCAACCTATGTAGCATTTACATTTGAGATACAATGGCAGCTTGTTACACGACTCATGACATCATTATTTCAGGTTGCTTTGTCTCGCAGAGCCTGTTAGGAAGACAACCAACCTATTTCTAAGCTTTTATTTTCACTTTAGCGTTAAATAAAGAAGTACTTAAGGCAGTCATGGTGTTTAGCAATCGAGACGTTAGAAACATGTTTTTTAAGACTGACAGAAAGCCTAAAATATTGTATTTGCTAAAGTATTATACAAGAATAACAAGATTTTATTGGTAAAAATATTATAGAGCTTTAAACAACAGCAGACCTAATAAAAGGCATTCATTGGTAGATATATGATTGAGGAGATTTCTCACGTTGTAATATCTGATATTTCAAATCTATATTATTGAGAAAAACAACAGTGGTTAAATCTATACGACTCATATCTATATTGACTCACATAAACTCTAAAATTTAAACAAACGATCTAACATCGTTATCTCTATAGATAACTTGGAATTTCTTATATAATTTCTACTAATGTTTATTTAAGAAATTCCAAATAATGTTCGGTTTCGACGAAACTCGAACCCGCAAACTTCCCCCAGTACTAGAATGCGTTAGCTAATTGTGCTACGAGAGGTCAAATGCCCCAAGTGTGACTGACTGAAAAATATGCACACGTACCCACTATTGTAAATTGACTCTCTCCCAATAAGGTTTGCTGGAAGATAACTCTTTTTAGGGTTAAGCTCTCCTGTGCTACTTATCTAGTTTTAAGATTTTCTTGGCTATGTTTTTATTAGTGCAATAAATAATTAAAGGACTTAAGCGCATTCATGAAAAGAGTTGAATAAAGAAATATAACTTTTAATGAAACTCCAGTTATTTTTAATATTGCCCTCTATGTTTAAAATTAAAATACCATTTCAACATGGTTGAACGTTGGAATTTTCAATCAAAAACAATTTCATAATTTTCTTAACTCATTTTATACTCAGTTTATGGCAGAGTAGGAATGAAAATGATATTATTCAGTTCTGAATAATATTAACGATTACGCACGTGATCAATACCTTGTCTAATAAGATCTATACTTTGAAATATACAAAAAGAGGAGGAGTTGCATGTTGTTATTTGAGGTTTTGAGGTTTATATGAAACCTATTTTATGTACTCAAAGTGAATGAGCATCATGTGAATTCGCTACAATCAGCCAAAAGCCAAAATTTCCTTGTCGATAACTCTCCTCCGCGAAGATGATTTTCGTAACTAACTTTTTAATTAAAACAGAGAAGTCAAAACAATTCTTTTAAATAAAATTATACAGAAAAACCTTTGTATTGTCCAAAAACAAATACCTTGAAAGGTTTATTAATATTAATAATCACGACACGAATTTTTACTTACGCCAATTTTACCACCTTCACGTAAAGTCTCATAAAAAGGTCACAAATAAGGTTTCCAAATAGAATAACTGAATACTTTAACATGTTTGCTAATAAATTACTTAGATACAAGCGATGGATGTTGGTACAGGCATAAATATCATCTACACGTATCAAAAGAAAATTGAAGGGCGTTAGGCGTAGAACCCACGGGTTCAATATTTCACATACAACATGTGGCATTTACAATGACGGCGCGTGTGTTGCTAATACGTATACACAAGCTTGTGTATAACCCGACTTTGATCCGCCAAGCGGTAAATTGGAAAGCGCCGCCACCGCACCAACAGGTGTGCACTACGGCTAACACTATATTTGTTTTCTTTCCAATAGGTTTTACACATTTGGACAGCTGATACAATCTATCACACTATTTTCTAACTGGAAATAGGGCGACCATAATAAGGTTGATTTTAATCTGTCTCAAACCGGACCTGGCAACCCTTTAAATGATTTATTTGTTAATTTTATAACTCGTCTTAGAGGGAAATCTTCCGATCACCCCATCTCCTTATTAAAATACTTTGAAACACCTGCGCTTAATCGTTTATCTTTCCGATGACACTTCGTGGATATCGCTGTAAACTTTATTATTGGTTTAATCGACAAACCTATTTACAAGTTCCACCATTCATTGAAACGATCATTAATAAATTATCAAGCTTAGAGATTACTGCAAATTATTACAACAAATCATAACTAAACTACTCAAATTCACTGATTGTGATTATAATTGTTTACAATATTGTTGAGGATAGGATCTTAAAATAACAAAGACTAAATTGTGTATAAAATCAACAACAAATAAATTGATATTAAGTGTACGGCGGGCTTGTTTACATACTTTGCAGTGATTTTTAAAATTGTGTTCGTATAGTATCAGAGAAAAAAATAATAGTCATATTTCAATAGAAAATCATTTTAGTATTTAACTTGTGACTTCATTCAAATATGAATGCGGTTGCACGTCCAGGTGGACAAGATAGAATAACAATGGAACTATTGTTCCCTTTAGAACTACAAAGCAAGGCATTGCGTAGTCGACGTATTCCTAGTCTATGGTTAAGTTAAATTGGTTCCCAACAGGTTTCGCTAATAATTCAAGCCAAATCTCCATTCGACTTGCTAAACTTGCTAGGGGTTGTTGAATTAAAGTCCTCTCGCATAAGAAACAAGATTTCATTTCAAACGAATGCCATCCGGTGAGTCGCGAAAACATGCATGAGGCAAGTCCATGCCAATCACGTTTTTCCGGAAAACGGGCTGTAACGATGCTCGTTCATAGAGGAAGCTATAAAAAAATACAAATGAGCTTTGGCATTGCTGGAACCTACTGGTATATAGGCCATCAGTCCTGCAATACTCAATTATAAGGGGAATATACACTGCATTTTACCGTAAATATTTCTAAAAGGACTAGCAACTTTTCCTGAATTAGGTTATTATGTCACGGTCATGTCAACGACGTTATGTGGGTTAAAAATGTTAACCTACACGAGAAAGATTTTTAGTTTTAAAATGACCACAAAGAGTACTTTTGATTGTCCAGCTACGGGATAGGCAAATTTTGGCTTGCAAAAACTTTTAGTGCAATACTTAGTTTTCCTTACTATTTAAAAACTTCATAAAATCTACATGACTAGAAATTTCAACGCTTTTCTCAATATTTATTTCATGGCCCTTCTAGAGTTGGTTTATATCAAGATGTTTATTTCTTATAAAAATAAAATTTCTTTTGAGATCATACAATGCTTGTAAAATAATGCAATGCTTATATAAAAATAATATGAGTTAAAATTAAAATTGTATGCCTCCAGGGCCGGTAGGCATATTGGTACTAGTTATTATCTATTCAAACGGTATTAAACAAAATAAATGGTGAGATAGGTATACATGTACAGGTAAGTTAGTTTTAGTTTGAGTTAATCGTTTGATATCAGACTATTCCATTTCCGTATATTTTTGTAATACCGTGCGAGCTGTACCGTGATCAGTGAGGCAGGCAACACGCCCCGCCGACGATAATAGGGTAATGTGCGTCTACACAAGAGACACTCTAAAAGGTTTGATGGTATGGAAGCTACTTACGATAATGTGTTTCAAATTTTGACGAGAGCATGACGTTATAGAAAAATACTTAAAAAAGTTTTTATCTAGAATTTCCTGTTTCAAAACAAGGACGAACTTCTCAATTCTGTAGTTTTTTATGTGTGTGTACATCATAACTTTTTTCTCAGTTCCGATTTTGATGATTCTTTTTTTTTGAAAGCTAGTGCTTCTCTTGTGGTCTGATAAATTAGATCATGATTTGACCAGTAGTTTTTTGTTATATTAATAATGCGTGAAATTTAAAGTCAGTTGTTAGTTTTTGATACAAACATTAAATTATATTGTAGTGGTGTTACGAAATTGTCTTGCTGTAAAGTAAAGTTTTGCTTATAAAGTTGCAGAACTGTGTATCCAACTGCCTTTATTTTATTAGGTGAAAGAATCTTTTCAATGCATCAAAAAACTTTAAAAAATTCTGCAAGACGAAATAATCAGCATGAAGCTCTAAAAAAAGAATCTCTAATGAAGTCGAGTCGGTTCTTCGACACTGCACGTCACTGTGGAAATGCCTCATCCGGCTGAAAGCTGGGCCCGGGAAATCGTTAAATCTATCTCCTTTTGAAGTGTAAAGTATAAAGTCTGCGTTTGTAAATCCGATTTTGAATCGAATCGCTGATTTCATTCGCCGGGACGAGTGGATGCAGATAGTCGTTGTGAGTTCTATATCTTGACTTGAATAGATATTGGGAAATGAATCCATATGAAACACTATAAGACACATGTCTCTAAAAAAGGTTCATAATGCATTATATTACCCAGTGACTCAACATTTCATGTTGAGCGATTCACTGTTAAAAGTAAATCGTTAATTTGTGAAGATAATTTACTATGAAGACTTAGGATATCATAAAATTCGAATTATTCATATTCAGCGTTTTCGTAAGAGTTCAGTACACGAAGTATAATAAGTAAAATGAATTGCTAGCTCTTAATTATCGATCTATTCAAACATAATCTCTAAATTGATTCAAGTCTGATATTTGTAAAAGAAACATTCACACTTTACAAGCAGCACACAGGGTGTTCCGGAAAACGGACAACTGCTCAGATACGTACATACCTCTCAGATTAAATTTTCATAACTGAATTACTGTTACGTAGATGCCTCGCACCCGTGATTATGAAGATATGCCCCGCGGTTGCCTTAAGGCAAATTACAGCAATGCTTATTAATTTTAGTCATCTAGAAAATATAGTTCCTGTCTATTATAATTTCTACACGAATTTGTAGATGCTTATTACTAGTAACAACACATAGCTAACTTAAACATGAAATTCAGTATGTATACGCTCTGATTTTACACTAAGATAGGTTTACTTGTATAAAATATGTAATCAGAGAAAGGTAATCCGGTTCATGTTTTATTTAGTAAATCCTTCTCATTTATTTGGCCCTAACTCATATAAGTGAGGTAGATAATCATAGCTCAAATTAGCTCCAATAAATTACTGTAAGCCTCCCGGTGGATAAAAAGCTTTAGGTATATTTATATCTTATTAGAAAGACGATGGAATGACTATTTATTAAGGCGCAATCAGCACCTAAAGTGGCGCCCCCACTTATTTTTTCATATAATTCCGCTAAACAAAGGAATTTCCAAATTTCACTCGTATAGTTTATTAAACCTATCATTAGCTATTTTTAATGCATCTGTAGTAGTTTCAGTTTTAATATGTTAAGCGGCTTTAAAGTCGCTACCAAAAAGGATTTTTGGATAATAGTAGGTTATCAAAGGACGTATGATATGTACACAATTATTTTACAAATTTTTATTACCTACTTTAATTGGTTAATTTCTGGGAAAATATCATCATCATCAACCTATATTAGTCTACTGCTGGTCATAGGCCTCCCCTAATAAGCCTATCCCTCTTTGAAAGCCAAAAATAATATATTTAGATTAACTAATTAGGACTTTTACTGTTTCAATTGTAAATACTAGTTCTTATTTTTTCTTGTATATGTAACTATTGTTTAGCTTTGTTAATAAACTTATAAAACATTTTGCAAACTTATACGGAATAATGCTGATTGATCTACTGCGATTTACAGTCTGTGGCAAAGGTGTAAAGTCGGAAATAAGCATAACGGCGCGCATAAAACCCAAGAGGTAGTAAAATCGACGTTTGCGACAAATTGGGGGGAATGCCGCCAATAAGAATCACTCTCACTCTCATTGGCACGGCTAATTGAATATTTAGTTTGTGTTGGAAAAAGAAAAAATATTTTTATACATTCAGTCAAAAAAGTATCGGGAATGGATGATTTGTTTATGGTTCCAAATTCAAATTTTTGTTTTTTTTTGTTGTTGTTAGGTTGGCACAACTGTTTGCCATTTTGGCGCGGAGTTTGAGTTGCATCTGTTATTTATAGTAAATACAGTGCTGTTTTTAGTTACATCATATCTAGTGTGTATTGCGAATTTCACAATGGACAAAAACATCGAACAAAGAGTTTGTCTTAAGTTTTGCATCGCCAATGGAATTTCGTGTTCGGAGTCACTGAAAATGTTACAGAAGGCTTTCGGTGAATCGACTTTATCAAAAACACGTGCTTATGAGTGGTACAAAGCGTTCAAAAGCGGTCGAGATGTGATGGAAGATTTGCCTCGCTCTGGTAGGCCATCAACGTCTGCAATTGAAGTTAACATCGCAAAAGTGAAGGAAACAGTGACTGAAAATCCTCATTCAACTTTGCGAGAGATAGCCGCCGAACTTTCTGTATCTCACGAGTCGATCCGTACCATTTTAAATAATCACTTGGGTATGAAACATGTTGCCGCTCGACTAGTCCCAAAAGACCTGAATTTTCTCCAAAAACTCAATCGCATGAGAGTCGCTGAGGACATGCTAGAACGAGTCAATTCCGACCCAACATTCATGAAACTCATTATTACTGGTGACGAGACGTGGGTTTATGAGTTTGACATGCAAACTAGTCAACAAGCTTCGGAGTGGCGCCTTCCAACAATCGGTACAAGACATAAAGGAGAATTCGCGGCGAGAACTGAACTCAATTCCGGAAACAGCGTTTAAAAAATGTTTTGATGATTGGATAATTCGTTGGCGTAAGTGTATCGTTTCTGAAGGAGCATACTTTGAAGGTGATAAAATAAATTTGGATGAATAACAAACATTTTGTGTATTATTGATCTTTTCCCGGTACTTTCTTGACAGAGTAGTATGTTAAATAAGTAGGTATTATTCTTCCTTTATCTTCTTACATATTTCTTCTTAAGCTTGTTACCAAATATGAGTACAACGTAGAGGGCTATGTTTTTATCAAGTCTGATATTATATAAATTGTATACCTAAGTTTAAAATATAGTTGTTTGTTGTGCCCGTATTTAATAAAATACAAAATAATGTCGATTCTATGACGGACAAGCAATCATAGGCACGAAAAACTTAAACGGTAAAGCTAAGGCCACGAGCTTTTTTTTTATTTTCATACCATAATGTCGCGTCAAATGCGTCACATCATACAAAAGTCCTTTTAGTGCCTCAGGATGCATTATTTCTGTTGACAGAACGCGTTTACGGGACTAACAATGAAAATTACGCATGTTTTAACTCAAGCTTTTACAATTTTTGATAGGACACATAGGAACATGTCGACTTATTCGGTTTGAGATATAGTATTAAGTTATAATTACCCATAGTATCTTGTTAGTCGTAGTATTTTTTGTTTTTATAATGTTTAGTAAGTGTATTTTTGTATTTCAGTATCGCTTTGGTCCTAAACTGTAATGGCAATGTAAATAAATAAATAAACCCAAAAAGAAAAATACTAAAATGTTTTCATAAAAACGATTCATATATGACGAAATGAGATAAGATTAGGTTGATGCACTTAAGAATAATCAGTATAAATAGTTTTGGTGTCTAATTAAACCCACGCCTTTAAGTCCTAAGTAGTCACTGCATTGTCTAAGATTTAGACAAATCAAATAGGTCGGTACCTACTTCAACTATGTTACTTTGATAAGGATCTCGTTTGTTACTTGAGAAGGGTTAACTGCTTCAACTTAAAGTGGCAGGCGAAGAAAGACACACGTGGTATATGTATTTGATCTTGACTTCTAAACCTCTTGAATATTTAATGTGCGATAATTATCTACGTGAAATCGAGACGACCTTTACGGCGTCTGGACTTATATACTTATTGGCTTTGAGTTTTGGTTCATGAACAACGAATGACCAACAGATCTTTAGAACCAATTAAAATTACCAAGTATGATTTGTTCTTTTGACTGTTCAATAGAACAAAAGGATTTATTTTTGTGTAATAACAATATATGTATATCAGTCATCTTGTACCCATAACATAAGCTCTGTTTGGGGCTAGATGAGGCTGCGTGGATTGTCCAACATAATTTATGTACCTACCATAACGTTTAATTCAATTACAAATTCAGTCGTTCATAATTTCAGCTTGATATTTTCAATAGTTATAGCGCGAAGAGATAACAAACATCCATGCAACCAAACTTTCGCATGAATACCTAATATTATTATGATTTGAATCAGTCATTTGGTACCTTAGTAACGCTTGGTATAGACATATTGCACAAATAGTTAGTTGAAATTTTCAGAATAGGTACGTACGATTGCAAAAAGTTTAGATTACATTGCCTCCGTGAAGTTTGCTTGGCACACATCCATCTGAGATTCAATTCCATCCAAAAGAATGTTCACAGAGCTGTTTAGTGAAAAAGTGATGTATGCATTCAAATAAATTGATACCTCATAGAAATTATTAAAATTATAGTTTGTAATTTGAATCTACCTCTGAATTTATGCTGCGTTCTAATTATGCGTCCTTATTTATACTTATATACCCGATATTATGTATTGAGTGGATGGATTAGTGGATGGTTTTTACTTGGTTGGTCTGGGTGTTTAATATGTATAATAAAAAATATCTATCTATGTAGTATATTGTATTAAGTATATCAGTCATCTAGTACCCATAACACAAGCTCTGCTTAGCTTGGGGCTAGATGATGCTGTGTGGACTGTCCGGAATTATTTATTTATTTATTTATTTATCTTCCCTCAAATTGCAATGCAATAGTTAAACAATGTATGATTGCCATTCGTAGCCAAAACTACAGCATTCATGAAAAAAAAAATTACAAGGACTTATATACTATTCTCGCGTGAGACGTTTTCTTTCCCAACGTCTCACGTGATCTCATTTTGACACATGACCTGGGTAACAAAAATTACTATCGATCGAAAGAAAATACATTTTGATACATGATCTTGGTAATGAAAGTTACTATCGATCGGAAGAACGTATAATATCAGCTGTCGGACATAAATGAATAAAAATGGAGTCTTGCCTAGAGATAAAATGATAACAAGGGCCACTCGGCTCGGCTAGGATCTAGGGTCAACAAAGGCAATGAATGGGGCATATGAGCGCAATGGGGTGGAAAAAGAAAACTGAAACGCACTATTAGAGCTGTTTGCTTGGGCCCGTCGGCAAACACGCTCGAGATTCTGCTCTAGTCTACAAAAGGGGAGGTATTGTACACATATTAATATACCGGATCGATTCTGACCATCGTCTCCATTTATAGGTGTGGATTTGCGATAAGGTAAGAGAAAGGGAACCGTTTTTACAATTTGAAGATTTATGTTAAAACTATTGAGAATCTGTTTTTGTAAAAAACAAATATTTTATCGTTAAGAAAACTAGCCCCAAGGCATTTAAGTAGGTAATTTATGCTGAAGCAATTTTGATAAATGGTGTATGAACGTACTCATCGGAATATTTTATGGTTGTTAGATTCATTTAGTAGGCCTTAATTCAACGGACAATTTACAATATATAAAAGCGGAAACCAACCCGATGTATTATAGTTTTCAATTAATTACTTTACTCAAACCTTACTACAAATATAAATACAAGCTTTTAATTTAAGTATTTAAAAACGTGAGGGTAAACTGACATGCAATGAGATATTGCAGAGCCCCGCCTGGTGGTGACTGACCTTTTAACTAAATTTAACGGCGCACAAGCACGATGCTTTGATTTAATTGAAAAACTAACATGTCTTGTTTACTACGGGTGTACTTACTGGATTTCTATGTAACGTTGGTTGCGAAAACTGAAACAAAAAGAAATATAAATTATTTTTTATCAACAAATAATCCACACAACATCATAATATAGCCCCAAGGTAGAGCTTTTGTTAATGGCACTAGATGACTGATATAATATCTATATACTAAATAGACAGATTTTTTGATGATGATTATTATTATTACAATAATCAATTTTTTTCAACAAAACACTCAGAATCCTGGAATGAATATTTGCAGATCATAGTAACATTTGCCCAAGGCAGGGATCGAACCCACACCCTCCTGCGTTGCAGGCGGACGTTCGCCCGACGTACTACATCGGTCGTCAATACTTGCAAACAAAATATTACGTGTGCGGTGCACTGTATCAATCGTTTGTTTGATAGACGTTCGTTTGTTAGTATATCAGTCATCTAGTACCCATAACACAAGCTCGCCTAGCTTGGGGCTAGATGATGCTGTGTGGACTATCCGGAATTATTTATTTATTTATTTATTAGCACATTGACTGCGCTGACGCATATGCCACGGGTGATCGTAAAGACGCGATTCTCTTGGTCGCATCGCTGCAACTCTACTTTATATTTAACTAGCGACCCACCCCGGCTTCGCAAGGTTTTATTATTTTTCGTTTTTAATATTTTGCATGAAGGTTGAAATAAAGAAGCGACCATGAAACTTTTAGCTTGTTTGTTGTTATTGAGTCTGAATATCTGTGTTCCTGGTGTTGATTTCGCCAACAGCCGCAGTAAAATCTATATTGTAAGCATTTCTGGCAAAGGTAGGTAATTTTGTGTATATAGAACCGACACGTAACAAACAGTATGTTAGTAAACATGCGAGCTAGACCGATCTCTAATATTTATTGAAACAATTCAGTTTCCCTCGTCGTCATGTTTGTAGGTTTGCTTAGGTACGACCATCACATTGTTGCTTACTAAGGCAAGTCAACAGGGTTATGTTCGTTGATAGATACCTATTGAAAAATAGATATATATATATAAACTAGCGACCCGCCCCGGCTTCGCGCGGTTTTATTATACGTATAAACCTTCCTCTTGAATCACTCTATCTATTAAAAAAACCGCATCAAAATCCGTTGCGTAGTTTTAAAGATTTAAGCATACAAAGGGACGGAGAAAGCGACTTTGTTTTATAATATGTATAATGCTGGAAAATCCACACAGCATCATCTAAACCCTAAGCAGAGCTTGTGTTATGGGTACTAGATGACTGATATACTTAATGAAATAGAATACAAATATAGATATTTTTATTATAGATAGAAAACCCCAATACCCTTAAACAAATATTTGCAGATTGGACAAATCCCATCCATCCGAAGGCGGGAATCGAAACTGTAACCTCCTGCGTCGCAGGTGGACCTTCGCCCACCGCGCCATATCGGTCATCATGTAAGAGATAGCATGGACTAATGAATCCCATAGTGTTGCCCAATGCTAACTTTCGGTTAATAGGGGTCTTGCTTGGATATCTAACAAAAAATATGAACAAAAAAAAACAGTACGTTTTTTGTGTATAACCTTTGTTTTAATCACAATAATAAATCATGATAATAACAATGTATGTTAATTTGACTCTGCAGAACGATTTAATATTCTAGTCAGATTAAGAATAAAATATTTAAGAATTCAATAATTTAGTCCAGAAAAAAAATTTGGGATGTTAAATCCGAGGAAGCCGATTCACGCGTTTGGAATAAAACTCACTGTTTGCGTTATTGCCAATAACAATGAAAATAATTTGATTTATTTCAGTGCTTGTCCTCGGCTTGACCTTTCGGAGATTACCTATCACCTACCTAACGTTACACACATGTACTTACGATGTTCATTTGTTGCGCGCGAGGGAGTGATAGGGGGGAGCGAGACGCGCGGGGCGCCCGGCAAGCGCGGACGACGGCACCCGCGACCGCGTTCTTCAGTACGCTATTGTTTTACCTAGTGTGCACACGTGTATTTTATGAATGTTAACGCTGCTGTAGCGTTCGTGTTTTATAGTGGTGGATTACCGTGCTACGTGGATGGTAAGTCTGCACTGTATTTGTTTTTTGTGTTCATGTATTTGGTTGTGCGTTTAGAGGTGCAGAATCGTGTTATAATAATACAGAAATCAAAGGCTCTCGCTCGCTTTCAGCAGCAGTCAGCTTAAATGTTTACCCAAATGCACTTACAGTCTTTTGGCGAAACAAATATTGGCTCGAAGCATGGCGTTCGGCCCGATATGCGCAGCCGACGGCTCGATGTTTGCGGCCGTCGGTCCAAAAGGCGCAGCCGTCGCGTGAGCTCGAACTTTTCAGCCGTCGGCTCGAACTTTTCAGCCGTCGGCTCGAACTTTGCAGCCGTCGGCTCGAACTTGGCAGCCGTCGGCTCGAACCTAGCAGCCTTCGGCTCAAGACGTGCAGCCGTCAGCTCGAAATAGCGCAGCCGTCGGCTCGTTATGAGTAGTCTTCGTATCGATTCGGGCTACTGTCGACTCGTTTACGCCCGTTAATAAGCATGTCCGCATGATGCAACGCCAGCTACTGAATCCTTGCCATTTTGTTTTTTTTAACTATGTAGCTGGTGATAGTTTTCTTTTCGTTTTGGTTGTAGATGGCTCAAGGAGGCGTTTTTGTCACTCTTGGCGCACTCCTCGATGTGCCTGCCGACAATGAGCGGGAGAACGAAGTTTTGGAAAGGTTAAAGCTGCTAGCACAGGAGCACTTACCGGAGGGCTGGACGGAGTGGAAAGTCGTAAAAGCTACAAAAGAGGAGGTTTTCGGCGACAATCTGGACCCTCAACTCCTAAACAAGCTAAGGTTTGCGCTCCCGACGGTGGGTCTAGCTAGGGCTTTTGATCCCGACATAGATCACCTATCAGAGAGAAGTTTTCGGGAGCTAAAGATAAAACTGTTAGATTGGGAATTTACGCGTGCCCTTATAATGAGCCCTCCAGCTATTTCAAATAGAATAAGAGGTTCCGCAGTTCAGACTGAGATTTTCAACAAAGCTTTGGCACCTTTAAAACCTCTATTGATTTCAAGACCACATGCGAACAGTTTGTTATCGGGAGAGGTGGTTTCCGAAGAAGACCAAGACCGCAAGAGGAGGAGCAATTCTTCATTATCGTCCCAACCTAATCCTAAAAAGTCAAGGGTGGATCTTCTCGAGAAGCGAATGGAAGATATGTTCTCGGTTTTGATGGACAAGATAGAGTCTCTTAATGCGTTGCATCCCAAAGAAGTAGGCCGCTCTAGGGACTGCTCTGGAAGTGAAACTGATCGGTCTGATCAGATGCCATCGGATGAGGAGTCTACAGCTACTGACACGTTTTGGAGAGCCCCACAACTCGATTCCGGCTTACTGTCACCAAACCTTGGTGAAGGAAGAGATAAATCTCCAGGAGAATTTGAATTTTTACCTTGTGTGAAAGAAGCGGAACCGCTTGTGCCTGAGCCTAACCCACAGGTTAAAAAAGAAGGTATAGAGTGCCAGCGACTTGGTTCGGACGGCTGGAACCGTATTAGATATAAGGAAGTAGAAAAGTTTCTTCACGCGGCTCCTGTTTTTAGCGCCTTAAAGATTAATACTGAACTGGGAAGTCAAGTGAGCTACGGTACCTCACCTATGGTTGTGAAACAGGAGGGTATGTTAGGCACTATTACTCATGGCCTACTTCTCCAAAGAAAGGCACTTGCTGAGGAGCTTAAGAGGATCGCCAAAAATTGTCCAGCGGCATCAGAAGACGTGAGAAAGGTGTTAGCTGAAACTTCAGCGTTTAGAATAGTAACGGACAATCTTCTCCAATTCGTATGCGCACACCGCGCGGAGATGATAGATCTTAGGCGTAAGACCTTTAGGCCAAAGAATGAAGTTTTGAGTCAAACATTGCATCAAATACCTCCGTCGGCCACACATTTATTCGAAGAGAAAGCACTGTCAGCCTTTCTTAAAGACAATGGTGGTGTAATGCGTATTTTCCCCTCAAAATTTGGCAGGTTCCCGGAGAAGAGAGATCCAGAAAGGGAGTTATTTCGGAGACCTTTGGGATTCCCTCGAATCGTTAAGTCGAAGCAGACCTCATGGCGAACACGTGCATCCGCCCTTGCTCACTCTAACAACACCAATACGTCAAGAGCATCGTCTCGTAAGTCGACGTCAACCAACTCACGTGGCAGACAGCAAACAGGTGGTAACCAATCATCCAAGCGAGGTGATAATCGACAGCAAAGAGGTCGCAAGTACTGACGGTTTCCGCGGGGGGCAACTGAAGGATTTTCTTCGACAATGGAGGACGCTAGGTGCACCAGCACCAATCCTAAACATAGTTGCAGGTTACTCAATACCGTTTGTAAAAAGACCGCCTTCAGTTCCCCTAACAGGCCATCAGTTAAGAAGATTCGCGACAAAGTCCTCTGCAACCATGACCAAGGAAATAGAGTCTCTAAAGAAATCGGGTGTGATAGTAAAGTCAAACGTCAAGACAGGATTTCTTTCGCGAATCTTCTTAATTCCGAAAAAGAACGGGAAAGTAAGACAAATTTTCGATCTTCGTCGCCTAAATATGTACCTCAATCCGCGGAAGTTTCGTCTCATAAATCAGGGTCACGTACCCAATTTTCTCCAGGACGGGGATTACATGGGAAAATTAGACTTAAGCCAGGCGTATTTTCATATACCCATAAAGGAGAGCCATCGAAGGTACCTCTGCTTCGCATTCGAAGGCGAGCTCTTTCAGATGACTTCTCTCCCGTTCGGTTTGTCAAGCGCGCCGTTAGCATTTTCGCGGGTCAGCAATTGGGTTGCAAGTATTCTGAGGAAGGTAGGAATTCGAGTCATAGTCTACTTGGACGATTTTCTGTTTGCTCACCAGAATCGTCATGTTCTAGAAGGTCATATTGCTTACGCTACAAACCTCCTTCGAAGTCTCGGGTGGTGCGTGAATATAAAGAAGTCAGTCATCAATGCTACACAGCAGATAGAATTTCTAGGCATTGTGTGGGATACAAATATAAACCGGAAGAGTTTACCAAACGAAAAGATACAAGTTTTAGGAAAAGAACTAAAGAGGCTTCAAGATCGGGGGAAGTGGTCCTGGCAGAAGGCTATGTCCCTGATAGGGAGGTTAGGTTTTGCGTCAATCGTAACTCCAATGGGTCGCCTAAACACCAGGCAGTTGCAAAAAGCAAGTCGAAAGCTTCCAGAGGATCGTCCTCGCCTGATGTTCGCAGTGCCTGCACTGGCCCTAAGAGATTGCTTATGGTGGATTCAAAATTTAAAGACACCGTCAAAAATTTTCTTACCTCAACCGACAATTTTCGTTACGACAGACGCTTCAGATGCCGGTTGGGGCATTCAAATAGGGGATTATCACTTGTCAGGTCTGTGGAAGGGGAACCAGATAGGTTGGCATATAAACGAGAAGGAGCTTTACTCAGTTTACACAGCTCTGTCGGAGTACGGGGACTTGGTAGCGCGGCAGTCGATAATGATTCAATCCGACAACAAAACAGTGGTTTCTTACATCCGAAACCAGGGGGGTACGAGGTCAACTCGGCTCTTGGAGGCGACAAAAAACTTGTTCAATCTAGTTGTGTGTCTAGAGGTGACGCTTCACGCATTTTATATACCAGGTCGATACAACACAATCGCGGACTGTCTCTCGAGAGGGAATCCGTTGCCGGATTGGCATCTCAGTGTTGGGATAACCCAAAGGATTTTCCTGAAATGGGGAGTGCCCCAGATAGATTTGTTTGCGTCAGCTCAGTCGAAAGTGGTTCCGGATTATGTGTCGATAGATGCAAGGGATCCTCACGCCCGTTTCATAAATGCATTCAGCCAGCAGTGGGATTTCAGTCTAGCTTGGGTGTTTCCACCACCACCACTAGTTCCCAGAGTGCTCCAGCACTTGAACAGGTCAGCAGGGACATTTCTTCTAGTGGTACCCCGGTGGGAGAGGGTATTCTGGAGGAGCGACCTCAAACACAGGGCCCTGGAAGCCCCCTTTCAAATATTCGACACACATCATCATCTGATCGACATTTCCACCAACAGTCCACCGCCGTTGGCAAAGGAGCTCTTTTTAGAGGTCTGGAGAGTACGGGGTGGAGTAATCTAGCAGTAGGTCTAGATCCAGCTGACGTCGATCTGCTTCATTCTGCTTGGCGAAGTTCTACCTGGCGGACGTACGGATCAGCTTGGAAACAGTGGGTTACATGGTGTAACAAAAATGAAGTTTTACCAAGCACTCCGAATCCTCAGCATATCGCGTCATATCTTGGTTACTTATCGCGTGTTAAAGGTTTAGCTTACTCGACAATCTTAGTTCACAAGTCTGCAGTAGTTACCTTAGCGGATCCGTTGCTTGGACAACAGTTGTCATCCCATCCGCTAGTCACAACAATGTTAAAGGCTTTAAGTCATAAGAACTGTGCAACAAAGACAGCTAGACCTCCTAAAATATGGAATATTCAGGACTTGGTGCAGTGGCTAAGGTCTCACATACCATCACGGGATAGTGTTTTTCAAGTTTCTAGACATGTGGCCTTACTCTTACTTATAGCCTCGGGGCGTCGAATTCACGATTTAACTTTGTTGCATATTGACAGTGATCATTGTGATATCTCAGACATGTCGGTGACATTTTGGCCCAGGTTTGGATCCAAAACTGATAACGCGAGGCATCGTCAATCCGGTTGGCAACTGTGCTGTTCTGGAGACCCAGAGCTAAGCCTCGTCATATGGGTGAAATGTTTGATTAATGTCTCAGCAGAGAGAAGAAAGGCACGCGAAAACTTGTCTTCTTTATTCATTAGTACTCGAGGTGTAGTAAAGCCTGCTTCGAGAACAGTTATTGCAGGATGGCTTAAAGCACCTTTTGTAGATCTCGGCATAAATTGCGGTCCTGGTTCAATTCGGTCGGCAGTTGCGTCCAACAGTTATCAGCAAGATGTTCCGCTAGATCAAATATTACAGCGGGGGAACTGGAGGGGTTCGAGTAACTTCTTCAAACATTATTGTAAACTAGTTGATAAGCCTAGGAGCATTAATGCAGTTGCTCTAAATGAGTCTTTTAAGGTTGTTTAGAAGAAGATCTCTATCGTTGTTAATTTTAATTAAACTGCTGTCACTTGTGATTCATAATATTTAAGTACCTATTCTGATTGAAGACTGATCAAGTAATAGTTTATAATTACTTTACTTTGTTTTAAGAAGAGACTGATTTTTGTTTGGTTTGTTTTGATTTGTGATTAATGTTTGAAACCCTAGTTGGATTAATAAAAGTGACTTACCCAAACATGAGGTTTATTTTCATTACTTAACTTGCATTAGGGCTTTATTTTAATTAACGGCTCTAATTTAGTCGTCACAGTACACTATTGGCGCCGGCAGAAGTCAAACATCTCTCCGAAAGGTCAAGCCGAGGACAAGCACTGAAATAGAACCGTTTTCCACCCCGGAGGGAAGAAAACGATTATTTCAGGTCTTGCCGAGGCTTGACCTGAGCAAGGCCTAGCCGGCATTTCAGAGAAGGTACTGAAGAACGCGGTCGCGGGTGCCGTCGTCCGCGCTTGCCGGGCGCCCCGCGCGTCTCGCTCCCCCCTATCACTCCCTCGCGCGCAACAAATGAACATCGTAAGTACATGTGTGTAACGTTAGGTAGGTGATAGGTAATCTCCGAAAGGTCAAGCCTCGGCAAGACCTGAAATAATCGTTTTCTTCCCTCCGGGGTGGAAAACGGTTCTATAATCGTCACGGCAGCGGAAAATTTAAATCAAGAACACCAATCGAAGTATCCTCGTTTCGATGTGCAAATGGCTTTCGGCGAATAAAAAACAGCTGTTTTCGATTCCTAGCCATTCATAACATTATTATTCATTCATAACAAAGAAAAAATAAACCCTGTAGAAAACTTGAGATGTATAGAAAATCAAGAAATAAGAACAAGTTACACATCCCATCATGACGAAAGGAGGGCAAATAAATTATGGACAATTATGTGCGCTTCTCTAATAAGCTTCCTTCTGAAGCTACTGAGCTCTCTATTCTATACTGTACATAAAACTAAATCTTATCAAGAAGGCATATTACTCCTTAAATGATTACATCAATGACATCACACATCATGTGTTATGCCAACTGATATACCGAACACAATAAATTACATATATTGTCATTTTTTTCATATACATACATTGAATCATCCAGATCACCGGGTCAAATATAGTTATGCAGATTGTAGAAATATGTATGTAGTATGTATTAATTATATCATGTATAAAGTACAACCACATCACAGTCAAGGTCCACTTTGCTTGGGGACTACATGGATGATGCTGTGTAAATCGTCCAGCATTAATTACTTATTTATATATTATTGTAATCGAACCCGAAACCTCCGAGTCACTGTTAGATCTCACCCGATATGCCACAGTTTGTCACGGTTCCCATCTTGTTATTTTTCTAAACTTCATTATTTTACGCACACTACTCTGAGATTATCGCGCGAGAACTAATAGTAGAATGATTGGATCCGGATTTGAACTGTTTCCAAGGGCCATTGGTTCAATTAATGACGAATCGTTTGGAGAGGTCTCGATATTGCGCGGTGCACGAATTTATGCGTGCCATTGCACATCGATCATATTTGGTGGTTATTGGGAAACTGCGTCCAAATCAATCCTGATAACATACCTGACCGGAAATACGTGGATCGCAGCTAGAGTTCAATTGGTGAATATGTACTTTTTGATATTTGACGACTGATGTGGCGCGGTGGACGATCGTCCGCCTGCGACGCTATTTATCTTTATCGCTCATTATCATTGTATAATATAAATATTATTTCTGACTTTGTGAAAAAACGCAGAAGTGAATTGACCGGTTTCCTTATAATTTAACTAGCGACCCGCCCCGGCTTCGCACGGTTTTATTATACGTATAAACCTTCCTCTTGAATCACTCTATCTATTAAAAAAAACCGCATCAAAATCCGTTGCGTAGTTTTAAAGATTTAAGCGTTCAAAGGGACACCATGACATAGGGACAGAGTAAGCGACTTTATTGTATACTATGTAGTGATGATGTGCCATAACAAACATGCTATGCCATAACAAACATTTGGTGATATGATGATATGCCATAACAAAGATTTGTATAAAACTTCGGAAGCCTTGTTATTGATAGGTCCATAATTATTTGAATAAGGGTCACGACCCACTAAGTACTTGTGTCCCAAACGTGTTGATGAATTCGATTATCTAAATGTTTTGCTAAATCTTTTCTTTTCGATCTACGAATACTTTATAGAATACTAGCAACCCGCCCCGGCTTCGTACGGTTTAAGTATACGCATAAACCTTCCTCTTGAATCATTCTATCTATTCAAAAAAACCGCAATAAAATCCGTTGCGTAGTTTTAAAAATTTAAACATAGTTAGGGACATAAGGACAGAGAAAGCGACTTTGTTTATACTATGTAGTGATTTTCTTTTGGGTGCTTTTGGGCTCTAGTTAATAAACCTCTCGCAAAGAGTTAAAATTTGTAAATTATTTACAAACTTTTAACGAAGCCATTAACGATCGGCCACTGAAGGGCCACTTCAATTTATTGGGGAAATGTTCAAGGTATTAGCTTGATTTGTAACATTAAATACCTTCGTATAAATTACGAAATACTGATAAACATAGAACAAAATCTAGAAAGAATGTTCTATTTCAGCATTTCAATTTGATCTTTTAATTATTAATTTGTGTATGTTAATACATACAGTTGGATCATTCACTGGGGTATTGCAGCCGTGACTTTCGAACTCTTCCAATTAGTAAGATATGGATCAGTTTAGCGTCAACCTCTAGATTGTTTGGCATAGTCTACAGTTAACTCAACGGCTGTATTAAATACTAGTACTCTAATTTGTTTCTATTCATAATTGTATTTTTAGAAGTTAAATTCGCAATGAAAGTCGCATCCTAAAAGTTACAAAAAATCGGAGAAACGAGGAAAAAGTTTATGACCACCCCCTAAGTTTGTCACTAATTAAAGTGTTTTTGTAAATTAAAGCTCAAAAAGAGAGGCGGCTAAACTTGAAATGTACCATAAATAAGCATTATTGTGAAGTCGACAACGGCGGATGGCTGACAGGAAGCAACAGTCCGGTAAAAGCCTTCGTAAATTTGAATAAAAAACGTGATAGTAACATGAAATCTGGGTTATTTCGAGGATTTACTTTTGCTTACTTTTGTATTCTGCAGGCGAAACGTAGGCAAATCTGATGATTTTAAATAAAAACTTACTTTTTAACTAACAATACACTTCTAAAGGTAAGGTTAATATTGCGTAAGACGTTATTAATCTTGATTAAAGGTATGGTTACATTCATCGCAAACTAACATAGCGTAGGTAGGTTATTAGTACAATCATTTATTTATTACTAGTTGCGCCCGCGGCTTCGCCCGCATGGAAATTTATTTGTTTATTTGTTGGAAAGTTATTGAATTTCAAAAATTAATTGCACACCTGCTAGTGGTAGTTTCGTAAAAATAAAAATATGTGTTTAATTTCTCACCTTATAGTTTAGTTATACCGAATTTTGAGTGCATCAAACCAAGGAAAAATAATTTTCCATACAAACTTCACCACCCTATTTAACCACTCAGAGATTAAAATTGCGAAATTTTAATATCCTATGTGTTATTCTAGGTCTTAAACTATCTAATACCAAATTTCATTGAAATAACTTAAGTACTTAAGGATAATACTTATAACAAACATTCACACAGACTTTATCATTTATTATAATAGTAAGATCAGAGTAAAATACACTCAATATATATATATAATTATAGATATTATTGTATTCCACTCAAATCATTTTAGTCATATTCCGCAATGTAAAGCTTTTTTCCACCCACTCATTTATTTAGGTGGGTACAAATATTTTTTTCCGCCAGGTGTAAAAAACGGAAATATCAGTATTTTCGTTTCGGCTCAAACAAATTGAATTTCACGTTAAAATAATCCCATTCTACCAAATAAATATGGAGTCAACCGAAACGTGATACTTGAAAATGTTTACATATGAATTACTGTTTTCGTATTTTTCCGATCAAGTCGATTTTAATTTTGTCCATCATTTTTAGTCCACCTCTTCCTAACATAGTAATAGTAAGTGGCTAATTTTCATCCCATAAATCAGTTCCCACGGGATATAAATACCTTTGAAACGTTTCCATAGAAGCAAAGAGTGCGAAGCCGCGGGCAGATGCTAGTCTTTAATATAAATACCTTTCTTTACAATGTATTACGTATTATCTAGTACCCATCACACAAGCTCTGCTTAGCTAAGTGATGATGAATGCATTGTTCATGATTATTTATCACTACTTAATATAAAACAAAGTCGCTTTTTCTGTCCCTATTTCCCTATATCCCTTTGACTGCTTCAATCTTTAAAACTACGCAACGGATTTTGATGCGGTTTTTTTTAAAAGATAAAGTGATTCAAGAGGAAGGTTTATACGTATAATAAAACCGTGCGAAGCCGGGGCGGGTCGCTAGTTTCATTATAATAATAGTTTAAGCTCCTATGATATACCCTCTACGTAATGTATATCTTGTTTTACTTAATGCTGATAAGGTGCATGTTGAAACACAATTCAGTGTTGACTGACTCACTCTCTGGCTCAACTCATGTGATTCTAAGTTATACAAAAGCTCTTATGACGTCACTAATTTGCAAGAGTAAATTTGCTTTGTACTTTCAACGATCGTGCGATATGGGGGTGTATTAATTTCATTTTCTGCATAATAAGTCAGACTATACTTGAGTATTCATGATACCTGTGCCTACCAGGTAGTAATGAAGTTCATTTATAGAGGTATAAATTAACTTAGGTAACCTAATAATAGGTATGTCACCTATTATTTGTACTTCATTACTACCTGGAAGGGGGAAAGATTCGGGTAGGTCCTCACGTCAAATTTTAATTAAGCTATATTTAAACCAATCTAATTAATAAATAAGGTTCAAATATAAAAAATTATGTTATTTTAGCATGACGTCAAAATAACCCATAAAGTAAATGAAACCTATAAAATTAATTCAACACCATTTACCTAGATATCAAAACATCAACAAGTAAAGAGGAGGTCATAACTGTTAGGATTAAATGCTATTAAGTAGAGTAAAACAATTCTGGTTGTTGATAGGGTGCTCGATTGTCACAAGGCCCTTAAATTTTCGCAAAGGCACGTCACGAGGCGCTTTATAAAATGCCCCTCGTATTACGCAAACAAATGATTCTGTTTTATTAGGACAAGTTAGAACGTGAAAAAAATACGCTTTCCTAGAAATATAAATATTTCTGAGAAAAAGTACGTAAAGGTCACATAAAAATAGCAGGTAGGACGATTTAATATTTTAGGTAAACATTCAGACGATAAAAGATTTATTATAAGTATGCAGGCGTTTTTAATTCTTTGTAGTTCGTGTTAAAATTTATGAAACGCAGGAATTACATGAAAATGTGGTTTTCTTACAATTCTTCTATGTTTTGGAAGATACGGATTATGTAACTGTCTCCATGCCGTAAAGCTCCTCGGTGAATTGTCCCCGTCATACACAGAATGTTACGTGGGTTATGTCTGTATTTCCAAAGCAAAATTCTACGATTTGTTTTATTTTACTATACCATCGATACTGCTGCCTGCGTTTCATAACAATTGCGATACTTTCAAATAGATTGCAAGGTAGTAAAGCTTTCTTATCTTTTCTCATAATCTTGGATCTCGAGGTAGTTGGCGCACAAAGCTATTTGAGCTGCAACAATGCAAGTCGTTTCAGTCCGCATGAGACATTTTCAACCGATGCTATTAAAATAGGAGAATCTCAATTTTGTATGTGCTTGTTGCATTACTTTAG
The DNA here is from genome assembly GCA_944547425.1 of Eupithecia centaureata. Lineage (NCBI taxonomy): Eukaryota > Metazoa > Arthropoda > Insecta > Lepidoptera > Geometridae > Eupithecia > Eupithecia centaureata. The sequence continues at coordinate 9,388,867 of OX155687.1, forward strand.
CTGGGTGGACCGATTTTGACGATTGTCGATTTTGTATTTAAAAACTGGTGTTGCCATGTAGTCCCATATAAGTTTGATCGAGATCTGACCAGTTTTTGAATAATCCTTAATAATGCCAGAAATTCGAGGTCGGTTTTTAATTTTTTTAAACAACGTTAAATTGTAACATAGAATGATATTGCTTCTAAAATAGACCCATAATGTCTGGCATGATGCTAGAACAATGTCTTCACCTTTAACTGATTTTTTCATTCAACAATTCAACAATTCAAATTATAAACATTTAAAACTACTTACTAATTTTTTTTACCAACTTTTTGTTTTTACATATTAGCTATGGAAACACTTCTATAGTTCGTGTGTTGTTATTGTTACAGAGTATGTAAATGTAATTTTAGTTTATTTTTAAAGGCATTCATTTAAATTGTTTGGTAAATTATTAAATAACGGTAATGATTATGATAAACACGTATAACCGGTAAAAACCAGTGATCTTGAAAAGCCACTGCTCGCTAGCGTGTGTTCTTCATGAAGATCACAATGGTGTCATCTTTTCATCGCAGCTTATTGGCATGTCTGCCGTGCTACTGACAGGCTGACCGCAGCGCCTGCAGTATTGAGGGACACCGCAAATCGATCACAGGGACACGTTCGGCAGACATGGTTTCTCTTGGGAACAGTTTCAGGTTTCCATTTTAATCCAAAGCTCTATATTGTAGACTTAAGCTATTTTGAATTCTGTTTGCGCTCGATTAGGATCGGATAAGAATGGAATTTTATTTAATGATACTATTATTCTTCTCCATTAAGTAGTCGGAAAATAAAACGTTTTCTATTTTTATTCAGTTTTTAAATTTGAAACATCAGATTCACAAACCCATGTATGTTTCAAGTTAGAATCCAAGAACGGAAACTTTTCAAACTTACCTTAGCACCATTTTTTTCATTTCAAGTTTCATTAAAACTACCTTAACCAGTTTCGCATCACAAATGTAAATGAAAGACGAATTTATTTAATAATTTCAATGCGCCGCCGTTCAATTTTACAGACAGGTATTGATCGTAGGTGTTTTGAAATTGATCCAAGTTAATCCTTCACGTAAAAAATCCATCCATCAGTAAAGCTTTTCATCAATTTATTCAACAATACGTGAAAAGGTAGAACCTTTTTTTTGACCCTTTTATTAACCCTTTCTTATAAGTGAAGCGATATAGGTAAGTAGGGTAAGTATAAAATTGTCACGTAACGAACCGGCGTCTAAATTGTTGAATATTTAATTAGAGTCTGTTTAACTAAAGCAAAACCTTTGTTAGCTCAACACGCCAACTCGTTAACATTCTGACTATAATAGAATATGGGACTTTTGTCTAGCGGCTTCTTGTTAAGGGTGACTCTAATGACATTAGATTTTAATCCTTACCATCAACTTTTTTTCTAAACTCGTAGCTCATGCAGTTCCGCTATCACAACATCTCACTGTAATTAGATTTTGTTTACAAAAACTAACAACTGACTTCTATTCCGCATTCTACTCAAAAACTTGATGGTCAAATCTTGATCAAATTTAAACACGAGAATTACCAGCTTTTAGAAACAAGAATCATCATAATCGGTTAAGCCCTAAAAGCCAGTTTTGGTATAACACATAAAAAACTGTCGAATTGAGAACCTACTCCTTTTTTTGAAGTTGGTGGATTACTGATTTTTTTATCGGTGGCTAAGGCACACTTCGGGTGACTCAGTAAATTAATAAATAAAGTAAGTAAACTTCTTTTAAATGTTAGCTTAAGTAACTCGGGAAATTACTTTCCTTAAAATGTGTAGGTAGGCTAGGTAGGTATTTGTTTCAATCCAATCTAAAATTTTAATCAGTGTCTAATCTTCTTAGCAGATGATTTAGCTGCTTCGTTTTACAAACGATATTTCTTGGCCCGAAATAAAGTTGGAAAGAAGCAACAATAAAAAGTAAAATAAACTTAGGAGAGAAAATTGTACAATCAGCCTACCTTTAGTTTTCTTTTTTGGGTATTTTGACCAATATTCAGTACTAGTATCTGCACGCGGCTACAAACGCATTGTTTCTATGGAAACGTTTCAAGGATATTTCTATCCCATGGGAACTGATTTAGGGGATGATAAATAGCCTATGTTTTATTCCAGGGTCCAGACGTCCATTCAAATTTTTCATGGATATGAGAAATTGCATGGTAAGCAATAAAATAATACAAATAACTAGAAGTGAATATAGAAAATATAGAATGCTATCTATAGTAATATATACTCAGTTAAAGTTTATCGACCATTTATAAACTCAATGCAAAAATAAGCATGTTATGTTATGTGTGTTAACTTTCTTTTGATTAAATAAAAAATGCTTTCTTTAATTCAGACAGCAAATGGGTCCATAAATGTTCAAGTTACGTTGTAAATTAAAATAATAATACTAATAAAACAACATGTAAATGCATAAAGGATGTTTGTTTAATAAACAAATGAATTACTTATATCATCTTCTATAGTAAAATTATTCATTATTTTCAAAATGGGAATAGGTAACTTTGTTTCGTTATGGATCTTTAGCTTGATATGTGGGTTATGTTTAGTCTATGGATCGTATGGACAAATGCATTTCGCTTTCTAAAAAACGCAAAAGTTAGTTCTGCGTGAAAGGATTCCGAGTGCTTTTCAATGCACATCTCCTGAATGTCAGAAACAGCATTGATACGCGCTACGTCATTGAAACTATAAAATAACTTTACAGCCAGTTACAACCGGAACGTATAATTTTACAATAAACCCTGGATGTTAAGCTTGTTTGCTTAGTGAGTAGATTTGATTTTTAATTCGAAGCTCTTGGGATCACACTCTGTACGGATTAAATACTTTGTTTTCAAGATCAGTTTATTGATAAATGCGTAGCTTATTGGCTTTTTCCACCGACTGGATTTTAAAAATAAACTAATTATCAAAATATTTGCACAAAACAAAAATTATGGTGTGACAAATAAGAGAAATAAATCATTATTTTCTTAGAATACCTCTAAGATTATTTTATAACTTATTTATAATTTTATTTGTTAATATACCACATTTAATTTGAAATACCAAATTAAATGAATTAATTTTTAATTAATTTGAAGTACCAATTTTAATTTGAAATCACTTGTAAATGATTTTACCAATAAAATGACTATCTGACCATAAAAAAATCACATTGTGAACCTTCTTATTTTTTTAAGTCAGTTGTAATCAACAATCAACTCTTGTGAACTAGTCTGCTGATGTGACATTATTTATTAAAAGTCTACCTATTAGTTTAACCTGGAAATCGAAGACAGCGAATGCGCTGAACTCTGAAGGTACAAAGCAGTATATAGGTGCGTATGTACTGATGTGACAAATTGAAATTTGCATCACAAATGATTCTGGATTACGGAAGCATTATTGGTACGCATATTGAATTTCCTAAATCTTGCGTCGTGAAATCAAAGATGATTTTTGCTTTGAAGAAAAAACAAATAAATGTCTCACTTACTTTACATAAGTACAAATACAGTGATTAAAATATTAAGTTCTTAACAAACCCGCGCAGAGAACTTTAATCTCTGATAAGCTCAAAGCTAGTGAAAAGGAAAATCTTGTTGATGACTTTGATAAGATTTTTCGTTTTCGATGATGCTGGATCTTATCAGAGAAGTTAAGGCGTGGAAATCTTCCTTAATATTGTTTGATTCCTTTATTGTGTATTTCCCCAAAGTAACGCCTGAATATATTATTTGCAGGTATTGAAAATAGATTCATGAACCTACGAATTCCTCCTAGAATTTTTAGTAAAATTATCTTTCCTAGAAACTTTCAAAGTAATAAATTATTACACCTTCATTAGTCCTAAGCATTCGTAGAAGGCTCGTAGACATCTACAAAGTTAGTTTTTTTTCGTAGCACTGTGGCCGTCGTAGCACTTCGTAGCACTGGACCGTCGTAGCTCTGTAGACTCTCGTAGACCCTCGCCCCGTCCGCAAACACAACTTTCATTTTATAAAATGAAAGCGATGTGACCAAGACTGAGTGGTTCGTTTGACGTTTGATTCTTTCGCTAAATGTTGACATTACTTTTATAAATTTTTTCCCGAGATCTTCGACCTGGTTTTTATATTTAAGTTTCTTCATAAAGTTAAGTAGGTTTCACAGGGATTTTAGTAATTTGTTCTAATTTTTATTCGAGCAAACAATTGATAAGATTACAACCTTTATTAACAACGAAAATTACAAGCAAAGGAATAGAAAAATTACAACTAGTATTTACAATTGAAACCATTGAGCTAACTGCAGACGGTTGCAAACAGTCTAAAGGTAGCTCAATTGATCCATGTCAATACCAGTCGGAAGCGTCCCCAAGACACTGGCTGCATTACCACGCTGTATGGCAATGCTGATGCGCTGAGCCAGATATTCACCAGCTCTCGGGTCACGCGTCGCATCGACCAGACGCTCAGATATTTTTTTAAAAACCCGGAGAGCCTCGGTACCCCACGGACCTAGGGTCTCGAATCCAAGGGGAGCAAATGCGTAGGTTCTGTCGAGACCTGCATATTTGCGCCTCTTGAGATCCTCGGCCAGATCTGCCGCCGCCCCAGCCCTAGTGGATGTCCTTGAAAGATGGGAAGGTGCAAGTGTGTCGACGCATGTAGCGTCCCACACAATGGGCCTCCCCAACTCCCATGGGACTAGTGTCATACCGTCGGGCCTCTTGCCATCGTCACGGAACAGACCATTCGGTTCGAGAATAGCTGGTACGTTAGCGCTGACAAAGGCCCGCCGGATGATGTCATTAAGGCTGGCATGACGAGATATCCGACCAGCGGCCCTAGTACACGATAATCCGTGGTGACCAAGCTGTTCGACTGCAGTACCGCACTGGCATTGATGAGGCGCACAACACCTTGCACCCAACCGAATACATGTTGCGATACGGAAAGTAGCGGGATCCAATAAAGTGCCAGTGTTATAAGAAGGAAGTGCTTGCAGCCAATGTCCTGACTCCCATTTAGAAACGGCTAGGAGACGGACGGACGAGACGATCTGCCGAGCTGGAGCACGTTTGTAACAAACAATTCCGTGTCAACTCACACAAAGGCCCGTCCCATTGCCGTTGGGACGAAAGAGATTTTGGAGGAGCAGCATCGGGGCAAGCACTATGCCAAGCCGTTCTAGCTTCGTCTAAATATGAAATTTTGAAAGAAATTTGTGATCGGACCAAATCAGACGTGTTTAAAATTTTTTCAACTAAAGAACTAGTGCTGTAGACGGAAGATAGGAACGCTGGTAGGGCTACACTGGAAATTTTGCGAATACCTAAGCCTCCCAATTTGACAGGCAGGGAGGCCTGCGACCACGCCTTGTCATCCAAATCAATATTCAAAACCGATGATAAAGTATTCTTTATTATGTTGTCTAAGCTTTCCAATAGCTCGCTGTGTTTCCACAGATGACTACATCTTAAAGAATACGTAAATTTAGGTACAAACAGGCAAAACCGAATAATAGTAAAAGCCATATGGCTGTTAATTTTGAGAAGTCTGTCTGAAGTTTTGTTGAAATTTTGTATTTTCTCATCTACAAATGGCCGAAAAGACTCATCAAGAATTGGTGAACCTAGGAGACGAAGTGAACATTTATCTATAACTGTAATGTTAGGGGCCAAGATTGATAAGATTAATGCAGGAAATCAAATTGGCTCTGCTGGATTTTTTGAATAAAACGGAGGGTGAAACTGCAATGTACTTTTCTTCTCGCACGTTCGTTGGCACTTGTTTAGGTAAAAGTTGAAATCTGTAAACACGAATAGAGTGGCCGTATTTAAGCGAAACTTTAACGGGTCCGTATAAGAAGGATTTGCTGCACCAGTGATTGAGCTAGCTCAATTCTCGGAAATGTTCAACAAATATGATAATCCGATTTGGTCCGAAACCACGCTCTCTAGGAATTTGAGGCAAACATTACCCGAAAACGTGCCGTCATATTAAACACGAGGTTTAATAGGATTGCGCTGTTATTTTGTAAGTGGAAATATTCAGTAAAATTACTATTTCAATATAATTTATAAACTAAGTAGTCTTAGTTTATAAATTCTTAGGTACCTTTAAGTTGTTCAGCCAGTAAACTAGGCATTTTGCCTTTTGAGACATCTTGAATTATTCAACAATAATTTGTAGTCGTTTTTAGTTCAGTTTCATCAGATTAAAAGGTCGTAAGCACCACGAATGGCTGTGAGATGTCTTTAGAATGTAAGGTTTTCACTTTTGACCGCCACTGTACGCACTTTAAATTACAAAGTTATAATAATTTAGGAAATCTATAGAAAAAGGTAATGAAAGAGATTTTGTCCTAAATCCTGCCATAACTATGTCAACTTGTGATATTTGCTCAATCTACATAATTAACTGCAGTAGGTAGATTACATAGTTAAGGCGCAAACAGTAGCTGAATGGTCATTTTTGGAGGCTATCTACTCATAGAGGAGTCAACTTTATGAGCTGAAAAAAATATATGACTTTAATTGACATTTTATCTATAAATGGAACGTACAAAAATGTTCTACGTGTTCATTTTCCCTGTGAAAAAAATTCACAAAGTTCAGCTGTTTCGGACTTTAAATTTGTATCTACTTCTAAACGACTTAGAATTTTGTACTTTTTTTTTCACCTAAATGTCGGCAAGAACTTTGTCTTCAATTGGTACGTACGATTTTGCGATGCGACGGTTTTTCACCTTGTAAATATTATTTTTCTAGTTTTCCGTAGGATTAGTGGGCGTAAGTGGTCGCGCGGGCGACGGGCGGCAGTGCCTCGCTGGCTGTTGTACGGGGAGGTTGTGCTTGTCTGCCTAGTGCTCGCACACCTTACTCGTCGAATTTATGTTTTTAATAATTGATTTTATTTGTTGTTAAGTTGTGCGCGCATGGACGCTTTAGACGACCCATGTGGCGCGGTGGGCGAAGGTCCGCCTGCGACGCAGGAGGTTGCGGGTTCGATTCCCGCCTCGGAACAAATTTGTGCACGATCTGTAGGAATTTGTTTCGTTGGTCTGGGTGTTTAATATGTATACTAAAAAAATATATCTATCTATGTATATATTGTATTAAAAATATATTAGTTATCTAGTACCCATAACACAAGCTTTGAGTAGCTTACTTTGGGGCTAGATGGTGCTGTGTGGATTGTCCAGCATTATATTTATTTATTTATTTAGTTTAAATAGTTTGTAAAAATATAAGAAAACCGACTGTACATAAGCTGTACATCACCTGTACATAAATATTTATTTTTATCGCGCAAGGACGCTTTTAGTGCTAAGTTACTTTTATAATACCCTCGCCCTAAATATACTTTGACTGCTCAGTGTTGTTGTGTGTACGTGTAGGTGAATTATAAAGAAAATCAGTAAGCTCAAGAAGACCAGAGCTCTGAAAGCCCAAAAGTTGGTGGAAATAATGTAAGTATACCTAACTACTTCCTTCCTACCTACGTTTATTTTATTTCCCTAATTTTGTGCAATTGCTACTATTAGCAATATTAGATTTATCATGTATTTTTATAGGAGATCGAAGAAAAGGCTAATCCATCAGAAAGAAAATATTCAGACAATGGACGGTGAAAATGATGTCAAGTAAGGAACTACAAAGTTTATAATAGTATATTGGAAGTCTATGGTGTCCGCTTTCCATCGTCCAGCGTAGTACCAGGTAAAAATAAATGAACGAAGATGTAAGTAGGTATCTACCTAAATAGGTACCTACTTCTTATTTATCTACTACTCATTTATTACATATCTTATACTATTATTCATTTACAGATGTACAGTGACTGAGCAACTTGAAACTGAAGAGGAAATGCCAAGTATGCTAGAGGTAAAATATCCAGTACTTAGGACCTAGCTAATATTAGTAGTATGCTGTGATGTAATAAAATATGTAAGTATAACAATTATGTTCATGAATTTCATCAGAATTCTAGTATGGTACCTACACTTCGTGAAAAGGCAGCCGAGCAGACTGAAAGCTAATAAGTAAATACCTGTAGATACTTAGTCACAACGATTTATGTCTCTCCGAAGTGAGACACTAGTAGAGGATTCGATCCCGGTCTTTATTTTCAATCCCGGGATTTTGGGATTTGTGAAAGGCGATCCCGGGATCCGTAGACAGGTAAATAAAATCGAAGTAGTATATGAAAATCAACTTTTATTTACTTTCAAAAACAAAGTAAAAATCAATTAAAACCACAATTACTTCTTTTTTCAAATAATTAATAATATAATATAATTTTTTTTTATTCTACTTTTTTACGGTAGATGATATAAAATACTAATTTAAATAACCACATAATGGTAACGTCATCAGCAGTGATCGGATATTCAGGCGTTTATTTACCTAAACTTTGAGTGACGACAGAAATCAGAAATCAATATCTTTATTTCTTTAGGCTTACAAAATAAGCACTTAGACAAGTCAAATTTAATACTAAAGGTACATAATTATCAAAATAATATAAAAAATAATGTGATAATTGATTTTCAGTTCGCCTCACTTTTTTGTCCACTAGTGGAGGAGGCGAAATAGAAACCACTAGCATGTGTATAACTTATGTGTCTAATACATGTTTGCCTTATAAATAATTCAATACTATTGTCGATGTGGAACTGAGCGACATCTGGCCAAGCACTAACGTCATTGATGTAATCATTTATGGAGTAAAGCCTTCTTGATAAGATTTAGTTTTATGTACTGTTTAAACCTACGAATAGAAAGTTCAGTTGCTTCAGATGGATGATTTGAGTTGGGATTTCTCTAACATTTGGTAACATGAATTTTATACATTTTGTTTTTTTAGCATTAAGTAAGAGGTTATTGGCGGTAAACCAATTTAGTATTTGTGAAAGCGAATTATTTACATCGTCATAATTATATTTATTTCTGTCTACTCTAAAAATTAGTGATGTATCATCAGCAAATAAGACTATATCACAAAGATCTTTTGCTAGAAAGGGGAGATCATATACGTTTACTAAAAATAAAAAGGGACCTAATATTGAACCTTGGGGTACGCCTAATTCAATATTTGAGCCCGTAGATCTTTCTTTACCAACATCTACTTTATGAACTCTATCAGATAAATATGATTTCATAAGATCCAGAGCCTTTTTCTTAATTTCTTTATGTTTTAATTTCTCAATTAATGTACTATGATCAACACAGTCAAAAGCCTTAGAAAGGTCACAGAATACACCAATAGCGTTTTTGGCTTTATCCCAGGCCTTCAATATATGCCTTAATAGAACTGTACCAGCATCCGTTGCCGATCTACCCTTGGAGAAGCCAAATTGGTTTTCATGAAATAACCTATTAAGATTGAAGTGAGAGGTTAACTGGGTAAGAATATTTTTTTCAAAAACTTTACTCATTGCAGGAAGTATTGAAATCGGTCTGTAATTGGCCGGATCGGTGTGGCTACCAGATTTATAAAGAGGAACTAACTTACTATATTTCATGAGATCAGGAAAAATTCCTGCGTCGACACAGTTATTGAAAATATAGGCCAAACAAGGAGCCATTTCCTTAATAATTGAACTTAATACTTAGGTGGATAAACCCCAGAGATCCTCAGTATTTTTAATGTTAATTGATTTAAAGGTTTTCACTACATAATCAGCATTTACATAACTAAAGTTAAAGCTCTCATTACATTTAGCAACTGAAGGTTCTAACAGCCATTGATGCTGATGATTTTAGAGACTGGGTAACAACTTTAGGAATAGTAGAAAAGAATGCATCAAAAGCATTGGCAATATCTTTATCATGTATAAGAATTGAATTATTAATTTTTAACCTTATTTCCTTATAACGTGGCTTTGATTTACCTGTTTCGTTATTTATTAGTCTCCATGTTGCTTTTACTTTATTAGATGATTTTATTATAATATTCTTTAAAAACAGGCATTTTGCTGTGTTGCAGACTTTCTTAAATGTTTTAGAATAGTTGGTTACATACAATACAATAGAAACGCAGGATCAAGTAACATAGTTTCTCGAGAAGCATAAAGGTCATATAGTATATTCCTACTTCTATAAATACCCGGAGTGGCCCAATCAATAAACTCGACCCTTTCTCTCACTGTGCATGTTTTAAGTTTGAATACTTCACTGTGTTCCTTGTGTATTACATTCAAAAGTTTGGAAAATAATTCATTGGGGTCATCAGAACAAGGTATATTTGATACTGTTAGTTCCACTCTACTTTGAAAATTCTTGATACGGTTCTCTGTTATTGGCCTGCAGGTATATTTTTCTACAATATTTTTATCATCATAGCTAAAATTAACACTTTGACCATAAGGGTCTGATTGGAAATGCCTAATTTTTGCTGGTTGGAGTTTGACTGCAGTAAATATTATCTAAACAGGTGGCAGATGTTTGGGTTACCCTAGTGGGATCATTAAAAAGATTTTGTACTAAAGCACTTGAATAAGTTAAGCAATCTGTCGGCGAGGGGATTTGCTAAAATATCTATATTAAAGTCGCCACAAACAATAAGATCCTTCCTACAAGTAAATACTTCAGCAAAACTTCTTCCATAGTACATTCAAAAGCAACCTGATCTGCGTCAGGAGGGCGGTATACACACACAATGATATGTCGCTCCAGTTCCTCACAAGAAAGTTCAATAGTCCTCTCAATAGTGAGTTTTACAATATCTTTTCTTTCTTTACATTTAAGACTATTTTTTACTAAAATCAAAGAGCCACCACGTATTGCAGCTTTTCTTTTATATGAACTTACAACGACACGTTCTTTTATACGACACAACATGAATATTCGGGAATTCATATAAATTCCGAAGAATTCTAAAATGTTCTAGAATGTTATTTATTTCTTTGTAATCTTATTTATACATCAAATATAAAACACATTTATTCCGACTCGTTTTTCACTAAAATCGATATTTCCACAAAAAAAAAATTACTAACAAAATACACAACAGATTAAAGTGACATATAATTTTTTTTTATAGAAATTGCTTGAATTTTATAATTCGTGCTCCTTCGGATTCCTGTAAAAGTTGGTTTTAAAAGCTCCTACATGTCTTCGCCCCAACTTTGGGATTTGAAAAATATCCGATCACTAATTTATCAGTCAATAAAAACAAAATTAAATGACGGTTAAACGTATTATTTCAATAAAAAAGGCATGTCATGATTGTTGAAAAAAAATAATTTTACGTAAATTTTACCACGACGTGACAGTAGAGGCGGTTGAGTACCTATTAAAAGAGTGCTTTTTTGTATACTGGTACATGGTTTTATAAATTGTATTATTTGGTAATAAAAAGAGCTTTTACTGATAAAAAAAATCTAGGAATAATCATTACAGTTACAATCATTACAATCATAATTTAAAAAGAAAACTAAACCGATGTTTACCAAAATGATCAGATGTTCCTTTTTGTTATTTTTAAAGAACTTGGTATAATTTTAATTTTATAATTTATGATCATTACATTTACACGCCTAATATTTTGTTATTTTTAAAAAAAATTCTCAATCCCGAAAATCCCGGGATTTGTAAAAAAGAATCCAAACAATCCCGGGATTTGAAAATTAATCCCGAAATTTTTGGGATCGAAAATCGACCAGGATCCCGGGATCTCGTGATTCAGGATCGAATCCTTTAGACAGTAGGTACACCACTCATTTTACTCCGATCCGATCCAAGAATATTTAGGAACTGCGCTGCCTGCAGCTAAGTTCAAAAAAAGTTCACACTCAATCTCACATCGATAGAGTATGGATATGTGAATTCTGTAATAGTTTCTTACGTGAACGTGTACTTTCTGAAATGAAATGGGAATGGGGTTCGAAATGTAAAGGAAACTGGGTAACGGTACATCGCCTTTTTTGTCATCTTGTAGATATCGAGTTAGGTACTTGGTAAAAACAGATAGGATTACGATCCAAATTTACAATGCGATGCAAAATGTGCAGGTCAAAATTTTATGTCGATAACGATCCTCCATATATTGACTTGTAAATTTGTAATGTAATGTAAATAAATGAAATGTAGTAGGTAAATAGAGAATATAAAGACTTGTCTTAGTGCTTATTTTGTAAACCTAAACAAATAAAGATATTATTTACTAATTTTCGTAATTTTTTTGTCTTGTTCCATTATGCCCTTTCTCCTGTAGATCAGAAATTTATTGGATCAAATCATTCTACCCGAATTATGAGTACCTACCTATTCGTTGATATCCTACTAACATTCATTTTAGATAAGAGAAGTTTGTGTGAATGTTTGTTACCTTTACCCTGGCTTTACCACGTAGGTAGGTAATCTATCTATCATTATCTTCGTAACTACTAAATAGATTTGAACAAACTATTGAATGATTGGAATATTCCACTTATTATATATTATCCACATCAACTAATTTTAGTGGTGAATGAAAATTTCAAGTAGTTAGGTAGTCTACAGACTACTTTTGATGGAGGTATATCTAGCTACAACGCGGATAGCAGCTACTAACACCATCAACCCAAGAGTCACATTACATAACTATACCTAAGTATAGCGAGTTCTGTTCCCAGATTAGGTTACTTACCATCGTGGTTCGTGATACCAATAAACCCGAAGACAGGACAAGACAAGACTAGACTAGAAGACTAGAAACAAATATTTGCAGATATTGTAAAAAAATATCTAGGAGTGGGAATCGAATACGCATTTCTTGCGTCCTGCCATTCGTTTACCACGCCGCCCGCCGCACCCGCGCTGTCACGAATATTTTCCTTTTTTCGGTTTATGCGCGAAGACTATTTCTCAGCGCGACGACAGCGGGTCTGGCGCTGCCCGGAATGTGGGGAAGGTGCGGGGCGAAATGATAGCCGCGCCCATTCTCTCAAGGGCATCGGCTCTAGTTTGCGCCTTAATTAAATTTCTCGAGCATGAAATGTGATTATCAAATCAAATTAAGAGCGCTATGCAAAGATTTCCGTTGCGAATAAAAAATATAATGTGATATTTTTGGAATACTATAACAGACTTCATTCATTTTTAAAAGAATACTGAACAAATTAATAATCGATCGTCTTAACATATTTTATCAAAATTGGATTACAATTAGGAACAAATATACATAGATGGATTATTTGTACGGAAAAAAATTAGTGCCGAATTTAGAACTTCCTCCTTTTATGAACTCGGTTGAAAAGTCATGGGAAAAAATATACAGTTCTAAGTAGCGCGGGATGTAATCTTCAAAACGTCCTAACAATACGATGGTTTATGTCCAACATGTCGATTCACAGGAATTTGCAAAAAGTACGCGACAGTGCGGAGGAAGTCTGTTTTAAAAAATCTGTAGGCCTCGAGAAATTTCAGTTAATGGCTGACTACTGGTACAATTTCGAACATTTTGGAAGAGAATTAAATTAAACTGTATAATTTGTGGTATAAGTATCAAGGTGCAGAGTGTTCAGAGTGTTTTGGGTATTTTCTATGTAAAAAACATCGCAATTTTTGTAAGGTTATTAAAATAAACGCTAAATTTAAATGAAATGTACCGGCTCATTTACTATTTGCTCATTTACTTTTAAATTACTATCTTATTTCTGCAGTAGGATAAAAAGGAGTCGGTGACCTAGATCTCTTTGAAGATGCCACCGTGACATACATCAAGCCGAGATATGTATGGGCCATTTTTCTGCCACAATTTCATTCAGCTACTTGATTGGAATTCTCCATACTTTACTCTGTTTTAATTGGCATAAATAATTTTGTTTTTATTAATACGTATATAATTCGATCAAATATTTCCTATCATAATCGTACGGGTTAAACTTTTTTCTATAGTTTGCTTATTGTTTCATGTCAATTGTCGAAATGGAAACATAATCCTTGTGAAAAGTTATAAACGAATAAAGTTATGAAACAGTTAATGGGATCTAAAGAATGTCTACTTTCACAACAATTATATCAATACTAGCAGCGCATCGCGGTTTCATCCGCGGTAATTCCCGTTCTCGTGGGAATTCTGGGACTTGAGCCTGTGTGTTATTCCAGACTATAATCTATCTCTCCGCCAAATTTCATTCATATCCGTTTAGTACTTTTTGCGTGAAAAAGTAACAAACATCCACATTTACAAACTTTCGCTTTTATAATATGAGTAGGATTACAAATACGAAACATTTCGTTAATATACAACAGTTCGTTAAGGAACGGACAAACGTGCTCATTACTAGCACGAAAGATGCTTTTATTGAGCAAGTGCTCAATAGTAGCACGTGTAATGAGCATGCTTATTTAAAGCATGCTCAAAAATCAACCGACGTTTGATTTTCGAGTATGGTACCTGAGGCGCTGGTAGAAGAGGGTGCTCCGAGCGCGTCTGAACAGCGTTTGAGCATGCTTATTTATGAGTAGGTATGCTTTAAGAAAGCATGCTTTTTTAAAGCATACGCAACTTTAAGCAAGCTTAAAAGCACGTTTATTTTGAGCACGTCTGACCGTACCTTTATACCATTTATAACTCAAAAAGCTGAAACGATCTTATCTTTGATTTGTTGCATTTGTCTCCGCCCCGATAAGCAGAATAAATAAATAGGTTCCGCTCAAACAAATAAAATTCTACGTAGGCAGAAGCATGGCCACAGATATTTTCTATAATCGTTAAGTCCACTTGACAAAATTCAATAAAAAACAAAAAAATTATATATCTTCGAGATATTTACTACGGCAGAAATTAAGTTCAATGAAGTAAATTAAAACTTATTTGAAGACTGGTAATTAAATTAATCTTAAAACCACGTTTTTATTAACATTTCATTTATCAAGACTTCTTTGATGAGAAATATAATTTTTTAACTTAAAACGTTCAGCTCGCTTCAATGTAATTATTTTAATACTTTACGCTGCAAATAACTTTTTAACAACTTTCGAACAGGCACTTATCTATTTGGCTCTTATCAAAGTAGATCTAAGTAGATATAAGATTAGGTACAAAATTATTTAACTGAGTCCACTTCAGAGTTTCAATGGTCCGTCAACTGATCAAATATTTCAGGAAATCGGATTTGGGTAAATCTCTAAATTTTAAGCCTGACCTCACATTATCAAAGGATTCTTGTTTTGCCTAAACGAGGGTTTAGTACCAACCAAGTACGAGGCCACGTGTATTCAATTTGTTTTACGTAAAAACATGTTATTTTTTGCAAACTAGCGATAAATTTATGCGAGTTGTAAAGCTTAATGGGACTACAAACTTTTGTGAAATGCAAGGACGTGAACGCGAATTAATTAGAAGAAAAAGTTATGGCATGACTTCGTTGCAGTATTTTTGAAGTTATCTAGAAATATCATATTTTTGGTTATAGAATGCATTTAGTAGGTTGTGTACCTTGACTTGAAATTTGTAATTTGTAACTTACATAAATGTTACAAACCTTAATAAGTAGATTGTAATTGGACTATTAATAAGTATAAGAACTTTTGTAGTTTTGTGTTGTTTTTGAACTTTCTTTCTAGCAAATAGGCGATTATGATTATAATGAAACATTTTTATCTGTAGGTTTGAAGGAAAGGAGTTTTGAAGGTAGGAAGAAAGTGTTATAAATAATTTATTTGTATGTGAATAATATGTGCTGAAATATGTGTGAATAGACATAACTATATTTTTAACGTTTCATTGTATTTTATTTTTAATAAGCTACTGCATTGCAAAATATAGGTGTGAATATTTATTTAAACGCACGTAGCAATTTGCTATGCTTTTTGAACATGATAAAGTTGCACTGTCACTTTGACTCTCCAAGAGCCCGAGAAATAAAATATAGTGGGTGCTTTGGAATCCCGACGGGAAGGCTTAAGGAATGACACAAGCTACCGTTTAGTTGGCAAGCAACAAGTCTAGACCTTTTTGGATTGGAGTGCTGTGATCATTTTACGGTTATGGTTTTACCTTCTCAGATTCTTAAAACTCTTCCGGTAACCTATATAAGATTTTATTCATTATTTTGTTTTGCTAATTATTTTTTATCAGGTTGGTTAGTTAATTTTTTGGAGATACAATAATAATAAGAAAAACAAATTTTTATAAATAGTTAATGTTTGATAATTTCAATTTAATGATATTTAAAATACGATTTGAAAAATTATAATTAAAATTCAATTGGAAACAATATTTTATTCAATTTTAAACTTATTCTTCTAAACTTTTTAAAATCGTTGCTATTTTTAAATTTCAGAGCTGCGATGCGACGCGCAGAGGAGACGGACGTGGACAAAGGTAAACTTTTTATCGAACTTACCTGTCAGGCTGTTAGAAGTCACTGCGGCTGTTTGGCGGCGCGGCTCGGTCTGATATGATCGCGCTTTCAATGACAAAGTTTTCAGGCATGCGTTAGCTTATATAGCCCGCGCCCCGCCCACCGCCCTCAGGGCGGGAACCCGTCTAACTTGTCGCCTAAACAAATGCCTAATTAGCTGATTTTTGAGAACATCTTGATACTATTTTCTGTGAAACTGCAATTGATCAGAGGTCGTTGGTCGTTGCAATTGAAAGGAGGTTCTATCAGGTGAGGATCAGGCTGAAATGCTACTTGTGATGCTCAAGACGGTGCATAATGATTTGATTTAATAAATAGGTACATAGGTACACGTAGGTAAACCATTTTTCCAAAGTCTTATAAATTTTAATGTGTCGCATCACAGGCATTTGCACTATAATAATGTAGTTATGTACTTCATTTTTATCGTAATTAATTATTTTAAAAACTAAAGTTCCCTTATTGTCCCAAGTTCAAGTACCAAGTCGGGAATGGAACCCGCAACCTCTCGCGTCGCATGCGGAACTTCACCCGCCGCTCTACCGGAATTATGACGAGTTAATTAAGTAAGCCTTCCGTTGTGTCCTTTTAGAAAAAGTTTGTATTCTTTGAATTGAAATTAAAATACTTAGATGTTTCTGCAGAGGAAAACCATTTAACTCATTTAAGATGTAACGTTTCTTTATAAATATTATTCCTGAATGAACGTATTTTCTAATATAACAAATAAATAATTCCAGACAGTCCACACATAACATAACGTAACTTAAAAAAACTTTTCGATGACAGTTATATTCTCTACGAAAATAATTAACTGGATAAATAACAGGTACCTACATTTAAAGTCTACACGAAAGTAGTGCTGTTTAGTCATTTTTAATTTTAATTTTGCCGACTTATTTTTGTGACCTATATGATTGTATTTCTCCTTTTTTTGGTAGTTTTTGTGTGTGCTATTAAAAAAAATTTGGTCATTTAATTATATTATCAATTACCAACATACCGATAACAATATTAAGACAGAATACGTAGGTATACGTTCTTGGAAACATTGGAAGAAAAAGTTACTAGTTAATAAAATTAAAATCAAAGTCTTTGGTATTAATACCGATTTAAATAAATCGTATGTGACAGTATTTAAAATGATTGCAACTTACGCCCTTCGATCTGTATGAACGGGACGTCAGCATCTTTGGAGCTGTGAAATAACATTTGCTAAAAAAGAAAAACAAGCAAAGAATAAAAAATTCAAAACTAGTATTTACAATTGAAACAACTGCATCCAACTGCAGATTGTTCCCAAACAAACTAGAGGTAGCTCAACTGATCCATAGCAATATCATTAGTATTTTTATAAACCAAAACCATAAACATCTATCTATACATACAGGGTGTAAAAAGTATACCCCTTTAACCGAAAAATAACAGAAAAATAAAAAAAAACTATAAAAAAACTCAAAAACAGCTATGTATTTTACTGCACAGTTAATGACCTCAGCTCACTCAGCTGATTAAAGTCGCATGCAGTAACGCACGAATGAGATACGCAAGATACCTACGAACGTCTAGGTTATAGCCGCGCTGATGTCTGTATTTTTTTTGTTTAGTAGGTGACTAAAATCGTCTTTTTTTCGTTTTCGGCACTCGTATTTCTACACCCTGTATAAATCCATCATGTCCAGATTGACCAGTCCACATTGTAATTAGAATCAAATCGGAGGATTTTTCGCTTAATCCGCATAATTGCCTTCCACAAGCACTTGTGTTCGGATTAGTCTCTCTGTTTGTTTGTATTTTATCTTCTGTGATTGATGACAACGTTCTGACGTAAGTATTATTTATTAGAGCAATGAACGGGATAAGCTTTCAGTAAGCTCGGAAACATTCAATTTTTACGTCCCTTAGTCAGATCCCATAATCTACGCCAAGCTTTATTATTTCGGATTAGTAAAATTTTTTTTGATACTACTAAGAAATATGTGACCTATTTATTAGCATTTAAAAATTGGTTTAATAAAATAAAATAACGCAAATTCACTTTATTAATTACAATAGTAACAAAAATAAAAGCTTAAAAACAGAAACTACCTACTGATCGAATTGAGCTGAAATTTTACCCAGCTTTAATCTAGGTTAAACGTTACCACAGAACAAAACTTATATATTTTGATAGAACAAAAATTTCATTATTATTGACTTCACTTGGAATATATCTGCAGGCTCATTTTTAACACAGAAACAACATGTGCGATGTCACATGATTAAACTAATAATTCCAATAAACTTCACTCACAGAAATTATCTACTCGTCAGTTGCGGACGTCTCTTTATGTTTATCCTATAACAATATTGTAATAAAGGTAAGCTGGTTTATTCTCAATTTACTCTATTAATCTCTATTATCTAAAAGAGAGATTCATACACAGGCATGACATAGTACCGACTCTAAGCAGTTCTTCAGAATCAGTGCAATGTAAGATTTTACTTGAAGCTAGCTTTTAAAATAAAAATAGTGCTGTTTACCAAATCACCGCATTTTATTACCCACCCTGTATCTATTTTCTAATATCGCTTTCTACTACACGATCTAGTACAAACATTTTGTCAGTCTCTAAGGCTTCGGAAATAAGGACTGTTTTTCTTTCCACGTTGAAGCCAGTGTATACTTTATCTTTCATCACAGACGAGTGGGCCCATGCAGTTGAGAAATATGTAAAAATTGCCGAGTTTCCAACGGTTCTTGAAGGCAAGTATTGTATCTTTAGGGATATTGTTTTCCATCAATGTCTTCCACATTATAAAGTATCGACATAGTAAGTTTTCTTAAGCTTTTCATTCTCTGGATTATATTTCAGGGCCGTTAGGACTTAGATTAGAAACGAGTAGGAATTTTTTAATGGTTTCAATGATAGGTAAAATGACCATAGACAATTAGACAAGAACCTAACTGTAAATCTACCTATGTTACTATAAAAATACTTTAATAAATTTAAGATGCTTAAAATGCCTAATAATTTTAACAAACTTAGAATCACTACATGGTATAAAACAAAGTCGCTTTCTCTGTCCCTATGTCCTTATGTCTTTATGACCCTTTTGAATGTTTAAATCTTTAAAACTACGCAACGGATTTTGATGCGGTTTTTTTTAATAGATAGAGTGATTTAAGGGGAAGGTTTATATACTTACAATAAAACCGTGCGAAGCCGGGGCGGGTCACTAGTTAAATTATATTTCAGGGCCGTTAGGACTTGGATTAGAAACAAGTAGGAATTTTTTGAATGGTTTGAATGATAGGTACAATGACCATAGACAAGAACCTAACTGTAAAACTACCTAGGTTACTGTAAAAAATACTTTAATAATTTAAGATGCTTAAAATGCCTAATAATTTTAACAAACTTAGAAAATCAAATGTTACATTGCTATATGTTCCATTAAATCGTCCTTCTACTATTTGTTTTAGTATCTGGTAGAAATATCTCGTAAAATTTTATGGGTACTTTGGTTAAAGCAATAAAATTACGAACCTCACACATCCCTTTCGTAAGTTCTACATAATGCGGCAGAAATTATTGTTTTATGACCATTACCCTCTTGGTTCAACTGTCTTCGATTAAGTTGCCTAAACAGCGATAATGGTTCCGAGGGATTTATGGTTTTAGTATTGGATCAAGAAATAAAATGTTCTCTACTCTAAAATCAAATGCCCAGTAAACTTGCTCAGTTGTAGGTTGTACCTAATTCCACTTCGTATAGTACCTAAGAGAGAAGCCATCCTAGGAAGATGTCATTATAAATTCAATTAAAGATCTATCGCTTTACTTCAATAAACCTGAAATTAAAGAGATTATGAAGAATTATTGTCACGTTGTTTATACTAAGTTGAATGGTTGAAATCGACAAGAAGAAGAAAATCTACAATCATTAAAAAAAATAGTGTGCGTACATACATATTATATGAGTTATCTAGTACCCATAACACAGCTCTACTAAACTTCTTGTGACTAGATAATGCTTTGTTACTTATATTTATTTAATGGTTTACGACACACAATTACCTACTATTTTTTGGTAACATATTGCTCGTACCAAGTAAATATCTATCCGTTACAAAGTACAACCACATTACGTAAACGTGAAAAATCTGAGATGACATATCTAACTCTACCAATTACGTAAAACTCGATATGGGAACAGACAAGGTAGTCAAAGTGAGGAGATCGATCCCTTCCAAGATGACCGGGGTATTATTAGCCGATGTGCAATGAAGCGGACTCAACACAGTCTGTTGAAGAGTTTGTAACCGTAGATAAGTCCCTTCTCTTATCGATTATAATCTATGCACGGTTTTTCAGACTCAGTGAATGAGCTGGAGTTGCTTGCTTCATAACTCTTTCTCAACGTCTGATTCTAAATGTTATCTAATGTTGTACTGCCATTTGCTTTATATGAAAGTAAGAAATCGCTTTTAGTGATAAGGCCGCCAATTCCATTGCTTCTCTCTACCGTGATGATTGCTATTTTTGTATTAAGTATATCTTTTTTTGAAGAGATGGAATAAAAGTAAATATTATCTATATCTATCTTACCATCTTGCGTGTAAAACATGAGCGAGCAATCCTAAGCTGAACTCCTTGAGATTAAATGACCTCTAGGTGTTTTTCCTATTTTAACGATTGACGAAACCCGCAGTGTTATGCTGAGTGGAGCGTTTGTGGTAAAAAGTCTAAAACGTAATCTAAATAATGAAGAGCTTCACCTTTTACCTACATTTCTAAAAAGAGTAAAGTAAAGCAAATTTTAGATACACTCAAACAATTCTACGAAATTCTGAAATGGAAATAATGGTTGTTGTAAAATGGCGTGGCACACATTTTAGCCAACTGTTGCTGCTATTTTCTGGGTCATAGAAATAAGCACCGCGCGATACGACTGTGGTTAGGGCGCCCTTGCTACAAACATAGTTGGTTTTGATAGGCATACGATGCGTACGTATGAAAACATTTATTGAGGTACAGACTTTTGGGGGCTAGATAAGATCCATTATGCAGATGTAACTTAACGTCTGACATATTTCAATGTCATTATTTTGTATTATTAATACAGTCAGTATTTTGTAAAGAACAGATTATTAAGAAATTATTCTTTAAATCGTTATTAATCACATGAATTTAAATGGAAACCTATTTTTAAGATATTTATTTTTTGCATGCCAATGTGTTTTTGTGAAGTATGTGACACTATTATAATGTATATGACCATATTTCGTGCAATAAATTAAATGAAATGATTGGTTTTCTTCTTTCTACCGAGAGATTATTTTCATAAACCAGAAGGTTATTGACTACTTTATAAAAAACTAGTGACCTACCCCGGCTTTGCACGGGTGTTAACCTCCTCTTGAATCAATCTATCTTAAAAAAAACACTTCAAAATCCGTTGCGTTTTTTTAAGATCTACGAATACATAAGAATAGACATATGGACAGCGGGAAGCGACTTGTGTTTATACTATGTAGTGATAAAAACCCAATTCGGTCTCTACCTTTTCACTTTTTTCGTCAATGTCAAATCTTGTGGAAAAAGTGCAAAACCCTTCACATGTAACAAAGAACACCAGGAATTCAGACGATTGTTTTGAAATCTACTTTATTCTAGAAAAACGGTTTCTCCTTTTGTTCCTATACCTAAGTCTTTTGTCCCAATCAATCACAGATATTCTCGCTCTGCATTTGCACGGCTAAATAAAATAGGGAGAACTAGCATTAAACTTAGAGTAATTTAAATTAGTTCTTATTTTAAAAAAACTATAGGGGGTTAGCCTATCAATTGGAGCTCTCTAAACGTCCACAAGATACAAGATTTCATTGTGACGTAGCATTCGTAGATGTTCGTAGCGCAACCGGATGATTGCTACGGTTTCGTAGCGAATTTCACAGTCGAATTATTTTGATTTTCGTAGCACCCGTAGCATTCGCATTTCGTGTCGGTTTGTATTTTCTGTTACCCACCGCTAAATTGGCTATTTGGGCTGAAGATGAAATACTGTTCTATAATCGTCTTCGTATCATTGAGTGATGAACATAATAAAACAGAAATACTTTATTTCTCACTTTAATAAACAATAATGGACAGTCACACAGCAAGCTAAGCAGAGCTTATGTTATGGGTTACTTGATGACTAACATACTTTAATACGATACATGACATAGATGGATAGTTATTTATTATAAATAGAAAATATGTACTTAGAACCCCAGAACAAATGTTTGCAGATGGTACATAAATTTGTCCCAAGGCAGAAATTGAACCCGAAACCTGCGTCGCAGGCGGACCTTCACCCGAAGTGCCAGTCAAAGTAAGTAACAGATAAGACCGCTAATCACATAGTTTTTTTTAATGAATTTTACTTATTATATTTTCCAACACAATGACAAACCATAATATATCTACTACTAGCGACCCGCCCCGGCTTTGCACGGTTATTATACGTATAAACCTTTCTCTTGAATCACTCTATCTATTAAAAAAGACCGCTTCAAAATCCGTTGCGTAGTTTTAAAGATTTAAAAGGGATATAGGGACATAGGGACAGAAAAAGCGACTTTGTTGTCTAATATGTAGTGATTAATAATATTACTAGGAAAAAACGCTTAATAGGGTTAATAATTCTTAACATACTTTAGCAACTAAGATTCTAGCATGTGCTTTTTCCAAGCCATTCATTAAAAACAATATTTTTGAAAATGTTACTTTGAGTCAAACATATAACAAATATTTAAACTACCTAAAAAAATTCCGTGATCGTAGATACGCAGGCGGATTTTTAATTAAAACAATGATTTTAATTAAATGTAATAAATCTCACTGCAAACAAGCCACTTCGACCGAAGAAACGTCTTTCTTAACACCGAAAGAAATTAACAGTGAAAACGGTAGGTAGGTACATAGCAATCTAATCTTTACAGTTACCTCGGGCACGAATCACGAATAAAACTGGGGATGGGGAAATGGTAGGTACGTCTGGATAAAAATAGTAGGTACTTCATTGAGACAGATGTGAAATACACTAAGTATTTTTTTAAAAGTACAGGTAGCTGCGGGCCGCTGCTAGTAGTAGTATTACATCTAATACTACTACTAGCAGCGGCCCGCAGCTTTACCCGACTGCAGTAGCTTATATGTTTACTAGCGACCCGCCCCGGCTTCGCACGGTTTTATTATACGTTTAAAACTTCATCTTGAATCACGTTATCTTTTAAAAAAAGCGCATTAAAATCCGTTGACTAGTTTCAAAGATTTAATTAAGCATACAAAGGGACATAGGGATGTAGGGACATAGGGACAGATAATTTTAGCATGAAGAGGTAACAAACATAAATCCATCCAAACTTTTACATTTACAAAATTACTAGGTGTGCCCGCGACTTTGTCCGCGTGGAATTGAAACTTTGGGATAGTCATATATTACATATTTCCTTAAAAACTTTTATCCCTTATTTTTAATTTACGCCTTTTTGGGTAAAACGTCGTCATTATCAGCATAATTTATGCTGATAGTCCACAGCTGGACATAGGCCTCTCCTAATGAGCGCCATAGCGCCCTGTCTTCAGCTTGCCGGATCCAGCATCTGCCAGCAGTCCTTCGCAGATCGTCATCCCACCTGGCCGGAGGGCGTCCTACGTTTGCCAAGTCTCGGTCTTTACTCAAGAACACGTTTACCCAACGGTTGTCAGTTTTTCGCGAGATATTATGGCCTTACCACTACCACTTCAGCTTGCTAATTCTTTGAGATTTTAATTGCAACATTCCATTCTAATAAAGAAAAATCATAACTGTCTTGTCCTTACATCTCAAATTCTAACTTTTTAAGTAAAACTTTAGTAGCTAGCTGCTAATAGCTTTTGTAAGCTGGCGGCCATGCTTGTCGCATGGTAAGTAATAGTAAAGGTATCTTGGTTCCTAAAAGCCAAACCTTTGGCTTTACTTTTATTACAATTGTTATTTTATGACCTCCAAAGCTAGCTCAATTTTTTCTTTAAACTTCAAGTAATTTTCATATCATAGAATACCTCTAATATCCAAAACATCAACTTTGATTCTTAGATGAAGCCAACTTTCGTCTTCATCCTGGTTTGCATAAACAAACCCTAATGGAGTATAGGGTGTGCGAGTTTGTATCAAAACTACTTCACTAAGCTTCTTTCACCTGCAATAATCTCTAATACTTACGGTACCTAGATGGTAACGCCTTCGATTCCCAGGCTAGTTTAAACCTCATTGCATAATCTAATGGAAAATGTTTGTTAGTTCAGGTTTTATGCAAAACAACACAAATAAAATCTACAATGAACGAACTCGTATTGCAGAGATGATATGGGAAAACTTGATAAAGAAAATGAAGGTGTACTGTGTGTCCAGCATAAAATGGAAAATGTTGGAATGACAAAGCCAATGCCAATTCCATTTGAGTCTAAGGTTTGAACGACCTACCTGTGTACAATAGACTCAGCTTAAGATCTAGGTGCTTTTCTAATGCTTAAAGACTAGGAAATAGCTTAGATTTCTTAACATAGTGTAAGCTTTGGAACTGTATTCTTTTAACTTCGGAGGAGGGCGTTGTCATCTGCGACACAGTTTTTTAAACTTCTGCAGATGGCATCGTTTCCATTTTTAACCACGAAACTATTGTTGTTGTTCCATAATAAACGATTTTATTATTATATTATTATTATTTACCAAATCACTAATATACTTTCAGCAATTTGCGGAAGCTGACAGCAACAGATATCTAGGTCTTAGAAACAGACTAAGCTAAACTTAGACGCTATGCCAGTGAAATTTACGTCATAACAATCCTGTATCAAACACAGGTTCGATTTTAAGAGTAGGTAATATTAACTTAACGAGTCCCTTTGAACGTCTGTTTCATGTCGTTCGTCATTACAGTGAAGTAAGTAATATCCGTTTTATTGTTTGAATATATCCTTGGCATTACGTGGGTGCTTCATTTGATTACACACGTTTCAGTCTTGTGGGGAGTCAATCGATTGATCATACTATTAAGCTCTCTTTCTTTGTGATCCCGAAGTTTGTTGGTACACGCGTAAGTATAATATAGGTACATGCAGTTAGTTAGTAGGTAATATAGCCAATATAGGTACCTATGCAGGAGTTAGTGCGGTCAGCCATTATGATTTTGATGAAATATTGTCAGATTTCTTGGTAGCTAAATCATAAGTATTCCGTAGCTTACAGTTCTTTAGCAAAAATAACTAGGTACCTACTTCGACGACCCACATGACGCAGAGGGCGAAGCTCCGCCTGCGACGCAGTTTGCGGGTTCGATTCCCCCCTTGGTACTTATGTTTGACGATCTGCAAATATTTGTTTGGGGTTCTATGTGTTGTCTATGTAAACCTACCTATTAAAAATATCTATCTTTGTAATGTGTTATTATTATAATTAATACCAGTCATCTAGTAGGTACGTATGCATGCGTTGTTTGGCTTGGAGCTAGATGATGCTGTTTGCCCAACAGTATTTATTATTACTTCATTGGTTGTTGGCTTAGTTAGACTGTTGATGACTCTTAGGTACTTTCTAAGGCTGTTCGGCAATCATAATGTTTCGTCGCTTGTTACGCAAGGCTGATGTATGGAAATTGCTGCACTTGCACCGACCTCAATACTGCATGGACTTTGGGTGTTATGCTGCGTCGACGGCTCGTGTTAATGACGTCAATCGCGGTGTCTTCATTTACTTAGTTTGTAAGAAATATTCCATTCTCGATTCATACTTCGAACGAGTCTCTACTCTGTAATTTTGGCTAATAAATTAGGGTTAAATAAAATAAGTCTTTTTTTAAAAGCCACCCCGGAGCGTGACCTACATAATTGGCGCAGTCTCCCGGATACTTTTCTAGAAGATTCTAGAACAAACGAACCTATTAGTGTTGCGCTTCGGAAGAATCCGAACTTAGATTCAGTGCGGTGGTACCAGAAACTACGAGTAAATGCGGTAAGTTGAATCTTTCTTCCTTACATGCTCCCTTATTTCTAATCCTTTCCTTATTATATGTATTTCGTGTGCTAGATTTAATTAAAATCATTCAAAATTTTTCGTCCAGAAAATTCGAATCCTAGGTTAGATAGAGTAAGTAGAAATAGTAGACTTAGAGTAATAGACGAAAATAGACAGTTAGATTTAGAAGACACGATGTCTGTCGAGGAAAATGCACGGATCGTTGTCACTAAGATGGACATGATCTATAAGTCCCTACGACTTGTGCCTGAGTTCGATGGAAATCCCCATGTACTTACCCGTTTTATTAATTTATGTGACCAACTCGTGCTCACTTACCTGAGCACCGAACCAGGAAGCGAGCTACCTAATCAAGCCCTTATAAATGGCATTTTAAATAAAATATCGGGTTCCGCGGCTAGGCTAATTAATTCAAACGGAATCCCGAATAATTGGCAGGGGATTAGGAACGCGCTCGTGAATAACTTCGCCGACCATCGCGACGAGACCGCCCTCTATAGTGACTTATCCCTAGAGACGCAAGGTTCTAGCACTCCCCAAGAATTTTATGAACGATGTCAAAACTTATTCAGTACAATAATGACTTATGTGTCGCTCCACGAAGGAATAGCCACGACGATCGAGGCTAAAAGGTCCTTGTACAGTAAACTTACCTTACAGGCATATTTACGCGGTCTCAGGGATCCTTTAGGCTCCAGGATACGTTGTATGCGCCCTGAGTCTATGGAGAAAGCCCTGGAATTTGTCCAGGAAGAGTTAAACACCCTGTATATGCAGGAACGCAGCGGTGGTACACCTAGTAAAAAGGAATGGCAACAACCCGCCCTTAAGATGCCCCAATATAATTTGCCCCTGAACAATTTTGCCCCACGTCCTTCTGACGGCCCTGGATTAGGAAACATACGACCAAATTTTAATATGCCTGGTCCATCACGGCCAGCTCTGCCTCCACAAGGCTGGAGACCTAATATGCAGATGCCCCAATTTAGACCACAACAGGGTCCTTCACGCACCCTTCAAATGTTCCGCGCCCCGCCGCAGAACTACAACCCACAGAATAACGCGTTTAGGATGCCTCAGCCCCAACAGTCATTTAAATTCGGCAACCCTCAGCGTCCGACTCCCATGAGTGGTGTAAGCCACTTTGTAGAAAAGCGACTACCCATGACAGGACATGACTGGCGTAAGCACGGGAATCCGCCCCCTACAAACTATTTTAAAACGCGCGAATTAAATTTTAATGAGTTCGACGAGTCTAGCTACGATAACAGTTACTATTGGGATTATAACATGTATTCCGACTTATCGGGACCGACTTACCAAGAGGATTATTATTATCCATGCGAACCCGAATACTACCCCGGGCAGTATTCCTATCCTGAGCCGCTCGTTGTTGAGGAAGTTAGAGAGGAAAAAGATGAAAATTTTCAGGAAAAGGCCAATTCCGAAAAGCCAAAATAGAGGTCAACTTGCATATTCAAAGGCAGCTAGGGTACATTCAAATTGGTAATCCACCTTTAAAATTTTTAATTGATACAGGAGCGAACCAATCGTTTATCAGCCCTGACGCGGTAACGCGATATTTCAATCACATTCCTTTGAATTATGATCCCTTTGAAGTAACGAATGTACATGCGACGAGTAAAAACAACTACTCTATTACACTGCCTTGTTTCCAGGAATTTAATGACCCTCACGATATGACATTATATATATACAAATTTCACAACTACTTTGACGGACTGATAGGATTTGACTTATTAGATTCATGGGACTCTAACATCGATTTTAAAAAAAGGTTATTAATAACCCGTAACACTCAGATACCTATTCAGATGTACGATTCTAGGAACGTCAATTTGTACGAGGAGATAATTCCAGCGAAATCTTCGAAACTAGTCAGATTGCCGGTTAATTCACGGGATGGTGAAGTTTTAGTGGAAAACCAGGCTATTTGCAATTGTCTTATTTCAGATTGTGTAACGACGGTCCAGAATAACCGAGCGTGGGTGGAAATTACTAACCCCTCTACTAACGATGTAATTTTTTCTATGGATCGTCCTGTTGAAGCTGAAATATTTAATTTTGAATGTGACAGTACTGAAATTTTATCAGACCGCGCGAAGGATGTTTTATCTCGCCTTCGAACTGATCATCTCAATCCCGAAGAACTCGCTAATTTACGGCGTTTGTGTGCTAATTACGCGGATGTGTTTTATCTGGAGGGTGAACCCCTAACATTCACCAATCAGATCAAACATAAGATTAGGACAACTGATGAAATTCCAGTACATACTAAAAGCTATAGGTACCCTTACGTTCATCGACAAGAGGTCAGAGATCAAATTAATAAAATGCTTGACCAGAATATCATAAGACCTTCAGAGTCAGCTTGGAGCTCTCCAATTTGGATTGTACCTAAAAAGGCAGATGCTTCTGGTAAAGTTAAATGGCGTCTTGTCGTGGATTTTAGAAAAGTTAACGAGAAAACGATTGATGACAAATATCCTATTCCTAATATAACGGATGTCTTGGATAAATTGGGTAAATGCCAATATTTTACGACCTTAGATTTGGCGAGTGGTTTTTATCAAGTAGAGATGGACCCCTCAGATGTTCACAAGACAGGATTCAATGTTGAAAACGGCCATTATGAATTTTCAAGAATGCCTATGGGCCTTAAAAATTCGCCCTCTACATTCCAGAGGGTCATGGACAATGTCCTTAGGGGTCTACAGAACGAAATTTGCTTAGTTTACTTGGATGACATCATTGTGTTCAGTACATCCCTTCAGGAACACATAATTAATTTAGAAAAAGTATTCAAAAGATTGAGAGATTCTAATTTCAAGATTCAGATGGATAAATCTGAATTTTTGAAACTGGAAACAGAATTTTTAGGCCATGTCATTTGTAAAGATGGTGTAAAACCAAACCCCAATAAAATTAAAGCTATACAAGATTACCCACTTCCTAAAACAACCACTGAAATCAAACGTTTTCTCGGACTTTTGGGCTATTACAGGAAATTTATTCCAGATTTTGCACGTCTCACGAAACCTTTAACTCAATGCTTAAAAAAGGGTTCTAAAATTACATTAGATCAAAAATACATCAATTGTTTCGAACATTGTAAGACTCTATTAACGAATGACCCGATTTTACAGTACCCTGATTTTAATCGCGAGTTTATCCTTACAACCGATGCCTCGAATGTAGCTATAGGCGCAGTATTATCACAAGGTACGAAAAGCTCGAACAAACCTATCGCGTACGCGTCGCGGACTCTTAACTCTAGCGAACTAAACTACAGCACTATCGAAAAAGAGCTTTTAGCGATTGTCTGGGCAACCAAGTACTTCCGACCGTACATATATGGCAGGAAATTTCTAATCCTGACGGACCATAGGCCCTTGCAATGGCTTGTTAATCTCAAGGACCCTAGTTCACGTCTCACTAGGTGGCGCCTAAAGCTTAGCGAGTACGATTATAGAGTCGAATATATTCAAGGCAAAATCAACTCTAATGCCGACGCGCTATCGCGCATAGAGGTCAATAATGAAGAGCTTATGTCGATTGTAGTAAACCCGTCCGAAACGAACCCTGATTTAGACGAATCTAGGACTATAACAGCTACGGAACTCGGTGATGATTCTAGAACCGCTACCGTTCATACAGACAACGAAAGTCCCATCCTAGAGGTCCCTATTTCGGATGACCCTTTGAATAGGTTTACTAAGCAGTTAATTTTAAATGTCGTCGGTGACATTAAAGGAAAACCTCAGGTCACTAAGCCCTTCGATACGCACACTCGAATATCTGTTCAAATATCAGAGTCGAACCTCGAGGAAGACGTTATAAACGCGATTAAGGAATATGTCCACCCTAAGATCAAAACAGGACTATTCATTAATCCTTACTTAGCTATGTACACTATTATACCTATTATACAGAAAACTTTTAAAAATTCGGCTATGAATCTTACGCTAACAAAAACGGAAATAGAAAACGTTAGGGAATATTTAAGGCAACAGGAAATTATTAATAAATATCATGACGGTAAAACCAATCATCGCGGTATCAATGAATGTTACCTAGCGTTATCCCATAAATATTACTGGCCTAAGATGAGAGAACAAATCGCTAAGTTTATTAATGAATGCACTATCTGTGGCCAAGCGAAATATGATCGGTCACCGATTAAGCAACAGTTCCAAGTCGTACCGCCCGCTAGTAAGCCATTCGAGCTAATTCACTTAGATTTATTAACCATTCAAAGTGAAAAGTTTTTAACCATCGTCGATTCATTTTCAAAATACGCACAAGCTTACTATTTACGCGATGGCACTGCTGTAAGTGTAGTGCAGGCCTTATTGAACTTTTGTACTCACCATGGCATTCCGATTACTATGGTTACAGATAACGGTACCGAATTCACAAATCAACTCGTTGCGGAATTTGTTAGGATGCATAAAATCCAGCATCATAGAGTAGCTCCCCACACACCTAATGAAAATGGGATCGTTGAAAGATTTCACTCTACGATACTAGAACATCTTCGTATCTTAAAAATAGGACAAAAATCTGAATCTGTAATTAATCTAATGCCCTATGCCCTTTTGGCTTATAATAGTAGTATTCATAGTTTTACTAAGTGCAAACCGATAGAAGTAGTTACAGGACATTATGACCCTCGAGACCCCTTTGACATAGACCTCTCAGCGCATTTACTACAACAGTATATGACTAGCCACAAGGACAAGATGACTAAAGCTTATAACGCGATTCATGACATGTGTACGACGTCACGTAAAGATCTTACTGACTTACGAAATAAAGAACGGGAACCAGAGGCTGAATACTCTCCTGAACAACAGATTTTCGTGAAAAATCCGTCTGCTTCCCGACAGAAATTAGCTCCCCGTTTCACTCATGATGTCGTCATGGCAGACCTCCCTATTCATATTTACACTAAGAAGAAGCGAGGTCCCATTGCCAAGTCTAGGCTAAAGCGTCTCCCTAAAAGCGCTCGCTTGTTGCAGGACTCTCCTGATATTCCCCCTGCTCCTGGCTGCAGCTCAGATGCAGGAGATAAAACTTGAAAGCCTCGATGATGGACCCGGTATCTTACCCTTTAAACTAGGCCCTGCTAAAATAATTACTCATTACCATTCCTTTCTACAATACGTGGACCTTAGTGAAATGCGAAACAAAATTATTTCAGTTGAAAATCAAATTGATAATTTCAGCCCTCAGCTACACAATATAACTAACTTTGTATTTGAGCCTCATTTAACCTATTTAAAAAGTAAATTATCGAAAGTGCTAGATCAGTTGCAGACCTTCGAGATAAATCGTGTTAAGCGAGGACTCGTGGATGGTCTCGGATCCTTAGTGAAAAGTATAACAGGCAATCTTGATTATACAGACGCGTTGCACTATAATCAGGCTATAACCCGTTTGGAAAATAATGAAAATAAATTAGCAATTGAATTAAATAATCACGTTAGCTTATCTAAAAATTGGACTTCTCAATATTCTAAAATCCTGGACAGTATTGTAGATAATCAAAATAAGATCCGTATCTTGATGAGTAAAATAGAGCAAGCCGACGCTTCCAAGGACTACGATTTAATTAAGTATGCACATTTCGCTCAAGTACTTATGGTACTCTCGGATAACGTGGATGCGATTTCCCTAGAATTAGGTAACCTCCAGAATGTCTTAGCTTTTATTAGAGTTTCCGCTACGCATCATTCGGTCCTTAATTTGTATGCAATTCGCGAAATGATTCGTAAATTGAACATACTATATAGCAGCTCGCAGGTGTTAGATTTAGATTTTAGAGAATACTTTGATATAATTAGGTTAGGTTTTTACTATATAGGTAATCAGATAGTTATAGTATATAAATTTCCAGTCGTGCTCCCATCCACTTACGACATGTATAAGCTATCCATTGTCCCTAATAAAAACCAGCATACGAAGAACTCGACGAGAAACATTACAGCATCAGCTTCCCGGTTTCTACGAAAGTACATCTCTCCTGTGGACAAGATCTCTACAAGACACTCCAAGGAAGTTATCTCGCTGTAATACCTCAAAACTGCTTCATGAAAACCGCCGAATTTACGATCTCCAACACTAAAGATCGTTTGAAAGGACAAGCTCTGAAAATCATGGACGTGCCCTCAAACTTCAACTTAAGGACATCATCTTCAGGTCCAAAATTCAAATTAAACTCAATTAATTTGAAGTACCTTCACGAAACAAACCAGAAAATTCTACATCAACCGCCATTAAATCTAGAAAAGGAAACCGAACACAGTCTATATCATACTACAATACCTATGTACGTCATCATTCTATTCGGTGCATGCGCACTCGCAGCTCTACTCTACCGGCGCTACCGATCGAAGATAATCCACACACATGAAATTTCTGAACAAAACCAAGCCGAGCTACAAGGTGTCTACACTGTTCCAGTTACCAGAAGGGTTGATCCCAACCAACCCCCAGCTCAATTTACGGCAAGCTTCAATAGTCGCTGTTCTTCGGGGGGAGGTGTTACGCAAGGCTGATGTATGGAAATTGCTGCACTTGCACCGACCTCAATACTGCATGGACTTTGGGTGTTATGCTGCGTCGACGGCTCGTGTTAATGACGTCAATCGCGGTGTCTTCATTTACTTAGTTTGTAAGAAATATTCCATTCTCGATTCATACTTCGAACGAGTCTCTACTCTGTAATTTTGGCTAATAAATTAGGGTTAAATAAAATAAGTCTTTTTTTAAAAGCCACCCCGGAGCGTGACCTACATAATTCGCTTTGACTTTGGGATACCTACATACAAGTCACGTAGGTACGAAAGAACTGTGGAAGAGATCGCTTACAGCGATAAGGTCGCCCTTTATACTTCCTCTATCTCTTCTTAGAATTTCTGTATTGTTTCCTGTCTTATTGTGTGTTATGTTATAGCACCGTAACGTACATTAAGTACCCGCTTTACATTTATCCATTTCCCCAACCAACTCAACAAGTTTATTGTTGAGTTTGTATACTTAGGTATGAAATACCACGGCTAAATGAAATAATTATTCTGAAAGATAAAACCTGTTTGGCGATGTCATAATACAAAAAGTAAATACTATATAGATGTTAAATGAGCACTACATACTTACCTAGGTACCTACCTATTATGTGCATCTATCGCGTTAAACTGAAGACGGAGACCTATGTCCAGCAAATACGTCATGATGTCATTAGGTAATTGTTGAATACTAACGGCCGATTTCTGGAACGCATGTCAACTTCATAATTTACTAATCAATGTTCAAATCTCTATTCAAGTGTCATTTGGGTTTCTCGAACGTTGATTACGTACTTAGATTTTGAACAGTGATTACTTAACAAGCTTGTCAACTCATTGAAGCAAAACTCTTGTCAAACATCAAAATGGGTTTCTGGAACGATAATTAAGCATGATTCTTTGGTCAAGCTCTTGTCAAATCAATAATTAGCTAATCGGTGATTTAGCTCTAATTAGTTGAAATTTTTACAACAATGTGCTGTATTTTGCCAAGTTCTAAATCGAATATATATAAAAAATCAACAGGTTGGTACTCCTAAAGCGGTTTTGTTATGTATTACTAAACATAAGGATCGTTTTACCATTAAATAAAAATAAATTAAATTACCTCTTATATTCTAGGATGCTTCGTTTTGCTTCCGCATATTAGAAACATATAAATAATATAAAAAAACTTGGTGAAATACAGGAATTAAAAAATATTGGTAATAAAGCAATGTAAAAGGGTTCCTACTTGCCTACTAAAGTAGGTAGTTAAAGTTATTTTTTCTATTTCGGTATACTTTTTTTCTTCATAATAAACAATCAATTATTACCTATCTAATTTACAATTTTGAACTTTTTCAAACGTAAACAAACAAGTACTCGCGCCACAAGCATAAGCATAAATAATAACTGGGTAGAAGGGACTCTTCTTTAATCGAGTCCAGACATGTTTTTTTTTACTTAGGGCACTAGAATGCTCTATTTATATTTTGTAATAATGTTTAGAACACACCAACTATTTCGGATATAAGTATATTCAATATAGGTTACGACCCATCACTTCAATCCACTTTTTTCTTCTGAAAAAAAAGAAAATTGGATTAGTTACCTACGTATTGGGTTGGTACCTATTATTTCACAAAGGTCCACGTCAGTTTGAATTATTTATCAAACGAGAGCACATAAAGAATGCATCATAAAAAAAAACCTCGAGGTAATTCATGATACTCAACTCAACTCAAAATCGCACCGGGCTCTCGGACAACATAACTATAATTTCAACTAATACTTGCGGCTGCCACCGCGCGCCGCGATCGGTAAACATAAATAAATGAATGATCATTAAAAACCGCGTGCAGTGTCGCCGGCTGTGGCAGCCCGACCGATATGCCCGTTTAACGTGGAAAATAGTGTAGGCTAATATCTTGACCTTGAGCGCGTTTCCCTTCTACTCTTACTTACTACTATTTTCTTATTCTTATGCCACAAGCGTCATTTTTAGAGTTCCGTACCCAAAGGGTAAAAACGGGACCCTATTACTAATACTTCGCTTTCTGTCCGTCGAAAATAAATATTTAAGGCGGGCTCCCATTAAAACGCCTTTTTTACTATTTTTGGTCGATATTAATAAATGGTAACATGGTAACAATGGTAACAGCCTACCTGTTACCACTTGAAATATTTACAAAATACTTAATTGTAAGTATATTTTACTTATGTAATAAAAATTAAATTTAAAAAATATGGTACGGAACCCTTAGTGCGAGTCTGACTCGCCCTTGGATGGTTTTATTGAAGTTTAGGAGTGAATGACTGAACTGAAAGAATGACAATCGTAAGATGATCAATGATTAGCTAATTATTATCTAATCAGCGTTCGTGCACCCCGATTCGAATTGACCAGTGTGTTAAATTAATCGCTTTGTCAACTGATTTGAGATTTGAATAGCCTTCTAGGAACCGGGTGTCCTTAGATTACTGCAAGAATATTGATTACTATTCAAAATTTAAATGGCTTTGTTTATTTTTTTAGTACTATTAGGGAGCATTTATTCAATTGGTAGAAAGGTGTAGTAAACTCAAGCCGATTTTTTTGCATTGTGTCATTATGGAAAGTTGAAGCTAGACTAAAATATTTTTGAATTTGGAACACTTTTCTATGGGCGTCGATAAAAACGTGTCCGAAAATATTTTAACTTCGAGTGAAATACTTTGACGCTACACGCAGTATTCTATTTTCGAATCCTTCGCTTCTCTCTGGGTTCAAACAATCGCTCTCGCTCTCAATAATTTTATATTTTACTTCCTTGTTTGTGACATCATCTACTATTGAATGTTTCCATAGAAAGCGGGTGAGAAGGCATGGGCAGTAATAAGTTTAAAATAAAAAACCAAGTATTGCTATAAGTAAAAGTTTATTAGAGTTCATTCCTAAGCTTGAGACAAAACGTTATACAAGTAATAAAGTAAATTGTGCAATAAGCAAAATCACAAGATGTAACATATTTGAGTAAACATTTTAACAATTAAATCGATAAAAAAGAAAATTTTGTTAAGAAAGATCAAAAATACATTATTTCCATAGGAGGAAATCAACGCAAGCTACAGTACGTAAGAACAAAGAGATATTGTCTTTATATAGTGATATAGATTATAATTAATATTAATTTCTCTATTTCTTTAAAACACATCGTTAAGGCACTGGTACAAAAAACTTTAGGCTAGACAACAACAAATAAACTATGAAGACTACGAGGATCGTTTGCAGGTATCTTAGGCCTTCGATAACAAAACATAACACACTTCAATAACAGTAAGCTACTGGAAAATTTTCAATCTTCATTCATCCTATTTCATTTCTTACAACAAAAATAATAATAACTACAAAAACTACATTACAACAAGTAAACGGTATTTTAAACAATAAAAAGTATTTAAACAACTATTCCAAAGATTTTATCTTATCCAAATAATTTTATTTGAACAGATACATAGATCAAATGTGATTATTAACCGTAAGATAAGAATCAACAACATTCTACAGACATTAGCAGAACCTACATAACGGAAGACTGCAAACTTTTACTGTAAATGCCACTAGTATTTTCTGGCACAATAAAATCGCGTAATATTATATAATTTATAGGTATTACGCGAAGTATACAAAATATGACACAAATGATCCGCTCGCTGTATAACCAAGCGTGCATTCAAAGGTTACCTACGCATTCATGAATCAAATTCTCAGTTTTTGAATCTATACATGACAAAAGCAATTGCAACCATTAACGAAAAATTAACATAAATAACAAAATAAACACAATATCAATTCCTCGGTTGAACAGCACGTATAAACGTATAACAAACAGTTTCTGATAATCCTAGTGAGTAAAGTCTTTAAAAAGCACTGCGATTAGTTAAAGCCTTTTGGGCCTATATGGTGTAAATTGAGGTGATAGGCGAAAGCAAACAACGCGGTGCGAGTGTCGAAGATATGTAGAAAGAACTCATTGACCTGTTCGGTGAATGAAGTCCTTTCTACAAGCTCATGTCAACGGTTCGCCATAAGCCTTTCGCAGTGTGCGAGTAAGTATTTTTTCTGTTGCTCGTCGAAAAGGAATATCACTTTGCCGGATCCGGAGCTAGGGAACATTCCGAACACTTTCTTCTTGGCTGTGGGCACGTACACGCCTCGGTTTACTAACGTGGGCACTTCGGGTAGCTCGCTCCAGAGGTATGTCCAGACGATCTGTGATACATAAATATATTTAAGTATTTAAAAATTTAATTTTGAATCGTTATAGGGCTGGCATATAATATAGGCTACTTATCATCAATTTTCACGCGAGTGAAGCCGCGGGACGCAGCTAGACCTTAATAATGCGTGAAATTTGAATACGGTGTTTTAAAATCCAATTATTATGACCTGTTTATTTCATTCTTTTTTTTGTGTAGTGTTTCTATTTTAGACATAGTACCTAGTCTTTAATTCTGCATTGAAGACTACTATACTGGTACTGACTATATGGGTAAAAAAATATAAAACCCTTATTTTTTTCTATCTACACACACCATAATAACCAACATATAACCTACATTGCTGATCAAAAACCTCATTATTTCAAAGATGATCAAAAGAAAAGCTGACCGAAATACGACCAGGTACGTAGTAACAGTATACTCCAATTCGTGATATTCGCAAAGAAATATTGAATCTGAGGGATAGCATCTCCGGTAATTTCATGAAATATTTAGCAGTCTCTTTGGAGACACGTGTGTTCTAATAAATAATACATGACCAGTGTCTGTGTAAACAACATTATGGAACTACAATTATTTACTCACCACTGAATACTCAAATGCAATTCAGTTTTAAGAACGTCCTAAATGATCAATTTTTACAGATTTACATAGAAAACTGTCATAAAATTGAAACTTGAGAGATATTAAATCTGAGTTGCATTTGAGTAAACTGGGGTAAGTCATTATAGTGCTGATATTTTGCGAATGCTAAACTGGGGTAAGTCATTTTAGTGCTGATATTTTGCGAATGCTATAGTGTCCTTTTCAAAAAACATAAATAATAATAAAAAAATGTTTTTTTTTTATTATGTATGTCATGTATTTATAAGGATAATACATACTAAAGATCTTGATCATCTTGAAAACGTTTAAAAGAGCAGTCAAGTGTCAAATTGCATAGTAGTTCAGTTAAATACTCCGTCCACGTTCTAATTTTTTTTGGTACATCACGACGCTTTTCTCTAATTGTCGCCAGGTGAGTGAATGAAGAACTGCAATTACCTCCCAGGTCCGGCATATCAAAGGTGAATGACGGAATAAAATATCATAACATAATTAAAGACGCTTTCGAAAAAAATAAGGACTTACCAAGAGTAGATTTTTATGGAGCCTACAAAGTTCTTCACGAATATTATAGATTCCTATGTTTTTATTGAGTATGAATCTAATAGAGAAAGCAAGTCGAAATCGGTGTCTGCTGAGAAGACAGGGTTTCTGCTTGTTCATAGGTCCACGACCTTTTTTCAAACCATCAGTAGTGTTAGATGATTTTCTATGAAAAAGGTTTTGAGAAGAGTATATAAGTTATTGTTTAATGTTCTTACCTGCCAACCTCCGAAGACGTTATTCTTCTCGAGGTACAGCATCCGTTTATCCGTACACATGACCACTTCTTTGTTCGTTATCACCCACACATGCGCTTCGTAAGTATCCGTGTGCACGAATTTACCCTGATGAGAGAAAATATGGATAGATAATACTTTTATTACATCGTTGAGGAAAGGTTGTACTTAATTTACATGATTATATAGAACGGCAATTGAATTGGCGGGGTTACCTGGAATTGTTCCAGGTAACCAAAACGAGCTAAAAACAAGTCATAACAATGACACTGTTGTAAAAAATTTTTTTTTACTTATACTTTAGCTCCAAGTTAGTAATTTAAGTTAATTATAACTAGAAAAAAGTAGAAATACATGGACTCCAATTAATTTTCAACATTCTGAAAATACTATTTTCAGTAGATGCCAGAAAATCGCTTCAACATTTCATGTATGTACCATATAAATAGTTCTATCATTTTTACGAAGCTTTTGCTGATGAAATTTCTATGTAATCGTACCATGTATATGAATTTTCAGATATTTTCAGAGGTTACGTGATGTATCAAAAAGGAATATATAAATGAAGCGACTCAAACGTACCTTTTCCAACTCAAACAGCATTTTGTATCCCTCAGCGTGCGACCTCGAATAAGGTCTCACTCCGGAGTCAGTGGGAAGATACCTCGCTGCTCGTCTTTTTGTCACTTCCTCAGACAGATCGGCGGCCCTGGGTTTAAATGTTATACGTATAACGCACCACTCCAAAACTCTCCACACACTGAAGCCGGAGGCGGAGCGGAGGCGAAAGCGTGGCGGATTTTCCTATGGCACCGCGGCGCCATCGCCTGCGGTGTGTGTGTAGGCTTTCATAGGACTCCATAGAATACAACTCGCACGCCTTCGCCTCCGCTCCTCCTCCGGCTTCAGTGTGTGGAGACCTTTATACGTAGGGGCCATGCATTTATTACGGAAGAAAATATTTTATAAACAAGGGGGTTAAAAATCTCTAAATGCCCTTATGCCGTATGTCCAAAGGGATAGGGGTTTTGAAAATACTTTCTACTTACGTAATTAATGAATGAACGAATATGTCCAGGTACACAAGGAAATA
This sequence comes from Eupithecia centaureata, assembly GCA_944547425.1. Classification (NCBI taxonomy): domain Eukaryota; kingdom Metazoa; phylum Arthropoda; class Insecta; order Lepidoptera; family Geometridae; genus Eupithecia; species Eupithecia centaureata. The sequence continues at coordinate 9,428,608 of OX155687.1, forward strand.
GACAAAACATGCCATGTAATATTATAAGTCATTAATTGTGACAACTTCGTTATTTTATGGTATATTTAATTAAAACATTAAATGAAAATGAAAGACTATTATTATAAACATATTGAATCAGTTAGGGCTGGTACATATCTGACGTAAAAAACAGTCGCGTGTATTCGAACGCATCATCGGTTGAGTGTGCAAGATAAAAGGTTTTATTAAGTAACAATAAATTTGTCAGTTCTGAGGTTACGCGACGGACAAAACACGGCGTATTTTCTGTCAGATATGTATCGACCTTTATAGTTCAAAAAACAAACAGAGGACGGACAAACAATGGCCAGGTCAAGTAAGAAGAAAAAATGTGATATAAGAATACATTATTTTGGTGTTATTTTGGTCAATGGCCACCATTCGCTGTTGCAGGGCAATATTGTTGGTTGGTTAGTAAGATAAAATAAAAGCAGCAAACATGCAAAAAAACTAACAATGATAACACAATTACATATCAACCTACATTCTACCTACGATTACATCTAGCTACAACAACACTTTGGATATTTACTTGAGATATTTAAGACCGTTTTTTAATCGTTCATATTTTATCGTGTATAATTCTTTTTTTGTTACATCCCTAATTATCAACCTACTCTGTTTCGTTAAAAACAGATTGTTTGTGAATATGTTGTTTTATGTTTTTGTCTATACCGTACGAGTAGTACGTACTTTTACGATCCAATTCGAACATCTACCGATGAGGTTCTAGTTCTTTAAATCATCAAAACTACTAATAAAGTCTAAACCAATCCACTTCCAGTCAACTAGTCTTCCAACGAGTCGTAACGAGTCGTAACTATGGGACTCAAGTTTAACTACAGGGCAAGTCTAAACCTTCTAACAGAAGAGAGCAGACCCGACGTGAAGTCAATGACCCCGCCGACGGGCCGTATGACGAGCCCGACGGCGCCGCGGCCTAGTCCTTTGACGAAGCCCCCGGCGCCGCCCTCCGCCGCGCCTTGAAGGGGTCGGATGAGCACCCCGCGGACGCCTTCCACTACGCCCTGGGGAACTGCTGTTTATGACCAATGGAGGCTATTCCTCTTTTCATGGGATCCCTGACAACTGGAATATTTTCTGCACCACTAGACTTAGAAGTTAATAGAAATATTCGTGTTTACATGTCAACCTAAACCCAGGGGGTCTTCTGCCTATGGCTTATACGTAGACATTGGGCGTTTATTTTTGTCTCGTTCGTTGAATTAGGATTAAGAGTCAAATTAAGATCAATGGAAAAGTTATAGATTTAAGAGTGGATAAAAAAATGTAGTGAAGAGAAATGACCAACCCGACAGCCCGTATAACCAGCCCGACATGCCAAATGACCAGCCCCCAGGTCGTCTGACCAGCCTCACGGGCCGTATGGCCCTTCACAGCTGCGTTTTACATGTCAATCTACAGCCGTACGGTCAGCTGTTTATGACCAATGCAGGTAGCCTATTCCGCTTCTGATGTGTTAGTAAAACCGTCAGTTGAAAACTCAGCTCATGATTCCTAGATGTTGTTATCTTAAATTTTTCAATATTTTGATGAACGCTCTCAAGTTAAATAAAATCCATGTTAAAATGATTATAATCGGTTAGCCGCTACCTACCAATCAGATAAAAAAGACTATAATGTTAGTAGGTATTGTGTGGATTGTCCAGCATTATTTCATTATTTATTGTGTTGATATCAATCCTAAAGAAGTGCATTTACATAATTTTAACTTCTTTTCATAATACGGTTATAGTATACGGATGACATTTTTAATCTTTATTTTAGATATGTACGGTAGACGGAGTGTTAATTTATATTTTAGCATCCCTTAATTTGTTACAATTATGATTATTTATTTACCTACACGTTATTGCAGATATGGTTATGTTAGTTTAACAAAACATTAATAAATAACATCCCAAGCACCACAAGCGAAAACAATAAAAAGCAAAATAAACGAAAACAATTGCGAATCATGCAGAAATTAAGAACATTCTCGACTTTTCCATGCAAAGCCCAAAAATCACAAACACGACCACCAAGTCACCTCTTGACAGCGTCTAGCGATCCGGACGCGAAGTCCACGACCCCCGCCGTGGGTCTAGCGACCAGCCCCACCGCGCCCCGCCCCAGGCCCTTGAAGAACCCTTCGAACCCCTGGTCGCGGGCGCCCTCTATTGGCTTCGTGAATACGCCAGTTACGCCGTCCACGACGCCCTTAATAATCACAGAAAATTTTAAAGTATTGCCAAGAAACATTTTCTTATTATGGAATGAAAGTTATTTTCTATATGAAATTTACTAGTCTGTGTATGTCTTTATCATTAAATTTTCGGTCATGATATGTTATTTCGAAGACGCGGCGTCATCGGCGTTTATTTCTATCAAAGTCATAATATAGTATGTATAGTGTACAGTATCCGTGGAGTGGGAGCCCTGGAGACTTGCAGTTTCAGGTTTTTTCTAAAACCTATAGCAAGCTCCAGCCTCTCACAATACAGGTTTTTTAAGTATATCTCACTCCCTATACACCTAACTAATCTTAAGAAAACCTATTGTGAAAGGAAAATAAATAAATAATTATTATTATTAATGTCAAGGTAGATTGCGTTCTGTCAGTGCACTCTGAACTGGTTCAAAGTAACATAACGATAGGGTCTTTATTCTTGTGTCATGTTATAAAGTTTCTAAGTAAATACTCACCATAACAAGTCCTTTTCCACTACGTGCAAGACCCTCTTGCAAGTTTGCTGGTGGTTTGTTTATATTGTCTCTGCGTCTTCGCTGGTAGTCCTGTCAAATAAAACAGATCACTGTATTTATATTTTCGTTTGGGATAGACCAAGTTTGTGAAACTCTATTACTGAAATTAATTTCATAAGAGATAGAATTATAAATAAAATAAATAAATATTTTTTTATTCAAACACTTGTAGAACTATAAAACAAGAGGTACACTTATTATCTAAATATAGGTAGTATTACAATTAAGCTTGAACTAGGTAGTCCTGTGTTTCAGGCGAAAAAGTGCTTAAACCAAACATTGAGTAATAATTAACTATAGAAGATATGATAACATTCTTTTGAAAAAATCCATGAATTGAAAAAATAAAATAAATATTGATTTTTTCTCACAGACGTAATTAATGTACAGAAAAAAACATGTAAGCAAAAAATGGAAAACTGGAAAAAAAAATCGAGTCAAATTTTCAGTGGATTACGAGCTGGCAATTCTAATTCTAGGCGCTTAAATTTTCCATGTGTATGTTAATTTTGTCAGTTGCGAGGTGTCAACATTTGACCAGAAATCAGAAATCAATAACTTTACTTGTATAGGCTTACAAAATAAGCTAAGTGCTTATTTTGTCTTTACACCTGTAAGCTAACAAAATATGCACTCAACTTATTTTATAAGCCTACAGAAGTAAACAAGACAAGTCCTATTTTAAACTATAGGTACATAATATAAAGACCATCGATATGCGCAATTAGAATTATCTTTATGCGACCTTACCTTATCCAGAGACAAAGCAGCGAGCCCGTGTCCCATAGCGCCAGTGATTCGAGACACAGCGCCCGCCGCGCCGCCTACCGTATGCCCCACCAGCGAACGAACACCTAGGAACAAACCTTCCGCGAATTCACCCGGTCCTTGGATTGCTCCCTGGGAGAAAGAAGCATTCTGTTTTATATACCTGCCTCTTTTTATCAGGCAATGATAGTAAGAGAGAGTATATTGTTGCCTGAGGGAAATGTAGCATTCTATTTTATCTGAGGGAAAAGTAGCATTCTGTTTTATATACCTGCCTCTTTTATCAGGAAATGATAGTAAGAGAAAGTATATTGCTTGCTGCCCGAGGGAAAAGTAGCATTCTATTTTATCTGAGGGAAAAGCAACATTCTGTTTTATAAATCTGCCTCCTTTCATCAAACAATGATAGTACGAGAGAGTATATTGCTCCCTGGGGAAAAGTAGCATTCTGTTATATACATCCCTGCCTCCTTTCATCAGACAATGATAGTTAGAGGGAGTATATTGCTGCCTGAGGGAAAAGTAGCGTTTTGTTTTATATATACCTCTCTTTTCCTCAGACAATGATAGTAAGAGTGTATTGCTCTCTGAGGGAAAAGTAGCAGTCAGTTTTATATACCTGCCTCTTTTCATCAAACAATGATAGTAAGAGAGATTATATTGCTGCCTGAGGGAAAAGTAGCATTCAGTTTAATATATCTGTCTCTTTTCATCAGAAAATGATAGTAAGAGAGAGTATATTGCTCCTTGAGGGAAAAGCATCATTCTGTTTTATATACCTGCCTCCTTTCATCAGACAATGATAGTAAGAGAGAGTACAATGCTCCCTGAGGGAGCATTGTACTCTCACTTATTCTCTCTCACACACCATTCTGTTTAATGTACCTGCCTCTTTTTATCAGACAATGATAGTAAGAGAGAGTAAATACCTGGAAGGGTTCATAAAAGAGGTCCTCAACTCCCTTCTTCAGGCCGACGACGAGTCCGTACGGGTTCCCGATCACATCCAAGCCCAGCACTAGAACGTACAGTTGTTTCAACGCTTGGCCCGTATAGTGACTTTGAACTTGGTCGAATAGTTCCTTTTGCGAGAGGAACTCGTAGTTTCTTTCGTAGTATGCTAGTCTGTGGGGAAAGTGTAAAGTTATAAAAAAATTATGAAAGTTGTTACAATTAAAATCTTATAATTTTATAATAAATAAACTCGCTCTCAACTATAAGGTCACCTTTTGTTTAGTAAAAATTACAGTACAAAGTTCAAGTAGTACAAATTAAGAGTTAAGAAGTAAGATAAAAAGGGTTTATAAATTACCTATTATATAACACTATATTATCTATTTTCTGGTTAAAGACATTGAAAACTATTGTAATAACAGCATATGTTTAAATTTAATGTAGGTTTGTAGGTTATTTCTCGTTTTGCAAAACATTTTACTGTTGGTGTTTTATTTACTACATTATCCCTGAGAAACCAAGATTACCATTTATCCAGGAAAAAAGCATGAAGACATATGTAGATAACTTTATGAATGGTATATATAATAAAAAAAAATATCAAAATGCTTTGCCTTGCATTAACAATTCTTCTTGAAAATGTTTGAAGTTCCAATCAATTCAAACCGTACATCGCGCGAAGTAAATAAATAAAAAATTGGCGAACTTACTTGAAAACCACATCGTTCATATCGGTCAAAGTGACTCCGATACTTTGCAGTACAGTACCGACGAATGTAGGCAGTTGCGTTTGACTTCCAAGCGAAAATGAAACGTGGACCTGAAGAAGATAAGGTACAAAATAAAGACACATCCCGCTCGTCTTTTTACAAACTTCTTTACAATGAGATATAATAATAATACAGAAAAAACCACTTTCAATAGAATTAGGTACAATTAAATAAACAAATATTATACATGCGAAAGTTTGAATGGATGGATGTTTGTTACCTCCTAACGCCAAAACTACTGAACCGATCGGACTGAAATTTTGAATATACGTAGTTCTAAGCCTGGAATAAAACAGGCGCGGTGCCATAGGAAAAACCGACACGCCTTCGCCTCCGCTCCGCCTCCGGTTTCAGTGTGTGGAGACTTTAAATTATTAACTCCATATTAAGGAGTCATCAGTTTCTCGTCATATTAAATTACCTATAAAATAGGTAGGTACATAAATTAGTTTAAATTAGGCATGTAGAGATCAGGCTCAGGCAGTTTAGCAGCTTCATCGATTGAGTTAGGTTAGATTGGTATCTTATCGTACGTACTTTTAGAGGCGATAAGTGAAGGTTATCGTAGAAATGTTTCTGATCTAACGCAGCGCCTCTAGCCGCCAGATCGGCTAACGGTTGTCTTGCATTTTTCAAGTCTTCTTCGAATGCGAGCAGCTAAAAAGGAATATGAATTAATAAAATGAGCGAAATATTGTTGAGGTTCCTGTTTTACTTTATCTAAAAAAATCAAGTGAAGGGATTCTAATTTGCTGAGAAGCGATTCTATTTCTACGATCGTCATCGCTCAAACGATAGCGAATTTCGATTGATAAACAAGCGACTTAGCGAAATTGCTTGTCAAGAATGCCATTTGGCTAGGCATTATTTACTATTTTTTAATTTCTATTAAATGTCTCCTTAGGGTCTGATGGTAATAAACGGTATCTATCAATTCCGATTCTAAGATCGGTACTGTCCTATATTGTTAAAAATCGTGTGCAATTTAAAACCTTATTCAGTGTCCTTAAGGTTAATTTTACTCACTGCTTCTTCTTCATTCAGTATCCGTCCTGGGAACATTTCTATAAGTGCGTTGATAAGCCCCATATCCACCTTTACATGAAACTCTTGTATTAGAACTTTGTAGTACTTGTATTGTCGTACTTTAGTGTGTTCCATTACACGCTCTATGATTGACAGTTCGATGAATGGTTTCTTTCCTACGAAGAAACAAAACTGTTAAGATTTTTGATTCTTATTTCCTATTGTTTTATTCGCATTTGAGTTTTATTTATGTGATGTGTTGTATTATTTACGTTTATCAGTTATTTTGTACCCAATACACAAGTTTCGATTCACTTTGTAGCGACCTCTAGCTCATGCTACGTCTAGCACACGTCATCGTGAGCTGAAGCACATATGACAACAGAAATTCTAAGCGCAAAAAGTAAATCACGAGACTCATAATCCTAATTCGCGCAAAAGCTGGTCTCAACAACATCTGACAATATGTCCGACAGTTGATGTCAACTGTAAGACCCCGGGTATGTAGACCAGTTGGGCCGATCCGGTACAGGGAAAATCTTCCTCTGTGACCATTTGGGGGAATACCACCTTAACCACAAAAACTTGGTATTTGTATATTTGGTTTAATGAAAGTAAGGAAATTGTTTTTTTTTTATAAATCAGGTCATCAAATCTGAGGCACACTGTATACAGGGTGTCCCTAAACTCAAGGTCAATCCGAAAATAGACGACAGGTGGGTTCACGACAACCCAGAAAAACCAAAAAATCATGTTCTATCTTCCGGTTAGGTTTCCGAGTAATAGGGTTTTTACTGAAAATAATAAATTCTCTGTTCGGTGCCAAACTTTTTGATGCTGTGACTACATATGTCAATATTTTGTGATTTTTATTTTTGTTTTACAAAGTCAAATAGCACATTAATTTATGAAAGTAAAACACATTTTATTTACATTTTGCACAAAATTTAAACGCTTTGTTTAATTTTGCACAAAATGTAAACAAGATGTTAAAATTTGGCACTGGTTAATAGTTACCGCAGACGTCGTTGTTGGCGACCGAGCGCGGCGGCGGCACCGGCGCCAATGCGACCGGGAAGGTCGGCAGAGGCAGCTGTTGGTCGACTTGCAGCCTGTGAAGCCTCGCGTGCAGCCGGCTCGAATGCGCGCTCATGCCGAGCGACGCCCACAGCCCGGGCTGTTCTGAACGACGTAGGAGCCGGTGTACAGGCTTTATCATTACCATCTGTTCGAAATCGACCTGGAAATAAAAGGAAAGTTTGATGATTGAACAATAATAATCCTGTAGGTTGCAATTCTTCTTAGATTTAATCAATGTACTTTTTAATTTGATAAATATATAACTAGGTATCTAAATTCCGAAGCTGGGATCCCTCGCATCTTCATACAAGATTTTCTTAGTAAGAGCGAGGTTTCACTACAATTTACATTTTAATTTAAGTTTTTTGGAGTGTCTATGTTGAAAATAAATACTTGTTTGTTTGTTTGTGTGCTTGTGCTCAATGTCCATATAACTTAACATAAGTTTGAGCTCAAGCAAACAAACAAACATTAAGTCTAGTTTAGGACGAGATACGAAGTTGCCTTTGGTAACCAAACTCTGTTTTCGTATCTCTTCCTACAATAGACAAAATGAAACTACTACAGATGCATACAAAAATATGATAGGTTTGACAAATTGAACGTGTGAATTTTGGAAATACCTTTGTTTAACGTAATTATATGATAAAATAAGTGGCGCTAGTTTAGCTCCTATTTGCGCCTTAGCGCCACATTCACGAGCTAAAATACGGATTCATTTTAGACTACTATATGTCCCGTTTAAAAACATTTGAAAAAAGAATTCTAACCTCGGTCTTGTCTTCCAACTTAGATATCGGCGAGATAGGTTCATCGCTGACCATCTTTTCTTTGGTATACCGCTGGTAGGCCTCCTCTAGTTGTTGCAATTTTTGTCCTTCGATTTTCTTATAACGCCGCGAGCCAACCTTACATTGCTCCCAGCTTATGTCAGAACTGCAACAATTAAATAAATATTTTTTGACTTTATTAATAAACTAAAAACTAATTTTAAATGTAATATTTATATGGGTGCCAAATGTCCGGTCTTTGTTCATCTGTAACATTGTACGGGCTGCCGCTTCAAAGGGTTCAACAATTCAAGTACCTAGGACATGTGGTAACTGAAGACCTGAAGGACGATGCTGATATGGAGAGGGAACGCAGAGCATTGTCAGTCCGGGCAAATATGCTGGCCCGTAGATTCGCACGATGTACAGATGCTGTGAAAATTACCTTATTTAAAGCATACTGTACATCTTTGTACACAGCGAGCCTATGGGTCAGCTATACCCAAAAAGCGTGCAATGCTCTGCGTATCCAATATAATAACGCATTTAGGATGCTGCTTAGGCTGCCGCGATTCTGCAGTGCGTCGGGTATGTTCGCTGAGGCGCGCACGGATTCATTTGATGCCATCTGGCGCAAAAAAACAGCCTCACTGCTCAGTAGAACCCGCGGGAGCTGCAACAGCATCCTAAATGCTATATCGAACAGATACGACTGTCCTGTGATGTATCAGCTCACTCAGAGGACAAAATCCCTTTTTAGTATTAAGTATTAACCCCCCTAGTTTTTAAGTGTCACTAACAAAATAGACTTAAGTTGTCTCAATAAAGAAACATTTTATTTTATTTTATAACTGCAAGCCAATAATAATTTGATTCTAATCAAATTTAAATGGTTGTTACCACGAGAAGAGCCAGCAATTAAAAATAATCCTCAAAACCGGTCCACGTGGAAAATATAAAAAGATTTACACCTTTAAAAAATACAGTCAAATTGAGAATCTTTTAGTTTTTTTGAACAGTAGTTAACTACTTAACACTTACCATTGTATTAGAAATAGGGAAGTGATATTTGAACCAAAAACGTGTTTTTATTTAGAGCCATTTTACTCCGTTTTAATTAAATCTCACTTCAATATACGAGGCATAGGACATCTGGGACCAATAGTAAATATATTTTTTTATTTAAAACATGTTGAAAAGATAGTTAAGGAGTAAAGAATTAAACTATCGGAAAATCTTTAAACAAATACAAAAACTTTATTAATAAAATGTGAACAGTCCGTCCTTCAAATTGTATTTTACAAATAGGTCCATACACAAACCGAGTTTGTCTAACCCTCCAAACAAACACCCTGTATAATAATTTTTAAATGAAGTACATAAAGTAAAACTTACTTTGAAATGCTCATATAAACAATCTCGAGCATCTCATGGTCGTTGACGAGAGACAGACCCATGCCATGCATGGACAGTATGATCTCAGTGTCAATGGCTTCCGCCTCGCCGATCGTATGAGCACCGCTCGCTAAAATGTAGTCCTCTGTGAAGAGAATGACTCTTTGTAGTCCGTCCAGGAACGATACCCAGCATATTTTCGTGTTTTCGTTTATCCTGGAAAAATATATAAAATATTTATTAAATATATAAGCTGATCCATGCTGAAAAAATTATCTGTTCGCTTCTGGGCTCTACTTTCTCAAACTATAATTTGCTAGCAGCGCCTTGCGGTTTCACTCGCGGTAATTCCCGTTCCAATGGGAATTCCGGGATAAAGTATGTGTTATTCCAGACTATAAAGTCTATAAGACTCTGTGCCCAATTACATCCATATCCGTTCATTAGTTTTTGCGTGAAAGAGTAACAAACATCCACCCATCAATCCATACATCCGTACTTACAAACTATAGCGATTATAATATTTGTAGGATTTAGAAATTGAAGCTTATTTATCTGAGTCTACGTCATAATTAGAATAGACAAAAGTACATTTATTCATAACAACAATGCAAACATTTAATAAGACACACTTCTAAGGCACATAAAAAAAGTTGTTATAAAAGGGTCCTAAATCAGCATAATTTATTTATTTATTCACACTTGACTTACAGAACCATACAACATTCCAAAGCGTCAAACATTATAATGCTGGCTGAGGTCTCGTAGGAGACCTAGCCAGCGTTGGTCTTCCGTTAGAACCCGTAAAAAGACGTCTGACGAATAAATAATATTGGACAAACCACACAGCATCATCTAACCCCAAACTGAGCAGAGCTTGTGTTAAGGTGAAAATAGAAGGTTCAACCTATCCCACCGTGAATGAACGCTAAGAGTGAAAATATTGAGCATGTTCAATTCTTTCAACGCCGTAGAACGACAACATTCAATGACATTGAATGATTCACTCATAACTTTACATGGATCAATTTGGTTGCTTCATCCAAATTGAAAGACAAAAGTGTATATACTTACTGCATGCAGCAAAAGCTGAATTTACTCCTTGTCTTAGTTTTCATTTTTATTTAAGTTAGTATGGTAAGTCTCTTTTGTTTGTTTTTAACCGTGTAACTAGAATCTAAGACAATAAATACTTTTTCTTTCTTTCTTTCAAGTGAACCGTGTATTTTCACCTTATTGGGTATAAGATAACTGAAATTATTAAAAGTTCAGATAAACCATAGAGAAGGTACAAATAACTTACATGAATTCACCAATGCCGTCTTTTCTGAGATCGTCTTCGACCTCCCTTCGCTTGTACCCTTCAAATATTAACACTCGGGGCCCAGCCGGATTTTCCCAAGTGTACATAAGTTTTGTCATTGACGGGATATTCCTAAAAACAAAAACCGTTAAGTATCTCGGTATTTAAGTTTTTTGTTCCGCAATAAGTACACATGTTACACTTCTTGTCATCTAATTCTAAATTATGAATTACAGTTATGATTATGGATGACAAAGAAAGCACCATAATAAGGGATTGTACACAGATAATATCTATTCTCATACATCAAAATACTCATGGATATACTAAAGATTGGATGTATACTAAAAAATTAATTACCTACAACAATTAGTGAAGTTCTCTTCTCTTGTACCCTAAAGGTCAACCGGTCAAGACTGAAAGCGGTTCAAAGAGATATTCTAAGCAAAAACCGCATAATAGATGTATGCTTTACAAAGAAGATTCGGGACAATATGCTATCAACATGATACCGCGATCAGTGTGTCTTGACCCTAACTAAAAGTGTTTTCAGTACGCAATACCGAGCGATAAAATTTTCACCTATGTCACAAAGATATGCTGAATCAAAATTATAAAAATTGCATTCTGTATGCAATCACGTGATTCGAATTCTATTTGTACCGTAAATATCTAAATTTGGTTTGAAGATCTACTAAGACTACCTGAGTATTTTTATGATAAAGTTATATGAAAATGAGTAGATGGATATAAACATAAACTACAAAAGCTTTCAATGTGTAAATAAATAATAAAGTGCCTCGTATTTAATCGTGGAATTTCCCGGTAACTGCCAAACAAGATACTACTCGCTAGAAGATCCGAAGTCCTGATAGTCAAATTTCGACCTCTCGATAAATAATATTCATGGCCCATATGATAGTCACCTTTCATACTGCAATATATTAAGAAAACTATAATGTGTATTTTATTAGAAAATTCAGTTCACCTGAGCAAAATTGGCATTAATGTATTTATTATTATTGCGAACTAAAAAAGTGACATCAATTCTATGCTTTTTTAATTCCAATATAATAGGAGTATCGTTTGGATGTGAAAAAAACAATGTTTAAAGACCGCAGTCGAATAATTCACTTATCTACCCTATTAGCTATTAATTTACTATCGAAGGTAGATTGATAACAGCAATGCGTTTACTTTTTGTGATACGAACGACCCGAGATGCAAAGAAAACATCAGAATAAATAATAATAAATAATGCCGGACAATCTACATATCATCATCTAGATCCACGCTAAGCAGAGTTTGTGTTATGGGTACTAGATGACTGATATACTTAATACAACACGTTTAAAACGTGCAACGTGTGTACAAGGCACATAACTAACAGTGTCCGCACGCATTTGGAAACCGCTCTATGAAGGGTACACTTAGTTATAATAAATAGCATGTATTTCAGTTTTGGTAAATAAATTATTTTGTATAACTGCATTCCACGAGGCTCAGAGGTAAAATAAGTAAATAAACGCGATAAATACCCGTGAATATTTAATAATGTGTTCTGATCGCGTAAGTTTAAAAAACATTAAACAAAAAAAAAATCTAAAAATACAAGCAAAACCATTAATATGAAATATTTGAAAATTAATGCAAGAGTCTATAAATGAATACGAAAAAGAAAAAAAACTCTTATAAGTAAAATCAAATTTTCGATATCATAACTAGTAGTATACTTTTCAGAAGTTGATCTTCTCAGTCCGAATCACCCCCTTTTACTTTCCCTTCAACCCTTACACATCTTACGTGGGAACCTGTATTTAAATTCTTAAAACGTTCTAAAGTTATCATCATCATCATCAATCTATAGGTATACCACATAGGCCTCCCCTAATGAGCGCTATAGCGCCCAGTCTAAAGTTACAATGTTATTGATATCTATCCTGCTATTCACAGCCCACTTTATCAAGAACTTACGTGGTGTCATTGAATATGAGATATTTACCATGATTTATTTTCTTTTGAGTTTTCCGATATTTCGGCACCGTTTCAAGCGCCATGACCACGAAATAACTGAGGTCACTCAGATAGCAACAGTTTTTATTGGCAGATATATCGATCGAATATTGGAAAACTCAAAAGAAAACAAATCGTGGTAAATACCCCGTATTCAATGACTTGAGTGTTAAAACCATGATAGTTTTAAAAGTTATAGCTTACCTGGTGTTAACGTTTTCCTTCTCATACACAGTGATAAGATGCTGCGTGTAGTTGACTAGAAGCACCGGCGCATGGCCGTCCCTGTACTGGCGAACTGTTATGTAGGTACCGCCTTCACTTAGTTGCACTTCTACGTATAGACCACCATACTGAAAAGAATTAATAAACTATTCGACTGGTATTGACATGGATCAATTGAGCTACCTTTAGACTGTTTGCAACCGTCTGCAGTTAGCTCAATGGTTTTAATTGTATATACTAGTTGTAATTTTTCTATTCCTTGCTTGTAATTTGCGTTGTTAATAAAGACATTTTAACATTAATAAACACGTTTGTGGATTTGTTGTTCCTTCTTATTCCTATATCCTACTCTTATCTCACTCAAGATCTAATGTTTTGTTTGTTCATAAGGGGCCGTCCATTAATCATATATTTTTTAGCAATTTAAAACCCCCCCTTGGTGATTAGTAATCCCCCCCCCTTCCTACCCAAAATCATGACGTGTAAAATACATATACCAACAAATAATTTCAAATTTATTAAATGTTATTTTGAAATACTAGTATAAAATATAACCTAATTTTATTCTGTAATTAAAGACCATCATAACAGAATAAATAGCGACTGGCGAACCCCTCTGTCCCTTTCGGGCCTAACGTGATTAATAAGGGCCCTAACAACTAAAATTACCTCGCTGTTCAGCTTCAAGCAAGAAGTATTTTGTTCAGTGTAAAGGAAAGGCGCCGCGTGTTCCACCATCCCCGCGACTCGCAGTAACAGCAGTTTGTCTTCTTTCTCAACCACTGGCCATAAAGGGTCGCTTGTGTTTGGTCCCACCTTCAAAAAGTTATAGAGCATTTGTTGTTGATCTTAGTATCATACTACACGGGCGGTTCTCCCGCCGCGGGAATCCGCGACAAAACTGCCGCAGACCATCAAACTACCCGGGACACGGTTTATCGTTGTCTTTTGTTTATTTCAATATGGATCCGCCAATTATGATAATCCCGCGCAGAATGACGTAATAGCGGGAAAACGCCCGTGTAGTTTAAAGCGCCGGTTATCATTACATTTATTTATTGGTTGTAAATCAGGTAGTTTACAGTCAGTGAATAGGACTAATTTTAGAACTCTGCCACTCGGGCGTACAAACATTCATTATACATATTTACTTAATTGCAATCAACAATCATTACATTTAATTTTATTTAGAACCAGCGGTTTGTCACTGCATGCGGCGGTCGTATTTCCTCCGCCTGTGTACCGTGACGGGAAACCGCTCAGTGTAGTATGCAACATACAACTTTCATGTTAAATTGTGACTAGTGCGGTTCAGAAGCGGATTCCCGCGGCGGGAGAACCGCCCGTGCAGTATGACCCTTTGATGAGGGTATTGCTGTTGATTTTTAACAAACACTATAATCCGAGGGCTGGTTTGATTTTTTTATAACTAGCTCTCGGGTTAGTTTTTATCTACTACCTCTATATAAAAATAAGTCGGGTTTTCCTTCCTGACGCTATAACTCCAGAACGCACGAACCGATTTCCACGGGTTTGCATTCGTTGGAAAGGTCTCGGGCTCCGTGAGGTCTATAGTAATGTATAATAAAACCGTGCGAAGCCGGGGCGGGGCGCTAGTTAATTATAATAATGGAATAAAGCAGTTATAGAGCTCATTCATTTTATGGACATGAAAGTCACTTACAGTTCTCCACGGATCGGCAGATCTATGCAACTCCTGGTATTGAATAGCGAAAGGTGCCTCGTTGATTATCAAGAAGTACGGTGTGAATATCACCATTTTCGTCAAACTGTTGAATGTCAGTTGATTTGTCACAGCCACCTGCGGAAGGAATAATTTTGTATCAAATCCATCATAATTAGGACAACTTAGCGAGCTTAATCAATTGATCCTTATAGACAGATGTTTTTACAAACAAAAAACTTCAAGTCATCGCATAAAAAACAACTCTAGTAGTTGTTTTTTTAGGTCTTGATCATATTTATATAGGATCATGAGACCACATTTCATATAAATAAAAATATCGGTTCACCTAGAAAAAAGTAATTATAGGAATTAAAATCTTATTTCAAGTACATGGAGCTGAGATACAATTATGATGAAAAGGTCATTGCCTAGTTAAAGGAAACCTTTACTAGGGTGATCCACTAAGCCTGATTTTAGATATCAATTCTAGACATAAATGAACATTTACCTGATAAGTCCTTCCTTCGTGTTTGCAAATAACAACACCGGAGCTTCCTGGCAAGTCAAGTGAAAACTTATCCGACCATTCTCCGAACTCCACGCGTATAGCAGCTTTCTTCTTACCGAAGAAATTCTTAGCGCGGAATGAGAACAGTATCGGCTCTTTGTAATCCTTTGGGTGGAATATCACGTTGCCTGTTTCGTCGACGTTCTAGAAAAATCGAGAACAAAATTAGAATATTGTTGGATAGAATTAGTTGTAAGTGAGCTTTAGGCTTTGTTAGGTGCTTGGACCCTGCGACCGTGTTTTGTTTTGAAGCAAACAATTTAGTCCCAGAAACAGTTTCGTGTAGGCTCTGCCATAAGAATAAATAATAACTCTATTTTTAAGGCTCTGCCACCGTGTATTCTTTTTTTTTAAACCGTGCTTTATTTATAAGCTTAATGAGTTTTGTTCTAGGTAGAAATAAGTAATGAACTGTAGCATAAGTTGTTAGAATATACTTCAAGTGTGACAGCTTAGAAATATGTATACAGAACGGTATTTAATCAGATCTTGTGTGATAAAGTGAAGGTAAATGATTACAGAAACTTATTTAGAAGCACCTTTTGCACCACAAAAATATAAGTGAAGTTTTGAATAAGTTTTCCATGCGATCCATGCACAATAAATAAACTAAGAGGCTTTGCAATTAAGCTTTTATTGCACTAGTACCCACTGTGATTTTAATATTATATTTTCTGTATGTAGTGACATTAAAAATACAAATGAAATTGGGCGTATTCATTGGTTTCCCAAATCGGACAGTACACAAAAACAACTACAAACAAAAATCACAACAATGAACTCAAACATAGAGTTAAATTTACTACTCTGTACAAGTTCCAACCTATTACAACATTTGCGCTCACCGAGAAACATGGGGAATGGCATCTAAGTACTTTACTGCAACGTGAACGTATAATCTGTAATTTACATTATATTCTATACATCGATCTAAAACTATGTACCTTTCCCCCGAGCTTATACTAAATACAATGGTATCAATTTATTGGCTCATAAACCTTAACCAACTTAGACTAAAAATGTAGCCACCCATATATTCATGATCTTTTAAAATAGACGCCATTATTTTTAGCTAGCTCGTTAAGGTTTTGTGCCCACATAATCAACAGTAATCTAAAACAACGTACCTATTCAATTCCTATAATGATTGATATAGGAAACAAGTGAAAATCAAAGAGGATGTTTAAACTTGGAATATGTAGAGACCATTTCTATGATCGACGCATGCGCATTTAAAACAGCATGCTCAAAACATAACGAATGGGTCCTAATGAACAACATACAGGGGGATACAAAATTACACTATCGCCGAGATGAAGCTGGTTAGAAATACAAGCCTTGCATTAGGAGCATGATGAAGCAAAATTATATATAAACGAAATCAAAAAGGTTACAGCTTCACATCTCAAGGATACCTTTTTGGACGTGGAGTCTTTTTCTGGTTTCTTAGATTTCTGCAATTACAGGATTTACTGTTTTTACACGAGTAACTTACGGCGCTGATAAAATTTTGTTAGTTCATTCCGCATACAATATTCTACTAGAGAAGTTTCATACCATTCAAATCTAAATAATAAATTTAATAAAGATGAACACAACATCTGTGCAAAGATATTCAATTGAGAAAAAAGAACAAGGAAAAATAATTGAAAGAAAATTCGAACGTTGTGAGCCATCTTTACTGATCCAAGATATTTGACTATCGAAAACGTTTAAAAACGTAAACAACTTACCCTGTAGCAAAGAGTGAATCCAGTTTTATTCAGCATCCAGAAAGGGCAGTACAAGGAAATAACTTGCGTGCCTTCCATATCCACGTTATGCATACCCAAGTCCAAAGTCATTACGGCGGGGCTGTCGTGGGATTCGAAGGACCACACGGAAAGCTCAGATTCGATATCTGGCAGGTTTTTGGTACAGATCCAACATTTGTCTAGGTAGTTTTGAATCTGGGAAAATATATGTGAAGTTTATAAACCAAGACTAAGATAACGAATCCCTCTTGAAATCAATAAGTAATATTGCGAAATAATCGATCTAAAGAGGCGTTCATCATTTGCTTACCCCCCTAATAGGCATACCGGGTTCGAATCTTGCTTCTTTCCGTGGACATTTTTTGCTTTTTTTAACAAACTACGATGCAAAGCACTATTGTTTAGTTCTTGCACTTAGTTAAAAATTGCTTAAAGTTCTTCAACATTACTTTTGGAGTATATTTTGACAATGAGGGGTACCTATAGCAAATAGTGAATGCTACTGTACTATACGACTACTTTATTTGATAACAATATATTGTTAGATATAATTATACTTTTCATAAATATAATTAGATATGTATTTATTGGCATAAAGCAATAATTGTATTTCAATAATAATTATTAATTATCATTACATTATTATACTAAAAATATAGATTTTTTTATTATACATAGAAAACACCCACAACACCCGGGTCATATAAGTGCATATCTATCCCGCAGCGGAAATTGAACCCGCACTCACCTGCGTCGCACCTTCAGCTTCAACCACTGCGCTACTGTCGTCTCATCATATCAGCCGTAGGACGTCCACT
This sequence comes from Eupithecia centaureata, assembly GCA_944547425.1. Taxonomy (NCBI): domain Eukaryota; kingdom Metazoa; phylum Arthropoda; class Insecta; order Lepidoptera; family Geometridae; genus Eupithecia; species Eupithecia centaureata. Next base: position 9,446,526 of record OX155687.1, read on the forward strand.
GCTGGACAAAGGCCTCCCTCATTGATCTCCAGGAACTGCGGTTGGAAGCGGCCTGCATCCAACGCCGATCTGCGGTTCTTACCAAGTCTGCCCCTCTTGTTAGGTGGACGTCCTACACTGCGCTTGCCGGTCCGTGGCCTCCATTCGAGAACTTTCCGGCCCCATCGGCCATCTGTTCCGTGCGCTATATGGCCTGCCCATTGCCACTTCAACGTGCTAATCCGTCGGGCTATGTCGGTGACTTGAGTTCTCCTACTGTCGTCTAAATAAGCAATATACTTACCATTATAACGATCGAAGCTTTGTTCGGAGCTAGATGCGACAAATGGAACATCTCGCCGGGAGCAAAAGTCTGTGTTCGCTTGAGTCCAAGCTGTGAAACCACTATATCGACTGGCAAGCTGTTCTGTAGTTTAACGGCCGGTTTTAGAACTATGTCGTAGCAAGATGATGCCAATGTGTGCTTGTTTGTGTGCTCTAGGAATACTTGCTCCATTGTACCTACGGCCTGGGGAAACAAATGAGAAATTTTAGGTTATAAAAAGTTTTTTAAAGTTACGCCATCAGAACTAATTATTATAAATATCTATGGGTAATAAACGCAATAAATACTCGTAGATATCACTACATAGTATAAAACAAAGTCGCTTTCTCTGTCCCTATGTCCCTTTGTATGCTTAAATCTTTAAAACTACGCAACGGATTTTGATGCGGTTTTTTTTAATAGAGTTATCCAAGAGGAAGGTTTATACGTATAATAAAACCATGCGAAGCCGGGGCGGGTCGCTAGTAAAAATAAAATATAAATTTACACACTTAGATGACTTTCATTAATTTTTTTATATACCTAGAAAATATGAAGAACCCTCAATAAATATCTGCAGATCGTACAAACATTTGTACCAAGGCGGGAATCGATTCCACAACCTCCTTGCGTGCAGGTGGACCTTCACCCGCTACGCCACAGTAGTCGTCGATGAAGACTACTTATAATAGAATAATTAAAAATACACAAAAGACTACCAGAGGTTCTTTGGTTGGTTCCCTTGATTTGAGTTTAAGTTCCAGAAACTACAGGCAGCACCGTTTAATAATATTATAAGTATTTTTTTAACAAAGCTCCTTATTGTAGATGATTGGTGTCTATGAGCAGGGATATTATATAAAATATAAATACATGAAGTTTTTTTTTACTTACTTTTAAATAGAATTTCTCTCCACTCATTTTGTCCTTCGAGTCGCATTGCAAAAGCTTGGTTATCTTTACTTCTTGCTGTAACTCTCTCCAAATGAAGGGCGAGATTGACACAGTGAATCCTAAAACAAATTGGTTTTATTCAAAAACGCTTGTAATCTGGTCATTTTTTTGACAACCTTCTTCGATCAAAGTCGGCCTTTCCAGCTTACTCGAAAAGGCGCCAGCAATATCCATCTTTACAAATATTATAAACGCGAAAGTATGTATGTGTGTATGTTTGTTATTCTTTCACGGAAAAACTAATGAACGGCTGAAATTTTGAATAGATGTAGTTGTAGCCCTGAAAAAAAAGCACAAGCTACTTTTCATTCCTATGGGATAGATAGCCTTGAAATGTTTCCGCAGAAAACGCATGCGAAGCCGCTGGCAGATACTAGTTACCAATATTTTCAGCGTTAGTGAGTCACTACATAGTATAAAACAAAGTCGCTTCACGCTATCCGTCTCTATGTATTCTTATATGTTTAAAACTATGCAATACATTTTGATGTGTTTTTTTAATGGATAGAGTGATTCAAAAGCAAGGTTTATATGTATAATACAGTCGTGCAAAGCCGGGTCGCTAATCACTACATAGTATAAAACAAAGTCGCTTTCTCGGTCCCTATATCCCTATGTCCCTTTGTATGCTTAAATCTTTAAAACTACGCAACGGATTTTACTACGGTTTTTTTTAATAGATAGAGTGATTCAAGAGGAAGGTTTAAGGTTTATAATAAAACATATATCTAGCAAAGGAAGAAAAGGGTTGCGGTGACGCGAGCGAAATTCAAACTGGAGATGTATTACATTTTGGCAAAAGTCGTAGAACTAAAAATGTTAGTCTTGATTCACCCAAGTCGCCGTTAAGAGGTTAATCATAAGATAACCCTGAATAAAGTGATACCTTCTACAGAGAAGAATATCTCCGCGGTGGGTGTTTATGTATAAAGTGATACCTTAAACAGAGAAGAATATCTCGGCGGTGGTAGTTAATGTATAAAGTGATACCTTCTACAGAGAAGAATATCTCCGCGGTGGGTGTTTATGTATAAAGTGATACCTTAAACAGAGAAGAATATCTCGGCGGTGGTAGTTAATGTATAAAGTGATACCTTCTACAGAGAAGAATATCTCCGAGGTGGGTGTTTATGTATAAAGTGATACCTTAAACAGAGAAGAATATCTCGGCGGTGGTAGTTAATGTATAAAGTGATACCTTCTACAGAGAAGAATATCTCCGCGGTGGGTGTTTATGTATAAAGTGATACCTTCTACAGAGAAGAATATCTCCGCGGTGGGTGTTTATGTATAAAGTGATACCTTCTACAGAGAAGAATATCTCCGCGGTGGGTGTTTATGTATAAAGTGATACCTTCTACAAAGAAGAATATCTCCGCGGTGGGTGTTTATGTCTATAGTGATACCTTATATGGAGAAGAATATCTCCGCGGTGGTAACAACCACCGCGGAGATATTCTGAGATGTATAAAGTGTTACCTTCAACAGAGAAGAATATCTCGGCGGTGGGTGTGTGCACCGCTTGCAGCGGCAGCCGTAGCACGTCGTTCGGCTTCACGTCTCCGAGACACTCCACCTCGTTGCCGCTCACAGTCATGTAGTACACCGATACGTTCACTTCCAGCGTGTTTGTCACCTGTATATATCATTTTAAATATTTAATTGATGACCGATGTGGCGCGCCGGGCGAAGGTCCGCCTGCGACGCAGGAGGTTGCGGGTTCGATTCCCGCCTCGGAACAAATTTGTGTACGATCTGCAGAAATTTGTTACGTTGGTCTTGGTGTTCTCTATGCATAATAAAAAATAAAATCTATCTATGTACAGTAAGGACAAATTATCTTGGCAGTTCTGAACATAGGCTCTGCGAACTTTTGCGCATGCACAGTCGCGAAGAAAACTGTTATTGCCAGATAAACAAATATACGATCAGAAGATATCTGTCTGATACAGTGAGAAAGTACTGATTTACTAAAGCACTAAGCCATTATTATTATTCAGTATTTATTATAATAGTAATACCTATTTGTTTTTTTAATCTTTAAATTGTATCATATATTATCCTATAGCTTCGCTTTTATTTCTTGTTATACTTGTTTGTACGTAGGTATAACAAATAAGTAAGTTATTTTTAAGTTTTTTTTAGCTTATAGGTACCTAAGCTGTCTAGTTGAGTTGCCATGTACCGAGTCAAATCATAAATAATTTTTCTTGCCTGGCGATTTAAAACTCTACCATGCTTTGGTGGCATATTTGGCTAAATAAAGCCCACTAACTCTTGCAAATAACAAAATAAATTCTCACAAAATAATTTCACATTCACATAACACTAAACAAAAACCTTTACACCAATTTTAACAATCAACAGTAATATTTATCAAAATCAAATCAAAATGACTTTATTAACAGACAACAATGGTCCATAGACAAAATAAAAGAAACAAGAATACAAAATTAAGAGTAAAATTAAGAAGATCTAAATCTAAATTATAACTAGATTGTCCACACACTTTTTTCACATAACCTCAAAATATATGAGAAAAATTCAAAAAACCAAGTTTTTGGTTTTTTATTTTTATCTTTTACAATAAATGTTTCCGTTTCACGAAATTTGGTAAGAACTTACCTTTTTTATGTCTCAAATACACTGTAATTTAAAAATGAAAAAACCAAAAACTTGGTTTTTGAATTTTTCTCATATATTTTGAGGTTATGTGAAAAAAGTGTGTAGACAAAAATTGTAGATCTTTTTATTACCTACAACTTTGCAATTTGACTTTTTTTCATAGGACTTGTAGTTCTGCCGAAAATCGAATTTAACCGTTTTTTACCCTAATTTTAAAAACGCACAAAAACACAACGAACACTTTTGTACCCAACTGTGGTCAAGATAGAGATAGCGTCACGAACACCAAACCAATGCTGACGTGTGATGGAGACAAATACCTCGTTCCGAGTATTGCCGATAAAGCACGAAACTAACAGAAGTCAAGATAAAAGAGATGTGCAATGTGCGTATTTGTTGATGTTGTTTAATCGATTATTATATGAATCGATTGAAATTAAGTGATTAAAAATGTTTCTATTCGATTTTGTAATGAGGTTTTAAATGTTCTCAAACAGTCGTTATAGCAGTTGTATTAAATATATTTCTAAAATTTAAGTAAATCATGTCTTTTAAATAATGCAGATGGCTAATAAAGGTTGATGATGATGTCTTTTAAAAAAGAAAACATAATTTTACCATATTTTTTTTATCTCCATTATTAATGACTTAATTCACTTTATTAGTAAATTTATTTATACCTAAATAATCTTCTGTACCCTAAAATGAATGAGTTCGAAATTAAACTAATCGATTACGATATTCGATCGTATAAAGGATTTTTTATTAGTCCAGGCGAAAGCCATAAAGCCATACTCTATGGATTGCTTGTGTTTATGTAAGGTGCGTCTCTAGCCAAACCACCACCCCGCGCAACCTGCCTCATGCCACCATTTGGTTCCTAAAAAGTGTTACTGCGCAGCCTTCCGCGCGTAGTTCGGACCTGCCAAGAAACTTTGTCCTTACTGTACTAGTTTAATGTGTTAAGTATATCAGTCTTACCATACACCTACCCATAACACAAGCTCTGCGATGATGCTGTGTTGATTTTCGAGCATTATTATAATTAAATTTAAGTTGAAAATACCCTCTTAACCTGTCTTATAAGGTAAACTTAATTAACGTCTACTATCTATCTAACATTATAACGACAAAACAATGGTTACTGGTTATATAGTAATTTAAACTTTCATAGGTGACCACGCTTAATAGGACACTCATTTTTTATTTAGATTTAGTAATTATTAGTATGAGTCTTAAGTTTGGATGAATATATTTATGGATGGATGTTTGTTACCTGTTCACGTAAAAACTACTGAACGGATCGGGCTGAAATTTGTGGTCGTATAAAATAATAGACGTAATTCAAGCCCTGGAGTAAAACAAAGGCTACTTTTCGTCCCATAAATATAAACACAGCAGTTATCATGCGGGCGAAGCTCGCAGGCAATATACTGTTTTATTATGGTTATTTTGTTTTAAATTGTTTTTTTTAATTCCTAACAGTCCACACAGCATCAGCTAGCCCCAAGCTAAGCAGAGCTTGTGTTATGGGTACTAGATGACTGATATACTTAATACAATACATTACATACATAGATGTTTGTTTATTATACATAGAAAACACCCAGACCAACGGAACAAATTTCTGCAGATCGTACACAAATTTGTTCCGAGGCGGAATCGAACCCGCAACCTCCTGCGTCCCAGGCGGACCTTTGCCCACCGCGCCACATCGGTCGTCGTTATAAGTAAGCTTTTTTTATATGTATTTTCTTTTTTAGTACAATAAAGTGTTCATTCATTCATTCATTCACTCTTTAATGTCAAGTATTAAGAAACATATTTACCTGAACCACACTCCTCAAATAGATCTGTAGAGCGGCATCTTGCATGCAGATCTCAGAGATAAGCCCTCGAGGCTCGGTGGACGCGTCGAGAGGCATGTTCCGTAATATCTTCGCACTAGTGCATTTCTTGCCGACAGGGAAATAACGCTTATCTGCCCTTTCCACTGGTATTTGTATGTGGTCATCCAATTCTAATATCTAAAAATAAATCATATGTAACATTTAATAACAAAGAAAATTACAATCAAGGAATAGAAACAATTACAACTAGTATATACAATTGAAATAATTGAGCTAACTGCAGATGGTTGCAAACAGTCTAAAGGTAGCTCAATTGATCCATGTCAATACCAGTCGAAAGCGTCCCCAATAGCTGCATTACCAATGGCAATACTGATGCGCTGAGCCAGATACTCACCAGCTCTCGGGTCACGCGTCGCATCTACCAGACGATCATACGTTACATTATCAATATTATATTAGAGATTTTATTTCGAACTTATGTACTTAATAATTTTTATTATTTTTGTGTTTCTTGTCTGTATTTAAATGTGTTATGTAATATCTGGTTCAAATAAATTAATTTGTTTCTTTCTTCCCTTCTTTCTTTTGATCGATTATCAAACAATCTTTTCATTTTTATGATTCAATGCTTAAATGTGAAAGCTTGGATGGATGGATGTTTATTACCTCTTCACCGGCCGAAACATTTGTTTGTCAATACAATTGAGGGTAGTTGTAGATATTGATGTGAATTCTCGGCTGTAACTCCGAACACATTCAGTCGACCACTATCGTGATAGGAAGTATAAACAAAAGGTATGCGTTTTCCATCACGTAATATCATTCATATTTAATTTTGACATTGTAATTTAGACAGTTGTATGTAACGAAGCAAATGCTGATTTTCGCGTAAAACGTGTAGATACTCTATTGCATTGGGTTTGCCTGAATACTTCATCATCGTCATCATCATCAGCCCATATTAGTCCACTGCTGGATATAGGCCTCCCATAATGAGCGCCATAGCGCCCTGTCTTCAGCTTGACGCATCCAGCATCTGCTAGCAGTCTTTCGCAGATCTTCATCCCACCTGGCCAGAGGGCGGCGAAGGCCTGATAACTTGGTTGTTGTAAATAAATAAATAAATAACAAACCGTTAAATTCAACTTAAGCGGCGGCGGCGGCTCGTTGAGTTTCATCAGCTTAAGCCCGGCGTGTTTCAACTGCAGCGGTACGCATGCTCCAGGTCGTAAAACCACTTCTCTGTAAATAATAAATCAAAATTTACATTTGATACAAAATGTTTTACTATGGATGAAACTCTGCCCGACTAAGGCTTTGCTCTCGCGGTATCTGAATAGATCATGCTTTATGTCTCTCAGGGAATACGTAATTTTCCAGTATGGAAATATTTTTTTTATCATTAATCAGTTCGAAGATTTCTTCCCACAAGTTTACAAACATTAACTCTTTATAAAGAAAAAAAATATAACATATACATATACTATATACCAGATACATAAACTACGGATTTTTTTATAAATTAATATAAACATAAAAATAACGATGTTTAAAATTACACTCATTCATAATATTTAAAGTTTTTGGTCAAACAGCAAAAGTGATGCTTTGCTTTTCAAAGTAAATAATGTTTGATCATGATCACACTTATCATGTTATCACATCCAGTATTATTTGTTTTATTTACCTGTAATCCGACACAACCTGTCCATCAGTGGGGAATACAGAGAAGTCGTGGTTCTCGTGTAATGTCAGCCTTACAGTCAAACCAGTACAATTGTGCAGAACGTACGGCGCCTCTCGGAAGCTCGATCGAGATTTTTGGAACTGAAACGTGTTCATGCATAATTAATGCAACAGGAAATTAATTTAAATCAGCTGTTTCGTATTTATTCGGATCTAGTTGCGCCCCGCGGCTTCGCCCGCATGGAAAATTATTTGTCAAATTTCAGAAATTTATTGCACGCCCCTTAGGGGTAGTTTCGTAAAAATAAAAAATACGTCGTTAATTATTTACTTTGTAGTTTATTTATACCAAGTTTTGAGTAAATTGAACTAAGGAAAAATAATTTTCCGTACAAACTTTACCACCCTATTTAACCCCTTCAGAGGTTAAAATTTCCAAATTTTAATAGCCTATGTCCTATTCTAGGTTCTAAACTATCTACGTATCTAATTTCATTTAAATAACATAGGTAGTTACGGAGATTAACTATAACAAACAGTCACACAGACTTTCCCATTTATTATAGCAAGATTTGCTGACCCGAACGACGTTGAGCTGTCACACACAGTAGCCGTGGCCGGGCCGGAGGCGAAGGCATGCGAGTTGTATCCTATTGAATCATATGAAAGACTACACATACACCGGAGGCTTCTGTGCGTGGCGGCTTTTAGATATTCTTTAAAGTCATAGACTTATATTCCTTGCAACAATTAAATGTATTGCTTTCTGCTAAATTATTAGAGAGCGCGAATTGTCAATCTTACGAAGTTAAAATAGTTTAATTCTAAATTTTAACTAACTTTATAATAAAGTTAGTTCTAAAATTATCCAAAATTCTTAGCTTTCTGTCAGATCCTTCTACGATTCGAGCGTTAAAAAACTTCTAAACTAGACTCCTTTAACGAGATTACCTTAACTCATCAAATTTAATTAAGATCCGTTAAGCCATTTATTAGACACTAGCGACCCGCCCCGGCTTCGCACGGTTATTATACGTAACAACCTTCCTCTTGAATCACTCTATCTATTAAGAAAACCGCATCAAAATCCGTTGCGTAGTTTTACAGATTTAAGTGTTCAAAGGGATATAGGGAAATAGGAACAGAAAAAGCGACTTTGTTTTATACTATGTAGTAATAAAAGGTAAAAAACCGAATAGCTTTCAGCTTTCGCCTTTATAATATTAGTATAGAAAGTCAACTTACGCCTCCTAATCTAGATTTAGAGACAACTCCGGCAGCATCCGCAACGGCCGCGGAAAATGAGTTACTCAGTTGAGTCAGCATCTGAAAAATAAGGAATACTGGTCATTTTTCACATCGCCATTGAGTCAAGAGGTCTACAGCTGCTATTAGTACATTCAGTCTTATTTATAACTAGCGATCCGCCCCGGCTTTGCACATCTTGAATCACTCTATATGTTAAAAAAACCGCATCAAAATATGTTGCGTAGTTTTAAAGATATAAGCATACAAAGGGAAATAGGGACAGAGAAAGCGACTATGTTTTATACTATGTAGTGATGATGATAATAAATAATAATAATGCTGGACAATCTAAACACAGCTGAGCTTGTGTTATGGGGTCTAGATTAATGATATAACTAATACATTACACATGGATATATATATATTTTTATTAAAAATACTTATCTATCGTTTTCAGTAACATTTAATGAGGACAAATAAGTTTTATTGTATTCTAGTGTAGATCTAGCATCGCTTTAGGGTGAATAACCTGTTATGATTTTGTTTATAAAATAAATAAATAAAAAAGAATACATTTTGTGCTTTATGACTATTTTAATATAAGGACCTTGTAATTCGGCATAAAGTACTAAGTCGGTATATAATTTTTTATCTGAAGAACTTATTTATTGTTTTATGTTTTAGTTATAGCTTACACTGTATATTTTGTGGAAACCAAATAAACTTTTCCTTGTCTTATCTTATTTAGTTTGCAATAAAAATAAATGTGAAATCATACCTCGACACCGCTTCTTGTGATAGTGATCTCGAGCGGTTCTTTGCTAGAAACGGTGACTGTCGTCCTAGCTTGTCGGAACGCCACGGCTTGTATGTTTACAGATTCATCAGTGTTGTCAATGCAAGGCATATCTTGGGGCCTTATTACAACCTGGAAAATAATTTAGCATGTTTTAAATAACTATTTATGAAATTCAACCGATTTCAAATTCGTTAAATAAAAAAATTTTGAACATCTTCAATGAAGTCGAAGTCAATAAAATAATTATTTAGAATAAAATAAAAATTATTTATATTAATCTATATGATTAAACTTTCAAACAAAAAAATAATCATCAAAATTGGTTCACCTAGAAAAAAAATCAGAGGTAATACACAAAAGATACATTCGAATTGGGAACATATCCTTACGGTTGATGTGTTGCATACTATCAATTTATACCTCTAATAACAGATGAAATTGTTTGCTAGTGTATGTTTTTATTGAAGATGATCTTGTGCTTCTATTTTCCCAACTTCAACAAGAGCCTCTTCAAGATGAGAGCGAATAGGCGTCTTCTAGATTTTATAGATACGTTACTACTACTATCCCATAAATGTCCCATGGGACAGAAATAACCTTGAAACATTCCATAGACAAGAACGCCTGCGAAGTCGTGGGCAGATCAAGTATCTGCACGGCTTCGCACTGAGAAACATTTATTTATTGCATACTAGCGAACCGCCCCGGCTTCTCACGGTTATTATACGTATAAACCTTCCTCTTGAATCACTCTTTCTATTAAAAAAACCGCATCAAAATCCGTTGCGTAGTTTTAAAGATTTAAGCAGTCAAAGCAGGGACAGAAAAAGCGACTTTGTTTTATACTATGTAATGATTAATTAGCTTACGGGGTAAGTATAGGTAAGTACATGTACCCCGTAAGGGCGCAGCAATTGGTATAACTAATTATATTTTGTAACATAATCTATTTATTGCTATAAACACAGACGTCGGAAAATATTGGCAATATCAGTTACAAGAATCACAACATGGTATTGGTCTAAGATCCGACTGCAAGATTAGCCCGCATCGTTTTTTGGTTAAAACCAAGTTTTATGTTTATTTTTAAGAATGAGAATATGTCAGGGTGTATTTACCAGGTTGCCTATCAGAATTTGGCCGCAAATAATGTGTTACCTCCATTTTGAGCTCCCAAGGCACGTGTTTATATTGGTACTCCTTGAGAACTTCCACTGGTTCAATGAGCGGCTCCCAAACAGCACGCCCGATGTTGTAGTACGACACTTGCATTGCCCAAACCGTTTCCATACTTAACTGTTTAGGAAAGAAAACGACATAAAATTAATTTTTTTTAGTTTTTTTTAAAGAGCTTAATCACTCTGTGATTATGTCGCTCTCATTAAAAAACGAAATACAAACAAAACACCATAAAATTATACAAAACTAAAAGTAAGTAAAAACATTTACTTAAGTTTGTTAGGGTACGTTTTTGATATATACGTGTTAAGATAAATAAATATTTTATTTCTTTCTTTCTGTCTTTATACCATACTAGAGACCCGCCCCGGCTTCGCACGGTTTTATTATACGTATACATTCCTCTTGAATCACTCTATCTGTTAAAAAAATCGGATCAAAATCCGTTGCGTAGTTTTAAAGATTTAAGCATACAAAGGGACATAGGGATAGAGAAAGCGACTTTTGATAATAAGTAGTGAAGTATTGTATACGGATCGGTACGGTACGGTTGAGATAAATTGTCATTTGCAACTGTTAATTACGTTCATTACATATAATTATCACACTTATTATAAAGGCGGAAGTTTGGATGCATGGATGTAGTTTGTTACTTATTCACGCCAAAGCTTCTGAACGGATCGGGCTTATATTTTGAAAAGACGTAGTTAACTGAATACTTACTTCCGAGCTCCAATCTCTAGCTTGGGCAGTCAAAGACGCCTGTAAAACCAGCACAGGTATCGTCTCTTTACCAATATCCATCTCAAGAGATACGATAATAGATGGACTTGACATTATGCATATTTCGCCAATGGGAGGTTTTGGTTTGAGTTCCGTTTCGGTAAATTCTTCATTCGCCTCTTGAGCTTCCTCTGAAATATAATATTGGATGTTATCGTTAGCAACAAGTCGAGACTTGTTATTTTTTTAAACATATACAGACAACAGAATAAGTTTCTTCTGGGAAAGCTTGCTCCGTCTTACTTAACTGAGATAGTAATTCCCGCCTCAGGTTAAATGTATGTAATCAATACATTACATCAACGGCCTTACCAGTTTTCAGGAACCAATAAGAATTGGGCTTGAATTCTTGGATCTCCCATATTTTGTGGTCATAAAATATTGCCTTTTGCACTTCTTCTACCTTGTTTTCTTCGCCATTTGTAAATGTAGCAAGGACTCGGTTTACTAATGAAATCACGTCTGAAAATTAAAAAATCTATAGTGGTGGTAGTTACGGACTGTTTCACAGAGAATAGTTTTTGCATTGCTATTTGGAGGAAGGCATTCTCATCTGCGGCACAGTTTCTTATGCTGATGGCATCGTTTCTCGTAAACATGAAACTTTTATTTTGTTCAATGTTAATGTTGAAAACTCAAAAAACTTCCTTACCTTGTCAAAGACTATACTCTTTCCATAGATGTTAAAGTTATTTATCCAACATACCTGGAGACACTGTGATCTTTACATCAGTAAGGGATAGATCCACGTGCATCCCGCTGTCTGGGGGTTGTGATACCGCCAACGATAGATGCGTCGGAGCCAGCAATGGCCGCGACGTATTCATAGGCGCGCCTAATGTCTTGATCACAACTTTCAATCCAGATATAGATCCTTCAGCCACCATGTGTCCTACGCTTTGACGGAGCTTGAGACGGGCTTCCATCTGTTTCGAAATAAAAAAATAAAAATAAAATAGTTATCTACAAAAGGATATGCATAATTATTTTAAATACATTGGTGATGGAACTCAAACTAAGTAGGAATACGGAGAGAATTGATTCATAACACTTAAATTTTATTAGTTTTCGTCATCCCTACCGCAATGTTTGAAAACGAAAGTTTTCAATCAGTGCGTCCTTCCCTACCTACCGTACCTAATGACCTACGGAGCAGAGACATGGACACTAATAACTATAACACTAATAAAGAATAGGATTTGTAATGAATACATCCGATAGACAACCAAAGTTATCGACATAGCTCAAAGAATTAGCAAGCTGTAAAGGCAGTGGGCCGCTATATCTCGCGAAGAACCGATAACCGTTTGGGGTAAATATGTTCTTGACCGAAACTCATCAAACGTACCGTAGGACGCCCTCCGGTCATGTGGCATGACGATATGCTAAAACCTGCTGGTAGATGCTGGATGCAGCAAGCTGAAGACCAGGCGCTATAGCGCTCGTTAGGGGAGGCTTATATCCAACAGTGGACTGATATTAATTGAAAAAATATGTTTTAATTAAATCGATCGAGGATCCTGAAATAGTCCTAGTGGGTGAGTTTGTGATATTGTGTCGAGATATTATTATAATGAACCTAGCATTGTTATATTGGCACGGCACTGACAAATACACCGTTTTCAATGACTTTAGTGCTGAATACCATTATAGTTTTAAAAGTTATGTTGGGATAGATTATCCGGGGTTCTGGGTTTTTTCTATGTATAAATAAAAATATTTATCTGTAATAGTATGAAGTATATCATTGCCATCTAGTTCCCATAGCACAAGCTCTGCTTAGTATGGGGCTTGATGCTGTAATTGCTCAGCATTATTGATTATAAAAAAATAAATGTTGGTCAAATGCCTTTAGAGGCTTTCAGTACACTCTGAAATCATCGGTTGTAAGTGCCAAGATAGAAGAACAAGAGGGATGTTTTCATGATCGGGAAGATAAATTCTAAAATTAAAACTTGTAGTTGACTGTTACTTGAATGAAAGTTGAAGCTTTTATAACTATAGAGATTATAAATATTCATGTGAGCCTGGTGAACTGAAAATTTCATCTTAATGTGACCTGAACATGGTATAAGAAGATTTCCGTTACGTTCGTTTCTTAGCTGCGACTTTAGCAGCTCATATGCGCCCACGGAAAATGTAAATTCACCCCTACGACGACCTAATACCGTCATAGGGGTGAATTAACATTATCCGATCCGATTTCCGATTATCCGACTTCTGATGCAAAAACACTTGTTTGCTTTTCACAATATTTTATTTTAGATTGATAATTCCGTTTATGATATTCTTTATAAAAGACTATAAAATCAGATTATCTAGCTAGAGAGGATAAAATGCTTGGGACGAAAACTGATGAAAATTAGAAACTAATGACATAACATTTTGGCATTGTTCGAGAGGTAGGATTTTTAATAATTATAGTGCTCGTTACGCAGATGTAGAAAATAATAATAAATAAATAATAAATAAATAAATAATAAATAAATAAATAATAAATAAATAAATAATTCCAGACAATCCACACCACAATAATGTGCAATAAAACGCTAACGCTGTTTTTTATTATTTGTTTTTAACCCGCCTACTTATATGCTGCGGTTTTTTAATGCGTCTTTGATCAGTGGTTTTTCCCAGTGATGGGAAGGGGCTAAACAATGATATTGATGAATGAAAAAGTACTCCTGATGGATGAAATAAAATTAATTTAATCGGAAAAAAAACATAGATAAACAATTGACCAGTAGTGTTTGAGATAAATCCTCAATAACGCGTTTTTTTAAAATCGGTGGTTATTTTTAAACATATCCATCAAAATAATATTCTAAATTATAACTAATACTTAGTTCCTTCAATCTTCATGGGTTGACTAATTAGTTTTGAATGATGATGATAATGAACAGGTAGTGAACTAGTTTCTTTCAATAGGACAATAAAAGGCTTAGAAATAGGTCATAAGTGCTGGGCAAAAACGGTCATTACGGAGATCTTAATGGTAGGAATAAGTCCAGCAATGGACTTTGTTCGGCTGATATGATGATGTTGATGCTGAGAAAGATTATCCAGGCGTGAAAGGTTTACCTGCCTAATGTGTCACGACATGACCTTTGCCCTATTTACCAGACTAGAAAATTATATGAATATTAATAAACTCATCCGGTATAAGAGGAAGCAGCCTCACAAGAAAATTCATTCCCGTCTCAAAGTTTGTACAATCAACTTCTCAATATATCATCAACATGAAGATTCATATTCAATTCACCCTAGTTATTTTGGCGTTGCTTATAACAATAGGCCAAACGTCGAAGCCTGAGAAAGTGGTATACTGTGGAAGTTATTTATCGATGATGTTGGCTTACATTTGCAACAATGATCGCGATTTAACGCTGAAGAGGTCTTACATGAACGAGATTGATTACAAATACGGTACATTTGGAATCGTTTCACCCCGAATGGGTAAATTGTTTGGGCGCGTCAGGGGTAAGCGTCAAGTGGCCGACCAATGCTGTGAAGGCGAAGGATGTTCTACGGATGAGCTTCTTACCTACTGCGATTATTGATGATGACTGATGAGCGAAATGTTGGGGCTAACTTCTGTTACTACACGATTTTGTTACGATTTATTACTATTGTTGAATAAAGATATTTTATTGTGAAACGTGTTTTACAAACATATTATTTACAGTACATTATAAGCTATTAAAAATGCAACAGTTGCGAATGATAGGTAGCTCGACTTATCCATATCCCCAAGACGCTGCCTACATTACCACGCTGTATGGCAATGCTGATGCGCTGCGTCAGATACTCATCAGCTCTCGGGTCACGCGTCGCTCCTTGTTCTTGATTTACATACACATATTAAAGTCTTCCTAAAATGTATAAAACAGTACTTACATTTAAAACCAGGGCGTCGCACTCCTTCTGTTGCAATGACTCAACGAGTATAATATCAGGTTGTTCGATTTTTATGTTAACAGTCATCATAGCTGGTTTCTGTTCTGGCATCTCTATATTTGAAGGCACCGATGATTTGTCCTTCTACAAATAAATAGTATGAATAGTAAGGAATCCCTTTGAATATTTGTCATAACATACTTTATAGGGGTTTATAGGGGTTCATCTAGGATTTGTGGAAAACTACTTGCACTGTTACTATTATTTTCTGGTTTATTCCTTGTAGTATGCAGAAAGTATTAAAAATCAATATAATTAAATATATATCTCGAATTCGTGTCAGATTCCGTGTAGGTAACGGAATTTTTAATAGGTAAGGTACCCCTGGCCTATCCGATGTATTTGTCACTTTATCATATAATATTTTCGACGGTGATAAAATACATACTATGTTCCAGTTATTTTCAGATATTTTTGTGCTCGGAACGGGTTTAGTTTTATCGTCCTTTGTTCTCAAAATTTTTTCATCGTCGACGAGACCGAGCGTCATGAACTCTGCGATTTTCTTAAGGAAATCCATAGCTAATATCAGGTTGAAGCTGAATACTCGCATGTCGACTGAAATAAAAAAGAAAGAAAACAGAATAAGAACTTATAGTGTACTCGAGCAAATAAAAATTTTCCGCAGTTGACGTAACTTTATGCAGACCAGGTAGTGCTTAAATGATGAATCAATCCGTAAGCGGACATCGCAAATTACGCAATAGATAAATTCTATATTCAACAACTTTAAATCTAAAATAGTTTGCGCAAAACACCAATAAAGATAAATTTTGTAATAAGTTCGATAATTGTAGCAATTGTAATACGTGTATATGAAACAGCTACGAACATTTCTAAGCTAAGTATAGAAAATTTAATAAATCTCCTCTATGCAATTTACTAACCATAAGAAAAAAATTTACACAAAATTTGGTCCGCAACCGTATTCATTTTACACATACTAAATTTAGAATATATCAGCCAAAAGCAGTTTATCGAAGGCAAAATAGTCTTTAAAAATTTTAAAAATAACCTGACCTGACCACCCTGTCTATTTGATCCTTATAGGACTTTATGTATATTGAGTTTAGTTAATAGAAATGAAACTCACTGAAGGTATCGTTATTCTTCATAGTGTAGGTGATGTCAATCATACTACGGATCTGGTCTTGGACATCTAATACCCCCTCTTGGGATTCACCACGGTCAACGCTGTCGTTTCTCTCACGGCGTCTCTCCAAATATCTACAAAAAAATTCAGCTATTATTCCTAAACTAGCGACCCGCCCCGGCTTCGCACGATTTTATTATACGTATAAAGCTTCCTCTTGAATCACTTTATCTATTAAAAAAAACCGCATCAAAATCCGTTGCGTAGTTTTAAAGATTTAAGCATTCAAAGGGACATAGGGACAGAAAAAGCGACTTTGTTTTATACTATGTTGATGATTTATGTAAAACTAGTATCTCCTCGCGGCTTCACAAGCGTTGTTTCTACATATAGAAACGTTTCAAGGCTATTTGTATCCCATGGGAACTGATTAAAATTATTTGGATGAAAAGCAGCCTATGTTTTATTCCAGTGCTTTCCAAAATGGTTTGTGTGAAAAAGTATCAAACATCCATACATCCATATATACAAACGTGCGCGTTTATAATATCAGTAAGGAAGTATGGATAAAGGCAAAACCAAAAAAAATTGTCATAAAGCGGGGCAATGCAGTCAGTGTCTTGGGGACGCTTCCGACTGGTATTGGATCAATTGAGCTACCTTCAGACTGTTTTTCTTCCCACTCTTTTTATACTTATGTGATTTTAATGAGCCTAATTTATACAAACTCTACTTAGCTTGGGGCTAGATGACGCTGTGTGGATTGTCCTGCATTATTTATTTTATATTTAGTGTTAGTTAAGACATAATATTCATATGGCTAAACTATTTACATACCCTGTATAAAATAAACAGTTTGGCAACACAGACAATCAAGAAAACTATTTCTTAAATAATACCTTGTGATTTTAGCTCCTCGATCGGGTCTCGTATCGTCCAAAGTACAGTTCACGAGTAAAACGGAGAAATGTAAGGAATCGTCCGAAAACATTCTTCCTTTTACTGAAAACAGTGCTAGGCAGAACCGAGCTAGATCAACGTCTTCCACGCTCATGGGTTCTCCTGTCTGAAAGGGGAAGTATTAAATTAGGCACTTAAATTATGGAGAGGTAGACAATTTAATCTTAGTCCTGTGTTAGGGGAAATAAACACTGATAGAAACGCACGAAATAAAAACGAAATTTTGTCATACTTGAAGCAAAAACGCATCGCTTGCTCCGTCAAATGTGAACCTAGAGCATTATTTTAATATTCAACAACTGAACTTTCATATTTATAATATTACTAGCGAACCTCCCTGGCTTCGCACGGGTGTATTAAACATATAAACCTTCCTCTTGAATCAGTATTTCTATATAATAAATACCACATCAAAATCCGCTACGTACTTTTAAAGATCTAAGCATACATAGGGACTAGGGATTGCAATCCGGTATCATTTTCAATCCGGCCGGATTTCACCGGATTGACGCTAATCCGACCGGATCCGGTCGGATCCGGCCGGATTTCAAAGTTACTTGGCCTAGTATTTAGTGATTTTTAGTTTTGATTATAATGCATAACAAGAAAAATAAAATACGTATTTATGGAAAATAAAGTCACTTTTATTTATATTTTTTGTTACTAATTGTAATTTTTCGTACTATTTGTACTAAAAGAAATTATGAAACTTCTGAAAAATCTAAATAATAAAGTTAGTAATCAGTCTGACTCTCATTATTGCTGTATGTAAGAAATTTTGCATTATTGCTGTATCTGAAATTACGTAAGTAATAATACCATTAAACTCTTATTAATAATCTACACAGACTTAAACAAACAACGACAGACAACAACCCCAGGAAACGACAAGCATTTTACCTGAACCTTCCACGTCAGCAAGCGAAACCTCCACCGACCATCAACCTGCTTTCAAGTGGAGCCAGAGAACATACACACCAAACGTATTTCCTTCAGTGGAATATGATTATGGGAAGCTATAAATATGTTTGGATGATCACACTGGTACTTCGACTCCATTTGAAATATTTGGTTTAGCTACTTACTTTGACATTTTAGTGCAACAAATTGTATTAGATATACTGCGATATGCACATCAAAATGGGCGGGAATTCGCTATTGAAACCGACGAGATGCATTTCTTGGTATGAATTTAGTCATTGGCTACCATATTTTACCATCATTGAGGGATTATTGGTCTACAGAACCAGACATGGTAGTGCCTTTCATATTGAAGGTGATGCCTCGGACTCGATTCGAAGAAATACGGCGAGACCTTCATTTCTGCAATAATGAGACCTAAGCAGCCCTACTTACGGCAGAGCATATAATGTATAAATATTTATCAATATATAAATATACATCTCAATGATGCGTTTCAAAAAGCCCTGAACAATACGAAAACCCAATCTATCGGTGAACTTATGGTGAAATTCAAAGGGCATAACATAAAACGATGCGTGTTTTGTGCACGTTCAAAAAAAGAAAATCGCACCAACAACATAGGTGTAATATGCAAAGTTCATCTGTACTAATGTGTCTAATGACCGAAATTGTTTCATAGTTTGTTTTAAGACGTTCGCGTTCGCGTATTTTTTGCTTTACCGGATCCGCCACCGGATCCGGTGCTGACTCACCGGATCCGGTATGTCCAATAACAAGCCGGATCCGCCGGATTACCGGATCCGCCGGACCGGATTGCAATCCCTAATAGGGACAGACAAGCAGCGGGAAGCGACTTTGTTTCATACTATGTAGTGAAGGGGGATGAGGTAAGGAAGCTACTCGATCACTTACAACGGATGTTCCTGCGTTCAACATGTTTATGACAAAACTGTCCATGGTAAAGAAGAATTTGATCACTATCCGGGGTTTCAGTGTTTCCTTCAAGGCAGTATTAATCACACCCTTTCCTTGCATTTTACTTTGACTTCTTACTGTTGATTTAGATGTCGTTTTGGGCACTTCTACTTGGGCCTTTACTCTTTCTGGTGCTTTTTTCTGGCCCTCTTGTAAATTTTGGTTGAGGATTTTCATTATACTTTTGTAATCAGTGTGCCCGACTGTTATCTGAAAATAAGGGAAAAATACTGTAAAACGGAAACTTGCACCAAAGACGCCGTTCCTTTGACAAGCAGACAAAAAACTGAAAAAACAGATAAAAATGATTCCACAAATTACAATTTCAAAGACATAAAACGCTTTTCGTCGCAAAAGTGTTTAATCCAACAAGCGTTTCGTCTATCACGTTTTTAGTACAACATACTACAATACAGCAATGTCATTTAATATCAAAAATGATGATTCGAAAGATGAAGAATGTGAATTTGCTTACATAGATCGAGTAAGCTAAACTGTAATAAATCAATTTTCCTTACCGTAATAGTCTTTATTCGTCCAGAAACGTCTAAATCAGGTAATGCTTCGTACCAGGGCGACAGACTGCGCTTTACAAACAGCTTGAAACTCGTCGGCCTTAATAGTTTTCTCTCGTGACTCATATTCCTGTGGTCCTCTGACAATCGCACGCAGGAAACTTTCATATTTTCAAGTTCTAAAGTCAACTCGTCTATGATAACTTTATTGTCCTGTGTAATAAAAAGAAAAGTTTTATAAATAGTACACTAATAAGAATAAGAATAATTTATTTTGCATAAAACATGAGTATTAACATGGTGTGAGCATACAATTATGGTAGGTATTATACAATATATTATGATCTACATGTTTTGCCAATGCTGGCGTGCAAATAGGAGAGGGCACTCTGCAGATTGAATATACATACATAAAGAAACGACAGTTTTGTCAATAACTGATGATGATAGAATTGATTTTGACAAAAACTAACAGAATTCAAATTGCACGCACTATTATCAGATCTTGATCAAATTTATTTGGAACCAACACGAGCTTTCAAATAACCAGTGATAATTGATGAAAAGTAGCCTATGTTTATTGTTTATTTATGTTCTATTATAGACAATATTTTAGAACGATCCATCCGTTCAGTAGTTTTGGCGTGAAAAGGTAATAATCATCCATCTATCCATCCATCCAAACTTTCGCATTTATAACATTAGTACGATAGAGATAATCTTAGAGTAAATACTTACAGAAACAGGCAACTCAACGAACTTATTGCTGATATTCATTTTACCGAGGTCGATGACAATTGCGTCCAAACTTTTCGAATTCTCGGGTATAACAATGATGGGGGCGGCCAGTCGCACCTTTAAATTAAATCGTTTATTATACATTTAAAAATATAAATACTAAAAATATATATCTCTGTAGTATATTGTATTAAGTATATCAGTCATCTAGAACCCATAACACAAGCTCTGTTTAGCTTATGGCTAGATGATGCTGTGTCCAGCATTATTTTTATTTCGATCAAATTAGACTGTAAGTACCTACCTACATATTGAAACATAAAAATAAGACACATTTAGCAGGTACCTAAAAATACCTTACTAATTATAACAAATACAAATAGAATATTTTGATTGTCTTACGTTACGTTACGTTACAGATATTTTTGAGATATTTCTGTTTTATTATTCCTGTTTATTTTGTTCAAATGTATAATTATTACTGTCTGGTCGATGCGAAGCGTGACCCGAGAGCTGGTGAATATCTGGCTCAGCGCATCAGCATTGCCATACAGCGTGGTAATGCAGCCAGTGTCTTGGGGACGCTTCCGACTGGTATTGACATGGATCAATTCAGCTACCTTTAGACTGTTTGCAACCGTCTGCGGTTAGCTCAATGGTTTCAATTGTAAATACTAGTTGTAATTTTTCTATTCCTTTGCTTGTAATTTTCGTTGTTAATAAAGTATAATATTAAATAATTACTACGACGTAATTGTCATTATGAGAAATAAAGTTCTTTAAACTTTATTTGCAAGAATAAAAAAATATATAACAATATATCTGATACCATACCTTGAGAAGTAGTTTAGTTGTAGTTTGGTACGCGGTAGCAACGTTAGCTCTCGCGGCGTCGGCGGCTTGCGATGACGCTTCGATGATCGCTTGTTGGGCGGTTTGGAAGTTATTCATGAATTCCTGTGGATAACAGACTGTTTAAGGAAGAAGAAAGTTGGATTCCAGCCATGGGACATGTTAGTACTATGTGTAGATATTTGATTCGAGAGTTTTGGGTGTTTTTTATGTACATTCAGTCAAAAAAGTATCGGGAATGGATGATCTGTTTATGGTTCCAAATTCAAATTTTTGTTTTTTTTGTTGTTGTTAGGTTGGCACAACTGTTTGCCATTTTGGCGCGGAGTTTGAGTTGCATCTGTTATTTATATTAAAAACAGTGCTGTTTTTAGTTACATCATATCTAGTGTGTATTGCGAATTTCACAATGGACAAAAACATCGAACAAAGAGTTTGTCTTAAGTTTTGCATCGCCAATGGAATTTCGTGTTCGGAGTCACTGAAAATGTTACAGAAGGCTTTCGGTGAATCGACTTTATCAAAAACACGTGCTTATGAGTGGTACAAAGCGTTCAAAAGCGGTCGAGATGTGATGGAAGATTTGCCTCGCTCTGGTAGGCCATCAACGTCTGCAATTGAAGTTAACATCGCAAAAGTGAAGGAAACAGTGACTGAAAATCCTCATTCAACTTTGCGAGAGATAGCCGCCGAACTTTCTGTATCTCACGAGTCGATCAGTACCATTTTAAATAATCACTTGGGTATGAAACATGTTGCCGCTCGACTAGTCCCAAAAGACCTGAATTTTCTCCAAAAACTCAATCGCACAAGGCCATCATTGTGACCGAATTTTTGACCAAACACTCAACAAATACCATCGAGCAACCACCATATTCACCAGATATGGCTCCGGCCGACTTCTTTCTTTTTCCTAAACTCAAATTACCACTTCGTGGCACCCGTTTTCAATCGGTACAAGACATAAAGGAGAATTCGCGGCGAGAACTGAACTCAATTCCGGAAACAGCGTTTAAAAAATGTTTTGATGATTGGATAATTCGTTGGCGTAAGTGTATCGTTTCTGAAGGAGCATACTTTGAAGGTGATAAAATAAATTTGGATGAATAACAAACATTTTGTGTATTATTGATCTTTTCCCGGTACTTTAGACTTTACTTTACTTTAGACTTTTTTTTTACTTTGTAGAGTAGTATAATAAAAATATCTGTGCATGTAGTATATGCACAGTCATTTTTTTATTATATCTAGAAAATACCCAGAACACTCGGAACAATTTATTTTGAAGTGAAAAGGTTACATACTTGCATCAATCGATCCAATGTTTTAATATTTAAACTTCTATCTATATATGTTTACACTATTTTGAACATCCATCCATCCAAACTTTCACATTTATAATATCAGTGTGGAAGATATTTTTTTATTATTCTAGATATTTTTTTATTATTATAGAAAAAAACCGGCACCCCTTGAATAAAAATCTGCAGATCGTACAAATATTTTTCTCAAGGCGGGAATCGAACCCGCTACCTCCAACGTCGCAGGCGTACCGCCCGCTGCGCCACAACAGTCGTCTCTGAGATATTTGAAGATTCGATTTCCATACGTTTGTATTTTCCCAAATATGAGCGATGTGGACATAATTTAACAAATAAATAACTGTTTTTGGCTTTGTTATTCGTCATTATTTGCGGCAAATTGTGTTTGATTCATGAAAACACTCGGAATAATTAGAAATAACGTGAAAATTTTAGGCCATTTCTATCAATGCGTGAGTGAACACGGATAGTGTCGTACGCCCGCTTACTTGAACATGTGAGTGTGATGGCGGCGACGGAATCGCCATCTGTGTGCTATCTAAAGAATCATCTAATAATACCATAGTCTACCGTTCTCAAAGGGTTTTTCCATCGTCCAAGTATTTATTCCTATCTATTTTTGCTGCATGTCAAATAAGATCTAGGAAGCCTACGTTCCGTTTCCATGACAACAATAAATGACACTATGTAAACAGATAAAATGTTTGCTTATAGCACTGACCTCTATATGCATAGAGGTCAGTGGCTTATAGATACCAGTTTAGAGAGTTTTACGCTGGGGCCACACTACCTCACCGTCTACCGGGCTGTTACCGCAATAATTATGACATTAAATTACCGTTTAAATTACTGCATGACCTGGTGTGGTTACACTAGAGTTTACCTAGATATGTCAATAAATAAGGCGGTAAAAATATCACGTGCGTCGCCGGTGAGCTCATATTGCACACTGGACAAACGGTAGTGGCCACAAACGCATTAATTACTGCGGTAATCTTCTTTGATGTGCGAAAAAAGACCGCCGCCGGAGCTATTGTCTACCGCCATTTGCCATATTGATTGGCATTGTAAAATTATGGCCATAAATCGTGGTTACACCTAGGTGTTGTATAAGTTATAATTAAAATAATTATCGGCATATCACGGTAGTGTGGCCCCAGCATCAGACGTGTCAGATTGTATGCAAAGCATTTCGATCATTCATCAGCGACAACCGATGTGGCGCAGTGGGCGAAGGTCCGCCTGCGACCGGTTGTGGGTTCGATTCCCGTGTCGGAAAAAATTGTGTACGATCTACAGAAATTGAACATGAAATTGTTCCGTTGGTCTGGGTGTTTTCTATGTATTTATAAACAAATATCTATCTATGTAATGTATTGTATTAAGTTTATCAGTCAACTAGTACCCATAATACGAGCTTTGCTCACCTTGGGGCTAGATGATGCTGTGTGGACTGTCCGGAATTATATATATTTTTTTTTTATTGGACTAATCGTAACTTTTTACAGAGAGCCAAAACAAAATTTTGAACATGATTTTTTTGAAAAGTTAAAGTTTTTCTTTTTTAATATTGAAACATCATTGTTTTCGTAATTTTTTGCTCTATTTTTTAAAATAATGGTCGCTGTTATAGCTATCACCCAACTTGATAAAAACTACAAAAGCCCATTTTGCATTAAAATTTTGAAGCAAAGTTAAGATAATTATCCCAATAAAAAGAAATAAATATTTAAATTAAACTAGCTTTATGAAATGTTCTCAAAAGAAAATATACTTTATCAGAAATAAAACCATTTTCTAAATTTTTGAAATGTGGCCGTTTTGCATTCAATGAGCGATTTGTAAAAATGCCTGAACTTAGCTGGCGTAAGAGCTAAAATAAAATAAAAATCAGTTGGTGTTGATAGTACATAATTGTTTCTTTTTATTTTTGTCATACCGTTAGAAACGAGGTCAGGACTAGGGCATGTAAACCGGTTATTCGGTTAATCGAAAAACCGGTTAACCGACTGATTTTACCTCGGTTTTTAACCGGGTTTTTTGGTCAGGAAAACCGGTTATTTCGGTTATTTTTTTATCTTCAAACTCAAGAATTTGTCCCTCATCTGTTTAAAAATTGGGTCATAAAGAAAACTATTTAGTGTTATTATGCAGTGTATGCATATAATATTACGATCCATCTAACTATTTTATAACATTTTGAGATTGTCATATGTAAATCTTACCAGATAGAGATTATTGAAGAAAAACATTTTCATCTACACTTCCGAGCTATAAACTGGAATCACTTCATCGCTGGTTTTTGCAGACCATATTTTACAGTTTTCATGCAATAAACTGTAGGTTGGGGTATATTATTTTAAAGATAATTTTATTAGATTTCAAAATCTTTCGATATCATAGCGAAAAAAAATTTCATCATATGTCATGGAACACAGGGAATTTATGCAATTTTGTCATCAGTCCAATCAGTCACGTCACTCAAAATACTGGAATTACATAAAATGGAAACCACACCAATAGAAGCCGCTCAAATCGTCACCCTAATCCAGCAAGGGTTCTCTCAGCGTACTATCGCTCGACAGCTTCATGAGCTTCATTATCTGAGCCAGTCCTGTGTCTCCAAAGTAAACAACAGGTTTAGAGAGACTGGTAACTTAGTCCGAATACCAGGATCTGGATGACAGCGATGCACTTCGGCGAGAGATGACCGATTTATTGTCAGCACTTCTCTCCGAAATCGACATCTAACCGGCGGCGTTGACGTCCAGCGGGAGCTCGGAGAATTTCGAGGGAGAACTGTCAGTGAGGCGAAGACTCAAAGAAGCTAACTTGACCCCAAAAAGGCCAGCAACGGGACCCAAATTGTCTACAGCCCACCGACAAGCCCGATTTCAGTTTGCTCGTGATCACTTAGATTGGGATATACAGCAATGGAGTCGAGTTTTGTTCGCGGACGAGACTAGGATGTGCCTGCATGGCAGCGACCGTCGACGGAGAGTCTACAGGAGACCGGGAGAGCGATACGCACAATGCTGTATAGCGGAAACAGTGGAATATGGGGGTGGGTCTTGTATGATGTGGCGGGGATTTCAATTGAAGCTAAAACGGAGCTGGTATTCGTACCCGGTGGAGGTTGGGGAGGAGGACTAACCGCAGAAAGGTATATCAACGACATTCTGCTGGGCCATGTACTCCCTTACGCCGGGTTTATTGGCGAAAATTTCCTGCTAATGCCCGCTGTCACACCGCTCGTGCGACTAAACAGTACCTGGAAGAAGTCGGGATTCCCACAATAAAAATTAAAAAAAAACGATTCGAAATCGAATCGAATACCTGTGGGACGAGCTGAAAAGGCGGGTACGAGGACGATCTCCAGCTCCGGCGTCAATAGAAGACCTAAAAACTGCTCTTATCGAAGACTGGCAGGAAATTCCACAGGATTCCATCAGGAAACTCATTAGGTCAATGAAAAACTGTTTACAAGCAGTCATTAGGGCCAGGGGGCAATACAAAATATTAAGCGAAGAAATAACAAAGATTTTAAACAAAAATTTGATATTTTCATATTACTTCTTATTAATATAAACATCCACAACTTCAACCTATTGTAATAATTCACTAAATGAAGGTAGGAAACTTAATTAAATTTAAATAAGAGGAATAATGAAGAAAGAAGGAAAGAAATTCGAAAGCTTACAAAATTTCTTTTCAAATGTTATACATCAATCTGCAGTTTATTCCATGGAAACTGTAAAATATGGTCTGCAGAAACCAGCGATGAAGTGATTCCAGTTTATAGCTCGCAAGTGTAGAAGCACAAGAAAGGATTTAAAATGTTTTAAAGACATAAAGGAACGGTATAAAAGATTGATAAGAAATATAGTCGATTGACAGATTGATTGAAATAAATTTAGTCAATCTCTAGCTTACGGAGTTAGAAAGAAGGGCTAGAACTGTAAGGCTTGCAATCAACCACGACAAAACTGAATACATCCACATGAAGCGCTACAAAAACACCCGTGTTAAACGTAAAGACTTAGATGCGGGACATGTGGTGTATAAGGGTGCTGCAAGCTTCAAATATCTGGGATGCACTATAACAGATACAGGTTCTAGGGAAGATCAAATCAACATTCGCATCCAGAACACCTTGCGGTGCAGTGCAGCGCTTCATAAAGTGTTGACGTCCAGACTTCTGAGTCGAAGCAGCAAAATCCGAATATATAAAACTGTTATACGTCCTATTCTGATCTACGGGTGCGAAGCCTGGACGTTGACGCTGAAAGAAGAAAACAAACTCCTCGTGGTTGAGCGTAAGGTGCTGCGTAAGATCTTTGGTCCGACCAGACGAACAGATGGAACATGGCGACAGGTTGTGTCCCAAGGGTGAAAAAAAGGATGAACATTATATGTTTTAATTATAAGAAATGTGATTTAAGTCAAGTTAATGAGTCCTTAGATAAAAATAGAAGTACATTTTAATACAGATTTTATTGTTTTATTTCGTCTTGTAGAAAATAACCGAAATCACCGAAAAAACCGGTTTTCACCGGTTTTGAAATCATAAAAACCGAATTAACCGGTTTTTAAAATAACCCGGTTTTTACATGCCCTAGTCAGGACCCTTTGTGGGATGTACCTACGCAGAACAGTCTACCAAAGTTTTATATAACAATCAAATAGACTTAGGAAGGCTTACAATAAGTAATTTATGACAAATATGAATTTGTTTGTACTAGGTCTATGACATTGTTCAAAATATAAAGAATAAAAATGATAAAAATCAAAAATTTTGGTAGTGTTGAAGGGATTCGAGCCCGTACTAACGGGATGTATCAAAATTTTGTGGATATTTCATTTTCAAAAAGCAAAAAGTAAATTAAATTTTCGGTGGTTTCGAACCCAGGTACGACTATACACCGTCGCACCCACCCGACTGTTCAAACCGCTAGTCCAAAGTGAGTTATTGAAATACTGTGAAAATTTGTATTACTTTTAATCTTTTATAAGTGGTCGTAAAATCGGAGCTAAAATACCTAAGTACACAAAGAACAGAGTCAAAAAAAGTGGAGACTTCCTTACGCTAATAATTTTAATGTAATTTTATTATAAAATTGGAACAACTTTCACAGTGAGTACATTTAAAATTAATGATTGTTATTGTGAACTTATTCAATTTATTTGTCAATTCCAATGATTTAACGAAATTAATAAATAGCATGAAAAGTATTTTTTTTTACCTATGATTTGTAAGATATTCTTTAGCTAATAAGCTAGTTTGTAAATAACATTACCCTCTGCGCCTTTTTACTTAAATTGTTCAAAACGATAAAAGAAAATTACCTCCAATTTTTTTTAAATGTAAATAGAGCCTGTTTTTATTCTTAAAAAAAACAAGAGTCGAAAATTAGTTCGTTAACTAGTGGTTTTATTGAATTAATTTTAGATGTAATTTAGTAATGTCCCGAAAACGGAAATATTGGTCCGAAAAATATTTAGTCCTAAGGCGTCTCCAATTATCTCTGTTATTTTTCGAACAGTAGTTATTTTAGTTCCACTGAATTTATAGGGTTTGCCTGTGTGAGTGACTCGTAGCGGCCGATCACTCACACAGGCAAGATCTTTTTTGCTCTTCCCAAATACAAGCTCCCTAAATGCTTTCAACACTTGAAAAATTGCTTAGTACATAAAAAACAACATACCATTTGCGGCAAATACATTACCATTAAACAATTATGAACAATTTAATTAGAAAATAGTGAAAAACATCAAAATTGAAAATCATCGCCATCTAGTAGCGGAGCTATGCTTAGTCCTGGACGCGAAATCACCTTAAAATAGAAATATTTATAAAAAATATAATATATGAAGCTGTCAAGCTGAAGACAGGGTGCTATGGCGCTCATTAGGGGAGGCCTATGTCCAGCAGTGGTCTAACATAGGCTGATGATGAGGATAATGATGATGAAAATAAATACATACCAACATAGAGCTGACGAACCAATTAAGAAAGACGATACGCAAACAATTGATTTGCGCTGTGATCGACATATCCACATTGCTCGCGTTCGGGAATTGATCCAGATTGTACATCACTACTTGAATGTTTATGACGTCGCCACCGATTACTTTAAGGATCTAGAAAATAAACAGTTCAAATCAATGACGAATACACACAAACACACAATCGAATATCTGCCGACAAACTGTTCTACAGTTTGTAAGAAAAACTAATTTACTTTTGTTTAAAAATAAATTAAATCCAAAATTGATTCGAGATTGAAGACAAATGACAAAATGGTGACAAAAATACAATGAAAAAATAACAAAAAAAATACTTTATTATTTAATTTTGTTTTTTTTATTTGGACTTTTTGAATGCATTTAAAACTCACCTCAACATGTATAGTATTAGGGTTCAAATCCTTCACTTTGATAGATGCGATCGTGCAATCGACCTGTGTGTACGAACTTTTCAACGTCAAGCCAGCTGCGGCACCTTGTAACATTATCAATGACAGAGGGCGACGATCGTTCGCGAATTCGATCTCTATAGCCCCAATCGTAGCGTTTACTTTGAATTGAATGCTTTCAACTTGTTTTTGCTGTGAAGGTTTTGTGACGCTTACTGAAAATTAAAAGGTTTTAAATTGAGTTGTTCAGAATTAGGTAAGAATATAAAATTATGTTTTATTTTAAGTGATTGAAGTTACCTTTAGACTTAGCATTATCAGCAAGTAATTCTTCATCTTCCATGATGGTTTCTAAAGTACCCGCATTAGCTGTTCTATCAGCAGTGCTTCGAATAGTTTGCAATCGTGTCTGAAAAAATATTAACAAAAATCGATTTCGTATTTTTTATTCATCCATTAATTGGCCTATAAACATATCTACAAAAGATGTTGTAGGTGGCATTAGTTTAGATGACAATCAGGCGCACATTTTCTTACGTAGCTGAAAGGACCTATTCAAATTTGACTGGGAGAAATAGCTCTCAGGGCCGCCGTTTGTACTATGTTCTTTTTATCTTATTATTTTTTATACAGGGGTAAGTAACTACATAAATGATAGACAACGCACAGCCTAAACCATTGTACGTAGAGACTTGAAATTTGGAGTATTTATGTATTTGTATTGTATTGTATTGGTCTAACTCTAATAGGAAAAAATCACTGAATACGTATTTCCAAATTTCTTGATACACCAAGAAATGAATATGGAAAATTCAAATCCTTTAAAGGTTAAAAGTGAACTAAAAATATTCTGTAAGTATCTAAGCAAACGTTTCAACAAGAACGTAAAAAAAATAACATGCTGGTTCCCCTAACAAAATAAACAAACATAAAACTTTCCTGAAAATTGAGAAAAAATTTAAGGTTCAAATCCTATAAGATTTTAATCTTATGTTACTGTACTGCCACAGATTTTAAAATACTAACTGTTAAATAGTTTTGAAAGATTTTTACTGAGGTACATACCTGGTATTCGTTGATAACAACCAGTATTTCTTGTAGGCCTTCGTTATGAAGGAGCAATCGGAGGTTAGTGAAGTCAAGTTCAATAAGCTGCTCAATGCTCTTGTAATGACTTCTGAATTCGGGACATTTTTTATCAACCTGACAAAGAGAAGGATAGCAATTAAGTTAGATTTTCACTCTCTCTCTAATACAACAAATAAAACAACAGCTATTTTTGTTCTCTTATGTAACAAGATATACCTATCTATAGTAAAGGTGGCCTGGAAGAGATCGCTTCTAATCGATAAGGCCGCCTATTGTACTTATTTTGTTTTATGTTCTTTTTTGTAATGTTCTTTTTTATGGTGTACAATAGAGCATTTTTGTATTCTTTTGTATAGTATCTATAATACAAGCTCTACTTACCTTGTGCTAGATGATGCTGTGAATTATCCAGCTTATTTATTTATTTATAAAAAATCTTCAATACTCACATTCCTATAAATCACACTGAACAGGTACTGATTTGGCACACCTCTAACACCCTCTGGATTAGGACGACTTAGATCTTCAGGCGTTTCCAGCATATTTATAGCGAAGAATCCAACCCTGTGGTGTTGCATATCTACCGCTCCCAGACGGATTGTCGTTTCCAGAGTGAATGTCTTCTGTGTAGCTGTCAGTTCGAGGAGGGATAGCGAGAAAACTAGGAAGCGGTCGTAGGTCTGAGATTTGTTCAGTGTTTTTCTGTTCACACTGAGAATGAGCTCTGTGAAAGGAAAAAATAGTGATTGTATTACCTAATAGTGGCTTCCTGCGGCTTCACCCGCGTGAAAATTAATATATAGCCTATGTTTTATTCTAGGCCCAGAACTACGTCTGTACAAAATTTAAGTCCGATTCGTTCAGTAATATTGGCGTGAAGAGGTAATAAACATCCATCCATACATCTTTCCATACAAACTTTCTCATTTATATTATCAGTGTGATCTGGTTAATTCCCGACAATTACAACATTTTTTTTATTTTTTATAAATGAATCTTAATAATAACATACATAACACTCTATAAACCCGTAGGGGTTTGACCCAACAACAACAACAACCAAGCAGGGAGAGTCGATGGCTCTTAGCTGTGGTCAGAGTTCTTTCTTACGTTTTAAAAACTACTGTCTAGGATATCATGAAATATGGCACTTTGCCTTGCTCAACTTTTAGTAGCTGTCAAATATTATTTCCATCTTTTTTGAAAAAATATATAACCAACTCCAAATTTCACACACTTTGAGATAATTCCCTATACAAAATATGCATTTTTAAGGATACAGGAGAATCCTTCCCGTTCAATCCAATCCAATCTTTCCAGTCGTTTGGAAATGTAAGAACCGAGAAGCGTGGAAAATTACGGATGTTAATTTGGGTTGCCCAGTCACACAAAGTAAGATATTACCTTTCATAATGAAGAAGACTTCAACTTCAGTTAGTTGAACGGTATGTTCGTCCACAAGTTGTTTACTTTTAGCACTGTCGCGCTTTTGTTTCTCCACAGGATCAAGATATTTGAGAAGCGATAGGCTTGATGCTTTCGATTCGCTCGCCTAAAACATCACAAATAATTTAAGTAATATTCATTTTTTTTATTACATCATTCAATGCATATCATTAAATGATGTAATAAAAAAAACTAATTCAATGTATTAAAATAATACTAATATTAAATAATAGTGGAACAATATTTATGATTTTAACTATTCTATTTCACTGATGGTTTCCACAAAATATGTGAAATTAATAATGAAAAATAGTTTACATAAAAGGTAACATGTTGAAAAATAAAATAAACTATGTTTTGATATCGGTATACTAGATAGACTAACAAAAAAATAACTCAAATAAATTCAACAAATGAATGAAAAAATACTGTAAACAACTATGAATTCTTATAAAAATACAAATTGGAATTAATCACAGTTGTTTACCCCGCCACCACCGAGCTCCCTGATAATCATGTGTGGCTCTATAATGCGGCCAGACAAAGTATACGCGAATTGGTAAACATAGATCTTCAAAGAAATAAACAATAACAAAAAAGTTAACAAATAACATAATAAAGAAATATGTAGCATGGGATCAATATAATATGTTCGTTTTACCTTCAGTTGAGTAGTTTCCTCTGATTTTGGCAGTGGCATGCTGACCAATATTTCGCAAAGTGTTAACAATCTGAAAAATCAGACATGTTATTTAACTTCCTCAGTGCATGCAAGCCTTGACTAGCTGTAGGGAATGATCACAGAAATGTGACAGATATATAGAAAGAAGGCAGACAAAAAGATTGCTGTCCCTATCTCAACATTATGCCACTGCAAGCTAGAATGTATATATATGCCGTCAAATAAATATAGTTACTTATGTAACAAGTAACTTTTTAAATTGTATCTTGGTTTTTATTATCATCATCACAGCCCATATTTGTCCACTGCTGGACAATATAATTATATTTTATAGTAAGTTAATTTTTTATTTTTAAATAACGGAAGTTAGTATAGTGACTAGCGAAAGACCAGCTTTAGAAGCTCCTTATATGATTAATTTATTCAACTGATGCTAGAATAATCTTACTATAATAAAATGGGAAAGTCTGTGTGAATGTTTGTTATATTGTTTGTTCCCAAATTTCAATTCGGTATGTAGATAGTTAAGAACCTAGAATAGGACATAGGCTATTAAAATTTGGAAATTTTAACCTCTGGTGGTAAAGTTTGGTAGGAAAATATTTTTTCCTTGGTTCGATTCACTCAAAACTATGTATAAATAAACTATGGAGTGAATAATTAAACATATACTTTTTATTTTTAAACAATAGGGTTGTCCAATAAATTTCTGAAATTTATACGAAAACAAAACTCAGGTTCGCGAGCGAAGCCGCAGGGCGCCTCTAGTAGTTAATAAAATTAAGATAATCGATTTTCATAATTCATTTAAAAGATAGTTCAATCATGCGGATTCACCTGTCTTCAGAAACACTGATAGCAATCTTCTGTAGTTCTCCTCTAATCTTTATCTTAGGCATCCTGGGATCATCTGTGATCAAACACTTGTGTATTCTTATCTGCAGATTTGTGGGCTGCAGTAAATGCAATGGAGTTGCTTCTTGTGACGCGATTGCTTGTTTCCAGTCTTCATTTTTTATGGCTACCACCACCTGCAATGCATTATTTTACTAGCGACGCGCCCCGGCTTCGCACGGTTTTATTATACGTATAAACCTTCCTCTTGAATCACTTTATCTATTTAAAAGAACCGCATTAAATCCGTTGCGTAGTTTTAAGATTTAAGCATACAAAGGGACATAGGGATATATGGACAGAGAAAGCTACTTTGTTTTATACTATGTAGTGACTAGCGACGCCCCCGGCTTTGCAACGGTGTAATATGCATATAAACCTTCCTCTTGAATCACATATTCTATTAAAAATACCGCATCAAAATCCGTTGCGTAGTTTTAAAGATTTAAGCATACATAAGGTCAGACAGTGGGAAGCGACTTTGTTTTATACTGTGTAGTGAAGTTTAAAACTATGAATCTCTCCCAAATCTTAGCGACCGGCCCATGTGTATTTGTTGCTGTTTCACGTCGAATGAAATGGAGCGCTTTATGAATGAGAAAGCGCGTCTCTACGAGTCTTTCTCAAAAAGAAATCTCCGGTCAGGTGGGATGACGATGCGAAAAACAAAATGAATCGAACACTACGAATTATTTTGAATTCGTAGTGTTCGATTCATTTTGAATAAACGATTGTGTTCTCAATTTGGTCTACACGTAGCATATTTTTTTCTGATTTTAACGTAAACTTACGTGCGGAATTATGATTTGAAAAACTATGATCCTCGCACAAGAGAAAAAAATTTGAAGACTAGGAACTGTCAGTATAATCTAGCTGAGGTAATTGGAAGCGCCACAACGGGCTAAGACCGATATAAGGAATATAAAAGGTTTCGAATCATGATCTTTCTAAATGTTGTACACTCATACCTGCATTTCTGTGAGTTGCAACGTCATCTTATCATAGCTGTGGTTGGCTATTTCCTCCAGTATCTGTAGCTCAGCCAAACCGTCTCTGTGCAGCTTTTGAACATCCAAAGGTTGCGCTCGTGGCTCAGTTTTCACGCTTATGGCACCGAGTTTCACTACTACGCAAGACTCGTCCCTGGGGTAAAGATACAAATAAACACAAATAAACTGGTTGACGACTATAAAATAAATAATATACACATTCCTACCTAGAACTAAGCAAAGCTTGTTATACTACTAGATAACTGATATATTTAATACATTATATACATAGACAGATATTTTTTATAATACATAGAAAACACCCAAACCAACGGAACTAATTTCTGCAGATCTTACACATTTTTTTCCGAGGCGGGAATCGAACCCGCAACCTCTTGCGTCGCAGGCGGTCTCTCGCTACGCCACTGAGGTCGTCATACATATTTGAAGTAAACTCACTGTTTGTATATTCCAGTTCTTGAAACAATAATGTAAGACGCTGCGATGTCAATATCCAAGTCGATGAACGTGTGTTTGTGGACAGCATATTGCATTCCGAGCGCCGATTTTTCCTTTATTTCCGACAGCTTGTTTTCCGCTTTAGCTTGCAATCTGGGAAGAAAATAATAATAAATTTATTTGACCAAGATATGATACACATAAAAACAAGTAAATTTTTCGTGTAAAAATCATATTTTGGTCCGATTTCCAAAAGCCAAAAACAAATAGAATTTAATAAAAAAGTAAAGCATAAATTTTCATGAGTCTCATCTTTTATTGCCAATATAAAATCTAAAGCTTTTTGTTTGTTTTTCATAATACACGAATTTAACACTTTTTTAATTCTCGTTTGCTTATCGACGGTTCTTCGTCTGTACCTAATTAGTTTTACTCTTTCCTGCTCATAAAATTTAGTATTTTCAAACATTTTCAATAAATTATCTAAACCACATTATAATATTATCTAGATTTGATTTGATCTATAAAT
Organism: Eupithecia centaureata; assembly: GCA_944547425.1. Lineage (NCBI taxonomy): Eukaryota > Metazoa > Arthropoda > Insecta > Lepidoptera > Geometridae > Eupithecia > Eupithecia centaureata. The sequence goes on from OX155687.1 coordinate 9,481,797, forward strand.
ATAAAAACGCCAAAGGGTATTTAACACTTACTTTGTCAACGCGGTTGACTCGGTGGGTGGTTTGAAAACGTTGACTATCTCAATGACTGTTTGTGCGTCGTAGATGATTTGAAGTGGAAGAGCAATGACTTTTACTCTTTGGTCACATCCGCCATCTGAAATTATCATTGAGCATTTACGTAGTGTAAAATATAGCTATTAATAATAAAATTTATTTATTTTATATTCTGGCGGATATTATCTTCTATTGTATCACTGCGTAGTTCATTCATTCATTCATTCTTTCTCTGTCCCTATGTCCCTTTGTATGCTTAAATCTTTAAAACTACGCAACAGATTTTGACGCGGTTTTTTTTAATAGATAGAGTGATTCAAGAGGAAGGTTTATACGTATAATAGAACCGTGCGAAGCCGGGGCGGGTCGCTAGTTATTAAATAATACACATGAAATACTTTACCTAAAGGATTGGTCTCAAAGATGACATTCAAAAGGTTGACGTCCTCTGCGACTTCAACTATAGAAGTTACTAGATGCGGCTCGTAATCACCTTGCTGCACGCCGGTCACGTTGAAAGATTGCATTAGAACGTCCACTCTGGAAAATTAATAAATACAATAAAATACAATTCATTATTGCACAACAGAAACATTTAACACAGGAAAGGAAAAAAACAAATAATAGGTTGTACAATGGGCGGACTTATCGCTATGAGCGATTTCTTCCAGGCAACCTTTGGATATAAATATTTAGTTCCTATATTATTTTGCTATAATTATCAAGCTACTAACGATTTTTTGTGGGGTAGTATTCAGGGCTTGTGGGCACGTGTTGGTTCTACTGGAAAAGTTTCAATTCAAGAACTACATTTATACCAAATTTCAGGACGATCCGATAAGTAATTTGCGTGAAAAGAATTAAAAGTAGCTTATAAGTTTAAAAAAAAAAAAAACAAGGATCTGCCCGCGGCTACGCTTCTTTATTTCTATGGAAACGTCTCAAGGCTATTGCTATCCCATAGGAAGTGATTTATAAGAGGAAAAGTAGCCTATGTGTTATTCCAGGGCTAGAACAACGTCTATTCCAAATTTCAACCCGATCTGCCCGAGTAGTTTTTGCGTGAAAGAGGAACAAACATACATACAAACAGTCGCTTTATAATATAAGTAAGTATTACCTTAGCGCATTAGCACTGGGGCGCTGTTTCAAATTCAACTGCACATTATCCACAGCCGCCCGTAGGACTTCGCCCTTATCTTTCACGGACACCTGAAGCCGGTCCAGTCTGAAATAACTCTCCATAGCCACGTATTCCACGGGCAGATGTAGAGGCGCCGTGTTTTCATGGTAATCTATGGCACGGAAGAGCTTCTCCTTTTCGTCGGGTGTCATTGCGTTTTGGAACTGTTTCACTGGAAGAAATGATGATTAATCAATAATTATACAATAGGGTAGTTCTCTGGGTGATTGTTAGTTCTTTGTGAGATTTAGCCGGCCAATTTACACTTCAGCTTGATAATTCTTTAGCTATGTCGATAACTTTGGTTCTCTGTCGGATATATTCATTACGAATTCTATCCGTCAGAGAAACTCCGAGCATAGTACTCCTTCCATAGCTCGCTGAGCGACTTTGAACTGGTGGACCAGCCCTACCGTGAGTGTCCACGTCTCAGCTCCGTAAGTCATTACATTATTATTATTAGGTGTGATGATGAAGTTATAGCGTAAGGCAGCCTCTAAGCGGTCAATTAAATTGCGCAATATTGCAAATTGTGCAATAATATTGACCGTTTAGGGTTAATATTGAAGATTGCGCAATGATTGAACGAGAGTTCAATTTTTATTGCACTAATTTTTCCATTCATCGTATAGGGTCAGCAATATTTGTTGCACACGGGATCAATACTATTCTCGGAATGTACACGAAAACATTGTGCAGTTCGTATTATTCTGCAATAAAATTGTTCGTTTGGATTCAGGGCGGCTTTCAATCTTATTGTACAATAAAAAGTATTGTACAATTTATTGTAGGTCTAGGGGCCGCCTAATAATATTGCAACTTACTAATAGCGGTCCCATTAGCCAAGTCCTCGCTATTGCTGGTGTTACTTGCGCCCCACCATCCACTAAACCAGCCTCTGGACTTCTTCGCTTCAGCTTCCAGCTTCCCTAATCTTTCCACCTGGGAATGCATAAATAATACATTGTGAACAAATCATACAGATTAACAGTTACAGTTTAGCTGTGTCCGAATATTTACAAGTGATTCTCATCATCATCAGCGTATATTAGTCCACGGCTGGACATAGGCCTCCCCTAATGAGCGCCATAGCGCCCTGTCTCAGCTTGCCGCATCCCGCTTACATGCTGGATACGAGTTAGTAATAATACAAAATCTTAATATTCTAGAACGAGTCGACTCGCGCACGAATGGTTTCGTACCATTCGTTCACAAAGAGGATCCCTAAATACAGAATCTACTGATTGATCGAAAAAAAAGCAAAAAGTCAACACGCGGATAGGTGACGCGACGTCACCTATCCGAGTACAGCCCGCGTCCAGTCAACTTGGTATGGATGTTGACACCCTTTATTATTAAACTAGCTGCTCACCGCGGCTTTACCCGCGTGAAAATTGATGAAAAGTAGCCTATATTTTATTTCAGACCTTGAACTACGTCTATTAAAAATTTCAACCCGATTGGTTTAGTAGTTTTTGCGTGAAAGAGTAACAAACATCCACCCATGCAAACTTTCGCGTTATAATTATTATATTAACATTAGTAAGGTAGCAAGTACATCAGTCATATGTTATGCCAATAACATAAACCACAAAACTGTTTATGTAGTTTGGGGCTAGATGATGTTGTGTGAATTGTCTAGCATTATGATTTAATAACTAGCATCTACCTGCAGCTTCGCACGCGTTATTTCTATAGAAACGTTTCAAGGCTGTTTATGTCCTGTGGGAACTGATTTATGGGTTGCAAAGTAGCCTATGTGTTATTCCAGGGCTAGAACCAAGTCTATTCAAAACTTCAACCCGATCCATTTAGTAGTTTTTCCGTGAAAGAGGTCCAAACATCCATCCATCCATACAAAAATTCGTCCTTATAATATTCGTAAGGATAACTACAAAAATATAGTATAACTCACCTCCATCTCGATCCTTTGCCTGATAACAACGAGGTTGACCAAATCCAGCTGTTTCTCAGCACGGTCTGACAGCTCCTGTTGTTCCGCCGGCAACTTCCCATTGCACGTCAGTTTAGTCTTGTAACAAACATTACTACATTACATTTTGTACTTGAAACATATTTGCTAGATGCCCTAAGGAGTTAATAGAAATTCTATCTTATTGATATGGTAACTAAGAGTAATAATTATATTAAAAAAAACTAATAAAAGACTTAAATATTACAAGCATTATTAAGTATAACTCAAAAACTACTTGTCAGATCTTGATCAAGTTTTTGGGACCACATGAGAAGTAGAATACAGTACATACATAACTTGTCTGATTTTGTAAAATGTTTTCTTTTATTATTTCAAAACTGGTGATTATCATGGTATTATCATCAACATCCTATATTAGTCCACAGCTGGAGATAGGCCTCCCCTAATGAGCGCCATAGCGCTCTGTCTTCAGCTTGACGCATCCAGCATCTGCCAGCAGTCTTTCGCAGATCGTTATCCCACCTGGCCGTTTACCCCAACGGTTGTCGGTTCTTCGCGAGATATGGCCGGCCCACTGCCACTTCAGCTTGCTAATTCTTTGAGCTATGTCGATAACTTTGGTTCTCTGTCTGATGTATTCGTTACGAATCCTGTTCAGCAAGCAGCCAGGCAGCCAGAGAAACTCCGAGCATAGCTCTTTCCATAGCTCGGTCTGCGACTTTGAACTGGTGGACCAACCCTACCGTGAGTGTCCATGAATGTGTGATTATCGTGTGTTCGCATTTAAATTTCGAACAAGAACCAGACCTGACCGGTACTTATACTAAATAATGGATATTTATTGTATAGGTAATGATCCTGGTCACGTTGATCAATAGTTTTTAAGTGATCCTTAATAATGCATCAAATTTTAAAACGATTGTTAGTTTTTGTAGAATAAATCAAATAAATAAACCTTACCTGATAAACTTCCGCGTATTCTTTGCAAAGCTTCCTATGTGACAACATATGCGTCCAATCCCAATTCCTACGGCGCCTTTTGACTTCCTCCTCGAGAATGCATTTGTACGCGAACTTCCACCATTCTTTGTAATGGCCTCTGTACCGGTAGAGATGGGGACGGTATTTTCTAAAATAAATAGTATAGGTATTAAAAGCTTCAAATAAAACTTTTATTTATTATGTTATTTATTTTTATTTATTTTATCAGTAAAACACAGAACATGAATTGAATATACAATATTAGTCACCAAATAAACCGCCTCTGACCATTCAAAGGTGCCCGTAACGATTGCAGCATTAAAGAAAGAAAGAAGGTACATCTATAAAATTGGATCTACCTTAAAAATAACAAGTGCCTGCCCAGTGAACCACTAGACCTCAGCTAAACAACAGTTGAGCACTACCTCACTAAATAGCGATGGCAATCCTTTGCACAAAGAACCATCGGGAGCGGGAGTCTGCTGTCGCTTTGTTTAGTTTACGGCCCAAATAAATAAAGGAGGATTGTCCAGGTATATTTATTTACTTATAAATTAACTACTTAAAATACTGTTATTATCATAAATTAAAAAGCCTATCTCATGTCGGTGAAACAACGCAAATTCCGCTACTTTTCTATATCCAATGCGGTCTCTTTTACTTCTTTATACGACATCACAGCACCTTTTTTCTTGATTAGACTCATATAGTCAGTCAAAATGAAAAAACCCAGTCGGAAGAGTCCCCTAGACAGACGCCGACAGCATTGATATAGAAACAAATTTACGAAAAAAATTGAATTGGTGTATGCACGTAACCTATTGTTTTAAAATTATACCAATACTTTTTCGATAAAAGTATGTACTGATAAGCTATTTTCGTATTTTTCCTGTTCGTTCTTTTGGATGCCCACAAAAACGTGACTTTATCCAAACAAAATACATTAAACACGAATAAATTTCGGCTGTCCCAAACCAAAACCTAGTAAGAGACATTTTGAAAATTTTACAGGAGAAGCGAAACAAACTTTTTTACGTGCCTCTTCAATAGTATGAAATTTGATGAACTATTTGATCGTGATTAAATGGTAAAAAAAAAAATTCTACAAGTAGAGAGTATTAAAATCGAAAAACTGTAGCACATACACGTTTTATGAGACTTACTACATAAATATTTTCAGACGATTAATCAAGAAACAAAATCAAAAACCTAGTATAGTCTCTTACAAGGAATTTAAGTTGGAAGATTGGATTAGTTGAATTAGTGTTCGTCACTAAAAACCTAGTAAAAGCCTAACTTAGCTTGATTTGACATTAAATAATAGGTAATTGATACAAAAAAAATATCAAAAAAGACATTTATTAAAATGGCAATGGCAATACCAATGGCAATTGTGTCCTATTTGATTGTTCTAAGGGTTACATCTCGTCCGAATGAAAACTAGCCCTTGGACGAGTTCTCCTCTTCACTTATAGATTGGGGTACAAGTCGTCCGAGTCCCAAATCTGGTGATTTTAGATTCGGACCAATTGTACCCTAAGCCAAAAGTGAAGTGGATAATTCGTCCGAGAGAAGATCGTCATTACTTTTCAGGGTTTGTTATGGTTTTTTTAAATATACAACCATTTTAAATGATATATCCAATGGCCTCCGCTTTTTGAAAGCATACGTTGGAAATATCTATAATATTGCGAAATAAGCTATCAAACTGTAAATTGTAATATCTCGCTAACTACCGATCGTAGATCACCAGTTTGTAACGGTTCTTTATAGTACTCGTCAGAATATTTATCTCTTTTAATAATTATCTCAAAGAGTCGTGCCCTGTATGTGTAGTACATTAAAATACGAAATACATTTCAAATTATTTACTGTTGTATATTTGTAGGTACAGAGTTTTTAGTGATTCGAACCAAGGAATAATACTTTTCCATAGAAACTTAATCACAATTTACAATCACTCGAATCAGTGGATGATTTATGAAAACTAGCATTTGTTACTCTAGATTTCAAACTATTTGCATACCAAATTTCATCTAAATACGTTAAATATGTAGTTATGGAGATTTTTCTTAACAAAAATTCACAAAGACTTGAAAATTTGTAATAATCCTACGTACGGATGTATCGATGGATGTTTGTTCCTCTTTCAGGCAAAAACTACTGAATGGATCGGCCTAAAGTTTGTAAAAGACGTAGTTCTAGTCCTGGAATAACACAAAGGCTACTTACTTTTCATCTCGTAAATCCCATCATAAACTTCAACCACACTTTTCAGATTAACCTGAACAAACTGGTGCTCTACGATCGGTAGTTATCAAGATATTACAATTTCTAGTTTAATAGCTTATTTCACGATATTATAGACCTTTCCAACTTATGGTTTCAAAGAGCGGAGTCCGTTTATATATCATATATAATTTTTTAGGCTGGTTGTATATTTAAAAAACACCATAAGGAATCCTGAAAAGTAATGATGATCTTCTTTCGGACGAGTTGTCCACTTCACTTTTGGTTTAGGGTACAACTGGTCCGAATCTAAAATCAGCAGATTTGGGACTCGGACGAGTTGTACCTTAGTCTAAAAGTGAAGAGGACAACTCGTCCGAGGTCGAGTTTTCATTAGGACGAGGTGCACCCTAACCCCCCTTAACCACGCCCACTACGCATCGAGTTGCTGTGTTTCGTGTGAGCATTTTTGATATTGTAGGTACAATTATAACATTATTTTCCAATTCGAAAACTTAGTAATAGCCAATCCCAAATTGAAAAACCTAGTAAGTGGTAATTCCAAACTCAAACACCTAGTATGAGCACCATTTACGAGGTATTTGGATTTGGAAATGTTACATGCTAGGATTTTGATTTTGTTTCGCAGTGTAGCAAGTGGACTTACTAGGATTAGTGGGTCTCGTAGCTTTGATTCTAAATGAGATAGAAATACGGGTGTTTTTGCATAACACGCGGCTCAAAATTCAAGAAACGAATCACGAAAAAAAAACGTTTTCAAAAAAAATGTCTCTTACTAGGTTTTGGTTTGGGACAGCCGATTTGCCATGCACATTTCCATTGTGTAATGGAAATGTGAATGGCTGTGTATACTATCACTAGCAATTAATTATCCAAGTAAATCGCGGAATCAATCTCCACAAAATAACATTAATCTAGCCTCCATTACCATCTGTAATGACTAGAACGTAGTTTTATTACAGATTCAAACATTAAGGCCCAAGCATAAACTCAAGATTCGTTTGTGTTCTTTTAGGTCTAATAATAGCTTGCAAAGCATCAAGCATGTGCCATGTTAGGGCATTGCAACATTTTGTTCATTGTTAAATACTTCCGTCCAAATATTGTATTAGTTTCATTTTCACATCAGCACCTTTACCACCATCCATCTTAATTTCTCTTTCAATCTTCAAATCGTTGCCTGACAGAATCGCTTTAAGCGCCAAATCTATTACCTATCTAACTTCTGTTGTAGCGCCCCAACGGGGTTCATGTTTGGCCTATTCATTAATTAACCTAAGACCTATTGTAAAGTAAAACCTGAAACTACTGAATAAATGATTCTATAGGATGAAACATAGTTACATGCAATATACTAAAAAAAAAGTTGATTTTACGAAAGTTGATTTTACTTAGCACTAGGATTCAGTTGGCGAACCATTTATAGACTTTGAATAATTATTTTAAAATACTCATGCCTGATGTTTTTTTCAGAGTTTGGTATACTCCTAATAGTCGAAATTCAAGTAGCTCTTCAAATCTTACCTGTAAGGAGCTCCTTTGCTCATCCGGTCCATCGAATCAGCCAGTAACATCATATCTTGATACTGAGCCTTAGTCAGACTGACAGAAAGCTGTTCCATGTGCAAAGTGAGGATCACTTTAGGTAAACTGAACTTTGGAGAATCGTTTTCTGGTTTAGGGTTCAGTTTTAATTTTGCCGTTGCATTTATCGGGCCGAGAGCTATAAGAACAAATGTTAAGTTAATATCTTTCCTTGCACAAGTTAAAGAGTAAAACTAGTTCTTATTTTCTTTAGGCAGTGGGATAATGCACAATACACTCCCATGCAAGATGTCAGTGTAGATCACAGTTCCCCCACTTACAATTTGAATTAGTTCTAATTCGTTCCATTATTTTCTTTGTAATTTTCTTTGCGACGCGTTACCGGAGTGCTCCGGTGAGTTTCAAGCGCAGCGCATCAGCATTGCTATACAGCTATCGTCTTCGTCACCTGGCCCGAGGGCGTCCTACACTATGTTTACCAAGTCGCGGTCTTCACTCAAGAACACACAGATTTATGTTTACATTTATGTTATGAGACCAATAAACTAATTTGAAATCAGTTCACGCAGTTACGATGTAACAAACATAAAAAAAAAGAAATACAGTCAAATTGAGAACAAAAACACAGCATTATATTTATAGTTTTACTAACAGCATTGCCATGCCATACAGCGTGGTACGCTTCCGACTGGTATTGACATGGATCAATTGAGCTACCTTTAGACTGTTTACAACCGTCTGCAGTTAGCTTAATGGTTTCAATTGTATATACTAGTTGTTATTTTTTCTATTCCTTGATTGTAATTTTCGTTGTTAATAAAGCTTTTACTAACCATATTCATAATGATCTGGTTTATGAGATTTCTTTGCGATTTCAGCCTCTAAACGTTCTTTGATAACTATTTGATCCAACGTATTGTAAAGCTCTGTTGAGGGATTCCAATATATCGCTAGCCCTTCTAGGTTGAGAATCTGTAAAAGATATATTTAAACGAGATAAATAACATTGGATTATAATGGTATTTTATATCAGTCATCCAGTACCCATAAAACAAGCTGTGCATAGCTTGGGGGTAGATGATGTTGTGTGTACTGTCCAGCATTACTTATTTATTTATAGAGGGCAACTTAAATGCTTAAAAAGATCGGGCCTTACATATTCTGCAAAACTAGCCCGACATGGCTTTATTAACATAAAAAGAAGTAAGTTTCTTGGGTTTTAGTAATAGATAATCTCAAAGTTGCGAGTCCAACTCGAAAACTTCTTTATCCAATCGTGTTCAAGGTATTATTAGACACATACTATGTCTGGATATAGGCTACATCCATGCTTACAGACAAACGGAATCACGGTTTTAGTTTAGATTTAAGAATTAAATTAGTAAGTACTTATACAAATAAGTATTTGTGAAACATAAAAAAACCTTGTACAACTTACAATATAAATACAAACAAATAAATCTGGATAAACCACACAGCATCATCATAGCCGCAAGCTAAGTAGAGCTTGTGTTTAAGTATCAGATACTACTATGATACTACAATATCATAACTGATATTATATTCCTTACTAATATTTCAAACGTGAAAGTGTGTATGGGTGTGAAATTTTGAATAGACGTAGTTCTAGCCCTGGAATAACACATAGGTTGCTACTTTTCATCCCATAAAACAGTTTCCATGGGCCATGGGATAGAAATAGCCTTGAAACGTTTTCATAGAAACAAAGCATATTTTTTAATTTTATATTTTTATTAAACATAGAAAACATCCAAAAACCCTGCACAAATATTAACTGGTAATGCAAAAAATTGACCAGAGGCAAATGTTACTAATCAGTCACTATGTTGGCGATAGCCTCTGTATCACCTCATTAATTATAAACCTGAGGATATAAATACTAGTGACATCATTTCGCCTCACTTGCAGGTTGTTGGTCTCTAAATCACCTTGATATTTCGACCAGACTCAACCTAGCCTTGACCTATCATTATGCGAGTATTTTTCGTACGCCACATTAACACTTTCTGTTATATTTAATTAGTTAACCTTGAGCCAAATTTCTTTGGTAAGTATATCAACCTTTTATATGGTACCAAGGAGTGGTGTTTAAAATACCCATTTCAGATGTTTAGGAGAAGGTAGTGTGTGCGATAATGTCCTATCCGCTAGCTTTATCTATTGATAATTGTGAGGTGCAATATTTGTTTGCAATGTTTGTTGTTAATTTCAATTTCCAGAATTAAACTCTTTCTTTTAATTAGAAATAAGCATAACTCTTTTGTCCACAACTAGGCTATACAAGATGAATGTAAATTATTATCTTTGGATAAATAAATTCGTACGGAGTATTAGGTATATTCTAAATTTCAGTTTGATCCGTTCAGTCGTTTTTGACTTCTTTGTTGATGGAAACGTCTGGTCCAGCATGTGTCTGGTTTTCAGTCGTTTTTGCGTGAAAGATAATGTAAGGATCTATGCTATACGTTCACTTTACCTTGAAAATCTTCGTCACAGCCTCCTGTATGACAGTCTGCTTCCAGTTCTCATCTGTTGTATGGACGGATAAATTGTGGAGGGTGATTCCGAATGAGAAAGGCGCTTTAGGGTTTGTGACGCTGTCTTCATAGCGTATGTGTATGTCTTTTATATTCAGCTGAACGTTTTTGATTATTTGCGTTACCAGCTTCTCGACAAAAGTTTCGTTGAGTTTGTTTTCTAGAATGTTAAAAAAGTGCGTTCAGATGTTTTTCTACAAAATTTCCAGCTGCATGATGAGACATTCAAATAAACTATTAATAATCTCATAAATGAACCGGTTAACTGTCTCCTCCATTAATTCTTAAAAATAAATAATTTAGTTTAAATTAGATTTTATCTGTAGTCCTATAAATAAGGACTGTAGGATAAAACTAAAAAAATCAACATAAGAAACTCTTAGAATCATTGTTCTCAATATGTAAAATACAATAATTATTAATTGCACAACAAAATACATAAAAACAGGACAGGAAAAAAAAACAAATACGAACAATAAGTTACGTCTTCACTTTTGTGACATGCACTTGCACATTTTTATTACCTTTTTCCTCCGCTTGCTTTTTGGCCTCAGCTACTCTCTCGAGTTCAGCCTGCTTGGAGGCCAATGTCATTTTTTCCTCCTTCTCATGGTCGTACTTAATAGCTGCAGTAGGGCTGACAATCAGAAACAAGCGTTCTATGCTTGCTTCGACTGAAGCACCATATAGGTTCTTCCATGGTATCTTCAGCACCAGTTTACCTTTACCAACATCAGAACTATTATTGGCTACCTAGAGTCTATGGAATAAAAGAGAATTTCTAAAATAAAAAGAGACCCCAGAGTTTAAGACCTGGCAAAAAATTACATAAATTTATTGTAAGTCCACTCTGGCCCTCATGTGAAAATGCATTAAAATGTATTATAAAGTATTGTATACTTAAAAACAACCGTTTATTCAAAGAGAAAACAAAATTAATAAATTAATTTTTTTATATGAACCTATTTCAAAGTTTAATTTTTGCAATTACAGAGAGATCTTACTACTCTAAGAGTTTGATAGTATTATTAACTATTTTAAAACTGTAATTCAAGTAATATCAAAGCGCTAGTTAAGTATATTGCCAACTGGTGAAATGTAGCATTAACCAGGGTCATGCTTGATACATCTAAGTTATTATAAGACATGATGATAAGTTATTATAAGACAAGATGTACTACAGCATGTATCAATCACCACATACATATGTCTAATAAGGCATTTAATTTTCTTTATTTAGCTTAAATCTTAAGGTGATTCACTTGTGAATATTTAGTTTTAGATGAACTCATTGGTGATTTTCCCACTTTCTACTTTTATGAACTCCCAGAAAACCATCTCCTTTTTATGTATGTTATTGTATATTAAGAAATAACATGATATAGGTTGAGCACCTACAGTCTAAGTGGGTGCTTGATGACCCATAAATCTTGACAGATAAAAGCCACTCACAGGACTTGTTTTCTCAGTATGTTTGCAAATCAAATTCAGTGGAAACGCAACATAAAATGATAGCATCCAAACATAATTACTTCTCTTTACATTGTTAAAAGTAAGCTACTGCTGTTATCAATCACCCATACATATCAAGGTTACAAGCTACTTTATGTGAGTCACGAATAAAAATCAGACACAACTTAGAAGGCATGATGTCACTTGATCTAAATACAGAGAACAATTATGGGAATGGTTTGAACTGCATGCTAAGTGTGATAACCTTGCATAACGAAGGCAGGTGTGATAATAGTGTGTGCTAGAGCTGATATTTATGGCCTAACAGCTCAGTATCGATTTCTGAATTAAACTTTATGCTATATTTTCTTATAATAAAATAAATAGTACGATTCGTTTCAAAATAATAAAGAGATTGGTAGTTTAATTACTAAAAATAATACAATTTGATGATAAATAAACAAACCCAAATGTCCGTAAACTGTTTGAACTGGGATGTTCAGCTCTTCCAAGGCATTTTGCTTTAGTATCAAGTTCTCCAAAACAACATCGCCTGAAAAAAAGGGAAGGTAGACGTAAATAACCGCAACAATCGGCAGGAAGATGACATCATTGAGAGGTAGTGGACTCACCGCCCCATATCCCGAGTTTTAGCTGACTCCTGTTAAGATTCTCCACATAATCACCGAGGAACCTATTCAGGACATCTACTACTATACTCTCAAACACCATAGTGAAAGAAAATTACTGTCGTTCACACGAAAATAACATTTTATCACTCGTAAACATGAACGCGTGATAGAACCACCTTGCAAAAGGTGGAGAGTTTTCTGCTGGGTACAAAAAAATATTTTTATAGTCTATTACTAATTCCTGCACATGATAACGAACTAAATATGTGCATATAAATATATATTTAGTAAAATTCAAAAACGCAATACAGAAATCAGATTTCGCAATCAAAATCCTACAGCGCAAATCAAATCGTTCTAAGACGGTGTTGCAAGCTACGTAATGAAAAAAGTTTCCTTCCTTACACACTTCTACTACCACCAAGTTTTTATTTTACAATATATTATCTGTATAAAATAATAGGATAAAATCATAATATTATTTATTGTAAAATACAGGATTAAATTATATTATTATTAACATTTTATGCAGTTTAAATCGCGCTTTAAAATTCATTTATTAGCATACAAAATATTATTATATTGCACTATTCTACAAAATGCTACTTATATTATAAACGCGAAACTTTGTAAGGATTGATGGATGGATGGATGTTTGCTACTCTTTCACGCAATAACTACTGAACGTATATGAATGAAATTTGGCCAACCAGGGTGGGGCAAACGCCCCACCCTGGCTCTGACCTGTAACCTATAACTTACTATATTTTTATCATACTAGGTAATAAAACCTATGCTAATTGTTTGTAACCCTACCTGAAAGTATTGTATTCTTTTGATAGATATAAACCTCTAAATTGACTGACTAACAAAATGGCATTCGCCCAGAGCCCAAATGATGACGACCGATGAGGCGTGGTGGGCGAAGGTCCGCCTGCGGTGCAGGAGGTTGCGGGTTCGATTCCCACCTCGAAACAAATTTGTGTTCGATCTGCAGTTCTGTTCCGTTGGTCTGAGTGTTTTCTATGTATAATAATAACAAATATCTATCTATTTATACTTATAATGTATTATGTATATCAGTTATCTAGTACCCAAAACGCAAGCTTTGAGTAGCTTACTTTGGGGCTAGATGGTGCTGTGGGGATGAAGTTTCAAATCAATCAAGGTCAGATCTATTTTATTATCTTTATTACAATCTTAGTAATCAGTCTTCTTAAAATTAAAATTTTCACATTGCTTGAACTAAATTTATGAACCCATAAACATAAAAAGAGGTAAGGAAATAAATTTAAAGCTCAACTTCACGTTGCATTTAAAAAAATAAGATTGATAGATGACTTCTGATTTGTTAAAAATATATCTACAGTGTGAGCTTTGTACCGATATGTAGTTTGTTTTGATGTCTTTTTCGTAACTAAGGTGATTCGATGTTTTCTACCAAGGGCGACCATTTCGTCAAAATGTTGAAACTACATAGTAATTAGAAAAAACTCATACTTTAGAGACGTTTTTAACAAAGAAATCATCCATTACTCTTGTTTTTTTTATGAAATACAACGCGAATTAAGATTTAAAATTTATTTTAACTCTTTTTTATGTTTGAGGGTCCATGTGCAACTTTTAATTTCAAAAGACCTACCGATCACTTCGATACAATCGAACAAAGAATAAAATATAATATAAAAAAAAATCAATAAGAAAAAATTCAAAAACAGCTATAATAAAGAAAAAAACAGAATAAAATAAACGGCTATAACGATACTTCCAAATACCCTGTACATACAGATACTTTTGTATAAAAAAATTAACCGGGGTAAGAACGCGGGTACAGTTTGGAAGTTACACATTATTTTTGACTGTTGCCCCACCTGAGCCCATGTCTGATTACACCCATTTAGGTAGGTAGCTTAGTATCTATAGAATAACACATAGTCAAAAGTAAGTTTGAAAAAAATACTTCTGAGGGTTTTTAAAAGTGGTAAGGTTTCTATGAAAAATTATTACTCCTTGCTACGATTCACTCAAAACTCGATAGCAATAAAGTACAAAGTAGAAATTAAACATGTATTTTTTATGTATACAAACATTGATTTTTTTTTAAATTTGTATGCAACAAATTTTAAAAATTTGTAAAAAAAAAGTAAATAGTATAATAATAATGATAGAAGACTAGAATAATGATTAGTGCGGCTCTGCAATCTACCATTAATCTATCGTTTATTTTTGTTTTGTCTGAAAATTTAAATCATGATCTCGTATTTTAAATCATGATCATCTTTTGTTGAAAATAAGTCCTTGTTCACATCCTCAAAGTTTCAAAAAGTTATGAAGATAGCTTTGCTTAGAGTTTCCCTACGAGATAGAAACTAGAATACTGAAACCCATAGGAGAACCAAAAGTAGCCGAAATAGCTCTCAGAAAAAGCAGCCTAAAAAGCGTAGTCATTCATAACATAAAACTTGCAGGACCGTAATTGAAGAGAAGTTTTCGAGTGAAGACCATCATGGAATTCAAAACGGAGTGTGGAAAGTCCTCTCACCCGACGTACTGAAATTTTTTATCGGTAGATAAAAGTAGTTTAGGAACGCTACATGTCTCGTGGCACATTGTTTCGAACTTTGGAAGAGGCCTATATTCAAAATGGAATGGTGATTTTGTGCTCATTTACCTGTTTGATTGGGGTAAATAATATTAATGGCAACACCTACCTGTAACTTTGACATGTTTCATGTTGACACTGACAACTGTCAATCTTCTGTCATTGACCTTTTTTTTTTTAGTGTGTTCGGATAATGAAAACGATGTACAGTGAAGTGATCCTTTTTTGATTTAATCGTTGTGGAAGTTTCCGAACATCTAATTAGAGCAAGAGCAGAGGAAGGAGAATACCGGGTGCGTTTGAGTTATTTATGGCGCTGTGTCAATGCGTCTGGCTGGCATGGTAAAAAAACATTTGAGGTAAGACTTTTATATAGGTTCCCAAGAAACATAGATATATAAAATTCAGCTTTTATACTACATCGAAAGTACAATGTTTTGGTTTCGGGGAGTCTGGTAGGGGGTAGGTAGCAACTGTCAAAAGTGTCCGGCAATGGATACCTAACGTGTACCTATTCTAAAGTTATCCTGAAGAAAATATAGAAACATTAGACTTTATACCTACTTTAACGAATTTTAAGGTATGTTCTATTTTACACACCTTTACTAGGTACCTGTTACCTGCCAACAAAGTAACCACAATCGAAACTCCATAGTCGGGAGGTCGTTCTTACTTACTACGTCTGTGTTGGAGACAGACAGCCACAGAGAAACTTTCAGCGTTTTTAAAATATCGAATGTCTGGCCGTCCTCGGCTCTTAGGCTATCTATATCATCATAGTTATGATTTTGCTTTTGTAATCCAACGTGTCGTCCGCTGGTCTGGGGTGTCGTCTTCTAGATGAGCATTTGAAAATAATTAATATTTTTTTGAAGGGGTGTAATGGGGTGGTAAAGTTTGTATGGAAAATAATTATTCCTTGGTTCAATTCACTCAAGGCTCGGCATAAATAAACTATGGAGTGAGTTGTTTTTCTTTTTTTTAATCTGTAATTCCAAGCAACATTTTTTTAAATTTGTAAGTATGTATTAAAAAATAACCCTGGTTCGCTTGCTAAGCTGCGGGGCGCATCTACCTAGTAATAGGTACTTTATTATTAGAATATGAGAATACCTACTAGCGACCCGCCCGCCCCAGCTTCGCACGGTTTTATTATAGGTACCTATAAACCTTCCTATTAAATCACTCTATAGATTTAAAAAAACCGCATCAAAATCCGTTGCCTAGTTTTAAAGATTTAAGCAGTCAAAGGTACATAAGGAAATAGGGACAGAAAAAGCGACTTTGTTTTGTATTACTTAGGTATGTAGTGATTTTAGATGATTGTTACTAAAGCAAACACATTGAAAAGGTTCCTTCCTAAACACTTAACTAAAAACAAAGTTGTTAAGTATGTAGTTAGTTAAATACTGCAAAAATCAAAAACATAACTAAAATAAGTAGGTTCCTAAGTATTTATAGGTAGGAATCTAAAGCAACATCGCTAGAAAAAAAAAAATCATCGTCATCATCTTCAACCTAGAGGTTTAAGAAGTATTTGTTCTCTCTATATTTAGCATGCCGCATCTAGCATTTGCCAGCAGTCTTTCGCAGATCGTCATCTCATCTGGCCGGAGAGCATCCTAAACTATGTTTGCCAAGTCGCAGTCTCTACTCAAGAACATGTTTACCTACCCTAGCGTAGGTTCGTTACGTTCTTTTCTATCCTCCGAGCATAGCTCGCTGAGCGACTTTCATTTGGTGGACCAGCCAGCCATGCCATCTCACGTCTCCGTAGGTAAGTACTTCTTCATTTAGAGTAGGTCCCTAAACTACATATCTACGACGCACAGATTGAATACCTACCTACCTAGTACTTTGGTTTTCAAGTATTGAGGTATGAATGACGAAAGAGGTGAAGTAGGCAGTCTACCAAATGCTGTCCAGCCTAGCTAGAACCTCCTCAAAGTAATTTTTTCCTAGCTGAAAATTTTGCCCAACGTAAGTGTAGTGTACTATAGGTAATAGGTACATACCTACTCAGAATTATAGTGAAGATGACCACGTACGACAACCGGTCTTGGGTCAGTGTAGCCATTGATCGTAACTTTCGTTTTATCCAAATATGCCAAGCAAGACCGAAGGATAGCTTGAGGATAAGGTGAGGTTAGGCCAAAGTGAAAACCTAGGGCTATCTGGTTCAGATTCTTAGTCGAATATTGAGACTAGTCTTGTATGTTACATTATCAGCGAATCGCAAACTTAGGCGATCTCTTCCAGAGTTCTTTCGTACCTACGTGACTTGTAGGTATCCCAAAGTCAAAGTGACGAAACATTATGATTGCCGAACAGCCTTAGAAAGTACCTGAGTCATCAACAGTCTAACTAAGCCAACAACCAATGAAGTAATAATAAATACTGTTGGGCAAACAGCATCATCTAGATCCAAGCTAAGCAACGCCATGTGGTATGCGTACCTACTAGATGACTGGTATTCAATAATAATACATTACAAATATTATTTTTAATAGGTAGGTTTACATAGACAACACATAGAACCCCAAACAAATTTTTGCAGATCGTACAAACATAAGTACCAAGGCGGGAATCGAACCCGCAAACTGCGTCGCAGGCGGAGCTTCGCCCTCTGCGTCACGTAGGTCGTCGAAGTAGGTAGGTACCTAGTTATTTTTGATAAGGAACTAAGCTACGGACTACTTATCATTTACCTACCAACAAAACAGTCAATATTTCATCAAAATCATAATGGCTGACCGCACTAACTCCTGCATACCTATATTATACCTGCTATATATCTGCATGTACCTACTAACTACATGTACCTATACCTCATAAGTCTTGAGACACACACAGTAAAACTAAAATATTTTTGGAGCTAAGTTGAGTATTCATTTATTGGATATTAAAATTAAAACTACTGACATCTAGATCTGTATTTAAAAATAAATCATTCAAAATGGCCGCCTTTGCATTCAATGCAGGCCTTCAAACGCGTGCGCCATTCATCTATGGCGGCACGAATCTTTTCAATGGGAATCCGTTTAGGGCTCGCTTGAGAGAATCCAGGTTTGGGTGAGACTTTCTGCATGCCCTCAGCTACAATTCCGTCCATAAAGAATAATCCAAAGGATTCAAGTCAGGGCTGGACGAGGGCCAATCTTCGCTCCGAATGAAGCCTGGCAAATTGGCCTCCAGCCAACGTTGGGTAGTTTTAGCTTTATGGGAGGCAGCAGAGTCCTGTTGGAAAACCCAGTATTTTCCAGCGAATAGCGTATCATTTAATGGTTTAGGTAACCACCGCTTCAAATATGTCGGTTTGGTAATTATGTGCCCTCACCTTGACCCCTTGCTGGCAAAAATGAAGCGAAGTGACCCCCTCGTAGGAAACACCCCACCAAACCATCACACTTGCTGGATGATGAGTGCGCTGGATATTGCGTACAGATGGCTGGACGTCCTTTGAACTTCTGGCGTAAACCTTATTGTTCTGCCGGTTAAACTTTTCTTCCACCGTGAAGATCTTTTCATCGGTAAACAGGATATTTTTTGGATCGTGTCTCTTCAAATGAATGGCGCACGCGTTTGAAGGCCTGCATTGAATGCAAAGGCGGCCATTTTGAATGATTTATTTTTAAATACAGATCTAGATGTCAGTAGTTTTAATTTTAATATCCAATAAATGATTACTCAACTAAGCTCCAAAAAATTTTTAGTTTTACTGTGTCTCAAGACTTATGAACACACGAGGTAGATAAGTAAAACAATAATAATTATTAAACAACACTTTATTGGAGTTCAGATAATTATTTCATATCTAGATAGGTTCCTAACAACTAACCAAATTATTTTTAATTTTATAACATTTTTCAATCACGATATAGGTACCTATTATCTACCTATTAGTGAGTCTGGTGTGAATGATCGTCTTCCCATTTGTAATACAGTATTTTAATGGAATGATGTGTCATTATAATTGTTTCGATAAAATCAAGTAGGTATTATAGAAACAACCATCTTACTAAATAAAACAGCTGCTAATATAATAATAATACTCTGAATTAGTGTCCAACAGAGTTCTATGTGCAATCAAAGCTTTTTTTCATATTTTTAATTATTTCATCCACCATTTCTTGTATTTTTTATGTTACAGCAGATTTAAGATTACTATCAATACTTATATGGAAACCTAATAACTTTTGGCCTAAACTGAAACTGTGGCCGAAACTCGGAACGGACCTTCAGTCGGAGAAAACTCTTAATTATCTATTAATTATCTTACACCTATTACAATTTTGCTACATTTATTAAAATAGACATAACTGGGTTACCTTGTTATAGGTGCATGCATTTTAGCTTAATTATGACTTTATGAGATTCATTCAATATCTGGATTCTATAAAGTCTAATCGAAATTTAATAACAAAAACGGTATTACAGTAACAATATTAAATCTGTGATCTGCAATAGTTTGCATGTTTATATTCTATTGGTTTCCTTTCCGCTTTTTCCTAGCTAAATTTTAAAATTTATGAAGAAGCAATACATACATACAAAAATATTACCAATGTTCACTAAACAAAACAATAATTTAATACATAAATACAGTTTCTAGTAAAATATACTTTACGCATAAATTACAACAGCCATAAATCACGGGTATTTAGTAATCACAATTTAGTTTTCAATTTCATTGGGGCACCGTATTGAACAGCCTCTTCCCCTTACCTTTTATAAAAAATAGTTCTGCTATTATTTAGTTTTGTTTTTGTACCTCTCTTTCAGTATTTTGTTACAAAAAAGGCAACAAGATATTATGATTAAAATGAACACTTACACAACAGTAATAAACTTTTTTACTGTCCATAAAATAAAAGTGATGTTTAAAAAGTTTCTAGCTTATAACTAAGTATAATAAAATAATGATACAAAAACGTAATGGCACATCTTTGTGTGACAGAAATTACTCTATTATTATGACATTCTAGTATCTTGATAATGATATATATTAGAACAAAAAACAATTAGTATTACATTAAGAGGACACCAAGTCTTAGGTCCAGTGTGAGAAAAAACTTACAAAATCGATAAATCACGCAAATATTCTGACAACAACATAAAAAACTCGCACTTCGCACACTAAACACAACAAGAAAGTAAAGTTCTAAAACTTGACTACTTAAAATGCATACTTATACAAATGTAATAAATCAAATTAACAAATTTCAACTTAGGGAACTACTTACTAACTGGGTTGTTTCTTAAAGATAATCTTTACACTAAGTCTAACTAATTACATACTCCATTGACTATGCCATTAGTACCATTTCCATTTTCTATTATGGTTTTTTCGTCAGATAAACTTAGTGAAGACAAATTTGAGATATCATCCTCATCTGAAAAACAATGAATAATATATATTAGCCAGAAATAAATAAATAAACAATCCACACAGCATCATCTAGCCCCAAGCTAAGCAGAGGTATTAGGGTGAGATGACACAAATTGACTTATTTGTTATTTTTTGTTTCACGAATGCGGCTCTCGCATAATATACAATATCTTGCTGGAACCACGTGTACGAGTTCGATCTATTCTCCCTATAACACACCCGTGCGAAGCCGGGGCGAGTCTCTACTTACTTATAAATAAGGCTAGACAATGCGATTACTGAATTGTTAGACTTCATTTATTCTTTCCAAGAGACTAAGAAGTCGTTCCTGAATAGGTATTTTCAAACCACACAAAGGTGTTCAGGCGTTTCTCAACTGAACTGATGATTAAATTATCAAGCTAGAGACTTACCTGAGCTGACATCAGATTGATTTCTAGGACTAAGGCGACATCCTTTATTCAAATAGGACTTCAGCTTTCCTTGTGAAGCTAATATGAGTCTGTAAATGAAAAAAAAACTATATTAGTTCACACTTACGCATTAAAAGATCCTCCTTGGGTCGTTTTTTCAATGCTGGGGGTGTGAATCACAGACAAGTTTCCTCTATATATATGCACATAGACATTATACCTCTGTGTTACCTATATTGTTTGTTGTTATTAGTTAAATCAAATTTATTATTGTCTATTTCTGCTATTGTAATGTAATAACTGTTGCATTTTGTATGCGAGTGTCTGAAGTTCAAATAAAATCTTTATCTATCTATATCCCTTCTTATACTTATCTACGTACCTTAATGCTATTTATTACCTTAATATTAATATTACCTTAATGGTAATTGCTTTTAATTTCTAATTCTGACTTATGATCAACAAAACGTGGTATGATTCGTTATTTCAAGCATATTTAATTCTGTAAACAAATAAAAATATATTCTATTCTATTTTTTAAAGATTAGAGCAGGGTTTTTGCGAATATGATCTGCTGATGATCAGCATATATATTAAAAATCAGCATCCGCACGAGTTATCACTATACAATCACTCAAGCAAGCATAATGATGACTCTCTGAGCTGATTCTGCGAATTGCATTGACTTACCCTAAGAAAGGCGGGCTTGGAGAAAGAGGACGTGATAAATACTCCGGATGGAACTGCACGGTGACATAGTACGGGTGATTATCAACTGTAGCGACTTCCATTCTGGTTTTAGTGTTATCCTTGCCAACGAAACGGAGACCGGCCGATTCTAGACGTTCCACATAGTCCGGGTTAACTTCGTAACGGTGCCTGTGACGCTCTTCTATTACGTCTTTCTTGTATAATTGCGCTGTAAAAAACAGTAGGTGAGTTTCTTTAACCATAAGGGCCCTATTTCACCACGATGCTACTGCGACGTCGCTGGCAACTTATCCGAACGATTCATTGTCTTTTATGGCAGCTTACTCACTTGGCAACGGTTGGGCAACATTGACTACCATACAATAGTTGGAAACATAATCAGTAAATCAATAACTTTATTTCTTTAAGCATACAAAATAAGCACTTCAAAAAAGTCAAATTTTAAACTATACTTACATGTATGTACATATTTGAGTGATTATGTTAAAATTCGTTAAATATCCGTCCGAAGCCGGCACGGGCTACTAGTAATATTTAAATTATATTATTTATAAAACCTACAAAAGCAGACAGATTTCTAATAGGTATCAAATGTTTCTATCCATCCAAGGTTGACTGGCTGAAGATGCTCTTGATAAGATTGCCAATTGTCACTTAGTCTTTGATTTGTTCTGTTGTAAAATATTTCTATTATATTTAAGTGTGCAAATCAATGTTCCCATGCCTTATACTTACTTATGACGCTAGATTCCAAGAAAGTCTTTCTCTTTCCCAACCTCATGGTACCTCCCATCTTCCCTGTGTGGTGCTCTGGCATATCAATCACTAGCTTGTCCTGACACTCTGGTTCAACCTCTGTGCTGTTGGCACCTTTTAATCCGAGTACATTTCTGGCAAACTCTATTACAGCAGCTTGAAGTCCAAGGCATATACCGAGCATGGGTTTCTGTGTTTCCCGGCACCACTGACAGGCTTCTATTTTACCCTCCATGCCCCTTTGGCCAAATCCCCCAGGTACTATTACACCGCTGCGAAAGAATAAATATGTTTTGCATTCAGATTTGTTTTGGCAAACTGGCAGACTTAAATTCCAGAATTTTCAGATGAAGCTGAAATATCATGCAGGATTATGATCACTACTTTTTTAGATCTAAGCAGTAAATTAAACTAACTAGACTTACTCTCCCTTACAAAGATCCTGCCATGCTTTATGGTAGTTAATAGGATCATCAATCTTCATTTGTTTCTCCAAGTTGACGGCTTCAATGTATGTGAGGTTCAGCTTGCAACCAGCAGCAATGCAAGCATGCTGTAGAGCTTTTGTGACACTTGCGTAACTGTCTTCTAGCTTTGTGTATTTGCCAACAAGAGCTATGTTCACTTCTTTACGGAGATTGTCCACGCGTTTTGCTAGGTTACGCCATTTTCGCATGAATCTGTTGATAAATATCATTACAAAATCTCACACTCATGTATGATTCTCAAAACTCGTTTCTAAGACTTAACAATTTTAAAGGCAAGGTACAATTTTTATGATGCTTAAAATATATCATTGAGTGATGTGATATCAATAATATATTAGCCATTGTATTGTAGGTTATCTGAGCACTTAACAACCAGTAAGTATATCAGTAGGTTAATGGTGTTGCATGTTGTAAATAGATTAAATCAAATTCTGATAATAACTTACTTGCTAGGTCTGGGCATGGAAATGTTTAACTGTAGGCGTTCATTTAAGTATTGGACCACTCCCTGAGATTCCATCAGCAAAGGTACATGGTAAACGGAGCTAAGGTCATGGATACAAATAACCTGTGGAAATAGAAATCAATATCTTTATTTCTTTAGGTTTACAAAATAAGCACTTAGACAAGTCAAATCAAATTTAATCAAATAAATAGTATAACACTTTTTAAAACTTCAAAAAAGGGCTAGGTTCATGTTAACATGTTTGTCAATAATTAATTCAATTGTAATCATATTGTAAGCATCATCCAACCATCGGACCAACTCAGGATCAAAAAAATGAATTCCTGAGGGATTAGTATTTGACATACAAGACTTAAAAACATTACTTTATTAGCAATATATTTTTACAATTATTTTTTCTCTTCATTAGTTAGATAATAATTCATACCTGTTCCGGACCAACATGACAAAAGTCAGATATTTTAACTTTCACAGTGTGGTCAATAGGCTTCTCAGAGCGGCATAAAATCAAATCAGGTGATAAGCCAAGCCCTCTCAGCTCCCTAACTGAAGACTGGGTTGGTTTTGTCTTGGGCTCTCCAGTAGATTTGGGCTGGAAACCAAAAGACAAAGTCTAGAGTGTATTGTGAAAAAACTGTTACTGGATTGAATTATATTTCCAACATGAATTGTGTGATGATTGAACATACCATAGGGATCAAAGACACATGAGCGCAGATAAAGTTTTCTCTCTTCACTCGGAATTGAAACTGTCGGAATGCCTCTACAAAGGACATGCTCTCAATATCACCAATAGTACCACCAAGTTCTACAATGCACACTCTCGGAGGGGCTCCATCTGGAGTCACAGGAATGTTGGCTACTCTTTGCACCCATTCTTGAATAGCATCAGTTATGTGAGGTATCACTAGAAGAAAGGAGAATGAATATTACATTACATTTTCTTTCTATGAACATTTATTCCGTGAAGTAAGAAGATTACCTCTTTCTTACTAATCTGAATTACTATAGCAGATAGGTAACAAGTTCATGTGAATATGGCATAAATAAATTTGTTCTGAGTATACAAAAACGACCAAGCTAATAAAATAACACACCTTGCACTGTCTTCCCAAGATAATCGCCTCTTCTTTCTCTTTCAATAACCTGCTGATATATTTTACCAGTGGTAATATTGTTGTCTCTATGCAGAGTTATATCCAAGAACCGCTCGTAATTACCAAGATCAAGGTCGACTTCACCCCCGTCATCCAAGACGTAAACTTCACCTAGAAAAATTATAAATAGAAACATGCATTAAACGTGGTTACAGTTACGATTTGCAATGATGAGGTTAGTGAACAGCATAGCACTCACCATGTTCGTACGGGGAAAATGTTCCAGCATCGATATTGATATACGGGTCGATTTTAATTGAAGTCACATCTATTCCGCAGCTTTTTAGAATCGTGCCAAATGAACTTGCGATGACACCCTTTCCCACACCGCTAATTACACCCCCAGTAACTAATATATACTTCATTTCTGGCATTGTTATTACAAAACTTAATGATCACTTCAACTGATATCCAATATAACTGTATCAACTAGCTTTTATTCAATCAATAGGAAAAAAACTGCAAATTTTACACGACCATTTCACATTTTTCGCAAACGTCAACAACACGTGCAAGTGGCAAGTTCAAAACAGCAAACAGCCAGCAAGCACCATAGACTTATCATAAACTTCTTAATTATGGCTCTGCAGACTCATTCTATAAACTCACCTCACTCAGCGGCAGTGCTTCCAGATCCCAAAAGTAAAATTACAGTATTGACAGTAAAAAAATACAGCAGATTCTAATAAAAATGCAGTAGATTTCAAAATCGAATACAGTAAAATTACAGTATATTTCGATTTTAAGAAACATTATTTATTTACTTTTTCCAGAACGATTTGCTCATGATTTATCAATATTTATCTACGACCGATGTGGCACGGTGGGCGAAGGTCCGCCTGCGACGCAGGAGGTTGCGGGTTCGATTCCCGCCTCGAAATATTTTTTTCTCAGCATCGCTACTGTACTACGCACATCACTTTCCTTACTGCTTAAGCTCATTTTTACAGTAATCTCGCTATAAGTTTTAAGTTTAGAGCTTATCATCACTGCATACTACCATGGCAAAACAAGTTTATGAATAAATATGTAGACGAAAAATGTAATGTTCCTTTGTAAGACAGAGACGGCTTCTATTGATAGTTGTGTTCCAGATTGCTCTACGATAGTTCCGTATTGCCAGGGAATTCCCCGCAACTTTATTATAAACAGACCTACTGTTAAATGTAGATGGGCGTAGATTAGCTCCGTTTCGTTTTACGTATTAGAATGATAAAGTTATAAGAAAATTAAATACAGTATATTCCATACACTGTATTTTATCATTACAGTATACAGTAGAAAAGTCTAAAATACAGTAAATCTACTGTAATTACAGTGAATCTGGAAGCACTGCTCAGCGGAATCCGCAGTGAGTTTTGTATTCTGTAAGTAAAACTCGATCATGCTTGTAGCGCCTCAGTGACGAGTGTGGACATGAAATGAACTAAGTTGAGTGAGATGTGTGTGTGATTTTGACATTATGTAAAGGTAAGTACATACGTACCTACCTACCCTTTATTTACTTATTTTACAAAATAACTAGTTTCTAAAATAGGTAACATTTTGTGAGCGGTTAAGTAAGGTAGCTAAGGTTGTAGGTAAGTACCTACCTGGTATGTACTTACCTATTAGATACTAACTACCTTAGGTACTTACGTTAGGTAAACTTCATCATCATTAGCGCGTAACCATCTAGAGTTAGTGATTAATTTTATCCTCGATCTTTGCTATCTGTCTATCTGTAGGTAATGCTGACATTTAATAATACCTACTTATTATTTTGAAACTCTTAAATATTAGACCAAAATCATACCATTCACTAAGGTTCAAATTACCAGCAATTTTTTTGTTATTGCTGTTAATAAGGTCGATTTCAAGTGTATTTTTTTTATCAAGAAAGGTCCACGTTTCGTGTGAAACCCACTTTGTTTATTTTAAAATTTCAAGTGGCAATACGATTTGCTAAGTTATTTATTTCCCAAAAATATCAGTTTACACTTCAAGTAAAACGCAGTGTTGGTGTTATGTATGTACCTACCTATACTAAGGCGCATGCTGCTGGCCATCCCTGGTAAATTAAATCATTATCTTAAGGCGCCCTTTACGACTCTGATCCTCGGAAATAGAGGGGTCCGTCCTATTCGTAAGCCGGTACCGCCCAGGCACATAGGTTATTAAGTACAATAAAATGCACGCGACACTGTGGAAAGAGCAATAGGCAGGCTGAAAGGCAGATGTCGATGTTTGCTGGTTCACAGAGTACTTCACTACTACCCTGATATGGTTGCTAAAGTGGTGGTACCTAGCATGCTGTGTCCTACACAATATCTGTAATAGAGCTGGATTACCAGCACCTGCCTGATGAAAGTGAGAAGCTTTCGCGCCGCTGCACGATCCCGAGCACGTCATGCTACTACACCAGGCTCTCAAAGCGAAATTGTAATTAGCCAGTCAAGTAGAGTGGACCTAATAATAGTTAGTGGCGCGCACGCAATTTACATTAAATAAAACGCATTTTTTTACCAGAAACATGTCATTTATTTTAAAACTAGATGCGCCCCGCGGCTTCTCGCCTGCATGGATTTTTTTGAGAAATTTATTGCATGCCTTCAGTTTCGTAAAAACAAAAATACCTACATAAGTGTTAAATTATTTACTTTACAGTTTATTTAACCGAGTTTTGAATGAA
Organism: Eupithecia centaureata; assembly: GCA_944547425.1. Taxonomy (NCBI): domain Eukaryota; kingdom Metazoa; phylum Arthropoda; class Insecta; order Lepidoptera; family Geometridae; genus Eupithecia; species Eupithecia centaureata. The sequence goes on from OX155687.1 coordinate 9,509,042, forward strand.
TCAAACCAAGGAATAATGATTACCCATACAATATTTACCACCCTATTTAAACCCCTCAAAATTAAAAAAAAAATCAAAATTTCCATATTTTAATATACCTACTATGTGTTATTCTAGGTAGGTAGTCTAACTATCTACATACCAAATTTCATTTAAATAACTTATGTAGTTACGGAGATTACTTATTATAACAAACATTCACACAGACTTTCTCATTTAATATAATAGTAAGATTATCTCCTCTCTGCTAACAGTCTAAGACTTTCTGCTATTGCATGAAGTGCCGCTGCAATGGCCCTATTTGTCTCGGACAGGTGATCAAATTGGCTTTGAATAGCGGAAGTAACAGCGGCTAAAACATCGATATTCCGGCGCTCTAGCTCTAGCCGCTGTTCTTCCAACCTCAAAATTCTGTCTGTGGTCCTAGTGAACTGAGATCGCCGCAGTGATGGTGGTAACGATGGCATCAATTTCCGTCTAGGGCGACGACGACGTGGACCTGTAACAATATTTTATATTAACAATCCATATATCATAACATTATAAATTCAAATGCCACTTTGTCACAAAGTCGTTTTTGTTACCTTTGCACTAAATGACTGCACAAATACTGATAAAATTTGTCATGGATATAGCGTACATCTTGGGAAGGTCACAAGCTACTTTTTTCTACTTTGCTACACAAAATCCATATACCATGCAGCGAAGCCGCAGGCAGAAGCTAGTAACAAATATTAAAAAAATCTAAGAGTACCTATTTATTTTAAGTGATTCAGACAAAACTAACCATTGTTGTATTTTTAATACTATGACAATATGTTGTATAAGTATTCAGAACTTTTATTCTATGTCCAGCAGTGGACTAATATAGGCTAATGATGATGATGAATCTAAGCATTAGTTAATTGAATGTTGTATTTGATACATTTTGATTCAGGAATTTTGAACAGGAAAAAGAAAGGAAATAACATACTTGTGTGTCGAGGTGGCAGCTGGCTTGGTGTTGGTGAAGGGTTTGGATAAAGACCCTGTCTGGATGGATGAGATTGTATATTGGCTGGTTCAAGCGCAATTGGTGGAGTCCTCGGTGGTGAACCAATGATTGGGAGAGCCTCTGTATATACCTAGAAATATATTGTATATTATATTTTAAACAATATAAAATTATTATTTTTTTGCTGAAAACATATACAAAAAACCTCTGGTATAACATAACTCTGTCTAACAGATGGATAAGATGTCCCAGGAAAGCACTGTGTGACAGCTATTGGGTTCTAAAACAAACATACAGACAGAATTATGATAAAATAATTAATTATGAGTAGGTACAATTTTTTTCATTAAACATTTACAGTAGTAATAATAATCCAGGCATACCAATATATTATCCATTGCTACTTCCTCCAGCCTTAAAGGTGCTGATGCAGATGAGGGCTCATTTTGCTGGGGTTCCTAGAAATATAATCATTAAATAAATTCCACAGTACTACTTACATATTATAAAATACTAAAGTTATACAAGTTATTTTAACTTACACTAAAGGGTTCAATAGCTAAGTGCCTATCAGCAATAGCAAAGCTTTCACCACCCATTAGGGAGATGATCCGCTCCTCCACTTCGGATATATCTACAACCACCTCTTCTACACCGCCTTCAGTCCTACGTGAGGCTGCAGCACGTAGAGCAGCTTTTTTTTTAACTGCACTCTTTTTGTCAGCCCAGTACTACAAAACAAAAACATTGTATTTGTATAATGAGCTACATAAGTAGCTCGTCAATATTAGCCAATAATCTAACTGATAAAAGATGTACCTGATGTTGATAAAAAAATAGGTACCTAGAAATGTGAAATTGAGTAAAAATTTCCGTTGATAACATTAGTACAAGCCTATGTAAAAACAAACGTACCTTAGTCCACTGCTTCCAAGTCTTGACGCTCCCTCCGATAATATTGAGTTCGACGGCCAACCTCTCCCAATATTTTCGTGCAGCATCCCTAGCACTGGGAACCTTAGGGAAACCCTTTGCAAGGCTTGGATGTCTCTCTAAATATTCCAGAAGAGCCTCTATTTGCGCTCGGCTAGCGTGAGACGATCGTTCGTTGGGACTGTAATGGTAACGAATGTTTAACAGTCAATACAGTAGTATCCTTAGGCTACATAATATTACTAGATTGGAATTAGAAGGCATCTTTTCATAGTAGGTAGGTACTTACTTCATCTTCACTTTATTCAATATCCAAATTAAAAAATGATATAAAACAAAAACACCATGTACCAAACAATTTCAAATCAAATCGTATTTTTGACACTGACAACAAATTACTTTAGTACATACTCTGTGTCTATTCCACCCAGATATTGCTAGATCTTAGATTCTACTAAACAAATGCTCAACTTTTTATTTTTATAGTTATTATGCTATTTTATTGTAGACTTCGACCTTCTAGTAACAAAATATTAAGAATATATTAGAATAAAACCTAATAAAAGATAAATCGATTTATCGATTATAGCTGTAACGCGTACATATTATACGTTCAATCCCTAGCTCATTTCGATACTCGAATCTTTAATCCTACCATTTCAAGGTGAAGTGGATTTGCGTTCGAAGTGAGCTCGGTCACTTAGGTGAATTCGAGTTCGGTTTCGAACTTTTGCAGAACGAGTCTACTGTTTCTGGTTTGTAGCAATTTTGCCACAATGAGAATAAAACTACTCCTTTAAGGTCTCCACACACTGAAGCCAGAGGTGGAGCGGAGGCGAAGGCGTGCGAGTTATATTCTATTGAATCGAAAACTTACAACCCCGCAGGTGGTGACGGTACCGCGGCGGCGGCGCGGCGCGGTGCCAAAGGAAAAACCGACACGCCTTCGGCTCCGCTCCGCCTCCGGCTTCAGTGTGTAAAGACTTCCAAATATTCTCTCCTCCTCCTCCAGAGCTCCGGTGACGATCTAAACATAATACCAAAATATATGAAGCCTCGCCGTCGCTGGAGCCCTATATTATTCAGGGTTTATCATTATTTATCATCAAAAACTGGCTTTATTTGTGATTTTCAACCATTGTCCGGTGATCAGAGAAAATCCTCCGCCATGCCATCCCATAGACTCCCCAAGTCCATTCATGACCATAGACTCATTCTCTCAATCACAAGAACCGGTCAAATTTCACATGACATGTCAGTGTCATTATTTAGCACTATTGATACCCTCAAGAAGTTGAAGAATAAAACCATATTCGAAGTCCAAGTGAGCCTTACACCCTAACGTAGACCTTGCAAAGGGTCTGCTATAGATTATTCACCTACCAAAACTAGGCTGTGTCTATATATATAAAAACATAAAAAGAACACATTTTATAAAGATAGATTTCGTTTGACCATTATTTTTTCAATGATTGTCATTTGTCATTCAGGTAGAACTTCAACTTCAACTTCTTTTTTATGGCTCCGCTTGCTTTTCGCCACGACTCTGCCAGTGTCTATGTTAGAGTGTCATAAACTTCTAAAATAGAATTTGATCGGTTTAACCAAATACAAAGTATTTGGTTAAACCGAAAGTTATAAAGTCCTATGCAGGTTAAAATTTTGCAAAGTGATTTATAGCTATAAAGCTTTCGCCTGTCTAAATGGACGAATATAAATAAAAAAAATCATTTGTCATTCATTCATTTATTCGACGGGTTTAAAATTGTAGTTCCTTGCTTCTTTGCATGTCATTCATTCATTCGTATTTATATTCTCTTTGATTATAAGTTGTTTGGTGAATTTTATTTTGCAGCGACGATATTTTGCTGGTTCATAACAATCATAACATAATGCCGAAGTATTATTGTGATTATTGTGATACTTATTTGACCCACGACTCACCCAGTGTGCGAAAAACGCACTGTACAGGACGGAAACACAAGGACAATGTAAAATTTTACTATCAAAAATGGATGGAAGAGCAGGCTCAACACCTCATTGACGCCACCACAGCGGCGTTCAAAGCTGGTAAAATAGCACAAAACCCATTTGGAAACAAAGGTGCGGCGATACCGCCGCCATGGGATCCTTCCGTGATGGGCCCTGGTGGGCCAAGACAGCCTGTACCGCAACCAGGCGGCCCTCCAGGAATGCTGCCACCTCCGAACATGGGCCCTGGAGGACCGATGCCTCCTATGATGATGGGACCGCACGGGCCTATGCCACCTATGATGGGAATGCGACCACCGATGATGGGACCTTTGATGGGACAAATGGGTGGTATGGGACCAATGGGTCCTATGGGACCTATGGGCGGGATGAGGCCCATGATGAATGGACCTATGAAAAATTCATAGTGACAAATATTGTGTGAACGGGACTGACAATGTAGGTTATTTGTGTGAAGTTTAGGTATTTGTCACAGGTCTGTTCGCGAATACTTGGGGAATAAGAATCAAAATTTATGTAGGTTATCTCCATTTTTGAATAGGTACACATCATCTTGTTAAATTTAATAATCAAATTATGGTTTTAAAGATTTTTGCAAGTGGTTTTGAAACTTAGCTTTAGATTAAACAAATGTGTTGTTTTATCACACTTCCCTTTTGTTTGTTGTCTGTATGTATAATTCATTCAAACTTACATTCTGGTCCCTAAGCAAACCTAGATGTGTGGCAAATATTGAGACCACATAGCCAAGTAAGTTTCTATTAATTAATTAAATTAATAATGAATTACTCAAATGTTTTTGATTTCTTAGATACCTAAATGCTCAATTGTTATTAAGTAGGTAGTTCAAAAATTATTTGAAAAGTCTAGGTAACAATAAAACAATATCTTCAAGAATATAGGTACAACAAGATACATCATTATATATTTATTGTGATCTTGGAGATTGCAACTCCAAATTTTGGTTTCCCATATTCACTGGCATTGGAGGTGCGGATATACTTTCACGGGATGAAAACAAGGTCAGTACAAGATCAGCGAGCAGCAGAGTTAAGATGAGCAATGGTAGTATGCCATTCAAAATCAAGCCTTTAATTTTTAGTTTTCCCATATCTATGAGGTTGTTGAATATTATTAGAGATAGGCCTGTATGTATGGAAGCGCATGCCACTATTACATAGATTTGTAGAAAAATTGAGGCAGGCCTTGAGATCAATGCCCCCACTGCCATGACCCCTATGCAGATATAAGTGGTAAATATTGCTATGGGCGCAACAAGAGCATGGGAGAGGCTCAGGAATATTGTTGTTCTCTCATTAATGAAGTCCGCAGTGTTTATGACCAATGTTAGGATTTTTAGTCTCAATGAACATCTATCAGTGCTCATTGAATCTATGTTGTCTATAAAACTAGTGTTTGACTTCATTTATAACTTTTCAAAACTCAATTGAACTATAACTTTTTTTTGGCTCGTATTTTGGATAAGATATTTCTAGTAAGATTGAGTAGATAAATATATTGTAAACACTAAAAACGTAAACCACACTACAAAATGAAGATAAATCCTTCAAAACATCAAGTGATAACCAAAATAATAATAAACAAACCAACATAGCTTTGCTGTCATTTCTTCATAGATGGACAAACAGAATCACCTTATCAGAAATTATCCTATAGCTATTCATAACAAGAGACAAGTGCCCACTGCCCATGGAGCAAAAAAATTTGGTTGACTTGGTCCTTAATGTAAAAGTAAATTCCCGAGCTGAGTAGGTACCTACCTACATTTAAAATGTATGTAGGTACTTTTAGCAAGTATATCTAGATCTAGACCAGGTCATAACCAAACGTAAGCTACAGAAATCAGGAAGGTCCGTTTATACAGGGTGGCATATTTAAATGGGTCAGGCAGGATGGGGAAGTCTGAAACTACATAATATGGTAGCCTTCCGTTCCTAGCGACCGCGACCAACCCACTGCTTTGTATGAATTTGTATGGAGCACTAAACACAAGGCGCGACCGGTGGCATGGCTCCAAATAATGTTCATACAAATGCGGTCGCGGTCGCTAGGAACGGAAGGCTACCTTAAGACATACGAAGATCTCATAAGAACCATGTCATCGATTTTAGTAACAAAAAAACTTCATTCATACATTTAAATTTGGGTCGGTAGGTACCTACCTACTCACAGCTCGAGAATCGAACCGGACATTTTGAAATGCCGGTAAAAAGGTTGCGAAGCCGCTGCTGCGCGCGCAGAAACTAGTACGTACCTCTACCTTCTTTTCTACTTAACTTGTTTCCTTCTTGTTTGTGCCAGTCTCAGCTTCCAGTGGCTCAGTCCGTGAGAAAAATTTACAAGTTAGAATCTAATCTTTCCTCACATAGCAATGAAGGTAAACTGTGTATCTATAATAATATGAACTGACACTGAACGGACTGGATTAAAAAGTAGCCTTGCTTTTAGTCTTAGGCCTTGAATTACCTTTATGAACTGGTAACGTGACTCGGGTCGGTATAATAATATATCCATGGTATATATGTAGGTAGGTACCCACTTAAGTATAATAAAACTAACAGCAGAGGTCTGATATGGTCTTTATTTATACCTGGTGCAGGACAATGGACGATTCATTAACACACACACAGCATCATCTATTCTAGCCCTTGGGTTACGTTACGAGTAGGTACTACTTCATCATAATCATCAGCCCATATTAGTCCACTGCTGGACATAGGCCTCCCCTAATGACAGATGCGCCTAGATAGAATTATTATACATTAGGTACCTACAGATAGTTTTTCATAATATTTATCTAAGTCCTTATAACATCAGAAACAAATACATACCTACATCAAAAGCAGATCGTACAAACATCTGCCCGGAGGCGGGAATCAAACGCGTAACCTCATACGTCGCAGCTGGACCTTCATCCGTTGCGCCACTGACGTCGTCAAAATATAAGTAGGTACAATACAATAAAGTGTCCATTTATTTATTCTATGACAAAATAGTAGGGACCTACATACCTACAAATTATAAACCATCGAGCTAGATCACCTCGTCTGCAGTGCCGGATTTATATTTTTTATGAGTGTAGGCCACTTTTTTCCGCCGCCCCATGTACTGAGCCGTTCATTATTAGCTGCGCACCCCCCCCCCCCCCCCCCGGTAGACATACGAGTGACCGGCCTCTGAAATCTGCCGCCGCCCTAGGACGCCGCCGCCCCTAGGCCGCGGCCTATACGGCCTGTTTACAAATCCAGGACTGCTCGTCTGTTCTAGTTTTACCAGAATAGAATAGGCCTAGACTTGCATTGCATAGCTGCCTACCAGTATGAAAAATCCTATACTATAAATGCGAAAGTTTGTAAGTACTTATGGATGGATGTTTGTTACTCTTTCACGCAAAAACTACTGAACGGATATGGATGAAATTTGGCACAGAGACAGATTATAGTCTGGAATAACATAGAGGCTATATTTTTCCCATGGGAATGGGAATTACGCGGATGAAACCGCGAGGCGTTGCTAGTAAAAGTATATGTTTAAAAGGCCCTAATTTGTTGGGTATTATATTTTAGATGAGACTAACAGGGTTTGTAGAAAAAAAACGTAAAATAGGTATATTTTAACACATTTTAATAGTAATCCAAATAACTTAAAACTTTAAAAAGTTCAAAATGTTATTACTTATTTCATAGTGTATTCAATAAATACTTAACACTAAACATTTCAATACCAAGATGTTTTGGAAAGATATAAACCTAGGTACCAGTACTATAAATTAGGTACCTATTTTAAAAACTTGGCCCCTTAAGAGCATTGAAAAAATAATGGAAAAAATTTTGAGCTTGAATTCATACGATTTTCAGAAACAACAGGTAGTTAAGTTACCACAAATACACTGGGTTTGTAAATTAATCGTGCCAAAATGGCACTTCAAGCAGTCAAAGACTAGATTAAAGCTTTTATAAAACTCATTGCCATAACTATTTACACGAACTCATACTGAAAGCGGTCTTTTAAGCACCGTTTCGCTTGAAGGTGCCATTGCATCGTATTATAGAACTTTCAGACTTATTGGCGAGCAGTATCTTGCGGAGAGTAAGATCCAAAGGCTCCAACACCTCAAGGTTATTTTGTCTCTCGATCTTTTAAAGTCCCTTGTTGACATGCCTTCTACTCGTACTAAGCGTTTCTTTCTCATTCACCTTTATCATTGATTATAGAAATCGCTGCCTGCTTGTTTTTTAATCAACTACCAGGTTGTAACCTGGGTTCGAGACGAGAATGAACAGTCATCTTCCAGACCTTTGTGATACATCTTCGGCCACATCGTCACTTATCATCAGGTGAGATTGTGGTCAAACGAAGGTCCAAAATACGCGATAAATAATAAATAAAAACAAAAAAGAATATGTCTATCATAAAGCAGTTTCGAGTGTGGTGGGCGATGTTTTTCCTCTTTCGGGAGAAGTTTTACTCCTATAGTTACTTGACTGACCAGCAGTCGCTGGAACTCTGAAAGAAGTCAGCTTCGGAGGTGATGATTCGGGCGAAGTGCTGAAAAACTCCGCCCTTTTCGCCTGCAGTAATTCCGATCTAGTTAATCCGTGTGACTTGGATAATTCTCTGTTGAGAGGAAACACTCCGTGATCCGGTGAATCGGGGAAATCGCTTTCCATTTCTAATGCTTTCTCGGATATCGGTATTAGATTACGCCTCGCTCCAAAATGTTGGTTAGTTATTATAGGAACTGTTTTAGACGGTGGGTTTTTAGGAGAGGTGTCTATTTTTTCTCCGGAACCATTTGAATTTTCATCTTCATTGTAAGCTTCAGGAATGGGAGTCGACAATACATCTGACCGTGGACTTGAGAACCTCCATTGTGATTTCGGTGAAAGTAATATTTTAGGCATATTTTTATGGTCCCTTATCAAGGCTCCGGTTCTGCCGGGAGAAGCTGGCTGCGGATTAGGTTTTAAAACTTTCCTCTGGGCGTAGGTTTTCGGTGACCCGCTTAAGTCTAAAATATTAACATTCGATCTGTTTGCGTGAGACGCGGGCAATGTAGGTGGGGTTTGAAGTTTTTCTTTAGAAATCTTTAACTGCTCTACTGCCGACAGCTTGTTAGATTTCGTTTGAGGATTGAGAGTATTGAGCTTTACACTATGTTGTAGCAAAAGTTTTTTGAAATCCAGTCTCGAAGTTTGTGGTTGAGGACCATGTCTATCGGCACAAGTAGTTTCTTGTTTTTGAACTCCATATGGGAAGGTTGGTGCATTGTTAGGGAAGATCTGTTTTTCAGCTGGTGACCAACTTACTCTATTTCTTGGGTCTCCTAAATATCCTGTTTCCGGATAACGTTGTGGTTGCTTTCCATACAGAGATATCTCAGAACTGACGGGAGATAGACTTAACGTTGACAGAGCAGGAGATTCGGCTCTTTCGGGATCTTTTATGTTGAGTTTCTTCTTGCTTTTATGGATCACAGCGTAAAGCTCTTCGTTAGTCATCGTTGATTTGACCGGAGAGAGCAGCCTAGTTCCGAGGTCCACTACATGATCTCTATTTGAGGGTGTGGAAGATTTGAAGGATGCCGTCGCACGGGGGTCAATAGGTGATATTCTAATGGAATCATTTGTCGCTGAGCTTCTGTGCGGTAGAGTTGCAGATTCAACGAATGCTGTTTTAGGTGGGTAGTTGAAGAATGTTTGTTGAGCTGGGTTTTGGTGGGAAGTGGATGGTTCAGGTGCTCGTTTGGGGAGAGTCCAGAATCTTGGCTGCTCTCGTTGGGTGCTAGGTGCATTGTCGTAATTGACGACACCGTGCTTGCCTTGAAGATGCGCGGTTTGGAATCGATGCAAGGTGGGATTGATTGCATTCAGGTCCACTGTAGATCTTTTGTCTTGTGCATTCAAACAGGGTTTGTCAGCACTGGAATGTCGATAGTCTGAAATTGATAAATAATTCATTAGAAGTCATCTTTTGTTAATTAACCATAATCAATCATATAGGTATATTTTCCCCAACTGTTAATTTTCAAATGTATATAAGCATACAAGCTGCTATGCAAAACCTACTATATTCTATCTAATGATGAAGACTTTTGGTAGCATATTAGGTACATTTCATATTAAATAAACAAATAGTGTGTAATGGTCCTAGTCTAACTATCATGCTAACCACCCTTTCCAAAAGGTAACAAGTGCTCAGAAATAACAATACTTAAGGTACATACAGTTATAAAATACAGAGTACATAATTCAATGGTACGTAGGTAAATAAAATAAATTGCATGACTTGTTAGCATAAGTAAATTATACAATAACATAATGTACCTAGTATCTATATTACAATAGTTTATTATAAGTGCATGGTATTTTATTCTATTGTGTTTAGTAATATGTTCCTGTATAATGTTTAGTGTGCGTCTAAGTGCAAAAATGTATCATCCATTGTTACTTCTACCGGGCGCAGAAAAAGATACGAACATGCGAAATGAATAAAGAACTTTACATATATACGTCCTTTGTTTTTGTACTGATTCTTCTGCGTCTCGGTAGGTAAATGAATTAACTTTATTTATTATTACCACTAAAAAAGTAGGCCAAGACAGTTAGTGGTCACCTCATGCATCCATCCATGCCAAAAAAGCAACACAATATTTTACCTTTGAAGGACTTTACATTAAAGTCACTGAAGACTATCTCCTTCACTGTGCAAAGCCATGGTAAGATGAGTGCAAATTAAAAGAAACTTTACACCTATTTAGATAAAACACAAAACAGAATCGCTATAGAAGGTTATGCTCATTTGAGTAAGAGCCAAACTAGGTTTAGATGTTATGTCCTAGGCAAAGTGCGTTTGTTAAACATGTAACCTGTGTATTGAACATATTAATTTCGGTATTTACAAAATGTGTATGTGCTAATTGCTTCATTAAATTGTGACATTCTGAAAATAAAGGTCAGTTTTGTGATTCAAATTAGCGAACATTTTATAATTAAACGAAAAATATCTTAAAGGAAATTAAATATGATTCACTTAAACTGACCTTCAATTCGAATGCATGTTATTCCCAGTGCGAATCGCAACGAGTGAAGGTGAAGTTGGAAGACCAAATGAAATAAGTGCGTTAATTCAAAATGATTCTTATATTAATATTATTTACAAATAAAACATTGATATAGATAGGTACAGAATAACACACCATGCACTCACAAACGTCAAGTACGTTATATAAGCTGTGCACGCTGCGGTGTAGCATGCATGATTTACACTCAAAAACATTGCATAAAAGTACACTTATAACATATCTCAGTAATTAATAAAGAAAATTCATTGCTTAATAATAAGGATAAAAATCTATCACAGGAGTTACAAAAGGAAGACCTTATAGTACAAGTACACATGAGTATCCAATACGGACGGAATAGTTACCTACCTACTCTATATCTATAACTACTATCTATTTAGTCACTAAATATTCGAGCTAATATTGACATGAAAATCTAAAAAAAGGAACAATAAAAAGTGAATGTACTATGGAAGACCTAAACTACCATATTTCTGTACCATAGTCTGATTCAGAAATAGATAAAATTCGTGCTCGATGTTTAGATCCATCGACGGGAACAGTTACTTTAGTAGGAGAGAGGGGACAGGTAGGAGGGGAATGGAGGATACAGACGTTCTCTGGGTCTGATTCCAATATTGCTGCCAACATATCTAGGGAAGTCTCTCTAGAATCTGGAATTACAGCTACAGAATGCCGTTTAGGCAACGGTGTTGTAAATGGACTAAGAGTCAGAGCTGATAATTTACTTTCAAAGCTATCATCTAAATAAGAGCTGTTACACTCACAGTTATCTGAATCGTCAAAAGTTTTATGACCGAGCTTAGGAGAGACAGTTGGCGGATAGTTGATCTGATCGCGCAGTAAATCTGCCGCTATCTCAGCCTGAATCATTTCTAAAGAATCAACTTTTTTGGCGTTATTGCCAAAACTTTCTAGTTTTAATAGCTTTTTGATGGGCATCAGGGGTGAATTAGCTAACTTGTAGCTATCACTGCGCTTTATTTTGGCATGAATCGACTTATCAAGACATTTATCGTTTGAGTTGTAAGGATTTATTTCAACATTTGCGCTCCCATTGGTTCTATACGTAAACATTCTTAGGACCTCAGCCACTTTACTCTCTGATCTATTGTGTTCATGATGGCATTTGTTTTGCAACATTATAGGAGTTTGGAAATTAGGGACAAAAGGAAGAATATCGTTATCTACGAGATCTTTATCAGGGGATTGAGATTCGCTACAAATTATTTGAAGTTTTGAAGAATGATTCTTACCTGCTGATATTTCTTTCGTCGGAGATAAGCTGACACCCTCCGCATCGTGTATATTTACATACGCCCCTGTTCTAGTGATTGCTTCTACTACTCGCGGTAGGTCTTGTGACTTTTTACTTGTAATGGGTGATGGTTGTGCGTTCACGGCAGATGTTTCTGTGACGGGTGTTGCGGTTATAATAGTACTGGGCTTAGGCGATGGAAGAGCGATGTATTCTGTGGTGATAGGACCGTCAGGTTCAATCGGTGCTTTGATTATCATCTTTCCTAATTGTGGAGAAGTCGGTTTACTAGACGGCGGCGGTGGTTCATATGGAAAATCAGTTTCATCTGTGACTTGTACAACGTTTGCCATTTCTCTTTGAATCACTGAAGTGGTTGGAATATCCTGGACAAATGGACCAGGTTCGAATGTTGTGTGGGCACCTTTTCTTCTTTTTAACGTATCTGACGAGTAAATGACTTGTCCTTGGGAATCTAAAGTGACTTTGGCACCCTTCTTTTGAATCTCTTCTAATGCTGGCGATGGTCGTTCTATAAGTCCATGTTCAGCATAATCTTTATTTAAATTTAAACTATTTGGAAGTTCGTTTAAAGAAACGTATTCAGTCTCATTAAGTTTTCCAGAAAGAACTGTTTGTAAATTCCTTCCAACTATGTCACTGTTTCCATATAGACTTCTATTTAGTGTCTGTTTCTGATTGTTGTTTTTCACATCCGCGATTGTCACATAATCACCGGCATCGTAGAAATTAGGCTCAATTTCTGGTGTCTTTATGGTAGGAGACTTCTTGTGGGACAGTTTGTTTGGAAGCACACCTTTTAACTTACACATCAAATCGTTAAATGGTCGTAGCGATGTCTTCAAATTAAGTTGAGTTGGAAGTTTAGTTACTGTTTTAGCTTCAGTGGTTTTCACTTCTTTTGTTTTATCATCAGAAGGTAGGTCTAGTTTTGGTCTATTTATTATACTGTCAGAAGATTTTGTAAAATCTGGTCGTCTTATAGTTTCCGAATCTTTGCTACATTCGCTTTCGTCGTCGGAATTTGTTGGGGTAATGACACACATTGATGGGATTCTTGAACTATTGATTGTGGTCTTGTATCTTATCCGTTCTATTCTTTCTGTTCCTTCTAAGTCAGAGGACTCGGAATAGTCTTGTTCGGAAAGACTATTTTTACCATGTGCACTAGAAACAGAGTCTTCTATAGGAGAGCTTGAAGTGTTGTGACCTGAATCAGGGGAACTAGTTCCCGTGCTCTTTTTAGCACTTTCCAGTTCAGTTTCCGTGTGTATTTCTGCAACTGCAGTAATCTCTCTATGGTTTCCAACGTTCCTTGTTATTGTGATAGTAGATGGAGTATGCTCATTGATTTCTGGGGCTGACTGATTATGGACTCGATTATCTGGATATGAGAAACCTGAAGTATATCGTAAGCTGTTAAAAGGTGACTTTGAGAAGGACGAATTCATGCTTCTGTCTAAGCTGGCGTTCGCGCTGTGAATGTTGTTAGCTCGCCCTCTGTTTATCATTGTTAATGAACTCTTTCTTTCTGGAACTGTGGGACCTATTATAAGCGATCTATCACTTCCCGCGGCCATTAGAGTCGTGCATACAGTGCCTGCTGAACTAGTTGTGGTACTAGTCGACCCTTTGCCGAACAGTTCATATTCGTTCTCAGCGGTCATAGTCTGACTGTTAGAAGAATTGGATAAAGCGTTGCTAGTGTGCATTGGCGTGCTAGGGATCACATCTTCCTCTTTTAAAGTTTTTAATCCTGAGTCCATGTGGAATGACGTATAATAACCCTCAGTGTCACAAGAGAACTCTGAACTGGTTTCTAAGTCCTCATGCAAGTCATGAATTATATCAGGCGTTAATGTACCTTCACTTGTAACACTTCCCGATCCTGACGTGTTCAGGAAACGTCTTCGACTTATTATAGAACTTGGAGGACCATGATGAATGTTCAACGAGTTGTTCGAAGTAGCAGCTGAAGTTGAGCTTTTTGGGGGAACAGTTGTTGTAGTTATTTCGGAACCTATACTGGTTCTGCCAGATTCGGAACTGGCTGACCAGTTGCCGCTTGAAGAGTGTGGCTCGTCCTTGCCTACTGCAGATCTTCTTATACGTCTCTGAATAGATGTTCCTCTTAACTTAACCCCCGTACTAATAGTAGCAGTTGTCGGCACTGCGCTAGGAACACCTATACTCTTTTCTGAAGAGGAATACGAGGCACATCTCTGATGTGTTCTTCTATCCTCCTCTCCTACGCGTTTTTTACGCATCGTCACCGTTTCCTGAACCTGACTGTCCTCTTGTCGAGTTGGTGATTTGGAATCTTTACTCTTATCACTTTTACTGCTGGCATTCATAAAACTATCTCTACTGGCACTGGGAGATCTACCAATCAGTTTTAACCTATTTTTTCCCCATTGTTTGAGGCTGTTGAAGTGTCCTTTCTTGGAGATCGGATCGATAGGGCTCTTCTTAAGTATGTCACTAGATCTCGACCTGATGACAGCGCTTTCTTCAGTGTCTTCATTGGCCACGGCATTGGATGTATCGCTACGGTAGAACAAACCAAGCAAAGCATTAGTCACACGCTAGAGGCATATCTATCGAGAAAACTTGAAGAACACCGCGTGGTCTTGTATCGGCGGTATCTCCAAAGTAATTAATACAGAAGCTAATGAACAATGGCACTATTAGTGTTCCAGTGCACAAAGGTTTGATTGTCCTTGTTCGATATAACAAAACAATGACAGCCAATGTTAAACTTATCATATTCACAAAAGCTCGAGATTATCACGAGATGTTAAAACTGTGCTGTAGTTTAAAAATTTTAGACACCACACAAACTGTGCTGATGGTTATAGTTAATCGATGATAGATTACATTACCTAGTCACGTCGACTATATATTTCATAAGGCGTGTTTAGGTAATGTAACCTGTGAAATGTGTGCAGTCTAGAAGCTTACCCAGCTATAGCCTCTCTAAGCTCTTTCTGATCAGTGCCGGAAATGGTGTTTCGTCTTTTACCCCGAGGTTTGCGTGTCCGCGTCCGTCGCTTTACGGTGTCGGTCTCCACCGGCCCCTCTATGTGGAGGGACTTGCGAGAGGTGCACATTCGGTCGAAGTACTTCCCGGATGTGTCGATGGCAACCACTTCCGGCGCGAATCTGTAACATTAAAAATGGCTAATGTATGTATACCTACAGGAGTTAGGAGTGGAGTTTAGCGGTCACAAAAGTTATGAATTTAAAAAACTTCTTCTTTATTAGCAAAGAAAATTACAATCAAGACTAGAAAGAAATTAACATAAGTATTTATTATTTTATTTACTTAATGGCATTTATAATGCATCAAACCCAGGAACATGTTTACAAATTATATCTACATACAAATAGATACAATGGTAAACTAGCACGCGATGCTACCCGTTGTGAATAATTTCGATCATCCCGTAGGAATACTGCACTATTGCCGGATCAAAAGTAGCTTATTATGTGCTAATTCAGGATAAAACTTACTATAAAAATTTCATCCATAAAAAGTTTCGCCTTTATTAATTAAATATTATTAAAAAGGGACCAATGATTTGAACTTCTCAAAGAATCTATACTTGTGGTTTATGAAGGTAAGTAAAAGTAAATCTATGGTAGGTATACGTTATGTATGCATACTTGGATGCGATAATCCTCAGTTGTTCCTCAGGACTGGGAAGCCTGTGGTCTATCGGCTCTTCGTCCCCAGACCCGCACTCCGATAGCTCGTCAGGTGTTAACGTGACACTGCTCAGTATCCTCATGGAGGCGTCTGGCAGCGCTGTCACGTCACCCACCGCCTCCTTGGACGTCCACTTTCGAAGTTTCTCGACGACCATCGGCTAAAATTAGGGTTATACATGTCAGTATCAAATTTCCTCATCAGCTGATATGTCTCATACGCTGTACGTGCCTTCCTAAACGAGGGGTATTTTGTTATAATGACCAGGGTGTCCTGGAGCAATCAAAACAATATGTGGATGGTTATTACTCTATGATTAGTCAATGTGAGAAAGTACCTAAGTTTCTTGAAATTAATAAATCATAATAAATAATTCCGGACAGTCCACACAACATCATCTAGCCCCAAGCTAAGCAGAGCTTGTGTTGTGGGTACTAGATGACTGATATACTTAATACAATACATTACATAGATAGATATTTTTCATTTTACATAGAACACACCCAGACCAACGGAACAAATTTCTGCAGATCGTACACAAATTTGTTCCGAGGCGGGAATCGAACCCGAAACCTTCTGCGTCGCAGGCAGACCTTCGCCCACCGAGCCACATCGGTCGTCGAATTTCTTCATAATTTGGAGTTAAACAGACAAAATAAAATGTAAGATGTGTGCATCTTTATGCTTATACATACATATAGCCCTAGAGTCTCTCTAAACTCTTTCTAACTGATCAATGCCAGAGTTCGTGAGAATACCTTTGCATCAATTGTAGCAAAGTGACAAACTATCATAAAGCAATAGACCTCAATCGGTCCCACGTATTGGTTGTATCCTTGCTATTGAACGTCTTGACAATAATGATGATTTGTTGGTAGGACTAGGTACCTTTCGACTATGGTCAGCTGTTCAAAACAGTAAGTAGGATTAAAAGTTAATGTTACTTACAACATGGGTTTCGATTTCCACGTCCACTTTTTGGAAGATTCGTCTTCGTTTTGAACTGAGGACGGGCGTGCATAGCAGATACGGTGAATGCTCGGAGTCTTTTCTAAGCTGATCGAGAATTGAAGCAGAAAGACGGTCTGTTGTTGCTTTATCGTACAGGTTGCGTAAACTCGGAGGCCTGAAATTGTTAACACCGAGGAATGAGGAGCAAGGTTCCATAATTAGCATGTTTATATGGGCTACTTGCCCAAGCCCATATAAACATGCAAGCTCTTTCTAGCTCTTAGAGCATCAAGGTAGAATTTTGTGTGGTTCGTTAGCGAAATCAAAAACCACCTAATTATATTATTTTTAAGGACGATATGTCCGTTCCTAGTAATATTAATACTTTCTATAAAGATTTAAGTTATGATCACTTACGGCAAGTTTACATAAGTACTTATAAATGAATGAACAAAGAACAATTTGACTGAATAAAAATAATCCTTTGTATTGTCCTTTGCACGAACGATTATATCGACGACATGACCTGATTGTTTGTACAGTGTCTGTAGTCTGTTTGTTTGAAGAATAATTCTGACAAAATATGAATACTCCGAAGTGGAAAACTTCGCCGACAAATTCTTTTTTATTTTCTTTGTGGAGCAGTTGATTAACTTTGTACAAATTCAGCTGTATGAAATTTTGTTTACCTCGTTTCTGGCGTAAACAGTCCCTTTTTGAGGTTGTGACTCGCCGTGTAGTGGACTTTGCGCAGTGCAAAGTCGGACAGGCTTCCCTCGGCTGTAACAAGAAAAGTTGATTAAACTTCGCGAATAGACTATCGCAAGGGCTTCTTTTGATGAGGCACACTATCTTTGAGTAAATGTTTCATTTCTACTTATTCGGGCATGATTTATGGCCTTATCATCATCATCAACCTATATAAGTCCACTGCTGGATTTACGTCTCCCCTAACGAGCGTCATGGCCTTATAATTAACTAAATTTTAAGTATTTTAGAGGAAATTTAAGATAAATATATGTTTGTAGGTGGTATGGTAATTTTTAATAATGGATTAACGGTTTATGTTATGCAATGTAGGTACGAGCATACATAAAATCATGTGGGCGAGATTAGAGTGTACGACGACGTTTCGCCTAAACTCCGGAAATCGATTTGGATAACGCACAAAGCTGTCGTAACAAGCATTTCGTAGCGTGCCCCGATCAAGAAACCATAAACCCACAATAATGAGAGCGTGGGTTGCCCGTTCTAAACAGCGATTAGAAGAATAGATAGTTTTGCTAGAGCAGAATAAAGGATCCCCCGTACCGACTTTGTTGTGATAGAGACAAATAAGTGGCCATTACTCATCCGTCCGCCCTGCAGGTTATCAGGATTAATAAATACGAGTTGCCAGCAATCTCTCATTTCATGTTCCTTGATTACGGCATTAGCGATTATAGCGGCGTGCTTTGGCTCGCACACGCAGGAATGCTGCCGATTTATGGCCATTTGAATAATTGGCAATTTGTTCGTTTCTCAGTAAGGATTAAGTCTGATAGAAACTCGTGGAACTATTTCTCTCAAAATTTTCAATAGGTATTTGTTTAACAAATAAAAAGATAGACCACATCTTCGGATAAGACAGTAGAATGTTATAAAGTATGAACATAAGAGAATCGTGTTCAGCCTATAATCGTGGGTAACCCTATTTCGATTAAATAATTAATTATCGATCGGAGGAAAGAGGAACCCTACGTTTGAAAATAAATTGTTGGAGACTATTGAAGACGTTCAAAATATATATATATATATAGCAATAAGGCAAATGTTTTAGGAATACAATCAACCAAGAACTTCTTCTTTTCATATAGGAAGTTGTTCTGTGCTAATTAAGTATACCTATCTAATCTACCATCTACTCTTCCTAGAATCAGTATAGAACCTGTACCTACCTTGAAGTTATAATACTTAATAGGTAATAGCAGCATATAACTATAGTAAATCTGATAAAAATGAATATCAATTGTGGATGTTGTTGGAACAAAATAGCTAGGATGCAATACCAATACTTCCAACTCCAACGAAGAAATTGTGTGAAATTGAAAATGTAAAACACGTAAACTCAACAAACAAATCAAAGAAAACAAAGTGAACTGCTGATATTGAAGTGCATTTTGTTCACTGATTAAATTGAAAATACAATGTAAATAGCACAACAATAGCCCTGATGGATTCCAAGCCATCCAAAGGTGAAGAGAGGTACTTGACGAGTGAAAGTCTAAATATAAAATTGCATAGGCTCAATGCCACCGTGAATGGCGCTGGCATTCCAGGGGGAAATGCCCTCAGGAAACTAGTTCCATATAAAATGGATAGTGAGATTGAATAGTATCGGATCGCAATAAGAAGTGCATAAGCGAGCCATTGTGGGCCGACCGGCCTTGAATCCCGCGGGACGCTCCGCCGTGTGTGGCAAGACTTTACTTATGATTTCTTGAATGCATCAATTTATAGGAATATCGTATTATAGGCCAACTTTTGAAATAAAGTTTTAGGTTTAAAGATTGCCACCTAAATTGTTACGTAAGTATAAACAAATAAGCTTTGCCATACCCTACCATAGGGATTTTTTAAACTTCTTTGTAGGTTTCTTCTCTAGTGAAATTATCAAAACTACTACTGGTACTTGATAATTTCTGCTGAATGGGATAGGTAATATTATTGACTAACTAATGGTGCCCTGGGTCTTCACTCGCGTGGAAATTGATGACGCCTATGTAAAACAAAGTGAACTGCTGATATTCACTTGCTGACTTAATTCCAGGCGTAGAATTAAGTCTTCAAAACTTCAGCCCGATCCATTCCAGAGTTTTGACATGAAAAGGTCACAAACATCCATCCATCAATAAAATACACATTTGTATTATTAGTATCGTGTTAAAATCAATTTTGTAGACAAGGAGCTTAAATCTCAAATACATTTACAAAAACATATAACATCAAATAGAAAATACATTGAAAAAGCTTCTGAATAATGCGTGTATAAGTTATTCATTGCGTACAGGAACAGCCCGTAGGCAAGGTCCTGTGAGGTCACGACTTTGAGAAGGTCCCATTCCAGCGCGGCTATTATCCACGTGTACCACTCGAGACCATAACTGGTTTCTGTACTAACATCGCACAGAAAATCATATCTTACATTTACGACCGTGGGAACATTATAAAAACCATGATGAGATAATAGATCGAAAAGAAAAATTGTCGACTTGATGGAAGAATTCAATCAAGGATAGTATCCGGAACAATTCAAAGCAATAGGCCGAGGACTGGCCAAAAGGACTTGACGAAGTTCAGCTTGAGATAAATGCTCGATGAACTGAAAGGAAGTAATTCGCACGCAATCGGCCGTAACAATTTATCGTCTCAGAACTTGTGGAAAGAGTCCTTCTTCCAAAATTACGCTAAACTCCACCCATAAACTCCTAAGGCTCTATCAATTTCGTAATAGCAATAGTTATTGAGAAAGTTACTTTTATTGTTCTTGATGACGTAAATTGCAGTCACATTTTACGCAAATTAGTTAACTTTGCTGTCGGAACCTAAGCCTCAAATCGCGAAAGTCTTACAAACTTTAATGTTGCTTTACCTGCCCTTTCGGATAATTTGTTATGTGAAGACTTTCTAGGGCTTTAATTTTAAACCACAATCAGGCACAGGCACGTCGTTGTGCAGGATTAACCACTATAATCTGGCAAGGCTTCTTGGGAAGCATTAAATTTTCAAGGCGTTAGGGGAATAAAGCGCAAGGTTTTTTTCGATTATCTACCTACCTACACTGAAACCTGCAGCATTCCACGGCTCCCCCTTGGTATATTATTATTACGTGATGTTATATTATAAGTATGCTTGCTAGCATGAAAGTGAACTAGATCGTGTCCAAATGATTTTGCAATTTGCTTAGTTCAACGTTGGAATTCAGGTTCCTAGGCAAGGTTGTCGGTCTTCTACCTAGTTTAATCAATTTTCTTCTAATTTTAAGATTCTTAGTTTTGTAAATATGAAACAAAGTTTTTATTTATATTATCATAGTAGATATGTATGTATGTAGGTATGTATTATGTAATGTGTGGTTGACTATTATTTAGACAAAATGCATAAGTAATTGGTAATTTTTGTTACTTTTGTATTGCATATATTATTATCAATCAGGTATGTTCGCTTACCACCTACAGATGTTTCTTTTTTAACAAAGGCACAATCTTTTCTTAAATTATGTTATTACCAAACATATGGGCGTGAGTCATTTTGAATAATGCGTGTACCTATACGGAAACCTATTTCGGGACCGTCTGGGAATCACTGTAAATGCAAGACGTCTCAAGTGGTCTTAACCCTTTTGTCTTATTGTAAATCAATCACTTAATAGCTGTCGAGCGTTGAGTTCATAATTCTCTAAAAGTGATCAACAAACAGGATTGGTTATTTGTATCTACGAAACACGACTTCTGTTTTACTCTTAATTCTGTAGTGTCTATATCTTTTAAAGGTTGCATCTCTCTACTCTGTGAGTGTTTTATTTGCATTTTGGGATAAATATAGTTATAACAAACAACCTGCCTTTTGCTTATTCTTCGAAATTTTAACAACAACCGTGAAAGTTCTCTAAGAAACAAAAAAAAAGCCAAGCCCAGCTCCTTGATACTTACAACTTTTACCCAATAGGGGACGTAGCTTCATGAATTGCTGATGGACGCAATGAATCCATGTAAATAAGGATAAAATATTACTCAGAATTTTGAAGTCCTTCGACTTTACAAATAGGTTACTTTACTTACAAATACCTAGGTTGATTGATGTTTCTCCAAAGATAAGCTCTCCGATAAGTTAGTAACCAGATAACGAATATTTCTATAATTCTGAAAATGTCAAGCAAATCGGGTAACAAAACACCAAATAAACCTCAAACCCTATTTTCACCTAATAATAATTAATTAATTATTTGGAGCAAAAAGTACCTTCCTTCCGAATTTCAGGTTTCTAGCTTCAGAGAGGTTCGGTTTTGTGTTGTCTCCAAAAAATAGCTAGTTCCTTTATAAATAAAGATTGTATTTGTATGTATTTATTATAATGATAGTAACAAGAGCTACGATAGATTGATAAAATTGGGATATTCGCAAAGCTACTCTATAAAGCAACAGGGATCACAAAACCGAAACTTCACCGCATATTGTGAGATGTTATTACAATGGGAGGGTCGTCGGGTTCATCCGAATATGACTGGCCACAAACCAGAGTTATCACTGCTCTATGAAGGTTTTCGATTACAATGGGCCTCTTAGCTGCATATCAATTCTGTTTGAAGTTCAAAAGGGACCCTACAACGGGAATTTACTTCAGTTTTGAACTGAAATTCTATCCCACGTGGCTCAGAATATGATTCTATGACACAATTTTAGCGTGAATTAGGGTTTGGTAACATAACAACGAACATTTATTATTAAAGTTTTAAAGGCAATTGATTCTATCTAAGCTTGTGAACACAGGTGGTGCAAGAGACCACATAATGTTAGGCACCAACCGTTATAGTCCTTGCAATTTGTCAGAGCAATAAATGGGACACTTTTAGTGCCTGTGAGATTTACATCAATTGGGATACATTGACATCCCTAATGGCATTAAATCTGAGACCCAATATTTTTCTGTAGGTAGACCCTTTCCAAATAGATGGTGGTTGAATTTAGTGGTTTAAGGAAAAGTAACTACCTATCTGTTTACACGTCCAACACCAAATTGGGAAACTCTACCAAAAAGGATTCATGGATCAAGGAAATTAGGAGAGGGGCTTATCCGTATTTAACTCCCTTTTAAAGATTTAATTATCTAGAGATCCCAATTTATATCGATAAAATAGAGGACGTTACAATATATTTTTCTTTTATTCTTTGTGTTTCTCTTATAACATCATACTAATATTAAAAATGCGAAAGTTTGCATGAATAGATGGATGGACGTATGTTACCTCTTCATACCAAAACTACTGAAAGGATCGGCCTGAAGTTTTTAATAGTCGTAGTTCTAGGCCTGGAATAAAATAGCTTTTCATACGCGGGTGAAGAATCTTGCCGCAGCTAGTGTATTGCATAAAGTAAGTAATTTAAGTATGGAATAAAGCACACTCATCAATATGCGGGTGACGCTGCTGGGCGCTGCTATTTTTTCTATAAAAATATTCCTGTATTGCATAAAGTAAATCAGTAATTTATAAGTATTAGTATATTTAACTAAAAAAAGCTCTGCTTATGATGACATCTGCATTTTCCAGCAGTAATTTTAAATTATTAGGATCTTTGCCTAAAAATAGCAGGCCCACGTTCAAACAGCTTATTAAAGTTACCTACAACGAATGCGCCTAAAGTCCTCTTTGTATACACAGCACGTGCCGTTTTACAGCGGCCTGATGTGCACTTGGCAGAACATAGGATGAGGTCAGACGAACATTTTTATGCGGCTCGAGAATTCTGTGCGTAATGGCTTAGAAGATTCCGACTACTCCGAGGAAGATTCAGGTTTGCCAAGTGTTTTGTTTGCTATTTCGTGGTTTTATTGATTGTTTTAGTTTCTTTTATAGGGTTTAAAATAGATTCAAGATTTATGAGTGCACTTGTCGGTATCTTTGGTTTGTTACATCTGTTAACAGAAACAAAAGTAAAACTACACAGCTTTAATGGCAATTAAAGCTAACTAATTCTAGGTGTGCAAGTGTTCAACTTGCTGAACCTATGCATCTAGAATTCGGATGCTAATTATGATTCAAAAGTAGCTAAATTACTAGTAAATTTATACTTACCAACAAACTTATTCCCTACAATAGTAAACTTACGAGTAATACGATCAGTCAGGTACCTATATAAGCTATTAACTTTATATTTACGATAATAACTGGGTGCAGTATTTTCTCTTCTCGGCTTGTAATCGGTGGATTAAATCTGATATTATAATTTATGTTTTAATTATTGCTCTTGGAAGTGTGAGACCTATAAATTAACTGTGATGTTGTGTCCAATTTATGTGCGATGCATACTACTATAAACTACTTTGACGGAACAAATCATTGAATAGGTACTTTTTTATCCTACTAATATGTATTGAAACGCGAAAATCTCTAAGTATGGATGGATAGATGGATGTTTGTTACTCTTTCACGCAAAACTACTGAACGGATCTGAATGAAATTTGGCACAGAGATTAAGTATAGTCTGGAATAAAACATAGGCTATATTCCCGAAATTTCCATGGGAACGGGAACTACGCGTATGAAAACCTGAGGTGCTGCTACGCAGAAACTACAGAACGGATTGAGCTGAAATTTGGCACAGAGATAGATTGTAGTCTGAATTAGCACATAGGCTATTCCATTCAGATTTTCATTCCGGAATTCCCACAAGAATGGTAATTACGCGGGTAAAACCGCGAGTATACTCGAAATACTAATCCTGAGCAGACGAAGTCGCGGGCACCAACTAGTTTTCACTATAAAAGTTTAGTTTCATTATAAATTCACATCAACCTATTTTATTTATGTACGTTTCAAAGGATTTCTACACTGGCGGCCTCTTGAGCGAATTAGAACGACTGATCGCATTACGCTGACACAAAAAAGATATTGCATATTCAATGATTTTTGCCTCGTACTCACGAGGCTTTTTTTTTAAATAATTGTACGATAAATAAATTATCACACTAATATGAATGTTTGGATGGATTTAGTTTGTTACGTCTTCACGTGAACACAGATCAACGGATCGGTGAAATTTTGAATAGACGTAGTTCTAGGCCTGGAATAAAACATACTCATTAATATGCACGCAGGTGAAGCCGCAGGACGCTGCTATTGTTTCTATAAAAATATTCCATAAATAAAAACCAAATGAATTGAATGACAAAACTTTTACCGTAAACCGCAAACTTTTGTTTCCCAGAACAAAATTTATAGACTGGGCCTTGAAAAAGTCAATTACCAACTACCTACCGAAGTGTGAATTTCGAACTGAAGTTTATCTCGGGTAACAGTAATGGTAGTAAGTAGCTAACAGTCAATTGAGAAATTAGATTGAAACCAGATTCTTAAACCGAAGTTTTTTTCTTCAAAAATACAAAATGTAGTCTGAGCTAGATAAACATTTACTTTTCACTGGTGGGTGCCTATATGATTGCAATATACGAGGAAAATAAGGCAATTGTCGGAAACTGTCGCCATTCGAAACAGAATATTTTCATACCTACCAACTCACCGTTTGAGCACTGTAATTTTGTTGATGAAAAAATATTACGCAAGGAAAAGCGTTTCCTGAAATTCATGTTTTTACATTTGAGTTTTGGTACCGGGGTTGGCGTGGCCCGGAAGTGAATTTGCGTTACGTCCCAAGTATAAATCACAGAACCAGCTGACGCTCCTTTCTCCTGAATTTTGAATTAAGCAATTCTGCGATACCTAATAACTTAATATTAAACTGCCGAGATCCCGTGCTCTATTAAACATTTCAATAGGCATAATCTTTTTCAGTCAGGTAACGGTAAGGAACCAAAGGTACCTACAATAAAACAGAATTTGTTTCATGGCTCTGCAAAAATGTATTCCCTACCCGCCAATATTTCATAAAAGTTGTATCAGTGCCAAAGCGTAATAGCCATTCGTAAATTATAAACGCTTCAGAAGGAATCGCAGGAAGCGCGTTGGAAAATTACTATTAAATGCATGTGCGGCCACCGGCAATTCTATGGAGCTACCAGATCAGCATCGAGGCATACAATAAAAATATTGCACAAGTTACTGTAGCAATGTAGCCCTCAGTTCACTGGCCACTGGACAATGCCGTGAGGCCAGACCGATTAGCCACTTTTTACCGCGCAGTTATTAGAACATCAAAGTATTTGCGATAAAAAACTTCATCAAATGATGTTTCGCGCCGTTTAGGAGCAAGCAGGAAGGCGAACCGGTCCTAGAAGATAGTCCTTCGGCAAAAAAGAACGAGTAATTGCGGATAAATGAGTTTCTCAGGGCTCGATATGGTCCAGACAAATATGGCATTGTATTACCGTTACTATACTGCTCTGTCCTTTATTCAGACAGCCTTTCTCGATTGCTAAGGAACGCAGCCAAGTGGAGACACGTGTTTTAGAATGACCATAAACTTGAGAATTCTATACTCCTCTGTAGAGTCATTACATTGTCAGCCCGCATCGAATACGAAGCAAGCCACAACCTTAGAGTCATAAATCGCACTAAACAAAAGGATCTTCGACGGATATATTCGCGATGCTTGTGGTTTTTCACGGGCATGAAAACCATCTTATCAATCCGCTTATCCGCCGCACCGTCCTATTTCAAATAGGTAATAATGTGCGTTCCTCTAAATAAAAAAGCAACGCTAACATTACTGGTATCCCGTTTGATTTACCGCGGCCGTCTACCAATCTATACCAACGCTAATGAAATCTAGCAATGCTTTCGATTTGGTTAACCCCGTTGTTCATTATTGAATCCATGCAATCCAGGAAGATGTCAGTGACCGCATGTAACACGATTCGTTGTGGTATCCGCAAGCGTGGATAAAATTGATTTATACGTAACTTTGTGGCATACATGAAACACTACGAGTACTGCTACTCGTCAGAACCCGTCTAGCCGAGGGTGCTGTCTCGTATGACGAATGGTAACCGGTCAGAACTTAGGTGTTTTGTTACAAAAAGATTGGCACGGACCGTGAATTCTACTTCCTGTATGGTTTGAGAATAACAGAACCAATCACAGACGTTAGTAATCTCAAAGCAGTTTCAAGATACTTTGTCTAAGAATTAAGGTATCTAAGCGTTGGGATTCGAAACAATGAGTGAAATTAGACAGCTGAAAATAATGGTATTTATAGTAGGTATTGCACTATTGTTCGTAACTTTAGCAGCTTCCGGTCAGCGAACCTTCAACAGACGTATGACGATGGTATTTGTTGCGATCTAATTGTATTGTCATTATCAACGGGAGAACTTATTAAATATAAAACGACGAAAAGCGCGTTATAACAACGAATTGGGCAATGAATTATAATTATGCTCGGGACCCGGCCCTGCTCCACCTAATGACTATGGCACAACATTAGCCAAACACAAATTATGAAGAAAAGCGTAAACAGGTAAGTATTATAATAAGGGCGGAATTTCACGCTGAGGGAATGGGATGGGTAATGTTCCTGTACAGGTAAATGCTTTAGACTTCCTCATCATACCGGAGAATCCCGAGATTTATTCTGAATCAATAATAATTTTAATATCAACGGTAAAAACTTGCTCGTAAATCTATCTGCTATCAAACAATGCTTATAAGTAAAATATCCAGCTTCTCATAAAACAGATGCTAAGGTTTTACGTGTCAATTACCAACACAGAAGCAGTCGGTTTAGTACCTTACCTAGTCCTATTGCCGTTTAACTGGGAGCTTTGATGCTATCAGTATCAGGGCTCGTTAACGCTAGAGTTATAAATTTAAGGTTCACTTTAGCACAATGGGAGGGTGTGGCTGCGGTGCGCATCGTATTTTATCATTTCGCTTGACATAGTTATTTCTCGGTGTCACATTTGACTTTACCGAAGCTTTACCGCCTTATTGTAAGTCTTGTGGGTTTGTCTTGACTTTAATGAAGACAAATATTTGATTCTTCTCAGATTTTATAACAGTAACCTTCTCTTTATCAAACAATACGTACATTATGTAGAAAGATATGTGTAGATTACACGTGGTCGCACGCAATATATTGTGAAATATTTATGTTCTACTTCAATCAAGTCACATTTGAAGATTCAGTAATTTAATGTTACAAATATTCTCATTTTCGATAGTTAATGAAGGTAAAATTTCAATGCTTTCGTTTGCCTGTCCGAGACTTGCTATGCATGTGAAATGATCGTCCGCCTCCAAGCTTTTCCGGAAAATTGGTTTGCATGATGGTTACCGATCACAGTAACAGCTTATTTTTCTGTTTGAAATTCGGTCTTATATCTAGCATAATAAGGTTCATAGTCACAGTCACTATTGAATGGTTGAACAAACTTGCAGATCTTTTCTGTGGTGTGGTATTGAATGACGTGTCCTTATTATTTCATACTGCATTCACGTCATCGAGGAACAGTTTGTAATAGTACATGTTATTATAAGGTAATTATGATGAGGGGACACACATACCTTTCACGCAGTAGATTACAAACATAGTTTTTGAAATTCTGCAAATGTTGGAAAGCTCGTTAAATTGACGAAAAAATTTCTAAATATCATAGTAAAGAAAAACTAAAACTACGACCAAGTCTGTTGTGGAAAAGTAGTTTTACTTTACATAAATTGTTTTTGACTTTGATGGAAATTAATCTGCTAATGAAAGTTGGAGAATCCATTTCATGGACATAATATAAGTGATAGTTGCCTAATTGAAAACAGCGGATGCTTTCTATAAGATATCACTACAAGATTGATTAACTATTATGGAGAAATCAATGAAGAAGCAAAGCCGCACTACATAAGATTGATTGACAATAATGAGAAATAATATTGTACGAACGCAATGGCTACTTGTGTGGTCTCGTATAAACGAAACAAGGCCAAACTGCTTAAAAACAATCAAAATAATGGCGAAATAACAAAACCTTACGAACATTCGAAGTATCAGCACAGTAACAGGCGCAGTTTATGGTTAATGTTTCGGATTACACACTAAAAAGTTATGAACGATTTGTCGCATGCTTACTGAAATGCTGATGACACGCTCGCGGAGACAAACGGACCGTAAAGCTATTTGTTTGCTGCCTTTACGATAATGTGTCGATAAAGGAAGACAAACAAGATAATAAGATACACAAAATATCCTCCACCAATATAGGTAGATATTTTTTGGATAGAGATTCGAAAAATATGACGGAAATTATTAAATGCAACGCAAAAGCTGGTTCATAAAATACAACGGGTATTGTTAAATAAATAGTTGGTTGAAGAGAACTGCGAGTTTCCCACTGGGAACATTAGCGGTATCTGTTGTTTAAACACTGTCTAAAGCACGCTGGAACGTTTGCTTTGAAGCGCCGATGGACGACCTGGATAGACTTTGTTTGACTGTGAGTGAACCAAACAATGAACCCTGTACAGTCAACACCTCTGCTTTTTATCGTTTTTGACACTGTCTGCCCTAAAAAGTGTATTTGGTTACAAATTGAGAAATCTTTATCTTTATTTATCAAATTGGAGGAAAAGTTAAACTTTTTGGTCATTCAACAATAATATTTGTTTTAACATTCGTATCTGTTTGCTCTCAAGTTTAAGGTTGTTTATATTATTTTGGGAAAGGTAAACTTACCTTTCAAACTATAGATTGCTGTTGCTGCAGCGCAGTACCTAAATAGGTTAGTTAGTTAGTTTGACGATAATATTCCTGATCAATTATTCATCTCTGTACTTAGTGGACTAATTGCTATCGATGCTTATCCAAGTCACATTAATTAAGATCTTGGCTGGAGATCAACTTGAGCCGCGCTACAAGTAAAGCTCGGATCTCTATCATCTCGCCTACAAGTGAGGGTCTGTTAATCTCTTCCGTATCTAACATTTTGTAATTGACTCAAGTCTTACCGTTATTTTTTCGGTTATACCTACAAAATCTGGTCTTATTATATTAAATTTGCGATGTTTCATCATATTGACCTGAATATTTTAGTAACAAAATGTTTTTGTTATGATGTAGAGAATATCAAACATTGTTCATTACACTGAAAGTGAGCCATGTGGAGTCTACCTGCATGAAAATTAACACGTTACATCAAAGATGTATGCAATGCAGGAACTCTTAAAATACACCACATAAATAATGTTTCATCGCGATTGATTGACCCAATCAGGTCAAAATGGTTTATACTACGGTCTAATAAAATTTTCCTTAGACTGCAGGAAAGTAACCCCGTTGTTGTTTAGTTTCCTAAAGTTTTCAATAGGTTCTTTACTTCTATTTAATCTTTGTTAAAAATATTATTATTCAGATAAATCAAAAATTATTTTTTTCATAGAAAGCATTATTGATTCATTGTATGTATAGTACGGCTATAAAGTGCCGGGTATGGAAATTTTGTCGAGAGCTAGCCTCTTCTGAATTCGCCACATGTGTCTCCTCTACCGCACAGGCGTGCCACTTAAGTTTTATTATTTAGGAAGATAGTAGGCACTCTCTTCAAGTTAAGTGGTCAAAGGCAGTGTTGCATTTTGATAAAACTATGCCCGCATATTATGTCGTAAGTATAGCTTTTGTTTTTTGGTTAAGTTCACATGAGTCAGTTTTGCAAATCAAGTGAGTTTGTAAAGTCACTCAACTTATACAAAAACATAAGGTTGTTAACCTACGTTACGGTCTGATAACGATTCTCTCTGCCTTCCTTTTCATATGCATTACAATTGAGCCTCTTTTAGAATAGGTATGTTAAAAAAACAATCAACTTGTACTTGGTGTTAATAACCATGAAGTCTGATAATTTCCAATATTATTAATTATCCGTAAAGATAAAATGAACAGGTGTAGGTAATGAAGAAGTTTATTGAGATACTTTGGTTAAATATATGGAAATTAATACAGCTTGCACAGGTAAAGCGTAACATAAAATTTTCTAGTTTAGATACAGCTATGAAATTATGGCCATTAACGAGTCAAGGATTACAAGGATTACAAAAGACTAATTTTGATGATACTGATGCGTTTCAGTTGGTTACATATGGTAAAGTACATATAAATACCGGGCTAAGTAATTCAACTTGTTAATTGCGATCACATACCGAAGAGAACATTGCTCCAAGGCAAAGTTTCGGCTAATTTAACATGTCAATCCGATTGTTCAGTGAACGATCACACAAAGCGAATGCCGGTGGACTATTGACATTCCTATTCTGGTAATATATCAATCTCTTGTCAACTATATTGGTTTCAAGCGATTAACCAAATAGGTGTTCTGACTTTTGAAACCCGATTTCATAGAGTGGATAACCTAACGAGTTTACATTAATTAAAGGAGAATTAATGAGAGGAACAGTCTAGGCCAAAACTTGTAGCATATTTAAATAGTACGCATATTCTTGTCAGTGATTAAAGAACGTTTTACACTTATGGTGCACTGCCATACTCTAGGAGATTTAGGGCACGCCCTAATTCCTTCGAGTGGTTCCCGCTTCCCGCAAAAAACGACTTCGTAAAGAGCTATTTATTCGCCATCCCCATTATACTTATTAGCTTGCCATGTCATCCGTTGATGACATCCACGTTAGGTTACGAGATTATTCACGTTATTATCGTTGGGTATTTTGGTGGTCGAGATAATGTGGAATGGTGGAAATCAATAGGATCAAGATAGTGTGCGTACACATTAATTTTGATTTGGTTGATATTTGTTGCAAACATATTTCGATCAGATAGCATTAGAACAAAGTCTTCTGTTCCTTGGCATAATTCAAGTAAACAATGACAGGCTAATGATAATTACAAATAACAATATTAAAGACAGTTCGGCTCTTATTACATTGTATGCACAATAAGATGGCAATGTTGTACACTCAACACAATTTACAAAAAAATGCTTGAGTGAGCATGAGTTACTGAACAAAGGTTCAGCCATGTCACAACAGTTGCGAAATATGTACTTTTCTGGAATTGAGAAAAGTTCATTCAGAATGAAAAGTATTTTTAAAGAACATGGATATTTCAGGTCACTAACGTTGAAAAGACATACAGCGGGACAGACTGACAATAGTTGTTGCTTTGATTTAAATTGGAAGAGAGTCAATGAAAATAAAAGAAATTAAAGACTTTTGATGCAGCAACAAAAGCAAAGAAGCAGAAGAAGGCTGTGATTCTACACAAGTTTAGTAGAATGTTGTAATGTACCTAAAGCAGAGTAAACTTTTTATAGCGTTCATATAGATAATAAAAATGTTAAGTATCAAGGTTGAAGACTCTTGAAAGTATTTTAAATGCGGTTGCTCATAAAAATATCTATTGATATTATAGGTTGCTTTTCATTTCTATTTCTATTAAAGATTATTATCATAACTTTTAATGATACTATTGCCCTTGCCCTCATCAACCAAAACAAACTTAGTTCAGACTTTACCACTATCTACTGATATGCTATAAAACTTGTGTTAATGGTTCCGGGTCTAGGCACGCCTGGTAGTGTCTTTAAGAGTGCAAGCCGTGTAGCTGAATGTTTCACTTTGCATTTTGTACCCACAAAGTAACTGTAAGCTTTACTTCGATTAGCGGTACTGGCCGAAGCGAGACTTGGCTCTTGCTCATTAAAATTTTACAGCATCATCGCTATGATAAGATAAAAGACCAGGCTCGCGCGGCTAACACCGAGGAGCAATATTACCACCACCTGGGAATCAGACGCTATTATCTTTTACCAAATGCTTGTCTATTTGTGTTTAGTTCACTTTTTATCTTAGTTTATTAAGCGTGACTGTGTATAATGACATTTTCGAAAAGTTATTCCGATTCATGACTGTGTGGAATAAGTTGCGGTTTTTTATTAGATAGGCCTCAGGTTATTTCATACCAGAAATGTCTCACTGCAGTTTAATTTATATCAAGCTCTGTTTGACGATCGCGCTAGTTTATGGTCACCACCTCCAACAGGGAAGTCCTTTCTAGTTTAAATTCTGTAATGCTATAACACATTCGTAACTGCCTTCGGCTTAATGGCCGTCTGTGGTCAGTCAACAACGTTTTCCCACACAATAGCAAAACCTAATAGAGAGGAATATGGCATTTCGTTGTTTCCACAGCTAAGTGGTACTCAGCTCTGTTACCCATTCTCTTATAAATCAGTCGTCTCTCATTCCTCTATCTTCGTAAACTTTATTTCGACTGCGTTACTTTGTAACTAACTATGAAAATAATTATCAAAATTATGAAAATAATAAGTTTACCATAACTTGTGTTGCTTGGTGAGAAACTAACAAAACATCTGAAAAGATTATCCGAAAAAGGATTTATCACTCACGCCTTTACAGTTTTCAAAATTCAATTTAAAGTTGAAACGAAGTAAAGTCTTTGAAGTCGAACAGTCCGTGAATGGAGAATGCTAATCATGTGGTCTCACGGATAGGCGCTGGGCTTCCGGCAAATAGCGGTCAGTGTCAGTCAGCACATAAAGTGATACTGGTTTGCTGAAAGCGATACATAAATGTGATACCTACCTATTCCACCTAATAAGAAAGCTGCCGTTAGCTCTCATATCATAGTTGGTGCATTAGTTGTTGTAGTAGAAAAGGAACGGATCCGCCCAAAAGTAGGTAATGTCAGTTAGATAAAATTTAAAAGCGATTATGTTTCCGTAGTTTACTTAAAGTCCGTTTTGCAAATCTTTGTAAAGTGCGTTTTGGATTGAAGCGGACATTCAACGGTATTGGTTTGGATGATTGCATCGCATTCGATTTGCCCACGGTTTGTTACATTCGTTCAAAGCTCGTCAAACAAAACGTTGGCTGGGTTGGAATGGTATAACCGATTGTAGAAACGTATAAACTTGAGTTTATCGCTTCATATTGAGATTGGAAGAAAGTCTTTATTGCGAAGGGGCGGTTGTATGACGACTTATGGTTCACGACTAGCTTCGGGCACCAGGCGTCGCTTGTGTGGTCCGCCGCCGTTTTAGCAAGGCTTATTATATGAACTTTGACATAGGAAGGCATAAATATGATAAAGCTCATTAGAACTTCTGGAATTACTAAGGTACTAGTACCCATAACACAAGCTTTGAGTAGCTTACTTTGGGGCTAGATGGTGCTGTGTGGATTTTCCAGCATTATTAATATTAATTTACAAAAATGAGCCACCTGGTTCCTGCATTTACAGAGAGAAAAAAACTTTTACGATTATTTGACGTCTTTGGCGTCCTGGGAAATTAACAAACCATCAAACTTGTAAAGTAGGTATTACTGCAAACTTACTCATTTTTCATGTCATCAGAGACGAACGACTCGCGAACATACACCGTCAAGGTGAATGTATTTTTACAAATTGAAATTTCCTTCACATCCATTTGGTAAACGGTGAGTGCAATTTGTCAGCGCCAGGCCCCCGAGGCTTTTATGAAATGTAAGCGTAAACATTTTACGGACTTAGAGAGGTATGTACTGATTTAATATTTAAGATGAATCTGAGATCTGAGATCTGAGATGGTAATTGGCCTATAGTAGATAAATAAACGGAACCCACTTTACGAACAGGCTTAATAAACATCATATTTAACAGCGCTATAACAATTCGATTATAGCAGCATTTGACTTTTAAATGGCTGGAATGGAAGGAAATCGAAACCGGATCTTGCCTACGATTCTACAGTTTTTTAGGAAAACGACCAGTTTGCTGCACGCAGAGAGCTTTTAGAAACAAAGCACCTACCGATCAATCCCTTTGCAATACCGGTCGCGGTAACTGTTCCTTATAGCGAATAGCAAAAAAGCCTTTCCATGTCAAGAGCTGTCGAAAGGCCTTTTGTCCCACACAGCGGTGACTGGAGTGAAAACATTTTGCCTGAAAAAATTGGAAGGTGTTCCCGTATGGCTCATTAAACACTTCGAAAGAATTTAATATCCGGTAAAATTTTGAGGCAAAATCTCTCGTTGAAATTCAGTTCTTCCGAAGTTCTCTTCCTTTAAGACATTTCATATTCTTTGCTGTCGGGAAATTGAAAATGAACAAGCCAATACCAATCTAAATTAAAGAGATACTTACCTATTAAAATTGGTAAGTATGTGGTCTCACGGATAGGCGCTGGGCTTCCGGCAAATAGCGGTCAGTGTCAGTCAGCACATAAAGTGATACTGGTTTGCTGAAAGCGATACATAAATGTGATACCTACCTATTCCACCTAATAAGAAAGCTGCCGTTAGCTCTCATATCATAGTTGGTGCATTAGTTGTTGTAGTAGAAAAGGAACGGATCCGCCCAAAAGTAGGTAATGTCAGTTAGATAAAATTTAAAAGCGATTATGTTTCCGTAGTTTACTTAAAGTCCGTTTTGCAAATCTTTGTAAAGTGCGTTTTGGATTGAAGCGGACATTCAACGGTATTGGTTTGGATGATTGCATCGCATTCGATTTGCCCACGGTTTGTTACATTCGTTCAAAGCTCGTCAAACAAAACGTTGGCTGGGTTGGAATGGTATAACCGATTGTAGAAACGTATAAACTTGAGTTTATCGCTTCATATTGAGATTGGAAGAAAGTCTTTATTGCGAAGGGGCGGTTGTATGACGACTTATGGTTCACGACTAGCTTCGGGCACCAGGCGTCGCTTGTGTGGTCCGCCGCCGTTTTAGCAAGGCTTATTATATGAACTTTGACATAGGAAGGCATAAATATGATAAAGCTCATTAGAACTTCTGGAATTACTAAGGTACTAGTACCCATAACACAAGCTTTGAGTAGCTTACTTTGGGGCTAGATGGTGCTGTGTGGATTTTCCAGCATTATTAATATTAATTTACAAAAATGAGCCACCTGGTTCCTGCATTTACAGAGAGAAAAAAACTTTTACGATTATTTGACGTCTTTGGCGTCCTGGGAAATTAACAAACCATCAAACTTGTAAAGTAGGTATTACTGCAAACTTACTCATTTTTCATGTCATCAGAGACGAACGACTCGCGAACATACACCGTCAAGGTGAATGTATTTTTACAAATTGAAATTTCCTTCACATCCATTTGGTAAACGGTGAGTGCAATTTGTCAGCGCCAGGCCCCCGAGGCTTTTATGAAATGTAAGCGTAAACATTTTACGGACTTAGAGAGGTATGTACTGATTTAATATTTAAGATGAATCTGAGATCTGAGATCTGAGATGGTAATTGGCCTATAGTAGATAAATAAACGGAACCCACTTTACGAACAGGCTTAATAAACATCCTATTTAACAGCGCTACAACAATTCGATTATAGCAGCATTTGACTTTTAAATGGCTGGAATGGAAGGAAATCGAAACCGGATCTTGCCTACGATTCTACAGTTTTTTAGGAAAACGACCAGTTTGCTGCACGCAGAGAGCTTTTAGAAACAAAGCACCTACCGATCAATCCCTTTGCAATACCGGTCGCGGTAACTGTTCCTTATAGCGAATAGCAAAAAAGCCTTTCCATGTCAAGAGCTGTCGAAAGGCCTTTTGTCCCACACAGCGGTGACTGGAGTGAAAACATTTTGCCTGAAAAAATTCCCCGTATGGCTCATTAAACACTTCGAAAGAATTTAATATCCGGTAAAATTTTGAGGCAAAATCTCTCGTTGAAATTCAGTTCTTCCGAAGTTCTCTTCCTTTAAGACATTTCATATTCTTTGCTGTCGGGAAATTGAAAATGAACAAGCCAATACCAATCTAAATTAAAGAGATACTTACCTATTAAAATTGGTAAGTAGATACAAATATTACCCTGCCCTGAAATCAAATACGCCAAGAGGCCAAATTCAATTATGAAATAATCAACTCCCCCGCTGCTACGTACATAGATATACATATTGGAATAATATTAAACCATTATTGTGAATTTATCAAATAAATTCGAGTGGAATGAGCCGATTTATTATTTTTTGGGGCGAGGTAGGGATTCCTTCTCACCAAATACTGCTTCATATATGGGATACGGTGAAACATCTTAATATGATGGCCGAGCAAGATACCATATTAACTTAAAAACTGGCACACACGAGCTGCTTGCGAGGCCAGTTGAACGATTTATTTGCTCGTAAGCTTTTACAATTGAAGCTGTTTCTGACATCTGTCCGGTAGGGAATATTATGCATTTTACAATGACATTCTAAGGCTACATTTTCATCTTTATTGCAAAGCATGTAAGGTGGTATTGTGAGTGATAATTACTGGAGGTTCCAGTTGGCTGAGCGACAGTATAACGAGGTACGAATGCACTCTAGGACAATGTATGCCAGTTCAGGTGTAGTAAGCAAGTACCGTGATACTTCGAAGGAATTTTGTCCTGACACGCTCGCTACAGAGCAAACGAGACGAACGAGAGATTAACCCTGCTGCAAACTATGTTTCATATAAATAATGCCACACATATTCATAACTGAGGAACCCAAATACCCACCAGAACCCAGAGAAGCAAATGCAATAAAGGTGACGCAACGGAAGTTTCGTAATGCGCATTGTCCTCATGAAGAAAGCGGTCAAAAGTTAAGGAGATAATTGTTAGCAGGAAATTAAAGTGAACGAGTAAGTGGAACACTCGGTGCCGCCTGTTTCGAGGCACCGAGAAGCTGGTCTTGGAGCTAACATTGCGGGCTAATCGAATAGATCTCACGATTTTAAGGTAGTTGTCATGCCAGGCCATTTTGTAGCCATCCGTGTATAATGATCTCGCCAATAGGAGGTTTGGCACGCTCCGGAATGCAATAGGCATGACACGACTTATTTGTTCAGACAGTTTTCCTAAATATTTTTTAAGACAATTTTTTAATTATTTTTGTTTAACAAGTTAGACGGGATAGCGTTATCTTTGAGAACTAGCTGAGCTTCACAAACTAGCAGACTAGCTAGTGTTTAGTTGGTTATGGTTACTTAATTCATGTTTGTCTGTGCAGCGTCTGAGAAATGAGTCATGATGAACTATGAGGCGTAGGATGAAATGATCTTTTAGATTATGTGAGTAGGCAGCAGGCAGGTACACAAAGTAAGAATGAGAAGCTATTAATGAGCTAGTCTACGCGGAAATCGTTAGAAAATCAGTAAGGTAGGAAAAGGCACCTACTCGGCAACAGGTTTAAGATAGGAAATTATAGAGAAGGTTACTGAAGAAGGCACATCGAGCAGAATTATTTCGAATTGGTTTTGAATCGCAGCAAAGAAAGCATGAGGAAGGTAAGGATTTATAGAGTCCCGGGTACGAGTATAACATTATCTACCTTGCCTTTTGTTTGACTTGTTTTTGGGTAGCGACAAAAGTTTCGCATGGATAAATCAAAAATGGATTTCTTTTTCCCGTTGCAGATTTGAGACTTCAGTAAAACACAAAAGAAATCTTTTGTTGGCGTAGGAGAAAATACGCTGTATAATAAAATAACGGGAATTGAATGAGTGATGTAACTTTGGACCAAGTTGATCTGCTGTGATTTAGTTTTTCGGAAAGAAGTTTCCTTTTAGTAGCAAAGGAATCGGCGAATCAGCAATCTTTTTAAATTATGTTTGTCGAAGTTACTCAAGAGTTGTAGATGGAGTTAAATTGTTTACGTTCTATTTCGATCGACAAAGTTACTACGGATCTAGGTATTTACTGTTGACGGTCTATTTAATGGGAAGCTATGAATTAAAATCGATAATCGAGAACGTACAAAATTTTATCTGCTATTTTTTCAGCAAGAGGTAGGGTGCTAGGACCAAAAATAAGTTGGTAGTAAGTAGTAGATGTACATGTAGAGTAGTAGATATATAGATAGATATGTAGATATGTAGAGTAGTATGTATGTTCATAAGTTGAAATATCCTTTCGAGTTAATTTGGTGAACGGTGAGTGCAATTTGTCGGTAGAGTCCAAAGACCAAAAATAAGGTGGTAAACTCCTAAGTTCTTATTACGATAAGTCAAGCATAAAAAGAAGAGGAAATTGAAATTAAATGAAGCATGCCTTATTCACAAAAACCTGTCACATTTGCAAACATCGATCGCCGAGTAAAAATTGGAGCACAAATTCACGGTGACAGAATTCTTTTCAACGTTTCCTTTGGAGCCTTGTGCCATCGGATCAAGATTTCAAAGTATCAAGAGATGTACGAAGATGATGACTTTGCTGTAGTTCTTCTTTTGTCATCGAACTTAATTATGTAACTGAATTGGATTTGAATTGGTTTAATAGAATTCAATAAAGTATGGGGAAGGAATCATAAAATTTTGTTGCAACACACTTGGATAATGAGTACATTCGGCACTTCAATGGCGTCTCTACCGTCTTTTTACCGTGTATTTAGCTGGTCAAGTTACCGTAAAAGGTGAACTTTCCTTTTTATATAAGGAAGGAACTTAACTACTCCAGTCCAACTTGGTAAAGTAAAAACCAATGGAAGCCATAGCAAATATGGAAAGGAAGTTTAACATCCCGCTGTTTAGCTCTAGGTACTTACATGATTTTGAGAATCGTGCCAAAGTCAATGCCATAGTATTCTCATAAGTTAAAAGCGTATTGTAGTGGCGTGACTAAACCCTATCCTAAAGCGAGGTCATCCGGCCACCAAACGGCTAAGCCGATCCAAGGTCGGCTTCGTTACTAGTTTACTACCTGTTTCTGTCGGAGTTATTCTGTAGCGATGTTGCTCATTATAATTCTAATTCAAAGATGTATGTAAGATAAGGCATATCATTATGGCAACCTTGACGTATAACGAGTATTATTTGATTCAATGAACGATTTACGGAGCGAAATAGTATCCTGCTGAACTGCCTATCGACCCTTTTTGTCATTGGAATTATTTGGGGACTAAAATTGTTTGAACTTTGACTTATCCTTAATAACAGATAAGAGAATTACAAAGCAGTTCTCACAGCAACATCATCATTATCATCAGCCTATATTAGTCCACTGCTGGACATAGGCCTCACCTAATGAGCGCCATAGCGCCCTGTCTTCAGCTTGACGCATCCAGCATCTGCCAGCAGTCTTTCGCAGATCGTCATCCCACCTGGCCAGAGGGCGTCCTACACTACCTTTCCCAAGTCGCGGTCTTCACTCAAGGACACGTTTACCCCAACGGTTATCGGTTCACACAGCAACAGCTGGGTGTCAAATTGCGTTCTACATTTTCCAGGCCAACGTTAGCGTGATAATGAACCACTCGCATATTTAAAGTTCGCATGTTTCACACCGTATCGGAATGTAATTTACTTTCATTCGGAACCAGTTTATTGTTATTTATGATATTATCACGGTTGAAGGTATATTCACTTTATTAACTGGAAGTTCGGTCTTTAGTCATAGCAATTCCATGCTAATAAATAAAAATGTAATTAGCAAAGAACATGTTTTACAGTATTCCTTTCAGATAAACAATTAAAAATTTGTTTCCAAAGCTTTGGCTCCAGCTAAGCCGGATTGCAGATGAAATATGATTTGTACACAAAACAAACACATAAATGTTTGCTCGTAGTACACGACATGTTGGTAACATGAGCGGTTCCGCAATCAAAACAATTGTTATAATTATAGCGAGTGTACTTTCTAGGCACGTTTTGTGCTTTAAATTATGCGAAGCGAATGTCGATAAGGCCTGTTAATCTAGGAATATCAAACAAAGGGTTAGGAGTACGTACACGAACCTATCAACGATTTATTTACTAAGCTATGAACCGAAAAAAATAGTCGGTTGGATCACCAGATTCCATCACGCCTCGTGGTCACGTTCCTGATGGTTTGTGGTTATCAACATTAGAAGAGTTTTTACGAGAGCAACGACCGTGTACATAAAATTAAAAGCTTTTACATTAGTTTTGGTCATTGGAGGTGTAGGTATATCCTCTAACATTTTTTTTTAATCTAGAATTTCATCAATTTTTTAGGTCAGGTATACTTTTGTCGTTTCTGCTTTTAGGGACATCTCTTTATAGCTATGCAACTCCTTCAACTATTTCATTTTCGTATTCCAATCTTTAGGCAGATGCGCAACACAAATAGCCTCAGGACGTTACCCTTGTCAACACAAGCTTTTCACTTACCTAAGTTATAGTTCTATTGTTCTAAATACCGAACGGTCCCAGACTGTCTCGATGCTCATTGCTCAACCCTGCGGTTTCCTAAGCAAGTACATTCGTAAACTTATATTAGAACTCGTAAATTATACCAGGAAATGATGTATTACAAATGAACAATTCAGCAGACTCTAGACGTGCAAAGCCCGCATTACTGTGACGCGAAGAGATATACCAAAACAATGCCGAGAATTTATGGGCCCATGTTCTACCGGGTTTGCGAAAGCACGATAGTAAATGGTGTATCTGTATTTTATGGTCGCGTAATTAAACCATGATACGCGAAATACGATCAAATTGCCTTTGAAATCCGGCGATAGAGTATAAGACGCAGAATGTGAAAGCAAAGATAAGAATTGAATGGACGTTTATATCACGATCGCATAACAATCTATTAGCAGAAGACAGAAGTATTTTATCAATGTTGAAGGCCGGGCATTAATTCAATGAGGGTCTCCTTAATTGGAAAATCCTTTCAATGATTGCCACTGTAATGTTTATAATTGGGCCCTTGACAGTGGACAATCGCCGGAATTATTCTACCCAAGAATTTTAAAGTAGAAAAGAGGATAGTCATTAAAAGGGATAGTAGGTAACGTTTATGTTAATTCGGAAACGTCCTGCATCGGAATGGTTCATAAATAAAATTAAACGTCTGTTAGTTACGGTTTATGGCTTTTTGCTGATCAAAACAAAAAGCTAGAAATGCTTAAGGGAATAGAATGGAACAGCCTTTTCAGCGGACGGAAGTTTGTTCAGCGAATTCCCTCTGAGGGCACTATGCGAACCGGAAGGGAGCATTACTACATACTCTAGCAAATATTGGAAAAGTACGATGGAAAATTCGACTAGTAAAACGGGTGTTCATTCTCTAGTTTTTAGTTGTATAAGATAATGTTAGAAGAGAATGTAAATCATATTAATCTTAGTTTTAGCTAGCTTCGTAATTTTTGAGTCCCATGATATAAAAATTCGCAAAAGTTAAATAATAATTGCTCAGCGATGACTGGCTACAAGCGTGACGGACGAAATGGAGTCATTAATTAAATTTGGGGCACGCTGACTCGTTAGGTACGGAATTACCAAAACTTCAGCATTATTGACACGACAGCTAATAAACGAAGGTCCGTAAATTCAACATGGGACGTTATTCAAACTTTATATGCTTTAAAACCAAACTAATCATAAGTTGAAGCTAGGGAATAGCGGTATTGGACGTTTTGCCAATACCGGTAATTTTTCGGTATTAATATTTTTAAAACCGGGATCCCGGTATTTCGGTAATTTTTCGGTATTTTACTATAAATATTAAAATAGTTGAAAAACATATTTTCTTCTGTGTTATTTATGGTTTTAGACTGAATAAGTATATCTAAATTGTAATAAAAAAGATTTCTTAAAAAAAAGCAATAATTTTAAATCAACTTGAACTTTAATTGGGAATTTTTGGTACTTAGGTACTACTATACAGTCTTTCTTTAACTTAAACATACATTATAATCAAATATTTATCACAACAAAAATCAACTTCAACAAACTGACCTTTATTAAACATTTATAAATCGAAGGTTTTCACACACCAATGAAACAAAATAATCACTATGAAATCAAATAGATAATAAAAAAATTAGAACTCTAAACATTCCTAATAACACATTAATAAAGATTCGAAATACATAATCAACATTTAGAACTCAAAAAATCTTTTCTGACATAATTATAATTACCTATTGAATTAACCACTATACCGACGAACTGCCAGTCATCAGTCAAGACGAAATCGTGTTAGCTTTGAGGCAGCTTAAAAATGGAAAAGCCCCCGGTGAGGACGGTATTACTTCAGAGCTTCTGAAGGCAGGAGGAGCCTCTGTTATACAGGACCTACAGAATCACTTCAATGCCGTCCTCCACAGTGGGAGAACTCCTAAGGCGTGGAGCGAGAGTTTGGTGGTGCTCTTTTTATATTTCTTGTACTTCTTGGTTGGATGGAACTGAAATAGGACAGGTATTTAAGAAAGTCTATCTCTAATAATCTCTATTCTATTTTATATTGAAGAC
The DNA here is from genome assembly GCA_944547425.1 of Eupithecia centaureata. Lineage (NCBI taxonomy): Eukaryota > Metazoa > Arthropoda > Insecta > Lepidoptera > Geometridae > Eupithecia > Eupithecia centaureata. The sequence goes on from OX155687.1 coordinate 9,551,869, forward strand.
TTTTAAATATGAAAGTAATCATCAAGACCACAAGATAAGCAATGACTTTCAAATAACGAAAGAATCATCAAAAGCGTTTCACCTAGAGAAAAATTCGGAGGTAACAAACAAAAACACTAAAATAAATACAGTAGAATTGAGATCCACCTACATTTCGGTTGGTCAGCGGTTGAAAAAACTTTCTGTTTTGATTTCATTCATATAATGCCTATTGACATCCATCAGTAATTCAGTATAATAGTTATTTATTTGCTCTAGACAATATAAGACGTGCAATATAAAACTTCCGTTATGGTAAATTGTTTGAGAAATTAATATATGAAATGATATGAAATATTACTTACCGTTTATTCTTTCGGTGATTGTTTTCGTCTCCAATACCAAACCAACAACACAAACTGTTATTGAACTTGTCACTGCCTAATACGATACACTGATTACCGTTTGAACCTTGTGCTCGTGCGTAGTAACAATAAAAATTGATAGAGAACACCTACCGTGCGAGAGCGCACTATGCAATTGAAAATGTGCCTGACAAAAAAAGACGCACGGGTTATGGTTATGGTTGGTGTACTCCTATATCCGCATTTAGACTCTGATCGGTCCATTATGCGTGGGTTTTGCTAGCATAGCAAGCCAAACTCCGTCCAGAAGCGCAGAATCTTCCTGGGATCTTCACAGGCTTCGCGGAGTGACCTCGGCAAGTTGAGGATTTCTGTTCGTTGTGCTGTTATTCCCTTGCATTCTAGGACTACGTGGGCAGCTGTTTCGTCGTCGCTGAGACATCCTCTGCAGATAGGGCTGTCTGTCGCTCCGATCGTGTTTATTTAACGGGCAGTGTCCTGTTAGACTTCCCACTAGGATACGCATGCGACGCACGGTCGTTTCCGATCCTCTCCTTGCCAATTCATCAGCGGCGTCATTTCCTAGGGATCCGCTATGTCCCTTGATCCACTGAAGAATGATCCTGTTCTCGGTGGATATCCTTTCTAGTGCCAAGTGACATTCATGTACGAGCTTGGAGTTACAGCTGTTGCTTTCCAGGGCTCTGAGTATGGCAGCGCTGTCAGAGAGGATACGTATGCCTTGGTCGTTAATCTCTCTATTGTGTATAGCTGTAGCTGCCTGGGTTATTGCTACACATTCACACTGGAATATGGAGCTGTGTTCTCCTAACGTTATTGATATGCCAATGTTGAGGTCCATAGAGTGAACCCCGGAACCCCGGCTCCAGTCCCTGTTTTTGTCTTGGAGCCATCTGTGTATGTTCTTACTTTTCGGGTTCCCGATCCATCTTTTTGATCCTCACACAGCTGTATCTGGTAGTGTTTGTTGGTTAATGGTTTGCTGGGCATTCTGTCACAAGGTGCTGCTATGAGTGGTTCATAAGCTATTACCTTGTCCATGATCTGAGCATGTGGGCTGTTGGTTACGCCCCAGAGACCCATGCTGTGTAGTCTTAGAGCTGACATCGTCGCTTCTTGTTGTATATATAGGTCTAATGGTGCTAGACCTAGAATGATTTCTAGGGCAGCTCCTGGAGTAGTTCTCATGCAGCCTGTTATTGCTGAGCAAGCCATTCTTTGGAATCGCTGCAGTCTGGTTATCACGGTGTTCAACTCCGTTCTAGTCCACCAGACGATCGCTCCATAGATGTTGATCTTATGATAGCTGTGTAGAGCCACATTGTTATTTTCGGTGACAAACCCCACGTCTTACCAAGCATTTTGCTGCATTGGTAGAGGGCGGCTGTGGCTTTTTGGAGTTTGTAGTTAAGATGTTTGTTCCACAGCAGTTTGCTGTCTAGTATGACCCCTAGATACTTGACTTCTGTTTTTAGCTTGATCTCTGTGTTAAATAACTTTGGGAGTCTCAGGTTTCCCAGATGTCGCTTGTTAGTGAACATTATTAGTTAAAGACGCACGGGTTAGACGGTTTTATTCCCAAGAAATTATAGGTAAATACTTTACAATACTTTGTTTCACTAGCACGTGCATTCGTCGTTAATTTCGCCAGTCAGTTTTGAGCTTTATGCATGCAGAAATAATGTCCCTAACGCTATGCTTGCTATTAGCTAGGTGGCTAGTTGAAAGCCACCCGCGTCCGTCTATCTGCTTGCTCGTACTATAAAAGTAAAGATTTAAATCAACAAACAGTCTAACACTAGCCTAGGGGAATTTGTACGTTTATTTATTTTGAAGTCGGTTTGTGACCACGTGAAGACATGCTGAAGCGAAAACGTAGACTGTCCATCAATTTTACAATCATTATAAATTTAAAATAAATATAAATTAGTATAATAAAGTAAATTTGTGTAATCCAGAGCCGCCTTATGAGTTTTTTCATTTATTTTTACGTTTAATTCAAAATACCGAATTACCGGTATTAGCAATTTCAATACCGGTATTCCGAAATGCCTAAAATAACTCGGTATTACCGGTTTTTCGGTAATACCGAATACCGGTGTCCATTCCCTAGTTGAAGCCCCTTATCAGAATATATTTACCATAAATGACACTGTCTATGATGTAGATACTGATCGAATCGTACAGTATTTGAATATTATTAATCCCATTATTCAATTCAGATGCCCGTATTTCAAGAGGATGTGGTTTGTGAAACAGCGGAGTGAATAAAATTGGATACGTAATAGTGTCATAAATATCCTTCATTTTATGCTCCATCTCTCGTATAAACATTACTGGAATGGAACAAATCGCGCAAAGCTCATTGAACTTGGCTTACAGTTCCAAATGATAACTTGGCAACAAATCATTTTCATAATACGTGAAAGTAAGAAGTAAACAGTTGATAAATCTTGGTTATGACATACAAGCGATGCAAGGATGGTTTTCTGCAAAATGAAGCTCATGCATGACTCATTTGTGCATTCAATTGGGGTTTTACTATTTTGTATTCTGTGAACGTTCTGTTGAAGTAGACATGAGTGAATGTAAAAGCCGCTTGTGTTATGAAGTTTCATTGTATAGGTTTTTCAATTTGTTTCAGTTAAAGGAACCTACAAGATATAAACTGTCTTATCAATTTACTCTCTTTAGTTTCTATGATTAAAGAAAGCTTAGTTCGTCAGATTATTATTTATTATTGTTAATGTGGTTGTAAAATTGTAAATGTAAAATCTATTGAAAAGCTTTATTACGTAAGTAATAAAACTCCAATTATATTTCTTAACAATAATTTCCCGACATTATATTTCGTACCTATTATAAGTAAGTCTTGACACGACACTGGTTCGGTCGCGCTCTACGATCTACTTTATTCTTCAGTGATCTACGAGTCCGTGACCGAAGTTGATGAGACTTTCCGATAAGCTTTCGATATTATATTTTATACACTGAGTTGCTTTAATAATGATTCTAGGATGGTTACAATTCACGAGCTTTATTTTATTGTCAGTTTTCATAAATGTACCTATGAAAGTATCAATGTAAAACAATATGAGATGTTAAACATGTTGCATGTCCTTAAATGTCATTTGTGTTTCTAAATTATACCCTGACTGAGACATCTTATTTTCTTGTAACGAATACGACTAAGTATAAATTCTCACATGAAATAGTAGAAAAAGAAAATATACGACCCGGATAAACAAGCGTTCCGGGGAAGGGCTTTTGCTAAACGGGCACTAAAGAGCAACTGAGAGCAATTCGTTCCCGGATAAGGTCGTCACGGACCATCGGCACAAATGGAGGGTCATCGGACAGTCGACCTTAATTAAACACACAAATTCCTAGTCATGTCAAACAAGTTCCTATAGGTAGGGGCGCGAAGCGTAGGTATTCCTGAACCCCTACCTTTAGTAAATAATCCTGGGCATTCCGGATGGTTTGGTAGATGAAGAATGGAGATTGATGAAGGCGAGTTGAAAGAAATGAATGATGATTTAATGATAGATGAAGGATTTTAATGATAGATTAAACTAGATTTACAAGAAGAAAGAAACTACTAACTAATTACGGAAGAAAATAAAGTAAACAATGCAATGTAGCTAGCAGGTTAGACGCGGGATGACAAGTATGGAATGAATGGCCGAGTGCGAGTGAGTGAATGAAACCGGTCCGAAGTAGACGTTCAGTTCATTTGGGGTATGGCCCAAGTTGTAAGAACTGTGCGAAATAATATTAATTATTTTAGAATATTTTGAACGCCTAATTTGGACCAGTGTCGAGTGGCGCGTAGGTACGCCACATATTCCCCCCGGCCAGACCGTGACTACGGTCGATAAAAATCGGGAAAGCGGACTCTTCTGCCGCTACGGGTCCTCCTCTCGACAGATGGCTCTGCAACGGGAACGGGCTCGGCAGGAGTGAAGACAGCAACGGGTGTAGTTTCATCAGCGTTTTCTGAGGTAGGATACGCTGGTACTCGGGCGTCTCTCGTCGTGTACGCTGGTTTCAGTCGGTCGACACTGACGTTCATCTTCTTGCCTTTTACGTCGATGGTGAAGAACTTCGGCTGCCTCTCGATGACGAGGTAGGGACCAGCATAAGGAGGTTCAAGGGAACGGCGCACGTGATCTTGACGTAGGAACACGTGAGAAGACGTATGGATATCACGTGGGAAGTAAAATGGCGAATTAGTATGCCATGAAGTGGGACGAGGAGCGAGCTTTTGAACATGAGCTCGGAGACGGGTTGAGTATTGAGTGATGTCATCAGAACTGAAGGTATCTGACGGGGAAAGGAACTGTCCAGGTAAACGTAGGGGTTCACCGTAGACTAGTTCGGCTGCTGAAGTCTGAAGATCATCCTTCCAGGCGCTGCGCATGCCAAGTAGCACAAGCGGGAGGGCTTCTGTCCACTGCGAGGTAGTATGACACATGATCGCTGCCTTGAGTTGTCTGTGGAGACGTTCGACGATGCCATTCGCTGCAGGATGGTAAGCAGTGGTGCGGAAGTGGCGCGCACCAACCAATGCGGCGAGGGATTTGAAGAGCTGGCTCTCGAACTGGCGACCACGGTCTGTAGTCACGCGTGCAGGGCAACCAAATCTGGAGATCCAGGTTGATACCAGGGCAGCTGCACACGTCTCAGCAGTGATGTCTTTGAGTGGGACCGCCTCAGGCCATCGAGTAAATCGGTCGATGACGGTAAGGCAGTACCTGTAATCAGAAGACAGAGGAAGGGGGCCCACGAGGTCCAAGTGGATGTGGGAAAACCTCGCGGACGGGGTAAGGAAAGAGGAAAGAGGAGATTTAGTGTGACGGGTAACTTTTGATTGTTGGCATTGCAAGCATTGCCTAGACCACTCTCTACAATCACTGCGAATCCCTGGCCATACAAACCTTTGCGTGACCAGTCGCACTGTAGCTGCGTTTCCGGGATGATGAAGTTCGTGTATCATAGCAAAGACTTGTTTTCGTAGCTGTGGAGTAATGTATGGTCGTGGTTGTCCACTAGATATATCACAGAAGATAGGTTCGTCGCAGAGTGCAGATTTTACCTTCTGGAGTCTTAAGCTGGAGCCATTCTTGATCAAGTCCTGCAGTTCTGGATCGGATTCCTGATATCGTGCAAGAGCTTGATAGTCAATACCTGTGACTTCGTTAACACGAGATAGTGCGTCGGCAACAACATTGTCTTTACCCGGTATGTATCTGATGTCAGTGGAGAATTGTGCTATGAAGTCTAGATGGCGAAACTGACGCGGAGAACATTTGTCTTTGCAGCGTGAGAAAGCGAAAACCAAAGGCTTATGATCGGTGAAGATAGCAAAAGTCCTCGCTTCGATCATATGTCGGAAGTATTTGACGGCTTCGTACACGGCGAGTAGTTCTCGATCGTAAGGACTGTATTTGACCTGGGAGCTGGAAAGTTTATGTGAGAAGAATCCAAGAGGTTCCCAGTCAGAGGTGTTTCTCTTACGTTGCTGGAGTACGGCGCCAATGGAGGAGTCAGATGCGTCTGTGACGATTGCGAGATCTGCTGAAGCATCAGGATGAGCTAAAAGGGTAGCCTGTGAAAGTGAGGTTTTACAGTCTTCAAAAGCACGCATCAGGTCTTCTGTCATCTCCACTGGGTGTGAACCTTTCACCTTAGGGCCAGCTAGTAAAGCATTTAACGGCGCATGAAGCTTAGCAGCGTTTGGAATAAAGCGGCGATAGAAATTGAGCATTCCCAGAAAGCGTCGTAGGTCTTTTATAGTCTTGGGAGCAGGAAAATTCTGGATAGCCTCAACCTTGACATCTAGCGGTTTAGTTCCTTCTGCTGAAACGTGGTATCCCAAGAAAGTTACCTTCGACTCACCCAAAACGCACTTAGAAGTGTTGATCAGCACTCCATACTGCTTCAGGCGATTAAAGAGTTGACGTAGGTGCTCTTTGTGCTCAGCGGGGTTAGAAGAAAAGATTAAGATGTCGTCAATGTAGCCGTAGCAGAAATCCAGACCTAGGAGAACTTCGTCTATGAATCTCTGAAAGGTTTGAGCAGCATTTCTAAGTCCAAACGCCATATACTCAAATTCAAAGAGACCGAATGGAGTCGTCAGGGCCGTCTTCTGGACGTCATCAGGGTTCACCTTGATCTGATTATAAGCTTTCACGAGGTCCACTGTTGAGAAAATGGTACATCCTGAAAGTTGTTGCGCAAAGTCTTGGATGTGACGTATAGGATACCTATCAGGTATGGTTCTAGCGTTGAGTGAACGGTAGTCACCACAGGGTCTCCATCCATCGTCTTTCTTCCTCACCAGGTGTAAGGCAGAAGACCAAGGGCTCTCGGATCGTCGAGCTACTCCACTAGCTACCATGTTCTCGAACTCTTTCTTCGCAGCTTGAAGTCGGACAGGATCGAGACGTCGAGGCTTGCAAGCAACAGGAGGTCCAGGTGTAGTCCTGATATGGTGTAGAGTGTTGTGCTTAGGAGATGATGGTATACCTGCAGGTCTGGTAATCTCTGGGAATTCTCGTAACAGCATGTGGAACTCCGATTCACCTGTCACAACCTTAATTGATGCTGTGTCGTCAGGTAAACTGGAGGAAAGGGCACTTACAGAGAATGAAGTGATGCCATCAATGAGACGCTGGTTCTTGCAATCCACCAGCAAACCATAGTACTTCAGGAAGTCTATTCCTATGATCGGTTTGGAGATATCAGCAATCGTAAAGCTCCAGGTGAAGGCACGACGAAGACCTAAATCCAGCTGCATCTGCTTGAATCCGTAGGTGTGGATTACAGAGTTGTTTGCAGCTGTCAAAGTAAATTTTGATTTAGTACAGGGCGTTTTGACAGCCAACCGCGGGAAAACACACAAGTCGGAACCAGTGTCCACAAGGAACTGCATTTTCGAAGCGCGATCAGTGACAAAGATACGGCCTGTTGTAGAAGAAGGGCAGTCGTTGGCCGCTACTTGCGACCGCCCTGGCCGTTTTCCGCCGACTTGAAAGTGCAGGGCTCCTTGCACTTCTTGGCCTGTGCTCCGTAGTTAAAATGGTAGAAGCAGTGAGGACAGTCTGCAGGTGGTTGCTGGAAGTGTGGGCGAGAGCGAGAGCGTGAGCGTGACTTGTAGTTGTTACGCCGATTCTGCTGCTGCGATCGCGATCGTCCACCGCTGGAAACTTGCTGGGCTAACATCGCGACTTGTTTCGTTAGTTCGCAAACTTGCCTGGCCAGATCATTGTGAGTAGATGAAGTTTCCGCTTTAGAAGTTGTAGCCACCTGGGGAGTAGTAGGAGCAATTTCGTACACCTTGTCTGCTAAATCTGCCAAATTCTCTAGAGGTAAGTCTACCTGAGTTGCGATCACCGTCTGGATATTAGAGGGTAATCGGCTCGACCAAATGGTGGTCAGGAAATCCATGGGAACAGCTGGACCAGCGAGACCTTGCAAGTGGCGAAGGAACTGAGAGGGAGTCCTATCACCAAGCTCTTCGTGTATTAACAGCTGCTTGACACGCTTCTCCTTTGATGCTGACAGGCGTTTGATTAGTTCCTGTTTTAATTTTGGATACTTGTCAGTAGCAGGTGGATTTGTGATGATGTCCTTGACCTCGGCAGCATATCGGTTGTCGAGCTGGGAAACGAGGTAACAGAATTTTGTCTCATCCGTCGTTATTTTAGATAGAACAAACTGGCTTTCTACCTGCGCGAACCATACAGCCGGTTCCTCGGGCCAGAATGGTGGGACTCTCACGCCAACTCGGAGAACTTCAGCACCAGCACCAAAGGCAGGCTGTGCACGGGCATCATCAAATTCGTCTGAAGACATCTTCCAATATTATAAGGAAAATAAAATTCGCTCACCGCTCTTTTCTTGTACCACACACCAAAATTTGCTTGTTCGACGAGAATTCTCGAACGTTCCAGAATGTCTTCCAAGGTTGTCCAACACAATTGAAAGACTCACCAATGTATGTTGGCACGTCGGAGGTCACCAATATAGGTAGGGGCGCGAAGCGTAGGTATTCCTGAACCCCTACCTTTAGTAAATAATCCTGGGCATTCCGGATGGTTTGGTAGATGAAGAATGGAGATTGATGAAGGCGAGTTGAAAGAAATGAATGATGATTTAATGATAGATGAAGGATTTTAATGATAGATTAAACTAGATTTACAAGAAGAAAGAAACTACTAACTAATTACGGAAGAAAATAAAGTAAACAATGCAATGTAGCTAGCAGGTTAGACGCGGGATGACAAGTATGGAATGAATGGCCGAGTGCGAGTGAGTGAATGAAACCGGTCCGAAGTAGACGTTCAGTTCATTTGGGGTATGGCCCAAGTTGTAAGAACTGTGCGAAATAATATTAATTATTTTAGAATATTTTGAACGCCTAATTTGGACCAGTGTCGAGTGGCGCGTAGGTACGCCACATTCCTGCATCAGAAAGTTTCTTTGAAGAATCCCCAAGTGGAACTCAAGCACCAACTCAGGATTTTATTAGTTTGCAACATCTGAAGAACTTTGCGTGGGCTCTACAGGAAGCTAACTTGTAGGAAACTTATATGGCGAGAAGATAAAATAGAAACATATTTTACCTAAAGCTATGGTTGATAATTAATTGTTTAAAACCTGAATGAATAAGAACTTTGAATTGGAACAACGGCATGAGTGTTGCTTGGCTGGCTTCGAAGACTGAAGAAACTGGGTAACCTACCTGGAGGCAGCATATTACGTTCTTGATAAAATATCAACGGCACTACTTACCTGCAAAGAAAAACGTTTTATGTTAGTTTAAAATAAGCACAACGCAGCTTAAGTTACTTCATTCAACAGTATTGAAATTAATTTATGTGAATTTTATTGTTTAGCGGTTGCACAAATTGCTTTGGTATGCTGGCGGCACAATCGAAATATTGAAGAGACCCCCAACAAAACTATACGTTAAAAGAGTTAAAGGACCAATTCTGTAGAATGTGCTTTCTGTTATTGATATACAAGCGATATTTGTTTGGGGTTTCGACAAATTGTACCCTGTACAAATTGTTTACGACAGAAAAAGGCCAATAAGATCGGCCATTGTGGTCAATGACGGATAATTGAAAATGCTTACAAATTCGATTGTGAAGCGAGAGTATTTCAAATGATTTACGATTGCGTGAGGTTTAATTGGTCGGTCTGAGGTTAGTTACATATTAAAGTTATGCGTATTCAGCAAAAGAGTAGTGAGTTTGTAAAGCGGGATCGAAACATACCAAAATATAGTATCTATACTTATAATAAAACTGTAACAGGTCAAATTCTGTACATTGAAGATATTTTGAAAAATTTTTTTGGAGGGCTTTCTATTATCGATACTCAAGCCAAAACTGTAATTTTTTTCATTCATGTCTGTCTGTCTGTCTGTCTGTCTGTCTGTCTGTCTGTCTGTCTGTCTGTATCGTAAACGCGCATCACGCCGAAACTACTTGATGGATTGAAATGAAACTCGGCATGATTATAGGTCATAATACGAGGAAGGACATAGGATACTTTTTATCCCGGAATTCAGTAAGGTTCCCCTGGGAGAGAGGGTGAAAGAAAAATTCTTTAACCACGCATGACGCCGAAACTGCTGAATGAGTTGGAATGAAACTCGGGACGATTTGAGTTCATAGTACAAGGAAGGACATGGGATACTTTTTATCTCGGAATTCTGTAAGGTTCCCCTGGGAGAGAGGGTGAAAGAAAAATTCTTTAACTACGCATCACGACGGAATTGAATGAATTCGAATGGAACTCGGGACGATTGGACATGGGTTACATTTTATCCCGGAATTCAGTTAGGTTCCCCTGGGCTATACGGGTCTTCAAAAATTTCTCACAGCATCTGAACGACGCGTACACACGCGTCGTTCAGTGATGCTGTGAGAAATTTTTGAAAACCCGTATAGCCCAGGGGAACCTAACTGAATTGAACTGATAAACGCGAAAGTTCGTAAGTATGAATGGATAGATGGATGGATAGATTGATGAATGGATGGATGTTTGTTACTCTTTCACGCTAAAACTGCTGAACGGATCTGGATGAAATTTGGCACAGAGATAGATTGTAAGCTGGAATAACACATAGGCTTTATTTTATCCCGAAAATCCCACGGGAAAGGGAATTACGAAAGTAAAATCGCAAGTACTCGAAATACTAATCATGCGCAGACGAAGTCGCGGGCACCAGCTAGTATATAATAATAGTATAGTATATAAGTAATAATAGTTCAAAAATACATTGTCTAACAAAGGTCAGAACAGAAACTACCAAAGCACTAAATACAAAAAGATTATAAATGATACGTTAGGTACCTAGACTATAATAGATCGAGTTAGTTACTTACTTTTAACTAATCAACCGTCAAAAGAACAAGCGCAGACGGCGCCCGCGCAGTGACGCATGAAATCGTAAACTGATCGAAATTGGAATGCAACGATAAGTGAATAGGGTCTAATTAAACGTAAGGGCTGATAATATACTAGGACAGGCTGAGGGCTTATGACGAACCGTCAAATGATCGCTTGTTCAACAGATGTTCGCAAGCACATTGAGGGCAGATGCTCGCGAATCTGTGAAACTGACACAGTTTCGGACAGTGACACGGATTCAATTTGTAGCTGCATTTTCAATTTTTCGCTGTGACTAAGGTGACTTACAACGACCTCACGCTCTGGTATACTTTCTGTTGTAGACATGTCATTTAGAGGGGGTGGAAGCAACATCTGGCGTATATCAAAAAGCCATTTTAAATTGATAAGCGTGATAATGCATGCCTCGTGCACCGCCCTGTTCATTTAATAACATTGAACTCATTATACTGTGATTACAATAGGTTTTGATGAGGGGGATTATAGTGTAAAACGATCATTACCGCATCCTTAACAGTATTTATGCGGTTTGAACCGGCACGTGTTCGAAGCGAATTGTCACCGAGACAAAAGTAAAAGCTTAATTGATAGCAGCAGAAGTTTCTCTCGTTTTCGAGAGTCTGACTTATTTGGGCATTGACACAAAAAAGTGGTCGACGTTGCGATGGTTTCATTTTGCACTGTACATGAACCTGAAAATCCACGCGTGATTTACGAAATCATACAAATTAAAGTCAGACCTTTACTGAAACTACCTGAACAAGTCGTGACCGGGCAGCGTGACTGAATGTAGCCCTAATCTCATTAATCCAAATAGTAGCTAGCCCTTTTATCAACAAAGCCATTCGTTGCAGCCGGCTAAGTAAATTAGGTGTTTTTGTAATTAACAATTAATATTCAGAACGAGCAGTTTAAATGTTTTGGAGTACCTTTGGTGATTAATTTCGTGCTATCTACATCAATTACTTGCAAGCGCGCTCATTTTATCGCGGGGCGGCACGTGTGGCGACAGCTGCCAGCATAAAAAGAGGAGTGAATGGCATTGTGTCCACAGATAATATATTCGCAGTGCCGTGGATCGCGGTTATCTGTCGGTTAGTGCAGTGCCTATTGGGGCACCTAATGCTTTAATTGTAAGACCACGCTCACTTTGGATACGAATTTGTTCATACGTCGTACGATCACTATTCGAATGCACATTATGTACGAATAATCCCATACCACATCCTATAGTCCATGGAAGGTCTTGATCATTCGTGCGTAATCGTACTATTACGCACGAATTAAATTCGGACGAAATAATATGCGAAGTTCTATCTTGGCATCAAATATTGATACCTAATGTAAAAAATTCAACAAAATTGGAGCTGCTTTTTTTTAAAGAATTTAATCTTTCCACTCTCGCTCGGCACCAATACAAAATATTGTTAAAATGATCCTGAGTTTAAAGTAAGTCAGTATGCCAATCTAGGCACCAATCTAAGTAGACAATATTCGTAGATACATACGACTAGAATGAAGCACTTGAACAAAAGATAAGTACTCTGTTCGTCGATTTTGCTCTACCATAGCAAGACCACGAAATACATAATTGGGACGATTAACTTTGTCATACTTAATCGCATTTAGCAATTATTATTATAGTGAACATACGGCTACAAAGCACCCCTTAATGGTAGAGTATTTTTTCGTTAAATGTAGGTATCTAATAATCAGAGGGTCAGATTAAACCGCAGTGAAACTAAACCATATGCGTAAAATTTCATCTATAGAATTGGAATTGGCATGTGCTCGAGTGTCTTTTTTACTAGCAATAAAACACATTGCGTCCTTCTGTTACAATACAATAGGTCATGTTTTGTAAGCTTATTTCAATTAGGGAGTACCTTCTGCTCAAACATTTTGAGTTATTGACTTATTTGGGTTCATCTCACATCTTATTTCCTCAAAAAATCTTGAAATTTCCCCCATAATTTAAATTCAATAGCGTTCGGGTCAACTCACCGCCTCTGGCTTGCAATCTCAATTCGCCGGAGTAGGGCCCTATGTTTATTTTCTGGGTGGTTAATTTTGCTCGTTATAAAGTAGATTCGAATAAATGATCCTTCATTTTCAATGGAGTTGTCGAGGGTGGGTGTCTTTACACACTTTAACACTGTGTAAAAGTGATTGAGTAAAACATCTTTTATTTCTTACTAGATGCTTAATCTACATAGTTGCATCAAAAGCGTTTTATGAAATCTGTTAGTATGGTCAGTCTGCTAATAGTGAATCAGACAAAGGTTTATAGGTATTCTTTGTGTTAGGTAGTAAACCAATTAGCATCAACTATGCTACTGTGATAATATGAATGAATCGGTTGAGATACTTTTACGGCGATGATTAAGGCTGGCTGCCTAGTTTTATTGGGCTTTAAAGATCAGAAACAAGATTAAAAGCTTATCTGTTTCAAGAACTAGGTGCGTAGATATTAACTTTACTTTCACTATTTCTTAGTAAAGCAAAACATGGACTCCTTTCATTCTATAAAACCGGTGAAAACACGTAAAACGTATCATTTGTTCAGGGAAAAACAAATAAATTATTGAGAATAGCCTCTTTATTAACCGCAATTTCTACCGAATCCCCATAACTCAACAAAACGAGTTTAATGGCAAACAAATGCGGAAGAGTTGAAAAGTCAGCATTGTTTTGTAACTCTGAGCTTCTATCTTCATTTCACCAACTTAATATTACGATTGGGATTTGGGTTCTTCTTGTCTATCTGCTTTTTATTTTAATCTCAATTGGAGTTTATATGGAAGGGTCTCGATATACCTACGATCCATCGCTTGAATTGTTTTATTTGTTCTTAAAGTCGATCCTTCATCTGTGTTGTGTTTCTGTACCTATCCATCGATCCACGCCATCATTTACCTCATTGATTACTTGATCTTGTTGAATTTTGTCACAGCACAAGAGCGAAATGGAACCCTAAACCACCTTATTTACATTGCTTTGCGAGCAGATTACATAGCACTTTGTTGACTGTTCACCTGTGTTGACTGTTACAATTAGCCTGTAATGCGGCAAGACGCGGGTAGGCTTATATCAGACGGTAGTCAAATATTATATTACCCATGTTATTTATTATATTAAAGGGGTGGCGTGGTATAATGCTGCTGTTAAACATAGCTTTCGTTTTGCCGCTTTTAATGCCTCTGACTTCACACTGTGTTTTTACGACTTCGCCGAGTAATTCAGTTATTTTTTAGTTTTTACTTCTGTATGAATGATCAGGTAGTCCTTACGTTGTTGTCAAGATATAAAATACTGGCCTTGTCAAGGAAACAAAACAAAAAGCTTGTTAGTGCACGCTTATAGTCCCATAATTTCAGACTTGAATGTTTTTCAAAACGTTTAAATTGGTAGTCGTGCTCAACGACATCGTAAAATTCTAACGACCTTCGGTAGCTAGCAGGGTAATGCATTGTGACTGAATACTGTCTTTTGAAGGTGTATCACGTATCGGCCTCCCAAGAATGTTGGCATGGCGTTTAATTGTCTCCAAAAATAATAAGTAAAAGTGTGCGGGTGAAATTGAAAGTTGTGTCGTACGTGACAGGTTAAGTAGGTAAGGAATTACGTATTGAGAACAATGCAGTAACAGTAACTAACATATCTAGCCTTAAATGGTGCGGTGAAGCATTAGGTTCAAGTTCGTTAGATACCATGGAGTCGGTGTTTGTTTTGTTGTGACGTGAGAGCCGCGGGCGCCGGCAGCGTCTGTGCGAGACTCACAGATATACAGCCACTGAAAGTGCCACTTATTCATAACTATTCCCATTACTGTCGGATTACAATCACTATTCATGGGATGATCGTTTTATACATAGGTATATGCTATATTCATAGATATTAATGAACTAATGAACAATGGAATAAAACAGTCAAAGTTCTGAAATAGTGAATTGTTTCAGTCTTTCTCGAAAGTATATTAAAGTAGAACTTACATTGTGTTAATAGCACAAATCTAAATAAATGAATCAACCACTTAAGGAAAAAGGATGATTTAATATCAGTTCAAGTAAACGTTCACCTATAAAGCATTGTGTGTCAGTCAATTCCCGTTTCTCTATTTCAACAATCAAGCACTCTAGAACCACATAGCGCTGTATCTGGTTTCTATATCGGACGCTCAAGAGCGATGTAAAAATTCGACAAGTTGCCCATACCGGTTTCTCGGGATGGAGAACAGTGGGTGGAATACTACTACTAAACGTTGCTTGACCATTCGTAAATAAATATTCCTCTCAAACATGATTTTGAAGCTGTTGCATGCCACACGTTATCTTGCACCTCCAATTAGGGGAATTGAAAGAGAATAAATTTCCCGGTGTTGTTACTGCGCCTATTTGTGCTGTTACACTCCCATTAGAAAGCCAGGATGTATTTACTGTTATGTTTATAGTTTTCAAGCTTGAAATAAAGCGGGAAAGCGTGCTTCTCGTCAGTTCACACCTTGCACGTGTAATGTCATGAGGTTTGATTACCTCTAGGGCTTCGGGATACGGCTGAACATGAACACGGCTATTTTGGTCAAAATTAGGGTGCCGTAAGTGCCACAGTCGACAACAGATTTTTCGACAAAATTACCTACACACTTCATGTAATTACATAGTAAAGACAAACTTGAAGATAATGGGGTGGGGATCTTGGCAGATACTGAAAAGGCATGTCTGATAATATTCCACTTTCATTCAAATGTTGTCGTAGCTTGAGTCATAGTGGAGCTATCTGATTTAGTGGTACCTACCTATTTTAACTGGGACCAGGCTAGAAATGCGTAGGCGAACTCGAATAACTTGTATTTCATCGTTCCATTAAGAAGCGAAGGTTTACTATGCGAGTGTCATTCTTCCTATTAGGAGTTACCAGACCGAATAAAAAGGCTTTTTTAGGTATGAAATTTGAGATCCTAACAGAATTTACAGTTTCAGGATGTTTTATGGCACGGCGAGTTTCAATTCAAGTATAAATAGTAGGCTTTAATTTTTTTTTTAATTTCACAATGATGATGATCACCCTTATCTCAACACATTTTCAAAAGAGACCAGAAGCCATAGAAAATTAGAAACAAAAAACCTGAAATAAATACAAACGTCAGTTGATGTGCAGAGGTCGTTACAGCGAACAAATTATTACTGGACGACATACAAGTCACAAATTTACGCTCCCAAATTTGAAAAATAATTGATTGTAGATTATCAATATTACAAAATCTATGTTTATTTTATTTTAAGTGCATTTACTCAGTTGTTTGAATTCCGATTTAAATAAAAATTAAAAATGTATTATTTTCTGCTGCGCATATTTCGGCCTATAAATTGCATTTTTAGGCACTTTCTTACTGCATGTAATCCGATGTTTAGTGAAAACAGTCATTACAATGTCCAACTTGATGTTGTCGTCGTATGCATTGATCCACAGATCCAATAGTCACTAAGGGCCTGACCTCGAAGTGCCCACGTTGTAACTGTACTCAAACACATTTTACATTCATAGGTGTGTCTTGGTGAACCCACGAGTAAAATTAGGCTTTCAATCTTCATGATCCTTCCCGATTCGGTCGAGGTGAATTCATGACGTTCATTTGTGCTGCAAATTGAACTGGATGAAAAGATTTTGGTTTGATAAAATGAGATAATCAACGGTTGATTGATGACGATGATGGAGTTACCTTACATTGTAGCTTATCTTCTTCATCAACAACGTCACAAGACCACCCATCAGGTAGACTTCACACATACTTTTTTTTCTTGTTTTGCAATTTGCTTTATGTATTTTTTTCTGTCTTTCTGTTGTAATACGTCTATTTACGACGACCGGTCGTCCCGGTTGATTCTCGCTTTGGAACAAATGTTTGTACAATCTGTAAATATTTGTTTCGAGGCTCTGGATGTTTTTTATGCGCAATAAAAATGTCTACCTATGTAATGTATTGTATTATTAGTATCTAAGTCCCCATAACACAAGCTCTGCTTAGTTTGAGCCTAAATGATGCTGTGTATTATAAAGGATCCATAATATATGTCAATGCCTAGATATGTTTTTCTAAGCCTAGTAATGAAAGCATTTTGACTGGTAATAATTACAACGTTTTACTTAAGGTCTAGGTAATGAGGTAAAACGTAGCGAGCCTTGCTCAGCACGATCTTGCAAGATGACTCGGTGATTACAAGCCTGTAATATGGTGTAATGACGTGAAAGCATTTTGAGCCTCCGGTCATAAAAAACTTCAGAGCTCTGATGCCGCAGTTTTAAGAACTCAATTTCTGATGGACAGCGCTCGTGAAAACATTATACACCTACTTATGCATACAAAAGTAATCCAGAAAGTAATAATTCATTATTTTTTTCAATAAAACTTACCTTATTAACAACAAAAATTACAATCAACGAATAGAAAAAACTACAACTATACAATACAATTGAAACCATTGAGCTAACTGCAGACGGTTGCAAATAGTCTAACGGTAGCTCAATTGATCCATAAATAAATTAGTAATAATAATTCGGTAATAAATTAATACCAGATGAAATTGTTTGTTGCCTTTGTTTTATTTCAGGCCTAGAACTAAGTACGTCCATCCAAAATTTCAGCCCGACCCATTCTCGCATGCTAGCGTATCTTATCTTGGCGCTTAATTTAATTTGTTTTTAAATGAAGCTTTTTTTCTTTGATAATGATAAGGTATCCAGCTACGTAAGCAATATAGACTTAGATTAATATATAGTACCTACTTAATTGTGTATATACCTACCTACGGTAACAAAGGAGTTTTTCTTATCAACACTGTAACGTACTCTAAGCAAACGCATTTTTGCGATAAGGTTATCTTTATAATCATTCACCTATATTTTTATACGTTGCGTTGATATGATACACGAAAAATAGAAGATAAGTAATGCATTGTATGAAGACGAAAACAGAGATTTTGATTAGCCGAAGTTTAAATTAAATTGAATTCGTATATTGATTGAGATACAAAGATTCACAGATTAGATAGATAAATGTCACACAGACTGTTGTTTGCTTGGTATGATAACTCCAGATTCAGTATCTGCCCAAGATTTCGATTGCGTTGTTTCTATGAAACGTTTCAATGCAAGGCTATTTCTAACCCATGTGAACTGATTTATGGCATTAAAAGTATCCTATGTTTTATTAAAAGTTTACAAATTTTACAAATTTTAGCATGATCCGTTCAATAGTTTTTGCGTGAAAGAGTAACAAACATCCATACATTATACACAAAAACTCTTTAAGTTTTTATAAAATAATCATCGTAAAGATTTTTTTACCATTCGCAATTTTTTATCTGTTGTGTATGTAACCCTACCTAAGAAATATCCTGAACGTTCGCTCTTTTATGACGTTGAGTAATCAAGTCAGTCCGTGGGATCAATTTGTCAATCTCAAAGATGTTCTGCAGAAGGTTACTGAACTTCACCATGATTCGAATCACTGACTTCATTCCACGATTACCATTGATTTATTCATGGCTTGGTTTGCATCGGCTGCATTTTGAAATGCACGGAATAAATTCAAAACGATTCGAAAGTAATCAAATTATTCCCATTATCATTTTTTATTTTAGACATGGTCGGTCATTTAACAGTCTGCCAACAATTTTACCGATTTGATTTGGTCCAAGAATCTAACGCTCCAAGAAAGTTAAATAAAAACGTAGCACTCATGGGTTTTTATGTCAACTAAGTTTTAACCTACTAACAAACAAGTCTGGAACTCCCCTTTGAGGGGACGATGATGGGAGGGGATATTTGGAATAAGCCAATTTAACGAAGTATTATGTAGATAAACTAACCGAGGCTTAAGGTGGAACTATTTATTAACCTATTGATAACCTAACACTAGATCGTAATCGTAGTGAATTCTTGATATCTGTCGTTTTGAATTGTCAAATATTCCTTCAGTTGGTACCATTGAAAACGTATGGTAACACCCTTTTTGTCTCACGCGATTGGACGAGACGCGCAAGCCAGTAAGCATTCAAGGCAGGTCCAATAGCGTGGCAGTCTGAAAATCAACCATGAACAAGTTATGATGTAAAAAGTTCGAAAAGCATTTCACTTCTGTATTGAGCGCCAAACTGGCAAGTTGACTTTAGAATTAGTACTTACTATTAATAAATAAAAGTAATATCATGTGGGTAGTGATTCACGATACTATTAAAATGAGTGGGGTCCGGAAAACTAATTAGATGTGCAAATTGCTAACGACGTAGGTGAGGTAGACCATATAAAACCTAATAACAACGAGCGTTGCCGTGCTGCATCCAATTTCGCCAACTCTAATTAGACTCACGCGTGCATCTTGCATTGTGGGAAAATTCCGAAACTAACGAGTGATTTGGGTTGTACCTGAGATGAATTCATAAGAAAGATGCTGACTTGTGAAAGATTTACCACCTGTGATTACGCACATTCTTACGTTACACCAACCAGATTGAATTACCTAAAGTTTCAGAGAGACTTCGTGCAAATAATTTCGTCATTAATTTTTAAAGCTATTTCAAGATGGCGCTTCGGACAGTAAATGTAAGTAACTAAGCCCTGGGTGTCGGGTGTCGCTACGCATTAGGTGGAACCGGGAACGTGAATGTTTGCTTTCACATGTCTGAATACACGAAACATTACACCCACTGGCTAGTGGGGAACGTGCTGTGATAGGTAATGAGGAAAAACAAACTTGTGAGAAGTCTCCGCATATTCACTTCACAGTTAGTACCACACTGTACATATCAGTGGAATCATAAAAAGCCTTACAAGGACAACGCATTCTCTCATTAAAAGTTTGTTTATTAAACATCCTACTAATATAATAATGAGAGAATGTGAGTCTGTGGTGTCAATTCTCTTGTTTTAGACCTAGCTAAAATTAGCTAATTTTAAGATTTAGAAACGTCAAATCCACGAATGCTATTCTGTGTTTTAAAAATTAGACTGACAGATTTAAAATTAGGATGACAGATGTTAAACAACTCAACTTAGCTAAAATTGCTAAAACCGTATTCTGTGCATCACATTTTTAGCTAAGATTAGACATTTAACTTAATTTTAGGAGGCACCTAATTTGGTCATGATTAAAATTTACAAGAAGAATGCTCAAAGCTTATACTACGAAAACCTAGAATTTAATGTAATTTGTGAATAAAAACTGAGAGAGATTTATGAAAAATTTATGAAAATTTATGGTATTCTGTTGCAAATCTTAAAAATACCTAATTTAAAACGTGTTTGACAATCGTAAAATCTCTCTTAGTTTAGTAGTTGGTGTTGCTGTAAGCAAAATATGTAAAATAAATATGTTTTTTTATAATGTTGCACGTAACTTTTCTGTTCCTGCCCTGAATGTTTTTTCACTCTCATCATTCACAAATTACATTAAATTCTAGGTTTTCGTAGTATAAGCTTTGAGCATTCATTGTGAATGTTTCTTACCACGTATCTCAGTAATACTTAATGTATTTAGATGAACTTTGGTATGTAGAAAGTTAAGGTTCTAGAATTTAATATGGTGGTAAGTTTAAGTTTTTTAAAATAATTATTCCTGGGTTCGATTGACTGAAAACTAAAAGTTAAATATTCATTTATAATTAATTTAAGGTCAAGGAATAGAAACAACCAGTCGGAAGCGTCCCCAAGACGCTGCTGGCTGCATTACCACGCTGTATGGCAATATTGGCAATGCTGATGCGCTGCGGCAGATACCTACCAGCATATTTAATATTGCATATTTGATAACTTTCAGTCAAACTTGACTGTAATTAAATATGTATAATCAGAACCAATTCCAAATTGAATGTTTGAAAATAATAAAAATTCCAATGTTGATATCATATTCGTGTCAACAATCGCACAGATTTCAACGCGATATTGCTTCGGATTTTTGAAATGAGGTATTTTACCGTAGTGTAGTAATTTGCATGACATATACTTATTCATCAAATACAAATACTCTTCACACTGGAGCCAAACGTCCTACTAACGACACGGTTACACGGACACAAAAAGTCTGCGAAGTCATTAAAAGTAAAGTAAAAATAAGTAAGTCTATGTTTTGGAACATAAACACAGTGCAAAAAAATAGGAAGCGATGCGACCTGCAGAAGTAAAAATATTGACGCAGATCACACACAACACCTACCTCCGGGATTTAAGTTATATATCTAAGTGCAATATTCTATACAAAAAAAGATAAGTATGTATGTATTACTACTAACTACATTAAAATAATTGCACAAAAAAATAAATTACAAAATTATGTGCCTATACCGAAAATAAAAATATAACAAAAAGGAACTCACACTTATTAAATAGAAATGAATGAGTAATTATATTATTAGTGTACCTACCTATGAATGATTTTATGATATAAATTAACGAATCATTATCAGAATGGTGTAACAGCCTCGTCAATTTGAGGTAACGAAGCATGGCCGAGGCAAGCCAAGACAGGGTGGTGTGTTTATCGAGGCTCCGTCTGCCTTCAACTCCCCGCCCACGTTCTATTGTACGTGATCAAACCATATTTACATCACAATGAGTCGGCTTTCGTTAAGCGCCATGTCATCCTTCTTCCTCGCCATTTCCCCGTCAATACGGGTCAACTGGTCTTGGTAAAATAACTATTGGAATATTTCGTGAGATTTATGTTTCTTCATAAAATATGAGCTTGGGTTTATTGGGCCAGTGTTAAAAAATCAACATACTACATGGCTAGTAAACTTGATGCAGACCTGGAGTTTCTATGGAATGTTTCTCATTCCTAATTTAAAATTAAAATTTTGAATTTAGAATGAGATACCGCTCCTCTAGCATCACCATAAATATGTCCCATGGAATACCTTAGATGTCTGATTAACGAGCCCCATTAGACCATAGATTATCACAACGACTAATAAATTAGTATAATATAATGAATGAAATGAAAGATGCTTTTACAATCACAAATACAAATGTCTCTCGAAGAAACAAAGCCGGGTGGTTTGTCAGAGTCATTTGTTGTAATCGGACACAACTCGAGTTAAATCAGCAGTGACGAAGCGAGCTTATTATTTACAGTATTGAGAAATGTTCCAACGAAGTCGAGAGCTGGAGTGTGGCCGTGTGTGGTCTTTTAGAACTCACAAGTTACAACATTGTTGGAATTGGAACCTACGAGTCACAAGTACATTTTCTGTAAGAGGACTTTTTATTCCTTAGTAGATCTTTTTACAACACTCCGTATATTAAATCCATCTTCGCCTTTCAGGTTTGTTTTCTCGCTATTCCTCGTTCGGGAATATATTATTGCGATGACATGAACCAAAGGGAATATCCCCAAATAGGGTGCTGTAACGTTGTTATCTAATATGCTTGACACGATATAGTGTAGCAAGGATCGTCACTGAAGATCAAATTGCTTTCAAATTATATTCGTAACATAATGTATCGCACTGTTTTTTGCAGGGTAATAATGAACTTTAAAAATTAATGTAGAATAGAATAGAAAACTCATTATGCAGTTTTCTATGTATTAGTATACAGGGCGGCCTTATCGCTAAAAGCGATCTCTTCCAGGCAACCTTGAATGTAATGTTATTTTTTGCTGGCACTACAGTGCGTTTGAGCGTCGCGCTTCGGATTTTATGAAGTTAAGTAATCACTAACATATTTATTATACGATACGAATCATTTACGAATCGAATATTTATTTTACGAATTTTATTTTACCTTAAGTTAGTTTATAAGACGTAGATTAAAGAGAAGTATTAAAAGATTTCAGTGGTTTTAACGTAGAGTTGTTTGTATAAATATATCTAATTACCTGCCTTCTGGTGACGGCTCAGATTTTTAAGAGTTTGTTATAATTGTATATGTAAGTAATTGTAATTCGTGTATCATTCTAATAATAATAAATACTTATCTAATTAGGTATAAATAAAATACTTTGTACATGACAGTGTGTCAGACCAAATAATGCAATACATAACGTATTGCATCGATCGAGTCGAATTTTGATATCTGAACCATTCAAGCAAATTCTATAAGTGGGTCAAATCGAAACAGCGCATAAAGATAATCGTACAAACAGACGCGGCCGGTGGCTAGGTGTCAAAGTATCGGGTGTCGTAACGCAACTCGATACCCCGTCATGATTCGATATCGCTTATCTTGCATGTTGACTTTACGATAATGACGGATGCATCGCGATGCATCGCGCGTTCGGCAAATGTTTAATAGGTAGAATACCCTATGTACGACATCCCTACAAATATCATAAAAAATGCGAAAGTCAGTCTGTCTGTTACTTACGCTTTGACGCCTAACGTACTGAACTCATTTAAATATTTATTTTTATTTGGCACTGAGATAGTCAAGAGCCTGAGAAAGGACATAAGGCTACTTTTTATTTTCGAAAAAAGTGTAAAATGAAAAAAGTGGATGAAAGTTTGTATGGAAATATGTAAGATTTGTGTGAATGCCAAAAGTCATTATTCCACGCGGACGAAGTCACGGACACAGCTAGCTGTGTATGCTATAAATGATCTGATCAAATATTTATCCGCTCAGACATCCGCTTTCGTTTAAATATTATGAAGTGTTTGGGTCTTTTATATTAAAACAATTTAATGCTGCCAAATTTAATATCGAGAACTTATCTTCTCATAACACTTCAGCCATCCAAACAACTGTAAAGTAAATGGATAATCGTAAAAAAAGCAAATTAAATTATGATTCTTTCAAGATATGTTGAGAAAATATTAAGATAACTACTTAAAATTATGTAGTTTAAAGGCAGCGTAGGCAAAGGGCAAATAAGAAAAGGCTTTACGGTGGTTTGATAACAAAAACAGAATCTCGTTGTGGTATCAAACAGACGTGAAGCAGCTAACATTTAATAATTCAAATGCCAAAGCAATTATGCAAACATTGGCGCTATTAACCCTCGAACACGTGTAGACACACGTCGCTCTCGGCTCAGTGGGCAAACGTTCCGCAGGTGGGCGAGTAACGGTCGCGCCGACACAATGTGACCGGTTGGCAGTTGCCGACAGCGCTGCTTTACGCGCCAACCTGCCTGCTACCTACGTGCAACTGTCAGCAAGCCTTGACCACTTACAAGGTTCACTGTAGTAGACGACACCAATGACTGGCATGGGCACTTTAATAGAATAAGACAGTCGCGTTACCAGCGAGGTTACTGCGTGATCCTACCATCAATATAATTGTTTTCAATTATGTTTAATGAGTACTAATAATGAAAAACCTTGAAATCTTTCACAAGCTCTTAGCAACATGCCCATAAAATTTTTGAAAACAAAAGCTACCAAGATGCCCTTTCGTTGCTCAACAATTTGTACCTTCATTAGCGGGTTCATGTGAACTTGCGCTGAGTCTGACGCACGAGTCCTTGTATAGTATTTGTGAGCACATCATTTTATTTTCATGTATAATGTAGGTAGATATAGTTATGCACATATATGCCATGCAAGAAAGAGCAGCTCAGTGCCTTAGGGTTAACTGAAAAGTCACAATCTTGCATTGCGCCACAACGCAGGAGGCTTACCCATAAAACATATACATAATGTACTTATGTAGCATCTATGTACCTATAAATGAAGGCATGCACAATTTGCGCGCCAACCTGTCTCATAGCTAGCGGGAAACCTTGGTGACTTCCAGGATCTCGTAAATTACAAAATGAGTTGCTTTTATTGCTAGGAGATTGAATATGTGTAGGCTGAGTAGTAAACAAGCTCATCAAATTAAACCTTGGACACCACTTCACATTAGATGGATAAGGCGTTTTAATGGAAGGTTGACCTGGATTGCAGTTGTAAACTAAGACTGTGTTTGGAAGTGTCACGTAAGATGATAAAAGCACGGGACGGGATAACTTCCAAAGTTTAAAGAAAGCCCGTTCAGACCATGACAGATAGAAATTTAGAATTTACCTCAGGTCTGCTTGTTGTCATGGAATCAAAAATCAATGATACACCTCGCCTGTTCGAAATAATAAAACGCTCATGCAAGTCCCGAACACGTCAATCTACAATGGCATGGGGTGGCTCACCCTTCTATAAGAGACTCGTTTTATGGCTTTTAATAATTTGGTGGGTAAGCTCGCTGATTGTTGTAGAAGCAGCTGCTCGCACTAACACCGATTAATAGAATAAATCAAGTTTTTTAACCGAGCGAAGTGTGGAAACGACCGGATCAGAGGGAAATATTTCTTAAAGCGAGCTGTAAGTTGTATAAAATACACTGAGGATCATAAAATTGTGCAATAAACACAATTCATTAATCCCATTAGGGTCCTTTAGTAATTTGGCTGCAATCACGACATCCTTTTACGAGTTCATGCAACCGGCCGAATAATAATCACCGCATAATACCACTAAAACGATAAACGATTTCCACTTAGCCACATGATTATAATCGGTTTATAAGCGAGCTTATGTAATTCACACATCCATTCACTACCTCCCGATAACCAGCTGTTAGCCTGTATTTCTTTTGCGAATGAACGCATGTATGAAGTAAAGTTTCACGTCCATAAATGGCGATTATGATCGGATACAATGTGAGGCGATGTGCCAAAACCTGTAGTTGCGCAGTGACAGGGTTCATTCACCGCAGGAGCCGGCAGACCGCCACGAATCTGACCAGATGAGGGAGGTGACATAACAGCTTCATCAACCGTGCTCTAATGAGTGCATCAGTTGGAACAATCACGAATTCTTGATGATGACAGAACCACCGGCGTGGAAACAGCTGTTATAGGCAACGAAATAAAGAAAAAAGATGAGCCCATACTATACTTACAGGATTTTATGATTCTTAAGTACCGACATTAAGGAGGATGGTCTTAGAGCAAATTTTCATGGCAAAGGAGATTACCATTTATTACTTGAGTACAGATCCCAGCAAAACAATAATTACGACAATGTCATCGTAATAACGCGATGATGTGGGACGCGAAGATACAACCGCAATCATAATTTACGATGGCATCATAGAAGCACTGTAATGATTTACAACATAAATTTGACACAGTTTCGCAAGTTATGGGTAAAATAATTGGCTTGGGCGCACACCTTGCCCCGAGATAAGCCTGTGCCTTGCAGGAAAATATACGACACATAGGTTCCACTTTGCATTTATAGTTTCACTAGTAGATTATGAACGTTATACCGGTGTCTCAGGTTTCCCTGTCAAATCTTAACGTTCAAAGTTCAGATTTTAGGCGGTCCAGACCTTTTTTACATGTCCTTGGTTTACAGTTATGTATCAGCAATTTTCTTCTTCATTATCTGAGAAACAGTCGTGTCGGCTGTCTGTTTATCGCCTTCGACATTAAACAATCCCTTGTGCATCGGCGCACCTTTAAAGACCCCGTGCTCTTTTAGCGGACGATCCGCTGTCTCGATAGCGGCGGTGTCTGCGTCCTTTCCGGACTTATGACCCGAATTTACATTTACATGTCTGTACGTAACCTACTAAGATGGTATATGTAACTACTTGTGCGATTTTAGCTACCTGTGAATAATTTGTTTCTCCCTTGAATCTTTTGGAAATACATATATCAAGAATTCTTACGTTTAAGAACTTTTTCACTAAACTAAACTTTATGTAAATTCCATATGTATAAGAAGAAAAAAAGAAGAACTTGAAAAGTTTTGCGTTAATATTTACAAAAAAAATATTTAAGAGCTATTGAAAAAATATCCTTTAAGAGCAGGAAAATATCGCGTGATCTTGTTAAATATGTATATAAAAGCTCCAAGAAGCAAAATATTAAATGTCAGTGTTTTAAAATTTTAAATAATTGCCCTTATAATTTTTTTGGTGTTATTGTTATATACACTTGACCAGTTCACGCGATACTTCGACTGTTGCAAGAACTGAGATAGGGAAATAATGTGTATTATAATAATATTAATATTTTGGGATAAATAATAGTTTATTTCTATTCTTTATTACGGTCTTCTTTGTTTTAAGTGTTCTAATGACAACGTAACTAGGTACTTACTTAATTTTTGAAAATTTTTAACATCATAAACACAACATTTTTTGAGACATAACGTTGCGAACTTTCCTCTACTTTAAGGACATTGTTTCAAAAGTTATTATATATTAATGATTTTAGAGTTATTAAGGAAAAACTTATTAACTTTTTCGTAGGATAAAAAAGAAAAGATAAATTTTAAGCGTCCTAAAAAATCATTGGTAAATTTTTTATGCGTCATTATAAATTGAAAGAGCTTTTATAGCACATATTTTTAGGTTTTTGTTAATTTATTATTTTTCTTGAGCAAATATTAACACCTTTTTGAACTTGTTGACTGGACTAAAATACA
Source organism: Eupithecia centaureata (assembly GCA_944547425.1). Classification (NCBI taxonomy): domain Eukaryota; kingdom Metazoa; phylum Arthropoda; class Insecta; order Lepidoptera; family Geometridae; genus Eupithecia; species Eupithecia centaureata. Next base: position 9,579,071 of record OX155687.1, read on the forward strand.
AATAGAAATTCACTTCTTAGTGTCAAAAGTACAACCAATACAATAAAAACTAAAACAAATTTGAATACTTGAGTGATGGAAAATTAACAAAAAGTCTAAGTTCGATAAAATTACTTTGTTGAACCGTTAGAAGTGCATATAATGTAGTTTTTTAAACTGACAGACATAATCGTGCGGACGTTGTTTCCTTATCATTTGTTTGCGATCACACATTTTCATCATTATTGTACTGTCACCTAAATGAATCATTGTTTTTTATAGCCGGTAATTCAGTATGGTTTGCCACGATTATCTTTGTAGCTATTGCAATTATGTTAAAAACTGTTTGCTGTCATGCAAGCGAATAAAGTATTTTAGTGCCTGCAATGTTGAAAGGTTTTTAATTATTATAAAGTTCGTCTCAAATAACTGTGAGCTATTGAAAATAAGAGATGATTAGGTTTCGATAAGTGTCAGTTCAATTTTAATAACAATAAACTAAGCAATCATTAGATAACTCAAGTCTTGCAACATAATAAAGGTAACGGCGATCACACGATGAAAATAATCAATCGATTCGATTTGTCTGATCTTGTTAGATCTATTGTACTGTCCGTAACGATCCATGCTTCAACATAACATGTTACGAAATGGTATTTGTTGGTAACAATAGATTTCAACATTCTTGTCTTCTTTTACTTTTTGGTCTCACATGAAAACTAAAAAGTCGTGTCTCTCCGTGACCTTATGATACCAACATTACAATCCTCTTAAACCAAACAGCCGAGACGTCTCTTGCTTTCAAATATACAGGCATTATCTCGAAGACTAATCGCCACTCTCAGCGATAAGCCCACACTGTCACAAACACTAAGGAAAGTATATTGTTTAGTCTGAGGTATTATGTATCACAAACAGACCTAGCTAACGAAGCAGTACGAAAGCCGTAGATGTATCCGGCTGCAATATAAATGAACTTGATCGAACGGTAGTTGACGCTATGTATGAGAACAGCCTCGTTTTGTCCATATCGGCGTTACCCCGTGTATGCCATGCCATACCTTGCCAGTATGTGGTAAGAACGATTCTGGAAATGCTAATAAGAGACAAGATTGGATTCCAGCAGAGGCTCATGAAATAATATATTATGAGCCGAAGACGGATGAACGTAAAATAGTTGGTTCCTTGTAAACTAGCATTCTAAACCTAGGGTTGGTTGATCCTTATTTCTCTTTTTAGTTAGAGCTTCTATTTTCTATTAGGTAAGGTTTATGTTATTATACAGCCAGAAACAAATCAACTACCTATACAATTTTGAAATGAAGATTAAGGTACAGATAGGTTGGTGTAGATAATGGGAAATATATTCCATACAAAAATTCCACCACTACAGTGTGACTTACTAAGAATTGGTGTCAACACACTGGTGTCGAAACGAAAACAAGTTTTGGACCCTTCAGTCAAACTTCACTTGCACGCAAATACAACCTAATAGCACCTCACACACCTAGAGATAAACGATAGTGTAAATCATGTCATTGACATTGACTCTACCTACATTCTCTCATACATATGCGTAGGTAGACTCATTGTAGAACCGAAGTCTGAAGACTTTATACCACACGCACACAGCTTAGGTAATAGTTTGTTCTGTAGTCTCAACAAGATGATTATTTTTACAACAGTTACTGAGATGTATAAAGATATAGGAATATTTTATGTTAAAACCATAATAGAATTGAAACAACCACTTAGTAAGAATACAATAATATTTTTGTTTTAGCTTTATCAACATGTTCTGGAGCGAAATTACGAGCTTGAATAATGTGAGAGGAGATAAGAGAAATCGTGTCGCAGAGAGATTTATAGAAGGATATCTTAAAAATGCCGTTACTGGGAAATCCATTACAATACCGACAGCGAGATTTTATATCATGACTACATGGCGGCGCAGGGTGAAAAGCAAAGTCGTGAATTGAGAATATTGAAAAATGGAAAACATTCACTTTCAATTCCAAAGACGCTATGACTATGGTCCCGTCGATGATATTTTCAGAATGTAAAATGAAATACTTCGAATATTTCCGCAATATTCAAAATTTTCATTTTCGTTTCATATCCACTCAAGCAGGATGAGAGAATTCAATTAACGATGCTGTTCGTAGGTTCGTACGGTAAGGTAAGATTTAATATACGTTATTAAAGGATTAAAGACACATTTACGTAAGCAGAGTGTTAAGGTAAGTATCAATATATCCTGGCGGATATTACGAGAGTCTAATTATGGTAGTAATATCCTCTATTACTCTGCTCCGTTTTTTCTCATTGAATTACTGAGGTATTTCCCACGGTAAGATTACGTCATACTACGCTCGAGTACGATATGAACCATTGAAAGAAACACTGCTGCTCTACACAGAGACAAAAAGGCAGATTTGAACACGTGTTGTCCAGAACTTAAGACTCGACTTGATTTTAACTTTGAATTGATCTATGGTAGAGAGCATATGTAAACATTGCCTAAAACTACAGCGACAAGTACGTGCAAGAAGTCTTTTTCATTAAAACCATACTTTCTAGAATTGACTTAAGTATATTATTGATTTCAAGAAACATTTCCAACGTCCTCGGGTAACCCTTTGCAAGTAATAAACGTTATTTGCAGAAGCCACAAAACCGTGTAACTTGTTCGTGATGGTGGCACGTGTCGATCGCAGCTGCCTCGTCGCCACATCAAACACATATTCATTTTCTATAATTAATGCCAATCAAGCGACTAAGAAATTGTTTGCGTCGATATACTTACTTATAAGTATTGTTATTGTTCCTGGCTATATGTATGGTTTCTTGATATATCACAAGCAACATAAAGAAAAACAGAAAAATTGCTATGAATCAAAGACTGTCGGAAAGTATGGGATCTAATAAATAACAAAAAATGTTGAACGGAAATACTCCATTTCGAGGCAGGAAACAGTTAATAAATTATGTAACCAAAAGATTGTCTAGGTGTGTAGTCCTTTTATATTCGCATTGTGCGGGACAAAAGCCAACAATTTTGAATATATGCCGCCCTGTATATCGCGAACAATCGATCTCGCTGCGGATCACACGCTGCGCGTACGCCGTGCGCCCGGTATGCTATTGTGCCCAAAAAATCTGAATAATGGAGGCTTTCGCTCTTTGTGCTGGATAAAAAGTACGAATTTCGAAACGGACAATGGAGCGTATCACTGAAATTCGTGACCAAGTGCTGCCACACGAGTAAAACAACAATGCATAAGCATGATGACGTCAAATAAAACAAAGGACTTCCAATTTTAAAAAGTGTGATAATGTTCCAAAAAACCATCGATTAGAAATTACTTCCTTCCTACCCAACACACGGTAACTGAACAAAGGGCAGCACTTCCGATCAGCTGTCGGGGCGCCCCCACTTTTTACGGGCTTCATCTAATATTAACAAAAGTTAAAATCAGATGTTATTCAAAAATACCAATGGTGTTAAATTAGAACAATGTTATTTCAGTGAAGTATGTACCTAGTAATTGCTTGTTATTTTAGTGTAACTTGGGTATGGGAAAAGTTACCAAAAGTTTTGTATGTGTTTGTGTTTTAGGAACTCGAACCATAATATTACGTATTTGGAACATTCCAACACTTGACGATGAATAACTTCCTGAAGAAATAAGTATCTTGGGGGATTTCGGATCGGAAACGACTGTAAAACATTTTTTACGACTGCACGTATAGCCTATTTTCCAATTCACCCCATATTTCGCCAATCGTTCAATCTTTTTCCGATACGATTTGGTCTTTTAGGTTTGCTTTTGGCAGTACTCTGACAATCTAATCCACAATCGCGGCGGGGATTTTATGAGATAAATAATGTTAAGTAAAATTTTATTATGAGCCATGTTTCCACACTGACTGGATCTAGATGGAACAGACCTCTGAAAGACGATAAAAATTATATAAAGGAAATGGATCTGGTCATGTCATTAAATATCCGGTATAAAAGTATTCTGGTATATTATATAGGGACTTTACAGAATTAAAGCAAAACATAATTCCACAAGGATCTAGACAACAACAAATGCACCATATGCTGGAAACAGGAGGGATGTGTAAGTTGCGCCCGCGGACCGCGTTTATTAACTTTATTACATCAGAGCACCGGTGCACGCTAATTCAATAAGTCGCGCCTCTTCAATCTTTTCCACGCCCAATTTAATCCACTTTTGTAAATAGCATTTTTGTGGTTATCGAGCAAAAAGTCAAGAACCTGTCGAATATAGTAAGAAACAAGAGACCCCTACTTAACCTTTTACTTCAAGATCATCTATAGAAGCAATAGCTGTGTATATAGTTATAACAGAACTTGTAATTTGTAAGGCTTACGAAATAGCCCATCAACATACCGTTTCTGAAGAGGATAACATCTTTGTATTAGGCACTTTAATAGATCGGTTGCCGGAACTTGCCGTGGCATGGCTGCAACTAGTCTGGCACCGGTTGTCAGACCGAGAGTGTATAATTAGCGTGGGCATCTAAAGGTCATTGTCACAGCCTGACTGCATCAAGAAGCAGATTTGAATAGATCTTAATGTCGACGGAACCCAAAGAACGAGCACGATTAACGACCTTACGAATAAACTACTCTAAAGTGTCGAGTTGCTTTTTCCTTGAAAGGAGTGAGAGATGGGGCAAGCGCTTAGAAACATTAAAAGGCCGGGATAAATGTCCGAATGACAAATCGCAACCCCTGCCGAGATGGGTGTTCAATTGATTGCAAAACCTGAAAAAAATACCAAGTTAAAAAGGTTCAAGAATTCGACAATTCTATCAACTATGTAGTTACTATGAAGTTAAATTGTAGACATCAAAAGATTACGCAGATTTACCTTTTATACGCAAGATCATGCAAGTAACCGGTTGCTTTATATTCAAGTACTTCCATTCCTCAATAATGTACGAGCGAATGAACATAATAAAGCAAACATGATATCCGTGTGACCACAATACAAAAGCAATGTAATGCATATTTGTACCTAATGAAATTATACAACAATGAAATTCGAAAGCCGGTGGTATTTACTTTTGCTTGATCAATTATGCAATCGTCTTAATTGAATGTAATGTTTAGCACGCGCAATGTTTCTTTGTTTGAAGACTGTTCAGTTCACTAATTTGCGGAATCTCCTAAATGAAACTTACAAAAGCTCACATTAGCGCAGCTACCTGAGGGCATAGCGTTCTAAGAAACCCTTGACAAAAAAAGCTTCCCTGTTTGTTCAAAAGTTCCCACAATGAAACGCACGAGAGGGGTGATCTCAAGTGTGCTTTTTGTCTCCTTTTCTATTTGGAGATCGGTAATAAAATAAACTCTCAACTTATCTATAACATGCCTTGAAATGCTCGTTCGTAATTTCTAGATTTAGCCAGTTTGAATGTAAAGTGAACGCCCGCAATGAAACATTAGAAGTTAATGCTACCTACTGGATTCAGACGTTCACCCTATCTATCCCTTTCGAAGTACGGTATTATTTTTCGTAAAATTATTCAGGCATCAAGCTTTAGGCACAAAGCCGTTAGTTTAATCTGGGGTTCAGATTACTCAGCAGACTTGCTTAATGCGGACCGACTGTAGTCATTCAATAGCCTGCACAAATACACTAAGGAAAGGCTATCGGGGACGAAAGGCGACACCGAAGCCTGTGGAATCCGATCTAATAGGTGACTGGGTATCGTCTAAGAGATTGTGTATGATTTATTATGCAGTTTTGCAACGCTATGCAAACTGCAATGAATACCACAAGGGATTTCATTGAAAGATGTCTGGCTTCGAGTTCCCTTGCGAACTGATCGATTGCTTAATGCAAGCTGAATGCCAGCACTCTTTGTGTCTCATAACCACAAGTGAGCTCTCATACTTGAATCACTTTTGATAACATCATACCAGTACATGCATTCAGGCCCGTATGCACTAACGAGAGGCTTATTATGATTGGCAGTATAGACATCGTGCAGACAACTGCGAAGACTTTCGATATGACACAGATATGATGTAAAGTATGTTAATAATGCGGTAGGGATTGGCAAATTGGAGTCACTTACGCTGTCACCTATTGCACGTCTGTTTAACTAGTGACAAACATCCTGCTGGCTGCAACTATTTATCTTATTCTGGTTATATTAACCGAGACATATCTAGTCGGTTAACTAACAATATCTTTAATCGGAGATGCGGGCTACGGAAACCCTCTATAATTTCCTCCCATACAATATCAGAGAGAGCAGTGATTTATGTTGACACTGTCACAGCCCATAGTTATAAGTCCAACGAAGGTTTAAACCGGCTTAATATGGGCTTATTTGGGTTTTATGTTTCAAAGTTGATTAAAAAGAGATCGGTCGGTAGCCTTTTAAAACATGGTATGAGTATTAGCCGGCAGTAAGCTGAGCCACCTTGAAAGTTCAAGAGCGGCGATCAATCTGGTCCAATTGGCAGGCGAGGCGACAGATTCAATCCAATTTCATTTTTAAATTATCGGTCTAAGGTTTTTAGATTTACCGCTTAACATAAAAAGTAAAAACTTATCAACTTAATTACACAGTGCTTAAACCGGTACCATACTACTTTAGCAAACGCATGAATTACACAGTTTCGTAATTAATTTTGAGACACGTTTTAAGAACTCATTGTAGAGGAAGACAGATAGAGCTTATCGGACAATGAACTCTTCGAATAATCAACAAGGTACTCGTAATTACGCAAACTTGTAAATGCTTCAATAGAAAGATAGGAGCTCACGGATAGTCGAAAACAATGCTACCTATTTCTATAGTAGTAGTATTTATTTTGCTGACTAGAATAAAAAGGGCTTCGACAAGCAGGTCGAGTTGCCAAATAAAACAGTCGTGAAAAGCCAGGTCCAGGACAGTCAAACAACACTTAGCGCTTATCGCCAGGTGAAAGGTTGCCCGATGAATTGCTGTGTTTACACTCCCGACGAAGACTAAGGCTGAAAACACACTGAGCGTATGTTAAGCATAGCTACAGATTTTCATGCGCGGCCTTGCCTCGCTGGTCATTACGCTACATAAGGCCTAAATGTCTTGGTAGCATCTTGCGTTCGATGCAGTTGTGGCACCGGCCAGTCTCGGCGAAAGCAATTTGGCATTTAGATCAGAATGCTTCCGCATTTTTTATTCCTTGATTGGCAATGCCTATGCCATTACCATACCACGCTGTATGGCAGGCAATGCTGATGCGCTGCGCTAGATACTGACCAGCTCTCATATTACGCATCGTATCGACCAGATAATATATATTCAACGTTCGAAGTATCATTAGCGACTTTGCGTCGCCGTATTTTACGCAACACGCGGCGCAAGATACGCTCAGTGTATTCATGGCCTAACGCGGCCCGGTGCGGGTGCCCCAGACAACGGACATTTCACGGTACCATACCTTGTTTACTCTCCACTGGCTTGCGGACACTTTGTTTTCTTATCATTTCCACCCTATATAGCCTTTCGTGTTTTCCTACAGAATTCCGAATATTTAGCTTTTGCACGTAGCTTCCATAACTTCTCACGGATGGATGGAAACACGAAAGCATCTTTTAAATTTTTTATACCTTAGAGAACGTTAATAGCTACTTTCAAGGTACCCAATATAAAACATAACTACGTGCGTTCAACAATAAAATAGAAAAGGAAATTCACAATTCACTAGCAAGTGCTAATAAATAGCAAATCGAGCGGTCAGACGTTCCTGCTCACATTGGATTGGATGGTTTGAAATTATCTCGAACGTTTTTATGGTGCGCATCGGAATCTGGGATTTTTTCCCCATCATGGCCCGTTGGAACGCCGAAACTGGTTTTAGATAGAGCTCTCGAGCCGAGTAATGCATCAACGTTTTTGTAAAGCGGCATGGCGGCACATTCAGAAGGACGGGGTAATGAGGTTTCAGAATGCTCATTTCAATGAGATTAATTTACAATCGCTCAGCTCAGCGTCATTTTGATGCGCATGCAGTAGCCAGCATCGATAAAGGAATCTTGTTCTTTGAATAAGCCTACCCACGTTAAGAAAGGTTCTCTAATACCAAAACAATACAAAGGTGGCCTGGAAGATCGTTGTTTTTTGCTGCACTATAATTTTTGTTTTTTATTTTATAAGTTTTGAAGGTGCAATTGTATCATCTACCTATCATATTAAATACTTTCTTTCTTTTTCTATCTATCAAACTGCTCGCTTCATTAGTGGAACATTTTAACTTATTGACATCACTAAACCAATTAATTTTATCCAACTAAACTAGAACCATCTTGGGTTATCAGCTTATCAGCATCCATTCCAAATTCAGACAATCGTTTATCATGCTGGCTCCCGCCAGGGCGTGAGGCTAGGTATATCAAATGTAGGTACGTATCGACAATGATCGGATCAGCTTTTGAAAATACTTGACTGCTTTTCATGTGGGAGGAGTTCTGTATCGCAGCAGGCGAAAATCGAGTGCGACGGAAGAGATAACCTCCTGCGTCGGGTTCGATTTCCGCCTCGGGACAAAAGTTTGTATGGTCTACAGACTTTTTTCAGGTGTTTTTACTAAAATTAAAAGTAGTATCTAGTAGTAAGTACCAATATCTGTGTGCTGTATTGTATGTATTAACTACCTAGGTTGATAAGTTAGTACCCATAACACATGCTCTGCTTAGCTTGGGTCCAGTCTAGATAGATGATGCTGTGTGAATTGTCCAGCGTAATTTATTTAAAGGTACTGTAATGTGGTCAGTCCTACAACAAGCAACCACAGAATGTGGTATCTGCCTAGGTAGTTACGTTAGGTTGTAGGGTAGGTACCGTTTGCGTGGCTAGGCCAATGTTCTACGATAGTTACAACCTATATACAACCAACTACTTACTTAGTAGGTACCTACCTTACCTTTAGGTATTATGTAGTAGGTACGTTAGTAAGCGGTAGAACGTTTGCGATACTTGAATGCCAGTGAGATCAGGCTAAAGTTCACACACTGCAAATTAGCGCGGGAAATACCTACCAACAGCCGCCTAGCCGTGAGAAAACTTTAATCTGATCATTTAAAGTTTAGGTATCTAGTTGTACGTACCCAGATAAAATGCTGTCTTATATTTTGAAAGACATCTTATACCGCCACTTACTGTTATGGTCTTTGGCTTCTCTTATCTTTTATCAAGTGTTAGCAATGATACCTCAGAGGTTTATTACATTTACAATCTAAGCCACCTAGAAATAGGTACTAAATGTACTTACGGACTGTAACCTTCTTCGGATCATACTGCTCAACGATTTCGTTTATCTTCAGAATCCTGGACTGCGCGACTTTGGACCGCTCCGTGACATCCTGCAGCTGTGCAGTCAGCTCGCTGAAGATATCCTCGGCCAGAAGCACGAGGGACGCGAGCTGCCGTAGAGCATTGCTCAGGGTGCAGTTCGTCACAGCCTGCAACTCCTCGTCGGTAACCCTAGGTCGCCCCTCCTCATCTCGCAAACTCGTCCGTGATAAGAACTTTGGTTCCACCACCCGCTGCACGAAAGGCATCTCGGCTAAAAGTCCTCATCCATCGCAAATTAAACGCAATTCCGACATAACACAACACAAAAAACGTCAGGTAACCGCCACTTTGAATTAACCGACATCCTGACCGGTGAACTTTCACTATTGTACAGTTTTGAGACGATTTTTAACACGCTTTTGTTGTGACGAAATTCATTTAGTTCACCGATTTTTGTTTTAAAAGTTTGTTACAAACTTTTTACTATGACGAAACCGCGCCATAACGGTCGGGACACACGCACGCAACCTGCGACAACTGCAGCTGCCGGCTGAATGAATGAATGAAAACGCTCCCCGCGCTTCGTATCAGTGTTGTCACAACCATACCTTTGAATACCTTACCGTTGGAATTAACCTACCTTGCTTTATTAGATAGCTTCTGAATCTTAAAAACTTACCTAGTCCTAGATATAATATTTATAAATATCCCTCTAAGTAAGTAAGTACATATTTTAATCTTAATATATATTTTTCACTATATTACTGAGAAGAACAATCATGTAATAAATAGGTAGAGGTTAGTATCTGATCTACCTAACAACAACGTACCTTACCTACTGCCTACCACACACAATCTACACTTTTCATGCTCACTTACGCTGTTAGGCATTCAAGAACTAATAGCAGGATCATAATATATTTTAAAAAAAATTATTTAAACAATCACTACTTAATATCAAACAAAGTCGCTTTTTCTGTCCCTATGCCCCTTTGACTGCTTAAATCTTTAAAACTACGCAACGGATTTTGATACGGTTTCTTTAATAGATAGAGTGATTCAAGAGGAAGGTTTATACGTATAAAATAAAACCGTGCAAAGCCGGGCGGGTCGCTAGTAGTAAATAAGTGACAAAAATAGTATGAGTGATTACACTTATACTACTCACAGAGACACTCATGCGTTCATCGTAATCGACCGTCTTTCAATATAATATACCTCCCTACCCAAAAAGACAATTAAAATTTCCTAAAAAGAAAGTTTTTGTGTTTCCTACTTAACGGGTAATTTTGATACCGTAGTTCTGGCAACATCGAGTTAGCGACATCTAGTTTTGAAGATTGGAAGTCGACGGCAAGCTACAAATGAATAAACCATGCTAAGATAAACGTTTACGTCTTGCTCAATAGATGGCTCTGCCATGGAAGACTGAGGAAAACCTTCCATTCCACATTTTGACGAGCCTCCCATTTTCAGGTCAGAAATGGTTTGAGGTTCGAACTGATTTCAAAAGAGGGCGCTGTGCAAAATAAATACTAAAGTTAGATAATTTAAAAAGTTTTTCATATTAATTTTAAATTATTCCCGTAACAAGATATTTTAAATATTAAAAAAAACATTATGCCATTCAATCTATTATTTACTAACAATGCTATCCTACTTTGCTTGGACTTTTAGGAAGTTGATTTGTATAGGTAGGTAGGTAAGTTGTTATTTTCCGAATTCCGATATCCATGTTAGTCGATATGTTGAGTCGCACATCTTTCCATTCAAACGTGAAAGGGAAACAGCTACACTGTTTGATGTTGACCATCCATAACTATCAAATATAAAACTACTAGCGACCCACTCCAGCTTGGGTATTTTATACGTACAAACCTTCCTCTTGAATCACTCTATCTATTAAAAAAAAACGCATCGAAATCCGTTGCGTAGTTTTAAAGATTTAAGCGTACAAAAGACATAGGGACAGAGAAAGTGACTTTGTTTTGTAAGTACTATGTAATTAGGTAAGTACTAGAGATGGGCCGAATTTACCGAACCCAATATTCGGTACATTTGATTCCGTTCCGTCGCACAAATGCAAGTCTAAACTTTTTTACACGAAGCGCGTGGATTGCCGTCAGAGATATTTTAAGTAATACTTTGGATAAGCATGAGTAGCTTGAAGCTTAGGTAGGTACTCCAGTCCATCGGAAGTAAGTCTTTGATAAATTAATGTAAGTAGTCTCATACAACAGGATAAAGTAAAATTCCTCCAATAGACATCGTAAAGCAGATTCTAATTGAACCGAAGATCAAGAAGCTTAGGAACTCCATGCTCTCACGATCTAAATTCAAAAATAAATATTTCGTACCCCGATAAATTTTAAATTTAAGAAGGCAAAAAGATTATTTTCTGCCCAAAAGAAAAAACAAAGTTATGGAATCAAATGGATTGCCTCTAAGTAGTCTAGCCACAATGATAAAAAACTAACAATATTATTTAGGTAGATACCTATATGAATCCAAATATTATAGGGAAGTAAGGAAATAACACGATATTAGCACAAATAATATATTACATTATATGTATGTAACAAAGCGCTTTATTAATACCTTTTGTTTATAATTGTTATCAGCAACTTTTATGTAGGTGCTTTAATAAAGTGTAGGTATGTCAGTAGCTCAGGGTAAATAAGGTAATATATACCCACCTGTAGCTCTGTCTATTTAGCCTAGATTAAGAGCTGAGTTTCAAAGACTTACGGTAATGGCAGTATTACTATATCTAGATTACATGCAATCAGATTTGAATATTTTAAATGCAATAAGTAGATGGGTAATTAATTTATTACAACTAACACAATAATCGTACATTCATGAACGTAAGTCAACACTGAGGTTGTTATACCTACTACTTTAGGGCAAAATGTAGTTAGACTGAACTTGGTCTGTGAATCTTTTCTAAAACCACTGGAACATTTTTGAGTCCATAGAGCAAAGACTGAAACTCGAAGTGTGCTCTTCGTAACAACATTGCTGTTTTCTAACAATTCATTGAATATTCTTACTCTTACAAATTCTTAACTAATGTAGCCTCACTATTTGCTTTCATTTTTATAATTTTTAATAAGTTATACATAAATAATACTTCCTAAGATAATTAGATAATCATGTGGCCAGTAGGACCTATCTAGTCATTAATACATTAAGCATGACAATAAATGATAACATCGTACGTAGTTATGTACCTAGTACTTATCTACTAATAATTTATTCCTACGAAACACTTTATATTTTGAATTCAACAACATTATAAGAAATTATTGTTTTCTACAACAAATAAAACATCACAGTTAACATATTCTTAATGTAACCTACCTACAAGGTTATTAAAATTGCTAAAAATTATGTTGAATAGCGGTAACGTTTAAATTATTGTTGGTAGGGTACCTAACAATTTATTTAAATTTAAAACATTTTGTTATTATGTAAAATATTTTAACTTTACTCAACTACTTGCCAAATCCATGCATCGCACTGCATTCAAAATTTTGTCTACTAAGATATACATTCTTAAAAAAAGTATAATATGAGGAGTACGATTATTATTTTTGGGCATTTTATATGATTTGTTGGTCCTTTATATCTGGATAGGTACAGCGAAAAATTACTTATCTACTGAGAATACTAGCTAAGCAACAAGTAACTAAAAGTTTCAGGTCAGTTCTTTGAATATAACATGGCCAAATTCATAAAATAGTTAAACTTAAGTTCTGAATTATGTAAAGATTGGTAATGCAGAAAATCTACTCTTATTTGAACACATCAAATGGTTTTGTGTTAATAGCACATTCATACATTTTGAACTCAAATACTTAAGTCTAATTACATTTAGTACACATAGAGTATATATTTTATTGAGTATATTGATTACTGTTATACCTATTGAAAATTGTCTAAAAATGTAATAACGATATGGTAATTAGTATGCGATATGAAGAACAATATGCGTTTGATATGGTAAGAAGTATTTACCTAGTATAGGATATAAAAACAAACATTCACAAGTAGACAATTAGTATACTGATATACTTTTTACCCCCATTAATAGAATATCTGGGTAGATAAAATGTAGATTACAAAAGCTGATCCGAAGAGAAGAGATCTAGGATATAAGCATATTGAGATACTTAATAAAAGTAGATTCATAATAACTATGTATATCTATGGAATTAAGGTAGCTACTATTATATTCTAACAGCTTTTAAAAAGCAAAACAACATGAGTAATAGATATGTCCTTACTACTAACTTAGGAACAAAACAATCACATTTGATGACGAGTTTTGTTCATTTTGGAAACACGTTTTACAATTCTCCAAAAGATCAACAAAGTAATGTTACTTAGAGCAGCTATACGCAATCACTAAAGGACGAGTACCTACACATAAAGCGATACTATAGCACTATATAATACTTTCTTTAGGAGTAGATCGGCATAATATGAGCCTTAAATAAAATCTTAAACTAGAATGTCCAATTTAATATGCGCAAATAAATCGAGTACTCGTCTCACTATTCGCCACTAGTTTCACAAGCTTGAGTCCAACTGTTCTTGTCCACCTTATTTGATGGTTAAGTTGATTGGGTGTTTTCAGCATCTAAAACGTCCACAGAAGCACACATAAGCTCTATCTACTGCATTGAAATCAAAAGTTACAATATAGACAAGAATTTGAGATTATTTGAGAATTTGAGATTATTTATTATTCATCATCAACCTATATTAGTCCACTGCTGGACATAGGCCTCCCCCAATGAGCGCCATAGCGCCCTGTCTTCAGCTTGACGCATCCAGCATCTGCCAGCAGTCTTTCGCAGATCGTCATCCCACCTGGCCGGAGGGCGTCCTACGCTACGTTTACCGAGTCGCGGTCTCCACTCAAGAACACGTTTACCCCAACGGTTGTCGGTTCTTCGCGAGATATGGCCGGCCCATTGCCACTTCAGCTTGCTAATTCTTTGAGCTATGTCGATAACTTTGGTTCTCTGTCGGATGTATTCGTTACGAATTCTATCCTTCAGAGAGACTCCGAGCATAGCTCTTTCCATAGCTCGCTGGGCGACTTTGAACTGATGGACCAGCCCTACCGTGAGTGTCCACGTCTCAGCTCCGTAGGTCATTACGGGTAGGACGCACTGATTGAAAACTTTCGTTTTCAAACATTGCGGTATGGATGAAGAGAAGACTTGACGTAGTTTCCCAAATGCTGCCCAGCCTAGCTGGATCCTCCTCTTGGCCTCCTTCTCAAAATTGTTTTTACCTAGCTGTACAATCTGCCCAAGGTAAGTATACTCGGAAACAATTTCAAGAAGGTGACCATCAACGACTATCGGTCCCGGAACAATGTGGCCATTGATCATGACTTTGGTTTTATCCAAATTCATGCCAAGACCGATACATCGCGAGGCTGAAGCTAGGCCGTCCAGCATGTGGGTCAGCTCCTCTAGCGACTCCGCCATTACGACTATGTCATCAGCGAATCGAAGGTGTGAGATGTAATCGCCGTTTATGTTAATGCCCTTACCTTTCCAGTCCAGCGTCTTAAACATATCTTCCAATGCACTCGTGAACAGTTTCGGTGATATGACATCCCCCTGTCTCACTCCTCTGCGCAATTGGATAGGTTTAGACTGCTGGTCCTGTACTTGGACACTCATAGTGGCAGCTTCATAGAGACACCTCAGCACTTCGATGTAACGATAGTCTACTTGGCATCGCTGTAAGGATTCCAGAACAGCCCAGGTTTCAACGGAGTCAAAGGCTTTCTCATAGTCCACAAAAGCGAGACACAGGGGCTGATTATACTCTTCGGACTTCTGTATAATCTGCCTCACTGTGTGTATGTGGTCTATGGTGCCATATCCTCCGCGGAACCCGGCCTGTTCCGGTGGCTGGAACTCGTCAAGTCTCCTGGCGAGACGATTCGTGATCACTCGTGAGAACAGCTTATAGATGTGGCTCAGGAGTGTGATGGGTCTGTAATTTTTAAGGAGAGTTTTATCACCCTTCTTAAAAAAGAGCACCACCAAACTCCTGCTCCACATCTTAGGAGTTCTCCCACTGTGGAGGACGGTATTGAAGAGGTGTTGTAGCTCCTGTATAACGGAGGCTCCTCCTGCCTTCAGAAGCTCTGAAGTTATACCGTCCTCACCGGGGGCTTTTCCATTTTTAAGCTGCCTCAAAGCTAACACGATTTCGTCTTGACTGATGTCTGGCAGTTCGTCGGTGTAGTGGCGTGTCAGGGTGGCTCTAGAATCAAGGTCGTCTCGTCGGGAACGAGGGGCATGTGCAGTGTACAGACGGCCATAAAAATCCTCTATCTCGGCTGAAATCTCCGGTTTCGACAGTACGGTCCTCCCATCGTGCGTTTTAAGCTTCGTCAGGTGGCTCCTGCCAAGCTGCTGAGTGAATACTTTGGACCCTCGGTTTCGCTCTATCGCCTCTTCAATGAGGCGTGTGTTGGAGCTCCGAAGGTCGCGCCGTACCATCTTCGCAATTCGCTTGTTCAGGTCTGACCTCTCTGCCGAAGACACTTGGGTGGTTTCCCGTCTTCTTGTCATCAAATCCAGAGTCTCATCCGAGAGTTTGGACTTCTTGCCAGTTCGCTGTTTTTTGCAGAACTTGATGCCCTCATCCCTCAACGTTTCGACCAGATTGTGTAGGCTCTCGTCAGCGTCATCAGTGGGTTCCAAGGCAACAAATCTGTTTCCGAGTAGCTGCTCGAACTTCTCGGTGCCCGCCATGATTTGGATTGGATTTGGTCGGAGCGTGGACTTCATCAGACGGTGTCTTTCAAGCTTCAAGTTGATATTCAGAGTGCCTCGGAGCATTCGGTGATCAGATCCGGTATTGAACCTGTTGATCACTGAGACATCTCTGAATATGTGCTTGCTATCCGTCATGATGAAGTCGATCTCATTTTTAGTCACAGTGTCGGGGCTTTGCCACGTCCACTTCCTTTGAGGCTGTTTCTTAAAGAAGGAGTTCATTAAGAACAGTCCCTCTTTCTCAAGGAAGTTGACAAGCATTTGCCCCCTGTGATTCCTGATTCCATAACCATGCGGGCCTATTCGGGATTCATTGCCAGTCTGGATTCCCACCTTGCCGTTAAAGTCCCCCATAACAACGTTGAAGTGAGCCTTAGTGGTGTTGTGTAAGGCTTTGGATATGTCTTCGTACATATCCTCCACTTCATCATCCGAGTGTGCCGAGGTCGGTGCGTAGACCTGAATTACCTTCATGCTATACCGCTTGGAAAGCCGAAGGATCAGGTACGCTACCCTGGTCGACACACTGGAGATTTATTATGGAGATTATTTATTATTAGATCTACTTTACTACACTGAACATCTAGGTAAACACATAGTAACTACTAGATTGGAAAGATAAATACTGGATATTCATGCAGTTGACGTTATCGAAATGAAATCATAACAAGGATGACAGAAAGTTTTATAGTAATCTCAACGAAGTAATTTGTGTTCCTATTGCAAATCTAAATATTAACCCTAGGTACAAAACCCTAATACAAAAGGATAGGTCCACCGCATGTAAACCATTACAACTTGGTTATGAAAGAAGCTGATTAATACTAAAGAATACAAATTTTGATTTCAACACAGAGCCGCGGTAGACAAACGAACTAAGAAATCACGAAACAACTATCGTATCGTGCTATAGGTATCGTTTATAATAAACGGTCAGGCTTTGCCTGATATGTTTCCGATTCCAGTAGCTTGTAGTTTTTGCTAATATCAATGCGATAGTATGTTCCTGATAGTTTAATTTTCAACTCAAACTCGCATGTTCCTCCTAGCGACGACTCGACCGCAACCGCTGGCGGTCGGTGAAAGAGCCCATCTATTTGCGCACTCCTCGCTATGGGTCTACTTCATGGCACACTTCCATGTAATCGGGGTCTGTCATTATGTCCTTTATCATGTCCTTCAGCATCGTGTAACGAGGAAACATCGGATACACCTTTGAGCTTACGTAGTCAGACTGAAATTAAAACAAACATTTTTATAATTTTAGCTTTTGAGTTTTAAAACTTTTTAATAAAGTGATTAAAATGTAATATGAAAACGACAATGACTATTTTAAATGACTTTAAAACAGACATATACTTAAAATATAATGAAAAGTAAATAAAGTTTATTTGTACTTATATCAAAAAAAATATAAATGAAATAGATAAAAAAGGGTACCTAATCTACTAATGTGTGATGCAGTAAATGCAGCAAATGAAAGGCTCAGTAGTATAATGCCGACTGTTGTTAACAGAAAATGCTATAATTCTGCCTAAATAGAATTTTATATTTTACCTTCAGTTCTCTGATGAGGTTCCTCAGTCCAGTGTATTTCTTCAGCAAACGATACAGATCGTTGGTCATCTGTGTGTTCTCTGTCTCGATTTGGGAAGTTGTCATATCTGAAATTAAATTAATTCTGAATTAATTGCGCTTTTTTAGCAACCTATGTTGGGGTATTTTGTAACCAAAGAAATAAATATTTCTGGTCAATAAAGTACTCGTCTTTTAACCCTACAAGTAGGACCTTAAACAATCTAATACACGTACTTATACCAAATTATGATAAACATAAGAAATGTAATTTTGGTTTAATAAACAGGGAAAAAGGTACAAAATGTAACTTAGCAAATGCAAACGTAGCATTGTGAGTTGGTAGTAGGTACGATCAAAGGATCCGAGATGATTTTGCAGAAATATCCAAAGGGATTAATAAAAGAGCAATACAATTTTACGTCCTTAATTTCACCATAAATGTTGGTAAAACACACGAAACCTCTGTGTAGAGATAACCATGTCTTATTTAAAGAGAATTTAATATAGTAAAATATGATTCTTCGAAAAGTTATATTCATGATTCTTCGAAAAGTTATATATTTTTATTTTTGACGTACCTATATTGTTTTTTTTGTAGGAAATTCAACTCAAGAGTTTTAGGATGTAAATTTCATTAAAAAGATCTGTTAATGGGTTGAATGAAACAATGTGTTTTGCAAATTAAAAATGACTTGCACTGTTTGTTCTTAATTTGTGATCAGTGTAGGGTTTGCGGCGTGACCGCGCTTAATTTAGATTCGAGATCCCGGTCCCAATTTACTGAGCGAATTCTGACATTAACAGAGGGAATTTATTACGCAACGAACACCAATGAAAGCACAATTTGTACAACGCCCGAAACGTATTAAAACGTATTTTACAATTAGAGTGCGTCACAAGCAGATTCGTGCAGACAAATGTTTCAACCAAGGTGTTTAATAAAGAAATATAAAAAGACGTACATTACTGATTTGTAACGGCCTGGAAAAGCAATAGGATGGAACAATGGAGGCATGCTAAAGGGTCGGAGAATGTTCTAATCGACTTTAGTGTAGGTATATAGGTATTATAAATGTGAATAATATAGGTACACTAAGGTACGACCTTTTACTTCTTTTTTAATTATAATTTAACAATTCTTGACTCGATTGCCAAGATAAAAGTTTATGAAAAGAAGATTCTATCTTACGTGCCTGTCGGGATGTCTTTTAGAAATATACAGATTTCATTTTGTAATATAATACGTACCGTTGAGTCGTTCTATCCGCTCCCTTCGATCAGCTGCCTCTTCAGCCAGTTTGGTGGAGGTCTTGACTCCTTCCCCTGACTTCTGCGTTTTCTCCATTATAGCGCAGGCTCGGAGGACAAAAGCTGGAACCGTTTCTGCCTTCTCCTGTCGAGGGATCTCCACCAGAGACCAGTACTGCGTCTCCAGGCGAATCACATCCTTAAACATTTAAAGGTAAGTGTCAATTTAGTAGGTGTTATTTTTAAACTCTTTTATGTTTGGTGAGTACTTAGGTAGGTAAAACTTTGATGGAAGGTTTGTTATGTATCAAAGTGAAGTTCTTAACAAATTTAAAAACTGTAGGCTTATGTAGACAAGACTTATTCAGTCAGACCACAGTCCTATATAAAAGAATTTGAGATCTGCCATTGCCATTCAAGACCGTTTGTCCGTTGGCGGCGAGCATCGAAAAACTTTTAATAGGATGTCTTAAAAAAATGGTAGAACTTTATTTTCTTTCTTTTTGTTTGAGTTCTTTTTTACTTTACATATTTTATTTGGGTGCTTATTATATGCTTATTGTATAAATTTTTAATAACTTTAACCCAGTAATGCCCGAATTCATTTTTTATCGATTTTTCTTCTTTTAGTCATTAAATCTTGTTATGAGATGAGTTCCTATGTAAATGAAACGAAAAAATCAATTTCAGCTTTATTAGAAGTATAAAAAAAAACCCGTGTCCAAATGCGCACGCTAGGCACTTACAGTTGCTAAATCAGTCAGGTTCTGATATATAAGAATTACAATTGTTTACATATTTAGCCTATGTCCAGCCGTGAACTAACATAGGCTGATGAAGGTACATTTGTTTTTGGGGTCCTTGATGATACTGAGAAAAACACGAAACGCACAAACCGACGTTTCATTTTGCGCATTCAGTTCTCCCAGCTGATTTCTTCATTGTGCACTAGGGGCCTGCGCATCTTTTCCTGTTACACTTTTGCACGAAGTGATCCGTCCTATCATACCGCAATACACTTGCGAGAGACGAGCTGGTTCTTGGTCTTCCTGCTGTTTTGGGAAGTGTTCCATATTTCTATAAGTAGCCTAGAACGATCTCTCTGCGAAAGTCGAGCTGAGGAATCTTGTCCCTTTTTTTCACTTATTGCCAAGCATTGTGAACGCATGCATCCAGCATCCATGTCAAAAGATTCCAGTACTATTTTTTCCCTGTGATATGTATTCTGGTTCCAATGTCGTCAGACATAGTTTCTGGAAATGATTCCAAAAATGGCTTCAGCTCCCCATCAATCCATGTCCTTGCTGTTCTACCATTGAGGTCATCAAAAAGACGTGTTCCGTCAGGCGCCTGGTTTTGAAAACGTACCTCTGCATCAGCAAGCAGCTGTCGAGCATTCAAATTCTCTGCCCTTCCTCCACAATCTTCGTCTTCATCCGTCAAAACGCCCGGATCTGGCGTGGCAATTAAAATTGATTCTGGTATTGGACCTTCCTCATCTTCATCCTCACATAAAATGTCGAGGACGTCATTCACATTGCAGCTTCCCATAAACTGGTCACAATCAAAGCGTCTGAAAGCAAAACCATCACCCATAATAAAGCTATGGCAAGTGCTCAGCGTGCGCATATGGACACAGCAAGTTTAGAGCTAAATAAACAAGCTAAATGAAAGCTGATCAGTGTTTTACTGTAATCAAGTCTTAGCTGAATGTTTTTTGAGTAATATGAAATGAAAACAAGGTTGCTATGTAAATTTGTTTCAATAAAATGTGACTTACTCTCTCCTGAGATCCATTTTTTCACGATTATGAAAATGATTGATGTAAAACCGCGAATATGTCAAAAACTACCTAAAATATTGACGTACCACTGACATTTTCTAAAAGTTTGAAGTTTTGACATTGCAGTTTGAACAGTTTTTCAGAAAGAAAACGAGTAAATGTTGACATAACAGGCATTTGAATTTACCCATATTCTCGTGTCCATATGCGCACGCTGGGCATTACTGGGTTAATGCAATAATAGAAATAACTAGGTACCACTGAATTATGATTAAAATACCTAAGTATATATTTTCTTTCACAGAGTATTTTTCCCTTTGAAAAACAATAAATAGAATTAGCGCTCACTTTCAATAATTTTATTATTAATATAATTTAATATTTATTTTAAAACATTCAATTTTCTTTAAATTCAAATAATCAACCACTTTGATAACCAACCTTCCTTACAAACTGCAACTAAACCTGATAGAATCCTAATTCCTAATGAAACTACAAACCATTCACGACTCATACGATGACTAGAGCTCATATTATTACCCCATCGCAAACCAATATGGCTGAGCCAATTTACAACCTAAACGTGAATGCTTGCAAAAGCAATAGCTACAAACGATGCAGTCCCAACAAGGGCAAATTGGGAAGCTGTGGAATTGCGAGGCCAATGATTCCACGCGCAGAGAGCCACTCAAAATTCGACGTACTTTCATCAAGTCATGTAACTTTCATAAGCTCTTGCATGCCTGGTGGTGGAAATGCAAACATGATTCTGTAGGTTCTAATGGAATGGTGTTGCCACGTGTGCCAATATACAAACCGATATATTCCTAAAACGATTTGAGAATTTTAAGTGCAGCTGGATATAATGAAGAGGCTTCTGTTAACTAAGTCTTGTTCCAAAATGGTGTTTCTAGCTCTACATAATAGTCGAGATGTTGAAAATGAGTTATAGATCTGCATAGTTAAGGTAACGGAAGTAGGAACAACACAACTATCAGTATATAGCACTTCAAACTAAGTAAGTAAAACTATCTCCGCTGCAGTCAATCGAAACAGCAAAGTTCAAACACACAGAACATGTGCTCAGGCTATCAGCAGAAAATGTGCAATGGTTGTCTTAAAGTGGATAAGTTTCAGCTGGACCTTAGCCAGCTCGATAAAGAGGATCTTCCCGTCTTGTAACAGCCTTGTCTTAATAAAGGGAACTAGGAAGCTTGAAATCGTTTGCGTGCAATTTCCTCTGAATTGCTTGTTCCCTTTTTGTTTTGCTATTCGGAATTAAACTAGATTAGTGAAGAACTTTTTTTTATTTATTCTGGTCAAGTAAATATAAGGCGCTTATCATGGGAAAGCCTACATCCTGCAGTGGACCAGTAAAGGTTGTAGATGTAAATATGATTAGCTCATTACCCTACTTAAGGCGCAAACAGCACTTGAAGTGGCGCCCCATTTATTTTATGATATAATTCCGTTTAACAAAGGAATTTCCAAAATTCACACGTATCTACAGTTTGTTAAACCTATCATAAGCTTTTTTTAATGCATCTGTAGGTAGTAGTTTCATTTTGTCAAATTTAGGAAGAGATACGAAAACAGAGTTTGATGGCCACCAACCGCAACTTCGTATCTCTTCCTTAACTACACAAATTAAACGGAAATAAATCATAAAAAAGTGGGGGCGCCACTTTAGATGCTGTTTGCGCCTTAAATGAATGGGTATCTAATAAGTCTATTAATGACTGCTCGGATACAACAAATCATCCATAGGATTACAATCTCAAAATATATCAATAAATACAATTTTGTTGAAGAATCTTCATGACATCACTTAAAAATATTCAGTTTAATCCGCAGTTCAAGAGACCATAGAAAATTTAAATCTGATCTTGAACAAAAAATTCTAGTCGAGTGACTACGTAAAAGAAGAATGAATTTTAATTTCCCTTCGGTTGCACTAGTATAGTACAGTCGGCGACAGCAGTGCTTCATGATTTGCGACGGGAGGGACGTTTGGGAATTCTAATCTTACTATTATAATAAATGGGAAAGTCTGTGTGAATGTTTGTTATAGGTAATCTACGTAACTACTTAAGTTAATTAGATGAAATTTGGTATGTAAATAGATTAGGACCTAAAATAACATAAAGGATAGTATGGGTGATAAAGTTTGTTAAGAAAATAATTATTCCTTGGCTTGATTCTCTCAAAACTCGGTATAAATAAGCTATGGAGTGAAAAATTAAACGCGATTTTTTTATTTTACACAATAACCGCCCTAGGGGACGTGCAATAAATTTCAGAAATTTGTATGAAATAAACAATGGCTCGCGGGCGAAGCCGCAGGGCGCATCTAGTGTGGAATAAAGGGATACAAAACTTGAATGAAATATTTATTACTGTGATGAATATGAAAAGCAAAGGTGGTGTAAGAATTGCATTACAGATATCACTTTACAAAAATTAAATGCACTTATGTTTTCATCCAATGTTATTTTTCCCATCATGTAGTTACAAATAAATGTTAAGTAAATCAATGTCTTTGTTTCTATTTTGTAAATTTAACTTAAACTTCAAGTAGGTAGTATTTATTTTATTTAAGTAAGTAGTCCCATTGCCTACTTTGGAGAAAAATAATTTTTGAACATAGAGACCATAGTAAGTAAAAAAAATCTTTTTTTTCCAATTAATCATTAGGGTAATAAACAAAATACCTACATAAAAATGTCGATAAATATTCATCGACTTCTAACACCTTTCAAGGTTGCACTTTATACGGAACACACTGCATATTGGCTTGTCTGTCAGTAAAAAAAAAGGGATAGTTACAACAAAATTTTGTTCCCTTTCGCCTTGTTACAGTTTTGCATAACCCCATCCATTTGAATGTGGGAACGTAGTCAGATTGTTCGTGCATATTTGAATCAAAATTCAGTGTAGTAGACGGAACAGAGAAGTAAATTACTAAACTCGTTAAAGGTACGAACGCGAACAAAGAAAGCCTCGACGTGGAAACTAATGAGAACAACGTGTTTAATTAAGATTTAGAAGTGGCGGTACAATTTGGAATTAGCACGCTTTAGCAGGTACATAAACTTGTAGAAGTATTTACACTATGAATAAACATCCTGAAAAAATTATATTACTAAGGTAGGTAAAATGTGTATCAAAAGAATACGAAATGAACGCTTTGGCGTCGTAAGCTTCGTAAGCTGTAGGATGAGTCTGTCTTATTGGTTTGATGTAACCTAAACAAACATTATTCGGATAATAGTTAATTCTTACTTTATTAACAACGAAAATTACAAGCAAGGAATAGAAAAATTACAACTAGTATTTACAATTGAAACCATTGAGCTAACTGCAGACGGTTGCAAACAGTCTAAAGGTAGCTTAATTGATCCATGTCATGTAAGATTCTTACTTATATATAATAATAATGCGAAAGTTTGTATGGATGTTTGTTCCTGTTTCACGCAAAAACTACTGAACGGGTCGAACTGAAATTTAGAATAGACGTAGTTCTAGCCCTGGAATAACATATACTGGTTATCCCATAAATTATTTCCTATAGGATAGCAATAGCCTTGAGACGTTTCCATAAAAACAACACGTGCGAAGCCGCGGGCAAATGCTTGTATGTCACAATAATGCTAGACAATTTACACAGCATCATTTAGTCCTAAGCTAAGCAGCGCTCGCGTTAAGGTTACTACATACAATCTAACTCACCACTTTCACCTGATAAAACAGGCTTAACTATTAGATAATTAAGTAGGTAACTTACAATTATTATAAGTTACCAACATAACACGGTAGCTGCTGAGCTTATAAGCACACTACAAATTTATGAAACCGATTTAGCCCCAAAATTCATTGCCTGCGTAATTATTCAAGGCACCTTTTGTTACCTCCTAAAATCAACTACGAAATAGTGTTGCCACATCCTAACAATGGACTTTGTTAATTAATCACTCGGAAAATTAATTAACTGGAAATAAAAGCGCTACGTAATTTTGGAGCCTCGTATTTTCGCCCTCGGACAATGGCATTTTGCAATCTAGATTTCGATCTAAGATAAAAATAGCAACACAACACAGTATCGAGATCTTCTGTTATTTATGGAGAAGATTGATGTAACAGATTTCATTTTGAAAAGTACTGACTTTTGCATGGAAATGATTTAATAACTTTCAAAAATAAGCTTTGACTCCTATAATCTTTATTTTCATTTGTAAGTCGACCGAGACAAAAAATAAGCTTCTTCATTGATATACGATTCATCATCATCATCATCATCATCAACCTATATTAGTCCACTGCTGGACATAGGCCTCCCTTAATGAGCGCCATAGCGCCCTGTCTTCAGCTTGACGCATCCAGCATCTGCCAGCAGTCTTTCGCAGATCGTCATCCCACCTGGCCGGCGGGCGTCCTACGCTACGTTTACCGAGTCGCGGTGATATACTATACGTTTAGCATAACCTAGCCGTTTGATGTTGAACCTAAAGGCGAACGAAGACTTTACAATGGCTGATTTGGATGATGATCCTACTGATAGCTTCTAAAAATTGCAAGCAACCCTTAACCCGAATTAATAATGAATCAGCTGACAATGAGACACCTGCGTAATTCAGTAATCCAATATCACTCACGAAATCTCGCCCTCAATTTGGGACAAATTCTCGCAGCGGGTATTTGTACCTACCTATATTTATACCCACGATGGGTTTCTATTCGAACCCAGAGAAGTAGAAAATGAAACGCTATTTAAACTGTATGATCAAAGAAGACCTGACTGTCGTGTGTGAAACGAATAAGTACAAGCAACTGCGGGAAATAAATTCAGCGTATTTTATTTAAAGGCCAAAATTTCTAATATTGTATCCAGCCATATTTGTGATGTACTAATGCTTTTGTGATTATCTACAACATCGCTAGCAGTCGACTCTAGGACACCAAATAATATTGAGCAATAAGAACTGCTTTTACTCAGGGTCGCAAAATTTTTCTTTGAAATATTATGTTGGCTCAATGCTTGATTCCTGAACTTAATCACAAAAAACGGTAGACATTGAAGTGAAAGAATGCTAGAACTAGCTTATAAGAAAAGAATCTCCTCACAGAAAAGTCGGCAGCAAAAAGCGGTTCTGAACTAACAAAGGTAAACAGTAATGTAACTCCCTTGAAATATTTGTATGAGGTTTTGGAAACTTGGCATACCTAACTTACGTCTCGCTGTAAGAAAAACGAAGATATAAAATAAACCCAACTGACTTTTAGTTTTCACATAATGGGCGTGGTTTTAGAACATCGAAGCATCGCTAGTCAGTAAGTACCTAGAGTAAGAAATTTGAATATTAAACTCCACCCAACAAATTTTTGTTTAGGTAACTACCTATGTTAAAATGGCAAAAGACATACGGTGCGTGCGTTTCGATATCTGGTGTAGGAAGTCAAGGTCCACATGGGATTTTTGGGTTTCGCTGAAGGAAGTGGTAGATGGTATAACACCACGTTACTGTTTAAATATGTAAACCCTACTAGGTCGTTCACATAAGCCTTACGGATCGAAAAGTTTTAAATAATTCTTACTACTACGTCTACTTTACAATAAGTTTCTTATGAGAAAACTAAAAATACAAACGGATGAATAGTAAAAATAGGACAGGAAAAGGTATGAAAATTCAAAAGCAACAAGTTTAGATTAGGTCAGCCCATTTGGCATTACGAGGTCGGAGGCGAAATGAAAAAAGGGTAAAAAATATTTTAGTGGTTTACACAAAAGTTCATTTGGAAAAGATTCACTGGGCTATTTGTTCTAATTTGAAAATACTTTGCGAACTGGTGAGCTCTGTGTTTGCAGACACTGGTGATAGCTGGGCTAAAAAACTTATAGGGGGGCTGGCTTATAGTAAAATGCTGAGAAAAGCTGAGACTGACCTCTTTGATTCTCTATGGGCAGCGCAGAAATTTCAGTTAAGTCTTAAAATTATAATGTGTATACTGTATGTTTTTTTAGTTTTTTATTTATTTATAATTGTGTTAGATTAGTACCTACCTACCTGTTATGTTTTCTACTGTACCGACTTTTCATTTAATTTTGTTCCTATTCTCTTTTGATAATTTTCCTGTGCTGTTTGTGTGTGTTTCAAATAAAAAGTCTATCTGTCTAAAAAGTCTATCTAAAATAAAATGTTCTGCAATTAAATATCTTAATACATAAAAGGTACAATAAAGTGTTCATTCATTCATTCAAAAGAAAAAGCATTTTTTCGCAGACAACGTCCACCAAAAATTGCTAGAAAGCTGAAATTTGTAGATGGTAATACGGGTTATTAAAGCTTGAGGTTCGCAGTTTAGTTTGGCTCTGTATTGAATGTCTGCAACTTTTTAAGGTAGGATGCTTATGAGCTGAAATTTTCAGAATGTTCTGATACAAACATAATTTAAAACACGTGTTTCAGAAATTTTCTAAATACCCATCAAAAGGGATAAAACGTGAGTCGCATGTAGTCTACGAGAGCGAAGCCGCAAGCGGTAAGCTAGTGATAACATATTTGAGAAAATACACAGTACAGTGGCGTCTCTTACAGGAAGAACCGTCGGCAGATAAGAGAGTATCGTTGCTGCATGAACCGTGTTAAAATACACACCTCTATTGCTTTTTAACACTATGCGCTAATTGAAATGAAATGTGTTTATTTACAAGAATACAAGTTCAAATTAAAATATGTCCAGTTACTGCTTACTACCTAAATTATTAATTAACCTAATTTATAGGTAACTTTTATAAAATCGATGTCTTATCTACTTATTTAAACTAAAAGCAAAATACGTTTCACCATCTAGTTTTTAATCCCTTTATTTTAGAACTAATCCCAACCACGTGAACTAAAGATACCGGGTATCTTTTTAAAACTCCCTGGGAGAGACTAGTATAATATAATAAAAGTTTAGTAGCACCTCTAAGATGCCAACAAAGAAAGCGAAACGACACACGAAGGTAAAGTTAGGGAAAATTATAAGAAAATTGTTTAAGCACTTTATATTCAGGACAGGGAATATAATAGGAACCTCGGAACTTTGTCGGGTTCTACTTATTCTGTGACACAGGCAGACCTAGCACGACTGAGGTACGTGACCGGTGTTACTGGCAAAACTGTGTAGTAATACACAGTTAAATAGTACATGATGATCTTGAGTGGAGACCGCGACTCGAAAAAAGTAGTGTGGGCCGGCCAAGCGGGATGACGATTTCCGCAGATTCTTCAGATTTTTTAGGGGACGTGTATGTCCAGCTGTGGACTAATATTAGGGTAATGATGATGATGAAACAGTACTTATACATAATTCACCTAGCTAAGAAGGAAGGCTTTAACTATCTGCCCTTTAGGTGTCAAAAATCAATACTTAAAAACGGCTCAGTATGTATTTAAGTTATTGCGGGAAAACATTTTTCTGTTGCAATTTTTGTTTATAAATTTGATTACCTTAACGGGAAGTAGTACCTGTCTACTTAGGCTGTGACTACGTACGTATGGGATAAGAAAGATCAAACAGTGAAAAAATCATAATTTTAGTCAACCGATTGGTAATCACTTCCTTTGTCTTGCAATCACTGTCTAAGTCTTATAGCGACGGTAGATGTAAATGGAAAGCTCGTTTTCGTATCGGAAGCCAATACTAACTCACTTAGGTCCCTACATAAGAATAGACAAAAACAGTGGTCCCTATTAGAATAAGTTAGTATTGGCCTCTACAAGTAGGTACCTACTACATCTTTTATTTTGTTTTTCATACAACACGTTCCAGATTGCTAACTTTGTTAGAATGTTTGTACCCAATTACCTCAGACATTCAAAAGAAAACTAGGTTGGTTAACTCGGCAACTAAGCAACAATAATAATGTAACATTATTGGATTAGTGCTTGAGAGGAACATGTGGCATAGATGATAAGAGGTAAAAGGCATAGTAGATGTATATAATATACTAGCGACCCGCCCCGGCTTCGCAAGGTTTTATTATACGTGTAAACATTCCTCTTGAATCATTCTATCTGTTAAATAAAACCGCATCAAAATCCGTTGCGTAGTTTTAAAGATTTAAGCATATCTACATAGGGACATAGGGACAGAGAAAGCGACTTTTTTGTACTATGTAGTGATTTTGCATAGCTTTTCGGATTCTTTGGATCTGTTGGGCACAAAAGATACTATATATACGTTTTGTCGATAATTTTAGGAAAATATTTGGTAATAGTTTTATTATAGAGACAGTGCTTTGGGAAGGGTAGATATAATTTTTTACTGTGATGGTAAGGGATTTTGAACAAGACAATGTCACTAGGTCAATCAATATATGACAGATGATACACGTCGTGCTGTCCCTTTGAAAAATCATTTTCTGTTATTTCTGAGTTTTTCTAGCAAATGGTTCCATACTTATTTTCCTATCAAAAAGAAAGAAAAAGGATTTCCGTATCAATGTATAATTTATTTTTATTGCAAAAATGACTTTTACTTCTGATTTGTTTGTATTTAACTTTTTGCATTTTTAAATCATTTATAATTTAAATCCGTTAAACTGCGAGATTTCTATCCAATCTTCAATAAATAAATTCACGTTTCACTATGAAAATAAAGTCGGTGATGCGTCGAAATTGGAAACCGCAATCGTTAATTATCGCGCTTGTTGTTGTGTGACTAGGTCTTTTTCCCGCTGCAATTTAAAATTAAATAACAGTTTTTGTACATTTTATCACGTGTATTTTTTAATATCAGAATCAAAGACTCTACCTTGAATATTTTTGTCACCAAAAATCCTTGAACAGATGATGATTTGAATTATTCCTTGATATAAGTAAATTGATCCACAAATGTTACATAATATCATAGTTTACAATCTATTCACACTACACTTAACGATTATTATACTCTGACCTAACATAGGTTAACATATGTAAGCTAACTGCTAACCTATAACATTGCATATGCTATAACTAGACTACATAACTGTTATGCGGTAACTTGAACAATGTACGGTACGTCACCCCCAGTTATTGTAGTACTGGTAGGTACATCGACGCATGCATACAAGAGTAAATCGTGTAACGAACGGCTTTACGGTTACCGGCCATTTTCTTTTTCATTTACGTGATGTGATGAGGCACTGGGTCTTTTGAGCTGGCATGATATGGAGAAGGCATATATCACGCAGTATTAAACATACTGCAATCAGTTCAATGAGAATGATAATAATATGTATTAGACCACCTACAGCTAAAAAGACGTGTATAAATTTCAATAAATAAGAGAAGATCGTGCGTGCTCATCTATCTATACTTATAATAAAACTGTAACAGGTCCAAATCTGTACATTGAAGATATTTTGAAAATTTTTTTTGGATGGCACTCTATTATCGATACTCAAGCCAAAACCGTAATTTTTTTCATTCATGTCTGTCTGTCTGTCTGTCTGTCTGTCTGTCTGTCTGTCTGTCTGTCTGTATCGTAAACGCGCATCACGCCGAAACTACTTGATGGATTGAAATGAAACTCGGCATGATTATAGGTCATACTACGAGGAAGGACATAGGATACTTTTTATCCCGGAATTCAGTAAGGTTCCCATGGGAGAGGGTATGAAAGTAAAAATCCTTTACCGCGCATCACGCCGAAACTGCTGAATGAGTTGGAATGAAACTCGGGACGATTTGAGTTCATACTACAAGGAAGGACATGGGATACTTTTTATCCCGGAATTCGGTAAGGTTCCCCTGGGAGAGAGGGACAAAGAAAAATTCTTTAACCACGCATCACGACGGAAGTGAATGAATTCGAATGGAACTCGGGACGATTGGACATGGGATACATTTTATCCCGAAATTCAGTTTGGTTCCCCTGGGCTATACGGGTTTTCAAAAATTTCTCACAGCATCTGAACGACGCGCGTCGTTCAGATGCTGTGAAAACTTGAACTGAAAAAGTGAACTGATAAACGCGTAAGTTTGTAAGTATGAATGGATAGATGGATGGATAGATTGATAGATGGATGGATGTTTGTTACTCTTTCACACAAAAACTGCGGAACGGATCTGGATGAAATTTGGCATAGAGATAGATTATTAGCTGAAATCACACATAGGCTTTATTTTATCCCGAAAATCCCACGAGAAAGGGAATTACGCAAGTAAAATAGCGAGTACTCGAAATACTAATCATGCGCAGACGAAGTCGCGGGCACCAGCTAGTACTTATAATAAAACTGTAACAGGTCCAATTCTGTACATTGAAGATATTTTGAAAATGTTTTTTGGAGGGCACTCTATTATCGATACTCAAGCCAAAACTGTAATTTTTTTCATTCATGTCTGTCTATCTGTCTGTCTGTCTGTCTGTATCGTAAACGCGCATCACGCCGAAACTACTTGATGGATTTAAATGAAACTCGGCATGATTATGGGTCATACTACGAGGAAGGACATAGAATACTTTTTATCCCGGAATTCAGTAAGGTTCCCATGGGAGAGGGTATGAAAGTAAAATTCCTTTACCGCGCATCACGCCGAAACTGCTGAATGAGTTGGAATGAAACTCGGGACGATTTGAGTTCATACTACAAGGAAGGACATGGGATACTTTTTATCCCGGAATTCGGTAAGGTTCCCCTGGGAGAGAGGGTGAAAGAAAAATTCTTTAACCACGCATCACGACGGAAGTGAATGAATTCGAATGGAACTCGGGACGATTGGACATGGGATACATTTTATCCCGGAATTCAGTTTGGTACCCCTGGGCTATACGGGTTTTCAAAAATTTTCACAGCATCTGAACGACGCGCGCGTCGTTCAGATGCTGTAAGAATTTTGAAATCCCGTATAGCCCAGGGGAACCAAACTGAATTGAACTGATAAACGTGAAAGTTTGTAAGTATGAATGGATAGATGGATGGATAGATTGATAGATGTTTGTTACTCTTTCACGCAAAAACTGCTGAACGGATCTGGATGAAATTTAAGGCACAGAGATAGATTGGATGACATTTAAGGCACAGAGATAGATTATAAGCTGGAATAACACATAGGCTTTATATTATCCCGAAAATCCCACGGGAAAGGGAATTACGCAAGTAAAATCGCGAGTACTCGAAATACTAATCATGCGCAGACGAAGTCGCGGGCACCAGCTAGTATATACTAAAGTACAACTACCTAAATACATGTCACCTTAAACTTAATTTTCACGACAGGTGAATACGGGATAAATTGAACGCTCAATTGTTCAGAAGAAATCTAAATTGGCAGTATAAAAGCTTTGTTCAATTCAAAGTATTTGCAAATTTTATGAAAAGAATCAGGAAAGTGTCGTCGTTGATTTGATTGATGGAGCTTTCGTCCACGTACAAGGATTTTTAAGTTGAAATGAGACAATCGAATTGAAACCCACAATACCGCAGGATAAAGAAAAGTGCCACTCGGTGTGAAATCTAATAATTAATAAGTTATTAGACGTAGATACAGCTGGCTGAAATTTAAATGATAGGTAGCGAGATGTTACAGATAGTAAATGTCCCTGGTTCAAAAATATAAAATTGCCTAAACTAATAATCAATCGAAATTTGTTGACACAATCGGATAAGTAGGTTAAAATAGATTACATTAATAACAGTGTTTGGAGACAATCACTGGACCAACGATATTTTACCGGTCGCAGGGAGTCAATCGATGTAGATAGCGCAGTATCGGAAATTGTGGCGTATAGTCCTATGTCTAGCAGTAGACGTTTATGTACTGATATTATAATGAGCTAATAGCTAACATGGTCCGTAACAATTGTATGATACCATCTGGAGGCTCCATAACAATGTTCAAGTCGACAATGACAAATAGTGGCGGCTCGGCGGTCGCTCGTGCTTCCAGCTTGCTTACTTGAAAATGATATAGATGTAAATTATATTTACAGAGACAGTGGCAATATAAATAAAATTATAAATACATATTTTATCATAATAAAAAGTAACTCGACTTCTTGAAATCAATATCCAATTTCCTTTTAGACTGTTTGCAACCGTCTGCAATTAGCTCAATGGTTTCAATTGTACATAAATACTAGTTGTAATTTTTCTATTCCTTGCTTGTAATTTTCGTTGTTAATAAAGTTTTATTTTGTAAAAAAAATAAAAAATCCTTCATGTCTGATCCAACTTCGCCTGAGATGGACTGAGATTTTTTTATTTTTGAAACTAACAAGGAATTTATATGTGCCATAAATAATATACCGTAATGTTATAGTAAATATTATTCAACGATTGAGTTATGTGTGACTTATGGATGACGTATGGAATAAAAGAAAGGAACAAAGGGTTCAAACATTTTTATGAGACACACTCTTATAGAACTAAAATTTGATCAAGTTTACTGCAATGATCCGTTCCACAGAATACCCAGTTAAACAGTCTCACTGCGACTATTGTTTTAATTGCATTTACAAATTACCGGCTCACTCGCAACTTGCTAGAACACAACAAATTATCGTGAATGCCTTGTGTCGTGTTTGTTGTTTCAATTTGTTTAGGAATCTTGCACTGTATTTTCAATTAATTTTCTTCTTAATTGTTTGATTTTTTCCTTTGCTTTTATTAATTTTCCTTCTTCTACTCTAGGTTTGAAGAATTCGGTAGAATGTTCATACTTTTTTCCACTATCAATCGTAATATCCGTATACCTTTCTTACCAATGGTCAATTCCATCCATTTTTGTTTTTCTCTCCTCTTAAATATTTTTATTTTTATTGCCTTTTATTTTTATTGCCTACCTTCTTCTTTCTTTATTTATGTTCCTTGGTCTTACCTTGATCATAGCTTTTAGCAGTGCATATCTCGTGAAGACATTCCTCTCTGATTTGGACTCGCTGTACCGTGCCATCAGTGTCACCAACGCTTTCTTAGCTGTATCGTAGTTCTCATCCAGTCGAATTCTGACCGCGCGCAGTCGCTCGTTTGTCTCAATGACTTCTTCTTTCGTCTGCCCACCTGACGAAATAACACTGATTTTAAAATAATAAAAGATATTTCATAAAATGCACTGCTTTTCTCTCGAAAAGTTCAAATATAACGCTAATGTAGGGTCAGAAGATAACAATCTTCTATTATAAAGCGAAAGATTGTATACGTGTTGAAGTGAAGTCTATTGATTCAACACAACCTGATTAAGGAAATTAAGCGACTCTAACTCAAACCCTAAACAAGCTAAACAAGGCGGGCTGCCCTTAATAAAATTACATCAATGTAAATAAAAATAATCCCAACATCCGACCCGAACCCGAATAAACAAGGACATGAATACGAAACAAACCTTTGCTAGGGCTCATCTACACGAAAACGACTTACGAAATCCTATTTTATATTATAAATGGGATTTTCAATCCCCTCTGGTTTCAGCTGAATAGATTTCTCGTCAAAACACATGTGCTACGTACCAATTTTCTATTGGAAATAGAATCAGTCAATCAATACAGTTGGACAAACGACTCACTCAGTTCAGTGGCTCGAAATGTTTAAGCCTCTATTGCGAATCTTTCGAGCGAGCGACACAATTTTTTATTTAGTCAGTTCAAAATTTATATCTATTTAACGTTTTATATTAAGTTTATCAGTCATCTAGTACCTACCCATAACATATTTAAGCTCTGCTTACCTTGGGGCTAGAAGATGCTATGTGGTTTGTCCAGCATTAATTTTTATTTCCTTATTATTTAGTTTAGTATTAATTAGGTACTTACTAGAAGTGCCTTCATCCTTCACGTCTTGGACGATTCGCCGAACGCTTTGCGTAAACTTTCCCACTAAGTTGGTACTCGTTGCTGAAACAAAGAGAACATTCTGTTTAATATTTCGACAAGCTAAAATTTGTACCTTAAGGTAACACTGGATCTTGTGTACAAAATATGAAGGGACAGTCTACAAGCTTTAGCCTCACTCAGGGCTAAATGGCAAGGCATGATTCGGAGGTAAATAGTCAATAGCATCTTGGTAAGAGATAATCGCTGGGTTCCACTTCGACCAGTGAGCATCTCCAAGCTTCCAACTCAAAGCTGTCCAAGTTCAAATCTAGTTTTCGCTTCATTTGTTATTGGAAGGGATATCAAGGTTCGATCGACCGGAAGGAAGGCGTCGACGGTCACACAAGAATTGGCGAGATTCCACCTATGGATCAAATTGCGAGTTAAAATAAATGTCTCTGGATATTTTCAATTTTAATGCTAAAATCTTTGAGTTTTTGTAGGTATCATAATTTATGTAGGTTAACCTTAATCTTACCGTAAATTACGTATACCTTTGTTGTCTTTCTTCTTAAAATATTTATTTTCTTCAGGGCCATCTATTTTACTGTATACCAATTCTCAATAAAATATAGTATCTACAAAGTACCTACATACATTGATTCAATACATTAAAGTCCATCACATCAGTTGGTTGGTACCTATTCAAAACCGAGTTTGTCATTGACACGACTGTGAATGCAATCTTGCAAGCAAGAGCTAGTTTTCAAACTTGAATAAGCACTCAGACCAGCCTCAGTTGAACAAAGTAGCTGGCAGCAAGGTCTGGAGTGGTCTAATTTAATGTTGATTTGTTCTGGCACCACACACAAGAAGTTTCTATGAAGTGGATATTCAATGGCAATGGGGTAGAAGACGCAGATTATATGAGTTTCTTCAAACTTTCTTCCAGTCATATATGAAACTTATATTATATTGGTTTTCATTTCATGAAAAATATGACAACGAGGGTCAAAACTATTAAACGCCATCTATCACCTAACCGGTGCGTTAAACCCAAAACGGTTCGATTATTCAAAATTTGAAAAATCGCCCCTGGGTATTTCTAAAAATACAGGATGCTGCATTTTCAAATAAATCCGAGCTATTACTCTTGGCATCACTGTCGTGTCAACCCGTCTCCCTAGTTCGGTACATTTTCCGTGAAAACTTGGAAAATTGTACAGCTTGTTATTTGTTCAGATGTGTTTCTGATAGTCTGTTTTTAAAATACAGAGATATTGTCTGGGTATCGGAATTCTTTAAGATGGTAACCCAGATTGACCAATCAAGTTTTTAACCACATTCTTCTTGTTAATGAAAAATATCTCACCTGAGAATACAAGTTTCGACTTATTGTTTTTAATGTTTTGCTACTATACGCCATTTCCTTTCTGCGGAGATTCTGGAAATTGAAAAAGTTTGACAGGACTTCCTATACTGCGTTCCTCAGAGACTGCTTCCCCAAATTTAACAAAATCCATATTATATCTAACTTGAAAAAAATCGTAATATTTTTTTCTGAGTTCTTTGTAGAGCTTTTATCTAAAGCTCTACATAAAAATGTATCTCATATATGGCATTTAAGTACCTACTACTTAGGTTTCGTTCTTTTAAATTTTAACGAAGTGTACCTATTCCTATTAGTATTACTATTATTAGGGGTTGAATTGAAAATTAAATATTTTAATCCACTTTCTTTATTGCCAGCATGTGCACCTTTATTTTATTGTTCAATACGTTTTCTAAAACGATATTTGTTGAAAATCACTGTTGGCGTTTTCCATGAACAAAGTTGTGAGTACTTAAAAATCATGAAAGTACATAAAAATTCAAATTACAAATGCATAAGTTTAAAGGTATGTTGGAGCGGTACATGATTTAGGCGATTCCACCAAAAATGTGCTAGAATATGTAGCGAGGAAAGTGCTTCATTTGCCTAGCCTAGCTCAGCGTAGCTCCCCTATTAGTTTCACATTCCTGGCTACGCATCTTCGCTCATCTCTGGTGGAAACGCAGCCTTATACCGGGCCTCATATTTTCCCCTGAATCAGATAAGAAAAGAAACAAATGAACAACAACTTCGCAAAAAAAAAAATGAAAGACAGGGAAAAGGACCGCGCGACAGAGATAAAATTTGGTCCTTTTTTGCGCTGTGACATTTTGTTGCTGCAACTTGGTAGAGCAACTCTTTTTGTCGCTTCTGTGTACAAGAATTGGGTATTATATGGGAATGGTTGACACAATTTATGATATCAGGTACACATTTTCCTTGTTTCGTATTATGTAATCACCATGTGGTAATATTTGCTGAACGTAAAATTACAGTACAGAGTACAGACATAGAGGTGTGCGTTTCAGTACGAAGGTCGGAAGATATCGTTTTATTATTTACAATTTACAACAGCCTAGTTAGACGAGAGTATAAATCATAAAGTAAGTAGCAATATATTTCAAATCTGTTGGTTTGTAGTGTCAGAAATCATTATGCTTTACTGTACACCAATAAAGGAGACTACAAAAAGACAAGTATGTACGATAAGCGAGTGTAAAGCTAGAAAATAGGCTGATAAATACTAACATAACCTAAAAACAATTAAAAATTATTTCAAACAATAATACATGTACATACAGGGAACAACGTTTATATATTTATAATTTACTGCATAGATAAATAGTTACCAATATTCACTTTTCTGATAGAAAAAGCACTATGAGACGAACTTTAAAAATTAGTATTCTGCTTTTATAATGGACCATCCCACAACCTTATCGCCTGGATCGAGAAGGATCCTTTTCTCGTTAGATATATTTCTGAAGTAGGAAGTTATACGTTTGTTTTCGGGAGCCTTTCCTTTTTAATGAGCCGTAATATTCAAAAGCCTTTTACTGTTTAGCTTTTTGGGCTCGATGGTTGTGTGGTTAGACCTTTTTGTTTTATAAACCACAAGCGAAGAGCCTTTTGACTTGGTAAATTGTTGGCTCTTTGAACGGCAAAAACCGCTGATTATTGACAGTTTTCATAACCACACTAATATTATAAATGATAAAGTTTGGATGGATGGCTGGATGTTTGTTACTTCTTCATGACAAAACAACTGAACGGATCGTAAATATTTTGAAAAGATGAAGTTTTAGGCCTGTAATAATATATAATGATAAAATAAACCATTCTACGGCTTTATATCACGCACCTATAAGAACATTGAAGCCAGCAGCGGCAATAATTATTTGAACCTACTTCATTAATTAACACGAAAAAATTTAATCGCTTCTATGTGATTATTGTTTTTCCGTTCTGCTGACGTTTCTTGTAAGTATGTCCTTTTCGGTATGTTTTTTAAACTTTAGAATATGTTAAAAAAAATACATTTTCTCTATTTACGAGCTTGCAAAAACGAAATCAAGCTACAGGCAGGCTTGAACGCCATTGAGAGATTATAATGCTTACACTTTCTTTGTTATAGAGCTAATTAAATGCAGCGTAGCAGTGGCTACTGGTATACTTGGAAATTTCAAATCTCGAATCCGAAGACGAAACAATTGCAATTGAATGAGCACCACTGAAAGCATAGTCGTACGCGGAATTGTACTCACAATCTGTCCGATCAACTTTTACATCCAAACTTTTTAGCAACTTGTATGTACCCAGAGGGGAAAGCGGAGAGTTTATTAGCTACTAGTTGATATCTGGGCGCTGAAACATTGTAAGGGAATCGTTTTATTTCTTGAGGAGAGCGGGTCAAATATTCCTAGCAATCGACATCGATCCCAGATATGGATAATATCGATATGTGCCGATTTGAAAAGATGTGGATTGGAAATCGAAACTTCGTTTTGGCTAAGCTAACACGATTTAAGTAATTTTTCATAATTTTGTGCATACTGTAAACTAAGCTATGTGCCAAGAAAAACTACTTTAGCTATGCGAGCTTAGAGCTAATAGCTATACAAACCCATGTTATTCTCTTTCTCTACCACTTAGCCTATGCGAGTAATGCTTTTATGTTGTGGTCGTTTATTCATTTTAAATAAAATGATGACTGAATGGCAACCCTAGAAAGGACTGAAATTCATCATACGTACAAATTATAACATGAGTTATATTAACGAGTGAGTGATTGAGTGCCAATATAGAATGTTACCAGCAGTTTGTGAAATTAATTATTCTAGCTTTATTATTGTACCTACCGTTAGTACCGACACGACCGATGTAAATATACGAGAAAAACAAACAATGAATTTTCACGTTCGTAATGTGAATGATTTTTTCGTATATCTTTTAAGTTTCCACTAATAGAAAAGCTATTTGGAAAATACTTTAATTTATACATTCAGGCACAAAAAGACAGATTAAATAAATGGTTGAATTTTGATCGGATAAATACATTTGGAACCTCACTAAGGGTTTTTATTATAGTCGGGTACAAGAGCACCACCAGATTTTATATTTACAAAGTCTCAGATAAATGATCGAAAGTAAAATACTTTACGTGAGTTTAGAAATATTTGATAGACTTTTCTTTAATTTAGATATATGCTACCTATTTACCTACTTGTGGTTCTCCGCGGTTTCACCGGCTTTGAATTCGAATTTCATTACTTGATCTTACCAAGAATAAAAGTATCCTATGTTACTCTGCATCCTTTCAACTAATTCCATGCTAAACATTAAGTCGATTGGTTGCTTAGTTAGAGCGTGAAGGAAAGACAGAAATAAAACAGACACACTTTTGCATTTATAATAATAAATCGGATTAATTAACTAAGGATTATAATTTACTAGCGACCCGCCCCGGCTTCGCACGCTTGTATTTTAGGTATATAATTCTTCCTCTTGAATTACTCTATCTATTAAAAAAAACCGCATCACAATCCGTTGCGTAGTTTTAAAGATTTAAGCATTCAAAGGGACATGACAAAGGGACAGAAAAAGCGACTTTATTTTATACTATGTAGTGATATAGGTAATGCTAATGAGCCAGTTGTCTAAACTGAAGTTCATTGAAAACATAAAAGCTTTTTGTCAGAAAATAATCGCGTACGATGCCACAGGCAGAAGCTTGTTATATGTATATACTGAATGTATTAAGCGCCGAATTTATGTTTGTTTTATACATAAATTCAACAAGTTCGCTTATTTACTGAATGATTAAATTTATCGTTTCCCGTTTGCTAAAGCGCTTATGAAACAAATTAGTAGCAAATGTTTCATGAACTCGAAATAATTTACCTTGCTTCCTTATATTAACTAAGCGTACCTATTCACATGCTTTAGTACTCGTAACCATTAGTGGATTAATTATTAGCGATCATGCATCAGTTTATAGGTACTAATAGCAAACTTCGCACGTTTAATAACACGAGTAACATTTCCTGAAAACTATGATTTTAAAACTACTGAACGCACACAACTTTGGCACAGAGATAGATTGTAGTCTGGAATAGCACATAGGCTATATTTTATCCCGGAATTCTCACGGGAACGGGAATTACGCTGGTGAAACCGCGAGGTACTGCTAGTATTACATATTTTTAATAATTATATTTTTTCTTGCACATGAAAGCGTTACCCCGACCACAAAATTAATAATAATACAGGTAATCCAGCTCTCTCCTACTAATATGGGCTGATGATGATGATGACTATGACTTCAGGTTTTGAGATAGGTAGGTAGATTTACAGTTTATAGGTAGGAAACTACAGTCACTTCAGTGTTCAGAATGCGTCACAAAATTAATTCAGTTTGAATTTATTCATTGATTCAGCTTGTCGGAAGGGACAGGATGGTGTTCTCGCCGGCAGAAAATTGATTAATTGATTTCTTGTTAAGAGGGCGCTTAGCAGCTTAGATGCGGCATAGAACACACCTTTTTAAAGGCGTATTCGAATTATTTTGTAAAGGCAAAAAAGTGCTTCGCCGCCGTCGTAAAAAATTCTGAAATTTATTGCAGACTCTCTAGAGTATTTTTTATGTAAAAATAAGAAATACATAATAATTTATAGTTTTAGTTTATTTTTTGCTTATTTTTGAGTGAATCGAATCAAGGAATAATAATTTTCCATAGAAACTTTACCACCCTTTTTTTAATAACCACAGAGTTTATTTTTTCTAAATGATATTAGCCTATTTGTTGTTCTAGAACTTAAACTATCTATATTATTTAAATTTCATTTAAACAAATATTATATCAAACATATATTATATTATAATTACATGTCAAAAGGGGTGAAATGGGGGTTAAAAGTATTTTTGGCTTTTTTGTTTCTCTCCCTAACCAGAGGCCCATACTAAAAATATAAAATTATTGAACACGTAATTAAGGATTTTACATAAAGCTCCAGAAAATGGGGTAAAACGGTCATCGAAGTTTGATATTCGCTGTTTGGTATTTAAATCTCTATAACTTTTTAACGTAGGGTGCTTATGACTTGAAATTCAATTATGTACTGTAATTATGTATGAACATAATTATGTATTGATATAAACATAATTAAAATAATTTCAAAAACTCCATTTAAAAAACGTTAAATGG
Source organism: Eupithecia centaureata (assembly GCA_944547425.1). NCBI lineage: Eukaryota > Metazoa > Arthropoda > Insecta > Lepidoptera > Geometridae > Eupithecia > Eupithecia centaureata. The sequence continues at coordinate 9,620,156 of OX155687.1, forward strand.
GTTGAAGAGCAGGACAAGTCGTATAGTCTACGCAGGTAAAGCCGCGAGCGGAAAGCTAGTTATTCTGTAAACATTGGGAAATAATATTGATTACTCTTTCCAAAATTGTTGTTGAGCAACGATATTTTGGAAGCCCAAAAGCCATAGTCTATATGGGTCGATCTCCCAACGTTTTAGCAAATATGAATATATCCAACAGTCGTGTTTGCCGAGAATACTAGGAAATGGAATTCTGTTCAGGTTCATGAATATTGAGGTAAGAAAGGTAATTTCAAATGTTTAGTTTTTCAGAATATTACTACATAGAATAAAATAAAGTCGCTTTCTCTGTCCCTATGTCCTATGTATGCTTAAATGTTTAAAACTACGCAACGGATTTTGATGCGGTTTAATAGATAGAGTGATTTAAGAGGAAGATTTATACGTTTAATAATAATAATAATAACCCTAGTCACCGGCTGCTTGAGCCTAGCTTCGCGGTCGGTGATCCACCGTTTTGATATGTTTTTGGAAATAAGTTCCTTATCGCGCGTTGTGAAAGGGGGCTAGACGGAAAAAAATCTTACGAAAAGTTGTCACGACACTTTATGCTAAACAAAGGAACTTCGTTTTTTTGGAACTTCGTTTGTTTCGCTTTTTGTAAACAAAGGAACTTCGTTCCATCCGGGTGTCCCTTGACACCTCTCAATTTTTTTACTGTAGAATAGTTTTATAAAAAATTTGTATTTCCATAGTAAAAAATGTATTTTTTATTGAGAATTTAAATAAACAAAGTGTATAATAATAATGAAGACATTTATTTACGTATGATAACACCGTGCGAAGCCGGGGCGGGTCACTAGTCCGTAATAATATTAACAATTAAAGCTCATTAAGAACTTTGCAAGGTTAAACATTTTTAAACTAGGTCACTACTGATTTACTTACATAACTATCTTTGAATTTAATCATTTGATAAAATAAGGAAGCTCGTAATGTACTTCCAAACAGTTCAGTTGAGAGCCTCGTCGTTAAAATTAACGAAATTACGGACCGTCAAAGCAACCAGTTTGTTCCTTGGCCCCTAATGAAAATTAATTACAATTTCCTATTCTGAAGCCGTCGCTAATTCGATAAAGTAATTGCAATCCACAAAATTTTCATAAAAACTGGTTCTCATGAGTTTTTAAGAAACACGTAAGCGAAGGAGCGTTTTGCAAAAAAAAATATTGGGATATTGATGGCAATGGATTATTATATGTAGTTGTTGCTGATAAATAAGAACTTGGAAGATGGAGGTTCAGATCCATTGATCACAATAGATTTGTGATCAATCTCGGTTGATATTTACGAGCAACATCTTCAATTAAGTACCCATGAAATATATAAATGAGATTATTATCTTTATTCCGAATAATATTTTAAACGCGAAAGTATGTATGAATGTTTTTTACTTCTTCACGCAAATAAATGCAAAACGGATCGGGCCGAAATTTTGAATAATAAAAAAAAAACTGTGGTTTACCACAATAAAAAAAAAATTACACTGGACAATCCGAACAGGATCATTTACCCCCAAGCTAAGCAGAGCTTATGTTATGGAAACTAGATGACCGATATACATAACAAACCGTACTCTTTATTAACAAAGAAAATTACAAGCAAGGAATAGATAAATTACAACTAGTATTTTGAAACGACCCCGGTACCGGGGCCGGCCCACCGGGCTCGCTGGGAGCGACTCTTTTGAAACCATACATACCGTATAGTGTTTTTTATTAACTTCCAAAACACCCAAAATATTTTAGTGCTAGCTCTGGAATAGCACATAGGCTACTTTTCATCGTATAAATCAGTTTCCATGGGATAGCAATAGCCTTGAAACGTTTCCATAGAAACAATGCGTAAGAAGCCGCGGGCAGATACTAGTAAAGATATACATACATAGAGGGAGAGATCCATAGATCATAATCGATTTGTGGTCAATGTATCTCTCGATCCCTCGTGATCCTAAAATCCGTGATATAAATAGCCCGTTCAGTAATTTTTATGACATCAGGTACACTTCTCAGTACCTAAGGTCTGATTTCATCATTACAAGCTTTGAATCTCTGTTGGAGGAAATAAGGCACTTAAAACTTTCAGAAGGTTACAAGAAACGAGAACCGATAAGTGAGCCATTTCATCAAAAAAATCCACGAAATTGAGTTTCTTTTATTGTCTTTTTTGTTGAAGTTGGGACGTTGTTATTAGTGCAAATTAGTAAAGTTCTCGTCGTCGTTTCAATCGCATTATGTTCATTTTCAGTTGTTTCTGTCCTCCTTGTTATAATTTTTCATTATTTACTGCTTATTTGTTGTCCTATAGTCCCTTTTGTAGGTTCTTATTAAAAGCTTGATAGGCGTCTACACGTAGGTATAGCTACTAGGTAGATACCTTCAAGCATAGGTAAGAATAACTAAAAACAGTGCTACAAGCTAACGTTCTAACGTTGTTTTGAATACCTATTCATTGTAATAAATCAAAAGCCAAAGTTATTACCCTGTCAAGTCAAGAAGTTGGTCTTAATTTGATGTATGTTTCAGTTATTTTTAGCCAGCATACGGGCATATAACTTTCTTTCAAAAGCCTAAATCCTTCAGCCTTCAGCGGATTTGATATATTTTTCATAAATTCCGAAAATACGATAAATATGAAATAGTTTATTCTTCTACAGGGATGTTTTTCACGTGCTGATCAATTTATGTGTGTGCAAGTCAAAACAGAGACCATAAACTGTGCTGCAAAGCCTGAAACATTGGACGCAGTTCAGACTCGACAAAAGTTGATACTCGAGGATTGTTTGAAAATTGCGTATTATATTCACTGCATAGTGTACCCACTTTACTTCACACTAAAAATTTGAAAATCTAAATTGGCTGGATGGACGGATGTTTGTTACCCCGTTTAGCCAAAACTACTGAACGGATCAGAAAATTTTAATAGACGTAGTTCTAGGCTTGAAATAAACAAAGGATTCATATATTATCACGTAGATGAAGTCGCGGGGTGTAGCTAACTCTAAGGTCCATATAAATAACGTGGACATAAAATATACAACATAAAATATCAAACTAAATTAGGCACACGCGTAATTGCCGCAAGACGTATGACACAATCACGGCAATACCTGATTTTAACAGGTTAATTGGTCTATAACTTTTGAAACATTACAACTATTCATTTAGTTTATCCCAATAAAAACAGCCTTTTGTTACCTGTGTTGTTTCGTCCTTCCTTTTTTTATGTAATGTAATCTTGCTCTTCATGAGCGCTACCAAAAGGCGCGTATGAAAGTCGCGTGCAACATTCGACCCCACTGGTACCCGATGCGTATTATGCAACATTCTCGTGCTCATTCGTGATTCGTGAATAACAGCCACAACAGCCCAAGAGCGCTATCCCACAATTCAGTACCCAGCTAAAGTAAATTCGTAGAAATTCTGCATTAACCAGGCTTAAAATAGCATCGATTTTATAAAAAAAATGTCTTAACAGCTATACGGCTATACATCCCAGAAATTACATTATGTAGATAATGTGGGTAGTTCCGTAATATCACCGATTAATAGGTACCTATGCCACCTATGCATCCATGTATCAAGACTGTTGTCATAAAAAAGCTGTATTTTTTCGTCTTACAGTTATACTTCTTTTTATGTACTGACCTGTGTACATTTTAACTAACAAAGAAAATTACTATCAATTTAAATAGGTAATGTGGATGAATACAGTTATTTCATTAGGAATGTGATATCTTGTCAAGTTGATGCAAGGCAAGACATCTTTGGTATTAGTCTAAAATACCAGCAGTAAAAACAGATGGTAATAAATTGAAACATTTCAAATCTCCGCTAAATTGTGTAAATAAACCAACATTGTCATTACAATCTCTTGCGGTGATTCGACTTTTATACTTTTCATTACGCCTTGCCTTGGTTTACGAGCATTACCAGCAACTTTACTGCAGACATCGCAAAGAGTTTCATCTCAGCGAATTAAGAGACAGTGGAAATTAACAGGCTTTCTAGAGTCCGTCGCTACTCCCTGACTTTAATTATAAAACTTCGGAGTCTGCGTCAAGAAAAATAAAATGCAATGCTCATCAATAATTTGTAAAAAGTCGTCTTTAAAGCTAGTGGCTGGTGTAAAAAGGGCTTGTAAAGCTAGTGTTTCTTTAAATTAAGGCCTTTAATTGTTTTAGTGTAAGGATACTTCCCTACACTATGTATGTATTCTTTTGGTAAGTCTTCTTATTTTGACATGTAATCTCCGATGTAAACTGGCTATTAAAATGAAAGGTCAGCCACGTCGATATGAATCTCTGATGCAAAATGGTGATAGAATGAAAGGTCCGCGCTATATACTAGCCGACTCCATAGTCTCGTGACAAGTTCGTTAGCTGTAAAAATATTGGATCTATAAGTCAAGTAAGCGTTAATGGGTGGATATCAGCTTTCCAATCTAGCGCTAGCCATTGCAATATTTCTAAGAAACCGAAGAAGATCACGCTATTTAGGTCGACTATCTAGTGTTATGTCATTATTATGTCCGTGGATGCTCTTAGATGATACAAGACATAAACTTACAGGGTTTCCATCCTTGAGAAGCTTTCTGAACTTTAACTTAATTTATAGACATTATATATTTTGTGTACGTTGGTATACGGTGAAGTTGAGTCACAGTGCTTGATTAGTTCACAAACTGAGTAAATCGAATACGTTGGTAGTTTGAATCAGAGTGTTTTGCATATTGACTCATTTGTGCGTACTCAAACGGCTGTCAGGGGTGGCACGTCTTTAACCTATAAAAAAATCAGAGCAATATTCATTCTAAATCTTTAAAATGATTTGAATAGCTGCTTGATTATAATCAGATCAATGCTAGATATCAAATAATTCATATCAAAGTACACAAAATAATTATAACAAAATAATAAAACATCCTCTGTCTACTAACCACTGTCCCCCACGAATTTAGGAACGGCGGCCATATTGTTTTTTTTCGGTCTCGTGTTTTCTAAATAATTTCCCATTATTATTATAAATGTTTATGTACGGGTATTTATCGATAAATACCCGTACATAAATATTTATAAGAATGTGTTCTGATCGCGTTAGTTTAAAAAACTTAATTTCCCATTATGTCGGTGTAAGAAAGTAAACATTTTTTTATTTCAGAATTTACTCTAAATTTATGTTAACTGGTAACTCGTAGGTAACTTACTCCGTTTGGACCCTTGAATAACCACTAACCAATGAGATACATTTTCATGTAGCAACCCTAACGTAGAACCATGTGAATCAGCACGTAGAATCCTGATGGCATACTCCATTACCTGGAAGAGCTCACGAACATGGTGATGTCAATTTTTTTATATATTATACCTTTAACTTCTATACGCACTAGTTCGTGCGAAATGTTTTAAAACCAAACGCAATATTTTTCCTCGAAAGCGTTGCGTTTTTTTACTCTATGTTTTGTAAAGTAAAACCTATTGGCGCTTTCTAAAGGGGCAAGTGCATACAGAGTTTCGTGGATAAAGTCAAAAAAGCCTAGCCCGAGGTTATTAAAGGAATACAAGTTGGTTTTATGTTTCAGCTTGCAATGTTGCCTACATGGAACCAGCTCTTAATTAGGCATTTGTGCTTAAATATTCCAGCATTTTGTACATGAAAAACAAAATGTGTTCCATTGTTTCCGTGGAACAATATGTATTCTATCCAGAATTCGAGAGTTCATACGTTATGTTGCCAGATTTGAAAAAAAAGTACGGAGTTTATTATCTTCAAATCTTGTGGTTACGATACGTGGATCTTTGACTAAATATTGTTTTGCTAATAGCAACCAACCAATTCAGATTATCGGTATACGATATTTTATTTTATTTTTTGTGTCTAACACCCCGAGCTTTCAATCGCAACTCCGGTATATGCGCTTCTCAACTCTCAAGTCGTGATTTTTTGTCAGTTTTCAATGAAAATCAAGATGTGCTTGGTTTTAAGGCGCTACCTTAAGCCTAGAGCTACTAGCGCCAATACCTAGTTTATCATATTATTACTTTTAACTAAGGAATTCCCAAAAATCAAACGTTCAATTTGTTAAAACCTAACTATCATAAGCTTTTTCTTATGAATCTAGGCGCTAGTGTACCTCTTGTTTGCGCCTTAAGCAACTGCTCAGCCCAGAACAGTTTAAAGATCCCTTAAGACCCTTTAAGAAAATCCTGCAGTTCTTAATTATAGCTTTTAAGAGCAAGTGGTCAAATATGACCGCCGTTGTTTCAAGGGTGAAAACAGTGGCGATGACAATAAACCATGATGATGATGAAGATGATGATGGATGGTCGCAGTTATAGGTACAAAAGTCACGGAGTAAATTAAAAAAAGTCACGGTGTATGTAGAATGTGTGAGCGAAAGAAAATTATCAGTGACTTTTACGAATCGGGTTTTATTTTGAAATATACTTTTGATTATCTACTTTTTTCTTATCATTTACTTATAGTAGATCTAAATGTTAAAATATAAAATGTTTCTGGAAGTTACAAACAAGCCTTTGCAATGATGGGATAGGTTTTAATAAATTGCTATACAATCTATGATGATTTTTGAAAAGCCATTTTATATTATACATTCCATATATCACAGGTGCCGCATTGTATGAGATTATTTATAATGACGTAAAATCAAATTTGCCTTGATTTGTAGTAGCAATTTACGGCGCGTCAAATCAATTGGATTCCAATGTGTAATTTATTTATCCGACAAGTTCTAACTGCGATTTTGTATGTTTACCTACTTCAAGCGTTTTTGAAATATCTTTTTTTGTTTACATTCTTGTGTATTAGTTTACGATAACTGTAAAAAAACTTTCCGTAACATTCCATATATTTGGCGCCTTGAATAAATATAGCAATAAATAACAGGTAGGTATTAGCAATTGAAATAGTTGAGCCAACCGCTGACTGTTATAAGAAATCTAGAACTGACCCACTTCTAGATAGGTACTGATCCATATCAATTATCTATAATAGGTACTTAAATTATATTATGTAGGTACCACACTATATTATGACTCATGAATGGAAAAAGAACATTTCGACCGACCCCTCAGAACAAAAATTCAAGAATAGCCAATGTTAATTTGTATGCAAACAACAATGGCAAAATCCGTGATGTGACAAACAATTCGGTATCTGATCACAGAAACCTTTGTCAGGCCTATGAATAACATTACGGTTTGTCGAAAATAATGAATATAAACTAACTGAAGTTACAGTGTTTTGAATATATGCTAAAGTTTTGTTATTGGTCTAGGGATGTGTATTCTGCATTGATTTAAATTAGGTCAACGGTGTTCTGTCGGATATGGAAACTGAAATGTCAAATTCTGAATCAAAACCAGTGCTAAATGATGATATCACAAGTTAAGAAACATGATTTCCACTACTTAAGAAAAACATTCACATGAGAAATTAATTACAAAAAATCATTCTAGTCGTATCAATATCATAGTATTTTTCGTAAACGAAAAATACCAAGGTATTGTCAGGTAGAAAAAACATAAATGAACTTATATTTACATTAAAATACCGTTTATAAAACAAAGACCCAAATAAAATAATAATAAATAACGCTGGACAACTAATACAGAATCATCTAGCCTCAAGCTAAGCAGAGCTTTTGTTATGGGTAAATACTAGATGACTGAAATACTTAATACAACACATTAAATAGATATATTGTTTATTATCAATAGAAAACACCCAGAACCACGTAACAAATATTTGCAGATCGTATAAAAAAATATCCCTAGGCGGAAATCGAACCTCCTCCTTCGCCCGCCGCGCCACATCGGTCGTCCACTATTATACTAAACTACTTATACGACTATCTTGTCTGCTAGAAAACCTACCGAGAAAGTAAAGGACTAAAATTTTCAGCATTCATATTACAAGAACCAATTTCAAACTAATTTACTTCATGCTACATAAAAGTCTACAAAGTACTAGACTACGCTGAACTTTCTAACCTCAAACCTATTTGCGGGGTAAGTATTTTTTATTTCCCTCCCAGACCAGTAATCTACGAAACACACTCGCTTCCGAATAAAAATCCATTTTTATTTTCCAAACATTTCCATTGAACCGCTACTAAACTTCGGCGGAACTATGCATGCAGCCAAACCAACGCTCAGACCGTTAGAAAGTTTCATCGGTAGGTACTGCTCTTCGCAGGTAACTGTTCACTGGAGAATAGACCGTACGCTTTTATAGCTGCTGAAATAACAGAGTTTCATGAAAATGGAAAACGGACGCATAAATCTGCCACCCTTCCTAAATCTCAGGTGTGGAAGGCTTTTGTTGCAGTGTACGAATCCAAGACTTTTTAATGTATTTCACCTTGATTAATTAATGTTTTTACAAAAACTAAAATACCAACTTCAAGATAAATGGGATCGGGATATAAAAAAACATTTTTGAGGTTATTTCAAAATGCAAACCTCAAAAGTATTATTACTGGGAATGCTCCGTAAAAATACACATTTTTCAGGAAAACTCAATGTCTAGTGCTTTTTTTAACATAAAAAGCACGCTTTCAAGTTAAAAAAATAATCATCAAAATTTCACACAGAAAAGTCACAGATTTAAAATATTTATACGAATTGAAAACCTCCTCCTTTTTTACGTCGATTGAAAACTGGTGGAAAAAGAAAAACAATGTTATTTACATATACGTAGAAACATGACTAAAAAGCAATAGGACTAAGAATGAAACTTTAAAAAAATATCGAAACTCATGCGATTTGATGTTCCAAGCTACCCATAACTAGTTATGGCTAAACCGAGGTCTCAGCCAGACGGTGAAAAGGATAAAAGTTACAGAAGTTTCTGAATTAACGGTAGGATTCAACCAAAGGCATTACGGGATACCACTCCGTATGCAAAGCTATGCAAAACAGTTCTAATTTTGGCGAAGCGACCCCGCTTTCTCGTTACGTAGATTGGTAAAGTGCTTTCATTACAAAAAAATATCCAGCAACGTAATATCCAACAAAGGGATTGGATTACAACCATATTATTAGTTCCTACATCTTATCAGGTTTTGGACATGCGTGCGTGTCGGTTTACACTTCGCCCGTAAGAATTTATCGGTGTTTTCTTCAGAGAACATGAGATAAATAGGATAGTCTGTTTTCATCATTTCTCCTTTAATACTAAATGCCGTATTATGAGGAATATATCGTTCATTATGGAATATATCAATAAAATGGTGGTGCATGCCCGTTAGAAGTACACATCTACGGAGCTTTGCAATTGTGTTCATTGTCTGTAATGTTGGCAAGCCTTAATACATAAATATTTAAATAAATTTTAACATTGATCTGGTCCTCTGACCAGATCAAGGTGTAAGGGGGCCCAAATACCATCTCACGGGCCTCAAGCCAACCTGCACGCGGTGCACCCTGCTAAACAACGAAAGGTGCCATGGCAACTCTAAACTGTGTATCCCCCAGGAGGGTTGACGTCAGGCAGGCGGCTGGTCATAAAAACATCATGCCAAACCCCTTCACAACATGAATTTTCAAGTGAAAGATATTAGTGGAATACGGAGATGACGAATAACAGAGCTGAATGGAAGAAGAATTCATGTTGTGCCGACCCCATTTAGCGTGGGATAAGGCCCGGAAGAAGAAGAAGAAGAAGATTGATCTGGTCCTCTGAATATTTTAACCCTTTCATTATAATGAATATCATTTTATCGATCAAATAAGTTTACCATATGTTTTACAAACATTAACTCTATGACAAGTGATTCCTGGCCTTGTTCATACACGAGAACGAAATTATAACTTCTTGTCTACCAGGAGATGTTTTTATTTTTTTATAGGTACGTCCTAGGCTAGAACATACTAACGAAAAATAATATAGTTCTAGCCAACGGTCTACCCTAGACTTATTTTAGTGAAAAAATCTAATAAATCAAACTATTGGCTGTACTGACGGATCTGTCAATATCGAGGTTGGCTCAAGCGAAACCAATTACGGCGTGCAAACTCAAATAAGAGAAATACTCACTGTTTTCTTTGGATTCTGTCAGAGGGGACTGCTCTGTTTTATAATATAATAGTTTTCGAGAAATCCAACGATAGTTATTGGAAAAATTAATTGTATAATATTGTCTATGGATATGCTACCAGGGTGGCTAATAAACCAAGCTCATTAAGGACATGAAGATCTCTTCATGGTAATTTATAATTAAACCATAGATTTTGGGGCATAACAAATTCTAAAACTGCCCCATCTATGGCTGCCTCCAGTAGGTATACCTTTATCACTACATAGTATAAAATAAAGTCGCTTTCTCTGTCCCTATGTCATTATCTCCCTTTGACCGCTTAAATCTTCAAAACTACGCAACGGATTTTGAAGCGGTTTTTTTTAATAGATAGAGTGATTCAAGAGGACGGTTTATACGTATAATAAAAACGTGCGAAGCCGGGGCGGTCGCTAGTAGTTAATAATTACAAAAGCTTAGCCTTAAAAACAAACCAACATACCAAAAGATTTATGCGCACAATTTGAATACAATAGCTATTATGAATAATTGCCCATGCCGTATAAATATTTCTTATCTAATTGGTACCCTTTAGTATAATTTCGCGATAGAATAATGTTAAACAGGGCGGGCATTGGCAAGACAAACTTTAGATAAAAGTTTTACAGAGCTTCCAACTTAACTTCTATCTACTCAGCATTTGAGTACCTAATCACTGTTCTTCATTTATTTCACCATCATGTTTCAATCTCATATACTCAATTTATGAGTTAAATAAAATGTATTTTCTTTTCGGGCTACATTGTGTTTTCTTTCTTCTTTCTTACATTGACGATGATGATTTGAATACAACCAATTATCGGGCAACAACTAATAATATTTAAGACGATTGACAATTGTAACGTCTCATTTAAATATTGACCTCAACCTATTTACAAGTCGTTCGAACAAGCACTTTATCTAAGAAGTCTGAGATCACCAGCCATTTTGAACTTGATACAGTCACTGACAAAACTTGTGTACGATAATCCAGTTCAATATTTTCAGTTTCTTAATTAATTGTGTAGTTTTCTTGTGATTATGTAATAATAATTTAAAATATCTGCTTAACTTGGGGCTAGATGATGTTGTGTGGATTGTCTAGCATTATAAACATACAGATTTTTATGATTCTAGTGGGTTGATATTGATCGGTTATTATTTTTTACGACTTATTAACAATATTTACCTACAAAAGAGCATAATATCTCCTCTGAACTTCGAACAACTTCTATCTCTGCAATGCCCATCAGTGATTTGATAAAAGTAAGAAAAAATCATTTCCTGGTAAGTAAATACCTATATAATCAAGGGACTCTCCTCATTTACTCCATTAATTATCTCAATTACAAAATTAATTGATTTTATGTTGTAATGATTAGCTGGTAACTGTACATGGCCTCAACAATAGATAATGAAACCATTGTTAGCTTCAATGGTTAAATCATGAGTGGCATATTTTTTGTAACAAAGAATGTTGGTAAAAAGCTTCTGCGCATCTACCTTCGGCCAAACACTTCCATGGGCGAATCGTTCCTACCAAAGAAATCAGATATTAACTTTATTTATGCTAACAAAATAATCACTTAGAATTTACAAAATATATAGAGGTAAATTTAAATAATAGGGTGTTAACTTCAATTTTTTGTTTGAAATAAGTGATAATAAACCATTAGCAATTAAAGTTGTGTGTTTATCGTACTAATATTTTAAACGTGAAAGTTTGTAAGTATGGATTGATGGCTGTTTGTTACTCTTTCACGCACAAACGAGATAGATTATAGTCTGGAATAACACAGGCTAGCCTTTATTCCAGACTATTTAGCCTGGAATTCCCACGGGAACGGGAATTATGTGGGTGAAACCGCGAGGCGGTGCTACTACTGTCGGTGTCATTGATGTAGTCATTAAACATTTATGGAGCAATGAATATGCCTTTTTGATAGAGTTGCTGCTTAAGCACTATTTTCGGACCCTGGTATTTTCTATGTTCATCCATAACATACCTTCCTATGTATATCATTAATGTGTAAAAACTTCGTTCTCAAAAGGCTCGCGTAGGCACGTTTTTGTATGCAATTGATGAGTCGTCCTGGTCCAAGGTGGGTATCATGACTTATTGCATCTGCCCGCGGCTTTACACGCGTTGTTTCCATGTAAACGTATCAAGGCTATTTCTGTCCCATGGAAACTGATTAATGAGATGAAAAGTAGGCTTTTTGTTATTCAAGGGCTAGAACTACGTCTACTTAAAATTAAAGCGTGGAGAGTAAACGATGTGTCAAAACACCAGTAGAGTCTCGGATACATCGTCCTGATGTTCATAATTTTTGCACATTTCATCCCGCTCTTATAAAGATACGAGTATCATAATATACATAGGTACTAAGAAAAAACCTTACAATCTGCGAAAAGTATGTACTATATCTACTACACATTGGAACTATTCCTTTTACCCAAGCACGTAGTAAAAACTGGTGCGGATAAAGATTTTCATTGCCCGTAAAGTTTTTACGCCTCTTTATCTATCCAGAGTCTTATGCCAGAAACATACTTGCGTGTCGCAGTGTGTCGGGGCGCGCCAGAAGCATATCGGTTTCATACATTTAGTATGGTTAGGGACATACTTGTATGGCGTGTCGTGTCGCGCCACGGTCTATCGTGTCGCAGACTGCTAGCCACCGATTGCGCCAGAGCGGTGGTGGGGGTTATGTCGCGACAGGCAAATGTGTTTCTATACTGGCGCGTGGCTCGTGGCGCGAAAACTTTTTAATTTAGTAATACCAGTTTATTTGCAGCAAAATGGACGATCTTATAGAACTTGTTCGTCAACGAAAAGTAATATATGACTCAACGTGTAAAGAGTACAAGGATCATTTGATCAAAAATGCTGCAATGCTAAACATGCTTCTACAATAATTAGCGCCCTATTTTAAGAATACGTATGCAAAAAATCATCTTTGTATACCCAATACTTTAGACAATAATGATAGAAAACCATTCGAAATATTTTTGGTAGATAACCAGACCAAATTCGAATGAACATTAAAAAGCGGCCTAACAATAATTTAAGCTATCTTTTTGCATATTTAAAATACAGCTATACCCTTTTTTTAAAAAAAGTTTTGCTGGGCGAACGTTCGTGCAGCAAAATCAGTTATTCATAAATATCTCTGCAGCCCTTGGAGGCGCAAATTTAAAATTTCGGGCGCATTTAGACGACTTAGGGCGCTGATTATCTGCATCATTCGATTCTTGAAAAGACGATACTTTTTGCTGGGCGAACGCACACGAAAAATCTGTACAAAATCTGTATGAACACAAGAAGCTTTAATCTGTTTATAATCTGAATTTTATGTTTATGGGGTGGCATGGTAAGCTATCGAAATAAAAAAGACATTTTTAAATATCGTCGCTGTACTTGGAAAACTAAATAACTAACAAAACCAAAATCGCGAGAAAAACGCTTTTAACTGTTTTTTTGCAATAAAAATGGCGATAATTCTTTTGTGGCAAAGTATTTTACCGTCCACTTTTTGATATGTTACAGATTGTTACTGCGCCTATGATTCTAATTAGGCAAAGTATTCGGCCATTGAATTTTAAGAAAAAAATAAAAAGTAACTATTTATTTTTCCCTCGACAACTTTATTTAATTTTATTAGTTAAGATGATACATATTTTTTGTCATTTTTGAAATCGGTTTTCGATAATTTTTAATAGTATTTAGTAGTTGTTTAGTGAGAATAATCCTGAATAAAATATCTATAATCCTAAATGGTTTCTTGTTTTACTTTTTATTAAATTTGCCGGTGTCCGGTCCACAAAGTTTTATAGTCATAGAAGGAGTGTTAATGTTAAACAAAATATGATCGGTAGGTTTGAGTAATGGTCACCAATATGATTTTAAGCATTGGACAACACGTTGACAACACAAACAGGTTCCTGAAATACATTAAGGTGGCGTGAGTCCCAAAACTCACGTTTGTACCAAACGGTAAATGAATTTTAAAGTTTAATAATATCAAAGTTTTTAATTGTTTTTGATAGCAATCAAAAGTTAAGGATACTAGCTAGTGAGTTATGAGAGTCAAAACAAGATTAATCCAATTTGACTCTATAGAAAAACATCGCTAAGTTACTTCTAAATATTATTTTTTACAGAGATACTGCTTATATATACATAATTGTTCGCAAACTTCATGGATATATCTAACTGCCTGTCTATAAAGTTAGAAGTTAACCGGGAGTGCGGGGAGGGGTAAACCCCGCGCGGTGATCGCTCGTCAAATAGCCGCGCAAACACCATTGTATTTCACCTTAATATTAGTAGGTTGGCAAGAAATCTTAGCGCAAAAACAAAAATAAACTAAAGTATTCAATTATTTCATCATAGACTATGTGATCTGTATTAATCTGAATATAAGTTTTACAGATTTGGCTACATTTGTGGTCAAAATTCTCTACAGATACAGATAAATCTGTATATATAGCAACACTGGGCCATGATACCTCGTGTCGCGACACGATAGTGTGCACACTCACCGCCGCGACAGTAAGCATTGCGACACGCTGGGACACGTAAATATGTTTCCGGCCTTATAAAGCACTATTAAGAGGTCGTTTTGATCACTCTAAAATACTCTTTGATATTTCGTCTTCATTTTCGCCAGTCGAAGTCAATGCCACAGGAGTACACGATATACTCAAACTTTAAAAAGTTTGTCAACTTTTTCCCCTTTACTTTTTTCCCGTCAATTTCGGTAGGCTGCCAAGGAATTTACGCTTAGGCCTTTTAAACTTTAAATGGTCTTATTTATATACAACAACAACCCGCCCCGGCTTCGAACGTTTTTATTATACGTATAAACCTTCATCTTGAATCTATTCAAACTCTATCTATTCAAATAAACCGCATCAAAATCCGTTGCGAAGTTTTAAAGATTTAAGCATATAAATGGACATAGGGACAGAGAAAGCGACTTTGTTTTATACTATGTAGTGTTTTATTGCAGTCAATAGTCCTTCGTTGTGGTTTGCATATCCAAACGACGACCGATGTGGCGTGGTAGGAGTTTGCGGGTTCGATTCCCACCTTGAATAAATATTTGTACGATATGCAAATATCCCGGGGTTCTGGGTGTTTCGCCATGTATAATAATAAAAAATAATGCAAGAGTTTGCGGGTTCGATTCCAACCTTGTGACAAATGTTGTTCCGGGTTTCTGGGTGATCTCTATGTATAGTAGTAAAAAAATATCTCGTGTAAACATTTGTCCCAAGGCGGGAATCGAATCCGCAACCTCCTGCGTCACAGGCCTTCGCCCACCGCGTCACAGCGGTCGTCATAGAGATATAGAGATGGTTTTTTGGTGACCTGGTATATCCTGCTTATATTATAAACGCGAAAGTTTGTAAGTAAGGATGGATGGATGGATGGATGTAAGTTTGTTACTCTTTCACGCAAAAACTACTGAACGGATATGGATGAAATATGACACAGAAATAGATTATAGTCTGGAGTAACACATAGGCTACATTTTACCCGGGTATTCCGACGGGAACGGGAATTACCGCGAGTGAAACCGCGAGGCGCTGCTAGTATATCTATGGTGGTCAGTGGGAAGAATTAAAGCTACATGGAAACACGCATGTTTAAACGAAATTGCGAATTTCGGTTTAACGTAATAATTAAATACCAGCCGACACAAACCGCGACGTAATCACCATAATAATATAGGCTAAAGTATAATTGTTGTGTTATGGGATCGCGATCATTATTGACAAATAAATTGATGATTATCGAATGTTCTGTTCAAATGATTGCTTGATATTATGCAGCAATGAGATTTATCATAGACTAATCATGAAAGGTAGATAGCGTGGTATAGAGATCACTTATAGTGATAAGGCTGCGCTTTATACTTCCGCTACACTTAGAATTTCTGTCTGTATTGTTTCCTGTCTTTGTGTGGTGTAGTAAAGTCTTATCTTTCTATGAAAATAGTTCCTTAAATTTTAACTAAAAATAATTATTCTATTAACAATTAAAATTTAGAGGTTAGAGCTATCGCGCACTGGTAACTTTTGTCAGCGTGACTGTTTTGTCACTCCGTGGATATGTATGGAGATGTGTGGAATATCACCCAGTTGTCACGTCGTAACATGCGCGCATCTCCATACATATCCACGGACTTGATAAGAGTGACAAAACAGTCACGCTGACAAAAGTCACCAGTGCGCGCTAGCTCTTAGAGGATGAAAGAACCGTACAAGTACTACCGATATTATCGAATAGGATTATCAAAATTTTTAATGACGTTATATTTAGAGTCCACTTGTAGGATTGTTTATTTGTTTCTATATTTGTGAACGTGTCAATGTTCCTAATAAGTTACTTTGTTAATAAATGGTAGTGGAATTTGTTCCACAAGATTCCCAGTAAGAATACCATCCTGTACTTCTTTCGGTACTCGCAATATAAATTTAATATTTAATATTTATCTATAGACTACCTTCACTACGTACCTACTGAACAGTTTACAAACACTGTTATCCCATAATGAGGATAATATATCAAGATTTATGTTTACATGCCAGCCATTAACCGATGACATTGCATGTTCATTATCGTATAATCCCTGTTTACGAAATCTTCATGAAACTATGATTCCGCTATCATTTTTCTGACTAGCTTTTACCGCTGAATTCCGGGTTTTTCCCAAAATATTATCACTTTGTCACAAATGGCATTTCATTACCATTTTTTTTATTTAAGTAATTACCAATTATTTTCCAACCGCAAATGCATAATTTTCAGAGGAACTATGTAATAGATGTCCTATTTTAAGGGTGTCATTTGAAATGTGTTGAAATGTAAATATAAATGATATACATAAAATAACACCCAGAAACCCGATAAAATTATGTACAGATCATCCAAACATTTTTCACAAGGCAGGAATCGAACCCGAAGGTCCTGAAGGTCCACCTCTTAAGAGGCAACCTCTTGCGTCGCAGGCGGACCTTCACCCATCGCGCCACATCAGTTGTCACAAAATGTGTATGCTCTGTGCCACAAACATTGCCTATTATTGTATTATTATCAGGTTAGGTTGTGCAATGTCGAAGCTTAACAGTTTAATCTGTCGTTTTTTACTTCCCATGGTCTTTTACCTTCAGCCAGTACGTAAAGGTCTTTAAAATCACATTAGCGTGAGCACAGCTAAGCTTAAAGTTTACGCTGGTAAGATGCTCTAACTTTACCAGGTTGGATACATAATAACTACCCACCTAGCTCAAACAATCTAGCTGAGTTAGAATAATTGTAAGGGGAAGTACTCACTACAAACTAAGAATAATAAAAAAATGTATATTTATTATAGGTTAGGTATAATTGACCATGACCTACATACAAGAACACAATATAAATAATACTAATAATACTTATGGATAAAAACTGTCGGTAACAGACAACTCGAGGTACACAGTTATAACCAAAAATATCAATAACGCATATTTTTACATATTTGTACTTACATAGTACATAGTGGAGCATAATTAAGCAAAAACATTGTTTTGGCATGAAATAATAACAAAACATGATGAAAATCCTGTGAAAATAATGGAAGAATACGCGAAAAAAACATAAAAATTATTTACCTAGGTAATTTTTTCCAAAAATTCCAAAAAGGTTTGAATTTTTTATTTTTTTTCCTGGACAATCATCGAAGCATCATCTAGCCCCAAGCTAAGCAGAGCTAGTATTATGGGTACTAGATGACTAATATACTTAATAAAATACACTACATAGATAGATAGATTATACATAGAAATCACCCAGACCAAATAAAAACATCTTAGAATAAAAATAGATCCATTCGGGGCCCCTTTCAATGATTCAGTATAATGTTAATCGTTTGTTCGCGGTAGTCTAGTTAACGCCGACCCTCTCTATTCACCTTCGTAAAAATCTGATACCTACGAGGTTGCACTCAAATGCATCCTGCGTTCTTACAATAGGTTATTGAAATGATAACATCTACTTCTCAATTAGATCTTTTCGACTGCGAAACACGGTACAGAAATCTACTTACCTATTTGTCTGTAATACCACAGATGAGTACAGAAATAAATAAATAAATAATTTCGGACAGTCCACACAGCATCATCTAGCCCCAAGTTAAGCAGAGCTTGTGTTATGGGTACTAGATGACTGATATATGTACTTAATACAATACACTACATAGATATATGTTTTTTTTTTAATTAATATTTGAGAACTAGGTAGAATCAGGTTAAGATGGCAAATAGTTTTTATACTTGTATAAAATATATAGCAGATAAAGTACATATATTAAAACAAAAAAAAGATCGAATAAATCATAAATAAAAATGTATACTCGAATCTCTACATAAAATAAAACTTTATACTCAGTAATGTAATTGTACTAGTGATAGTGACATCAGTCGTCTAGTACCGATAACACGAGCTCTGCTTAGCTTGGGGCTACAATTAGATGTTGAATTTGATGTTGTGTGGATTGTCCAGCTTTTTTATATTTATATAAAACTTGTCTAACTGTGTATCTCAAAATTAACGTCACTTTACCATGCAAGCCTTTAGAGTAAGCACTTAAATGCAGCTGTAGTTAATAGATCAAGGAAATAGTTTCATGGTTCCGTATCCACGTTTATTGCCTTATCTTTACACGATAATCAGATTAATCAGAATATATTATTGAATTTTTATCATTTAGTATGAGTCGAGTCACGAGCAACTATAGAAAATATCTTGGATGTGGGGTCTACTATTGAGCAATATCCACAACAATGAATTGCAAGGATCAGAGAGCGAAGATTCCCGAAAGTCGTTCCATTACCCGAAATATATCGAAGGAACAGGGTGACAATCCCTCCACAAATGCCTGTGATTCTTTCAAAAGGATTATGCAGATCCATTGATGGAATATTTATAAAAGTACCCAGTGGTTTAGAATTTAAGGTCGGAACAAACATCTTGAGAATTTACTGGAATTCGATAAAGGCTTGGCCCGGAAATATATTTTTTTCCATCTTAGTGGTATTTCTAAACTGTTAGATTTAGATACTAGAATAGTTTTGAGTTCAATTAATTGATGCCAGGTTAACTAAGGTTAACCTGGCTCATTTAATAGCTATTCATATTATATTATATTTTTTATTCATTTTTTATCTAGGTAAGCCTAGTAAATATTGGTATATAGGTTAAGTTAATCTTGCTCACGTAAATTTTTGGTTAGTTAAATAAACCTAGGTTTGCACGAGTGCAGATAAAGACAAAATTTGAATTGAATATAATAGAGATCTAATTTTCTAGTTTAAGCTTTAAGTAGTTGATGTGAGCAAGGTCAAACCTAGTAGATTTAGGTTAGGTTAATCTTGATCACAACAACTAATTTTGATTGGCCGTATAAACCTTGTTTTTTACGAGTTCAGGGGAAGACAAAATTTGAATCGTCATGTGGACTTGTTGCGCTGGTCTATTTTAAGTAGCCATTACCTTGAAAACTTGAATGTGCCCTTGAACACCTCAGTTGACAGAGTATTTTACACCCGTTGGATTCGGTTCACCTACTTTTGTGAAGTTTACGAGCCATGAAACTTTATAGTCTCGTTAAGATGGTACCTATTCGTAGTTTGAATTGGTTTTAATTTCTAAATTGGTGGCAATTTGGTTTCGGTTTTGCTTGAAAGAGTTTATGATCATTCTTGACGAATATGCTTGATGCATGATTTTCTACGTCAGAGGAAATTTTTGCCAACACTAAAACGATTTGATGTTTATCCCTGGAAATCTTGGTTACATACCTATTATATTCTGATTTCCAAGGAATTTTTGATTGTAATCTGACCTAGCACCTTGAAGTGTTGGAAATAAAGATAACCCTAACAAATGTTACGTGCGGGTGTTCACATCATTCTTTTGAGCAATTTCCAACGCGCGTTTGATCTATTTTCTCGTTACTTTATCTGTCCTATCTACAGGTAGGTCTTCCTTATTGTTGCCAAACTGGGAAGCAATATGAAAATGATGGCACTCGCTATGAAAGATTCATGAATCACATTTACGGAGAAGCCGATGATAGAGATTGTGCCAGATACTTTATAAGTGAAAATGTTTATTGAATATCAAGAAGGATGACGTTGAATCTGCAAGGTAAAAGTTCCTTACTTTCGTAAAAACGTGAAGCGAATAAATTTTGGTTTCAGAGTTTTTTGGCCTGTCGTTTTCTATACTGGTTCTAGAAAATACTTTCTAAAGAATTTGCTTTGTCATTGGTTACCTGGTTTACCCAGATTCACAGATTTATTAAAAGGTTCCTAAATGTTAACTGTTTAATTCTACCTATATCTTTTCTATATGCTGCGCTGCACTCAATAATGTTTATTCATCAGAATCTCCTTGAAATGCTTTTAGCTTGACTTCACTAGAAGAGGAATGATCTACAGAAACTCATTTACAATTAATAGTAAACGAACGAGAATATACGATGAACATTGTGATTCTTCATTCGTGATTTGAATCAAGCAAGTTATTTACTTAGTTATCCATAACTCATGTTCGAACAACATAAACTTCTACCTATAAGTATCTCATGACATGATAGTTAAAGAAAAATGAGAGAATAAACTATTTAAAAACATTCAATAATTTAATAGTCTTTAATTTACTTTAGTTCATAAGTTTTCTAGACGACAATACAATACAATACAAATACTCTTTCTTGTACACCATAGTAAAAATAAATAGGAACAATAAAAACTAATACAAAACAGTTGTACAATGGGCGGCCTTATCGCTAAGAGCGCGTCTCGCTCTTAGCGATAAGGCCGTATAATGTAGAGCCTTTAATTGGCTAGTTATAGCTATCAATGGGGTTCAAAAAAGTTTCACAATTGCTTGTTGTGTGAATATTGAATTTAAACTTTTGTTTCATCACTACATAGTATAAAATAAAGTCGCTTTCTCTGTCCCTATGTCCCTATGTCATTATGTCCCTTTGAACGCTTAAATCTTTAAAACTACGCAACGGATTTCGATGCGGTTTTTTTAATAGATAGAGTGATTCAAGAGGTAGGTTTATACGTATAATAAAACCGTGCGAAGCCGGGCGGGTCGCTAGTGATAAATAATCGTACAAAAAGCATTGTAAAAGCAATATAAAAGTACCTTAACTAGGTACAGGTCATAATGCAAAAATTAAGAAACATGCCGCCGACTGTAAAGTCTGTAAACGAGTCACTTCAGTCTTCAAAAGCCTATTTAAGTGAAACAGGGCAATATTTCAAGTGTCTCTTAATAACAGTAAATAAAGGCAAGCGGGCAGAAAATTCCCTTTGCCTTTAATAATGTTCAGGCACAGTAAAGTTACAAAAGTAAAAGCTTTGGCTGAAGCTTTTCTGCTTTAGTATGCTCACCGACTTTTTGTGCAAAGCTCATGCGTTTCCACATACTTATACATGTAACATTGAAAAGCTTAGTACGTAAAAATGTAAATAATGTATTGAATATACAGTCGTGTAAAATAATTTTAATTTGTGTTTTGTGTAGAATACTAGTTTTTAATGTGTTTCTATTTCGGGATTGTATTTTTTGTTGATAATATTGTCTTAACTGAAATTATTTTTGTTAATAAGTACTTAAATTGTTTTTTTTGATCTCGATAGTTGTTATGATCATATTTAAGTCATTCTACGGTTCATAGTAATAAACACCTATTTTATTGTGGCAAAGTGAGCTTACATATATTACTCTGCTGCCTACTTATGTAATAATATACTTACTACTAGATACATACTAATATTGGATACCGTTGTCCAATAACCCCTAATATTAACGCGGTATGCGTAGTAATTATTGATGTCTTTGTGATCCAACCAGCGAACTTGTAATTAAACTAGATTGATATTGCGACATAGCACACGATTGTTTATACCTTAGAGTAACTAGACATAGAGTTATAATTTCACACAAAATTCCGTTTTAACTTGAAACCATGAAATATTTTTCATCATTTTATTATAATGGCGTCTGTTTTGTTTACGATTTATATTTGTACCTAAACTAATATTTTACTCAAGAATAAAAGATTCCAAGTTTTTATTACCCATGAAATGGAATCTTGGACTGTTCTTAATGATTATGTGAAGAGTTGTGACACCCTTTCACTGCACAATAAGTAATTTTTATTAGAGATTCAGCGAGCTCTTCCCGTAGGACTTGACATAATGTACTGATGAGTCGAGCGATGTACTTACGTAGCCTTTAAAGGCTAACTTGAAATGGCTTCACTTCGCGTGAGCCTACTGCGGTTCTAAGCCTAATAATTCTAAAGTTTAAACATAATCAAAGGCATGATTTTCGTACTAATGTTATAAATGCGAAAGTTTGTATGGGTGGATGGATTGATGGATGTTTGTTACTTACCTCTAAAAAACCTACTAAACCGGACGGGCTCAAACATTTGAATAGAATAGTACGCATTTCTAGCCCTGGAATAATACAGGGCATCCCATAACTCAGTTCCTATGGGTTAGAAATAGCCTTGAAGCGTTTCCGTAGAAATAAAGCGGGTGAAGCCGCGGTCAGATGGTAGTATATTAGAAATGCGAAAGTTTAGATGATGGATATTTGTTTCTAATCTTCACGTCTAACCTACTGAAACGAGGCTTAAACTTTTGAATAGACCTTTAAAGGCCTGGAATAAAAGATAGGTTGCTTTTCTTCAATCAAAATTTGGGGCTAAATCTTGCTTGACATATCCAGCATTATCTGTTTTTGTTGTTTCTACTACCCAGCTCATATAACGGTCAGTCATAAAGTCATATCGACCATATCGTACCATAAATACGAACCGATATAGCTTGCATGAATAGTCCACCTAATGTGCCATAAAAACTCATACGTGCCGAAATTGGGCACAACGATGGGAAACCCGTCGTCAATTAGTTCCAATCATTATTCGTTGTAACGTTGACGTTATCGTACTGAGGCAAACGGGTAATGGACTCGTCCATTTTAGACCAAATGGGTTTTCACGACCTGAGTTGATAGAACTAAGGTTTTAGTAAGTGCTAAGTTAAAAATTGTAGTACTTGACCAATACTATCCAACTAAGTTAGTATTAAAATATATTAACATAATTTATTAATTTAGGTACCTTAATAATTCCATAACTCACTAGTAGATATATACAATTATAACAAACTCTTAAAAATCTAAGCCGTCACCAGAAGGCAGAGTACCCAGAATGCTGGCAGCATTGCCACATTGAATGGCAATGCTAATTCGTTGACCAAAATAGAAGCCAGCATTCTGATCTCCTGTGGACTCTAGAGGTATGAGAAGTTTCGAAACATCTTTAAATATTGTGTGTGCCCCAGGACCCCAAGGACCAAGGGTTTCCACCCCAAATGGCTCAAATAGGTAACCTCGGTCAAGATTAGCATATTTTCGCCTATATTTTCGTATTAAAATATAAAAATTATGTACTTATTAAATATCGCTATAAGCGAAAAGGTGTTCAATTCCATTGATGATATATAGAGTAACAAAATATAATAATGTATCATCTACTTTATTTCACATCAAAAATAAAAATATATAGGATAATAGAGATAATACAGTTGCTCACTGAGCGGCTCCATCGCTAAAAGTGATCTCTCCCAGGTAACCTACGGATGAACACGACTAACAAATTATGACTGAGAAGAAGGCTTCAAGGCTTGGCCTTCTTTTATATGCAAACGTAAAATACTAGCCATTTTTGTTAGGCCAGAGTGTAGAAGGTTTTCCATAGTCTACGAAAACTATAAAAGTTTACGTTTCCATTCATACGTAGAGCACAGCGGCGCTACCGTATAGAGAGGAACTATTTTTCATATATACCTAATTACCTAAACACATTTCTTTGTTTCGTGGCTTTTGCAACTACATATTTGCTACAACTCAGACAATTTTATCGTCGGTTGAATGATTTTCAGGCATTTGGTCCATTATAGTATCTGTATAATTTTGATAACATTGACAAGTCAGCGGTATAGAGAGTAAGTAGAGGCGTGTGTCACCATTAAATTTTTCCCAACTGGTGTGAGTTGACGAATCGTAAAAATTCTAAATATATTTTTCTACGTTCTAGAACTCCCACCAATAATGCTTTGAGTGAGTTTTAGTACACACAGTTGTCAAGTACATTTTTTTTGTTATCTGCCTATGTAAGCAATGTCAAGTTATGGTGAGTTTAATGTACCCACAAGTGTAAAGCGGTGACCTCATTGTTTACCCACTAAAGACATTGACTTCATGGGAAAATTCGGAAAATCGGACTTTAGTAGGTAAGTATAATCTTAAGTTTGCATGTAGGTATAGTGTTAAAATGAAAAATAAAGTTCTAGTTTTCGTAATCTATGCAAAACTGATACTTTACCCTCAAAACGCATTCCTAAGGAAGAAACCAACCAAATTAATAAAACTAATATTCAAAAGTAAATCTGCGATACAATAAAACCATTTAATGCATGTCGAAACTGAACGTTCCGAACGTTCCGTTCTACAACTTACATTCTCACTATTATTATATTATTATTTTTAGGTAAGTATAGCTATCGAATGTGCTTCATATCTTGTTCATCAGTACATTGTAGGTATATACATATACATACACCTACCTTCTCGTTGGGTAGGTACCTACACATATTAAAGTCGAGTTTGCTGCTTGAGGAAACGACAAAGATGACGCGATGTACAAACATGACTTCATAATTAATTTGAAAAGAGTTCATTGATCAGTTCACGGACAATAAATGAGTTAAGTACCTACCTTACATATTACTCTAGTGAAGAACCAATTTGAGAATCATCAAAGATTCCAATTCAATTTCAAATATTCTTTTTCAAAACATGCATTAATAATTACAATAAATAATTACAATACGTCTGATACAATTAGTGCGAATGAATTCATTTTGGACAGGACTAATTTTAAATAATAATAAATTCTTTTTTTTTTCAAAAATTGTTTATTCGAAAGAACCAGAATAATCTGGTTCAATTACAAGTGTTAATGAATCCTAGAATGCACCAGAATACGTTAATAAAAAGGTTTTAAAAGCTAGGTGAATTTTAAGATGCAACTAAAATTTTGCAGCAATAAATCATAAATTTACCTAGATGTAGTAAGCGTGCCGCTTTGTCAAAGCTTTGGTCAGCTCAGCATAAACGAAGTAGGTATTAAATGCATTGCATTCAGTTTATGTATATCTCATTGTTGTTTTGTTCAAAAGCAGGACTTCGCTTTTGAGTCGCAAATTCGTTGAAAATGGTCAGCCAACGGAGCAGCCAAAAGTGCAAGTTTACCCCAAACTTTGTCCCACAAGCTCTTGTGGTAAAACAATTTGCAACTACAGAGTTGAGCCGAGATTGTTTTCGTCTTGAATGTTGCTAAATTTGAACAATTTTAATGTTTACTTTGAGTTTAGGCACATAATTAGCGGCCTGGGTCCTAAACTATGCAAATTGTGACATAAGGAGACATTCTCCTTGTGACTTAGGACTATTTCTCGCTGATGATAGAAAACTGAATGAGAAATCCGATGGATAAGATAGATGTCACAAAAGTTTACGATTTTATATATTTATAAGTACGTGAGGTCAGGGCAATTTGCCATAGTACCTTTGTTTCTTTCTATTGTCGCTTTGCTTGGGCTGAAACTTAATTTATCCGCTATAGATCGTTTATTGATTAATTATTACTCGTATCCATTCCACTTTTTTAAGAGGCAGGCCTATTACAAAGCCTACTACATAAAATTTTCGAAATTCACGAACATTCCGATATCGTAACGAAACGTCAGCGATTAAGCTCGCTGCTCTACATTTCAGTGTACCGTGAACAACATTCAGCCTACGGTCAGTCTCGATTGGATTGCACACGCTTTACGGGCTTGCACGCAATACCGGGACGACATGTTTGCGGAGCTTTCGACAAACATCTCTCGGATTATCGAGCTACAAATCAGCATGGATCTTGAACAGTTCTATGCTAATTGAACGAAAATTGTGCTTGCCAACCTAATTTAATTTTTAAATAGTACATAGAGGTAGAAACCTAAGTAAAAAGGAACGTCTTTCCTACGATGCCGCGATAAGCAGTTAGGACGTTATTAGACAAAGCCCATGAAGCTTTATGTTATCATGTTAGTACTCAGAGACTGGACTCAGACACACAATAATTGCGTGTGTGACTTAATGACTAAGAGATATCTTATAGATATATATAAAAATCCTTAGAGTATTTAGGCATATAATTATTTTTATATATTTGGTGCATGTCGTGAAATCCCATTTAAATTTGATCAAGATATGACTAGTAGTTTAACGATAATTCTCTTAATACGCGTGATTTAATGTCGAATATTTATAAAAAACTTCCAAATTAAATAATGACCGTCGTCCATAAAACAAAATTCATCATTAAATATTCAAACAGAACGCTCTAAAAATAAATAACAAAGTGAAATCCTGAGTAATAGCATGAGCTAATAAAAACAAGGGTATAACGCGTTTCAGATGTTTTTAATCCGTAGTTGAACATAAAGCTTTAATGGTTTTATGAAAGTTTGATCTTTTTGCGGCTAATTTCGCAGTTTTTAATATGACTGGTCTAAATTGAGATTTACAGTCCACTTTTATCTTGATTTAGGGTTTGAAACCATTTACTATTTGCTTGCAGGTGCTTTTGATTGCAGTTTTATTGAAATTTAACGCAATTTGTTTTGTGAAATGTTCGATTATTTGTAAAATAGTACGTTGTTCCATTAATGCAAGGATTTGTGCTTTGTGCATAAAATGTCCAATTCATTTGAAATTTGAATAAATTTGTCCCAAAGCTGTAAAAAGTATAACTTTAAAAAAAATTTGGTTTTAAAATCGTTTGATTATACCTAAAAGTATGAGATCCGACTGCAGGATTCATCAGGTTCATCGTTTTTTGTTTACGACCAATTTTGTATAGATATTTTTGTATTACCTGCTAAGATAAAAAACCTGTTACTACAATGCGGTACTTAATTTAAAATTACTTTGCTCGTTGATTTTTAAATAGAATTTTAAACTACTATTGATTGTTTCTTCAAAAACCACAGTAACAATCAACTTTAAGCAAGTGAATTTAAGTCTTTTTGTCAGATCTCGACAAAATTTGCAGATAACTCAAAGCTCGAACATTATGAGAACTTGTGGATTAAAATACCAAAAACCTAATATTAAATGTAAAGCACTTCATACTACATGCTGCCGAGTTTGAAATCTAGTAAATTTTACATAGTCTCACTACACCGAATCATTAAAAATGTATGAGAACGATCTTAGGTAATAATGCGTTAATGGCTTGTTTGAGTGCTTTATAGTTTAAACGGTTTTTACGCCATGCAAAGAACAGTTTGTAACACCTAGCTGTTCAGCGCTCGAAATTGCCATGACAAAAAATATTATGCATGAGCAAAATCATGATATCAGATAAAATAATGATTACCGGTTGCCAGTTGACACTACATTTGAGAGATGATAGGGTGATTTAGGAGTAGAATATGGAATCTAAACATAGTCTTATCTAGTTTAAGGTTGAATTTAGATTCCACATATTAGAATAGCCTCACTCAGGTCACATTGAGGTATATCGGGTGGGTAGTTCAGTTTTATTATTCAAACCGTATACCTTAATGTGTACTAACAATAGGTAATTACGATGACCGGTCAGCACAGTCATCCTAATTTCCCATTACAAGACAGCCCGTACCGTAATCAGGCTTAGTGTAAACAACCTATTTCAGTTATCTGCAGCTATTTGGAGCTCTTTAAACTTTCCCTGACAATATTTTGGAACATTTCGGGTGTTCATTCGTTTTAGTAACGACATTGTGAATTAATATAATCAGTATGTGGGTCTTCTAGCTTGTTTGACAATTGGCATTTAATAAGATTTAATAATAAGGAAAATGGTTAACTTATACATGATGTCACCCTGATCTTGTAAAGCTCTTGGTAACGATCGTGATGTAGGGTTAAGTGATGACCTGCAGGTCAAACGAACAAGCTAATTGTAACTCGAGATGGAAATGGCTATGGATTTAAAAGGGCTTCTGATCAATAGCCACAACTTTTGTAATGAGTTGGTTTGAGAGGCTGTGAAGGAAATTATCAATTGCTGTATTTTTTTATCTTAATTTAATATTAAATGTTAGACTTAAAGTTCTAACCCAGTTTTGGTTTTCAATGTAAGAAATTTATATGGAGTAAGCGATCATCGTATTAGCATTGAATTCTAGGCACTTTGCCTTCTGGTGGCGGCTTAGATTTTAAGGAGTTTGTTATAAATGTAAATACTTGCTGTAATTAGTCTTGTTGTTATTGTTTCAATTAATTTTCTTAGTTAATATTTGAATAAACTATTATTAACGTCTCACTAAAAACTAGATTTACTGTAATCACTAGATATGGAAAAAAAAATAAGTTTTAGCACCTGTTTACCATTGCCATTACGTTATGAAATCGGAAAGCGAGTTCCGTGACTAACCAAGTTCCTTGTTAATGATGATAATATGTGCTATTTATTGTTTTCACGTTTCAAGAAATACCACCTGGTTGCAAGAATACTTCCTTATTCCTGCTGACGTTCGTTTTATTAAAAGGTAGTGATTAGCTAACCTAAATAAATATGACGCGTTTACTATGTAGGTACTTTATTTTACGGATATTGAACCGGCTAAAACAACAGTACCTAGATGCTCTTTAGGGAATCAAAAGGAAGTTCCCAAATCTACGAGTATTATTATAAGGCTGGTAGGAATTCAATTAATATTGTAACTACACTGGTCTGCAAAACTAAGTTCTATTTTTTTATTTAAATTTGATCTAACCTATACTTAGAAGTTAGACATTGATAATAAAAAACGTTGTATCTATAAAGGTACTTAATTTTATCAGCTATTTTCGGAAATTCACAAATTCTGATTTCAAAGTGCTTTATCCTTTAGACCTTACAGAACTCTTGGACATGTCATAAAGCTAGGTATATAAAAATATACTTTACTTAAAGTACTTAAATTTTAAAAGTGTTATACTTAGTATTGCAAGCCACTATGTAATATTATTTTAAATTTATATAGGCACTCAAGTCACAATCATGAAGACTGCTGGCAGATGCTGGATTCGGCAAGCAAGCATAGGGAACTATAGCGATCATTAGGGGAGGCCTATGTCCAGCTGTGGACTAATATAGGCTGATGGTGATGATGATAACGTTTACCATATTCAACATACGACCAAACATTGCACAGCAAAAGCTCTTTACTTCAAGCAAAGCACGAACAACATGTTAACATTTTGCAACTGTTGTACGATAAAGCAAACATGCAGGATTTCATCCGTAATCCTTTGGATTAAAGTTGAATTTCCCGTGTGATATGAGTATGAATGTAAATATGGGGTACGTAATATAACTTCGACGATGTAAGCAAAAGCTTTGAATAAGTTTTTGATAGCAGAAGGTACACTAATATTAGATAGGTTATGTATCTTGGTATCTATATCTTTATTAATAAAATTATCTAGTTAATAAAATAATACCATAAGAATAAGAACAGACTAGAAGGGAAACTTCACTCCGAACACGCTCAAGGTCACTATATTAGCCTACGCGATTCTGCACGTTAAACGTGCAGTAGGGCTGTCACAGCCGGCGACGCCGCACGCGGATTTTAATATTTGTGTAGGTTAGGTACCTACCTCTATAATATGACGTCATGGTAAAGTTATTGTGGTGTGATCGGTTGTAACAATAAAAGATAATGCATATTATATGATAATACATACCCTATGTAAGTAATATTTTCTAAATATTATTGTGTTTTAGTAGGTTCCTATCTAACTAATTAGGTAGGTACCTAATCAAAGGAATGTGAACATCGTTCGTTGACCTTTTCTCACTCGCCTCGCCTCGCGACGACGACGGCGCGGCGGCGGCGGGGCGCGGCGGTACAATGCAATAGCAACCCTGGCAAAACGCCTGGACGACAGAGGGGCGTAACGAGGTGAAGGGGGAAGTAGGTATATAAATGGCGGCGTTTGGGACTAGATCAAAGAAGAGTCCTTTCTACGTAGTTATTATTTATTCTTATGATAATACATTTCGCTACAGTGACAAGGGCGCTTTACAGGTTATTGTAGAATAATTTCAAAACTAATAGAATTTAGCTTAGCTTGGGGCTAGATGATGCTGTGTGGACTGTCTGGAATTATTTATTTGAACTGTATATATTTTTATTATTTATCAATCACTTTGAGGAATGTTGATATTGAAAGGTACCTCAAATTGATGTTATCTACGTACTATATGTTAATTAAAAATTAATAATTGAGGGTATGATATACTTATTAAAATTAATCAAATATGAAGCATAAACAGGATTCCAGAAACTTTGTTTTCGTCGAAATTGCTAGAATCTATTCTGTTTTTTTTGTTATATATTTTTCATAACAAATATTTGATAGATATCTGCTTTTTGTAAATCAGTAGTTATCCAAGTTATTTATAGCCCACAGTAAACAAAGTCGGTTAGTAATTCTGCAAGAGATTGTCTTGGGAACAGACGTAAGCCAGATGTACAGATGTACCTACGTATGTACTGGTTACGGACAATCAATCTTCTGTTATAATTATTAATGATCTTATGAGCTATTTATAAGGGAGCCGGCCCACGGCCTTGTTGAGCCCACACTCAAGGTACTTATATGAAATTAAGAAGGACACCGGAGTTTTATTTATACTTTGAATATACTTATAATCAGGCATAACATGAAAATGTTTCAAACTGCTGGAAAGATTGAAGATTGGGGTGCTACCTACAAACTGGGCTGGTGGAAAATACTCAGACAAGATCAAAAAGACGAATTTTCTTATTGGTTGCCATGGCATTGGTACTTCGGGTTCAGAAGCCATATACCCATCTATAGGTAACGTAGTAGGTAAATCCTCCCATCGTCTTAAAATGAGGGTTATTCATTTGCGCGAGCTTCGTGCTTTGCCGTCTCTTTCGTGCTCCTCTTATGTAGGTTAGCTTATGTATACTTCGGGGTCCTAAGCCACATACCA
Source organism: Eupithecia centaureata (assembly GCA_944547425.1). Taxonomy (NCBI): domain Eukaryota; kingdom Metazoa; phylum Arthropoda; class Insecta; order Lepidoptera; family Geometridae; genus Eupithecia; species Eupithecia centaureata. Next base: position 9,651,463 of record OX155687.1, read on the forward strand.
ACCATAAATCTGTCTATAGGTTAGTAGAGTAGTAGGTAGTAGTAGTACCTAGTAGGCTTATCCTCCGATTGATTGATTATTATCTTAATGTGAGTTTTTTTCATTTTCTCGACGTGGCTCTCCTGTTCCTCAAATGTAAGTTATAGCTTAAGCATAACCTAAACCTAAATAATAATTAATAAATAAATATTCCTGGACGATCCACACCGCGTCATCTAGCCCCAAGCTAAGCATATCTTTTGCTATGTAATCTCCTGTTGCAGGCGAACCTTCACCCTAAGATAAAATATTAATAAGCTAAATTTTTATTTTGTGGAATATAGCCTTCTTTAATCCCCAACAACAAGTGTGAATATACGTAGAAAATAGTTTTTTATAAACTCGTATCTAGTTTAGTCACTGTTTCTAAAATGATGAAGTACCTTCGAAACTCCTCTCAAGCTTCAACTATTTCATTTCAATTTAGTTCCCAGAGCAATGAACTCGATCGGATTAGAAGTGAATTTTGAGTAACTACGCCAGTTGGCGAATGGCCAGCTAAAGCGAACAAATATAAACAATACAAAAAACACATTGCATTTAAAGTCTGAATCAACAGCGAAAAATGAAAGTATTTTGTTTTAAAAAACGTTCAGTTTCAAATAAAATAAAATTTTATGAGGGTGCGCTACGGGTAATATTTGTTAATGTACCTACTCAAATCTAAGGAAAAGTGAATCTAACACGGTATTAAATTCACTATTCCTTAGACATTCCATAAGATCTTAGCAGACATAAAGGATACACTTGCACAAGCTAGCATATACCGCGACTTTGCAAATGTAGTGTAGAACGCCCTCCGGGTAGTTGGGATGACATTCTACGAAGGAAGAAGCTGGATGCAGTAAGCTTAAGATATTAGGGAAGTGCTCTGGAGGAAAAACGGTAGTCAACATTCACAGTCGCAAAAATAAGCGTCCAGTCAGCATTTACAGTCGATTCATTTTTTCCAACTTGGCGATATTGTCACTCTGTAGGTAGGTACTAGTGTAAACAAAATACAAACAGGTTTAGTCAATTATCCAATTGCAGTGGCAAGATAATTGATTTCATAGGCACGTAGTGGTGTGATGTAAAAGCCAGAGTGTATTCAAGGCTAAATAAAACTACTAATTTATTAGGGCAGTAAAATTTTATTCTTGTTCAGATAACGCTACCGCAATTCGGAAACATTTTCGTACAAGTAGAACCACAGCTGATTTAGTTTTACTCTCAGAGGACCCGAAAAAACCTTTCTTTTACATGGAAAATCTTTTAACCAAAGAGATGTCTTGAGGTACCTATAGACGAATCTCAAGGGCTCTAAAAGGATTGGGTTGTTGAGGAGTTTCACTAATCCTTTTAATAAATTTGTAATAAAAATGCGAGTTGCAATCATACAATTAATTACAATAAAAGTAAATAAGTTAATTCACTTCTTTGTGAAATGTATTCGATATCAATATTTCACGAATATTTCTGTTAATTATTTGTACCGTAAATATTGAGAAAAGTGTTACGATTGTTAAAATGCACACATTTCGAGCTCTTTTGCTGCCATTCAAATGAAATCAGTTTTTCCGAGAAAACTACTGCTTCTAAATATTTAAAATTATTCACTCAACAACTTATAAAGCAAGATCCATGCAAAATTATTTATATTATGCCCGTACACAACGAAGCCAAGGTAAGAACCTGATTGTTAAACAATTCTGCTTGCCCCTCACGTCAGCGTTTAAAATCATTAGCTAATGCCTAACAGAAGCCACGCTATAAACACAGATGAAAATGGATTCGCCTAGACTCTATATTTTTCTACTTATACGTGCTTTTTCTCAAAAGTCACACACACAAATGTGTCATGCTTTCAGTAGTTCCGTAAACATCAGAGCTTTAAGAAAAAATATCTCTATACAGTTTCCATGTGTAATTTTTACTTACAAGCATCATTGCCCTTCCTATCTCTCTAGGTATTTGCGGATCTAAACAATAATATACCTCTACATTTATTTTATGGACGGACAGGTGAAAGCCTATAAGGCCATTGACATTGGCTTGTCTTGCGTTTATGTAATTTTGGTAATTTATTTTACTGTTCAGCGATTTTGTTTTCCGCCAGAAAATACCTTATTCAAAATATCTCTCATCATCTGTCATCTAAAGCAGCCCGTCAATCCATCAAGATGCATAACCAAGTTCACCTTTTACAATGTAATAAAAAAATTTAGAAACTTCGAAAAATTTAAACTCCTTTGAGCCGCAAAGAAACGTCTTCTATTTTTAAAAAACAAAGTCATAAATGTCCTAAAACAAATGACTGACCAGTATCATCAATGGTTAGTTGGTATCCTTTTGGTTGTCTTTTGCTTTTTATTTAGGTTCTTCAGAGGATGCTAAACCAGTCTATTGTTTAATTAATTTTTTTAAAGCTCTTCTTTAAACTCTTTTCTTTAAATCTGATTAAACTTCAAATCTAATTTTCATTAGCTTCGTTTCTAAGAATGGCCCAACTGAAAATCTTTTTATGTGTTCTTTCTTGTTCACACACCTATGTTTATTGCATCGTTGTACCGCTACCTGCGATAATACTGGCTCTATCTTCGTAGCTACTATCGCTAATAATTGTTGGTCCATTTGATAGAGATGGTATAAGCTGTAAAATTAAAGCTGACTATTGAGAAGTTATAAGTTATATAGTTATATACACAAGTTTTGAGTAGCTTACTTTGGGGCTAGATGATGCTGTGTGTATTGTCCAGCATTATTATTATATACCTAAAGTAATGAAAAACGTCGTTACCTACACAAATACCGACGGTTTACCGTAGATCCTGAGCTGGAAAGGGTGTAATAACATCTGTAATCCCTATTAGATAATAAATCGATCGCATATACCCACTATAAATTTGTAACATAATTATAACAATGCCTTTCTTTTTTAATATCATATATACCTTGGATTATACATTTTCTTAAGTTGTTTTGTAGATTTTGTTAACAAGGAATATTGTTTCTTTCTTTCTTATAAACTTTTCGAAATATTTTTCATAATCCATATAATCTAACCTCTGAGGTATAATAATTACCTACTAAAATAACCCTTAATCCACAGAGCAAAAACGAAGTCTTAATCTAACAAGATACTACTTTTCCACCTAATCAAAAAAGTTTTGCTCGAAAATCTAAGTCAGTATAAAACCGCAATATTGTTACCTTATGCCCCAAAATTCAAATACCGCATCAAATTCGAGCGAGAATTCATTCCATGCCACGTTTTAACCCTAAACGTACCCAGTTAGCTTGCGGCGACCACAAGCCGCTGGCATGGACCCTAAAAGTGTTCTCTTGTTCCTACTTCCCGCTGCTTTGCTTCATTTTACTTTACAAACTATGTAGTACTATTTTTAAAGGCTTTCGGATTCTTCTGTTTTGAATTTGGAAAGGCTTGAAGCTGACTTAAGATATAGATTTGTTTTTGCTACTTATTAATTTTTTTCCCGACTTCAAAATAATGAAGGAGGTTCTCAATTCGACTACCTTTTTTAACCCATAAATTTTTACTGGGAGAACAGATTTTGATAATTCCTTGTAGCGTCAATTAATTTTCCGTTTATTTTTCGTTAAACGGAGAAAAAATCATAACTACAAAAAGAAATAGGCAATACAAAAATACTATAAATAAAATATAATGCAATTCTTCCTACTTAAAATGAAATTTTTACTAATAAAATCTTGTATTTATTAAAAACCTTTGATTTTTTTATGTGATGTAAATGATCAGTACAATCTATAGAGATTTTATTGACATCTAAAATAGTTGCAGGTAATATAAACAAGGCCATAAACATTTACTTAAATACCTTTAAGGTAAACCTTATCCTAATCTTGTCGTAGTTTAATGTGTCACCACCTTATCAAAGGCAAACAAGCCCATTTTTATGTGTCAGTGTCAAGTCCATGAAGTCATTTTCAAGACATACCCATTACCCATACTTAACGCAAAGATTTTAGCTTTGCCATTTGCATTTTATGTCACTTCAAAATCTAGGTGGAAGGTATGTTTTTATTGTTATGTTGATGTGTAATGATGTTTCTATTTCTGTTTGTTTAAGTATCCCTACGCAAATATTAGATACCAGCAGCGCCTCGCGGTTTCACCCGCGGTAATTCCCGTTTTCGTGGGAATTCCGGGATAAAATATATCCTATGTGTTATTCCAGACTATAATCTATCTCTGTGCCAAATTTCATCTATATCCGTACAGTAGTTTATGTGTGAAAGAGTAACAAACATCCATGCGTCCTTACAAAATTTGCTAGTTGAGGTACTTAGTGCAATTTGATTGGAATAATTCAATATGATTCATCATTGATAAAGATGGTAAGTAAATACATTTTGACCTCTGATCTTTAAGTTGATTGGTATAACAGGTTCAAAGTCTTGCTTTAATGTTTTATTGGGTGAGTCAGTGGAACAAAGATGTGATACGAATTAAGAGAAGAAGAAATATGTATACGGATTCAAATCAATATATGTTACACAATGTCATTTCAATATGTAAATATAAGCACTTTATAACACGAGGAAACCATATTATGTAAGTAAATAGGTGTCTATTTACATTTTTCCCAAAAAACTAACGTCAGAGACCAGAAATTTTATGAATACTCACACTTTTTCCACAAAGACCACGTCATCGCCGCCATTCGATACGATAAGATCGGACTCCTTTAAAAATCACTTTTATTCTATTTAGTGGTTCAGGTACTGTCAGCTCAATGACTCATCATCATGAGTCAAAAGATTCAAATACAACTACATTATAAGTAGGCAGTTGTAGAACACAGATAATGTAGATATATGTTACGTAATTCGAGTAGGCGCGTCTTTTCAATAAATTTTGGGTCCTTTATTCGTTGACGAAATGTTTACAAACTTCAAGAAGCCAGGAATTTATTTGGTATCCATCTCAACTTCGTTATAGATAGACAAACTTACATACAGGCAGAAAAAAAATACAGTAGAGCCTATGAACTTGGGATATCTTTTTTTCATTGAAACTCTTTAGTACCGCTTAAAGGCTAGAGAATCTTCAAAGTTGTGTGGTCAATTCTTAAATACATTTTTACGATGCATAAATACTTTTAAATATTTTTACTAGCGCATAGTGTGTTTTGTCATTGCCGGCAAAATAATAACTAGGTATCCCGCAACGAAATAAAAGCTTTTGGAGTCAAATAAAAGGAAAAAATGTTTATACGATAATTTCAATTCATTCGTCTCATTTTCTGTATTTCCTCAATGCATAATAATAAATATGCGAATAAAAAACATGAATGAAAGAATAGAAAACAAGGAAAATGGTTCAAATGAGTACCTACTCATAAGGGTTTAGATGCTTTTGTCTGAGCCATTATCAATGCGGTATTTACGTGATGCGTATTAGGTAAACTGCAACATGTAGCTATTTGTCAGTGTACAGCGCCAAGTTAAGGGTTAAAACAAGTTTTCCTTTCTATGATGACAGGACAAACATCACCTATGTGACGCCTAAATATACCTACGAGTATACTATATACTCGTAGGTATATTTAGGCGCTACTAGGAATACCTCATGTACTTATTAAAACTAGGAAATAAATTGGTCACTTTGAATTTTGTTCACTTCAATCTTTTTAAGGTTAACGAAGTGTACAAGATTCTTTTACTTTGTTAGATTGTTAGTTTTCGAGTTTTAAGAATTTTATCCTCTAGATAATCTGATATTTTATAGTAAGCCGACAAAGAATAGTTTGATGTTGGTACTCCCGTGCAGCTTACACAACAAAGAAGCCACTTTCTTCCGCATACAAGCATGGCAGACTAGAGGTCGTCCTTGCGCGTCTCCGCGAATATGCCGGACGCGCAAAACCGCCCCAGCAGCATCCTGAGTGTAGGTATTAAATTGTTCGTAAAGGGTGTTTGTGATATTTTTTTATATGTGGTCCACAACGTATGGGTCACAAGCTTATATGTAATGTAGGGTTAAAGTAAATCAAGTAAATCAATATCTTTATTTCTTTAGGCTTACAAAATAAGCACTTAGACAAGTCAAATTTTAAAATACAGGTACAAAATAATATGACAAATAAAGTGATAATTGATTTCCTCTTCGCTTCAATCTTTTGTCCACAAGTGGAAGAAGTGTAAGTGGAAAAATTAGTTAGGTCTGTCGCCCCTTCTGCACTATACCATTGTATATTAGAGCTAATTTTACATAATAAAATAGGGCAACAAAAAGGGTTACTATGTTAAATATACTTATTAATGATATATAGATAAATATATACCTAGTCTTGCCATAAATATTGTAATAAAGGAAAACAATATTTTTTAAAGTGCAAATAACATTTATTACTTATACAGTGTGTTAGTTTAATACATAAATATAAAACAATTAAAAATATAAAAAGCTTATTCGAAATGGTCTCCATTGGCTCCAATACAGTCCTTTAAACGCTGAGGCCAGTTATCAATAGAAGCACGCACTCTTTCCATGGGAAAATTCTTCACTGCCAATCGTATAGATTGTTTGAGGGACTCCAAATTATCATGGCGTTTAGAGCAAGCTGTACTCTCTAAAACTGACCATAAATCATAATCCAGCGGATTAAGATCGGGACTAGACGACGGCCAGTCTTCAGCTCTGATGAAGTCCGAAACGTTCGCTTCCAACCAAGACTGCGTGGACCGAGCTTTATGACCCGGCGCCGAGTCTTGCTGGAAGGACCAAACTTGGTTATTGAACATGGTGATGTTAAGGGGCTTAACTACCTTCTCAAGAATGGTATCTTGATACACTTGTGCCGATGTTTTGATACCTTTTTCACAAAAATATGGCTCAGTCACTCCTTCATAGCTAACACCCCACCAAACCATCACTGAAGTCGGATAATGTCCACGTTGCACTCTGTCGACTAATTGGGAAGCTTCCTTAGAGCTTTGAGCATAAATACGGTCATTTTGTTTGTTAAAATGTTGCTCAATTGTAAAAATTTTCTCATCCGTAAACAAAATTTTTTTGTGACCTCCCTTTGCGTACCGCTTCAGTAGTTGTTTCGATTTTACCACCCTATTCTTCTTTAAATTATCAGTTAAGAAATGACCAGTGCGTCTCTTATAGGCTGCAAGTCCTAAGTCATCTTTTAAAATACGCGACATGGTTCTAGTCGCTATCTTCATTTCCCGAGATAAAATCTTTTGCTTTCGGACAGGATTTCTTCGAATTCTTTCCCTTACTGCTTTGACCACCTTTTTCGTACGAACACTACGTGGACGGCCAGATCTTTTTCTGTCACAAACAGAGGAAGTCTCATTGTACCTACTAATAGCCCGGTACACAAACATTTTACTAATACCAAGTGTATGGAGAGTTTTAAAAATTGCATTTGGCTCCATACCTACTTTGTGTAATGCAATCACAGCGATTCTGTTCTCTTTATCACCCCACTCCATTTTAATATCGCAAAATATTGTACAATGTATTGGCGCCAAAATGAGAAAACACAATGAACAATCGTATAAAAATGACAGATTCGAAATTCAAATGTAATATTTTTTTATTTTTAAGTGTAACAGTATTTATGGCCAGACTAAGTACATTATATCTGCTTCGCATTTATATACACGCAGGGGACACTGTGGTGACCCCGCATGGTGGCTGTGCCACGTACTTTTACCTAGGCTTTGCCTATATCCCATACACGCAGGGGACACTGTGGTGACCCCGCATGGTGGCTGTGCCACGTACTTTTACCTAGGCTTTGCCTATATCCCATCCTACGGCTTTGCCGTTTCTTTATCTACATGGTAAGTAATAATGAGTTGTTCTATATGCTTTGGGCTCGCGGTCGACTCGCTCCGGTCTAAGCACTCTAGGTGCCCTGGTGCCTACGACCCTGGAGCTATGCTCCTTCCTTGGAGCTATGCTCCGGCCAGGGCTGAGCCCTTACTTGGAGCTGTGCTCCTTCCTGGGGTTGGACCCCTTTCTACGCACCAACCGGACGTGGGGACATTGCCCCCACGAGGACCTCCACCATCCCCATAGTCCTGCCTCGGTTGCTCCAACTCAAGTCGACCGCGCTCCCGTGTAATAAGCTGCCTCTACACATAGGCCAGCGTATTCGCCAACGCGCGCTGGCCAGGCGGTGCGCTTGCCAACGCGTCAGCCCATGTGTAGTGCAGCCGATACACATCGCATATCCTGGGTTAGCCGAAGCTATTACCCACCAACTTATGCACGTTGGTCTCATTGGTAGAAATCTACCTAAAGGATTGTACAATTCCTTTATCGCGGTCTAACTTATAATATAAAGGTATAAAAGGACTCACAGAATATCTCCAGGCTCCGTCTGCCCACCTGGTGCAGACTACTCTGCATCAACCTTCTCCTTCCACGTGTCGGTCTCGAGTGTCGTTCTCGCAACCGTTGTCTTACCGCCATAGCCTGTTATCAACTCATTTTTTAACGTCTACCCACATTTTAGTCTTAGTCAAAACAGTGTCTAGAATTGCCACACTAAATTACATATTGACATTAACTAAATGAATGACACTTACCATATTTTACATGGCGATTCGCGTGGTGCGCGACATTCCCAACAACGAAAGAAGTCTAGTGAAGCAGAGTAAGCAGGTGTCTTGTCCACTCTAACATTTTCTCCCTGGCACGAACAGCTGCTCTCCGTGTACTCTTCTCTCTCACTTCCCGATTACCTTCTTCAGTTGTGACTTCACCTTCACTAGGTGTTATCGCTTTCTCCGCACTGTCGGAGTTAGAAGCGGGCACCTCCATTGTCACGTCTATGTCATCAAGTTGTATGGGTTCGATTGTGTTTGTTACCGGACTCTCATCAGGAGCCAACTCTTCGTGTTCTTGCGGCGCTCCGCAAGGAATCGAAACTAATGGCTCTTCGACTTCCATGCTTTCCAAATCGGTATTAGAGCTTGGGTCGATTTGTGGAGGCACGTCAAGCTGTGCCGCCATATGCCTGTCCGAACTAGCAGGATTACCTGACATGGGCTCACTGATCTCCGCTTCCAATGGATAAAGATGGCCGATAGAGCGTGTGAGGATTGACTCACCTGACTTGACTTTCGCTACTCGGTAGTTTTCATCGATACCTTTAATGAGCTCCACTATTTTACCCACTTTCCAGTTGTTCCGGTTTTTTGCATCTGATTTTATTTGAACCAGGTCACCAACTTGCGGTAAGCGGCTAGAGCGAACTCTTGGCTGCTTCGGAGTATGTTGAAAGCGATCTCTCAAGCTAGATAGATACTGCCCGATGAACATGTTTTTAAACTCGTCGATAATCATGATTCCTCGCTTCCAGCTCCCAATCAAGTCGACCTTAACAGTAGAGCTGCCAGTTGGTGCTGCTGAAGGCTCGATGTCTAAGCAACTTCCTAAACTTAGGAAATCAGCCGGTCATAGGATATGTTCCACTTCAGTGCCTACTTTTGCAAGTGGTCTCGAATTAACTACCTTTTCAACTTCTTTCACGACCGTTAGTAATTCGGTGTCATTTAACAGGTGTTTGTCTAAGGTGCGCTTCAAACAGTGTTTTACTAGTGCAACTAAGCGTTCATAAAACCCACCATGCCATGGAGCCAACTGAGGAATGAATTTCCATTGTATTCCTCTCTCCTTACAATGTGTATTCTCCACAACTTCTGAGGTAAGTTTGAAGTATGTTGCATTGTCAGAATATATCCGCGTTGGTGTATTCCTTGTAGCCGAGAACCTTCGAAGAGCTAAGAGACATTCTTCTGCAGTGAGGTCTTTTACTACTTCCAAATGGATTGAGCGAACTGCTAAACATGTGTAAAGCACTACCCATCGTTTTTCCTTTCCATTTTTAGTTTTAACAAACATTGGTCCAAAATAGTCAACTCCACAGAAGGTAAATGGTGGACTGTAGTTGACCCTCTCTGGAGGTAGCGCTGGTGTTGATGGCAGTTGGTAGGGACCACCTCCATGCTTGACACACTGCGGACATCTCCTTATCACCTTCTGAACTTGAACTTTACCTTGTGGTATCCAATATTTCTCTCGAATGATAGTAAGGGTATGTGCTGCCCCAACATGATAGTTAGCTTCATGAACTTCCTTTATTATCGCATTTGTAAGTATACTATCTCTGGGTAACAGTATTGGATATTTCATGTCATAGCTCCAGTTGGTGTTTGCCATACGACCTCTGCATCTCAGTATTCCATCAACATCAAGAAACAAATCTAGATTCCTTGCTAAATGTGTCCTTTTTCCTGCCATTTCATTTGGATAGTGTTGCAGCTGGAGTTTCTTTATGTCAGAATTCAGTGGATATGGTACTGCGGTTCCCTTGTGTTGTAAGTTTCCTGAAACCTGTCCGGTAGTTTCTTCAGCTGGAACAGAGACAATAGAGCCTTCCACAGTAACATCTTCAGCTGGAACAGAGACAATAGGGTCTTCCACAGTAACATCTTCAGCTGGAACAGAGACAGTAGGGCCTTCCACAGTAGCATCTTCAGCTGGAACAGAGACGACAGGGCCTTCCACTCCATCCATTAACTCCTCTTGGCTGTGGCTCAGATGTTCGGCTTCCATTGTGTGATCCTCCTCTGGACTAGGGTCCGGAGCCCTCCCACACGAAAAAAGAGTTCTATGAGTATCATAGTACCTGTCTTCTGGCCAATGTGCTTCATCCAATTTAAGAAATTCTGGACCTTCAAACCACAGCTTCTTGTTTTGCTTCCATGTACCAGGTTTTGTGGCAACATCAGCTGGGTTACATTTTGTATTGATGTAATACATATTGGTTTCTTGATGGTTCCTCTTTATTTCCTCAACTCTATTGGCTACAAATGGAGGGAGCAGCTTATTAGAGTTCATCCATCCGAGTACTACAAGGCTGTCAGTCCACAGAGCTTGCTTCTTTATTGGTAAGTCAATGTTAGACCTTACATATTTTAGGAGTCTGCTAGCAATCAGAAAACCTAGCAGCTCTAGTCTTGGTATCTTTAACTCATCCTTATCTTTACTTTGGGCTATGTGTGATTTTGCCATGACAAATGACACTGTAGTACCCTCCAGACTTGAAGCTCTTAAATATACCACAGCAGCATATGCATATTTATCTGAAGCGTCCGAGAAACTATGTAGCTCATATTCTGTGTTGGCATCTGATGAATGTGTAATGCACCTTGGAAGTTCTACTTCAGTGGCGGATTTCAAATCTTCTAATATTGCATCCAATGACTCAGCTATATCTGTTGGTAACTTTGTATCCCATTTGTGCTTTTGTTCACAGATGTTCTGGAATAAGAGTTTCAACGGCAATATCAAAGGACAGAACAACATGGATCATAGATTCTTGCTAGAGTTCTCAATACATTCCTTTTGGTCACCACTGGCACACTTGGTTTGAAGTGGTCTTCATGCACCTTGAGTCTTATTGTATCCTTGCTGACATTCCATTCCAATCCAAGTATTTTAACAATGTGGGTAACTTGAGCTCTATGTTCTGCAGGAATAGATGACATAAAATCTGTACTGTTTGAAACCCAATCTCTTATATTCATTGACAATTGACCAAATGTTTCTCTAGTTTTTCCATACATCTTAATTGCTTCCTTGTCCGAATCAGCACCTGTAACTAGGTTGTCTACATAGCACTTGTCAGCAATTGTCTTCAGTAGATCTTCATTTGATTGAGACATGTGGTGTCTGATAGTTGCTGTCAGCAGGAATGGACTTGAGATAATTCCAAAAGGAACTCTACAAAACCTAAGGTATGTCAGGTTGTCTTCAGATACTTCCTTTGTAATATCTTTAACCCACAGAAATCTGGTGACATCACGATCCTCTTCCTGAAGTCCCACTTGAAGAAATGCTTTCTCAACATCCGCTACAAGACCAATTTTCTTTGTTCTGAACTTTAATAGAAGAGCTGTTAGATCTTCAAGCATGGATGGTCCACTATACAAACATTCATTCAAGCTCTTCTGTTTAGATGTTTTGGCCGATGCATCATAAACAATCCTTCCTCGTTTTCCAGTTTGTTTGACCATGTGGTGAGGAAGATAATGAAGAAGATTGTGATTGCCATTGTGAGGTTCAGCTTGTTCGATGATTCCCAAAGTCAGTTGTTCCTTAAGAATATTATCATATTCTTCGAGAATATCCATTTCCGATCTTCTGATCAAAGTCTTCAGTCTCCCCAGCGCAAGACCAAAGTTGCTAGGAATTTGAGGTGGATACTCAATCCATGGCCACTTCACTTCATAGCGTCCAGCTTGGTATTGCACGGTGTCGTTGAAGTGTTTGACAGCTTCTTCTTGACGTGTTGTTTTTGGAGAATCCGTTATTCCTATACATTCCAAGGACCACAGGAAACGTATATCAATATTTTTCAAAGGCAGGTCAGGTTCCGTGAAATATGGACAGCTTGAGTTATGGCAATGACAGTATGTGGTTACTGTAAGTGTATTTCCTTTATGGTCAGTTCCATCTTGATTAGTTCCTGATAAGACCCAACCAAAGTCGGTATCAATTGCATAAAAGTTTTCACCAAGTTTCAAATTATCTTTTCTCATAAAACTGGCATAATAATCATTACCAATCAGTAAATCAATAGATTCACCAACAGTGGTATCATCAGCAGAGATGTCAACTTTATCAGATGTAATTTTGGCAATAGGTAATCTATCTGTTATATGTGGGACAACATTTACCTGTATCTCCTTTGTCACACCACGCTTTGTATGTATATATATCTCAGTTGCAGGGCTAGACATTTCCTTAGGTGATGATGCTCCAAATGTATATACAAGCAGCAAGTCTTCTTTATTAACAGATAAACCCAAGCTTTTAAATGCATTCCGTGTTATATAACTCCGCTGACTACCACTGTCTAGTACAAGTCTACATTTGATTTCTTTTGTACTATTGGGGTTTTGGATTTTTGTCACTGCAGTCTGTAAGCAAATAGAAGTGTTATTAACTGTGTGGTGTACTTTGATAGAATTATCTGTATTTAAATTAATTCCATTACTTTCTTGATCAGGACAAATAATCTGCATGTGATCCCCCTGGCATCGGTAACATTTGATTTTTCTTCGGCATTCGTCAGTTTTATGATTTCTCAAAAGACATTTTTGGCATCTCCCTGTTAATCTCCCTTTTCTTTCTTCTAGGGTTTTGTATTTCCTGCAATCTATACTTTTATGATTTCTCATATTACAGAACAAGCAAGGAAATCTGGCTCTTTTGGCTTGAGGTGCCTCAGAAGAGTTGGTTTGCTTCCTCTTCAGGTTTGTTTTCTGATTTTGTCTCTTCGGGTTTGAAGATTTTGACTGTTGTGCACTTTCCGTTCTGATCTGCAATGCCTCCGTAGTACTGCCATTGATCTCCACTGTTGATACTGGAATGAAGTCTTGAGAACCTTCCATTGCGGTAATTATCCTTTGTAGACAAGATCTTATTGTAGACATGGTATTTTCCTTATCTGGCCTCATGATGTGATATTCATGTACCAGTTTTTCAGGAAATTTTGACAATACCATGGCTCGAAAATGGTTCCCGTTGGAAGGCTCACCCAGCTTTTCTAGTACTCGCAGATGGCATTCGACCTCATCATATGTGGACCGGCAACTTACTGCGTTGTATTCAGCTTTAGAGAGCTTATGTAAAGCAGAATAATGTGCGTCAATTAATGTATCAGTTGATCCAAACCTCCTCTGCAATGTATCAATCGCAATGGTGTAGTTGTCACTAGTTATAGTTAATCCGGCAACAGCTTCGAGTGCAACTCCTTCAAGGCAACTTAATAAATATGCCATCTTGTCAGCGCTTGCTATTCCTCTTTCATGGATATTCGTACTAAACCTATCCCAAAATTCACTCCATCTAAGGCGATCACCCTTGAATTTTGGAAGTTCAAGCTTTGGGAGCTTAGTTGATGTCGGTAAAGTAGAACTTTGCGTAGGACACGACGCTGTCTCTTTCATGGAAGCCTGAATACGAGACAGTAGTTCTTCACCCAAAAGTTGAATCTCCATTGCGGCTTCGATAGTTTGCATTTCAGGCGATGATGACTTTTCAGTGTAATAATTTAACTCTTCTTCTAATTTTTTAACAAGTAATCGAAGGTTTATTTCAGCAAGTACAGCATTAGCGTAAGGCATTGGACCCGAATCGCAATCACGATTAAGCTCGTCCAGATATTGGCTTAGACGGCTTCTTCGCACCTCCAATTTCCTTATTAGTACTGCTTCCATTTCTACAGAAACTCGACTCTTCAACGTATATCAGTAGGTGTGTAAAAAATGCTATTGTAGGCACGCGGGTTCTCCAATTTCTTCAAGCTTCGATTTTTCCGATTTCACGTTAGGCCACGTAAATTTCGCACTGTAAATAACAAATAACACTACAGGTAGAACCTTATTTTAACTATCACACACTGAAATACTGTTTATTCAACAATTTATAGCGTTTTTTAATTACTACGTCTTACCTGAGCGCGTGGTGAAAGAATTTTCATCAAATTTGCTGATTTTGCGAAATACCTTTTCACAGGTACGCAAACACGTAAAAAACTTCGTTTCGCAATTGTATTTTATTCCGCGGGACTAATTAGATTGATTAATCGTTTTGTACAAGTTATTTTGTAAAAGTTTTGTTCACTGTCCTTTACTGTAAAGTTTTATAACTTGCTGAAAAGTTTTAAAATTAAACCGAAAACAAGAAAATTTTGCTTTGTAAGGTGAAAATATCCATAGACTGATAATCCTATAAATGGCGCTAAAAACACCGCTGCACTGCCAACCTAACAAAAAGAAAGGAAGACAGTTTTTTTTTTATACCCTTTTTTCAACTAAAACTATAAAGGTTTTAGTTGAACTTCAACTTCTTGATTATGGCTCTAAGGTTTTATTTTGAATGAGTTCCAAAGTAAAGTATTACCACAGAGTATTACATACGCACAAAATGGGCACAATTTAGACTTAAAATAAAAACATCATGCGTGTTAATAATCTTATAAAACATGTTAAGATTAGATATCATAGTTGGAAATAAAACAACAATAGGGTAGATTAATTATTTTATTATTATTTCAATTAGGCTCAGGGAAAAGGAATAGCCTGAACGAATCTGGCTTCCTTCATATCCCAGCTTCTCCACCAAATTTTGTCGCCCCTTCTGCACTATACCATTGTATATTAGAGCTAATTTTACATAATAAAATAGGGCAACAAAAAGGGTTACTATGTTAAATATACTTATTAATGATATATAGATAAATATATACATTATATCTGCTTCGCATTTATATACACGCAGGGGACACTGTGGTGACCCCGCATGGTGGCTGTGCCACGTACTTTTACCTAGGCTTTGCCTATATCCCATACACGCAGGGGACACTGTGGTGACCCCGCATGGTGGCTGTGCCACGTACTTTTACCTAGGCTTTGCCTATATCCCATCCTACGGCTTTGCCGTTTCTTTATCTACATGGTAAGTAATAATGAGTTGTTCTATATGCTTTGGGCTCGCGGTCGACTCGCTCCGGTCTAAGCACTCTAGGTGCCCTGGTGCCTACGACCCTGGAGCTATGCTCCTTCCTTGGAGCTATGCTCCGGCCAGGGCTGAGCCCTTACTTGGAGCTGTGCTCCTTCCTGGGGTTGGACCCCTTTCCTACCTACGCACCACCCGGACGTGGGGACATTGCCCCCACGAGGACCTCCACCATCCCCATAGTCCTGCCTCGGTTGCTCCAACTCAAGTCGACCGCGCTCCCGTGTAATAAGCTGCCTCTACACATAGGCCAGCGTATTCGCCAACGCGCGCTGGCCAGGCGGTGCGCTTGCCAACGCGTCAGCCCATGTGTAGTGCAGCCGATACACATCGCATATCCTGGGTTAGCCGAAGCTATTACCCACCAACTTATGCACGTTGGTCTCATTGGTAGAAATCTACCTAAAGGATTGTACAATTCCTTTATCGCGGTCTAACTTATAATATAAAGGTATAAAAGGACTCACAGAATATCTCCAGGCTCCGTCTGCCCACCTGGTGCAGACTACTCTGCATCAACCTTCTCCTTCCACGTGTCGGTCTCGAGTGTCGTTCTCGCAACCGTTGTCTTACCGCCATAGCCTGTTATCAACTCATTTTTTATCGTCTACCCACATTTTAGTCTTAGTCAAAACAGTGTCTAGAATTGCCACACTAAATTACATATTGACATTAACTAAATGAATGACACTTACCATATTTTACATGGCGATTCGCGTGGTGCGCGACAAGGTCCATTCACAATAAATAAATAAACAATTAATATCCTAATTGTGCCATGGCTTCTCTAATCAACCCACATCAGTGATTCAGGGGAAAACGCACGCAGCAGCGCGTCTGTGTTGTAATGAACTGGGAAATCCCATTACCTACAGCCTGATCCATAGGAAGTCGTTGGTGGCCAAAACAGCATGCGAAAACATGTCTGCCTAACTACTTCCTACGTTTATTTCCATGTTTCAAAAGAAGAACGTGTGTTTAGCCTCGTAAAAATCCGAGCACCTTAAACTCGGCCATTATGTACCTAGTGAAAAATGTGATATACATTTGGTAAATACCATCTTTGATACCTGTACAATGTACATAGATATAAAATATTCATAAATCAATAAACAGTTATCGATATCATCCCTCGATGAGTAAGATAAAGTGGGCTACAAGTTGGAAAACCCTAGTACCTAAAAGTGTATTGAAAAGTTGCACGTCATTTGTCAATAAAATGGGACGCAGTTTGGTTTTCCGTAGCACAAGCCCTGTCCTGTTTGTGACGTGGTGTGCTTGACTATTTTGCTCTTTTTGCAAAAACTGAAAGGGTTTGTTTTTTATTGAATTTTGTCTCGAATGTTTATTGCGTTTAACAAAACATGAACACTTTTTTGAAAAAACTTAGTAGGTAACTACGTTTTAACTTCTCATTTTGCCTAAGATAGTATAGAAAATTTAGTTCTAAGCATATACATTCAAAAGTAAAAAGTGGCTGTTTTTTATGGATAAGTAAGTAAATAGGAACCTATTTAAGATCTGTATTACTTACATAGGTATTAATAACACAAGTTCTGTTACTTTGGGGTCGGATAATGCCAGATAAAAGGTGTTTTGAAATAATTTTGAAGTGGCATGACTTCATTGAAAATAAATAAATTCATATTATATTTTCATGAAATCTGAATATTATATGTAAGATATGTAGGTAGGTATAAGAAAATATATTTCGTTCAATCTTATCGTGTCGAATTACCTATTTACCGTAGGTTTCTGTTCATATTACGTTAGCATCAATAATGACTGCTCACATAAATATTGGATGGCTGGTTGCTCAAACGCAGTCAATTCATTGCCACGGCCGCGTGCCATACTTGTTTTTTTCTCACATTAGTTACGAACGAACTGTAGTGCCGAACGCACGCTCGATCCTACATCAAGTGATACTAACATTGAGTTTAGCCGTGCAAAAATACGGAACTATTGTGAATTGAGTTTTTCGAGGATAAAATCAAAGTTACGGAAGTGATCAACAGTTTAAAAAGGTATGCAAAGCTTTGAATTGCTTTACTTTGTGGAAAGGTCGCCAATTTATTTTGGTTGTCACTTCTTGTGTTACCACTGCGTAGGATTTCCAGTTTTTTTTAAAGAAGAACGCCTTCTTTAATTTTAAAATAATTTCCACGTGCCCTCTGTATTTTGTAGTTTAAACAACGTACAAGAAACCGTTGTTTGCACACATCTTATACAAACTTTTATCTTTCATCGCGGAACTGAAGATCACTTTCTTGAGAAATGTCCGAGCGAGCAATAACCTGTTTTCTTCCATCATATTTAAATATCAATTACGAATCTAGCTAAGAATCAATTTAAAGGTAGAAATCAAATAAGAATTTTAATGAAATTACGTGCTATTTTCTGTATTGGCTCTTTAATATAGTATTTTTTGTGTAAAAAGTGAATCCTTAAGTCAATGGAAGTAATGTTTTCCATGAGGTTATCAAGGATATTGTTAGCCATGAATAATAAATTTGTTTACGACCGGCTATTCTTGTTTCTTGACTTTACACTATAGTTGATATTGAATTTGACTCAGGTAATTTTGTTTAACTGGCTAAGGTAAAGGAATCGGTACTAAAATACCGCACCTTTTGTTTGCGTGTCAAATACTCCATATTCATGGCCAATTCATATTTTTGCAATTGCAAAGTTATCGTACAAGTAAATAATATGTAAATATAGGTCTTTGACATGTTAGTCCCAATTCGAAATCACTGCGTATGGTTAGTACCTACAGTTCCTTATACAATGACAATATGAAAATTTAACTATTGAAAAATTTGTGTTTTCCAGATGAATAAATTCATACTTCTTCTTGGAATGCTTGCTTGTATGGTAACCGTTCAAGCAAGACACTTCGCTGACCCAAGTGCTGAGGAAACTTTGGATGACCAATTAGAATTCAGACCAAAAGAACGTTTATCCCGCCATAGAAGAAGGAGATGGCAATCCAACTATGGATACGACTACTCACCTCCAAGCTTCTATCCTCCTAACAACTACTACCCGGATAGAAGAAACGACAGAGATCAAGAAGTTCTTCAAAATATCTACAGGCTGCTTGAAGATATCAACGCCTATATAAGAAGAATGCCGCTGCCTCCGCCGCCACCCCCTCAGCCTATTTACATCCCCTACCCAGTATCCTTCCCAAGTAGAGTAAACTGCAGGGTTAATAAGCCCCAAAATACCACAAGCACAAAAACTCCGGACGTTGATAATAGAAGGCATCCAGCTATGGAAGACACTAACCAGAACTGGGGTATTGTGATGGCAGAGGAAGATTATGAGGATGAAAGCGATGGAGCCAGACCAATTTCATTTGAACCCCTCGTTCCTAAGCAGCTATTGAAGAGACCGGCTCCAAAAGTTGAACATGGCAGCCAGCAAATACACGTAAGCTCTTAGTTTTTTTATTATAATAACTGGAATAAAATTCTCATATTCATAATGCACAAATATGCACAATACTATAAACAGTTTACCAATAAAAATATTCTGAGATAATACTCCATTGTATAGCATATTTTCCGGAAAAAACTGAGTGAAAGCTCTCCGCGAAATCATCCGTTCTGTGATACTCTAATGATGCACACAGTTATTTTTTTACACTTTCTGATTTTGCACTCGCATTCTACCACAACTGGAGGTAGAGCTCCACCTACATTACGATTTGGATTTATAATATTTCAATGGTTGTTCATAAAATGTGAGTGTATCGAAGTATTTCATTTATTGTTTCTTTTTAATTCCAGCTGACAACCGTAGCACCGAAATTCGGACAAGAAGCACCAGCAGCTTTATCGTCATCAAACGTCCCTGGGATGTGCAGCGCAGCCATTCTCTCTTGCTGTGGGTTTTCTGGTGATAAAGCTCAGCAGAGCCAGTGTTTCGCCAACATAGGATGTCTGTCAAGCTACGGCGATGGAAGTGCCTGTACTCCGGAATCCATTCAGAGATCATTAAACGCCTTTAAATTTGCATATTCCCCAGCCGCGTAGTGATAAGCGTAGATTTGTGCCCGCTATCAGTATTTTCCAGGCAGTTTTTTTGGCAAGCCAAGAACGAATACCTATGAAGGAAACTGTAATGTTTTTCCTTATAAATTGTGTCTCTTTCTTATAGATAGGTATAGAAAGAGAACAGAGTATGTTGTTTAATTATGACACATGCATTTTGTTGTTTTATGAATACTATGTTGTTCTTAATAGATATTGTTGTAACATTACTTTTTCGTACTAATAAGCATTCACTCATACATATTTGTTGCAGCGTGTCTTGTTATTTATATCTATTTTTTGTTGTATTATGTACGTTTTAAGTACAATCGATGCCATATTATTTATGTTCCTATAATTCTTGAACTAATCTGGTTGATCAATGAAAAATGCGAACAATGTGTTTCCTAGTCTATACATATACTAGAATTAATTATGTGGTAAATAAATATTCACTAAAAGCTTTTTAACCATCTTTGTTTACAAAGTCTACTAATCTATCTGCTTACTTTACCTTTATAATACTGAAAAAATAGCTTTAATAACGTAATAGACTAAGAAATCAAGCAAGTATAACATAGGTATATTAGTCATAAGAAACAAAAATAAAAAAAATATAGTGAAAAAAGCAGTAGGTACAATTTGTACACAATGTAAGGCAAGGTCGTAGAAATTCCGTTCGCAATGTTTGTCCTAGAAAGATAACGTGATGAACTGATGAGTCAAACAATGGATAATGTTGTAATATGTACCGTACTTGCTAACCTAGTACATAACTCGCTGGATAAGTAATAGTCAAATACATTAGCTTCTGCCAAAGGCTTGTTTCCTACGCAATTTTTGGAGCACCTAGTTATTTAGGTTGCTCGCAGACACAAAGCAGTCAGGTGATTCGATTACGATTGCTATTCGCAGGTCTTGTAATACCCATTGCAAGTAGTCATTATGGTCGATTCTTACATTTGGCTGAGGATTACCTCCAGCATTGATCGTGAGTATTATACATAGATAAGAATTGCATGTAATTTTATAAGGAAGCAATGAAACTATTATTATTACTTCCATACAATTTCCTAGGCTCATCGGAGTCATCGACAAGAACGAGGACAAAGTAGTCCTTTACAATTGAAATGATGTCACTCTACAACAGCAGTAATCACTTTATCGTGGCCAATAGAATGATTAAAAAGATGACACAAAATCATTAGAGTATTCGCACATTATGACTCGCTCACTAATTTATCTGTATTCACAATAGTTACAATAATTGGTCTAGCAAATGGGTCAGTTCTCTAACCAATTACTTTTTTGGGTCTATCCTCAAATATTTCATTATCTAAATACTATTATATAATATATAATATTTTAAATACTTTAAATATGTTGAAAGGACACCATGTTCAATGAGTCGGGTCAAGGTTGGACACACTGAACGCATTCAAACAAAAGCCGTTACGGTGAGGGAGAAATTGAATAACAATTTTTTTTTTAATTTTGAAAATTACCAGCTACCTATCGTTTTATTCAGCTGTTGACACCATTGACGGAAACTCGAAGTATCTTCATTTTGATGACAGTAATCCAATTAGATCATTTTTCAAGATGGAAGCAAAACTTTGATCAAAATTATATGTAGAGTTTTTAAGATTTTTGTGCATTGCTGTACTCTAGTTTTAGGTCGTGAAAAAATCATAAGTATACTTTATGGATTTATTGATTTTACAACAATTTATGTATAACTAAACCGAGTTTGCAGATTTTACGACTTCAGGTCAGCATAGTTATAATATTGGATGTTTTTCAAGAACCCTACTATGTACAATGTACATAATCCTTCTGCATTTTATTTTTGTCTGACTTTAGAATCAAATTAAAACAAACTGGTGCCATTAAAGAGCACTAGCACAGAGTGACTTTTAACGTGACATTTGTATTTGACATTTGTGGCATTTGAAGTCACGATTTTTTGTTGTTTTTCTAAGATAGACTTTCAACCGAAATAAATACGATTGTGATTTATTGACTGTGATTTATTGATTAAGATCG
Organism: Eupithecia centaureata; assembly: GCA_944547425.1. Lineage (NCBI taxonomy): Eukaryota > Metazoa > Arthropoda > Insecta > Lepidoptera > Geometridae > Eupithecia > Eupithecia centaureata. The sequence goes on from OX155687.1 coordinate 9,673,168, forward strand.
TGGTCAAACGAAAATCATTCAAGAATTTAAAAAACAGACCTAGTCGGAGTCGGAGTCGGACTTGCGCACGAAAGGATCCGTACCATATTCTATCAAAACGGCAAAAAATCTAGTCTGTTGTATCGGAGCCCATATAAAATATTTATTTTATTCTGTTTCTAATATTTGTTGATTTATCGGTATCAGAAATACACCAGCTTTGAAAATTTATCTTTCTTTATCTAACTACAATGGTTGGTGGTGTAGTTTCCTACCTAGCTGTATCTCTTGAGGCTGGCATATAGGTGGACGTACAGTGAAGGTTTTTGTAATAGAGTCCCATTTTACCCTTTGTGTATGGAAAAATACCTATGTATAATTTGTGCCTCTCTGGACCATCGAGCATCGCTTCGTGTTCACCTGACAGGTTTTAATAACCAGTAGGTAATCAAAAATTGGCCAATTATCGAATTCCTGTTTTTGTACTACCAATAAATTGCTTCTGTCATTTGTTTTTATTCTGTCATTGTGTGCTAATCCTTTCATATTGTACTTAAGTGTTAATTGATGATGATTAATGATATCCATTTTGCTGTGAGATTTTAAATCCTCTTGACATTATTAGCTCGTAAATAAGCTAGTTAGGGCAGCCAGGAGAAAAGAAACAATCAAATCAGGACTATAACGAATGAAATTGTATTGTTGTTACTTAATGAATCCAAAGAATAAGGTATTATAATGTTCCGATAGTTCAGATAAATGTAGAGAGGAAACGCCGTAAAGTCTCTGGGTATAGACGTAACTTTAATGGATATGCTGGTCGTAGTAGCAATTCTAAGAACTGAAAACCGCAAAAATGTACATAATAAGGATAGTAAGTCTTGTGTCTACAATAAAAACCCAAAGTTCAACAACTGGCACACCCACTTTGTAGTAAGGACGTTGTGACGTCAACGAGACACGTAGACTTCTGACATACTTAGTTTAAAACAAAGTCGCTTTTTCTGTCCCTATGTCCCTTTGAACGCTTAAATCTTTAAAACTACGCAACGGATTTTAATGCGGTTTTTTTGAATAGATAGAATAATTTAAGAGGAAGGTTTATACGTATAATAAAACCGTGCGAAGCCGGAGCGGGTCGCTAGTACTAATATACACTCGAGAGCAATGAATCCTGGTCACTCAAAGAATCCAAAAAATCTCGGAAAGTAAGAATGCTAGGTTAATGCAATAAATTGTATTTAATAGACAATTTAATACTCCTTAAATGAAAGTATTAAAACTTCTTAGTTATTGTAAAGTTATATCATAAAAAAATCAAATTTGAAAAGGGAACACTGTCGAAGATGGAACTACGAAATTACAGGATTTGTTTTTGCTTTTATTTGTAATCTGTCATTTATGTTGGTACATAAACCAGGTTGATAGTGCTCAATATTCATTATTCAAGCTGAAATCATGTCGCTTACACTTGAAGAATGCACCAAAATACTTACATTGGTGGAAACCGGCCGGAGTCAGCGCGATACAGCCAGGACTGTCGGTGTGTCGCTGTCAACAGTACAAAGAGTTCTCCGACGTTACGAAGAAACTGGTTCTAACCTACGCAGACCAGGAACGGGCAGAACTAGGTGTACCAGAGCACGAGAAGACCGATACTTGGTGAACACCATGCTTCGAAATCGCTTTCTCACAGGAACTGAACTCACAAATCAGTTTCGACGCCTCGGAGGAAGTAACCCAAGTGCATGGACAGTAAGACGTCGGCTTGCTGAATCTAACTTAAAACCCCTTAGACCTGCAAACGGCCCTAAACTGGAGCGTGGCCATCGTATTTCAAGACTAAGATATGCCCAGAACCACGTAAATTGGAGTATTGAAGATTGGTCAAAAGTTATGTTCTCCGACGAATCAAAATTTATGCTCTACAAGCACGATGGAAGACACAGAGTGTATAGAAGACCAGGGGAAAGATTCAAGCAAGCATGCATCGAAGAAAAAGTAGCCTACGGTGGTGGGTCTGTACTTGTGTGGGCCGGAATTTCCTCTGAAAGTCGCACAGAGCTGGTGATCATAGAAAACGGCTCTTTAACTAGCGTAAGATATGTGGAAGAATCCTCAACGAACACGTTGGTCCATTTATGGTCAATTTGGTTGAGGATGCTATATTTATGCATGACAATGCCCGACCTCATACAGGTAGGATTGTGAATGACTACCTTCAAGAGATGAACATTACTTGTATGGAGTGGCCAGCGCGCAGCCCGGATATCAACCCGATCGAGCATGCTTGGGACGAGCTAGGGAGATGCGTAAAACAACGAAACCCTCCCCCAATCACGCTTCCTGAGCTCAAAATTGCTCTCACAGAGGAATGGGAGAATATTCCCCAAAATCGTATAGGGAACTTGGTGTACAGCATGCCAAACCGCGTAAACGCAGTAATGGAAGCACGAGGAGGTAATACGAAGTATTGAAATTCAAGAAAATCGTCATAAAGTTCAAAAATTTCATGTTTCCTATTTTTGTTTTAAGGAGAGATCAGCAGTTTTTTTTCTTTATGTAATTTTGTGTAAATAAAATGTATGGTGACTCATATTTTTTTAACTTTCATTTAAGGAGTATTAACAATTTATTGCATTAACCTAGCATTCTTACTTTCCGAGATTTTTTGGATTCTTTGAGTGACCCTGATTCATTGCTCTCGAGTGTAAATGCAAATAAAAAAAACACAAACTTTTACTTATACAAGACTGATAGTCATTAAAAGACTATCAGAATCAGTATTTTACTACTATACATACCATCATAACTAAACTAAATTCAATACTAACATAAAACTAGAATATCAGAAAATGAGTAAACAGGATATCACGAAGTCGATACCTTTTAACTGCTTAAGTAGGTACCTACCTAAGTCTCTTTACAACAAAGATACCCATGTAAATGTGTTTAAAATCGTGCAGCTTATTAAAAGCTTCCTCGAATAGATCCATGACAGATAATTTCTAAAAGCATCATCAATGGGATGATCTTGGTAAAGTCGGTCGGTACTATAAAAATCGTAGGCAATTAAATTAACTACCATAATAAACTAGTTTATGGATTTTCTGAAAGTCAAATATTAGTTTTATCATTGTTTGTGGGCAGACCCTATGGCAGACGCCACGACATGGACCGATGATCTAGTGAATCTCTTTGGAAACAGCTGGATGTTTGTAGCGAAGGACTGGTGATTGTCATGATCGCTGATGATCCCTTTGTCCAGCAGTGGACGTCTTCTGGCTGAAAAATTGTTAGCGTCAGGACCCCTGGACCAAGTGCGATATTTTATATTTGGAAACTATCAAATTCCAATACCTTTTCAATACTATTTGATACCTCAGTTAAATTATTTAGTACCTCGATGAGCTGTGAAATAATTTGAAAAGAAAGTGGTCAGACATTCTGACGTCAGGTTGTCTGGACCACATCTTTTTCACATAGTTAGAGGCAGTAAAACTTGAAAAATCCTTTGTAAATATTTAATACCTTTTTAATACCTTCCAATACCTCTTTATTTCAAACATTTAAGCGTCGCAGAAAAAAGTTACGGATGAATATTAAATTTTGCAGGAAGGTTGTTCGATACATATCCAATTTACCGCAGACATAACACTAATCTTGTGAATGCGTAAGTTTGAATGTCGAGATGTAAATATGTGTGGATGGATGGATGGATGTTTGTTAACTCTTCATGACTATGGATAGGACTGGATGAAGTAAAAAGTAACTTTTTATGAAATTCTGATGAATGAAATTTCATTGTATCTTACGAATAAGGTTACAGTTGCAAAACAACAACTTTCAAGGAGACGGTTTTTACTTATTATTTGGAAAAGTTGCGGCCAAATTCTGATAGACAACCTGGTAGATACATATTATCCTTCTTACAAATAAACATAAAAATTTGGTTTTAAGCACAAAACTATGCGGCTGTCCCAAACCAAAGCCAGTAAGAGCCATTGTGAAAAAATTATAGGAGAAGCGAATCAAAATTTTTTACCTGCCTCTTCAATAGTAAGAAATTTGATGAACTATTTGTTCGTGATTATTTGGTAATGTTTTTTTTTCAAATAGAGAGTATTAAAATCGAAAAACTGTAGCACATACACGTTTTATGAGACTTACTACATAAATATTTTCAGACGATTAATCAAGAAACAAAATCAAAAACCTAGTATAGTCTCTTAATAGGCTTTAAAGTTGGAAGATTGGAATAGTTTATAGTGTTCGTCACTAAAAACCAAGTTTTTAAAAGTTTTACTCAAATTTGGCTGACCTGACTTAGCTTGATTTGACATAAAATAATAAGTAAATGGTACAAAAAATATCAAAAAAGACATTTATTAAAAACTTAGTAATAGCCAATCCCAAATTGAAAAACCTAGTAAGTAGTAATTTCAAACTCAAACACTATGAATGAAATGTTAATGGAAATGTTACATGCTAGGATTTTGATTTTGTTTCGCAATGTAGCAAGTGGAGTTACTAGGATTAGTGGGTCACGTCACTTTGATTCTAAATAAGATGAAATACGGGTGTTTTTTCATAACACGTGGCTCAAAATTCAAGAAACGGATGACGATAAAAGCTTTTACAAAAAAAATGGCTCTTACTAGCTTTTGGTTTGGGAGAGCCGTATGAGCGGGCTAATCTTAGACCAATAGTAACGAAGAGCTGCTATAAACATCTCAAGAGACTCGCTAAATAGAGAGTAAGTTGGGTCAAGGGCCAGATCCAAAAAGGGGTTCTCCTGGACTCGGCGCGTATTGTCAGGAAGTTCCTCTGTCTGCAACCCTAGTCACCAGCTGCTTCAGCCTAGCTTCGCGGCCGGTGATCCACCGTTTTGATATATTTTTTTTCTGTTGAACAGTTTTATAATATAAATAAATAAATAAAAAGCGCTTTATTCCGATATCACATATCACAACAATTTCTCATAACAATTTGCAAGACATATAATAAAGAATTCCTTTTACATTGCTTAAACCTACGATTGAATTAATGATAAAAATTATATTATTAAGTCAGTCACAAGAAAATAATTAAATATTAGTTTGTCATGCATTAAATAAAAATATTCATTCGTAGTCATCGTGTTTCTTGCTGTCAGTTTATTTAATTGTGATATGGACCTGGTGTATGCCTCCTCCAAGGATCTCCAATTCTCTCTATCTCTAGCTTTGCGCGTCCATATTTTCCCAGCTATTTAGTTTTACAATATATATATTTTTATAATTACTAGCTGCATCCCGCGACTTTGCCTGCGTGTACGCTTATTTGTGAAATAGAGAACAATATGTGTGTCAATAACAGAATAAAGAATAAGACATGTTTTATTATTAACATAAAGTTTTACTTTCATCATGTTTTCAGTGAATCTGTAAACAAGGGAATGTTTTTGTCATCAATTTTAAAATTTTATTGCACAACCCCCAGTTTTTTAAGAAAAAAATTCGTAAGAAAAAATACGTGATAAACTATGAAATTTAGAATTTGAAACAATTTCAGAAACCATTAGATGTAGACTGAATATTGACATAGGTACATGTTCCAGCGATTTCTAAAATTCAATCAACAACGCTGGTCTTCCTGTAGTGCTGTTTTGTGAAGTCAAACATTTTCACATAAAATATTTGATTATCGCTTATATTTTGTACTTTTTTCTTTCTTTTGGCGTTTTTTTTCTTTTTATCGCCTTTTAAATCACTATTACCGGTTTTCGGTTGTCCCGAAATAGAATCAGAGTGTTTCACAATAAATTTATCTCTTGTCTTCTCCGTCTCCTTGAAAGTTGTTGTTTTGCAACTGTAACCTTATTCGTAGGATACGACAAAATTTCAGTCATCAGTAACTTTTACCTTCATCCAGTCCTATCCATTGTCGTGAAGAGTTAACAAACAATAACACAAACTACATTGGGACAGCCGCATAGTTTTGTGCTTAAAACCAAATTTTTATGTTTATTTGTAAGAAAGATAATATGTCAGAATTGGGCCGCAAATAATCCAAATAATAAGAAAAAAACCGTCTCCTTGAAAGTTGTTGTTTTGCAACTGTAACCTTATTCGTAAGATACAATGAAATTTCATTCATCAGAATTTCATAAAAAGTTACTTTTTACTTCATCCAGTCCTATCCATAGTCATGAAGAGTTAACAAACATCCATCCATCCATCCACACATATTTACATCTCGACATTCAAACTTACGCATTCACAAGATTAGTGTTATGTCTGCGGTAAATTGGATATGTATCGAACAACCTTCCTGCAAAATTTAATATTCATCCGTAACTTTTTTCTGCGACGCTTAAATGTTTGAAATAAAGAGGTATTGGAAGGTATTAAAAAGGTATTAAATATTTACAAAGGATTTTTCAAGTTTTACTGCCTCTAACTATGTGAAAAAGATGTGGTCCAGACAACCTGACGTCAGAATGTCTGACCACTTTCTTTTCAAATTATTTCACAGCTCATCGAGGTACTAAATAATTTAACTGAGGTATCAAATAGTATTGAAAAGGTATTGGAATTTGATAGTTTCCAAATATAAAATATCGCACTTGGTCCAGGGGTCCTGACGCTAACGAAAAATTGATGATGATTGGGTCTATCGAGCCCTTTGGCTGTGGCAACCAAATTCCCTAACAAAAACGATTCAATAAAATACACGTTCAAAAGATACCTACACGCAGGTATAATTTTTAAGAACATCACTTTAAAATCTAGAAACTATAGTCATTATTTATATGCGTAATAATAACAAGTCAAGAATTTGTTTACATTACCGATATAATTAAAACACAAAAAAAAAAAAGATTTAATTTTGAATTTTTTGGTAGTGAAGGGAACTTTATTGGCTTTATGGTTACGGAGTTATTCAATTTTAAAAATATGGTGTCCACGGAAATCAGAATTTATATCACCAAAATCAAATATGGGTTGGTTTATCGATAAAAATATGTGTTTTCGGTAGTAAGTAGATTATTAAGCTAAATACCAATTATTTGACGTTTGTAGATTCAATCAGTTTTTACAAAAACACCTTTAAATCATTACTGTAAATACAAGTAACTTTTTACAAAAATCACACTAACAATGTTTATCTTTGTATTAAAAATATTATAATTATTCATTTTGTATTTATTATAAACTTTTATCCTAAAAAACATCATAAAAACTGCAAAAAAATATTATTGAGATGTTAATGAACCCGCAAAAACCACGGAAATCACACCACGGAAATCAAAAAAAATAACAAAATCTTAGAAATTTTCTTAATTTGCTGGTTTATTTTACATTGAAATATGCAGTCGAAATTAGGAACACAAAAGGCATGAATTATCATCATTAATAAAACAATAGGATTAGCATAAACAAATTTATAGTCAACATGGTAATCAGAATTTCTAGATACCAAGCCACGGAAAGTGATTACGTACTGAAATAACAGAGTAACGTGGAGACTTACACACTTGTTGTACACACCACTGACTGGTAGTTTCTCTCGATCTAACAACAATTTACGCAGATGTTAAAGTATAGCATGTATGAATGAATTAGTGCGCACCAGGGGAATCAGAGCTAAACGACGGACGCGAAGTTATCTCGTTGTAACTTGTCAACTAAAGCTTAGTTTTGCGTAGTAATAGCGTCAAATAAGCAAGTAACTATCTGGGTTATTGTGAACCTATGTAAATTAGTACCAGAGTTTTTAGGAAATGATATAAAAATTTATTAACACCGGAACATGAGGTCCGGACGCACCACGGAAGTCATAATTTCCAATGATTTTATTTATTTTTACTTATTTAAAATAAGAATATTAAAAAACTAAAAAAGGCCTCCCCTATTATTTTTGTCTAATCTACTATCATAAAAAAAATCAAAGGGCTAGGGATACTTTTTGTATGATTTTTCGAGCCGGACATGTATTTTTGAAGCCCGGGAGAATCACCCAAATATAGACTTAAATGCTGACATAGGCTTTAGAGCTTAACCTTATCAAAACCTTGAAACTAATGCGGTTTGACATTTGTCTATTACTTAATTGCGTTTCACTAAAGTTAATTAAATTATAGAGGTATGTGTAGCATCTGCACGGCAATATCAAGTCTCAAGGCTATTTCTATCCCATAGGAACTTATTTATGGGGTGAAAAGTAGCTGTTATTCCTGGGTTAGAACTACGTCTATTCAAAATTTCAGCGCGATCCGTTCAGTAGTTTTTGCGTGAAAGAGGAATAAACATTCATACAATAATACAAACTTTCGCATTTATAATATTACTAGCGATCCGCTCCGTCTTCGTACGGTTTTATTATACGTGTAAACCTTCCTCTTGAATCACTCTATCTATTAAAAAAACCGTTGTGTAATTTTAAAGATTTAAGCATACTTAAGGACATTGGGACATAGGGACAGAGAAAGCGACTTTGTTATAAACTATGTAGTGAATTGATAAGCAAGGATAGTAATTATAAGTTGGCGTAGCCGGACAAGCTAGCGATCGCACGTGATCATCATCATCATTCTATCTGGCTATAACCTAATGCTTATATAATGCTTCGGTATATTTTCACTTTTACCAGCATCTTCTATCTTGCGTCTCGCGTTCATGAATTCTGGCTCATACCCTTTATAAATTATCAATAGATTAGCACATTGTAAATTGTGTTTTGTATATACCTAACGTTTAGAAGTTATTTGAAAGAAAACATATGGCTTGTAGGGTGTTTATTTTTGGAGCTTTTTCATATACTCGAATACTTTATCCGGTACGTAAACAGTTTTGGCATGCAAAATTACAGCGAGGTCGTGGTTTAGGATCACGTATACAATCTAAGCGTACAGACAAGAACCACGATGAAAATGGAACGACCGGTGGTAAATTAGATTATTATACAGTAAAAATGCAAGGTCTTTTGTCTATGTTTTCAAAATAAAATAAACAATCCTGAGCTAAACGGTAACTCGATATCATGTCCATTCATTCGATATAGGCATACAATTGCCATTACTTGGTAAATAGAATGTATGCCTAAACCATTTACGTCGACTGGATTACGTCCCGCATCTGGTACTTTCCGATTTGGTCCCGATTGTTCCGTGATCATGTGGGAGTCGTAATTGAAGACGCAGATTGCGACAAATTCCTATAGCAAGTAATAACCCTATCAATTTTCCGCCGAGGCCTTCAACAGGGTCCTTATTACGATAGAATTAGAGTAACCACTTGAGTTGCGGTTATTGGGGTTTTCTCTAATATTAAATAGGTTGGTTGTATTAAAAATAACTCAAATACTTTATTCAGTAGGTACATATTTTTTAAGAATACGTTTTTATAGTACGGGTTTGGTTCAGTTTGTAAAAGGCAATTAGTCAGAAAGCTATTCTTTTAAGCTTGCTAATTAGTTTTTTGGGCAATCGCCAAAAACTGATTGGGCTGTGAATTTTTAGCACCATCGATTATATGAGCAACATAGTATAATAGTTCTGGATCCAGAACAACCACTGTATTAAGTTTGACCCTCTTTCATGCTAGCTAATTTATGAAATGCTTTCAGACTACTGATGACATTATCCATGAATACATTTTTATGAGTAATCACAAAAATGTATAAATGTTCATATTCTTGAACTTTCTTCTGGTTACAAACCCTCTCGTAAAATTCTACAGAATACTTACTTCGAGTACGTTCGAGAACGTTGAAGATAGCTTTACAATTTCATGCTTGTTGTATATTAATGTTTATTCATTTTTTTTTCTCTACAACACATTTTATACGTGCTACGCGTATGTACTATATTATATTTTTTTAATTTTGTTGCCTTTATTTTAAAACTTTTTGGATGTATATGTGTGTATATATGTGTATGCAAAGGAGCAATTTGTAAGTCCTTATTTACATTTTACAGTTTTATTATTCACTATGTTCTTTTATACCTTCGTATGTAAGAAGACCGAATTTTTATTTTAAATAACAGAATTGTTTTTAATTAATGCACATTTTTTTTCTCTTTTTTCTACTCCTCAAAGCAACCATATTGTATAACTTGCGCTATCATTTGCAAATCTAAAATTAGAACAAAACGTTACATAATTAGTAACCAGTAACAAATTAGTCAAACCACTAAGAACAGCCGAAACCCAGCACTGCAGTGGTCGACGTCGTCAGTAGAAGGTTTGCTCCAAACCATTGTGCTTATGCTAATGGCAATGACACTGGTGGCGAGCCTTAAGACCCAGTTTTTACTAATAACGAGGTCTAGTGACTCATTTGCCAAAATCATAATGAAGTCCAATCTTGTTTTACAGAGAAAGTTTTGGCGAAACGTGAAACGATCGTGCGTGTCACCAACTCTTTCCAAACCTACTGTGAAACTTCTTTGGAGTTATAAGGTAGGATAATTATTTAGGGCTGTCTATAACTATTGATTTAGAATTATAAATATTTTTTGTAAACATTGACATTTATTAATGAAAACTTTGCAAAAACAGATAGTAATAACATACAATAGCAGGGTAACATCAAGCTAACAACTAAAAACCAAAACAAAATCATCAACAACGCATAATTTCTCAATAACAGCACAGAAGATGCAAGTTCGGGTTCGAAAACGACTAAAAGTCCAATGAAATGATGAATGAAAATTATCAAAACCACGAATAGTTTGGAGCTCCTGCAGCTTCCTCTGATGATACCAATGTCGTAAAATATGTTCCACCAAAATTCCATTGGTTTTGTACCTCATTTGTTTACAAAAATCTGTGTTTTTGAATCGCGGTATAGCTTCAAAGCTTCAAACGCTTAGGTCAGTACCTAGCACAAAAGTTTAGGTATGAGTTTAATTACCTGTTAAATTCTAAACGAATAGTTATGGTTTGAAAAAAAATCCTCGTGCCAATTCAAAGCTCCGATTATCAAATTTTATGAACGGCGTACAAGAAAGTAATCTACTAATAATAACTAATATTATAAATGAAAAGTTTGTATTGATCTATATATTTTAGTATGGATGGAAATAAATAACACATAGGCTACTTTTCATCTCATAAATCATTGCATTTCCCATGCGATAGAAATAGCCTTGAAACTACGAGACCCAAAGAAAGAACGCGTGCAAACGCATGCAGATGGCAGATAGTAATCTTATAAATAAATAACCTCACAAGTTTATAATAATTCATAAGTTTGAAAATGTCTGCAACGAAAATACCGCTAGACTTGAAAAGATCTAGGTTGTTGTTGTCAGGAAAAATGTGAAAGACTTCAAAGAACCTCTCCGCCATCGTTTGTTTTTCCTGATGACTACCACCTTTGAGACCACTTGAAGAATATGCTTTACTGTCAGGGTTTTAGCAATTTTTCATCCTAAACACAAGCAATGAGCTTTCATATAACTTTCGCTGATTACAAAAAAAACCTACTCGTAGAAAACACCCAACCCCGGAACAAATATTTGTGGATCGTATTAACATTTGGGTGATTCTACGAAAACTCGTTTTTTGTCTGACTTCTGTGGCACATTTTTTTTTGTTGAAATTGCACATCATGATAGTATATTCTAAATAAAGATTTAATTTTGAATTTTTTGGTAGTGAAGGGAACTTTATTGGCTTTATGGTTACGGAGTTATTCAATTTTAAAAATATGGTGTCCACGGAAATCAGAATTTATATCACCAAAATCAAATATGGGTTGGTTTATCAATAAAAATAATGTGTTTTCGGTAGTAAGTAGATTATTAAGCTAAATACCAATTATTTGACGTTTGTAGTTTTAATCAGTTTTTACAAAAACACCTTTAAATCATTACTACAAAATACAAGTAACTTTTTACAAAAATCACACTAACAATGTTTATCTTTGTATTAAAAATATTATAATTATTCATTTTGTATTTATTATAAACTTTTATCCTAAAAAACATCATAAAAACTGTAAAAAAATATTATTGAGATGTTAATGAACCCGCAAAATCCACGGAAATCACACCACGGAAATCAAAAAAAATTACAAAATCTTAGAAATTTTCTTAATTTGCTGGTTTATTTTACATTGAAATATGCAGTCGAAATTAGGAACACAAAAGGCATGAATTATCATCATTAATAAAACAATAGGATTAGCATAAACAAATTTATAGTCAACATGGTAATCAGAATTTCTAGATACCAAGCCACGGAAAGTGATTACGTACCGAAATAACAGAGTGACGTAAAGACATACACCTTTGTTGTACACACCACTGATGGGGCGTGACTGATAGTTTCTCTCAATCTAACAACTATTTACGCAGATATTAAAGTACAGTATTTATGAATAATTTAGTGTGCACCAGGGAAATCAGAGCTAAACGACGGACGCGAAGTTATCTCGTTGTAACTTGTCAACTAAAGCTTAGTTTTGCGTAGTAATAGCGTCAAATAAGCAAGTAACTATCTGGGTTATTGTGAACCTATGTAAATTAGTACCAGAGTTTTTAGGAAATGATATAAAAATTTATTAACACCGGAACATGAGGTCCGGACGCACCACGGAAGTCATAATTTCCAAGGATTTTATTTATTTTTACTTATTTAAAATAAGAATATTAAAAAACTAAAAAAGGCCTCCCCTATTATTTTTGTCTAATCTACTATCATAAAAAAAATCAAAGGGCTAGGGATACTTTTTGTATGATTTTTCGAGCCGGACATGTATTTTTGAAGCCCGGGAGAATCACCCATTTGTCCCAAGGCAGGAATCGAACCCGCGACCGTCTGCGTCGTAGGCAGACCTTCGCCACTTCAGTCGTCAAAAAGAAAGTAAATATGTACCTACTTACTCAGTCATTTTCAGAATTCCATACACAGGGTAAAATTGTCAATAACTTGTCGTGTTTGTAAAAACTATAAATCGACTTTCGTTAGGGTAAAGTCCTACTTTTTTGAAGTCAGTTTAAACTTATATCGCATCTTCAAACATTCCGTAAATTATTGAATATCTTCAAGTACATATTTTACACATTCGATGACGAAGTTTGAAATCCGTTGCTACCAGGCTATGGATGACAAAATTATAAATCCACTTTGACCAGGCTTTGGATCAATGCAACACCACAAACTTTAGACACAAACTGATAGACAGAACACAGCACTCACAATAGAAATAATTACAGATCTCTGTGAAAATGTGACAGAGAGTACAAAAACATTTAACGAAAGCGACTAGGGAGCTGAAGAAATTGAATTGATGTTAATTTATTCTGAAGAATCTTTGACTCGCCGCTTAAAAGACGTGTACGAGGGCCTTAAGAGGTTTTATACATTGTTTTCAAACAATCCTTTCTAACATAAGATTGATTAAGCGAAGTTGGCTACAACTGTTTTAATTATGACTGTCCTTTTTTGATTGATAATAAGAAAGGAAGAGCTTCCGAAAGAGATGACCAAGACAATGTAACCTACTGCCTTTCATAAGGCGAAGGTTAATGCTCTACCAATATAAAAAATATAAACATTAGCATATCTGACTCCACCGAGAGCTAAACTTGAACCACATGAAAGTAGCAACTAACGGTGCTGCATGAGGCTATATAAAGTACTGTAAACTGTGCCTTATTGCTAGGAAATTAGAGTTGGGTCTTGGTGAAGAAGAATACTCATGAGTGTATCAGACCCATCAGTGGTAGTACGTATAAACAACTTTAGTAGCGTTTGGACCGTCAGTCGAGAATCTCCATCAAGCGCGGATGTTTCGTTCTAATCAATCAAACGAAAGAGCGACAATGAAAAATAAAACGTGAAGAAGTTAACAATAGGATTCAAATTTTATTGAGGATTTTGTGCAACATTGCAGTGGAATAACTTTGGCAGTCAAGGTAAGGATTTTCAACGGCGGAATCAATTATAACAATATAATTAGGCTAGGTTTAGGTATTTTGATCTATAAAATCGTACTTAACTAGAGATCTTACTTTTTTCTGGCTGTAAAAAATCAAGAGCAGAATTCAGTAGTTTTGGAAATTACCTATATTGAAAATACATAAAATCCTACACGTAATATTAAATTATACAAATCTAAAAACATCCAGACCTAGAGCAAATATATGAGAGCACATAAAAAAATCTGATAATCAAACACAAAACACACCCATTTATGTCATTCAAATGGAACGTCGTCATCCACTGCGCTTAATACGAGTAACATCGTCAAATTAGATGGCTCTCCAAAATACACTGTGTGAACTCATTGGAAATTTAAAAGTTTAAGGTGTAATATACTAATTATGGACTGCCTATTGTGTATGGTATGGGTATATAAATTGGATTCGGAAGAGTTAGCTTTTTCGACAGCAGAGCTCTTATAACAAATTGTGCCATTGTGTGATCCAGTGACTATGTAATCAAGATTTTAAAAACGTTAGGTTGAGTTTACATAGTATTATATCATCTGTGGTAATACTAACAATTCATAATAGTAATTATTTAAATATTATTCAGCATATACTTAACTTAGAATGTATCTATCTACCTGTTGTAAGCACATCCAAAATTTTGTTGCACTGTTTCACATGTTATCATGTAGATAAGTTAACATGGAATAAAAAAATAGTTTCATTTTCAACGATAAAAAAAATTGAGGCGAAAAATCCTGTTACTTCTGACAAGTATACATTTTGGTCTCATTAATGATTTGCTATGACTGCAATTAAAAACAGCCAATCAGACCAATTAGTTGTAATAATCGGAAAAACCATTCAAACTGGCATTGACGAAAACGAACGCTCTATAAACTTTGGTGTTGGTACCGATTACTTTATTGGCCGGATATAACTATTAGTCACTTCGTAATTAGTATTATATCGTAAAGGATATTATAAGAAGGTACAAGACGGTCAGGTTTAAGATGCAACACTGATAAATTGGCAGATAGGTACAAATACAAATAAACAGCTAAGGCACGATTCAGTAATTTGATCAACCGCAATCGTGGGAAAAGGATTTTGTTTTTAGTTGCTTAAGACCTTTATTTAAACATTGAACGATTGCAGAACGACCGATGCTCGATAAAATTTAGTTGATCTACTGAGATAAGATCGACTGGTAGGTTTTAAGTTAGTTGTGGTTAAGCCAGAAGCTGTACCTCTATGAAGCAAATTTAAACGTGGTGGGATAGTGTAGGTCAGTTTTACTAGGACTAGACAAGTTACGTAAGTAATTTAGAAGAGGTCTGGTTCGAAATATTTCTTCTTTCACAGAAAACTAAGGGATATCGAATATCCATAAGTTATAAATTATTATGAGATATGTATGTGTGTGTGTCTAGTTATAAAACTGTACCAATTACACTATTGAGCTTCTATTATTATACGGTTGTTTGTGCATTACGTCATTAGTATCAGTTTTAACTATTTAATACCATTATTTTCCAGAAATATTTGAAACAATTCGCTTCCCCTTAATTGGATAAATCGTTTTAGGAAATATTCGGCCAATTAATGAAATTTATTTTCTTTTTCGAGGAAAATTTGGGCGCCCTTTCATCATTCGATGGTCCAATTTTCCACTTCATTGGGAATTCACTTAATGAAGAAACTCTAGGGAATAGTGAGGTAAATTTTGTTGGACAAATCACAATAAATGTTTACCAAATTATAAGAACGGTGTTAAAACTTGACAATATTAAAAATCATTCAGGTGCAAATAGCATATGTAATCACTAATTCACTTTTAAAATTAACTTATAACGAGCACTTGGCGTGTCTAAAATGATTAACTATCCTAAAAGCTTGCTTTCAAAAAACTTTATATTAATCTTGCACCGCACATCGTAAAAATCTGATTTGGAGAACGAGTTTATAGAGAGATATGCAAAAAGCAAAGGCGCCTTCGTCATTTGATTGTGTTCTGTGCGTCACATAAACCTGAGTACATTGATCTCAATCATGTTGTCTGATGCGAACATTTGACTGTAGTACGTATTGTGCCATTGATGTAACTTTTTATTCCTATATAGAAGAAGTTTTTCGGGAATTCGAGGCCAATACTACCGTGTTTTAGTTATATTATTTCCTAGGTTATAACGTAATATTGTAAATTTACTTTTTTCTATATCAATCATTGCCAGTCAATTTGACTAACATTTTGTTTTGAGTCTAGGTTCTTTATAGAGTTTTAGATTTAATAACAACAACACCCAAAACTACTTTAGTGTGTGTGTCTATTTAAAACAAAGGCAGAGTGACTTCATCATTAATTATATTTGCATGGAGCCTCCTATCGTTAGCTAAATCATTCGCGTCTAGGAATACATTGGTTGTAATTGATTATGGCATGAATGCTTTCTATAGGTCGTCAAGATCGTGCATCGCATAGCAATGATCATTGGATATTGCTTGGTTTAGTTCAACAGGCTTGTTAATAAATGTACCGGCAATAAGCATTCTACGAAATGAACAAACATTATATAAAATAAGCATTTTTCAGTCGTGGAATTTATTAATTTTCACAATTAAAATAATTCTTTCCTTTAAATTAAATAAATTTTCATGTGTAATTAGTTTCAAACCTAAGGGTTTTTTGCAATTGAAGGGATAATAGAGTATTTGACCGTATTGATAAGGGTTTTCATGGATCAATTGAGCTACCTTTGGATTGTTTGCAACTGTCTGCAGTTAGCTAAATGGTTTCAATAGTATATACTACATAGTTTTAATTTTTTCTATTTTTGATTGTAATTTTCGTTGTTAATAAAAAATCTGTTTTCATAATGTTGTATTCATCATTCATACCATATAATATCGACGTACTGGAGTGTTATAGTAATTTTTATTTTATTTTTTACCAAATTTTTTGACCAGTGAACGTATTCTTTTCTGAAGGCCAGATTAATTATATTCGATAGGCATTGTGGATACACAAACGCGATTGTGTAAAGACATGTCAACTCAAATATACCGAAAGATTCTGCAATGGGGTTAAAATGTCACGGCTCATCTTCAATGATTTTTGTGCTCAAGTCAAGCGTGTACTTACTAAATTACCACTATCTCTAAAGATACGATATCTCAATATCGATGTCAACGTTCAAATTGATAATACACACATAATATCATAAGTGAATGTGCCTCATAATAAATCTAGCGAAACTTTAGGTAATCCAATCATAATCAAAGCATGGGAATTTAAAGTCGCAAGTAAAAACTTTGATTTTATCTTCATTAACCGCATTGTTTCACCAGCTTCATTATTCAATGCCGCAAAAACTGGCAAAATCTTGCAAGTATCTCAATATTTTGCCATAATGATAGTAATTACATCTCTAGAGGAACCATTCAATGGCAACCTATTGTTAAAATCCAAGGTTAAGCACGAATGCTCATCAAGTAATAATTTGTACATTGACAGGGAGAGGAGAACGTAACTAGTGCAGCGCTTTAGCAGTAGACAGCAACAGTAAACAGTATTGACTGAGACATAATAAATATAAATAATATTAAATAAACGTTTCATAAGTCAAGTACTTACCCACGAAGTCAAGCATAAACATAATAGCGAGCCACAGCCCAAGGAAGTTTTTTAACCTTGAACTTGCTCGTATACCATTATCGCCTACATGAATAACGAAGTGGAAAATTAGATGCTTCCATAGCTTGACTTGATACTAAAGATTAGCCTGTACTGTGGCCTATTGTTTCATTACGTCATCTCACATCACCATCACACATGGTAATGTTCCATAAGTGATAATTATCACACAATCATTATCGGATGAATCATATTCATACCTATTAAACATGATAATAACAATAGAGGATGCCTTGCTTCGAGCACAAACGGACGTAGTCTAAGAAACTGACTGATGTTCTTAACGTTTCCGTAACTTTAAAAGTTTTTTCTTTTTGTTTCAGATGGTACGCTGCCGTTTATCTACTGCTGGCTTACTTATGCTTCTATTATCCGTAAACGCCGCACCAAGTGACCAATCAAATGTAAAAGAAGCACCCACTGAAGATAATGAACAAATAAAAGAGATAAAAATACCAATAGAATTAATTGAAGAACCAAAACTAGATTCAATACTCGAAGAAAACAAAGACGACGAGAACAAAATTAAAGAAACTACGACTCAAAACTTAAGGCAGAAGAGGTTTTACAATTTTTATGGATATGGTGTCCCTCCAATAAATCCGGTTACTTACCCATCATACAATAAACGAGATCAATCTACCGAAACCGGTGTTTACGGCTATGTAGATGACCCACTGGAACAGATACAGAAAAGACTGCAGGACATAGCAAGTTTTGTGAGGCAGCCTATACCACCTCCGCCGCCTCCAACTCACTTCCCATTCTTCTTCCCAGTTATTTATATTCCTCAGTTTGGTTGTGAGTGCAACTCTGACAATGGCAACATACCATTTTCTACAGATGCTCCAGTTACACCTGGCCCTCAAACACCAAAGCCTGATACTAACACGACCGTGGATGAACGCTTCCCACAACTAGATGACGAGAGACAAAACTGGGGAATAACAACAAATGAAACTGATACTGAATATGATGAAAACGAATTTGCTAGGCCTATATCCTTCGACCCCATTCTACCCAGCCAACCTACTATGAGACCAGCTCCTCCTGTTGACCATGGGAGCAGTCAGGGTAACTCTGAATCAGAACAAACGACAACAACAACTGCCAGACCAAGAAACACTACAAGAAGACCTCCTCCAAATGCAAATACGCCTCCTGGTTTAAACCAACCGGCTCCTTACCCACCAAACGTTGCTCCTCAAGTGCCTAGGAACGAACAGCCTACAACGTGTGACGGAGCAATACTTAGCTGCTGTCACCAACAACAGGTCACCTACGACTGTTTTGTAGTTCAAGGATGTCCAGACACGACCGCCTATGGAAACCCTTGCGATAGTTATGTGATTTTACAAGTAATTGATAAGTTCCAGAAATTTTACGGAGTCAGAAACGGATAACGACTAAGTATTCTCTACTAGCACATAAATCGTAGTTACCTAAGTGTAGTAAAAACTAGTGTGATTTTGGTTTACCAAGCTTCTATTTGTATAAATTAGCTTTATATATGAATCACAGCTTTGTACACAACTTATTATGTTTAGTACTTTCATTTATTTTTATCGATACCTAGTAAAACCTACCAACGGTACACCAACAACTTGATCATACAGATGTAGGATAGTACGTAAGTTGGTACTAGTTGTAATTTCTAAGAGATTTTGTTGACTCGCTTTCACTGTAAAATCTTTTTGTAGGCTTTGATTATATTATTGTAGATGTTTGTGCTCTCTATCTCTATTTTGCAAAATTATCACACAATTTCAAAATTATCGTTATTACTTATAAAAAGGGTATTCAGTAGGTACAAAAAAAAGGTATGTTAGGCAACGAAAAATTATTCTGTGTTAAGTCTTAAAATAATTTCAGTTTATTTATTGTCATGTTCAAAACATGTCCAATACTCAATAAACATAAATGTTCCTAAATAAAGTTTCTGCGTTTTTATTTATATTATACTTAGGTACTTCTCTACTAAGTTAATTCTTAATGTGTATAGAGCAATACTGTAAGGACTAATACTGTAAGGACACTAGAAACTACAAAGTTGGATTTCGAAATAGTTTTCGAAGAGGAAAAGGCGTCATTATCTAAACATGGACTTTACTATCAATACGTTCATAAATACTTATCAAAAAACAAGTATTACCAAAATCCCTCTAAGCAATCAATATCAGGAATCACATGCGTCACAACAACAAACAGATTCTTACAAAATCATGTTTCCCAGACTGCTCAGAGGAAAATGACTAAAGTGTAAATATCGCTTTATAAACGTATCAGAACCAGATGTTAAGTTACATTTGAATGAAGAGGACGTCTGTTAGTGAAAAAAAATTAAATGTTTTGTGTATAAGTAAATTACAATCACAACCGAGTCCTACAAGGTTAAGATAGAAGAGGCTATTCGGAACCTTTGAAGTCTGAAGTAAGTTGATTTAGTTATGTTTTTTTAAACAAGTAAAGCTGTTAACGTTTTTTGCAGAATGAATAAAATATGAGCCAGATAAAATAATCTTGGTTAGTTATCAATTTTTGTTGCTTATCAAAGTCAAAAAAAGTAAATTAGTTGGCATTCTTATTAGAGACGAAAAAACGTTTAAAATAAATCACCTATGATTTTTCCAATCAGAATTTATGAAAATAGGAGGTCCTTTTTTATTACAAGTCAAAAATAAACAGTCAAAAACCAACGCAATATCATCTCTATTTAAAACACGAGGTTATTTATTTTTGCCACATAATAAATGATACCGGTCGTGCCATGCGACCAATGTCCTTAATGGGAAAACCCAGACCCACCTACTCAGTAGAGAAACCTGCATACTGTGTTGTAGTAGTGACTGACGTAGTGACTCACGTGTTAGGGCGCATGTAGCTTGCTCAAACAGAAGGATTGCAAAAGTTAAAGGTCGCACTCATACAAGTTCCAAAGTTCACGAACAGAATATAACATGAGAAAATAAGTAAAACGAAAGATAAGAAAATAGTGAACGAAAAAATTTACGATCAAATTGAATATTTAATTGCAGATATGGCGGTACCAGTGATTATATTAATGGCAGTACTGATTGCCTCGGCCATCAGTGCCCCTCAAGCCAATAAGAACTCAGACGTTGACGCATTGAAGAGTCCTGCAAATATTTCGTACGAAGAGTTGGAATACATTCTAAGATCAAAGCGAGGTGAATCCAGCGTCCCACCAAAAACACTGTCACCATGTGCGAGAGCTATCCTTGGATGCTGCAGAGATAAGATCATGAATGGAGACTGTTCAGAGTCGTTGCACTGTGGAGCGTTCTTCTTTGATGATAATCCTTGTGAAGAGAAATTTGTGGTTGACGCTTTAAATGCAGCGAAAAGCTTTTATAAACAGCTAAATGAGATAAAGTAATGTACTCGTAAGTAAATATTTTAGTAGACTGATGCAGATAGAATATAAATTAATATATGCGACTGATTTCATAAAGAGTGTTTTTGTTTAAAACGACCTCTTCGCACTATAGGGTTAAAATGTATGAAAATTCGTATCATTATTCAAACGAATCTGAGCAAATGCCATAACACACAGTTTAGGGTTTATGAGTAAATACCAGGGATGTTTGGCGGTCCGCCAATACCACAGGCAACAAGTGCCCGCTCAAATCTCAAGATACGGATTACGCTCTATGAATGTATCAAATAAAATAAATTAGTTTTAAATTGAATAACTCCAAAATGAACTTTATATCGTTTTTTTACAGTATTGCAAAAAATGTTCATGTACCCACGCTGAGTTATGTTTTTTGAAAATTTGTATTTACTGAGGTGATATCTTTATTACCTCGTATACCATTTAAACATCAGAGTTTTGACGTACCTATCAAAATACTCGTCTGGATTCCTAGAATATGGTTCTCAGCTTTGCAAAATGTGCGGGGACATTTTGTGAAAAAGTGAAAAAGCTTGTTAATTAAAAGTTGGTGTAAATTAACTTCAATAAAATGTCAGTTAAAGCAATCACTAGTACTCAGATCGCTAGAGTAGGGAACTGACCAAAGGTAAACATCCAACCCAACTAAATTCGCATTTATTATTCTGATTGTTAGATTTTTACTCAATTAATTCGTTCCAATTACCTAACTATTATAATCTTAAATCTTATTAAATATACTACCTGAACTAACGTACTCGTAATTGAAGTTACTGAGTCACCTCACCTGGTACGTATAACACATTCATGCTTCAAGGCTTAGCGCTTTGTGAGAAAGATTAAATTTAATTAATGTATACTTTGCCGTTACGTGTACTTTTTAAATAGAGAAGGAAAAGGATGTGACACCTAGTATGTTTACAGCAAAAAGACGTAATGAACTGCATCGTGAGCTCTGCTATCACGTATCTTACTGGGACCGGTTGTGATCCATCATTGGTGACGTGCAGTCGATCTTGTCTGTAGTCTGACCGGTAAATCTTCTCTGTATCTACCAACTATAGCTTGGTACCATAGTTGAACCTACCAATAATATAGCTATAATGTTAACTGTCAGTATAATAACCAAGATAGTTTTCGTAAGGAACAGAAAAAAATGTGTTTTCTGGATTGTTTCTCTTTATCTGGAATTATGGCGCATAGAACTGTGTCTAAAAATAAGAAAATTCAGAAAAACTCATAAAAAACTATCCTGTGATGATTTTGGGCACTGGTTATTTTGTATTATTGGGGCTATACCTAACCAATGCGACAAAATAACTAAATTTTGCAATATCATTAAATCATGTTAATAATTAGCAACTACCTACTAAAATATCCATCCAAGATAAAATTTGAATACTAGAATGGTACCATTGTCATCTGTAACACATCTGGTCACTCAAAGAAGTGCCTCAAAGAAAAAAGCGCCATAGCGCCCTGTCTTCAGGGGCATATAAGGGGAGGCCTATCTCCTGCAGTGGACTAATAAAGGTTGATGATGGATGAATACTCAAAGTGAAGTCTGAGAGTTCCAATCTGCATCATGTACCCTCGTGCATGTCTAAAATATGAGGATACAGGCGACTGGGCCCACTACAAAACTGGGACCGCGGTTCCAGTTAATATATTTTCGGGTAGGTATTCATTTGTTTCATTTTCACAGGATATAGTTTTATTTTGTACCAAAAGTAATCTTCAACTTTTTAATTGGCTATGAAAAATTTTACACAGCGCGTGTTAAACTATTTGCTGCAAAATCAATGTGTTCCTGAAAAACAGTACCACTTAACAGTATTTTCTCAAGAACATTATTTTGCATTTCATAAATTCGTCCAAAGTAAACAACTGTAGTTAGATTTTTTGTTCAAAAAGGTTTTTGTCTACTCCGTCTGATCCAAGCCGTGACAAGCGTTTTCGATCCAAATTCATGAGATTATGAAAATTTCCATCAATCAATCAGCCGCCGGACAGTTTGACCACATTTTGTATCGCTTTCAGCAAAATTGGCATTTGCTTTGCTAGATTTTTGGTTTCAGCTTACTATACTGAACATGTATTGAGTTGATTGAGTGGTATCGGAATTTTAATAGAATCTAATTTTAATGAAATCATGTCGTTGTAGGCAAATGTGAATGATATTTTTATCTTATTCGACACCCTCTCGAATTTGATCACCAAGTAGGTATCATAAAAAAGCATATTACGAAAAGGTAAGTAACAAAAATGTTAGTGCGTGGGTATAAATTTTAGAGTAGGTATATTCTGCATTATTTGCACTCGAAAAACTTGTTGTTTTTACAACAGCAAAAAACTGAATCGGTGATAAATCGACCAGTTGGTTTGATTGGAAATAAACCCTTCATCGAATTCCATTCTATACAACCAGTTGATCGGTTTAGTTGGTCGGAGTGGAAGGACAGATATTTAAGTAGGTAATTTCTTGAAGTAGTTTTTTTAAACTATAAATCATGGAGCCAAAGTGGAAATTTATTTTATAAATAATACAAATACTTGGTTTACCAACAACGTTTGAATCAATTCCACTCACTAATGAAATGAAACAGCAAACCTTCGTTAACTCGCATAACTAAACAAGTTAGGTAAACTATAATTGAATTTAGGTAAAATTAGTTTATGCAAAGCTGATTCTGAGGGGAATAAACTCAAATAACTTCAAAATTTCCTTCAAATTCCGAAATTTTGAAAGCCAGGCGGAAATTTAGAGAGAGATTAGATATTAGTTCTACCTCTTCACGTCAAAACTATCGGAAGAATCAACTTGAAACTCTAAGAGGTAGCTCTAGACATTGAATAACTTAATTTACCTACTTGCCTGTTACTTCGTATCCAGGGGAATCGCGTGCCACGAGCAGAAGCAAGTAAAATATAAATTAAAAAGGGAATAAAATAGAACTTATAATTAACCTTAAAACTCAAACTCAAAGTTTATTATTTCCTTTAGATCTTACAGGACTCATCGGTACATAAAAAAATACTACTTACTTAAGTAAAACTAGGAAATAAAGTGATAACTTTGATTTTTGTTTAGGTTCTTCTATCTTTTTAGCTAGCCCCTCTACCAACTAGAGTTGTGAATTCGTATCCTGTCCTCGATCAAACAATTTCAATAACACGATTAATTTGCCTCACGCCAATTTTACACAGGTCAGAGAGTAAGTTGTTTGATTTACAACCTAATTCACGAAAAGTAGGTAATTTTCTGATATATAATCTCAATTGCTATTTACCGAGGCAATAATGTCACTAACCCTATGAATTAAAGCGCCGATACATCACCATCCAAGCGGGTAATAAAAAGGAGCTTTTGCGAAGAAATGTTATGTTTCCATTACGGGAACCTTGAGACCAATTCCCGCTAATTTACTGCTGGAAACGTCGTGTATTACTACCAAAATACTGTCTTTCAACTTTATATCCATATGCATAGGATACAAAACTCATTGAGGTATTAGAAATTCTACGTGTAGCATTGTAGCTTGTTGGGTTCCCACTATGACGAAGGTAAGAATTCCAGTTTCAGCAATTAACTGAAAGTAATTAACGTGAACTGTGTCGTTTGGGAGTTTTCCTTTCGTCCATTGGGTTTCGGCACGTTTAATCTGGGACCGTTTAGTAAGCAACACGGAAACGCCCTTTGCAGGATACGTCGCTCGATTGAAGGCGAAATTGCACTGGACTACGGCTTGCTCAAACCCTGGTATACAAGTACACTTAGTATGGTTTGCTTACAGTATCTTTAATAATAATAATAATAAATAATTCCTTTAGTATTGCTTTGACGTTTATTTTATTCTCATCGTGCCACGTAACAAAAGGGGGTAATAATGGACTTATAAGATTTAAAAAAAAATAAACTGTGTATTATAGTAGTGATTATTAAACAAAAATTAAGAAATTTCCTTCAATTTCAAATTTACTTCAAATTTCTTAATTTTTGTTTAATAATCACTACAGCCAAAATACTTCATTGAAGTGTTTAAGGAGAATTTTAGATTTTTCTTTTTCTGGATTTTTGGACAAAAGGTAAAATAATCCAAGCTCTGCTTAGCTTGGGGCTAGATGATGCTGCGTGGACTGTCCAGAGTTATTGATTTATTTATTTATCCCCTTCGCGAGGAATTCGCTAACGGGATTTTTTTACCACACAATTTTTAATTTTGACAACATTTATCCATCATTTCATTAGTCTGTCCTGTCGTCCATTTGCGAGCTGGAATTGCAATTATGCAGTCTTTTAGTTTTTCTCTTGGTTTTGGTAGTGCTGTTACTCTGTTGTTTTCTTTATTGTAAATATTTTGTAGTAAACTTTTAAAACAATATTCATTAACAAAGGTTTTTGTTTTCTTAACATACTGTCTTGGTTTCTAGAAACAAGTTAAGGTCCTTTCGCTTTTATTATATTTTATATAGATATATGGTTTCCTTTGTATTACTTTGTATTTGTGTTGACAATTTGCAAAATGTTCTGGTAAATGGAATAAATAAAAGCATAAAAAACTAGAAGAATAAACACACAACAACAAACAACCTCAAAGTCCATGTTTTTTAGTTTTTTTGACATGGACATTTGACACAAACATAAATAAACTAAAAAACCTCATTCTATTTCTGTGGACTCAGCGAGGCCTACAGGGGAGAGGTAGCATAACAGGGTTATTTAAAAATTCCCGTGTAATCTACATTAGAAATATCGTTAGGGCGCTGATGCCGACGCATTAATGAGAGTCGTGGGGCCTCGTGGTAGCCTTATCTACCTCTGCAATACAGAACTGGATCTACTGGAGATAACAGAGCGGTTTTCGCTCAACTTTGGGGATGTTTACATTGATTATGATTATATCAAAGGCATTTTGAAGGGTATTTTCAAGTGAAAAGTTTAAGCCGTCGCCAGGTTAGATTTAGATAGATTTTTTATTCTTAAAGGAAACCTAATACCTAGATCTCATTTTAATTACTAGGAAGAATATAAGCTTCATCGCAATATTGTAAATACCACTTTTGCTGGATGAAATACAGATTAGTTATTTATTTAGTGCTCTTATGTTTAGTCTATCTACGAGTTTCTTTTTGATTAATTCTAATTAAAAGTACAAGGAACATGTGTCCAGGTAAGTCGACGAAAGGCACATTAAATATTAAATACAGGTCACATCATGTTCACGACGACGTCATCCCAATAATAATCCTTACTAGCCTTGAGATGTTTCCATAGAAATAAAGTGTGCGAGGCCTCGGGCAGATGCTAGTTTTTTCATAAGATTCTTCTTCGCGAAAACACCCAAGCTAATGTTCATCCAGTTACATCATCATTTGCCAGGCCATTACAATAAATCATGTGCAAACTTAACGAAGCTTACGTTTTAAGAATTTATAGTTCATGAATTTTCACACAAACTTTGTAGAACCGGATTAAAGCTCTCTCTCTACACATTTGCATATTCTCGCTTGCTGCGGGCTGATGATACTGCAACGTTTTAGAGAACGATACCTAACGCAATGGATTATTTTAGTGGAATAGGAGCCCAATGTGCTAGATCTTTTCTTCATTTTACCTTTAGAAAGAAACTACAAAGGACGCGTGTCAAAAGTGTTAAGGTTAAATGTCTATCAAATATCAATCTCTCAGTGTAAATAATAATGATTTAAAGTTTTCCTAATTTGTTCATTTATTGTAAGTATATACTAGATATACTAATTTGCTGTCTTGATGTGTTAGTTTTGTATTTTTTTTAAGTTATTACGTTTTACTTTTTAGTTTGTAGTTTTGTAACGTATTTTGTTGGTACTCAATGAAAGTTGTCTTTATTATATTTATTACTTTCCATGCGCACCTCTTTAAAAAGCTTGCGATTTTATTATAAGACAATCATTGATAGAATTAAGTCAAAGCGGACGCAGAGCCATTCAAGAAGTTGAATATCTCCGCGCAAAGTGCACGATATGAACGATTTTTTAATTTGTTTCCTCTGTAACGATACCTTTTTTAAAGATATATCATAAAACGACTGATTAGCAGAATAATTCATACGCATAGCCATGACGAGAACTGATCTACAAAAAAATTATCAATTCTGAATCATTATACTATAATGTGCTCGATGTTACTACTCTACACGGCGGAGTTAGTAGCAATATTGTATCGCTGTACTCCCTCATATTTTATGACCAGAATTTTGTGTGGTCATCAATAAGAATCGAATAGAATCGCTAACTTAATTTTTCGCCAAAACCAGCCACCAATTCTTTTACAAAACCAAGTAATATCAAAAGATAATCAAATTGCCTACGTATTGGATGAGTCGATCAACCTGTCCAGGCTTCCATTGGATGTCAAATAACGAAGGTCCACAAAGTTCAAGCCAATAGTGACTGTCAATTCTAAAGCATACGAATATAATCCAATTTAAACTTTCTGGGCTAACTCCAACAGGCACCGACTAACTAGACCGAAATGTTTGTGTTTCCTTTGGGAACATCGAAAGGGTAGGTCCTACCTACCAAATTGAGAGTTATTGAGTTGATAGCTCATTGAAATAATGAAAATTAATCCCTTATACGTATAAACCACAGAATTATAGAATCTTATAGGATGAACAACTTAAAGTTGCTGCTTACGATTTACTAAAAGTAGCTAATGTATCCATAATATTCGAAATCCAGCTATCTTAAATGGTAATTTGATTTAAAACCAAACTAATCAGTAGTTTTCAATCTTGACTTATGCAAATTAACATCTGCACTAACTACATAAAATACACTCATTCAATTGAATTAATCATTACTTATTCTGATTTCTGTGATGATTACAAATGGCAAAACTGAAATAAATTACTAACTATATAATTAACTTAACGAAGCATAATAAAAAAAAAACTATTGATCGTTCAACTACATAGTACGATCAATAGGTTTTTTAGCTTCCTCGAGAGTAATTTTGTGTGTTACTAAGAAGTGTATTAAAAAAACTGTCCTCCAAAAAGAATAAAAAAAGGAAAGGAAACTTTTAGCTTAAAAGTTACTGAATCTGTAAAACAATTTCAAGAATTCTTCTTTTCTGGACTAGAAACATTTTAAAGGAAAGTCTTAAGTAATTTAACAAGTTTGTTAAGCGTTAAAGTGAGTTAATTACAAGTTTTCTACAAAGTCTGGGATCACCACGCTGGGCGCCAATTTTTGTAATAACTTAGCTAGAAATAGAAGAAATTATTGTTTACCAAGCTTTATCGAGTTCGAAGAACAAACAATTAAGTACGTTATTATATTAGTTTTGTAGCAATTTCGCTGATTTCACAGCAGCTGAAATAAATGAGCTTTCAGATTGAAAATATATTTTCATTTCATTGGTAAGTAATGGATTCAGCTAGGTAACCAATTTTGTAACTGGGTTTAATTTCATTTTCGCACTGTAAATAGAGCTATTCGATCTACATTCATTTTTTTACTGTTGTCAGTACTTGTTAAAAATTAATCTGATCCTCTTTGTACCTGATATTCGAGGTTTACAAAACAATACATAAATGCTTTATTGTACACCAGAAACAAAACATGGCCAAAATACATTACATAACACTAGTACAACGGGCGGCCTTATCGTTACAGGAACAGGTTTATTAAATCATAGAGCTACCGTACCGTATCCAGTATATCTATCAACATAGAAGAACATTGATTTGACTGAGAAGACCGTGGATCCGTCGAATTGAGCTCTCTTAGGCCAAATAAATGTGCGAACATGTTGAAGATATCGTGAAATTTATTCGCCGCATCTCGGCTGTCGCGAGAGCTCGAGATATCATTTTTCGACGACAGGATTATATATGAATGGTATGTTCCTAAGTTATGTTATTCAGTGTCGGTCGGATCACGATTTTACTTAACTTTGGTAACCACTTAAAAACAGTCACGATTACTGATATCGAATTAAACATATTCGAAATGATTGTGCCATGACTTATGTCTGAGATTAATGAATGATAACGAAGAACATTTGATCTTTTAAAAATGCTTAAAACCTTTGCTTAAAACACAGTGTTGAAAGAGAGAAAATAAGGAACAAAAGACAACTGCAAAAATGTCCACTGAAGACTAACAAGGGGATATCGTCAATTCTTCAGAGATTAATATTCCAGCGCAAAAATTCAGCATGCCCCATTTTGCTGAGCCATTTTTAAGTTTATTCCCAGTAGCAAGGAACACAATCTTGAATAGCCTTAAATCAATTTGTCAGCAAGGCCATAAAGACACGCAATAACAACCTCCTTTGGGAGCCTTAAATCTGGTATTATTGACAGAACAGCCCCAGAGTAGAGTTTTCGAGACATCTGCGTAGCATTTACCTATCAATTTCCTTCAGACAAGAAGATAAATTGCTAAAATTTGAGAGAATTTGATAATTTAGATATTGAAATCATTCGAGCAATGTATCTCATAATTTAGCGGTCAACGGTTTATAAACGCTAAAATGATTAATTTGAGTTAAATTTTTGGAAAAATCTGTTTTAATTTATCCCACTAATTTTAGTAAAAAAAACAAAAAAAGTGCAAGTTCATAAAAATAGTAAAGTAGATTATAAAAGGACCAAGAAGCATATCAACCGTAAATTCTAGTGATGATTTAAATTCCTTGACAAAATAAATTGTACAAATTTACCGTTGGGACGCAATGCACGTTCAAATTAGAGAGGAATTAGGGCTTTAATTACCTGACCCTCTCCTTGCCTCGAAGGTCAGTTGAACTCAGACGAAATATAATATGTACGTATGTATATACAACCGATTAAAACTCTTTGTATTAGGTAACCATAGCGTGTAACGCGTAGTTACTTTTGTTTATATTTTTATTCACATCTACTTCCCTCTTATTTACTATTCATTAGATAAAAATAAGTTACCTTAAATAGGTCAGCTCTTTAACAAATAATTAAATTTAAAACCCTTGTAGGTACCACCCATTACAAAAAACCGTTGCGAGATGAAAGATTGCCAAGTAAACCCATTAAAACTAGCATGCAAAATGCATTAGACTCTAGATTGTCTATCTAGATTATATTTCAGGTTTAATTTTACGTCCATTTTTGTGAATTTCATATTTAAATCTACCTTCTAACTTCAGAACGGTCTTTGTTAGCTAGCTCAGTTCTCTTATTTTGTATTCCTGTCTCGCAGTTAACCTACAAAAGTTATCTACGGAAACACCTAACTTCGACGTCACCTGAGCAGTGAACACATTTTTGTTTAGTGTACAAATCTCTTTGACAAGTTTTTTATCAATCTGAGTTTCTGCCGAGCCAGACACGGCAGAATAAATGGGTTCATTACTAGCGAGGCCGGCTCGATTGTCACTCTATCCCAAATCTGTAAAGTTTCGGATAGAGGCAAAATAATTGGAAAAAGCTTGTGAACACGACTGGAGTAAGTAATGCTTTGACTGTAACAAATAATATAAGTCATATGGTTACATTATTAACTACAATCAAGGAATAGAAATAAAGTTAAAACGAGTAATATACAATTGATACGATTGAGTACACGGTTGTTGTATACAGTCTATACAGTCTGTCTAGAGGTAGCTCAACTGATCCATATCTATGCCAGTCAGTAATGGTTACTATGCCATTCTGTGTCGAACATCATTCAAATAAATAATACGAATAAAAAAATATTTTTTTCTTCCTCCTCTTAATATTTTCGGTATACTTACTCAGCGTAATGTCTTGATCTCACAAAAAGGCAATATTTAGGCATTATATCATTTTAATACAGAAATTTGAGCCTAAAAATCGTAGCAAGGGCAGTTTTCCTTTTATTATTGAGCAAACGACTTGTGCGAACGCGAAAACAGCTGCTTTCAAGTGATTTTAATTCCAACGCTGCTTTTTTTGTTGTGATAATGTTTCTGTCAAACCATTCGATCGAATTTTAGGTATTATATGGGTTTTTAGGTTTTCCTTAGATTGCTGGTTTAAAGACTAGCCATAAAAATATAGGTATTTGAATAAGGAATTAATGTTTTTGATGCTTCTTGCATAAGCCGACACGGGGGCATTTCAGTCAACATTGCCCCCTCTGTATTACAAAACTTAATAAAAACTAAACTTTTGATTAAACAAAACTTAATCAAAAATCACTAGTAAAATTTTAATAAAATTTATGTGGGACCGAACCTTAAAAAATACAGCTTCAGCTTAATTGGAAAGAATCATCAAAATCGGTACACCAAGTAAAAAGTTATGAGGTAACACACACACAAAAAAAATCAGTCGAGAAACGGCTTCTTTTTGAAGTCGGTTTAAATGATGGGCAGAGCAAAACCATAAGCCCGCGCTCACTTTGGATACGAATTTGTTCGGTCGTAAACGTACGATCACATATAAGTACGACTAATCGTATGCAGTCTGAGCGAATCCAAAGTCTTTGGAAAGTCCGGATCAGAATCAAAATTAGACGAAAATGTAACCAAAGTGAGCACGGTCTGGGTTTATTTTTGCACCGAATCCCTGTATTTAACAGCCTTATTACATAGAACCTAATCTATCTAAGGTTTGAAGTAGTTCTCGTAGTAATGATATAGTCAGTTGGCGCTCATTGGGTGAGGCCTATGTCCAGCAGTGGACTGATATAGCTTGATGATGAACTGTAGGAAGTCGTAAATTTAATACAGCACGTTTTGCCGTGTAACATCCCTGCAAATAGACCTTATCTACCCTTTTCACTCCGTGACAGGTGAACGTGACTACGAAGCGCAGCCAAATAAATATGAAATGCCTGACCTGAGTATTTTCAATTTATTATATGTATAACTCTTGATTACCAGTCTCGACAAAAGTAGTGTAAGACGCCCTCTGGCCAAGTGGGACGACGATCTACAAAAGATTACAGAAAGATGCTGGATGCGGCAGTCTGCCTATGTGCAGCTCTGGACTAATAGCATACCTACCTACCTATATATATTCCGCATGCGTAGTTGGTATTATACATTTGTAAGTTTGGATGGATGGATATTTGTTATCTCTTTACGATAAAACTACAGAAGGATCGAAAATTTGTCATATCACCAAGCATTTGAAATAATCATAAAAGAGTCATTCAAGGCAAAATGTAGACAAATAAAAAGCAGGTACACAGAAATACACAGTTCAGATATCATCCAATCGAACATCGAACGATACTAACGCAAACGATATTTAATTTTCTTCAAACATTGATATCATAAAATTTTATTTCTGTACCTATTCCTACTCTGTACAACTGCAACGTTGCTGTGAGTATAAAATTTTACAGAAGTGGCCTCATTTAAAGTGAGGTCTTTTTGAGTAAATAAACTGAAGGTATGGCGGGGGACGTCTGCATAATATCTGGGTCCTACAAGGAATAATGCTGGCAGGTAAGTTAGTAGTATTGAAGATTTTTGGAGTCAATTCATAAAAATGAACATTCAATTGAAAAATTATAATTGTAAAAAGAACATAAAATATATACCAGTAACCACACATCGATTTGATCAGTTTAAATTGGATTGGGACTCTAAACCAGCACCTAACTACTCATACAACAACCCAAATGAGTCGTATAGCAGTTTTTTCAACAAATTCACCTATGCGTTCAATTCAATATTTACACCCAGGTCGATAGTGGTCTCTGAGAAACTTAACTTTAGCGAGTGGGCAACAGTAGGTATACATAAAAGTAGACAAAAGTTGTATGAACTGTATAGTGAAAAACAATACAATTTTAGTGAGGAGTTTAAAGAAAAAGTTAAAAATTATTCAAAATTGTTTCGGAAAGTTTGTCAAATTGCAAAGTCAAATTATATTAGCTTAAAAATTCGAAATAGTGAAAATGTAATCAAATCAACTTGGAAAATAATAAATAGTGAGACTGGAAAGGTTAGTAACTATACTAATGATTACAATTTAAAAATTAATAACTCTTCAATCAAAAATGATGTTGAAGTAGCCCAAGCATTTGAAAACTTTTTTACTAATATTCCAATCTCTACTACTAAGTGTCTTAACTCTTCTCAAGTAATCGCTGAGTCTCTACTTAAAGAAAATGTACCTAAATGCGAAAATAAGTTTAATTTCAATCATGTTGATGACAAAGATATAATTAAAGCCTTTAAACTTTTAAATATTAAGAAAACTGCAGATCTCTGGGGCATTTCTGTTAAAATTATTAAACCTTTGATTGATATAATTGCACCAGATTTAGCTTTCATATTCAATGAGTCCATTGATTGTGGCGTATTTCCTGATCTAATGAAACATAGTAAAATAACTCCACTGTTTAAATCGGGTAGTAGGTCTGACCCCACCAACTTTAGACCGATATCAGTACTGCCTACATTCAGCAAAGTTTTTGAAAAACTAATTTTACATCAATTGCTCAGGCATTTCAATGGCAATGACCTGCTACATTGTAAGCAATTCGGGTTTACTCGAGGCAGGTCAACTACTGATGCTGGTGTAGAGTTGGTATCACATATTTTTGATGCTTGGGAGAAGTCGCAAGACGCTTTAGGCGTCTTTTGCGACTTGTCAAAAGCATTCGATTGTGTACACCATAAGACATTAATCAGGAAACTACATCACTATGGAATAAATGACACCTCTTTGGATCTTCTTTCATCTTACTTAAGTGACAGGATACAAAGAGTTGACATTAATGGGAAACGGTCTTCGGGGTCTGTAGTTACTATGGGTGTACCGCAGGGTTCTATCCTCGGTCCTTTCCTGTTTTTAGTTTATATTAACGACCTGCCTGATCTTGTAAAGAATAATCACGAGATTGTATTATTTGCTGATGATACTTCTTTAATTTTTAAAATGAAAAGACAAACTACAAATTTCGACGATGTGAATAATGCAATCTCAAAAGTTGTCCACTGGTTTAGCGTCAATAATCTTTTGCTTAACGAAACCAAAACGAAATGTATTAGATTTATTCTACCTAATGTGAAACAAGTTAAGGCTGATGTAAACGTGAAAGGAGAAACGTTAGACATTGTAGAAAGTACCGTATTCTTAGGAATCACTCTAGATAGTAAGCTTCAATGGGGCCCACACATAGATAAGCTATCGAAGAGACTCAGTTCTGCAGCATATGCAGTCAAAAAAATCCGTCAATTTACAGACGTGGATACTTCTAGACTTGTTTATTTCAGCTACTTCCATAGTATTATGTCTTATGGTATACTACTGTGGGGGAACGCTGCAGACATTAACACCGTATTTGTGCTGCAGAAGAGGGCTGTTCGTGCAATCTATAATATGGGTCCCAGAGAATCTCTCCGCAATAAATTCAAAGAAATAAACATAATGACAGTACCATGTCAATATATTTATGAAAACTTGTTGTACACTCATAAAAATATCAATAGGTTCACTAAAAATAGTGACATACATAATGTTAATACTAGAAATAAGAATAAACTCGCTTTGCCCACAACTAGATTAAACAAAGTTAATGTATCTTTCAAAGGGCAATGTATACGCTTCTACAACAAAACTCCAAGTGAGTTGCAAAAATTATCGGTAAATAAATTCAAACAAATTATCAAAACTATTCTTTGTAAAAAGGCTTACTATAAAATATCTGATTATTTAGATGATAAAAAAGCTTGGGACGAGTTTTGCTCCAACTCTAAAACTAACAACCTAACAAGGTAAAGGTTTCTTGTTCGCTTCTTTACTTTACCTAAATAGACCGAAGTGAACAATAATCAAAGTGAGCACTTTATTTCATAATTTCAATTATTTTTAACATGTACTTTATGACGTGTCCAAGTGTCCTGTAAGGTCTTAAGGAAATAAAGCACTTTGAATTTTGAATTTTGAATTTTGAATTGACGTGTTAGAAATTTTCTTCAAAACCATTTAAATATCTCACTAGAGTAGTTTTTATATGTTTATCTTTTGAATACCGATGTGTCGCGGGGCGAAGTTTTGAATTCCAACCTTGGGACAAATGTATGTACTATCTAAAAGCAATAGTTTTATCAGTCCTCTAGTACCCATAGCACAAGCTTTGCTAGCCTGGGGCAAGATGATGATGTGTTGATTGTCCAGCATTATTAATTTATTAACAACTAGCTGGTGCCCGCGACTTCGTCTGCGCATGATTAGTATTTGGAGTACTCGCGATTTTACTTGCGTAATTCCCTTTCCCGTGGGATTTTCGGGATAAAATAAAGCCTATTTCTTATTCCAGCTAATAATCTATCTCTATGCCAAATTTCATCCAGACCCGTTCAGCAGTTTTTGCGTGAAAGAGTAACAAACATCCATCCATCTATCCATTCATACTTACAAACTTTCGCGTTTATCAGGTCAATTCAGTTTGGTTCCCCTGGGCTATACGGGTTTTCAAAAATTTCTCACAGTATCTCAACGACGCGTACACACGCGTCGTTCAGATGCTGTGAGAAATTTTTGAAAACCCGTATAGCCCAGGGGAACCAAACTGAATTCCGGGATAAAATGTATCCCATGTCCAATCGTCCCGAGTTCCATTCGAATTCATTCAATTCCGTCGTGATGCGTGGTTAAAGAATTTTTCTTTCACCCTCTCTCCCAGGGGAACCTTACCGAATTCCGGGATAAAAAGTATCCCATGTCCTTCCTTGTACTATGAACTCAAATCGTCCCGAGTTTCATTCCAACTCATTAAGCAGTTTCGGCGTGATGCGCGGTAAAGGAATTTTACTTTCATACCCTCTCCCATGAGAACCTTACTGTAATCCTTGATAAAAAGTATCCTATGTCCTTCCTCGTAGTATGGCCTATAATCATGCCGAGTTTCATTTCAATCCATCAAGTAGTTTCGGCGTGATGCGCGTTTACGATACAGACAGACAGACAGACAGACAGACAGACAGACAGACAGACAGACAGACATGAATGAAAAAAATTACAGTTTTGGCTTGAGAATCGATAATAAAGTACCCTCCAAAAAAATTTTTCAAAATATCTTCAATGTACAGAATTGGACCTGTTACAGTTTTATTATAAGTATAGATACTATCACATGAGATAGAACATTAAAGTGAGCTATTATAATAATATTATATATTTATTATAATAATATTATAAAAATTGAATAGTTACAAAATTCAAAATGCAGAACGCAGAAATAAAAAGATCGAGATTTTTTAAATCTCCCGCGTTGTCGTTTCTTTTAACTTTAAGTAGCTTTACACGGGCTCTAGTATAAGTCTTGTCTGTCTTATAATTTTTGTTTACTTCAACGGGAGTAGTCTAATAAAATGGGCTTTCGGGACATCTTATATGACATTCCTGATATTCCTCCAGGGCGTAATACTTTTCTTGATATTAGTATACATTTTGTGGGTAATGAACTGTTAACAGATGGATACTTTAACGACTTAAATGGGGTTTATGGCTAAATACTAAGTTATAATAATGTTTATTGCGTAGGGCACCTATTAATTAAAGCATTAAAACTTCTTGGGTAATAAAAGTCACGTATAAAGCTAGAATACCCATTAGGTCAGTGTTATTTATAAAACGGTAAAATGTTAATCTCTTTTTTGCTGAAAACTGTGAAAATGTATTTTTTAAGCCACCAACCGCCAAAAATCTTTTCCTAGTGGTACGAGAGCAGAATTATAGAATTATAGCCAATCGATGCAGTTTTTTTCTATTCCAATGATTTACAAAACTCAATATCAGGACTCATAAGGAAATAGTTACCAAGCGAAATGTTGCGTTCATTCCGCTTGGTAACTATTGCCTTAATAATATAATAATATGGGTTTTCTGTTACTAAAAAGCCATAAACGTTACAAATATTATACTCGTAGTTTCAGGACAAACATAGATGGCCGTTATTCCCCGAAGCAATCAACATCAATTCTGATTTTACAGTTCATTGTTCCGAAAAATTAAATAGGAATGAGTGGAAGCGAACCTGAAACTCAATTGTTATCTACTAAAATAAAACAGTGAGTGAAAAATTGTAAAAATATGAAGTTCTTTCATGTTATGAATTTAAACTATTTTTCAAATTTGCCGGGCTTTACGATGAATAGCAGGTCATGGAATGTGCCGCCATGACTATTTTTTGGATGCGTTGGGAAAGCATGATAGACTGAGCTATTTCTTCCACAAGTGGGCAAAACTTGAATTCAAAAGAAAATCAATCAGAAATCAATAATTTTAATTTTTCATTTCATTAGACTAACAAAATACGGACTTAGACAAGTCAGATTTTAAACTTTGAATAAGTTGTAATTAATTTTCTCTTCACTTATTTTTTTTGTCCACAACTGAAAAATAAACCACTAGCACTTTAATATGTAAGTAACTTAACATGTGTTTTATACTTGTTTGTGTAATTAACATTCTAGTATCTTACTTATAAGAAGTTACGTAACGTAGTAACAAACATTAACACAGACTTTGACATTTATTATATTAGTAGCATTGTGTTGCATATTAGCTACGTCTCATATTACTCGATTGGAACTGAGCGACATCTGGCTAAGCATTAACGTACTTGATGTAATAATCTATGGAGTAATAGGCCTTCTTGATAAGATTTTGTTTTATATTCTGTTGAAATCTACGAATAGCTTTGCACCGCGGCTTCACCCGCGTGTAAATTGATGAAAATGTGTTTCTTTTATTCCAGGTCCAGAATTACGTCCAAAAGTAGTTTTAGTAGTAGTTTTGGCGCGAAGAGGTAATAAACATATTATACATCCATCCAAACTTTTGCATTTATATTATCATCATCAGCCTATATTAGTCCACAGCTGAACATAGTCCTCCCCTAATGAGTGCCATATCGTCCTATCTTCAGCTTGCCGCATCCAACATCTGCCAGTAGTCTTCAGCAGATCGTTTTCCCACCTGGCCGGAGGCGATTAGCATTTTCACAGTCGATGAAAATTATTTTTACATAGATATCAACGAAAATTAAAATCAAGGAATAGAAAAAAATAAAACTAGTATGCACATTTGAAACAATTGAGGTAACTGCGGACGATTTCACACAGTCTAAAGATAGCTCAACTGATCCATGTCAATACCAGCCAGCCAGCAGCGTCCACAAGACACTGGCTGCATTACCACGCTGAAGTTCTTCGAGGATGGAAGGATCTTGGTAGAATTATGTACTTACTGGTTTTCCTCGAGGCTGAACGTCATTACGCCGGCGTCATCTGGAGGACGACCGCTCGGTCCTTGGGTTATTGTGAAAAGCTCTTTTTTCACGTTTCATACAACTATATTATTTTTTAAAGCTGCTTTTTCCAGGTTTTTCTTTTTAATGGTTTCAATAGTTATATAGTTTTAATTTTTTTTTGTACTTACATTTTTATTTTCGAATGGACTATAATGCTGTTGACCCCAGATGACCATGACAGCGTTACTGGACTATTGGCGGGCAAATAGGGCGCCGTACCGGTACAGTTATGATAGGGCAACACGCACAAGGGCCACCACTTAGGTGCGAACCTCGGCTTGGGCTGTTGCCAGATGCTACAAAAGGACAAGAAGGGTTTCGCCTAGGTGCACGAATGCACCTATGGGCGGAAGCGAGGAATTCTTCGACCCCGCATCCGGCGGGGTCGGTTTATGGTAGATTGAATAGTGTACGTAAGCGAATGGGCTGTCGTCACCTCCGGGTTAGCGGCGGTGATTGGGTCAACGGGGTCGCCGAGAACGTTTCTCGACCTACGGAGGAGAGTCTGTACTTACATTTCTGCGAATCGGTCTTATGAGGCGACTTCTTGTCACCGCGCACCATGGCTGCGGGGCGGTGGTGGGGGGGCGCTCGTGCGCGCGGACCCTGATACTATCGACTGCGCGCGGCTCCACTCGCCGTCGGCTGGACCGAGTTCTCCGGGTTGTGCCAGATGCCTGACAAAATAACAAAACCTCCTTGAATAAACAAAATATTAATATGTATTTTATAACATTACTAGCGACGCCCCCTGGCTTCGCATGGTTTTATTATATGTATAAAACTTCTTCTTGAATAACTCTATCTATTAAAAAAACCGCATCAAAATCCGTTGCGTAGTTTTAAAGATTTAAGCGTTCAAAGGGACATAGGGATATAGGGACATAATAGGACAGAGAAAGTAACTTTGTTTTATACTATGTAGTGACGATGATAAAGATTAATTTATATATAAATTAACGACTAGGTTTTTGCCGTGTGGTGCCGGCATAGAATTGCACCACCCCAACTCCTCCCGTGGGTGTCGTAAGAGGCGACTAAGGGACACACCGGGGGCGGGCAGCAGCGCCCCTGCAGAACCAACACCATCACCTAACTGCGATCCCCAACCCGCATGCCCAGCGTGGAGATTACGGGCATTACCCCTTAATGAATAAAACAGCCAGACCCAGTTCCCGGTCGCCTCGCTATTCCTGACTATGGTAGCGGTCATGGTACCGGCGGGGCTGGGGGTGCTAAGAATCCCCGGGCTGCATAAGGCTACCACACACTTTCCAATTTGATCCTGGCTACGTTTAACGGACGCACTCTGAGGCTTGACCATCATCTAGCGCAGTTGGAAGTGGAGTAAGAGAACATTAAATGATATGTCCTAGGGTTATGTGAAGTCCGTAGAGAGGGGAAGGACATTGTAACCCTAGACTCGGGCCATCTTCTCTACTTTCGCGAGGGTGATAAAACATCCCAGGGTGGCGTAGGTTTCCTCGTCAATAAGGCCCTCTCTAGCAACGTTCAAGAATTCTCCAGTGTATCGATCAGGGTAGCGTACCTGATCCTTCGGCTATACAAGCGGTATAGCATGAAGGTAATTCAGGTTTACGCACCGACCTCGGCACACTCGGATGATGAAGTGGAGGATATGTATGAAGACATATCCAAAGCCACACAACATACACAACACCACTAAGGCTAACTTCAACGTTGTTATGGGGGACTTTAACGGCAAGGTGGGAATCCAAACTGGCAACGAATCCCGAATAGGCCCGCATGGTTATGGAGTTAGGAATCACAGGGCGCAAATGCTTGTCAGTCAACTTCCTTGAGAAAGAGGGGTTGTTCTTAATGAAATCCTTCTTTAAGAAGCAGCCCCAAAGGAAGTGGTCATGGCGAAGTCCCGACACTGTGACTAAAAATGAGATCGACTTCATCATGACGGATAGCAAGCACATATTCAGAGATGTCTTAGTGATCAACAGGTTCAATATAGGATCTGATCACCGACTGCTCCGAGGCACTCTGAATATCAACTTAAAGCTTGAAAGAAACCGTCTGATGAAGTCCACGCTCCGACCAAATCCAATCCAAATCATGGCGGGCACCGAGAAGTTTCAGCAGCTTCTCGGGGATAGATTTGTTGCTTTGGAACCCACTGATGACGCTGAGGAGAACCTACACAATCTGGTCGAAACGTTGAGGGATGAGGGCATTAAATTCTGCAGAAAACAAGGTACTGGCAGGAAGTCCAAACTCTCGGATGATCTCGTTCCCGGCGAGATGACCATGATTCCAGAGCCACCCTGACACGCCACTATACCGACGAACTGCCAGATATCAGTCAAGATGAAATCGTGTTAGCTCTGAGGCAGCTTAAAAATGGAAAAGCCCCGGGTGAGGACGGTTTTACTTCAGAGCTTCTGAAGGCAGGAGGAGCCCCTGTTATACAGGAGATACAGAGCCTCTTTAATGCCGTCCTTCACAGTGGGAGAACTCCTAAGGCGTGGAGCGGGGGTTTGGTGGTGCTCTTTTTTAAGAAGGGCGATAAAACCCTCCTTAAAAACTATAGACCCATCACACTCCTGAGCCACGTCTATAAGCTGTTCTCGCGAGTGGTCACGAATCGTCTCGCCGGGAGACTCGACGAGTTTCAGCCACCGGAACAGGCCGGGTTCCGCGGAGGATATGGCACCATAAACCACATTCACACAGTGCGGCAGATTATACAGAAGTCCGAAGAGTATAATCAGCCCCTGTGTCTCACTACTATCGTTATATCGATCGAGGTGCTGAGATGTCTCTACGATGCCACCACTATGAGTGTCCAAGTACAGGACCAGCAGTCTAAACCCATCCAATTGCGCAGAGGAGTGAGACAGGGGTCATATCCCCGAAACTGTTCACGACCGCATTGGAAGATATGTTTAACACGCTGGACTGGAAAGGTAAGGGCATAAACATAAACGGCAATAACATCTCACACCTACGATTCGCTCATGACATAGTCTTAATGGCGGAGTCGCTAGAGGAGCTGACCCACATGCTGGACGGCCTAGCCTCAGCCTCACGACGCATCGGTCTTGGCATGAATTTGGATAAAACCAAAGTCATGACCAATAACCCAATTAATCCAGGACCGGTCGTCGTAGAAGGCCACCTTCTCGAAATTGTTTCCGAGTACACTTACCTTGGGCAGATTGTGCAGTTAGGTAAAAACAATTTTGAGAAGGAGGCCAAGAGGGGGATTCAGCTGGGCTGGGCAGCGTTTGGAAAACTACATCGAGTCTTCTCGTCATCCATACCGCAATGTTTGAAAACTAAAGTTTTCAATCAGTGCGTCCTACCCGTAATGACCTACGGAGCTGAGACGTGAAAACTCACGGTAGGGCTGGTCCACCAGTTCAAAGAAGCTCAGCGAGCTATGGAAAGAGCTATGCTTGGAGTTTCTCTGAAGGATAGGATTCCTAATGAATACATCCGACAGAGAACCAAAGTTATCAACATAGCTCAAAGAATTAGTAAGTTGATGTGGCAGTGGGCCGGCCATATCGCGCGAAAAACCGACAACCGTTGGGGTAAACGTGTTCTTGAGTGGAGACCGCTACTCGGCAAACGTAGTGTAGGACGCCCTCCGGCCAGGTGGGATGACGATCTGCGAAGGACTGCTGGCAGATGCTGGAAGCGGCAAGCTGAAGACAGGGCGCTATGGCGCTCATTAGGGGAGGCCTATGTCCAGCAGTGGACGAATATAGGCTGATGATGATGATGATATAAATGTAGTTGGTTAGAAGTTGGTCTGGCCTAAAACTCGCTTAGCACGATTAGAGTACATTTAGTATTTCCCACTTCCATCAAAATAAAAAGTTCTCGCCTTTTTTTTTAAATAATCCATATCCTCTAGACTGTACCCGATACGAAGGACAAAGGCAGTAGGACCACGTGGCCAGAGGGTACCATTCTATTCCGTTAGTAATTTCAAAGTATTCACAATGCAACTTCACGCTCGCAAAGTTTAAGCTGTGGTTTTAGCAGACCGACATTTCAGCCTTCATCTTCTACAGAAATAAATGGAGCGAAGTTTTCTACCAGAAAGTATTAAAAATAGGATGCGTAAAGCCTATGGGTAAGAGAATCATAGTAAAATTTTATGATAAATATCAAATGGATTCTATTCATAAATATAGATACCAAGTTGTTTTTTTTGTAGTTTTTTATGGTCTTAGAGCACGCGCGTGCTAAAAATTAAATTGAAGTTGAGACTTATTAATAAATAATAAAAAGAAAATCCGTTTATTTCAGGCACATAATTAACTTACATAAGTTACACTTTTGTTTTCCCATTTATGTGAACTGTTTCTTCTTGGAATTACGTGTTCTTGGAAAAAATAAAGAATCTTTAAGCTGAAGATGTTACAAACTTAACTTCCTACTGCCATTGTTATAAAATGTGAAAAAACTTTGTCATATCAGCTAGTAGATGGTAAGTATAAGACGGAACAATATTAAATATACTAACCTACCACTTGGTACTGCAATCAAGACTCCTTAGAACCGAAAAAACTAAATTATACAAAAAGTTTTGATTTATTTCCATACATTAGACGCCTTTATCTATAGACATAAAATTTTTTCACTCCTTTACCTATATCTCTCTATCGGATAGAGAGGAACAAATTTTCGAAGTTGGAATAGTTGTAGCGGTCAAAATTAAATAGTTTCATTCTCGTAGGCTACTCAAATCTTTGTTTTATACGAACACGATTTTAGTTTTCTAATAGTTTTGAGAGATTTGATGGTGGCTATTTTCACCGATTAATCCATTTTCCTTGTTACTTATAGTAACTACGTAAAGTCAATCGTGCTTTATAATTTTTTTGTCGTAATCAAACTAAGCTAGCAAGCACTATGCGTCAAGTTTACAAACGCGTGCAAAACCACAAGCAAAAGCTACGAAGTAATAAGCACCTTTTAGCTCTATATACGTTATAAGTATACCATTCCCTATAGTTTCATTAAATCCTTGAAGAGCCTTAGGAAAAAGCATTCCATTTCCTGCTCCAGCCTCACTCGGTAATCCAATTCTCTATCTAACTCTTTGAAATTCGCCCTTTGATGCTGACTTGCTGACTGCCGATTTGATTACCCTTTTCGTTTGTGAGCTACAATTATTCGGAAGTCTTCACTTTACTGGATCATAAGCCGTTTTAGAAAATGTTGCTTAAAAGATTAAACAGGCTTTCGGGTACTTCCTCTAGAGGGTTTTTTGGTTTAATGTCGTCTTAACGCTTTCAACATTTCAAAACGTTTAAGCTTAAAATTTGATAAAATATATTATTTATTTTATCAAATTGCAATATTTCATAAAAGATCATTATTCTCAAATTCGACGGCTAGACTTTTAATTCCCAAAAAATGACGTCTGGTAAAGCAAAGCCAGGGTAGAGCTTTGGAAACGTTCCAAATAATCTCTTTTGTACACAGACGGATTCTATAATTGAGTTAATTAATATTGCTAAGCTCTGCGCAATCTACACGTTGCTACCGGATAAAAATGTACTGTTTGTTTTACAAAGGGTTTACAAAATTCCGTAAACTCATAAATAAAGGACGCCCATTGCAGTTTTGAACGGCCATGTAGTTACGGGAGAGTGTTAAATAACTTTAAAACCATAATCCTTTATGTTCAACCTACGAAATATAATATCCAGGATATATATAATACATGACTAATGCGTGTGACTCTCACTTATGCATACCAGTTCAATCATAGCTCTTTTTCAAATTGTAAAGCCGTAAGTAATCAGCGGTGTTTCGATGAAAGGTGTCTAAATTTGCGCTTTATGGTACTAATCTCTAACATTAAAAAAAAAATTATGCTCTACAGTAATTTTTCAACAATAACTGTACCAGCATGCTTGTGTCAGGTGAATCCTGCCACCATATGTTTTAAATCACTTTGATCGGCTATCCGGAAAGCTAATGAGTTCTCGCGCGCGGATGATTCTCACAGTTCAGCGGCCATAGAGCGCTCTAATATTGTATCTGACAAATCAAAGGGGAGCCGGCAATTGTCTTTTTGTGACACTTAGTTGTCATGGTGTGGAAACTTCAACCTTTCAAACAGTAACAACTGGTTTTTTGGAGGTTGATCTTATATAATCAATACCTATAGGAACATTTTTCACGTCAATTTAGATTGCTTTTAAAAAGGCAAAACAGATATCAGTTTCCATTGATGTTGATAAGCTTAGCCTAATTTAATATAAAAATAATTATTTGAGGATCATTGACTATTATTATACCAGCCATAAGAATCAATAGAAG
Organism: Eupithecia centaureata; assembly: GCA_944547425.1. Classification (NCBI taxonomy): domain Eukaryota; kingdom Metazoa; phylum Arthropoda; class Insecta; order Lepidoptera; family Geometridae; genus Eupithecia; species Eupithecia centaureata. The sequence continues at coordinate 9,717,766 of OX155687.1, forward strand.
CCTATTTAACACAAGATACCAAGAGCAAAGCAACTGCAAATGATTTTTTGTACATTGTTTCTATTTTATTTCAACAAAGCATTTTATAACGATCTATCTAAATACGGTTTTCTGAAAATAAAATATAGTATCTTGTATTCTTGTATGCATGAGTAATTTTTTTGTAATCTGGGTCTTTAAGTTGAATATATGTAGTATCGAGACTATAGAGCCTATAGAGTCTATGGGATTTGGTATGGAGCCTTTATGGAGCAGAATAGGAACTACGCATATTCCAAAAAAAAATGAGCCGTCACGAAGACATTTCGATACTATCGTCGAATCGAACTCAGTGCCCTGGTTCGTAAGGACGGCGTGGATAAGACATCTTCGAGCAGTCAATCGAGTCTCCAACTAGCCAATATGCAGTTCCAGTAAAACCCAGCTACTTACGCAAATAGAACACTGTAAATAATGCCTATTTAGTTAAATCTCACGAGAGAGCTTCAAGAATTCCTATTCAAGAGGATTTCCATTTCACGTCTCAGGATGGACGATGCAATAAAGGGTTGCCGGTGGTGTGAAGGAATTGAATTTAGAACAGGCAAAGATTTTCAGGGTGACAGAGAAGTTAACAGTACCGATAACATGAAGATTTATTGGAGATAATTCAACGAGCTTGAAAGTTTCAGCGCCGAATAAACTTAGACCGCAGGTTTATTATATTTGATAGGTAATACAACGTAGCTAAAAATCCAATTATACATTATAATACCTGTGTAGATGTCATTTATACCATTGACGATGATATGATAAGATGTTTGATTTTTGCCATTAGTTTGTATTAGTCCGCATATAACATAAGTTGAGAAAACCTTTGCTTTCAGAATAATTAATTGGTACGTATTCAGCAAATGTCGACTAAGTTACGACTTCTGGTATATGGCTATAAATTCTACCTATCAAGACCAAGCTGGCCACAAAGGGTTCAATGTCGCTATTTTGCCTACTCAAAACGTAGGGACATAAAGTCGTATCAAACTCTAATCTCGAGGGACAATCCTACTATAGGGAAAGCTGAAAGATGATGGCTGGGCAATATTCATTGTACAAACTGCGTAGCTGATTGATGTATCGTTTAGCAAATATGGTGTTTATATTGCCTTTTTTTTGCCAACTTTTTAGCCCACCCACATAGATGATTATATCGATGACGTTATTGTTTGGCCAGGTGTCACTCAGTTGCAAGCCCGAAATAGTGTGTAAAAATTAATTAAAACATACCTAAAAACCTACCTTGAGCTACCTTTAGACTGTTTCCAACCGTCTGCAGTTAGCTCAATGGTTTCAATTGTAAATACTAGTTGTAATTTTTCTATTCCTTTGCTTGTAATTTTCGTTGTTAATAAAGTTTATTATAGGTATTAAAACATTATTAGACACATAAGTTACGCAAAAAACGTGCTAATTCATGTGCGTGCAATTCTTCCAGTAGAGGTAAAAAATCTAAATTTAAGTAATAAACGTAGGAATTTATCCCAAAAATATAATTGTGACAATTTCACAAATACTTTTTTACGTACAAATTTACTTTGTGGCTATTGTACACCCCGATAAACTTTACGGTGTTTGAAGTTTCCCTACTTATGCGCCTTAATGAAAGAATAACAAAAGTCTCTTGCTACTCGAATTGAAAATGATCCAGCCATTTCTGCACTCTACAACAAAACCGACGCTAATCCCTACAACCTCTGTTTGATGGATTGATCGCACGAGTACAACGGACCAACTCTAACGTACAATAAACTCTACCAACGTACGAGTATATACCTTGGCTGTTGTTTAGAGCTGGTAGGCCGTACCTACCACAATTGAATGCGCTTTAATATTTACTGTTGTTGACTCAGTCGTTCGGAACAAAGCCAATTTGCAACAAGGCTTTTTTTCTGATTTTATGAACAAGTTTGTGTTATTTAGATAAAAGTAATGGCTCAGCTACCTAATCGGCTCGTATCGTATTCAGCGCATCCAAATAGCCTATTGGTACATTATTAAATAGCCTATTGGTACATTATTGGAAACAGGTAGCTTTGCATAAAATCAGACTCTTCAGAACTTAATAAAAGAACTTGAACAAGTTCCAAGTCGTTGGCTGAAATTGAAGCAAATCTGATCATCTTGAGTACTCGGTTCATATTGCTTGAAACATGGAAGAATCTTAAAAGATAATCCACTAAAATAAGACGAAGCAAATATCGCTTTCAAGATCATCGCAAAACGAAACAATAACAATCACACATTACATTGAAGCACCAGCTTAATTCGAACGATTTCTTTTACACATAAAACGTTCGCAGAGTTTCCTCGTAAAAATCGCCATATAACCAGGTATATAGAGGTAGTATACCATCAGTAGCCCGCTACTTCGTCCGCGTAGAATAAGATCTTCTTATTGCACAATTTCAAGGATGCATACTGGCTAAAACTTTTTTTTGTAAATAAATCGGTGTGATGTCCTTTTTCAGGAAAATTACAGAAAATTCGTGTTGGGTGTGTTAGTTTAATTAACGTGCATCAAACATTTTGACGACCTACAAACGATCTCTGAAATACGGAGAATTTTGTTTAACATTCAACCCCTCATTTGGAAGCAAATTGTCAAAATTAAGCTTAATGCTAACTTAGTGAAACTAGTTTGCATTATAAGTATTATGAGTAAACATTAAAGGTCTATTTTAAAACAGTTAATAAATTTACATAAAAGGATTCAACACTCCAGATCTATCTCTAGATCAGCGGCTTAGGCTCTGCGTTGTCAGTCAGTCAGTCAGACTCCTTCATAATATGTATTGATCACACGGTCTCGAGAGCCATTACGGGCTGGAGGCACCTAGCTGAGTGGAAACATCGATCAGCTGTAGCTATCTTATCTCGTAGGCGCTTCAGGCACTTGCCTATAACATCAGCAGTACCACATTTCCGGAGGGTATCACCGTGAGTGTGAAAAGCTTTTACTTATCTAGACCAAGGCTGATAGTTCGGTTTTAGAATGATGTGATTGTTTGCCTCTAGATATAGCTCACGTCTTCATCTATTCACAAGTTGTTTTTAAAATTCTACCTAAATTGTGCCAAAATGGTCTCGCGAGAGTTATAAAATTTACTACATTCAAAATTACTTGACAGCAGCTGAAAACGGGCTTAATTTATAAATTAGGGTGCATATTTCCAACATTTGGGTTGGTATGGTTGAGTTGGGTATGGTTTTCAAACCAGCTAAAGCCTTGGTCTAAGCCAAGGTATGATGATTTATTATAATGCTGATAAATTTGATTAATAAATAACAATAACAGAGATTTGAATGAAGATTAAAAGCAAAGGTCGAAGCAAGAAAACGATAATAGCGCCCTTGCCTTGAAAAAATGATAACTTCAGGGCTTAAACCCATTCAAAAGAGACCCTAAACATTCATTTAAAACCAGATTGAAAAAAAACTGGAAGCTATGACGCAATCTGAAGGTTCTATACAACTTGAATGTCTTATAATCAGCTCACTCCCTTAGCTGAGGGCTCAGGGCCAAATTAAATTTCTGAGGGGCCCCCATCCCCTCGGTCTCAAGAATTCTGACACCTCAGAGTGCCGACAAAATATTTATTAGCCGTTTAAGAGATTCTGCCCGTAATCGGAAGCTTAAGAATAAATTTTGTTGCCTTTCGGTGTGGATAGAAATTACCTTCAGCACTCTAAACATCTTACTTAAGAATTAAAGATTTAGAAATTTTGACAAGGACTTTTAGCTACAGAATACGTAATTGAATCGTATCAAGGTCTTTATGAAAACTCCACGAAAAGGAATACGATCCGATAGAAGAAGACTGGCCGTTAAACTTGAACCGAAAATAATAAAATTGGGAAATTGAAACGGGGATCGTTAAAAATATTTATCTATCCACGTTAAGCCGCAAGTCGTAAAATCCCGTCTCCTGGCTCTAACAGGTAGAAGGTTATTTGAATGATCACTTTAGCGATTGCTTCTGCGTGGTCAGTGGGCACCAACCTGAATAATATAACGTTGCGGTGGCACAAGTTGGCAACTCATTAGTTTGCGGGCATCGTTCGCACCCCCGAGATATAACGACTCTTTGACAAGCTAGACACGGGATACGACGTGATGGAAAAATCCATAAACCATTCCTACATTTGAGAACATGAACAGATAGTACCTTTATTTAATTATAATGTAAGTTAAGATTGGTACAAGTATGAAGTTAGAAATGTTGTAAGAATAATTTCTGATATCAATTTTAAATGGTTTATTAAAAATAAATTAATAGATAAAATGTATTATTGACTGGATGAAGCTTTTGCTGATAAAAATATTTTTACACTAAATTGATGAAAAATTGGCATTTGAAATTGGTCATTTTTATTTTTAACATCTTGACAATTCTGTTGCAGCTATGAGTCTTTCTTGTGTTAATTGTTTGTATGTTTTGAGATGTATGTTATATATTTGCCGTGACTAACTGTTCCATGTGAATCTATAGTAAAAATAAATACAATAAAATACAAAAATTGTGAGAAACCATTGCTACTCTTTGTATCTAGACTAGGTAATGTATTTGGCTCGTTCTACAAAGTTCTTTCCGTGAAACTGTGGAATTCTGAAGCTAAACCCATCCCATTTGCATTTTTTAAAACCAAAACAAATAACATTTCCATAAATCACGTTACGCTACGATATCTCTCGATCCGTCACAAAAACGCCCGAGGCGTAAATACAGATTAAACGTAAATACAAAGCACAATCACCGGCAAAACTTTGTTCGGGAAGTGCTGGTTTATCTACTTCACCGGACATTTGTTATTGTTGGCGAGGGTGTCTATACACAAACGCTATATTTAGGCCAGTTCTACACGAATAGATCAAGAACCTTACCGATCAAGTTAGCGATCGCTTAGCGATATCGACGACTAATTAAGAACAACAAAATCATGTTACTAAGCTGAATTCATAACATAAATTTCAAAGGTGAACTGATTTATCTTTTTGACGACACGTGTATCAGTAAAAAGGTCAGAATTAAGCTTATTTTGCTGTCTCAACTACAAATAAATTAAAAGTACCTCTAGATTATATCTAGATAGTAGACACAGTTTCTCTATGGGTAAATAACATACCAATACCATTTTAGCACAAAAAAGCGTATTACAAACTACGCTTTCGTACCTTTACGAAACAGCAATTATTCAAACTCTGTCGTTCTAATTGAGTGCAATAAACCAACACGTAGAGAAGGATTGCACAAGGCTTTTGATAAAAGTTTAACTCGAAAGCATGGATTGGGCTTTAAACGGACCATTTTTAAAGTCATCTCTGAATACCTGAAGCTGTGAATACTGAAGTTGCCGTTGCTTGAAAATGTGCCAAGCGTACCGTAGGCAACCATAGATGTCTGGATAAGTTAGCTTTATGCCAACGATAGTGTCTGCCTAGCTTCGTAAATGCTCTTTGCGTACCTACCTCTGTGAAATTAAAGTACAGTGGTTGTATTTTAGTACCTTGTCAGACAGGGCATATTGGCAGACTGAACACAGTCGTCGAGAAATTCGATTATTATATTTCTAGCGTTTAATCGGTTGATGCATGTGCAGCTGACTGGTCTATTTTCTACGACAGAGACGAAAAATCTTTTTTGTTATTGTTCCTATTCAAATTGTGTTTTTATCCTTGAAGTTGTTGATATTTTTGGAAACATTACTGATTTCTCGGAGGGAGTGCTATCCATCGGGATTGCATTTTGGTGGATATTATCATTGAAGACTTAGCGCGGAATAGTTAGGTATTAAATGTAATATTTTTAACCTTAAATTTTCCAGTACATCCACAAAGGAATAACTGTATCAATGACATGATTGATTGTAAAAAAGTATATAAGATGGTCTTAGTTGAAATGACAACAATTACCATGTCAGGTAGAGCCTATAATCTCGACTTACATGATAGTGTTCTTCTAAAGATATACCTACTCTCATAGCTAAGTACATTTTGATACCTTGATGATTGATGAGCCGACTAGATGTTCGTTACATCAACCTAAAATCTTGTAAAAGACCCTATTACAATTTACTGGATGACTGATTTCGAATGGAACAATTTACTGGACCATTTCCCGGTTTCAATAAAACACGTCCTGACTTCGCGCTTCTATTCAAAGATTCTGTAACTTGGAATTGCAAGATCTCTGTGACCTCGATCGCAGTTATTCTGAATCCATTGTTTTCTGCTATTATCGATTCTCTTTCACACGTTTGTATTACATTGCAATGGCAGCAATGAAGAGGTTGTTACGATTACGACACAATGGTCATAGGTAGAGCAATTTGAAAAGGCGTCTACTTCGTGCTTACTTTTAGCTATAAGGGGCGAACCTAGGGTTTGGTTGGGAAACTAAGCCTAGACCTCAGTACTCACGGGATCCCCAAGGTAACAAATTGAATGACATATAATTAAACTTTTTTCTAAAAGTGAAAACACGTTCGAGATAAAAATATGATGAAAGTATCGTGAAAGTGAAAAAAAGAACCTCGCTGTCTATTGAATTTTTTTTGGTTTGCTTAATCACAGCAACACCTTGAAATTAGGTTATTATATTACCATCGTTGTCAAACCTGTCGATAGTTGACTGTAGCGGTAGAGGCTGACTCGCTAATAATCATTTACAAACCTCTGTGGTGGTCTTCGTGTTATTCTTGTTTTTTTTTTATCAACAATAGGCCTTCTTTTGACCACAATCTCACCAGATGGTAAGTGACGACGTGGCCGAAGATGTATCACGAAAGTCTAGAAAAATGTGATGTTTTTTTATTATGATTTTACTTGTAACATTATATTTTTTAGTTTCTTTAAATGTTTTGTAGTTTTCTTATAAAAAAGGATTTTAGCGCTCACGACGTTCCAAAACTATACCTATTCCCTATTCCTCTTCTATGCCTAGGTATCATTTTCACAAAGTGACGCACATTGCGTTCTTTTACTTTTGAAACTGGACTGCATTTATCTCTAGCTTATCTACTCTGACCTTGACCATCTACTGTTGGGTGTAGTATTAACAGACCTCTTTGTTCTGTTCTGTCCTGACATGAGCTACCATCTACCGCCTGACGTCACTGATACTGTATCGACACGACCTTTGAGTATTCAATGGATGAATTTTTTGGCACGTAAATATGCATCAAACTAAGTATTTATTTGATATAATATCAAATTGAATATTTAATATTAGTTTTGAGCAAATTTTTCTTTCATATTTTTTATTATTTTACGACTTTAAAAAAAAATATTTTTACCCGTAGGATTATTGAAAACATTTTTAGACGTAATTTTTAGTTTTTGACATGTAACCTCAATAAAGATCTTGAAACTTACTACTCACATACACTTTTTCTATTTTGATAATGTTGCTGGCCTTTGAGTGGTCGGGCACATAGGTAATTAGAGCAAAATCGGCAAAAGGCAGGTACGGTCCAACCCAATTTTGCTTTATAGCGACAGTTACACTAAACTACGTAACTGCGAAGGTGAAGGCTTCTACAAACAATTAGGCCCGGAATAGTACTCGAGGCCTTCAGACAATATGTCTTGGCGTTGGCGAAATGAGATCCATCACTCTAAGCAATGTTGTTCTATGTGAAAAGGGATTTGGTGCTAGAGCTTATGTTACCTCAGGTATTTTACCAATAATTTGGTGTTTTTTTAAACTAACATCAACATCAAACAACATCAAATTAAAAGCAGTATTAAGGGTTCAAAAACTACTGGTGAGATCTTGATCAAATTTAAAAAATCGATATCGACTCTGTTTTCAATTGAGAGCAACATAAAAAATACCTACTTACAGTCGAATTGAGAACTTTTAGAGAAGAGACATTTGATATGAATTGAAAAACAAAAAAAAAAATTTGATAAAATTAACTACGTACCGCCATATCAACAAAGAAATGCCGATAAAATTTGACTAATGTTCAAATCCACATAACGAATTTCACAAGTATTTAGCAGCAAAATACATGTGTCATATTTATTACCTAAGTACTGTTTCGTGTTCCCTAAAGCTAGACCAAGACTAGTGTGAGTCATGAACACATTTCCATTAGTACTCCCACTGGACAGGGCTTAAGTATGAGATGTGACTGGACTTAATGCTACTACGTGTCCTAGGCAATAGTTTAGGAAAACTTGTAGGTCACAGAAAATGTTTGTCTTTCCACTCCTTTGTGGTCTCAAAGGACCTGGGTAACTTAATAAATAAAATAAATAATGCTGAACAACCCAAACAGTATTTATAACGGCGTATAAAATTTAGCCCCAATCTAAGCAGAGCTTGTGCACTAGATGACTGATTTACTAAATTCAATTCATTACATAGATATACTAGTAGTACCCCGCGGCGACTTCATCCAAGATTAATTTGGGATTTAGCCATTTAGATAGTTTCCATTCCATACGATGATGTGTTATATCAAACACATTATATGTTACGTATCGATGACGCCTCGACACTGTCGTCAAACCGAATCAACCTCTTAAGGGGAATTTCAGAGGGTGAAATTAGATTATTATCAGATTATTCTGATTATATTAGGGATCTAAATATGTGATTCTGATTCTTGTGTATGACTTTACTTTACTCTACCACATCCTCACAAAGCTTTGTGAGGATGTGGTAGAAAGTACACAAGACGTAGCATAAGATTAGCTTATGCTAGTCTCACAAATCCGGGTTTAACCACGACCCGAGTCGATTGCATCCTAATCCACGCCATAGGAAGAGTCCTAACAACTTTTCTATCATGTTTCCGAACCTTTGGCGTTATCTCTTGAGTCCTTTTGTTGCTCGCCCATTCTGGTCGATATCAGCGTAGCACAGGCGTTTGAAGCTACCCAACTTGTTCCTGTGATGCGCGATAAGAAAATAGCATAAACTGTTTGGTATTTATTCTACCTTATCTTTTTCTTTATAAATAAAAAGAGAGTTTTTTTATTGACAGTTCCTATTTTCAGCATACTGCGAAAGAAGGTGGTATGAAAGTGACACTTGACAATTCTTTTACCGACACCACCTAAACTATTGCTATTATAAATTGTTAGGTAGAGAAAAATTGTTAGAAACTGGATCGTGCATGAAATAAAAAATACGAAGCAGAAAATAAACTATTCAGCATCGCTCGATGGCAGCCGCAATTACCAAGTTTTATTACTTCTTAATAGAAAAACAACTCGGTAGGAGAAACGCACTAAGTATAATACCTACCTTTTTATAAACTTACCCCGTACCCTCTAAGCTTCACATAAAAAGTTACTCTCGTTTTATACGTGTCCACGCATAAAAGGGAATCACCAACTCATGTTTTTAGTTCAAAGATTTATTCCCAAGTGTCCTGTTTTCCCACAATTTCCCACAGGTGGTCTTCACTACATAGTATAAAACCAAGTCGCTCCCCTCTGTTTGTCTGTATGTTCTTATGTACCTATGCTTTGATCTTTAAAACCATGTCAACGGATTTTGGTGCGGCTTTTTTAAAATTGATAGAGTGATTCAAGAGGTAATACATATAATACACACCCGTGCAAAACTGGGCCGGTTCGCTAGTTAATAATAAACAAACAACTTTAAGTGCACAAGGAACCTGTCACAAAACGAGGTGAAAAAAGAGTATTTTTATTACTTTTACTGTAAATTCGAAGAGTCGTCTGTTTTTTAAATAACATTGAAGTTCCTTCTATAATGATATTATCTCCCTCCGTAGTCCTCTTCCTATTGCTTCCCTCCTTATCCCTTAGATCCCTCTATATAGGTTTAAGAAATGTTATATTATTTATACAAATGATATCAATATACAGTAGGTATTCTTTATCGTCATCAATATAGTGTATACTAGCTGCGATGATGATGAAATTTTTTGACAAGTAGCCTATCTTTTATTCCAGGCCTAGAACTACGTCATTTTATTTCAGTGAATTTCAGCCCGATCCGATTATTAGTTTTAGCGTGAAGAGGTATCAAACATCCATCCATTCATACATCCATCATTCCGCATTTATTCCTAGAGTTCTAGAACTTACATGCAGAACTGTATTTCTATGGTAATTTATTATCTACGACCTAGATTTCCACCTTTAGTGGTAAAACATTATGTGTAAGGGGAAGTGTAACAAATGACTTCTGGGTGACCCAGGTATGTATGTACAACACAAATATACCTGGGTCACGCAGTAAATATACTGCATACACTGCGATGTGTACACAATACGTCAGTTTCACGTAGGTAATTGTATTTGTCTCTTATAAATAATTGTTTGAGATTGTTCAACATTTGATACGAAAAGAATGATAAATGGGCTTCCAGAGTCTGATTTCCCGCTAGAGTCGAGTCGAGACAGTCTAGAATCTTGGAGTCCTCAAATGTAGAGTAAATGACTTCTTGGAATGCGTGCTCCATCTTAAAACTGGCTGAGTTGAATCGGATATAGTTCAAACAAAAACCGATTTTTTTATTTGTTATGTAATATAATAAGTACTGGCTGAGTTGAATCGGATATAGTTCAAACAAAAACCGATTTTTTTATTTGTTATGTAATATAATAAGTACTTTTCATACAAATGGTATGTACGTACACTGTAGCATAAACTTTCATAATAACTATCATATACTGCATTTATTAAAATACTGTTATTTTTACATTACAAAACACTTCGATTCTATTTATCGGTATGCTTCGTTTCTCGGAACTTTTTTATCTGAACCGATTTGATCGTATTTGAAAGATGGTGATCATATGAACCATAGTACCTTGATATTCATAGACCGATTTTATTGTGTATTTTACTGACTCCGACTACAATATCGAAGTTACAATTTTTGCTTATAAGAATTTGTCAGTCGAATGTTTTTTAAACATATACAAAGCCAAATCATACACATACAATTTTGTTGTCCAACAGCGTACGTCAACGGTTGATGGTGATCAAAAGCGGTTTATCACACTCTGAAATTTATTAAAGCTCGTGCCTGATCTCTTTTACGAGGCGAACCTTATTTCTCGGCTCTCCGGTTTATGTTTCATAAAGCATTAAAATGTTGCGAAATATTTTTACATCGTTTTATGTTGTTCGAGGTTGTAAGGGTCGAGACGAACACTCCACTATGGGTTGTCCTTTTACAGGCTCCAAAAAACATGTTGCTTAGAGCTCTTAGTACTTATCTACCTAAGTTTTAATTTTATTTTAATTTTTTGTCAATAGACTTCAATAAAGAAGTTCCCAATTCGACTGATGCTTCTTTTGTTATTTGAAAGCTGGTGCTTTTCATAGAGCATGCGTCTCTCTTGGGATTTACATGGGACCACTGAACTGTATCTATACATTTTATATATAGACGTCAGTGCATGGGACCCATGTAAATTTGATGAAGATCTGTCCAGTAGTTTTTGAGATAAGTAAATACGTAAAACTTACTGACTTTGACGAGGTACTCATTTTTGCTTTTAAAAATTTGAAGTAGGTTCATAGTTTTTTTTAGAAACGCCAAGTTATGTCGATACTAGGTACTTACTACGAAAGTTTATCCGCTTTTTAAGTGTTACGTTTCATTGGCCTAACCCCTTAGCTCCCAGCTACATTTTATTGGAATATCGCTGCGAAATATCGTTGACACAAAGGGACATTCCGAGGCGTTCAACATAGCGGGACGTTCGCCTTTGTTCCTCCAGAAGCTTTGCCAACCTGTTGTTCGGATGTTATCTCTAGTGTTCCCGAGTACCATTGGGCAAAGAGGCCGTTTTACAAGGGAATTTCGAAAATCTAGGAATGAAAGTCAAGTGGAATTTTGGGATGATAAGTTGATGATGAAGAGGCAAGTTATGATTGGAGAAGCAATGGTAAGTAATAAATCAAATCAAATATTTTCTTTGTACCATAGGTTATTTAAAAACTAATACAATGCAACGATATTGACGCTTAAATACTATAAAACTTAAAGATTATAAAACTGTGGCGCGTTCAGTGTCTCATTTTTCAGTATCAGTATTACAATGGGTTGGAATGTAATTCTTACTATATTCATTCAAGAATATTACCTCACCTGACCAAGTAGCTAAGTTGTTAGTTAGATGAAGATGCTTAGAAACAACAAAAAATATTAGGGAAGCATTTCGATACTGGAGAAATAGATGATATCAATGATAAATATTATTGATTTAAGTTCTGTACCTGACGATGACGAAAGACGATGCGAAATAATTTTGTCTATTCTACACGTAGAGGAACAAATTAGTCCGTTCTTTTACCCAAGACGATAATCCCTGTGGTTGCCCTACTAATAGAGACCTTGCCTTTAAATTAAACTACGTTCTGTATTGAAAAGTCTTTCGTTGATCGATTGATTTCGTGGATGAGTAAACCCTAGGCGAAGTTTCATGAAGTAGAGTTTTTACCGGCACTGGTATTGATCCCTCAAGGGAAAGCTACTCGTACATCGATCTTTAAGTCAACGCAAGAAGGTTTTAATTAGTTGTCTACTTGTGCACAATTTAATTTAAACCAACGATACGTAATCTAATCGATCTTAGCTCATGAAACTTGAAGCCTTGCTGAAACTTTCTGACACTATCGACTATAGGTGGAACGCATACATGCAGCAAGTAAGAGCACATTTAGAGTAGATAACTACTCCAGAAAGAATGGGAATTTGGCAATTACGTCAAATAACTACCCCTAGTTTGTTTATAATAGTCATAAAATACAGTTAGCTTGTTGTTGTTATAATTATATTTTCAGTACTAGCATGAGTGAGTGGAAAAGAACATGAAAGTACAAAAAAAATCTTATTAAATAATATTCTTGTATGTGCTGCTGGTTTTCCATAAAATAAACAATATTCGTGATTGAAAAATAAAATATTTGAATAGTTGAGCCTAGTTGACCTATGGTCCAGTATCACTTAGTTTTAGCTAGTTTTGTTTGTTTTATTTATTTAATGAACAGTTATACTTATCATACTAAGTGTGAAAGTTTCTATGGATGGATATTTGTTACCTCTAAAACTACCGGACAGATCGAGCTGAAATTTAGAATAGACGTAGTTCTAAGCCTGGAATAAAACAAAGGCTTTCATCAATTTTCACTCGGTTGAAGCCACAAGGCGCAGCTGGTTATAAAAAGATCACAATTTAAACTTTAAAATAAAACAGAAACCAGTTACAGTTCTACAGTAACAGTTCAGCAAATGTACACGACATTGATTAAGATCGTTCCAACGAAACTTATGATTAAACCTGATCTCATTAATGATATTGCAGCAACATCTAAGTTTGAACAAGACTCAAAGACTGAGGTAACGAAGTTTGAAATGTCAACGTGGTGATTATTATTTGTTTATTTATTTGTTTGAATATTTATTGCAAATTAACTTTAATTTTCTACGTAGGTAAATATAATGTTTTATGTACCTCTATGTTAACTATGTTAAGGTACGTACTCGCATAAGTTACGTAGTTACGTACGCAGTTATCCCTACCCTACCTGGTAGGGATAACTGTTAATTAATTTCTGATATGTATTTCTTTTCTATATACGCTTTAATTTTTATTAGTTGAACATAATAACGATTATGTATCAGATTTTATCTCGTAACTACGATGTGTTAAATTTTTCCCCAATATTTTCATATTCTAAAAGGATAGTTTATGAGGCAATTATGAACAAAATGTAAACTGAAGGAAAATATAAACTATGCTAAATAAATAATGGTTATAATGTAACCAAACGCGAAAGTATAAAAATCTTTATCAGTTGTAAAAGGTTTTTGCAAAAGCAAAAGTAAACATAATTCCAGGACCTTTGTCTAAATAAATAAATAATTATATACTATTCACACAACATTGTGTTATGGTTACTAGATGACTGATCATCATCATCAACCTATATTAGTCCCCAGCTGCACTCTCCTAATTAGTGCCATACGGCATGCTGAAGACGGGGCGTTTTTGCATCCACCATCTGTCTGTAGTCTTTAGAAGATCGTCATCATGGCTGGAGGAAAGACTAGTCAAAAGGCATGATAGAACAAAATACGCCTTATTAAAATACACTAAACATTTGTACCACGATTTGTACCGAGGCGGGAATCGAACCCTCAATCTCCTACGTTGCGGCTAACTTTCCATTTGGCCACTGAGATCATAATCCGAGTTTTTAGATTAACTCTTAAAACAGATGAACCATCACTAATTTGGTTAAGCCTTCATCGATTTTTTCAGTTTTCCTCTTTGAAACTTTTCTCTCAAGGGGTAAGTAACGGGTTTTTCGAGTTAAAATAAAAGTATAGAAATCCCCTTCACCACAAACTCAATATTCAATATTTTTGAAGAAAGTCAGTGCAGTCTATAAAATGGTCTTCTGATGGCTGGCGAAAATAGTCATAATATGGTGTTTTTTATAAGAATTAATAACTTTATTAATAACGAAAATTACAATCAAGGATATAAAAAAATACAACTAGTCGGTATAATACAATTAAAACCATTGATTTAACTGCAGAAGAAAATGAAAAACCGACTTCAAATATATATTTAAATAAAATCTAACTTCAAAAATATATTCATTATATAATAATAGGTTGGTGGTAATAACAATACGCTTGTGTTACTAATTTTATGAGATCCTCTTCGTATAAAGCAAAATAATCACCAAATAGTACTAACAATTAATTGGCGATATCGCGAAACTTGCTAATAATGTTGGACAATCTGTGCAGAATCATCGAGACCCAAAATAAATAAGGCTACTTTGTAGGAGATCCAAAGCAAAATTAGTCGTAAAATATTTTATTTCTTGAAATCTAACTTATTTGGTAGATGGACTACGCTTTCTCTAGAACAAAAGCATTCTGTATATCTTTCAATATTATTGACAAAACCAGGACAAAGAACGTGGTTTTCATATTTCAATTCTTCCAAGTCGCTAGATGAAAAGAATGAGAACAAATTAAAAGAAGGACGCTCTAGCTTGGTTATTTCATGGCCAAGTAAAGCCAGAACAAAACGTTTTCAAAAATATTTTGCATAGAACTAGGTAGTAGCACTACCTAGTTTTAAAATACTTTAAACAACGATAATAATCTTCAGCAAAGCGCTACGAAATTACCTTTCGGCCTTCACACTTCCGGTTTTAGGAACATGAGCTCGATAAATCATGCTCTTTACACTGAAAAGTGAAGCTAAGACCGCTTTAGGTCTAAACCTACATCTACTTGAATTCTGTAGACTTTAACTCTCTGTAATATCGCATACTTTACTAGTTCGTTCGTCTAGTAAGATAAAAAATCTATATTCCTAATATATTCAAAAGTCTAAACTAAACCTAGGTTCATACTTGAGGTACATAAACCATTACATTTTTGCATTAGCCTAAAGTATCAACAATTTTAAAAGGCTAGGTTAAATCAAGTCTTATTTTATTTCCTGTAAAACATTACAAAGATAAGCGTAATAAAATTCTCACTCACCTATCATTATACCCGGCAAACGACTTCGGAAATCCGCACACCGATAAAAAGTTTATGCGATCGCGAAAATAAAATAAAAATCTCCTGAAATTCAGCGACTCTACAACTTTACTATAAAATAACCTTAAAAATCGAGACTACCCAAAGACTTATAGGGCTATGGGACAAGGTAAGCCCAGAAGGGAAGAAGTTCGCGCGTTGGGGATCCCGAAGCGACTGACTGTTATCCGGGTACAACTTTCCCGAATCCAGATTTTCCAACATCGGGAAAATGTGTCCGTTGAGATCTGCGTGAAAGCCTTCCCACGAATACCAACGCCATCTATGAGAAATACTTAGAACAATGTTACTAGCAAGTTATCCGCGAGTTACAGAGCAAGTTCAGAGTGGCGCCCTCAGTCGGATTTCAGTGAAACTATTTCATTGTTACGTTGGAGGCTTTCTAGTTGACCTAATAGTTCCGAAATTTTCCACAAGACAAAAACTGTCGTTTACGAGCAGGAATTCAATTTTCACTTTCCATTGAACTTTAGCTTCTCTTCTAGAATATAATAGTAGCTCTGTCTATGGGCCTTTGTTTTACGCCTATGCTAAATAGTTATTAATATTTTTTGACACGGAGATAAATTACATCTCGAGAAAAACACAATGCTAAAATTGTAGGTAAAACATTGCATTTATTCTTGATTTTAGTGTTCTGTCGATTCTAAATTTGCTGATCCCTCCAAGACCTTCGATTTCTGATGTTTGACATGTCTTCGTAAATATAACAAATTGTTTCAAAATGTAGTTAAGTCAGTAAATCAATAACTATATTAAATCATTAAATCAATATCTTTATTTCTTTGTGCTTACAAAAAAAGCTTTTAATTAGAATAGTTACAAAAGATTTAATTAGAAGATAGGTACCTAGGTACCTACTTACAACTTTTTATTTGATGTAAGTAGTTCCTATATTTGGGTATGGAGACCATGGTACCTATTTAAATCCATTAATGATTTCAGCAAACATTCAATAATCGGTCTTACTTTAAGAGCTGTTGAAGTAACGCTGTTTTTGTTTATTTATGGTAACGGTCTGAGTATTCCACCCGATGGCTTCGACATATACCTTCCTACCAACCTATTCAATATGCATGATTTTCCTATGAACACCCATGTGGCTCGACGGGTGAAGGTCTGCATGCAACGTAGGAGGTTGCATGTTCGATTCTCGCTTCGGGACACATGTATCTTTATTCTGTTAATATTTGGCCCGGCTGTTTTCTAAGTATACTTGAAGATCTATCTATAATCTATGTAATGTATTAGATAGATAGATAGTAACACTATTGTACCATCAAAATAATAAACAACAGTGGTACAATCGTCGGCCTTATCGTTTACAGCGATCTCTTCCAGGCAACCTGTATTGTATTAAAAATATCAGTCATGCAGTATTCAAATAAAATCCTTATCTATCTATCATTCATATACACAAGCTCTGCTCAGCGTGAGGTTAGATGATGCTGTGTGGATTGTCTATTTTTTTATAGAAACTATTATTACTTACTCTAATACGTTTTGCTAAATCGTATGGTCGTTTCAATAAAAATAATGCGTTATAAATGGTGACGATGTACATCATAACTTTCGCTGTTCACAAAATAATAGGCGGGAAGGATAAAAAATGTCGACATAAACTATCATAAATAACTGGTCGAGACACAAATATGAGTGGATTTTTGGTACGGAGATATAGTAAGATTTAGCTTAGGGATCTACATTTTGATCATAGATATGTTTTGGAAACAATGACATTTATGAATGAAAATTTAACAAAAACTGATTTAAAAAAACCGCAATGTAACAGCAAGTTAACAACTAAAAACCAAACGAAAACTTCAACAACGCATAATGCTATAATGCAGCGAAAAAGATCGAGTTCGATAATGAATGAGTGAATAAATGTTCGATAATGAATGAAATGAATGAAAGCTGTCAAAAACAGCTTTCATTCATTTCATTGGTATCACACGAATTGTTTGGAGCTCCTGCATTTATTCTTATGCTCCTGCAGCTTGCTCTGATGATACCTGTGTTGTAAAATATATTCCGCCAATATTCCTTAGGTTTTTAACTCAATTGTTTACAAAAAGTACCTATGTTTATGAATCGTGGTATGGTAAGAACTTAATTCTTACATGTCTAAAACCCAAGACTATCTACAGATATTTTCTACCAAAATACGAAACCAACAGTTTAATACCTAGATCAAACAACTAAACTCAGGTTAGGTTAGTGATTTTAGTTTTCTTTCTAAATAGGTATATCGTTTTCGAATAAAACATACAAATAATTCTTTCTGTAGCCGAAACAAAAGATTTCAACGCGCTCAAATAAATATAATCACTTCGTCATAGTAATTTCCTGGAAGAAAGCTCTTTTTCAACTCAAAACAACTTTGTAAGTAGATTGAAAAAAAAGTCGTATTCAATAAGTTTTACCTACTTTAAGACATGAGGTATGTACACTTATTATCAAAATATAGCTAGTACGTTTGTATAATAATTAAGCCTCAACTAGGTAGTCCTGTATTTCAGGCTAAAACATTGAGTATACTAAAGTACGATATAGGTTTTTACAAAACCTAGGTAACAGACAATTGTATATTCTATTAGATAAGTTAATGCTATGTAGCTATTATTGTGTATATTATAGAATGTCTGGAAAAAGGTTTATTGTTTATGTAGGTATGTAACCTCAACACGCCAAAAAATCTGAATAGTTTGGAGTGAAATTCGCTAAAACTAAGGCCAAAGCCGCGGACAGAAGCTAGCTAAAAGTAAGATGGAACCTTGCGAAAATATCACGTCAATCAATTAGGTCCCATACTGACTTGATCCATGTGAGAAACAGGATCGATTGCCATCAATAAAAGTTTTCTTGATGTCATTTCTTCCAAAATCTGTGAATACATTCAGAATATCTTAACAAGTTATGGATTGTCTTCTAGAAAAGTTTTTATATTAGGTAAAGGTTGAGGTATCTGCCCTCACTGCTCCTTCTTAAAAATCCACACTGTTTAAAGCTACCTTTTGGTCAATGATGTAATATAACAATAGACAAAATATTTACCCCCTAATTAAATCTACTAGGTACATGCCAATAAAAAGCACACGGCGTTTTCCCATTTGAAACGGGAACAAAACCATCTGTACCCACTTAATCTTCCCTAACGTCTGAAGGGACCTTTTAATACGACTTAAAGGTACCTTATTGATCGTTTTCAGTAGGTAAGTCTTGAACAGTCTTTATCAAAGAATTTTCCTCCTGTATAATGCGGCTTTTGATGATGTACCCAAATTAGATTTTTATTGCTTTTTTCACTTCTCAATACCTAATAATTATAAATTCTAATTAATCTATCAAATAGGTATGTAAGCCAACCTACGACTTTAATATTTTATCAGACTGATTGTGAAATTAAAGGTGCATACATAAAATATACTATCCCGAAATCCAATTTTTTTACCAAATAGTTCCTTCAATTTTGACAGTCGATTTTAATTTTTTAACAATTATTTGAATACAACTACTGTTATAAACAGTATTAAAAAAATTTAATAATTACGCATACTACGCAATAACATTCTATGACTGAAAATGACAAAAAGAGACCACTTTCCCAAAACCCAAAATCATTTCGTAGCGCTACGCGGGGCGCTACGTTCGTCCCTCTACGGACGTAGGACATTCTCTACGGGCGTAGACCATTCACTACGCTTGCTACGACCCTCGTAGGCTATTTTACTAAATGCTACTAATATAATCTATATTTAAGCGTCGTCATTCCTTTTTTTACAAATATATCAACGTAGTTGGTTCCTAGTTCCTATAGTAAATTGCGTACCTAGTTAAGGAATGGCATAGGTAGCAATTTTGACAGTTAAAGTTCATCCTGTTTCCAATCAGGATAACAACCTAAACCATTTAATGTGCACTCACTGGCTGAAATCAAATTGCCCTAGATAGATACATACCTACAAAATTAAATATTCCCACTCGTTATCACCAAAGTAAATAGGTTTATGTAACGCTGCATGTGGCTCGACAAATCGCGTGAATTATAATCACGCACCACATTCCTCATCTTGATACCAAGCGTCCATTCCATACTTCTATTGACAAAAACAATAATGAAGTTGGCAGAGGCGCCTGCGCTGCTACTACGGACGGCGCTCGTGTTTCCCAAGGTCGCCGCGCGCACGACGCAGCCATGGGGGCTTGTACGATACTCCGCGAAAAAGAATTTAAGCCAATTATAAAATGAGCGAAGGCGAGGCTAGGAATGACGAGTGCGGGCGAGATAGCGGCGCGCGAGCGGTCACGGGGCGCCCCCGCCCCCCGCGGCCAGCACGAGCGGCAGCGGCAGCGGCGCCGACCGCTCGAGCGGCGCGCCTACGCTCGCTTGCGCCACCGACACGACGCACTTCAGTGTACGTGCGACCGCTCGCCCCCGAGGACGGATTGCCGCTACGCGACGCGCCAACCTCACTTTATTACGCAGTTATCGCCAACCGCGTGGACTCTGCGAACTCGCTCGCACTACTTCTCTCTCATTTCTCGAGTGCCGCTAGCTTAGAAAACTGGCTTGGACTTCTCACGGACCTTGTGATAACTGTTATCAGTGTGGAAAAGTTTAAAAGTGTCAGAACTCTGAAAGCCGGTGAAATTTTCGAATCGGCGAGAAACTTCAGGACATTCGACGACAGTGATCTTAGGCGATACGATACAGTGTTTCGGAGCAGTTTGAGCCACGTTACAAGGTTATCGCGTCTATAGCCCGCCAGTGATGAATTGGAAAATCGGCGCGTAGTCGCTCACGTGGTCCGCGACCCGCCCCCGCCTCACCCGCGCTTATATTTAGCGAAAATCGCCTCTCGGGAGCGGCCCGACGGCTGACGCTCTCGCACATAGCTGTTTATGAACGTTAACGAGACGCCACATGTTATTGGCTTCGAATAACAGAGCAGATAAGGAGAAGACAGATAACCTCTGCGGACCACGGTCCGTTCCGACGGTTCTGGAAATAGAAAGAAATCTGTGAATTATAAAAAGAGACCCTTTTCATCGTGTGATGCATGCCGGTAACGGAACGCGCCGGTGAGCGTCGAGTGGCACCTTGGGAACATTCCACTGAGCTAGGTCGAGATGTCTATCCAGGGCAGCGGGTACGCGAGCCCCTGGTCGTCGCAGGGCGGGCTGCACGAGCTGGAGGGGGCCATGGGCGAGCTGGAGC
Organism: Eupithecia centaureata; assembly: GCA_944547425.1. Lineage (NCBI taxonomy): Eukaryota > Metazoa > Arthropoda > Insecta > Lepidoptera > Geometridae > Eupithecia > Eupithecia centaureata. Next base: position 9,738,593 of record OX155687.1, read on the forward strand.
CGCTCAACGAGATGGCCGAGGTGGGCTTCGAGCCGCAGACGCGCCAGCGCTCCAACACGTGGCCGCTGCCGAGGCCCGATAACTACGTCGACCCCGGCGACGACGGCAGCGGCTCCAAGAAAAACTCCAACCAAAACTTGAGCGGTAAACACTATAACAACTATTCTATAATCTATGCCAACTCGTAGGTACACGGAAAACCTATAGACATTATTAATAATGTGACAGACACGACGCACTTGACGCATGACTATTACAAATCGCAATAGGTCTCCTCCTCAATCATAATAATAATTGACATGCAAAAATATTCTCAGTCGTAACACGACACACCTAGGCATATAAACAAACAACTTGAGCCACACATTGCGTAGGTACTACACATTTCATGAATAAATCCCTCCGAAGCATTATCAAACAATAACAACGCTAAATTGTTTACGTCAACACAATTACTTCTAGCAAGTGGTTGGTGATGTGTTAATTATACCGAACGTACAATTGGCCAAAAATAAACTCTCACACATCTCAAACAAATAAATAAAGCGGCTGGATGTGCGGTAGACATCGCAGGTCGAATTAGTTTAAAGGGCACATTAACTGAATATTTCACATCAGCATCTTTCTATAAGCATTTTAGGTAAAAAAAAAATAATGTTGAATGATTCACAGAGCATCCTCTAGCCCCAAGCTAAGTTTGTGCTAGAGAGCTTGTGTTAATAGTACTAGATGACTAATAGATAGATAGATAGATAATTGTTTAATAAATTCTTTACTAATATACCTACTAACTACTTAATTCAATACATTACATACATAACTAGATATTTTGTTACACATAGAGAAGCTCCCAGCACCCCGGAACGAATATTTGCAGATCGTACAGACATTTGTTTCGAGGCGGGAATCGATTGCACAATAAAACTATTCACATTGAACAATTTTCAAATTCTATTCAATTTGGTATTCATAAAATTTTAGATATTTAGCCAATACCCACCATATTTTTTTATTTGTACCTAATGTGCACTAGGGTGGAGCGAGATTTTTATTTTTACATTTGCACTTCTGAATACCCCTCAAAAGTTGCATCTTGTTGCACAGGCAAGGAAAAAAAATAAAATAAAAATATTGCAACCCTTCTTCAGCCCTCTACTGCCCTTTGAATATTTCAAAATTATGAAAAAATGGGACTGATTAACAAAAATCGTAACTAAACATTTAACTGTTTTTTTATGTTGAATATCATATTTTTGCATGTCTAAATATAAAATAAGTGGTAAATAATAATTCCTATATCACTAGAAGCTTGTCATGAAGTCAAATTATACATATCAGAGACGCCGATTTTAAACAAAATTCAATGATTGGTATCAGTCGGTACATAGCTTTGCAAATTGAACTGTTGACGTTAGAATCATTCGATTTACCTATTTTTCAAATAACCTTCGTCTTATAAATTTATTTTAGTTGTTTTTTTCAGTAATCAATAAGATAAGCTATTAATTTCGTGGCCTAATGTGCTAAAGACAAAATAATGTGGAAAATAAGAACTCGAAGTGAAACAAACTGTTCTATTTATGGATATTCTTATTTCTGTAGTAAATTAATACTACTTACGAAGGCTGATGGATTAAAACAAGTGTTTTTCATCAAAAAAACAGTGAAATGTCAGAAAAATGGTCAACAAGCCGCCCTGCGAGTTTCGCAGGAATCATGAAAAAAATGCTCACTCGCGATGGTTGACAACAGCTGATAGCTTTATTAAAACACCCAAGCCTTATTTGAACCTTATAAAACTAAGAGCTTCCAACCTAATAAATCTTATTACATACTATATTAAAAGCTTATGCTCCTATTTGGTATCATATACGAAACTTTGCTTGAATGAACTATTCATTCAAGCAAAGTTCGGTGAATGTTCTTTGATTAATTGCATAATTAAAATGTTTTGAGTTCTGATGTAGAGAAAATTGCAGACCGAGTTATTCAGAGAAACCTCTTTTTTTGCACATCCAAAAAATCTGTTAGAGGCTATGCTTTACGATCAATAAATAACTATAATATCAGAGAACTGGGTTTGAGGATTTCGGATTTTCCTTGTCACAATCAAGCTGTTGAAAATGTGTAAAAATGGTAACTGAGGCACTGATGACTGTTTCTGGTAAGAAAGCCAGAGATGGATGCATTCGCGGTAAAATACAATCGCGTGCTATCGTTCAATACTGAAAAAAAAATCAAAGCTAAAAAGTCAACCTAAACACTCACAATTTTAAAATTTTTGATTAATTTTTTTATTGTTTGAAGCAGAGTATTTTTAAATAAAACTTTTATTATTATAAAATTGATGTCTTATTTACACTATGCCACTAAAATAACTAGTTATTTATTGTTAGTTTCTGTAGAAGACAGGTTTTAAAAAGTTACGTAAATGAAAAAAATTACAAATTTCAAACGACGGTAGAGGGCCATAAAATATATTTAAAAATTAAAATAAAATTATACTTATTATTGTCTTGCACTTTTTGCAACTTTTAGCAGGTATTCGAAATCGATTATGTAACTTTATTTTTTTTCCATACATTGACGCTCCACCCTAATGTGCACCACAAAGTTCGAATTTATCGTGAAGAGAAGATGTTTAGTTTATTTTTGTATACGTTGTGTGTTTACATTATATATAATAAATATGATTTAAAAAAAAAAAGAACCAGCATTCCTAAAACCTCCAAAAATCACCAAGAAGGCGCTTATTTTTTTTATACCACCAAGGTGGCAAACAAGCTTTCAGTTCCATTTTCAAATACAATGAAAAAAAAGTAGGTTTGTAGGTTCTTTGTTTACGAAATACCAAAAAGTTAAGTCTTTATGCAAGTGGACGGTTATCTTGTACTGGCTGATGATTTTAGACAAAAATTAAAAATAAAAATACCTGTAATTCCTAGACGAAAAACCCGTACATTACGCTCGCTAAGCAACGCTATAGTGACACACTTTTTGAGCAAGAGAAGTGAAAAAATAATTTAATCAAAAGGGTGACACTGTTATGAGACGACCACAGATGGCAGATGTGGTGATAATAACAAAAAATAATCACATGTTCTAAAAGGATAACTTCATAGATACAGTAAAACAATGATCATAATTTAAACAATCCATTACGGTCTGTAAAGCTATGAATTGTGAATGGTCTCTACAAACGTGAATCAAAGATGATGTTTAAAAATTTGATAGGTATCTTTTTACGCATTAACCCATAAACCAAGCGTGGGCATTAAGGGCACTACCGCCACCCCCAATATGACGTCATAGCCGATTTGATAATCTAACTAGATCTAGATATCTGGCAGTATCAGTAGGTAGGTACCTACTCACTAATCACTCACGAAATCCTGGTTGTAAAAAAATTAAAATCTTATTTCTATGCGAAAACAATTAATTATAAAGTGAAAAAAGGATTAAGAAAGAAAAATTTACGAAAATGGATTGTGACATTTTACATTTTTGCACATAATTTGTTTGAGATCTCCATTCTATTAAAATGGCTTGAGAGTTTTTTCTTATTTTACTATAGCTAAATAAGGAAATTGTTTCCTCTACCCCAGTTTCATAATTGGTGTGTAGTTTTCGTTCAATATTTGGATTCCAACAAAAAGTTTTTGCTCTTACGTCTTTCCCAAAAGGTATGCTTCTTCCAGCACCTTTGAATGCGTGGTTGCAGTCTTTTTTTATTCGATTATAAATGGCTGAAAGGCGCCCTCTTTGACGCTTATCAGAGTCCTGCGTCAAGCCGTGGATCTATATAAAATTACAATCGAGGAAAGGAAAAAATTTAAAACTACTACCTAGGTATACACAATTGAAACAATTGAGCTAACTGCAGACGGTTGCAAACAGTGTAGAGGTAGCTCAACTGATCCATATCAAAACCAGTCGGAAGCGTCCCCAAGACACAGGCTGCTATAAACTTATTTCTGGTAAGAATTTGAAGAATTTTACAGCAACCAATAACTTTGTCCACTAATGAAACAAGTGAAAAATATATTACTAGCGATATGAAAAAATCATCAAAACCGTTTCACCTACAGTTACAGGTGACATACACAATCGAACTATTTTTAGATATTTTTTATATTCATAAAAATACAGTTTGCTTACAACACTAACACTGCTCACAGTTCTGCGTAGATATGTAGCATAAAATATGGATTGATATTTATTGAAAATATTGGACTGCTACAATAATTAGGCTTATTATTTAATATTTGCGCCCCGCGGCTGTTTTTAGTCATACAAATTTCAGAAATGTATTGCACACCCCCTAGGGGTTATTGTGTAAAAATATGTGTTTAATTATACACTAAGTAGGTACATAGTTTATTTATACCGAGTTTTGAGTGAATCGAACCAAGTAATAATTATTTTCCATACAAACTTTGCCACCCCGTTTAACCCCCTCAAAGGTTAAAATTTCCAAATTTTAATAGCCTATTCCCATTCTTGGTCCTGAACTATCTACAATATCAAAATTTTATTTAAATATCTTAAGTAGAGACAAAGATTACTTATAACAAACATTCACACAGTCTTTCCCATTTATTATTTGACCACCGATGTGGCGCGGTGGGCGAAGGCCCGCCTGCGACGCAGGAGGTTGCGGGTTCGATTCCCGCCTCGGAACAAATTTGTGCACGATCTGCAGAAATTTGTTTCGTTGGTCTGGGTGTTTAATATGTATAATAAAAAATATCTATCTATTAAGTATATTGTATTAAGTATACCAGTCATCTAGTACCCATAACACAAGCTCTGCTTAGCTTGGGGCTAGATGATGCTGTGTGGACTGTCCGGAATTATTATTATTATTATTATTATAATAGTAAGATTTGTAGGTAGATATTGTGTAACTATCAGTGATTTTCCTTCGCCTTCATTTACTTTTCTATGACATTCGTATCTAAACATAACGCCTTCTGCGATTTGGAGATATATTTTATCTTCCGAGAAGATAAGTAAGTAAGCCGGATTTAGCCCTACTAATAATCTTATTTGCAAATGATAATACTTTGCTAAAACTTACGGCAATTATACTATTATCAGACATTTCCTTCCTATCATCTTACAGTTGTTTTCAGGAACTATTTTATGATTTTGCTACAATTATTATGTAGATACTTACATGTATGTAACAAGGTCTAAAATAATTAAATGTAACATAACATTCCATTATTCCATTCTCTTTTGTCAAATTCATGTTTATTATTATGTTCATAGCCTTAAAAATTATTGCTGTATGTTTGTTAGTCGTGAAAACCTTAATTTAAGCTTTCTTTTTTATTAATCGACATGACATGTCTTTATTAACAACGAAAATTACAATCAAGGAATAGAAAAAAATACAACTAGTATATACAGCTTTCTAGGATATAGGTTTTTAACTGTTTTTCATATTAATAGGTTTCTGGATTTCTAATAAATAAACCCCGCAAAGTCACAGCAATATTATAATTAATTCTTATAGCTAGGTGGCTATTATAAAAGGATTTAATGAGAAGCATCATACATCAGGAACTGATGAGAACTGCGCCGCTGCGCTGTTCTTAGATAGATAGATAACACTCTAATACATACAAATACAGGAAACATAATATACAAAGCTAAAAATAGACGAAGTATAAAATAGGGTCTTATAGCTATGTACGTCCAGTAAACCTTAGGATGGACTGGACATTAGAAAGACAATTAATTTTTTTCACCCTCAAAATATGTAACAGAGGAGCTTAGTACTAATTAGATCTAAAGTGGCACAATCAGCGGAAATCAAACCCGCAACTTCCTACGTCGTAGGCAGACCCACCGCCTCATCGCATGACAACAATATTTTCCAGACAACCTTTGGATGGACATGATGGACGGATAATTTATGAAAAATATTATATTTTAGCTACATATATTAACATAAACTATAAAAACAGAGACTATCATTAAGCAGAATGAGTGTTTAAAATTTTAGAACACTTATGTACGGTGTTAGGTACTTGTCTTTTCAGTCGAGATGGTAGGTACCTGTCTTCTGTTTCCCCGAAGGGTTTCCTATCATCACTACATAGTATAAAATTAAGTCGCTTCGGCTGTCGGTCTGTCTGTCCCTATGTATGTTTAGATCTCTAAAACTGCGCAACGGATTTTGAAGCGGTTTTTTTTAATAAAACTGAGAATTATTAAATTACAGTGTGTAAGCTCACACTCATTTCTTAGATAAAACTGATTCAAGACGAATGTTTATAAGTATGTATAATGCAACCCTACGAAGCCGGGGCAGATCGCTACTTATCTATAAGAATGGGGTCAATTGTTTGGGAGTCCTTAAATATGTATTTTATTCTGTTTTTTAGTATTTGTTGTAAAAGCGGCAAAAGTGAAAATACATTATGTGAAAATTTCAACTATCTAACTATTGGTGACAGACGTACAGCGAAGTTTTAGTAATAGGGTCCCAATTTCCGCTTGGGCACGGAACCCTAAAAATTCTGAAAATTTCACACATTATCTATCCCTAAAGTAAGCCGAGCTTGTGTTATCGACACCAATGACTGTTAATTTACCTGAATGTAGACAAATATATATGTCAAAGTAAGATTTGTCTTCATATTTTTTAAAATTCGAACTAGATTTTCTTCATCAGTAATAAATAATTTTTAAATAAAGAATGTTCTTTCCCAGGTGCCCCACCGCTACCACAAGCCGTAGGTGCGAAGAAGAACTCATCCCGGCGCAACGCTTGGGGCAACCTCTCGTACGCTGATCTCATCACCCAAGCCATCACCTCGGCGCAGGACAACCGGCTCACCCTGTCGCAGATCTACGAGTGGATGGTCCAGAATGTGCCATACTTTAAGGATAAGGGGGACAGCAACTCTTCTGCTGGGTGGAAGGTAAGTCTATTCTAATTTGAAGAACTCATCCCGGCGCAACGCTTGGGGCAACGTCTCGTACGCTGATCTCATCACCCAAGCCATCACCTCGGCGCAGGACAACCGGCTTACTCTGTCCCAGATATACAAGCGAGTGGATGGTCCAGAATGTGCCATACTTTAAGGATAAGGGGGACAGCAACTCTCTGCTGGGTGGAAGGTAAGTTAGAATCTAATTTGATGTCTATCCATACTTGAAAAACTTTTTTTTCGGCGGACAGATTTCGATGATTCGTTTTTTATTTGAAAGCTCGTGCTTTCCGTGTGGTCCAATTTTTACTTGTTCAAGATCTGACTTATAGTTTTTAAGTTATCCTTAAAAATGCGTGAAAGAAATCGGTTGATTGCTTTTTGTAAAACATCAAAAAATTATAATGTTGGATTACCAAGCTAATTCTGAATAGGTATCTACCAACTTTATGAAATTTATATTACATCTCAGTAACTACTTGAGGTATGAGGTAAATAGTATAATTTGAAAGCATAAAGTGAAAAAATAAATTAAGTAGTAATCAATCACACTAAATCTCAGACTACCACTAATTCTCAGACTACCACTAATACTCAGACTACCACTAATATTATAATTGCGAAAGTTTGGATTGATGGATGATTTTTTGTTACCTCTTCACGCAAAAACTACGGAACGGATCGTGCTATAATTGAATAGACGTAGATAAAATAAAATTAACCTGGAATAAAACAAAGGCTATTTTTCTCCAATTTTCAGGGGGTGAAGCTGCGAGACGCAGCTAGCAATATAAGTTAGAAAATTATCTTTATAGTCTAAATATTTGCAAAGAGACACAATTTATTTGCAACCACATGTATTTATAGAATTATAAAAAGGTTTAACATTATAGATTTCTGAATTTTGTGAAAAAATCAAAGATTAGATTAGATAGTGCTTGTAAACTTGTTTCCAGAAAACCTTTTTTAACGGTTTGTTAGTAAACATAAAACCCCTCAATACTTGACGTACGAATATTGACTTTTACGTCACTAAACTCTTATCACATTCTGAATAGCACATGCTAATAAACAAGTTCTACCGGGAAAATACCGAAGTGTAAATTACTGCTATTAATTCTAAGAAAGCCGCTCGATTTTGGCTGAACTGCGCAGTGGCAGCCACTATCTCATTCGCTATAGATAGGAACGATCCGATAGAACTTCATCTTATCGCATTCATTGCTGTTACGTAAGCCAAACACCACACACGCATATAAGTTCAAGGCGCATTGTGTATGAAGATTTAAAATTTCAACGGTCACATGACGTCGACACGCGTTACTGCGCGATAACCCATTCAATAAAGATAAATGTAAGATTATATTACCTGCCGATGTAATATTTTAACAGGTATCAAGGAACTACGTAGCACCAGCACATTGTAGTGACCTTCACGTATCCATGGCATTGATTAATGCTCACGCACACATCGCTTGTTCAAACGGAGCACGTGTAACTGCAACTTTGAATTTAAAAATCCACGGTGTAAAGTCGAAAATATAACAAGCGTTAAGGTATCACAGTGGAATGAACAACGCCAATTAGCAAATTAAAGAAGTGCGTCACATTTGTGTGTGATAACAATAAACTTAGGAAAGAGATGGACGATGTGCCTAGAAGTTGAATGAATCGTAAAACTGACACGGTATTACCAAATTTGATACAAAGCTTTTTCCAGGCGCTATTCGCTAATTTGAACCTAGTAGCCACACAGGCAGAGTTTGATTTAACGTCGATTAGTCAACATCAAAAGTAAATTATAAATGTCCAGAGAAAAGCGGTTCATAATTTGAAAGCGGTTTTAGAATTGCGCATTCCATACGCTTGGACCAAAATAACTTTTCCGTTGCTAAACTCAACCGCTTGAGATTATTTATTAAGTATCAACTCAAAGCACATCTATTGGTATTTTCTAGTTCATGGAACGGGAAATTGCACAAAATTAAGGCGTGTGAGACACAATTAAACACTTGTTTATTTTTAAACTTGATTCTTGCGCAGCTTGCATGTGTTTTCAATCGACTTAAAAAAACGAGGTTCTCAATTCAATTGCATTTTTATGTGTTACGCCATAATACTTTTCTGAGTGGACCGTTTTTAATTCTTTTTTTATTTGAAAGCTTTTGTTTCTTGTGTGGTCCCATTTAATTTGATTGATCAGGATATGGCCAGGAAATTTTGAGTTTTTTTTCCATAATTTGAACTTTATACTATTTTTATGTATAGGTTAAACATTAGGCCATTTTGACTCACTTTACTAGCTGCAAAGGTGAAAAAAACATACCTATTCTATTTTTTTTAAACCTATTACTAATTTAGTTCTGTTCACCCTTAGAGACATGGACGGAAAAATAATAATAATATTGATATAGGTAATATAAAAACTTTCCTTTTAGGGTAAGTATACTTACTATGAAAAGGAGAAAATTATATATAATATACCTTAGTTAGAAAATTCACATCCATAAAAGGGGTTAATTGTGAACCAATAAGTGATTCAGTGATTCAGGTGTATTTCAGAAACTGTTAGTACTAGACTATCAAAGTTTTACATTCAGGTAACCCTTAAAAAAGAAAATAAAGTTTTAATTTTTTTTCGTGAAAATGGTGAAAAATAATTCCATGCAGACGAAATAACGGTGTTCTGCTACTTTTACTAATAAACTTAAGTGTGTAAGTAATATTGTATTTTTTGCGTGATATGGATCTTATTTATTATTTTATTTTAAAGAATCCGGATCTCCTTGTCATTATTTTCATAAGCAACGAAAATGATAACTAATTAGGTTTTGAACCTGACTTTTCATTCACTAATCAAATTCTCCTAAATTTATCAGCAAGCAGAATATACGTTGGAAAAAAGTTCTAAATTTAAATTTAGATTTAAATTATATTCTATCAAAACGAGGAATCAAACGAGGAATTTAAATAGGTTTTCGGTAAATATTCCGCGCCAATGTCGGCAAAGTGAATAAGTAAGCGAATTCTACCGTTATACTCACCGTTAGTTGTGTAAAATCTGCGCACATCCTTGTGTGACATGATACATGTCTTCACGTGACTTCACTTGTGCCGCTGCTGGTAGGAACCTCGCGGTCGACTTGACCGAGAGACTGCAGTCAGGTGATGGATGCAGCAAGCTGCAGGGGAGTAAGGCGCACATCATGGAGGTTTACGTCCAGTAGTGGACTAAGTATAGGCTGATGATTTAAATTTTTTCAGAGCATTGCCGCTTGGGTGAAGTAAAATTTTAGATATACAGGGTTACCGAAACTCAACGTCAAGCTGTAAGTAAATATTTAAATTATGCACTTTCATAAATTAATGTGCTATTTGACTTTGTAATAGAAAAATAAAAATCACAAATAATTGACATCTGTACATCACAGCATCAAAAAGTTTGGCACCGGACAGAAAATTTATGATTTTCAGTAAAAAGTCTATAACTCGGAAACTATTGAAACCCTGATTTTTTGATTTTTCTTGGTCGTCGTGAATCCACTTATCCTCTGTTTTCAGCTTCACGTTGAGTTTCGGGACACCCTGTATTTAATGCTTGACAATCAACGCAGCGTTATCTAGCCTGAAACTAAGCAGCTTACCTATCATAGAAAACTGATAATCTTGTTAGTTAATATTGTTAAGTATGGTTATGACTTATAATTATAACTGACTAGCGACCTGCCCCGGCTTCGCACGGTTATATTATACGTATAAACCTTCCTCTTGAATCACTCTATCTATTAAAAAAAACCGCATCAAAATCCGTTGCGTAGTTTTAAAGATTTAAACGTTCAAAGGGACACGATGACATAGGGACAGAGAAAGCGACTTTATTTTATACTATGTAGTGATATCACTATCTTTTTGTCCTCTCCAGATTGCCGTTGAGATAGTCAGTTGACATTTTCAAAAGATCAATTGAGACCATTGAAAATATACAATTATCTTAATATTAACTTTTTTATACTGTTTTTAACCAAGAAAATTACAATAATTGAATAAAAACAAATTAAAAGCAGTTAGCTCAACGGTTTCAATTGTATAATTATTGTAAAAATTGTTGTAATTTTTTTATTCCTTGATTTTAATTTTCGTTGTTAATAAATTAAAACGAGTATTTACAATTGAAATAACTGAGCTAACTGCAGACTGTTGTAAACAATCTTGAGGTAGCTCTAATGATCTTCATTAATATCAGTCGGAAGCTTCACCAAGACGTTGGCTGCATTGCCCCGCTGTATGACAATGCTGATGCGCTGTATGTGTTTACTCATTGTATGATAAATATTATAAAGGAAAGTATTTGAAGTAACAACCACGTCCTATAATACATTATGAACCATTCACCATGTTTGGTGATGTATTAATTGTTATATATGGTATGGTATATATATGGTATGGTATAGGGTATATTACAAGCTTTGCTAGTTGAAGCTACGTGAATTGTCGAGGATTTGTTTTAATTTTCCCTAACCAAATTTTTTTTAGTAACTCTTGACAAAAAGGTACCTATCATTTTAGTTCACGAGTGCGGAATCTATCGCGCCGCTGGCCGCGTCCCGCTTTGACCGAGAGCTCAGAGCAATCATCATTTGGTTATTCCTCAATACCAACTCATGTTTCATAGAAATAAGGCCAAGTTAATATAAACCTCTAGTTGGACAGTAAATATAATGACATGTACAAGTACAATCAACACTGAGATGTCTTTATCAATGACATTGCTGATACGATAACTGTGGCACTGACATATTTCTGCTTTTATAATATTGCTTTGATTGCAATGAAACAGTTTATTCGAAACCAAACACAGACACAACAGAAGGATAAATTACAAGTACCTAGTATTCATCAATTTCTTTAAAATCTAAATCGTTACCTAAGGCAAACTTGCCAGAATGCTGGCAAGATTTCCATGTGGAATACACTATCGATACCGTTCTATTCAGATCACCTGTGGAATGTATGGGAAGTTTGGAATGAGCTTTTTAATTGTGTGTCCCAGGACCCAAAGGAACAAGGGTTTCCACCCCAAACTGCTCAATTACGTAGGTATACCTAACCTCGGTCAAGATTTGCGTGTTTTCACCGTTTAAGGGACTCGACTGATGTTGCTGCGGATTGAAATTAAACATTTTAGTACCTTACCTAAAGATCCTAATTTATTGAGTAGTAATGATGTTATCTGTGTAAAATCAAGAAACAATAAACTTATAAAACAACACAAAAGTGCACTATTTCGCACCTAATTTAGTTGAGATCTCAGAAACCCTCAGAAAGTCTTTTCAAATGACTAGTTTGATTCGTAGGATGTTAGTAATTATTTGATTCCCTTAAACCAGTTTTCGATTGGCTGTTCTGTTATAAATACGATCGGTACAGACCAAGACAGAGCATACCATAGATAGAGGATAATATTCCTTCCCTATTCGCACAAATGGCTGTATCGCGCCTTCTCAACTACCTACGACTTCTTTCACACAATTCATCCATGTTTTCTTCGGTCTTCCTCCCTCCGGTTAGAAGACTAACTTTCATATGACATTCTTCCCGTAAAGTAACCTCAATGCAATTTAATATAATTTAAATTGATTGGATTCTCTCATGAATTCAACCTTATGGCGTTGACTGGAAATAAATACTTCTTCGTATCTTATCTTAGTCTTAGCAACTCGTGACGTGGGCGATAATGCCCTTACTGTGATTTGGTATATCTCCGTATACATTCCTCTACTTTATCTACATTGGTGTTTTTGTATTGCCGGTCCGTTTCGTAGTAGTCCAGGCCGAGTAATGTGCCTCGTGTAAGGAAATTACGCCGTGGTCCATAATAAATGCCACGATCTTAGTAAGTATGAACGCTCAATGGATAGCAACTGGCCTTGGTATCGCATTTTTTAATGTTAAACTGTATTACATTTTAATTTCAAACAGGAGTTCATTGAAATAAGTAGACTGGTAACATTGATCAATTGCTCAATTGCTCATCAAGCTACCTTTAGACTGTTTGCAACCGTCTGCAGTTAGCTTAATGGTTTCAATTGTAAATACTAGTTGTAATTTTTCTATTCCTTGCTTGTAATTTTCGTTGCTAATAAAAGTAGTCTGGTTAGATATTTGCTGCATATAAACTTATCTACTTAATAAGTCCTTCTTACCTACCTTGTTTGTTATTATTTCAAGAGTTCAAAATTGCAAGGCTCTAAACGAAAACTGCTTTCAAATTCAGGAAAATAAAATAAATTACTAGTAAACTATACTTATAATCATTCGCCTCGCGTTGGCACGATATAGTTGGAAAAATATACTTATCAACTATTTTATTATTGTATCATTTTTGACCCAAAGTTAATCATTAAAACTGTTTCCCAAACTACAATGTGTCGGTAACGAGATGTCCTTTTGACATCTCAGAGCCCACACAAAAGCAATAACTCTAACAGAAAAACTCGTAAATAAAATAAAGCTTTACCTGAAAACTCATAACGAGTTTAGTTTTAACCTTGGCAATAAATTTCCCGATACAAATTAGTTCGACTTTCGTTAAAGGTAGGCATGAAGACGGGCCGGCTGCAATAGAAGTTGCACACCACCTTTCCCTGATTGATTTATACGTCTTGTTTGTCACAGAGCCGATTTATTTGAATTCCTGCCAGGGCCTCGGGCAGCCAACGGATTAATATTGAACAGACCCCAGCGATATATCCCCGACTTTGGGCAATAATTCAATATTTCATCCTTCGGGCGGGGACCTACGCTGCGAATTAACATACAAACGTCAATCGTTTCATGAATAAAAAATGTATTGGATTTAGTGAAATGAGTCGCGCGAGGAGCTCTGATGCCCGTTATGCCTATTGGGGTAAAATAAAATGTTCAGCTCGGGCTGGATGGGACTATTCTCTATTTGATGGCAGCACGCAATTTTGATTGGGCTAGTTTATTTGCTTATATTACGTATGACTTTCATTTTCCCATATATTTTGATTCAGAAATCAAGAAATTTATATCTGGGATACAAAATAAACACGTCAATTTGACAAGTGCAATTTTAAACTATATAAATCTAACCAGCTGCGCCTCGCGCTTTTTAATAAAATCAATAATTAGATACCTAGCCTATGTTTTGTTCTAGGCCTAAAATTACGTCTATCCAAAATTTCAGCCCGCTTCGTTCCGTCCGTAGTTTTGGCGTGTACAAGTAACAAACATCCACCCATCCAAATTTTCGTATTTATATGATATACCTACTGTAATATGAAATAAATGTTAGTTGATTATTCCTTCACTTAATTTTTTTATATTTGTAATTAATTATCCGAAATTTCGTAAAATAAATTGTAATACCTAACTGAAATCTGATCGCAATTAAAATCATTAAGTTCGTTAATACTAGATTGAATTGAACATTATCAGAGGTTCCAAATAGCTCCTAGAGGTAATGAAATGACACTTGCTTACAGAGTTCAATTAACTTCAAAACCTTAATTACAATCATTAACTACATAATTATATATAATAAATATGGAAAACTTATTAAATAAAAGATTTTAAGTAGGTACCTATAATTTTATTGCAATTATTATTGGCTAAGAAGCCTAATTCCGTAAGTGCCGTATCATAGAACTGCGATAGGAAAAATTCCACTGCGTTCGAATACTAGCGTAACCGGTTTCTAATTTAACCCATCAGGGGCTTAGTACGCTAGGGTTGCCATAATAATTTATCTGAGTAGGTATACCTAATCTAAAAATACTTAAGTTTACTAATTCGTTAATTTAATTAAAGGTAAACAGCCTAATGTTATTAATTGGTATTGGTAAATTGCTGCAATTGCAAATTTTATCAAAGAGAACCAATTCTTGCGATAGGTATTAGTAATTATTAGCCACCATAAACTAAAACTTTAGATTAACGTTGTTTAATTATATTAAAAAAAACACTATGGAATCGGCTTAGTGCGTCTTTAGTTTTTTGACATTATAATTTAGTAACTTATTCTATAATTTAATAGATTATGGAATATTTATATAATATTTTATAACTGTAAGTCATACCATTATTTCATTTTTAAAATTATATGCATTTTTTTACAAAAATAATAAAAGAAAAATTTTAAATAAATGACTATTATGACTAAATATGCAGAAGGTAACAACTGGTACTTCCGTTAAAAAATCCAAACTCGAATTTAAGTTGGTACTCTTCGACCACACTACTAACCGTAATTACACCAGACCACTGCTCAAAATTGGATTTAAGTATGTACCCATCTATACCTACGTATTAGACAATGAGGCAAATCACATAATTGTAGGGTCACAACCTCAATTAATGAAGTATTTGATGCGAGGATGAACAGGATAAGGCACATCCGATTGGATATCTTACTGAACTGTAACCCTTGCAATATTACAACATTACAATCTAGTGAAACTTCTACATGGAAGATTTTAAGCTATCAGTGCAAGATTAGACAGACAACTAAAAAGTTTCACAGATTTCTTTCGAAGCTTTGAGGGTTTGGTCAGCTTGTCTATGGAATAATATCTAGTAATATCTAGATTTTCCTCTCCAGTTTTATATCTCTCCAGGTAACTTCAAAAATCTAGTTCTAAGATTGAAGTTACATGCACTGTAAGATTTTACTTCCGTCACTCTTGCGATATCAAGATTGTGCAGTAATAAATCTCACAGTGAAATTTTCACATGAAATTTTTGAGTGGTGTCCTCTTTCCGGCGAGGGTAGTAAAGCAATCTTCATCGTCATCTTCTTCATCTTCTCCTGGGCGGCGGTCCACCTCAAGGGCTTACAATGTAGACGTAGACCTGGTGCTGACGTGGATGCTGGAAGTGTACGAACGGCAATTGTGTCGATGTTTGAGGGAGGCCTTTACTCAGAGGCCTACCAACTACAAGACAATGAGACTTTCCCTTTAGTGACGCTTGCAATGTAACAATTGGGTAGTGGTCAGTCACAAATTGATGTATCTAGCCTTCGTAGAGGCGAAACCGCTAATAGAACTGACAGAAGTTCAATAATTATCATAGCCGGTTGCTCTGAGCTATGTTTAATTGAATTTAATTGAATTCTACCTTATATTTAAATAAAACTATGGTTTATTTATTTTTAATACAAAATAAAATATTTTTTACATTTTTCAGTACTTATGTTTGGGTTGAATCAGTTGAAATAGGCGGCAGTTAAATTACCGAGTATTAATTCATTATAATCTTACTTAATTATATCTAACTATCATTTCAATATCTTACAGATAATATCTGTATCTGAAGACAGTCCACTAATAGACATAGGGGAGCCCTATGTCTAGAAGTGGACTAATATAGGTTGATGGTGATGATGAATATCTGTGTCTATCTTTCGAAACTGATTCGCTAACATAAAATTAATGTGATCTGGTAAACCTGCCTAAAGCCTCTAGCGTCATTTAAATTAAATAGTTTTACTCAAAATGCTCTATAGAAACGTAATTTGCAGGAGGCCTTTACTCAGAGGCCTACCAACTACAAGACAATGAGACTTTCCCTTTAGTGACGCTTGCAATGTAACAATTGGGTAGTGGTCAGTCACAAATTGATGTATCTAGCCTTCGTAGAGGCGAAACCGCTAATAGAACTGACAGAAGTTCAATAATTATCATAGCCGGTTGCTCTGAGCTATGTTTATGCAAATTACGTTTCTATAGAGCATTTTGAGTAAAACTATTTAATTTAAATGACGCTAGAGGCTTTAGGCAGGTTTACCAGATCACATTAATTTTATGTTAGCGAATCAGTTTCGAAAGATAGACACAGATATTCATCATCACCATCAACCTATATTAGTCCACTTCTAGACATAGGGCTCCCCTATGTCTATTAGTGGACTGTCTTCAGATACAGATATTATCTGTAAGATATTGAAATGATAGTTAGATATAATTAAGTAAGATTATAATGAATTAATACTCGGTAATTTAACTGCCGCCTATTTCAACTGATTCAACCCAAACATAAGTACTGAAAAATGTAAAAAATATTTTATTTTGTATTAAAAATAAATAAACCATAGTTTTATTTAAATATAAGGTAGAATTCAATCTTAAAGCGATTGTCTAAATTGACGTCAGCAGTAAATCATGGGTAGGTGGAAGAGATCAATTATTATTCAAGGATACGCAACGGCGCCAAAAGATGTCAATTCATAGAACCAAGGTTTAGTTAAATTGTCTCAATTTTAAATCAAATTTTAAACGTTACCTACGTGGTTTAAATTTTTCTCCACAAAATAGCATAGATGCCTTAGTTTTGAATACATATTTCATTATTTTGCCGTACAGCAGGTATACAGGTAATGTAGCCAGTGTCATGGGGACGCTTCCGACTGGTATTGACATGGATCAGTTTAGCTATCTTTACACTGTTAGCATCCGGCTGCAGTTAGCTCAATTGTTTAAATTTTATGTATATTAGTTTTGATTTTTTCTATTCCTTGATTGTAATATTCGTTAGACAAGTTAAGAAGTTTTTAAATTAAGTTAAAAACAGTGTTACTTACGAACATTCAATGCAAACTCACATTCGAATCCTTAAATATCTCAATTGCGTCTTGCTAAGTATTAATAGAATGGCGTTGATTAAGATTTAATTTTAGCACTGCGCACGATTCGACCACAATCAAACTTGATTTATAGCGGCAATTATTGTTCAAATTAAGACGATCATTTAAGACTATAATGCGATTTCCTTAAATTCGTTCCGCATGACTTAAATCTTGATTATATTAAGCTTAGGTTTATGTCTGTTACGTTAAAAGTAGGTAAGTACATAAAATTAAGACGAGGTCTTTTTAATGATGCTTAATATTTTCACCCACCATCCCTAGCCCCAAGGAACATGGTAACCCATTAACTTCATTAAGTTAAGTATATTTATTTTTCTGGAATCCATATTTCACACCAAACGTCCCCAAATCTGTCTGTCACAAATATTTGCAGCTCATCAAAATAAGACAAGTCAAAGAAAATAACAAACATTTCGATAAATCAGTGAAAGTTGATATTATTGGATCTAGAATAAAAATATTACTTATTTAATTCGGATTGATAACAGATTACCATTTGGTAATCTGCAATTTTAATAAGCTTTAAATTCAAATACAAATATGTAGTTATGTTATGGGAATAGATGCGATGAAACCACCATAATTGGTAATAGATACCAACTTAAACTTAGTAAGAGAGGAGTTGTTTCGAGCCATTCGAGGTCACATTGTACCGGTAGCTAATCACCTACTCCAGTGAAAGTTGATCGATGGACCGAGACCATTTTATGTGAAGCCTACGGGTTAATTTTCGCTCCAAAAACTTCGTATCACAAATTCGCGTCTCTAGGTTATCTCTGTCTTGTTATAATATGTGTGTGTGCCTCAAGTAACGCTGCTAGCAATTGTAAATTTCTTTCTATATTCATACTTATCCATAGATCGCTATTTTCTTCATAAAATACGATTACTTACGTATTTTATGAAGATTCAATTGTCACAATCTATATAACCTCTTTAGTAGGTACCTACTTAATTGGCATTCGTAATCTTTATAATCCCATAAAATGTACAATTTGTGAACTGTTAATAGTGAAAGGCTTGAGTGAAATGTTGTATGGCAATTCCGAGTTTTTTTTTCCAAGTCTGTTATTACTAATTTTACATGCATTCGCGATCAAACGCTTCATTTACACAATAATGACATTAATATTCGGCAAAAGCTGCCAATAATGACATTCTTATCCAGCTTGAAGATCTAATCAATAGGTTTTACTTGCGTGGGCAATACTCTGGCAACGTGATGGTTAGACACGATTGTGTTGGAACAGATTACTTTTATTCAGCTTTAGATACAAGGATATTGTATGCAAATTTCTTCTAGATATTATACGAGTTTGCCTATTATTACATAGCAAAAAGTAGATTCAGATCATGATAGATATTAATATAATTTAATTTTATGTATTCAAAAGATTAGCAATCAGATTATCCTCGTATAAGGTTAAACTACGTCATGTTTTCTAGTGCATTATGTGATATGTTATGTCAATCGTTAACATTGTATTATATAGATTGTAGGTACAAGATAGATATAAACAGCACAAATATTGTTCACAAATGGTTGGCTTTTGCGCATTTAAACTTATTATCATTACGCAATATTACGCTAAAACATTTACGCAGTGGTTTGACCATGAAAGCTATATTTTTATTTGCAATGGTACCAACAACTTTGAAATATATATTTTATCTGTTAACTGCGCCCCACATCTTTACTCCCGTGAAAATATTCTGTTTCAAAATTTCAGCCTGATTCGTTTTGTAGTTGTGGCGTGAAGAAGTAACAAACATCCGTCCACAATTTCGCCTTTATACTATGGGTGTGGTACTTTAGCTTTCTTGTAAGAAAGTTGATAGTCAATGTCTTTTGGTATCTTTAATAGGTATCTACCTTTTTATAAGTGGTGTTTTATTTTACTTCTCAAAGTATCAGAAGACTCATCTACGTTCAATTAAAACATCCATAGTCGAGCTTACTAAAGATTTACAAATGAGATCTAAATTTTATACACCCGTTATCGCAATTTAAATCACTTCTGCGAATTTGCCATTGACAATCCAAGCAGCATGGTCGTGTTTACGTTGTGGCTGGTTCTTGTTTACAAACAGTAAATTTTACACTGACATAACGATGCAGGCGTCACAGATCGTCAGAGCGCGTCACCGCCGCGCCTTCGGTTACTTCTATTGCGTCTTAGTAATTGAAAAATGCGATACTCTATCTATTATTGCTCGAATTGACCTAAATTCTTGCGCGATTTGAGTTACGATAAAAAAATTATATTTTGTGCAAAAGCAACCTTATCTTCACTAGCCCGGACCGTGGATTTATAGTTATTTTTATTCTTTTTACAATCCGCATCATTGCAGCTGCCATACAGTGTGGCAATTCAGTCTTGGGGACGACGCTTCCGCGACTGGCAATGATATGGATCAGTTGAGCTACCTCTGTCTGCAACCGTCTGCAGTTAGCTCAATTGTTTCATTTTTAAATACTAGTTTTAATTTGTTTCTATTCAAAGAATTTAAGAAACCATCTTGTTGCCTTTTCGGTATGAAAATAAAAGTACATGAAAATAA
Organism: Eupithecia centaureata; assembly: GCA_944547425.1. NCBI lineage: Eukaryota > Metazoa > Arthropoda > Insecta > Lepidoptera > Geometridae > Eupithecia > Eupithecia centaureata. The sequence goes on from OX155687.1 coordinate 9,758,768, forward strand.
AAATTAAGTTTCGTATAACTAGTTTTCATAACCTATTACGTCAAGACAAAACCTAATGTCAATGCCGAGAAGTCGCAAGAATCAAATAATTATATCGACAGAACCAGAATAACTGGCGAAAGAAGTTATGTAACTTAGTACTTACTTTTTAACTATTTTTCTTTGTCAATTTTAGAACTATGTATTTACCTTGGAGTTTACACTAGCTTGAATCCATATCCCGCATAGGTATTTATTATGTAAGATAAGTTTAGGCAAATTTGAATATTAAGTTTGTCGCATATTCTTAAACCGACAAGGCTAGAATATAGCGCCGAGCTATTTATAATTTCAAGTTATGTTAATTTACTACTTAGTTGTACCTATGGTAATCAGTATTATCTAGGATTTTGCATGATCAACCAGATCCTCTGCAATTTAATTTGCGTGCATATAAATGTAAAAATATACTTACCAATCATGTTTTAATTAGTTTGTTTTCATTTTAACTATGTAACATCACTACATAGTATAAAATCAACGTCGCTTTCCGCTGTCCATTTATTTATGTCTGTCTATCCTTAATATCTATGTATGCTTAAATCTTTAAAACTACGCAACGGATTTCGAGGCGGTTTTTTTATAATCAATAGAGTAATTCAAGAGTAAGGTTTATATGAATAATAAACCCGTGCGAAGCCGGGGCGTGTAGCCAGTTAAATATAAAACAACCATGTTTACGTATACCAAAATCGTGGAAAACCACAACTATTGCTAGAGTCGCAATGATATGTGGTTCAGGCAAGGTGACCCATGAATTTTATTACTGATTGTCCTCAGGCCTTGCATTTAGTTGCCACATTTCGCTCTTTAAATATTATTAATTAACTTGTTGCTATTTGGTTCGATTCCCACTTGGGGACAAATATTACACAACATACAGAAAATTCTTATTCCAGTACTCATAACCCAACGCTTGGGTTCAGTGTCGTAGTTATTATAGCTAGGGCTTTAATAACGTAGCGGGGCCCGGTTTAAACCGGCCAATCAATGGGCCTATCCTATTCCCCCTGCAGCGCCATAACTAGCCTTTTATGCGCCCGGTGTAAGGGTCTATAACTATGCCCTTGAAACCTAAGCCGCAAACAGGAGCTAAAGTATCGCTACCACTTATTTTGTCATATAATTACGTTAAACAAAGATATTTCCAACGTTCACACGTTCACGTTCAACGTAATTATATGATTATGCCATTACCCAGGGGCTGCACGATCGGCTTTTTGACTAGAAATAAAAAAACAAATGAAAACGTACCAATCCGTGGCGAAGATATAACATAGGTATAACACTCATGAATAGGGTAAAATCCGGATTGATGCCCAAGAAGACACGTGCCCCAGTGCCAAAAACCTAACTTCCGAATTCCGAAAACCATAATCAACCGTAAATAGACTTACTATGTAGTCTATAAATTAAACCATTGAATACTTTATAATGTAGATGCGGCTTCCCTTATAAGCGTTATAGCGCCCTGGCTTCAGTTTGCATCCAGCATCTACAATCTTTCGCAAATCATCATGAAAATTCGTTTCTATGATCAGTCTATAAGTATTATCTAGCTGGTAATTTAAGCCTATAATTAGGTAGACTGCTCTGTATCTACCGGTCATCTGTCAGAATGATACAAGGTTAAGTACTTAGCTTTGTGTGTGGTCAGCCAGCGACCTTCACGCGAATTTATTTTTACGATAGCCCTGTAGAGGAATTCAACAATTCGTCAAAAGCAAATACTGCTTCTAATGAATTATTGAATTCTTGTGTATGGTGAATAGAAACAGTAGAAAAGCAAAATTTATAAAACTTTTGGGGTCGCTTCCAATTGGTATTGTATTTTATAAGTATCTATTCATATGGATTATTTGAACTACTTGTTTGCAACCGTCTACAGATAGCTCAATTGTATATTGGTCAATCAACTTTTATTTGTCCTGTAAGTACTATGTTGTGTCCCTGACCAATAACAGCAGTTCTAAAGAAAATTAAGTGGTTTGTTGGCTTATGTCGCATTTGTCTTAATATTAGGAAACGTACGAATAATTCATTTTAAATAAATTACTATTATACTCGAATTTTAATGATTTTTCGGGTGACAAAACATCAGAAAAAGTGTTTTATTGTTTGTCCCTCAGTAGGTTAGTACAATGAAACATTACTTTATACAAAAAAAATCTATTTGGCAATTAATTACGTTTGTAAATAATTATTTATTACAATGTCTACTATGATGCTACCATATAGATTTTTGTTTACTTTAAAATTTTAACGAGTTTTTTGCATGTTTATTTTTGTCCCTATTATATTTAAATATTTCTGATGTCCACCGGACAACGGCAAAAAAGTTCCGTAAACAAAACACAGATGGCATGATCAGTGCTTTGAAAACAAGTCGATTCATTTGGTGACAAAATTCACCCAGCCGCCGTTTTGATTTAATTTTTCCCGTGGCGCGAAACGTCCGAGAGTGTTTTGAAAAATCGCGTGGCTTTATTGTGTGTCCACTGGACAACCATCACAAAAACGTAAGAATTTGATATGGAGTAGTAAATTAAAGTGAAATATATTCTATTCAATATATATTTTTCACTGCGCGAAAGACCTAATTCAAAATATCATTTTTTATGACTAGGGAGCGCAAAGACATAAGAATGTCTCTTGGACAACCAGTCACTTGGACAACTAAAACGGTTGTCCGTGGGACATTTTGGTTGTCCATAGGACAATAGTGATAGAATCAACATAAAACAATACTAATTCTTTCAATAATTAATCATTGAAGAGACCTTTACAAGCGCTAAGGCATTTATTATTGTTTAATATAAATAAGATTGATATTTTGACCAATTTTAGTTTTGTTCTTCCTTAACACATTTTTATAGCCTAATAGTAAGATCTCAATTCTAAGTTGTTTTTGTTTTTATTTAAGACTAGCGACCCACCCCGGCTTTGCACGTTTTTATTATACGTATAATCCTTCCTCTTGAATCACTCTATCTATTAAAAAAACCGTATTGACATCCGTTGCGTAGTTTTAAAGATCTAAGCATACAAAGGGATATAGGAACAGAGACAGCGACTTTGTTTTATACTATCTAGTGACTAGTGATAATGGGTTTGACGGAAAATAAAAATCAAGACGCAATTGAAAAAATCTTGAAGCAGATTCGGAGAAATTAGCTGAGCGAAATATAAAAAAGGGAAAGCTACCATAGGAATAAAAAACTTAAGTATGCCGCCAGAAGATAAAGATAACTGCAGAATTATGCAGAATTAGAATTAATAAGACTCCACTCATGCTGCCACACTGCGCGGCTCGCTACGCTTGCCTTGCTGAGAAACAACCGTCGCATTGCGGTTCGCTTTGCTCACCGGAATACGACTCCACCCGTGCTACGACACTGCGCGGCTTGCTACGCTCACCATGCAGTGTACCACGAAACGCAGCTCGCTACGCTCGCCTTGAGGAGTAACTGTCGTCGCATTGCGACTCCACTCGTGCTGCAATACGTTGCGGTTCGCTTTGCTCGCCTTACTGGGTATCTACACCGAATAGGTCGAAATCGATACCCATGATGATATTTCGCGATTAAAAAATATAAAGTAAAGTAAAAAAAATAATATTTTGTCATTTGGGGGTTAAAGGTGGAATTCCCCCAAAGAGTTACAGGGGAAGATCTTCCCTGTACCGGGTCGGCCCATCTGGCCCACTTACCCGGGGTCTTTCGACCGACAGTTGATGTCGGAAAGTTCTATATAGGCTAGATGTCGTAGAAACCAACGCTTGCGCGATCTAGGAATAATGGTCACGTGATCCACTTTTTGCACTCAGAATTTTTGTTATTTCTTTTCCATTTTAGTTCAGCTCACATCATGCTAGATGTCGCTACATCACTCCCTTTCCAGACCGAAGGTCGATATAGGTTTTTGATATCAGCATATCCAGTGTCCAGCTTAGCTCGTCGTAGTCTTCAGTGAGTCGAGACTGGTGCGATGAGCAGGTTGGGGACGGGAGAGCGCTTGTCTGCGGTGGGTCGAGACGTATCCACGGTGAGTCGGGATGAAGCGCGGCGCTTGTAGTCTGCGGTGAGTCGAGACGGTCCACGGTGAGTCGGGATGAAGCGCGGTGCGGTGCTCCGGGTGAATCTTCGGTGAGTCGAGACTGTATGCCCAGATGATGCCGCTGAGGAACTCCACAAAGCGTTATCGAGGAGGGGAGAAGCCTGCAGAACCAGGAAGTCGGGGCGGCTTGCGATGGAACTGCGGAGGCTGAGGGATGATGCTGGTCCGGAACGTAAGCTTTGAGGGGGAGAGAGAAGAGATGAAGGTAGATTTTGCTGCTGCTGATGATGATGATGATGATCGTTGATGGCTGGAGTGCTGCGCTGGTTGTTGAAGGAATCGTGTTCAGGAATCCAGTCGTCGGGTGTCGGCAAGATTCGTCCGAGGTAGTCGACGGCTGGCACGACGGAGGTCACCAGTTTGGGGGTTAAAGGTGGAATTCCCCCAAAGAGTTACAGGGGAAGATCTTCCCTGTACCGGGTCGGCCCATCTGGCCCACTTACCCGGGGTCTTTCGACCGACAGTTGATGTCGGAAAGTTCTTTATAGGCTAGATGTCGTAGAAACCAACGCTTGCGCGATCTAGGAATAATGGTCACGTGATCCACTTTTTGCACTCAGAATTTTTGTTATTTCTTTTCCATTTTAGTTCAGCTCACATCATGCTAGATGTCGCTACATGTCATATAAAATACAGGAAAATACAGATTTGGAAATAAAAGAAAAGTAAAAATTGGTAACCACTCAGCGTGTGCTATGACAGAGCGAATCATGCCATAGCGCTGGTCTTCCGTGGTGGTGGTGTAAAATGTCAGCCATCTTGGATTTCTTGGAAATCTTTATCGTAATCTACGGGTTTGAGTTAGTCAAAAACAATACCCATATGAGGGATGTGCAGTCACACTGCACAGCAAAGTACAAGTTAGAGTCAAAAAGTGTTTAAGTTGAGTTAATAAGTAAAAGTTGTCACGTTTATAGATCTATTCATTATTGAAAGAAAGAAAGAAAGAAAAATGTTTATGAGACAATACGACACACACTCATAAATAAAGATAACTAAGCTACTTTACAATAAAACATGATAAACTACACTGGCAAACATACTACTTAAGTACCTACTGGAAACATAGATTATTGAATAGTTTATTGTAACTAATGTTGATTATTCATGATCAAATATGTCATTATTAATGGCCATATTGTTCCGGGACCGATCGTCGTAGATGGTCACCTTCTTGAAATTGTTTCCAAGTACACTTACCTTGGGCAGATTGTGCAGCTAGGTAAAAATAATTTTGAGAAGGAGGCCAAGAGGAGGATCCAGCTAGGCTGGGCAGCATTTGGGATACTACGTCAAGTCTTTTCGTCGTCCATACCGCATATGTTTGAAAACGAAAGTTTTCAATCAGTGCGTCCTACCCGTAATGACCTACGGAGCTGAGACGTGGACACTCACGGTAGGGCTGGTCCACCAGTTCAAAGTCGCTCAGCGAGCTATGGAAAGAGCTATGCTCGGAGTCTCTCTGAAGGAGAGAATTCGTAACGAATACATCCGACAGAGAACCAAAATTATCGACATAGCTTAAAGAATTAGCAAGCTGAAGTGGCAATGGGCCGGCCACATCTCGCGAAGAACCGACAACCGTGGGGGTAAACGTGTTCTTGAGTGGAGACCGCGACTCGGTAAACGTAGTGTAGGACGCCCTCCGGCCAGGTGGGATGACGATCTGCGAAAGACTGCTGGCAGATGCTCAGAAATTTACTATGTAATGTAAGGCTTCAGGCGGAGAAAGGATAAAAAAGAATCTAACACGTTTAAAGAATATAAAACGTATAGTATAGAATCAAACACCATACATCCTTATCTTTATAGCTATGCTCGGAGATTCTCTAAAAGACAGGATTCGTAATGAATATCATGAGACTGCGACTTGGCGAACGTAGTGTAGGACGCCCTCCGGCCAGGTGGAATGGCGATCTGCAAAAGACTGCTGGCAGATGCTGTATGCGTCAAGCTGAAGACAGGGCGCTATGGCGCTCATTGGGGGAGGCCTATGTCCAGCAGTGGACTAATATAGGTTGATGATGATGATGAATGTTGATTATTTATTAAAAAATATAATAAATCCAATAATTATTGATTTATTTTTTTACATAAAAGAACAAATACAGGCAATTTCAATTCTAGCGTGTCCTTCGGACTCCCGAGAAATGTCCTATGGACAACCGTATATGTCCACTGGACAACCAATTTGTCCCTGTCTCCTTAAGACACATTTTCGTCATAATTACTTTTAAACAACAGTAAGGTTTACAAAATATAGAAATTTAAATGTAACAATTATAAGTGAATTTATAAACTATTAAATATCACGTATAACTTATTTCTTTGCAAATTAAATAAAAAGTTCGTTACATTTAAAGTTTGTCGTTGTCCAGGAGACAATATTATTGGGAATAACATAAAAATTAAAAGTCGCGTCATTTATTTATGAAAGATAAATTGAAATCCATCCTATTTTAAGTGAGAATAAAGTGACGGATTACAATTTGACTGAATTTTAAATGGTTCAGAATCCTATGAAGTTTAGTTGTCCAAGGGACTATTTTAACTATAGTCATATGGTATTCGGAGTCAAATGTACTATTTATTTAAATAAAGCTCGCTGCTCTATGTGAATTCTTAAAATATAAATAATTATCTATAAAAATTATGATAAAATATGAAAAAATTCAAATTAAATTTAAATATTCCTGGAATTTAATTTTCATTGTTAATAATGTTCTATAATTAAAAAACAGTCCAGCTTACCTTAATTAAAACTGATATGATAAGTGATAACGAACGGAAAAATTACAGTTTGTAGCTATGACATTTTGCTTTAACATCGCATCAAACGAAACACGTTGTGCGTATATTATCTTGAACCTGTTACTACTACCAACTATATTTAATTTTATAAGAAGTTTTTGAAAAGCAGGCGGCCTTGTATGGCGCCTTTAGTGACGAGAGCGCTACGCTTATAGAACTTTACAATACAAATTTTATACAGCCATATAAAATATCAAACATAGAGGAAAAACTCGCTGATAGAGCGTTTGTTCACTGAAGCGTCTGATCCCTTCCTAATTCGTTTTTAAATATCTCGTAAACTCTACCTGTAGCCGTAGGTACTTAAAGATCTTCAATACGTTTGAGTTAATATATTTTTATTACGTTTATGAATACTAAAGTAATGTTTATTAAATTCAAAGGCTGGTACTTAGCAATAAGTACAACGTGATTATAATGTATGTGTTTAATGCTATTCATTACGTAGGTGTCTACGTTAATTTATTAAACTGATTTTATAAGTGTCTACTTTTCTTACTTTAATACAACTTTCTAAATCTTTTTTCGCGCCACCATATCAGTTATTTTCATACATCAAAATGAACGAACCGTTCCACGTGTAAGATTTAAAGCAATTTTAACTCTATTAACAAAACGTTTTGAGTTCTTGAATAGATTTCTGATCTCACAAAACATTTCCACTGTTGCAAAGTTGCATATTAGTTACAGATAATTTAATATGACTTATTAGTTTCTGCCCGCGGCTTCGCGCGTGCCAAATCGCGCCTCTGACGAGCGGGATAGCTAGTTACGATTTTCTCTTGAAAAGCAAAGACGGACGATAATGTATAAAAAGTGTTTTTCAAAAAAAAAAATCGATCGATTTTGCCACAGCGCTTTTCCAAAAAGGCATGCTGTGTAATTGCTATACTTAAGAAAAAAAATCTTATTCCTATCCTATTCGCAGAAATGTCTGCAAAGTGTAATGTTATGTGAACAGAAAAAGTAAGCTGGCTATAATTTTAGAACAATCCGTCTAACAGTTTAGGCTCGAACTGGTACCCAAGAAGCACTCATCCAAACATTCCTATTTACTTATAGGTAGTATTAGTGTGACATATTAATTGTATAATAGTTTTGAAGAGCCATATATTTTACTACTTAGGTAGTTTATAATTATAAGGAACTAATACACCTTGGATAAACCTGACGGTCAGTACGATAAGGACTTTTTTGAATTGTTTTTGTATTTAAATATGTTTTTTTTATATTATACGAATTACAAAGTAAATTTAACACTGTATAAAAACTGAGACCCAGTTCTACCCATCGAGTTTGCAATTGATTTTTTCAGAAACCGTGAATTGAATCAGCTCAAGTAAAATTAATCTCGCCAATAATATTAAATGAGAAATAATTGTTCCCTGCTGGTGCTAACTGAGCGATTATCTTCAATTGGATCTGAATGATCTTTTCATTATTATAATAGTTCAGCAATAATTGAGTGTCTATTGACTTTGTCTTATGTATACAATACACAAGACATTTTTTGTAAATACAACTTGAATAGAGATTTTTCTTCACGATTATCCTGTAAAAAAGCAAAAGTAGGTGAGTATGTAACGTATCTCCCTGTACAAATTACCTTGACAAGTGTAAAAATGATGGCATGTGCATGGAGCAATTTCAAAAACCTTAATTAGCCATTCTCACGCTGTAACGCAGCATCCAGGTAAATCTTGGTTAGTGGCATAACTTTAACTACTCTAAACAAGCTCCTACACCTACTCCGAAGACCAGGTAGCCCATGAACTTAGGTCTGTAAAGTTTGTTGCATTTAGCATAAACTACGGCATTTTACTGACATTGCGCTTCTATTGAACCGTTTGACATTTGTAGCTGCAATAACCTTGCACCAAACGAGCCTTGTATGCCGAACAGGTTTTAATAGTTTTATCGACCTGCTGGGGCCGTGAAAGTTTAATGTAAAATCTGGTTGCGCTTCCGAAGATCAAGAGTCTAAAGATTGATCGCTCGTCAACCTTCAATTAACCCTATGTCGCCGTACCCTTGCATTGTGAGACGCCCGGTTTGCGACCTATATGACATCGTTCGTTCACCGTAAATAAATTGTGAGTAGTGCAGATGCGGTTATCGGTTTATTTTCTCGCTTTGCTCTTTATAAAGAGCTAGCTGACGCACTTGCAAGGGTCATTGAACTGCACAGTTAGTGGAGATCGGTGCGCGCACGCCGACTTTACTCGATTGCAACCTTGAGCTCAGATCGCAAGTTCCATAAATATTTTAAACTTGAAACAGTTTTTTCGCACTTTGTAGAACAATAACTTAAAAGATATACCTACCTTTTTGATTCTGTCACTTTGAATAGCCGCTTTATTTTTACTGTGTGAATGTTTCAAATGTCACGCTTAGTTGACTGGACTAAGCAAACGATGCTAGGTAGATACTTATTTTGTAGGAAGTAGGTACTCAACCGTAGGCTTTGTTATCATTCGTTTCTTGAAATTCGTTTTCAATCTTTAAAGTTAATAACGTCTGTAAATATTATGAATTTAGAACCTCATTAACAACTATTCGGCTATGAACTAAGTAATTGTTAAATTATGGGTTTGTCTTACTAGATGCGCCCCGCGGCTTTTACCTCTTGAGAATTAATAAAAGAGTAGTTAGCCTTTGTTATATTCCAGGCCTAGAACTACGTCGATTCATATTTCACCCCATTCCGGTCAGTAGTTTAAACATCCATCCAAACTTTCGCATTCATAATAATTAGTATGATTTCTTTTTCATCATTCTCTGCCTGCTATAAATACCTTCTCCATTCATTAAAGCTCTTTATTCCTCCCAAGAATTCCGAACACTTCATTCATACCATAGACTAACGACCAAACACTACCCTTACCTCTGGAGAATTGGCACACACACATATTTGATCGGATACACACAGGCACAATAATGATGTAATGTTTACATGACTTACACATACTAACTACATTTTATCGGAGACACGTGTATAACGTACCTACCAGCAGGATCGTCCTGACTGCACGGGTATTAACACGAGACTTTTGTTCATACTTACTAGATTGATTTAGGTATGACTTAGTTGTAATTTTATACTTAGTACTCGTAGGCAGGATGAGCCAGGTGGGATGACGATCTGCGAAGATCTGCTGGCAGAAGCTGGATGCGGCAAGCTGAAGACAGGGCGCTATGAATTGAATTTTGAATTTGAATTTTATGGCGCTCATTAGGGGAGGCCTATGTCCGTGCTGTGGACTAATATAGGCGTATGATGATGATGATTCATAGGTATGTAAATAAGTCTTTATCTGAGACATTGATTTTGTTATAGATTAGTGGTGAACTAGCTTTGAAAACTCCAAGTGAGTTACAAAAATTATCAGCAAATAAATTCAAACAAATTGTCAAAACTATTCTTTGTTCTTTTCTCGTACCTACTATAAAATAAAGTTATAAAGTTGCTCTAAAGATTTTGAAAATGCAAACTAGATTTCTAAATTGGATATGTAAAGGTTCTGTTTTACTTTTTCCTCAAACATTTTACATCCCCATACCATAACAGTTAGGCATGTCTTCTAAGTGTATCTAGAGGTAAATGTAACAATTCAATTTGTTTTTAGATATTTCACGTATTTACTTACGCATTTTTTTATGAAATGAATTAAAAATGTCATTTCATGACTTCTTAATCTAATAAAGCTTTAAGTTTGAGGAATTGTTTTATGAATAAAAGTACAAAAACCCTGTATAGCATACAGTGTATACCTATCTTTTTAGCCCTTACTGCCCTTACCTTATAACACTCATGTTATTATGATGTATAATTTAACACAAAATTCTCCATAATTCTCTCCTTACTGGTTTTGCTACCGGTAATACGACAGGTGATATATAGGTTAGTTTCCCACACTCCATGGTAACTCTTGCTTAGCTGTGACCGGATGGTTGATACTAACTATTTCTAATCTGGTTCCCGCGAATCTCCACGTGGACGCAACAAGTACGGAATGTACGCATGCGCTAGTACTTTTCCACTATTAATCTTTAAAACTGTTTATTGCGTCTTGAAATGATACTAGCATGAAACTAGAGTTCTCGGTGCTTTTTGTAGAATATTCGTTACCGCTTTTGCCATTATATTCATAGGTAGTTTATCTTAACTTACTTTGATCATTCTGAATTCACATTTAATTTAGTAACAACCAGTACGTAAATATAGGTAGATTAAATGCGTGAGTTTCTTTTTCAGCTTAATCTAAGTAACAATTTAAAAGCTCTGTTTAAAATGTCAATCCACTAATTTTAGTAGCAAGTAATAAAAATATATTTATTACCATGAGAACATTAGCATTGGTACAATTGGTAAAGGAAATCCTAGTTCTAAGGTCACTCAAAATTTTGTAGATACCTACCACACGGTTTTTTGTAGAGGCAGACGTGACATTTACCATATGGATTTTTTGCATATATTTTCTCGTAGGTTAGACATACGTTAACATTCGAGATAAGGAGTATACCTATAGTAATGTATACAAGCAGACAAAAATTAATACTACTAACTTTATTGATTGAATGAATAAAGAATCCCTTCCATTTATATATCAGTCAATGTAGAGTAGATACCTATCTAAATATTATGAAGATTTCCAAACATTTCTTTTCAATACGCTGAGAATTAAAGTAAAAAGAGCTACCTTAAACGGTAATCATGACAACGGCTTCACAGGAAGGCGACCTAATGGAGCGTAGCTGACTGGCAGGGTTTTTCTTTTTTACGACGCTTGTATTGGGCTTGGTTACTAGGTAGGAATGTAGTTTCAGGTGTATTAAACAATATTTGTGAAATACGTATACGATACCGATACTCATCCATCAAAATCACTGAGTATATCTCCTCAATCCATTACAAACTCTTTACACTTAAATTAAAGTAGAAGAACAAATGAAAGAAGTTTTCAAAATTTTATCGAAATAAATAAATAATACTTTTTCCAATTTTTTTTTAATAATATACCCAAGTAGGTGATAGCATAAGAATAAATAATAACTGCGTAGAATGGACTCTTCTTTGATCTAGTCTCTGTTTTTGTCTATTCTTATGGTGATAGTGACGTGGTTATACTTACACATGGATTATACCGCTAAGGTACTATATTGACTATATTTCCCAACACCCTCAATATTTGTAAGTTGTATATAATCCAATCGGATTCAATAAAAAACTATATTATAAACACAAAACAATACCGTATGATGTAACTTAATAAAATAATCTTACAAATTTCTAATCATCGTATAATACTGTTTGTATGCTGAAACTATCACGTGGACAGCCAGCCAGACAAAACAAGTAACCAAACCTACTTATTTGTTTGTTTACATTCAGGTATTGCGATATAGCAAAACTCCAGCCGCATTTCTCAGAATCTACTACCCACTTTTCTATCTCACACATTTTTCTGCGCAATAATCAACTCATTAGTAAAGTGGGAGTGAGTGTTTGAATTATTGATTTTTTATTGGTGTCTCTTTAATTTCTTGGTCAAATGAATAAATATTTTTATAGCTTATCTTATCGCAAATATTAAGAAAAGTTCATGGCAATGTAATTGATAAATTGGTCTGTACCGAAATATCTTCAGTAGGTATCCGGGGTATTTTTGTTCCGGTATTTTGCATTTGTACTTATATTGCAAGGTTTTATGGTATGTGGTATTTTTTTTTACTTTTTTGACCCAACAAATTTCTTAATATTATGGCTTCTTGTGTTTTACTGGGTAAACACAGCGTAAACAAATTATGGGTCGATGTAAACAAAAAAAAGACAAATGAGAAACATTTTCAGTTTAAAATTAACTACAGCTGTTACACAAAGTTACACATGTTCGTATTGGAACTAATAACAAAAGGCATCTGAATTAAAAACGAATAGATAGCAAGTTAGAAGTCCTCAAAATCAATCCTTAATTATATTCGTTTTTACTCGATCAAATACCATGTTGATGCAGACATCGCGTGAGACAGCAATCATGACAAAATTGTCGATAGGCATCGCACCTACGTAAATACACCATTCACTGATCATGATTGGCCACTAACGTTGACAAGATATACATTTTGATTTATTATTATCGAAGGGCATAATGTAGAAGCTACATACATAGAATAATATGAAATTTCTAGTATGAGTATCTAGTGTTTTTTATTATTTTTATTAAGTTTTTGTCCGATTATATAATTAATTTTAACCAAGAACACAAGACATTGAGATACTTGAATCTAATGAGATATAATTGAGATAAAATGAATTATTTATTTAGAAAATGTTTGGGAACTGGTTTGGGCTTATAGTTGTTTACAGGTTTATTTTTGGATTTATATTATTTAATTTTTATGGATATCTATATTTAACCTTAGATAAAACACTTACATATTTAATAGACAGTTAGTAAATAATAATACACATAATATAAATATGTAAAAACAAACAACATATTATGTACCTATTATTATTATTTATAAACCATTTTTAATCTAATTATTATGGCAATGTTTATAATCTTATTTTCAGAAATTCCTATCGAACGACCATATCACTATGAAATATAAACTGATTGGTTTATATACATTATTATCTAATATCCTAAACCATATGAGAGTGTTGACAAAATTGTTGCAAGTGTGGTCATGTTGACAAAACTCTTAATAAATAATGAAAAAGAAACCTAAACTGTATATAAAATTACCTACGTTATACCCTTTCTATTAAAAGATCTGGCACGTGTTGGACCGTAGGACCCAGTTATGAATCGTAGGATTTTTCCGCCCGGGTCCATATTCCGGAGCAAACCCGTGAGACCAATGACACCTGTCAGATTATATTTGATACTGTGAAACATACTACGCCTAAATAGACCTCAATCCGATAAAAAGTAAATTTTATGTTAGTAGGGTTTTATCATGCTCAAAGACAGATGTCGTAGACCATATTTCCAGTAGATAGATAATGCACTTCAATTTGTCCTTAATAACATTATAACAATTGTACAAACGCTGGAAATTACTTGTCTATTACTATGTAACATGTTACGTGGACCTGTTCAATGAAGGTCAAATTCTTTATCACTACTAATTTAAAATGCAATGTTTAATCCACAATCAAGTGTATGCAACTGACATTATGTTATGTCGTTTAGCTGCTATAGAATTTTAAAATCAGAATAATAGCCCGTATGATTGGCTGTCTGTCAACTTGACATTACATTACAGCCAAATTCACACAACATTCCGTAGCGCACAGAGCGGCAACGTCGCATTTAGCGGAGAAGCGCGGGGTGAAGACAACTAGCAACAAGCGCCTAGTACACGTGCTCAGCGGCCTTGCCACTGCTGTAGACATAAAACATCGAGTGATCATTTAGACTCTGTTCGGTTCACGGAACGCACCTTGCTCATTTGAGGGTCGAAATAAACGTAGCATAAGTACCTACTAGTTACACTGAAATTAATCATTTACATCAGTCACCTTTAAGACAAGCTCTGCTTATTTTCGTTTGACCAAGATGATGTTGTGTGAAAATTGCCAGTTGTAGACATCCAATATTTTTTCTTTACTGTAACAACCAAAATCAATTTAGGACTATGCTGTACTTGAGTAAGTAAATTTTACAATAGAAGACATTTTACAATAAACAGCATTTCTTCCTAGCTTTAATGCAAGAAACCAGGGTTCTAAGCAAGATGACCTAAGTATTAATAAGTTTGATTTTCCAGTGTATTAAGTCAAATGGGCTGCTTTTAGCAGGCAACTTAATAATTTTAACAGGCAATATATTCCCGCCTCTATGCGATAACGCTCATTACATCATCAGGGAAATAGGGCGAGTAATACCATCGAGTTCCCTCGCCGGCCGAAGGTCATAGACTAATGATTTCCGCATGGAATCCCATCTACATATAATTTAAATTGTGTGGCTTTGGTAAATTGTAAATGTATTGTTTTAGAGCACAAGATAGTACAGAATGGCTGTCTTGTATTCGCAAGATATGAGCATGAGTAAAAGAAAGTAAGTTAATAGTATAACTAGCTACCCGCCCCGGCTTTGCACGGTTTTATTATAGATATTGTATAAACCTTCCTCTTGAATAACTATCAATTAAAAAAATAGGGACAGAGACAGCGACTTTGTTTTATACTATAAAGTGAAGTAGTGGGCTTTCGATCATATTAAATTAATAAATCTAAATTATACATTTCCTCGAAGGCTCTAGAAGATATTATAGAATTTTATAGAACATATTATATAAGATAAAGGTTATATCATCAAATTTAATTTAGTAAGTATTGGGCCCCACTGAATGATAAAAACACGATTAGATATGACTTATCATAGAATGTATCGTATGATTTCTTTCTTAAATACCCCTTTAGGCGTATCAATCCAATGACCGATAAAATAACATTAATGATACCCCTAATTGAAGTGCGATGCTAATGAGGTAGGTAGTTCCTTAGTTATAGGACCACACAACGTCATATCATACGTACATATTTTTATTTAAATTCGCTGTATTTTATAATAAACTAGTGACCCGCCCCGGCTTCGCACGGTTTTATTATACGTATAAACCTTTCTCTTGAATCACTCTATCTATTAAAAAAACCGCATCAAAATACGTTGCGTAGTTTTAAAGATTTGAGCATTCAAAGGGAGAGAAATAGGGACAGAGAAAGCGACTTTGTTTTATACTATGTAGTGATTCCTAGTACGCAAAAAAAGCAAAACTTCCTTGTTATGACTTAACTTCTATATTATAAAAATAACTAACTATAGATAGCAAAGATAATAAAAAAGAAGTGGAAAAAGAAACTGCCAAAACCACATCAGCGTCAAAATTTTGAATATCGCTAAAGTTTAATTTTGTTGGCACACCGTAGAAACTGAATGTATTGTCAATAAATTGCAAGAGAAAAACCTGTAGTCAATAAGGCGTCTCTTCAAATGCGTTTGGGACAAGTTTTATGCAAAACTTGGAAACGTCTTTGACCGATAGTTGGCTACTGGCCAACGAGTAGGGAGTGATTGTAATTGAATTTTGAAAATGTATTATTGAATTTAGATTTCATTTGTAGCGAATTCATTAGTAACATAATATACCTCTAAAATTGAAACCTTTATTATGGATGTTAATTACATCAGTAACAATATATACTAATTTTTATTTTCTTTTTCAGGTAAGATAAGAGATGAAATGAACGGAGCGTAAGTAATCTATCTACGAACCTAATTAGAACATTCAAGAATGACACTACCTACTAGGATATTCGAGATCAGATTCGATATATTCGAGATCTAAAACTTTATCGATTAAACTACATATTAAATGAAAGCATTGATTTACCAGCCATACAACATAAAAACTCCTTGTAAAATAATAATCAAACATAAAATAACTGACACTCAGTCAAGATAACATTATTTCCATTGAATTTTAAGCCTTCGCCTGCTTAAATAAAGTCGAAAACTGCCTTTATTAGTAACTTGGAGTACAACCGTGTGAAGTGACAGGTGATCCGAGATGTATATTAATGGAATAGTACTACTGATATTAGAGATAAGATACTCGTTATCGCGCCTACTGAAAAATGGTTCAAATGTATAGTTGGAATACACTTGAAAATTAGGAAAAAAGACTTTTACTCATGAGTATTGATAATCAGCTGGTTATTTTTTTGACAACCTTATTGAATTCGAGTAAAGTCCACTTTTCCGGCTTACGTGAAAAGACGCCGTCAATGTGCCATTACGTACCTACTGTCAATTCTTTTATCTTTCTCTACATATAGGATTCAAAATAAATAATGGTAAACATTATGTATATGGTAACATAATAAAGTTAAGTAGTAAGAAATCACCATTAATTTAAATAGATCATATAGTTAACTCACTATAGTATATACAATTATAACGTACTGTTAAGTATCATACTATCGGTATTATGTAACTTACACAGTATGAAATGTAACAAATATTTTAAAAAAGTGTTAAAAAAGAAAGATTTTACAAAGTGTATTGCACTATATTCTATTATTTATTATTTATATACTATATTCGCGTACATTTACTAAATAAATAATAAATAAATTAATTAATTAATTTATTTTCAAAAACTTAAAGAGCTATAAAACAAGAGGTAAAATTATTATCTAAATACAGCTAGTATAACAATTTAGCCTGAACTAGGTAGTCCTGTGTTTCAGGCGAAAAAGTGCTTAAACCAAACATCTAGTAATAATTAACTATGGTATTTTACAAATATTGCAGATGAGTGTAAATGTACAATACATACTCCGAACTCTACAATATCCTGGTCTGAGGTTATTCATGACGTCGCGTCTGGCGTCGGTAAATCGAGGACAAAATATTTCAAATAGTTTTAAAACATTTAATAATAATTAGTTTTTTTGACGTACTTGGATCATGCAGGGTAGGTACCATTGGTAAGGAAAACATTGCCATGACGTGATGCATTAGTCCCTCATGTAAATATAACCTAAGTATTGATATATATTTCCTTATAACTTAGTATTTTATTTAAAAGTCATAAACTCAATATTCCGGATGGGATATGAACATAAAAGAAACATAAATTAAAAAATTTCATCAATAGAGACATTTTTTTAAAGTAACTATAGTGTAATAATTTTGTATTTACTTATCTTTAGTCTCTATCTAGCGATAGACCAAAATATAGAGTAAAGACATAAAAATTCTAATTATCAAGCCACTCCTAGCGGTCTACTTGGGTCCCATTGGATCTTATAAATTTTGTTGTACAGACCTCAAATCTACAATGAAATTTTCTCAGATTTCTTGATCTTATGCTTGCTAAAAGATTAAGGTAGTTTATATTTCAATGGAAGCAATATAAACTAAACTCGTTAACTAACTAATGCTGGAAAATAAACATATTCGCATGTAACTAAGCTAACTTGTGATTTTCCGTTCGTCATTGTGAGATTCAGCTTATCAGAAATATTTATTTGTATCAACTATTAAGATCATCAAAGAAATTATCTGAAACTCATCAGGTTTTAACATTTTACCGGCAAAAAACTTCGAAAGCTCCGACAGTTTCATTTCAGCATTCAGGAAGACAGCACTAAATCCTCCTGAAAAAAACCAGCTAGAATATGTGGAACGTGCATCCACTAAACGCATTAGTCGAATTAGTCCGGTGAGGCATAGCAAAAAATTCAATTTACCTTCAGCGTTGTGCAACCATCATGAAAAAAGCACCGATTAAAAATTATATTCCATTTTTCCGGAAGAACCGGGAATAATAGGATGCGAAATTCGATTAGACTGTGCCTTATAGGGAATCGTTAATAAGCTGTGAGTACCTACTTCGTTGAAAAATCGTAGAAATTTGAGGAAACAAATTAATTCTGAAGGTATACTTTCGACAACAAATCCGATGAATTACCGACATATACATACCTTCATAATATACCGTATATTAACTTAATATACGTTTCATATATATTAGATAATTATAGTCAGACAACTACTAGTCTTCTGAAGTTCTATAGTTACATACAGCTTCAGACAGCTTAGCTTGATCAATATTTATCCGGTTAAGTAGTTAATGATATTAATTTTGTCTATCTCAGTTGTAGGTACGAGAAAGGCATTACTTCAGTATGGTTATAAGGTTGCGCAACTTACAAATCGCGGAAATGAAGCAGTTAGTCAGAATATTTCAAGGTTTTCAATGGGCCATCAAGGGCCTCAAACTGGTTTTGGGATTAAATAACCTTAACCATAAAACATGCAGAAATATAGTAATTGGCCTTACGAGGAAGACAAATTTTTTGTCTCTATCATTTATCACACCGCATTTAGATTTCCTTGAGTTCTATCCATACGCATACCAAGTAAAGCCTCATTTACAGATTTTTTCTATTTTTGGTTCACGCTTACGGAATAGCCTTACTTTGCATATTCTCAATGTCTTTTTGTTTGAAACATGATAATTTGGTTACCTATTCTAAAATCTCAGTATTTTTCCCGTGGACACATGCCTTTGGCAGGGTGATTTAAACTCTACAGTACAAATATATGGCTAATAGATTACAAAGGTCAACGGTTAAATCATCCACAATAATTACCCGTTGATAGCGTTATCAGCTAACCTACAAAGACTGTAGGTATTAAAATGGCCCATGGAATAGCTAATAGAGTAATGTTCAGTTTACAAATATTCATGGTCAATAGAATAAAATAATAAAACAAACTTTGAACCACAAGCGATGAAGACTAAGATTGTTAAAATATTGCAATATTTTGTAGGGACCACATTCAAGAGCTCGACTTTGAGACAATTTGACTGCTTTATGAAGTAAGCTATAGTTTCTACGTGTCTATCTACCAAAATAATAAATACAAAGAAATTTGGTGACGAAAAGAGTGTCTTCTGTAGAAGTCCTATATTCCCTTAATATATGTTAGATTTAAAACCTTAAAAAAATACCAACACAATACAGGGCGTTGGATTCACCCCAGTTCGGCTTACTACACATGTTACGTGGTAACGTATACATGTATATTTGCAATGAGAATACAGAATTAGTAAATAATGGAAACCAACAAAAGTCCTTGTCAAACTCCTGATTCAATTTATCAGAAAACTTAATCAAATGAAATACCGAGTTGGATTTCACATATATCAAGCAAAAGCTACCACCGTTCTTACATACAGTAATAACATTATACAAACCGCCGTTAAAGAGAAGCCCCTTGATGTTATAAGGATTTTTACAATCGCTCAGAGATCTAAACCGACTGTGAACTGTGATTTATTTATCACTTGAAGGCGTTAACGTTTCATGAATGTGCTCTGGTTATTTATGATGATTTCTCGTCGTATTTTATGTATTTGCCTAAGTGATAACTGCATTACGTGGTGCAGAATAGAAATGATTTACTTTTACGAATCTTGGCTCTTATATTCCGTTTGTAAAGTTAAAAACTCAATAGAACCACAAACTCGCTGTTTTACCAGTGTTACTTGGCCCAATTATCCACTTGCACAGTGGTTTTAAATCTATAAGTTAGGTGTTAAGTAAGTATATAATGGAGGCCTATGTCCAGCAGTGGACGAATATGGACTGATGATGACAATGAAGTATAGAGGTATAATAACACAATAGCATCTGCCTGCAGCTTCGCACGTTTTATTTCTACGGAAACGTTTCAGTGTCATTTATATCCCATGGGAAATGAATTATGGGATAAAATAGAACCTCCTCTATTCCAAATTTTTCTAGTTTAAGATGAAAACTACTTATCATCTTAAACTAGATAAATATCTTAAACGTACGTTACATATGCTACTAACATGATAATTACATGACTACTTACACGACTATTTTAGTTACAATTACATTTAAAGTTTATTAACTAATTATGCTAATTTAACTTTTTACTAATTTATGTCTCAAAATGTTTGTTCCCAATCCCATAATAACCCACCCTGTATATAAGCATCACGACATTCAATGTTTATGAATTACATACGACGATACTGATTATATCTTCAAATAATGTCAGTTCGAGGACGATCAATACTGATTGAAGTGTT
Source organism: Eupithecia centaureata (assembly GCA_944547425.1). Taxonomy (NCBI): domain Eukaryota; kingdom Metazoa; phylum Arthropoda; class Insecta; order Lepidoptera; family Geometridae; genus Eupithecia; species Eupithecia centaureata. The sequence continues at coordinate 9,779,384 of OX155687.1, forward strand.
GGTTTTATATGATTTATTAATCATGAGTAAATTAAAGAAATCGTCAACAAAGAAAAAGTTATACAATTTCTATTTGGTTAGGTATATAGTATACTACAATCTTTCTGCGGCTTTGCGCGCGTTTTTATCTATAAAAACGTCTAAGGCTATTTCTATTCTATGAGAACTGATGTATGGGATGAAATACCATAGGTGCTCAAAGCGTAGGTGCCCAAAAACTTGGTGCTGAAACGGGAATACTTCTGTTTTTCCAGGTTCGTTCAGTAGTTTTTGCGTGAAAGATGAACAAACATCCATCATAGGTACATTCATACATCCCCACATCCATACAAACTTTCGCATTTACAATATTAGTAATGATAGTCCTCTCTGTCCTCATCAATTTAGATGAAGCCGACTCTATACATTGCGAATTGTATTTTCTTGTATGTTCTTTCATTAACCCTAATATGGCTTGTGGTACTTACTTGTAGGTCAGAACGTTTGACTACCCAATGACGTGTTCCTTGAAAACGAAACAAAAATAGCATAGACTAACCACCTAGTATGTATAAAACCTTGTGCATGTGACTGACCAGCGCCCGCGCATCGTTCAGTAGGCAATGTCACCTCAACCTTGACGTTTTAGGTACATCTTCAGTTCACTGACCGGACATTTGTAGATTACCAACTAAAGATTTTATGCACCCAAAAGATTTGAATGAACAGGTAGGGCTGATAAGGTAGTTGATAATAGAAGCATTTTTTTATTTTTTATTTATTGGAAATGGTCGAGCGTTTATTGGCCACTATCTCACGTAAGTGAAGATGTGGCCTAAGAGGGAGTACGCTTTCCCAGAAAGAACTTAATGATGATAATATATAGAAGCATACCTGAGTATTATATACATACTTGTCTGAGTATCACTCTCATTATAAATACTCATAGATGTTCGAAACTCTTGAAATCTGAGGTTACCGGCGCTATTAACTTTGTACTGTTTTATGCTATAATTAAGCATCATATGGGCGCATTGTCTAACTGTGTATGCGCATTGCTAATTTCGAGTCTTATTAGGTCTAGTTTCCCTTATAAATACAAGATACTAAATTGTATACATTTCTTCAGAACAATAGCTTGTCCTTGTTCTGTTAACCTGCATCTCAGTTCAGTCAAATTTCAACTTTATTACTCTTAAAGGTTTTCAAGCCTTAATCAATACATACCTATCTTTATTCAGGGCTTCCATAGATGTACTTTCCTATATTTTGACACCCGTAAGTTACAAGGTGAGTCAAATAATGTCGTTAATAACTTAGTTAAGTGGAATTAAAAAGATTATAAGCCGTCAGGTTCCTCAACCTCCATCGAAAATTGTGCTTAACGACTAAAAGGCTTAGTGTGATTATTGCCTGGTCTTATTTTTAGCGCAAAGAAATCAATCCGATCTTTTTGGGGCATCGCCTGAAGAGTCAAGGCCGTTTGTTTTAAACCATACCACTCACCATCTGTTGCTAAGCGCTGCATTCAAAGAGCTATTAAAAGATTTTTATGATCCTCCGTGTACGTGACATCAGATGAAAAGAGAATGCAGATTCACGTAAGTAGGCTTATGAATTTATATCAAATAGATTTTTTAAATATTTTTGTTGCATTTTACAAAAACTAGTAACAACCAAGAATACACACGCATTATCATGCTCAAAAACTACTATCAGATCTTGATCAAATATAAATAAGGACGACAAGAAAACCAGCTTTCAAATAAAGGAAGAATCATCAAAACCGGTACCTACCCTCGGAAAAAGTTATGGAATACATAAAAGAATAAAAGAAAATGCAGTAGAATTGAAAATCTTCTCTTTTTTTGTAGTCAGTCGATTATATTTGTACTTTTCTCCTTTATTTATGACTAATTATACATATATTATAATCTATTAAGTGGTTTGGGCTGTCTATTGGTTAGGACAAAGACTCATTACAAACTGTATTTCTTTTTAGAAATAAAGGGAATATGCTAATTATTAGGACCTCTTATAACTTATCTGTACGTATATTTGAAGAGTCAAAATTATATTAGTATTTTTTTACTCATTGAAGTTATTTAAGAGGTAACCTCACAGTTTCAATTTGAACAGCTGATTCGGTTTAATAACCCTGTATCCTTTGCATATTGGTTGCTACAGATTGAAACGTGCATTGACTCTTAAGTAAATGGATTTGTTTAAAACTTGATAAGGCTGTTAACCTTTAGCTTAAAAAGGTATGTGAAACCTTTAAAGAATGCATGCCTATCTTTTGAATTATCTTTCATAAAGTGAGTCCAAGAACCTACCAGATCGTACGGAATCTGCCCAGCTGTTGAACCAAGCTAATATCACTACATAGTATAAAACAAAGTCGCTTTCTCTGTCCCTATATCCCTATGTCCCTTTGTATGCTTAAATCTTTAAAACTACGCAACGGATTTTGATGCGGATTTTTTTAATAGATTAAGTGAATCAAGAGAATGGTTTATACGTATAATAAAACCGTGTGAAGCCGGGGCGGGTCGTAAGTAATAATATAAGTGGCAGTGGGCTGGCCATAGCTCGCAAAGAACCGACAACCGTTGGTGTAAACGTGTTCTTGAGTGTAGGACGCCCTCCGGTCAGGTGGGATGACGATCTGCAAAAGACTGCTGCCAGATGCTGAATGCGATGATGGAGCCTCCATTTCCAGCAGTGGAATAATAAAGTCTAGTTTTAATTTGTTTCTATTCCTTGATTCTAATTTTCTTTGTAATAAAGGTTTCCCTTTAAATCAAACCAAGAAGCTCGATCATTAAATACATATGGCCATTTAAAAGCAACGATTTAAAAGCCGGCATTAGAAGCATTTATTGAAATGTCCGCTTACTGGATAATTTACTGGCTAATTTACTGGATAATTTCCACTATTAGCATGGAGACATGGTTACGAATTCATAGCGATGCAATATTCAGTGCGCGAACCATCGGCCCCTATTTGAATTGCATTCGTCGTAAGTAAACCTTTTGTGATTTAGTTAGTCTGTTCCAACGATAGATTTTGAAGATATTTTGGCGTGTTTTAAAAAATTATACGTCGACTTCTAATGTTTAAAGCAAAAATTAAAACATCATCAATGTGTAAGCATTATTTATGTAACATAGGTCAGCTGATCAAATTTACATGGGACTTTTTTTCGTTTATTTAATTTCCTTTATTTAATTTTTTAATGTAGACAGCAGTCTAGCAACATAAAAAAATTTAAATGTTTTATGAACGGCATCACTCAAGTTCTATTAATTTAGTTTAGTTAAGTTTTTGAACCCATCAGAATTAACAGCAAATGTATTGCCTAATACATTAGTATGTCAGAAGATAATGTAGGTTTATTTACTCAAAAAGTGTAATGAATATTAATTCTAGCTCACCCGACAGACGTTGTCCTGGCTAAATTATGAATTTTCTTACAATTTTCTCCTGACAATAACAAAGACAACAAAAAAGAATTACCGAAATCAGTCCAACCGTTCACGCGTGCTGGCGTGACCAAGGGAAATAGGGATTTATATACATACAATATAAACAAACAGTCAAAGAATTTTAACTTTTCGCACCTAGTATTTACCTACAGTCGAAATGACAGACTGTTGCAAACAATTTAGAGGCAGCTCAACCGATCCATATCAATGGTAATATATTGGACTGTTTTCGAGGTGTTTTGGTCATTAAATTATAGAAGAAAGTAGTATTACGTATTCAACGCAAAGGTTGTTACAGATTTAGAACTTTACCGGTAAAGTTTAAGAGTGCGCATAAAATCAGTGACGCAGGTATATGCAAACTACGGACGGCTATAAAAAGATCTATTTCCGGGTCCAAGACATGCCGTTCAGACTTATAAGTATTTTAAGTTGCGCTTTAATGAAAATGTATGCAAATAGTGTATACTACCTCTATTCCACGGAAATCTTGAAAAGTAAATTTAATGGGTTAGATAACAGTCATTTTAGTCTTTAAAATAGGCTCATTTAAAAAACCATTTACCCTAATGACTAAAGTCCAGTCTTGGGTTTAATTTAAAACTGGTACAGGGTGCGGCAAAAGTTAATACACGATGTAGTTTACTTGCGATTTTTTTAGGAATAAAATATTTTGGTTCTACTAGTGTATCAACAGAAAAAAAATTCAGCTTTTGGTGGTGCTAATAAGGGTGCTAATGCTGCTTCCGTAGGTTCGGTTGAGCATTGAGACTGAGTATACATAATTCACAAGAAAATGACAAAATTTGTCTATTTATCAAGACGCGCGAAAAAGCATCAGTCAAGTTCGGAAAAAAAAGAGCGACGACGCATTATCAGTGTGCATCCGTGTATGAACCTTTGGGCACGCTGTTGGACCCTTCAATACATCAGAAATTGTCAAAGCTCTGTAGCTTTTCGTGATTCTTTGTGATTTCATCACATCATTATAATCTTTCAGAATAAGCAATGTCAATTCCTTCCTTGATGACAGGTTGATCACTTGATCTTTAGGTGCTTACTTTTATTTATCGTCGGAATATACTGCAAGGCTTGCAGTTGCATCGTTGATAACCAGTTAGGAACAATGTTTAATGCTTCGTATCTGGTATCCGTTGACCTTACTTTGGTATAGACCTGACCCCACACAATACGGTCAACGCCCAATACCTGCATTGGACTCTTATTTGGTACTATTGGTATCTTACGAGGTGTTGCGTTACGCCTTGTAGGTAAAGAATACATCGTGGTTCTCGAATAACAGGGGATCAATTTCGAAGTATGCGATTGTCGTCTTCAAACACAGGTGTTGTTTTTTCTGCGATATCACTTTTAATAGAGCTTATAATTATGGTCGGTAACAAGAAGTGCAAGTTTATGTAATTATAGAGCCCTTGCCCTATTAGGAATTTCAAAATAATTTGAAAATTATCTTCAGTGGAACTTTGAATCGAAATTTTGGGATAGGTAGGTAGGTACATACTTTTTTTGTAGATCTGCATAATTTATTGTCCCTTATGATATATTTTGTGTTTAAGCTAGCTAGGTTTTATTTTATTAATTGAATAAAGGTCATTCATTTTGCAACAGATGAAATTTGACAATTTTGATTTGGAATTATTTAATGGGTACCTTATACACAAATACTGTAGATGATAAGAGTGAAAAAATGTCTTCTGGGATGAAGTGCTCCATCTTCACACAAATATTCATGGTAGCCAAACACTCGAATTAAAATCATTTCGAAAAATATAACTTCTGCTTCAGAAAAAGTGGTGCCTGATGATTTCTATACGGAAGCATGTAGATTATGATGTTTTCCTCCTTTTAACAACCCCAATAAAGTCCTCCAATTTAAGTTTGCTCATATCAACGATTTAACTTTTATATGGGAACCTAAATGACAGTCAAATAAAATCGGGAACATAAAAATTTACACGGAACAAGAATAAAACCGTGTATAGATTGCGAGTACAATAAAAAGACGAGCCATATTTTAAATGATCCAACTTGTTATGATCAGACAGATATCCTGATCTCAAAGCGTGATCGTGCAAACTTTTAAAGCGGAATGTGTAAGGGTACAATAAAACTTCAACACATTAAGAATCTTAATCTTAACTTCAGCGAAGCTAACAAAAAACCCGGTGAACTTTAACGTATGTTACGGTAGCTGCACCCCGCGGTTTCGCCTGCGTGAAAAATGCTGAAAACTAGCCTGTGTTTTATTCTAGGACTCTTCAAAATTTCTGCCCGATCCATCCAGTTGTTTTGGAGTCAAGAGGTGACAAACACCTATCCATCCAATATTTCCCGTTTATAGTAATAGTGTGATGATATTGATAGTACATACAGATTTCCGCTAAAGCACGCTTACCTTTGCTAAGTACGGATCGCATTTAGCGTTCCTTTTAAACTTTAGTCAGTTTCTTTTTGCAGTTTGTCGAAAGTTTCCCTTCCTGTAACATTTTACCGTCGAGCAGTTTCAGCGCGGCGATCACATCGAGTTAATAAGTTCCAGCTCCGATGGCTCTGGCGTTTTAAACTTTTAGGATATGAGATAACAAGCTAAGAAAGGGAGACGCCGATTTGGCTAAGTCCACTTTAAAATCCGGGGGATTACGTTGTTTCCTAACGTGAATTGGAATATTGCTTCTCGCTTGGATAAAGTTTTGCAACATATTAGTGCGGGATCAGAATTTGGAGGGTCTTCGTTTGAGTATAATGGTTTTTGCTTTTTTTGGAATATTGGACAAGTTGTTATAGTTTATCTGTTCATTATTTTTATTTCGACCTTTATTATTTGTCAAAAGTTTTTAGTTAAAATTAGCCTTAACTCTATGTTATACGTGTAACAATATAAAAAGTGAAGCCATAGATCCTAAAACACAGTTTTGGCTAGTTTAGGACGCTACGGATTCAATATAATTTTTTAAATTATGCTGTAACACGGCCATTCACGATATTCTAGTCGTAGATAAGAAATGCCTTTGTATGAGTTTTTAGGTACTCTCGCTTAGTATTTTAGATTGTTTGTTTAAGATTTCATATTTATACTTATTTCAGCAATTTATTATGAACTTATAGGTTAGTTAGTAGCAGTTTTAGGTGGGCACACAGCAGAATGCAGAATTGTATAGGTTGTAATGAGCCTAACACAGGCTATAAGGCACTGTTCTTTAACTTTTGTATTGAATATTAAATTAATAAAAGATGTCTATTTGTGACAGACTAATTGTTTATATTTCTATTTTTAAGTTTTTGAATGATTCTAATCTAACTACATCATATGAACCGATAATCTAAATACAACCCTATCAAAATTAAAAGTGGCTGAGTTTACCTACTCTCTTCCCTCTCCAAAATAAAGTCATGAAAGAAATTTGCCAAATCTTTGAATGGTTACTGACTGAACAACAAGGACTTCACTAAGTAAAGTTACGACCTTGGCCTAATTTTTGCCGGCTGTAATAGTAACAAGGCCAACTGAAATTGAAATGGATTCAAATTATTTCAACAGATTCCTGGATTTATACTGATCATTTTTATAAAAAACAAAAATTACAGTCGATTAGAAAGAAAATTAAAACTAGTATATTCAATTGACACAACACTTGAGCTAACTGCAGACGGTTTCAATCAGTCTAGAGGTAACTACAGACAGTTGCAATCAGTCTAGAGGTAGCATAACTGGTCCATCTCTTAGGCATCGCAATACCAGTCGGAAGCATCCTCAAGGCACTGGCTGCATGACCACGCTGTAATGATAATTATTTCAAGCAAGAGGTATAGAAATATTTAAATTATAACACAAAGCTTTCAATTATTATACGTAACACTTGAAACCATCTCAAAAGACTATGGGTTACCAATGTTACCATTCATATAAAATATAAATCAGAAGAACCATCGCCATTCAATATTTTAGTTACATTGAAAGAGTTGTCTAAACTTCTAAAGTTCAGTGGAAAATTCCGTGGAAACTTTCGCCAAGCGACGACACGGCCGCCAACGGTTGACGCGAGCGGAATGAACCAAATACCTACACCGATTGAGATACAGAAGCAAACTTACCATTTACAAAGATTTCTTAGCCCATCCCTCTCATACTACTTGCGTTAAACAAGGATGGAGCTAAACGGAACCTACGAAACCGGAACGCGAAGTTATCCATTACCATTAGACCGTGCTACCCGTTTCGTCAATTCAATTAAACAAATTACGAGGTCGTGTTCATTTCGTGACGTAAAAGAGCTTTTTGATTAAAGAACAAAATAAGGATAACGGTTTACTAAAAATTTAGTTCCTATTTCAATTTATATCCAGCCTCAAAATGTTTCCAAATTACAACGCGCATGTAAAAAGCCAGTTAACTTAATTTATTCAAAGATCGATGACAAAGTTTTCCCCGACGGACCCACTTTCGGAAGTTATTTCCTAAAGCCGACGGCGCCACAATGCCACTAACCCACGTAGTTTTTTCACTCAAATTACCCTGTACCTAATAGTTTTCACCTATTACCGTCCAACGGAAATTTATCTTCTACTCTTGATTTATCTGCGAACGCACCGGATTAACTACCCCTAACTTGGCGATAGTTAAGACTACTATCTCTGGTGTTTCAGGGCAAAAGCTCTTTCCTTTTATCTAAATTGGTCCGCTACCAATAAAGATTCGTCGACTGCTGTCGTAAAGCATCCGCCCCATACGCTTCATTATGGGGCAAACTTTCAGATATGATGGAACCATTTTATTGTCCACCGATGTCGCGAGATCTTTATCCGTAATGGGATTCTCTATCGGACGCAGGTTTTTAGATTTAAAATGTCGAATAACTTGCGAACTGCTTTTAACATTGTCTGCTCTGCATAAACTTTCAGAATGTTATACGGAAGTCAGGCGTTTTTTAACTTGGGAAATGTGTTAACTTTTAACGGTATCTTACCCAATTGTTTTGCGAATTCGAATTTCAAAGTCATTAATACGAATGTTATAAATCAGAGAAATAAACCCATTTATTGTTAGAAACATTTAACGAAAGCCTAAAATCATGGCTCTCTGTTGCTATAAAAGGGTTGCAACAAAGAAGCATAAATCAACTCCTAATTGAATTTGTCATAAAAATTGAAAGTTTCGTCGCTCCCAGGGCCGCACTTTCGAAAATAGTTTTAATCCATTCTCTTTTGAAGGGAACTTCTAATTTATTGTGAGTGCTAAGTTTGAGACGGAGACCATTCGGGTTTAGATACAAAACTTCTACTGCGCTGATGTAATCGCCCTATTTAATACAATGCGTTTAGAAGCGCTGCTGGAAAAGTTTTCATAAATGGAATTTTCGGTAGTTGTTCACTTCCAACCCAAATACACAGTTTGATAACAGTTTTTATATTTTGCCTGGTATTTTATTTCAGTTTACGTTACAATTTTATACAGAATTTATATCTACCATCGATTGCAATAATTGTTTTATTTTTTTTGCAATAAAATCTCAAGTGCTAAAATAGGAGAAACACTTGAAAACATTTTTACGTTTGTTTTCTATCTGACACCATAAAAATTTACCATAAAACCACAAAAATGTAATTTACGGCCTAACACTTCCTAATTCGGTATTACTGCCGAAAAAAACAATAATTCAGTGATAAAATGTAGCAAATTGTACTATGAATTTGCGTACAAGGTAAGCAAGTATGGCAACCGTAAAAGTTTCGTAGTAACGCCGTTTTTACGTATTTCGCCCCAATTACCAGTTGAAAGAGTGCCAGCCCCAATAAATCAGAGGACAGGATTCCCTCCATACATATTTCTGTGACATTGTAACTTTGCTACACTTTTATACGACAGAACTATGTCAATCTAACTTTTAAGATTATCACTTCCGTGCTCGCCTATCCCTACCTGCTTGTTTATAGGGCTGGACGTAAGTAATAAAATGAAATTGTTACGATATATCAACGAAGTATAAAGTACTTTCTTGGGAAACTCCTTCAAAGTTATGATTTTGGTATGCTGATGATACGTGCAAAACTTATTACCATAATGATAATACGGAAAACAATAACACTGAAACTTTCTAGAATTTTTATTACAATCAAAGGCAAATCTTATACGTAAAAGTCAGAAAGGTTTCTTGTGTGTCAATGACAAAGCGATTTTCTTACCGACACACTTCGGAAATAAGATTTTCCACTCGATAAACATTGGAAATAACGTGTGCTCACAAAAGTAAGAATAACGTGATATAACAAATTATAATAAATCCGTGAAGTTTGCACACCCTCGCGATTTATAATCACTTGCAGAGATGTCTTTCGTTTGCGACAGCCCTGTAGTTAGGCTAGTGCTCCAGTGAAGATTAAAACGTGTATTACGCGGTTTATCGTTATTCTCAAAGAATTACCTACAGACAAAAAATTTACTAAGCCATATGGAGGAACAGGTAGACAATGTTCATTATTTTTATTTAATAAAGATGAATCTATTCAAGCAAAATACATTATTTTCAATGAAAAATTTTCTTATTCCTTTAAATTACGACTTATGACCGGTCTATTAAAATATTTTTACGTAGAATGGACTGGGACTAAATTCATTTTTAAAACCTCTCAGAAAACCAGCTCTTGCCTCGTATTTTCGTAATAAGAACGATATTTGAAAAGATTTCGCTAGAGATCGCTAGCTGTGGCCGCCCGCCCTAGCAGTGGCGTCTTCATGGCGCGAGCTCCCCACGCTCACGAAAAAAGTTGCAAGTTGCCGGGCGCCGTCGAACATTCAAATTTATCGATTGTACTCATTACAACATTCCTCAAAACTTACCCACTCACCAACTTAGCCCTTTAAGGATCTCTATCACCACATTACTTTTTATTCGCAAGGCAGTTTTTTTTCATATTATTGTCTGTTAAAGTTTAAGTGCTCGGCGGCTAACTTTCGATGTTCTCGTGATTTACGAGAAGCAGTTTGGAAGTGTTTTATAGGGCATAAACGTTACTTTGCTACTTGTCGGATTGAAGGTTGCCTGTTACGATCGGCATCAGTGGGTCACTGTTTTATTGAGTGCCATTGACTCTAATTCCATATTCTCTTGCAAATACATTGGCACTTGCGTCTCAAGTTTTATGAGCAGTAACTGAATGTAATACGGTTCTGTCTTCTGCTGTTATTTTTTCTTTCCTTATTTTTACTGATTATTATTTGCATACGAATAATTAGCTGATGCTTTTCGCTAAATAGCCATTTTTTAAATCCTGTTTATTAGGATTTTTAAATCCTGTTATGAGATTTTTAAAATCCTGTTATGAGATTTTTAAAATCCGGTTTATGTGTATTTATTCAATGCATCATAATATGCCTATTTAGGTATATGTTTGTTACAAAACATTACAGATATTTCCTTCAAAAATGAAAATGGACTTCGATCAAAGCATACAACATTCTCTCATAAAATTTATTATTATGACTAACAAATAGCATTGTCACGTGCACTGAAGCTCCTTCAGTTTTATGAAAGTGATAACAGATCCCCTTGATAAGAGTCATTCACATAAGGAACCTTTAGCTTCCACTATGGCCTTTCAACACGTGCACTCGCTTCATAGTAAAGCCTGAAATAACTTTTTTCATTGACCTCGTGGGCGATTGACCTAATTCTAAATGTCAGCTACGCACGCTCTACGAAAAGTAATAGTGATAAGTAGTGCGTCTGCATGGGAGTGAATTATTTTGATATGTTCTAATTCAAATAGCAGAGGAATAAAAGATGAAAGTTGATCTAAAAATATTGACGATAATTGTAACCATGATTAGACTTAATTTTATTACAGATCTTCGATATTTAAATTTGCTGTGCTTAATGAGGACGTGACAGTTATTGGTAGCGTTGTCTGAGCGTTAAATATAGTACTAATCTTCTTCGAAATAACCTTATTTCCAAGTTTCTTAAAAAAATGAACAAAACTCTCCAGCAATAACATCACATCTCAACCCTTTCACCAGAAGCCTCGAACTAACAGTGTTAAGTGGAGTTATGGCGATATATCCAAGGAGGTGAATAGTTCCCCCTCCCTATGGATCGGGGAAGTGGGGGGTGGGGGCAATGATCCATTAATCTGGCAGAAGCCCATGTGGCGCCGTCGTCGTACCTGGGAAGGCGCGACGAGCAGACGCCTACCTAACGACAATCTACATTCAACATGTGCGGATATGTACGAGTATAAAGCTTTTGGAGTTCGAGATAGGATTTTTTGAACTTTTTTGAATAATTGAAGATGACTTGACTTACTGAGGTACTTTGTTACTATAAAAAGTTTAATGAAAAATTTGAAGTTGTTACTGGAATACTGATTATAACAGCAGAAAAAGAGTATGGAACTGTAAATAGGTTTTCAATTATCTATCTATTCAATTAAAAAAATACTTAAAACAACCCAAAATTATGGGTAAAATTGGTTATCTATTTTCAGTAAAGCAGAAGTTTTACAACACAACCCTGGAGTTCTACTGTGTCTTATTTATTGGTTTAGCAATATTTTCGTGGACGCAATTCTACCCGAAATAGAAAACCTTTTAATACCTCGATTTATTTTATCTCGGATAACCACCAACATAAAAGTTGTACCAAGTTCATTGTAGATCTCCCTGCTCCACTTTGTTACGATACGGGCTACTGTAGCTACACCGGATATAATTCCGGATAAGATTTTCCGCCTATTTATTGCTATGAAAGTAGAAATAAAGAGACAGCCAATGAATGAACCAAGATCTGGTGGGCTGATGAAATCTGATACGTTTATGTTTGAAAATAACTATAAGAAGCATTTTAGTGATACCTATAATTCAAACGATTTTATTAAAAATAATTTTAAATCCTCGAAAAATTCTATCTAAAAGGGGCTCAGATAGATTAAATGGGTACATAGTCACTTTGAAATTGTAACAATTACACAAAGAGCCAAGTCATAATGAAATTCTAGAGTTTCACCTATTTATCCAAAGAAAATCGTCTTTCTCCGTAGCAGTATAGAATAAACGACAGTTAGTAAGCGGCACCGGCGAAACGGTATGATAATTGTGGCAATTCTCTCGGCAATTCACTAAGTGGAATATTTTACTTATCCTCCTGGCGTTCCGCAAGGCACGACCATCAGCTTTTATATATTGAGATGTATCAGCTACATTCATTATGAGAAACACCTCGTTTATAATGCTCATGTCAATGACAATGATCTATGTCATGTAAAAGTGAACCCAGACAAAGTAAAAGTGGTAAGTAAAGAGAAATATTTGCCACGACAAGAGTTTCACGGAATAAGAAACTCAAAAGATTTGAATTCTCTTGCATTGTGCATGATCAAACGGAAACCGTGGCGTCGCTTTCCCAATCGTCCTCATATTTCAGTCGCAAAATTGACACATTGCTCTAACACCAAACTTTCACGCGAAAACTTCTTTCATATTTGGGTAGGGTATTCTCCCGAAACAGATATCTGGATCTTGACGAGTGGAAAGTTTTATTCTTAGATATGATAGGTCATGCTCTAACCGGTGTAGAAGTTTTCACATAAATTGGCGGTCATTCGACGCGAATATGCTGACTGTGGGAGTAACAAATATGCCAACTTGGGCTGTTATAACAGCGATATGTAAGTTCTGTGATACTTCGCCATTAAGTTTATGGAAACGATGGTAGAGATTACATCACACTTCTGAAAGCTTTATACGATTCTTATCTTCGTAGCTAGAGAGCGAGGATTCAGGTTCTATAAATCAAGTTTTGGCAGCATGGAGGGTTTAAAATTCGAATTAAAAATCGGAGGGAATCTGTCAAAGCCTAATTTCCGTTTAATTAGCAGGAGATTACGTCGACGGCCGAGCGACAATGACGTGTTGAAATGATTAATTTGTGCAGGCGCATGGCGATACCCGCCGCGCTCTCGGCGAGCGCCTTACGAACCAGACGATTAATCTTTCTCTTTGCACCATTGTACCGCGATCCCGGTATTTTTTCTGTCTTACAATACCATTAAGAAACTGCCACCGCTAGTTGGTACCGCTCCCATCGTTAGGCCCATTGAAGGATTGAAAAGGTGTTTGCGTTCCGCCGGAAAATAGGTCTCCCCCTCGGTTTTTACGCGGGATCACTTAGGCTTCGATAGTTATTATAAGGTACGTCGAAATGTTTTAATCTTCCTTCGTCATTCACTCACAATGGATTTGAAGGCGAATTTCATAGTCATGCCTTGTTCATTCGGTTGAATGATGTACTCTTTATGCAACTCTGCTTTGAAATAGGGTTGCATTGTACATTTTTCATAATGAAAATTCAATTTGAATATTCAAGTCAATGCAAAATACCTTAGGTAAGGTCATGAAAATTTAAATTTAGAACTGAATACCAGCCAAGTGTTCCGCCTTCGAGCTTTTAGCGTCAATAAATTCTTATTTTATGAACACTAAATAGACATTAGCCAAGTCACAAAATGCAATGCATGATTAAATTGCATCAGAAGTTGAGTATTCAAAAATCGTACATTAAACTATAAGTAAAAGTTGTTTTATTTTCACAAAACTTGATTTAATTTTGGTTAACTGGATTTAACTTACCTGTACTAATTTGACCAAGACCTATTTAAGCTTTGGGTGCTTTTATATTTACAGAACCTATTACTGTGAAGCTTCACGATTAAACTTCTGGTTGACTGCTACTCTTTGAGTGAAATGGTTAATAAGCATACTATCAAATTATCGTGTCTAAAATCAAAAGGATATCCAGTAAAACAAGTTCAAGGAAATATGAACAAGAACATGATTATCACCGCCATCATAAAGGTTATCATTTCTGTACCACGTAATTAAGCTAATTGATTTAAATTTCCCTGAGATGTATAAATCAATCTTTATAAATAGTCAGTGAACGGGACGGTATCACCTTCCAATTATTATCTTGAATAGTCTCTGTTCAAGAACTAAAGGGTCATAGCACACATATCAACTCGGGAAGGGATCGCCTTTTGCCTCGCCGTCAACCAGGCGTCAATCTAACGTAAACGCGAGGCGAGCCGATTATCTACGTTTAATTTCCAATAAGAGTGCGTTACAGTAGGAAATTTCATACAAAGAATGCTGAATGGCTCGAGGTGGTACGGTGATACAGTGATGATCCCTGTCCAAGTTGATATGTGTCATAATTAAAACCTTAATTTCAATTTTCTTCTTGGTGATTTGCAACTCTTGAGATAAAAATGGGAGTTTAGTACCTATAGTTGCCTACTTAGTATGGTAAGTATACATTTTAGGGGTAAATAAAAACCTGGTAGACAATATTAGTAAAAGGTGGGACACATTCAACAAGAAAATTTGGGAAATCTTTGGTAAATTAAATTTTTTAATAATAATGTTTTGACAATCTGTTGGAAGCATACGATTTTTCGTACACTTTTGTGTATTCCGAAAAGAATGCTGGGAATCACATTGTTGTATCAGCCACTATCAACGCACATTTGGCACGAATACTTTTGCACGTATTTTGCGTACACTTTACACCTCACAAGGACATTAGCCGGAACATTAACGTGATTTATACGGAACCCAGATATAAATCCAGAGATCCGCAAGAAACACGACTGCCGAATCTCTCTTCTTTGTTTTATCGACGAATTCAAACCGTGCCACATTTTATTCTTGCCACAATATAAATATGTGGTGGTTGCCAACCTCTGCCAACTTTGTAGCCTTTGTAGCCGAGTTAAATTTATTTAAAAAAAAAAAACTACCCTAAACCCAAAAACGGTACTTCACTCTAGTCAAATGTGATGTTGAAGTACCCACCGTTGTGAATTATTAAATTTTGCTCATTTATAATTGGTGAAAGGTTTATTATTCAATTCTTAAAACAAGGCCTCTGATTGAAGCAGAAGTTTTAGAATCGAATTAAAATCACAAGGCTAACATAATTTGTGGCTTCTCGTATACCTTCTTACTTATATAAATATCAAAACGTTTGTTTTAAGTTTTCCGTTGATTTGAAGTTTGAGTACTCGTAAACTTTTGATGAGTTAATAAAGTTAAGCACAAAATTATAACGTATTTTTCTGCTCTAATTTTTAAAGAGGTCCTTATTCTTTAGCGGCTAATAGGTCTTCACTTCACTTCAAAAATGTATTTCAAATGCATTATAAAAAGCAAAAGGTTACTCTTATTAAAGAATTTTACGCTCAAGATAGAGCTATCCACAAATCTCTATTTCTGACTTCGTTGTAATTCTTTCCCGAGTCAGGTGAGAACGACAAATGATTCGTAATGACGTATTCAAATCAGGGCCGACCTCGCACAATCGAATTACGAAAATTCCAGTGTTTTATCAAGTTAAACTTTGCTTCGGCAGCTTTAAGTGAATTTATTGTTACTTAGTTATCGGCGGCGGCGAAAAGTCATCCTGCTAACGTTTCGGTAACTTGAATAATTTAATTTGTCACTAGTGGTTGACACGTCTCCGAATTTTCTTCCGAATTTCACGGGGCCGTCACGTTTGCCCCCCCTTCGAGACACCCCCTCCCATTGTGTAATCGTGGTCCTCTAATTTGAATTATTTATCTGATTTAACACTTCGCCACTCTTCGGAAACGTTTTCAATTCGAAACTAGATTGAATCCGCAATTTCTTAATCGCGAGTTTCAGTTTGATTGATCAGTTTACTGGTCCTAATTTTATTATAAGGACATTTTGCTTATTTTGTTTAATGGAAGTGATAAAGTTTGGTCAAAATTTACATTTTCTTTTTAAGGATTACTCTACTAAAACGATTAGGTACTTTGGACCTAGTTTCCAATTCTTAGCTACAGCTAGCTCCTTACTCTTAGTTCTAACAAGGTTATGTTGTCATCGTAACTGTACCTACTTCCTTATAAATACTAAATAATGCTGAGCAATCCACACAGCATCATCTAGCTCCAAGCTAACCAGACCTTAGTACGTTAGATATATTTTATTATATATAAAAATGAGAAAATGACTATTTTTATTCGAATATGAAAAAAACTTACCTATCTATCTACACCAAGTCTGCCTAACTATAGAATAACCTAAGACGTAATAAAGCACCGAAGTAAGAAAACAACATTAGAATTCTCTCTTCTGAACGGGGTAGTAGACCAAAATAACTTGATGTTCAGTGACCAATGAACAAAAGGAGAGGTTACACTGTTTATTACGTCTCTGAATAGAGTTCCAAGGTTCGGCAGCCGTAATTTCATTCATCTAATAACCACAGAATTTTTATATGCGCATAATTTCACTGGAGCGCTTCTGTAGTGAAAAACTCCCCACCAGAACACGTTCGAGAGCTTTATGAGTAAGCTAGAATAAACCAAATTTTTCGGAAAATAAAGTTGCTTTTCATGATATCCTTATACTTAGTCTTCGGAATTTTTATCAATCACTAGAATTGATATGAAGAGGATATGAAGTAAACATGCTTGATCCTGTTAGATTAATTTGTGAGTGAGTTTTAAAACGGGTCACTGACTTAATTTAAGAAACAAAACATCTTCAAAATTTGTATCACAAGTACATTAAAATTCATGATAAAGGTCATCATGTGTGTGGAGTGTCACCCTAAGAGAATAATCGCACTGAATTATTCAACAATCTTTAAGTTCTCTCTTCTTAGACTCGGCATCTCAGCCGATTTTATGGCTATTCTAAACCCTAAGTAATCTTAATAGTTTAGTATTCTAGAAACAGGGATACTTACACAATATTATTAGGAGTTATTAGAATTATCACCTTTGAGACTAACATCTAATAATAACTAAATCATCGAAGATTTTCAGATCCAATTGAATTATTATAGGTAATATGATGTCTTTTTTATAATAAATAAGTACTGGTATTTATCGCGTTTACCGACCTTTTTTCCGACCAGCTTCACGCATTAACCTATATGCCCAAGTGAAAACAAAAAAAATAAACGTGGTTGGTGGCTTAAACGAGAATTAATCAGGTTTCAAATAGTTAGAGAATCATCAAAATCAGTTCTCCTAGAAAAATTTATGAAGTAAGACAACAATTTACAGTTGAATTTTGAGAACCTTCTCTTTTGTTGAAGTCAGTTGAAAAGAGTGCTCGAGCAATAAGAAGTAAAATTTTCTCGGTTCGATCACCGCCCTTGAAAGGAAATCAGCGTGCAAATGTAAATTTGTAACACCCTCATTATGGTTTCGGAATGACATAACATCAGAATTTATGAATCGGAAACATTCGCATATACATAATATTCCTGTAACTTTACTGTTTCGTATGGAAATCTTAAGTTTTGTCTGAATGGTGGTTAAGTGCACGTTTTGAGTTATTTGTGATATCAAAATGACTAAAAAAAGAAAATTTCTAGTCAATTCAAAAAACTCTATTCCATCATTTTATCTTTTCAGTAGGTACACAGGTACCTATATTCTTCAATATAAAATCTTTCAAAATTCACAAAAGCCAGTCATGATTGCGCAATTTGAAGAAACTAATTCATCTTGTACTTGGAGTAAGATATGCTTATATTTCACAAATTTAATCTCCCCACTAACTAGACACCAGCACTTCGAATTGTGAAATAACGAGGGCGTAATAAACAGCTGAAATCATCATCCATTCAATAGTACATAATGGTTCTGGAAATTCGACAAAATTTAAGTCGGCGGGTATTAAAGGGGACCGGGTAATTCAGGGGTCGCAGTGGCGCCAAGGATCCTGCCGTAGACAAATTCTAAGTACGATAGTGACTTGGTGCCCTGGTTTTAGCGAAATGTTTGTAGCTTTTTGTAGAGACTGAGTTACGGGTAAAGGACTTAGAGAATTTGTTTTCAAAAGAAACTCTCACATATTGCGATGTTCCTGCTCTATTCCCTGAAAAGGTTTAACTGTGTTGCAAAGTAAATTTTCGTCTACTTTTGCTACTCTTTTAAACATGATGGAGTAGCAAAAGCGTGTCAAAGTTGAAATGACGTTTTTTACTGGTGTTTAATAACATTTTTTTATTTTTCTTTTCTTTTTTATATTACCTATACAATATCATGAGGGTTTACGCTTTATAATTACATAAACCTTAAAATTGTCCCATGTTAAGAATATTTTGTATTCTTCATTCAGTTCATCCATCTTTTCTATTGCCTTGTTAACAAAACCGTCGCAAGAATTACATTCTTTATCATCCTCAGCAAAAATGAGGTACATTGTACCCGTTCAATCTTCGCCGAAGCATAGAGAAATACGACCGTAAGCCTAACATTACCCCAAAACCGGAGGAAACACGTGGAAAAATCAGGTGAATTACACAAAAAGCCTTACGTGTTGTATTTGAAGCAGAAAATTCAATTAATTTCGTAGAGCATCAGCAAACGATGTTTCTTTGGTGTCGTTATTTTTTTTAGCAATCTAGAAATAGGAAATTTCTTTTCTGGGGGGAAATGGGAACAATAGACAAATTATATATATTGTTTCGTCAAATAAAGGGAGATAACGATAATAACAACACAAAACAAATTTGTTTTAGAAACAAAGGTATCACTGAACCTGGAACTCACGACCATCTCGAAGATTACCTCTCTCTTTATTTTCTCAGTAGATTTAAATCAATGTAGTCTCATCTACAACACCGAAACTTGATTCTTCGCATCGAAGTTAGACTGTTAAACTTTAAAAAAGCAATGGTTGAGAATCTAATCACCGATGCAAAATTTAAACAAACTAGATTTGCATTTTGATAATGATTTTACAAATGATGTAGGCCATGTTAGTTTGCCATTTTATATTCTAAACTAAAACAAAACCACTGTAACCAAAAACGTTTTGTCACTTTTATAGCATTCGTAATTCATGGTAAGGGCTCCTGGCGACGAATCCATCAAAGCGTCGACAGGCCGTTTGTTGCGTTTTCACGCTTGATAAATCGCGAGTTGTCCACATTCATTCGATTTATGAACGCGCACCATTGTTCATCACATAAAGTTAATTGGTCAGTGTAATGTGTAAAGTAGAGATTGATAAATGATATGGCAACTACCGAGAAACTCTAGGCACTCATCCAGCGACAAACTTGTAAAGCATGGCTTGCGGCATGTGTGTGAAGTTTTCAAATCTGAAATGTTGTTGAATTTTAATGATTGCCTGAGCTTATTTCTAATTCGTTGACCCAATAATAGTAAAGAAAGAAAGATATAAACCACGTTTTATTTAACTACCTAAACCTACTTCCTAAATACAGTGGTGGTCATATAATTAAGAACGATTTGAAATTATAGAAGTTATTTATTTAAATCCTGGTATACACAGAGATGTGGACCTTCTAAGAAGCAACTAGTTATGTTATTAAATAGCCACATTAATAGAGCAACGTTGCTTAGGAATGAAGAATAAAATAGCTAACTATTTTTTTTTACATATAATTTATTTTACCAAAGTATCACATTCAAATAGTACTGAAGCTGGACAAATAATTAAGAACGATTGATTAAAGTGCTCGGTAATTATTTTGTTTGACACTTACATTTAAAAAAATCTGAACATTATGTAGCGAAGAAACTTTAAAAAGCTATTTCATAAATTTTTCAGTAAAATTAATAGTGAATAGCGTATCCACGGCTTTTGATTACTGCTTTACACCGGCGAGGCATTGACTCTATTAATTTTTGACATTTGGCAAGAGAAATAGAGTTCCATTCTTCTAAAAAAACGTCGTACAGCTCTCTTAAATTCCCACACTGTGTATTTGAAACCTTTTTCTTTACTTCGAACCACAGATTCTCTACTGGGTTTAGATCTGGGTTGTTAGCTGGCCAGTCTAAGACTGAAACTGATTGCGCTGTAAGAAATTACTTTACGGTTCGCGCGGTGTGTTTTGGATCATTGTCATGCTGGAATGTCCAAGTAACCGGTAGAAAGTCTTCAGCATAAGGTAACATTGTTTCTTCCAGTATATTTTTGTACTGGAACTGATCCATGTTACCTTCTATCAATTTTACAGGTCCAACACCATGTCCAGAAAAGCACCCCCAAATTTTCACATTTCCACCACCGTGCTTTAAGGTAACTTTCGTGTACTTAGGGTCAAATGCTGTATTCGGGGGACGTCGTACATATCGTTTCCCAGCAGAACATACTCTGTTTATTTTGGTCTCGTCAGAAAAAAGTTCATTTTTCCACTGTCGCAAAGTCCAGTTTTCATACTTTCTCGCAAATGCAAGACGGGCTTGCCTGTGACAAAGTTTCAACATGGGTACCTTTCTTGCTATCCTACCGTGCAATTTTTCTTCTACCAAACGTCTTCAAATAGTGTGTGCTGAGATTGCTGAAGGGTTGTTTTCACCAAAATATTTTTTTCTCAGCTCATAGGACCCTTTAAAAGGATTTTGTTTAGCAATACTTACGATGTTTCGGTCATCTCGAGGAGTTGTTTTACTCTGTTTAGGTACACGTGGAACATTTGAAGTAGTTTGATACGTAGCAAAATGCTTTACAGCATGGAAAACCATCGTTTTTGAACATTGCAGATGGTCGGCTATCTTTTTATAAGACTAATTCTTCCGGCGAAGTTTTACTATTACTTCCCTTGTAGATTTGTCACAACTTTTATTTTTTCCCATTGTTTTTATAGGGAGAAATCACTTTTAATCTTTTACAGCACTAAACGGCGCCAAAATTAGACAAACAGTTACCAAACCACTGAGTGTTCTCTATTTAAATTTGAAAAAAGGTATAAAATATTGAGCGTTCTTAATTACGTGACCAGCCAGTACATAGGAATACTATGTTTAGAAGTACTGTAAAAAGTTTGTCTATTTATTTTTAGCTAATCATTGTGTACCAATGAATACAGTGGTATTATGTAAAAGTTTTATGATACCGAGAGAAATAAAAAAAATTGCATGCAATTAGTTTTGGGTCTTAATTTGAAAAAATCTTCGCTTTACATCAGCGTTCTTAATTATATGACCACCACTGTATGTCAATATTGTAGCGTGATATAGTTTTCAATTATTTGTATTTAGTATAACAGCTATCTAGTACCCGAAACAAGTTCTGCTTAGCTTGGGGCTAAATGATGCTATGTGAATGTTATGTCCAAAATTATTTCATTTTATAGCTACCTATATTTATGTATGTTCATCTTTTACTTACATTAAATAACGAAAATTGCAATCAAGGAATAGAAAAAATTACAACTAGTATATACAATTGAAACCATTGAGCTAACTGCAGACGGTTGCAAACAGTCTAAAGGTAGCTCAATCATTAAATTAGAATATCGTGAAGATTTACACAATTGAACATGTCATTGACACCAAAACATAGTAGAGGACAGTCTGATAAAATGTTGCAAAGAAAACCAACTTTTTAAATAAAAAGCATTCTCCTCGATATTAAACTGAGTGATTTACATAGAAGTCACCTACTTGCATGCGCTTCCACTGGAAAGGTGTTAAAGTAGTAATAGCCAAATGCATGGAAAATGAATGAATATAAACGGGAGATTTGCAACAACCGACGGAAAGCATAGTTTGATATTTTTTCAAACAGAGGCCAAACTTATCATAGAGTCCACAGGTGATCGGAATGCTGGCTTTTATTTCGGTTAACAAATTAGCAATTACCGTCGCAATCCTGCCTGTATCCTGGGCACTCTGCCTTCTGGTGACTTCTTAGATTTTAAGGAGTTAATTATAATTGTTAATGCTAGCTGTAATTAGTCGTTTTGTCATTGTTTCAGTTTATAAATTTTATATTTCAATACCAAATAAATAGGAAAAGCTATATTGTGGATTTGTACCTTACTTCGCAGTCACTAAGGTTGAGTCATTTATAACTTACCTACCTACAACCGCAGAATTTTAAAAATAAATTCCTCTAAGCGACTAACCGTGCGAGCTGTTTCTAAGTGGAAATTCTCATAGGGCACGCAGAAAAATTATTTATGACCTGTTTTATAGCCAAAGTTCATTCGTTGCTGCGGTCTCTTTTATTCGATGGGAAAAAGTTGAGAGATTTTATTGTCGGTGTGAGATAGGACGCGTTATTGCACTAACTTTTAACTGCTGCGGGATATATTTTAAATGCAACAGTCCCATATCTTTGTTAATGTTTTATTGCTGGCAACCCTCTTGCTAGGCCGGGCAGAAATATCGAAAATCGGGAGAAGTTGCCAGAATATTCTCGAAAATCGTCAAAATCTTCTTTCTAGTCTTAAAACTGTATTTAAGTTTTAAGGAGCTGTTTCAAAAATATTATACTCGTAAAAAATATAGAATGGTAGATAAACAAGGGCAAAGCAAAACAAGGAAGAACAAGAAAAAAAAATGTATATTGTAATTGTTCAAAACTCCCAACAGAAATTTTATCCAATTCGGACATACTTATACAATAGGTTATAATTCCCTATCATATTATTATTTTAAACAGCAAATCACCAAAATATTATATTTGTTACAGAACTCAATCAGACATAACCTGTCACTTCACAACCGGTTCATGAGGGTCCAGAACGAGGGCACAGGAAAGTCGTCCTGGTGGATGATCAACCCTGACGCGAAGCCTGGCAAGTCGGTACGGAGACGGGCCGCTTCTATGGAGACCTCCAAGTTTGAGAAAAGAAGAGGGAGAGTAAAGAAGAAGGTACAATAACTAGTAAAAATAATTATTCTAATGGTTTAATAAATGACAATATCAAAGATGTGGAATTAAAGATAAATGATTTCGACTATTCTACTAGTCTAATAGAGGTAACTTACAATAATAACAAAATACTAATAATAGTAGTCAACGTATTAACATCACAAGCAAAATAGTTCAATATATATATCACCAGCAAAAAAATACATGAGATAAGTACATAATTCTACAAATTAATGTCCTCTATCAAAATAATTCAACAGATTCATGAGGAACATAATTTAAGCTTATAGTAAAAAATAATT
This sequence comes from Eupithecia centaureata, assembly GCA_944547425.1. Classification (NCBI taxonomy): domain Eukaryota; kingdom Metazoa; phylum Arthropoda; class Insecta; order Lepidoptera; family Geometridae; genus Eupithecia; species Eupithecia centaureata. The sequence continues at coordinate 9,802,847 of OX155687.1, forward strand.
GAAACACCGGTAAATTTGTATCAGTTAAGTCCATATTTATTGACAATGGCCATAATTAAATAATGAAGCCCTTGCGAACTCACACAATTAACAGTGGAATTCGTCAATGGTCGATGGTACCAGACTTAGTCAGTGATGCTTTGGTCAGCAGGTTAGTCTTTCCGCGAGGAACCGCGTACAGGGACGAATATAATATGTATACGATATGTTTATTGATGCGAAGCATTCATTTCATTTATAATTTTACAGGCAGAAGCGCTAAGAAATGGAATCACAGCAGACGCCACGCCAAGTCCCAGTAGCTCAGTCTCAGAAAGCCTAGACATGTTTCCAGACTCGCCAATGCACAGGTAAGCTATACCTACTTATAATTAAATAATAGAGATTCCGCAGTATTGCCCTAAAAGCTTAAATTAGAAGCATAGCATTTAGAATAGCAATCCAAGTTCCCGCAAAGTAGATTCAAATCTTAATTCAGAACTCAAATACTTGTGGCAAGAAGCCAGTAATGATAATATTCTCGCTACAATATAAAACGATAGTGATTTGACTTTAAATGCGCAATTATTTCTATTATCCTATACGGGTAGCAATAGGACTAGAGTTTCGCCAAAGCCGCAAAAATACCACTGTAACTAAGTAAATCCCGGAGTATTGAAACTTTACGACAGCTTGAAACAATGTGAACCTCGCATGATACGCATTATAATAAAACCATCGGCAGGCATAAAGCTGTGTTGACCAGACTAATAAAATTGAGTTATTGCAACTCTGCTACTTTATGATAAAAGGTTTTAAATCATTCAGAACCATTAGATGATGAGTTATGAGAATGCTGAATCTCGTCATCGTCGATATTTAACATTTTTATTGCCGATTTATTTTATGTGGATAACGAATCATCGAAATATATTTCGCTTGAGCAGTTGAAGGGCTAGCCTACGATAGCACAAATCTTACCATACATTTTGTCATTGAATGTAGTAATAAAGATATTTCTACGCTGACCATTGAACCCGTTACAGTGAGCGCTTCATTTAGCATAGGAGTTTATTTATGCTAGCGGGCGATAGGCATTAGATTTGCATGATCTCCATTATTTGACATAGAGATACTGAAGATAATAGATGTAGTGAACTTACTTTATGTTGACAATATTACATTATTTGCGTACCAGTTTTAGTGTTCGGCGGTAATTTATTTGCTTTTTTTCGCTTGTGCGTAGCAGCAGCGGTTTTCAGTTATCGCCGGACTTCAGACAGAGAGCTTCTTCGAATGCATCGTCATGCGGACGGCTTTCTCCTATTCCATCTATGATTGCATCCGAGACTGACTGGGCCCCGGACTATACCCCAGCCAGTGAATACAACACAAGTGACTACGCCAATAGCGACTTTACTCAAGCGGACTACGCGCAAGAAGAACAGTTGGCGGGCAACCTCGCTGATTCCATGAAGTTACATGGAGCTGATCCATTCCTCAACACACAGTGAGTACTTAAAGATTCTGTAGAAATTGGGCGTTTTAATTTCGCGTTTTCAATTCCAAACAAGAATTGAAGAGGTTGAGGATGGCCAAAAGCAACATTCAAGTTGTAGAACACCCAAATTGTACAGAACGAAGCTTTGCTTCGGAATTAGATTGCCATCAAAAATCTATTTCCGACTTAGAAATAGTGCTTTAAGATTTAAATTAAAATCCTAGAAATATTAGAAATAGAAGCTTTGCTTCAATTAGTACTACTTGATGCCTTTTATATTCAAGAAAAGTGTATACGTTCGCATCTTTTAGGATAGGTCAACGCATCCTGTAAGTTTAATTCAAAGGTTTTGTATTTTGAATGTCGAAACTCCACTGACTGTAAGAGATAGTTCTGTCCCCAAGATAGGTACTAACAGTCGTTGTTTAAAAACCAGGTATGTTCCAACAACGTCATCATCATCATCCGGCGGGAGTTACCGGTACGGCTCGTACGGATCCTGCCCGAGACACCCGCACGGGCCGTGCGCGTGCGCAATGTACCCCCACCCCGCGCACCCTGCGCATCCGACACATCCGCACCAACACGCACTTGACCACTTCGTGAGGCCACCGCCGCCGGCAGATCAAGCTGATATTATGCACACAGGTAATCTTACGTCCAATTCGGATCTGCATCATCACTTAGTTACAATCTACACACTAACATAACTTGGCAAGGTCTGCGGATCTATTATGAACCAAAGCAGCCACTGAATGTAGTCTTTGTCGACACAAATATCTTCAAAAATGGATTTACCATAATGCAAAAACATTAAAAAATACAATTTTATATACATAGTAAATACATTAAATAATAGGTAAACCAATGGAGGAAAACTATTACAAACATTATTGCAAAGCCGCAAAATTTTACGCATCTTTGTTAAGCAATATTACAAATAACCATCATTGTGGTTGGACCCTTGTTTTATGACTGTGCCCAGTCACCTGGATGACGCCCCAGTATACAGTCCTCGACTACTCTCTTATTTGCAGCAAGCCGTGTCAGATCTGTTAAAGAAGTCTGTAAAAGTCTCGATAACCAATTTCTTCCTTTCGTTTAGAGAAGGTTTAGATCAAAGGATTAAGATCATTATTTTTGATTTGCTATCTACTTACTCTTGTGGCTTTTACTTAGACGTGATTATTTCATTTGTAGAAAACAGCCAAACGCAAATGGTGACAACATCGGACGCAGCACTGATGAACGGAGGGATGATGGTACAAACTGGTGCGATGGGCCCCACTACTGTGATGGGCCAGATTATGGGGGCCCTCAACACAGGACTGGCGGAAGACTTGAACCTAAATATTGAAACCTTGGAGTGTTCTAACGGCTTTGACTGCAATGTTGATGAGGTAAGGGAGTCTTTTAAACCCTAAGATATTGTTATCATGATTCCAGTTTTGTCGGACATTTATTGTTTAGTATTATGTGTATTTCTCGAATTATTTCTCGCTGCTGACATTTTATGGGAGTAAGTTATGAGAGTAATAGAGGTACAGGAATTTCGAATAATCCTCAAAGATTGAGTTAACTAAGGCATACAAGTCAGCAAGTCCACTAACTCCAAATTCCTGGTTACAGGTAACCGGGTAATTTCTTTCTGTGCTGCAGTTCAAAACACTTTTCTCTCCTCTAGGTCATCAAGCACGAACTCAGCATGGACGGAACCCTCGACTTCAACTTTCCGCAGCAGCACGCAGCTGCTGAAGCCGACAGCCAGTTCGTTGAACCAGCACCCCCTGTTCCTACCACCTTGTCAGGTGGCGGCGCCCCACGTAGCACACCCTACTCAGTTGCACCTTCTTGGGTTCACTAGTCGTCGTGAAGTTAGTCTAGTAAATTTACAGTAAATAGTCTATCGAACTTGGACAAAAGTCTATGAAACTTGGAGAAAGTCTATGAAAGGACAAAAGTCTATCAAAATATGGACAAATAGTCAAGAGAACTTGAAGTCCAAAAGTCTATCAAAAATGGACAAATAGTCTAGAGAACTTAATGTAGTGAGCATGGTTGATTGGTCCTCTGGTCCTGTGGTACTTTTGGTGCCGACTTTAGTCTAGCTAGGACTGTAAATATTGTTGTGGAGATTTTCGTTGACTAGTTAAATGTTTTATTTAGTGGTAAGGACTGTTACCGTTTGTGTCAATTAGGCTTTAGTGTGGCTAGGGTGCTTGTAGAACGGGGGTGCTGGGCTATTGGATGTAAGGTAATGAGATTTTTAGAATTATAAATAGTATGTTTTAAACTTCAACACCAACACTTTCATGAAAATTGCCACAAGCCGAGTTTTTGCCGAAGTAGTCAGGGCCTTTATTTATTTTCCCAAACTAGAACAAAGAATAAAAGCAATTCATCTCCCATAAAACTCAAGCATCCGAAATATAACGTAATTTCCATCGTTTTCATGGAACAATTGAGTTCATAGTTTCGATACAGCAAACTTACTGGATACTCAGACGAAAAGTTCGGGATAATCGTTGATATTTTGCGATTTATAGCCATCGTATTGTTAAATGTCCGCTAATATATCTCTGTTCCGAAGTTTTCAAGTATTTTTAAGTTGCGCGTAAAGGAATTGGATCTCTGTTCTACTTGAAACTTTCTCAGCACGAAAAGATAAACTTTTAAGCTTTTTAGACAACACTGACTTTGTTTGTTATTAAACCTCTAAAAAGAAATTTGTTCTAATAAAACAAATCTCATTCACTTGAAATATCCAAAAAACTGGTATCATCCGTCTTTTTTATATTCCCACTAAAAAGACGCCAAATTTTTTCCCCCATAGAATCTGCAGTTACGGTACCTTTGACACATTCATCTTTACGACATTACGGACCATAGAATAAATAATAGTAGGATTACAAAAGATGAGTACGTCACTCATGTTTACGTCTTTGTAGGTACGTGGATTATGAGACGCGATGCCCTCCTTATTTATGTAGAGCAAAAAATGTACACAAAAGTCTAAGGTTACGCAGAATCGTTTGTTTGCAAATTATATTGGCCTATGAATTTTGATTGCACCGGGATTCGGGATTCACCTACTTATTTCTAAAGCAGTAAGCTCTATTAGAGATATTTTACGATTGTAGAATAAAAGGAAGGAAACAGTTATAAGCACAGAAGAGTTTGATGCATCTGGATGAAATCTCTCAAAATTAACAAAAATCTAATAACACATCCAACAATCACCGACAAATTATGTAAAAATACTCGCCAATAATGGTATGAATAAAACAATAATTAGAAGGCTCACGCTCGATTCAATTACACCGATGAACGATTCTATTTATGCGCTAATGAGGGAGACCGAACCAGTAATTAATCATATCATTTCAGCGTAAACGTTGCTTCCGAATAAAGGAATAACATGAAAAAATCTCCCAAAACCAACGCCCGGCTAAGCCCGCTTCGGTAATGACTTGTTTTTTAGGGTTACAAAAGAATGAATACGTCCTTCGCAGACGGTGAAAATTCTTGTTAATTTTTTAATACCGGTTAATGGGGAGTAAAAAGAAAATCGCTTTTAAAACGCTACGTGATTTCACTACGTAGAGTTTTCTATAATTGAATCAACGACGCGCGGACTGGTGAAGAAAATGCACGCTTCGTTTATTCTCCGTTGTGAAGGGAGAATGCGTCTGTCAACAGCCTTTCTCACCATATTCTTACCGACCTCCTTGTTTCAAGAGTCCGGGTGCGTAAATTTTCAAACTCATCTTGTATTCGGTCCGGACCCGTAATTAGGTACGGCGCACCTTTACACACGATTTCTTGGCACTTGTTAAAAGTTTTCAATTGCGTTACGAGGGGGACCTTACACGGAATTTATTCATTATATTCGCCCTTCGTTCTCTACTTAATAAAAAGCTCCTTTGCCATTTCCCTGTAACCTATAGGTAAGTAGGTTTAAATATTTGCGACACGATTGCTTGCTGGAGAATGAATTAAACATTGATTTCATTATAATACATTAGGATTATAATCTATTTTTGAAACCTGACTTTGGACTTTAAATTCAGCCATAATCAGATTCTAGTAATTCTTCCTTCCCGGTAAAAATGTTTTAACAACATAACTATTGGCTAACTAGCTTTATGCCGCACAGTGTTTTCCAGATTATTAAAATGGCCGTGCATACAATACAATACATTTTGGTTACATAGGAGTATTCAGCCATAAAGTTTAAAAAAAAAACTATCAATAACAAGAACCTAGGTATTTAATTAGTCCGGTCAAATTAGACAAAATAATAGGGGTGAGTGAGGTTACATAAATTCCGACTATAGGCTGAATATTGGTAGGATTGTTCAATACACTATTATAAAGGATATGTGAAAAGACCTCATTGATCCGGCACGTGCAAAAAAAAAAATATTCGGGGCAAAGGTCACAAAAACAGGTTTTGCGCGATTTTCAGCAAAACGGTAAGTTTTATCATAAAATAAGCTCGGACAACAAATTGTAGATCAGATAATTATCTATAAAAAATGTCTACATACTTTTTTTCCTAAGAGCCACCGTTTTTGAGACATAACGATTCAAAAAGTTGGTCGTCGTGTGTCAATTTATCTTGAGTTTGATGTGAGCGTGAGGTGGCTAACAATTTTTATAAAATGAAACACAACTCAGAGTTTCTAAGGTATTTAAAAAAAATTACGTTATATTTCCTTATTACGAAACAGGTTTCTCACGTAATTCTTTTCAATTTTCCCTGGTTTTATAGACCAATTTGAAAGGCAATAAATACCTAATGAATTTACACTTCCATATATTACGAATACTTAAGTGAATTTAAATGTATGGCATCGTAAAACTATATGGCTTTCACTCAAACAAGAGACCAGCATGTATTAATGAAACTTTTAAGATACAAATTATTTTATAAATGTCCCTGAAAAAAATCTGTGATTTGGTGAAACCTTCGTATATGCTCTGTGGGTGAAATCCTCATGCTGCTTTAGAGAAATCTTTACTAATATTATAACGCGATAGATTGTATGGATGGCTGTTTGTTCTATAACTACTGAACGGATCGGGCTGAAATTTGGAATAGACGTAGTTCGAGCCCTGGAATAAGAATAGGCTTATTATCCAACAAATTAATTACGTCCAACAAATTATTTACGTTTCCATAGATTTCCATATTTAGGTATACTTACTGTGAACCGATAGAGACTAAATGATTTGTGTGACTTAGCCCTGAAAATCAAGACATTTAAAAATAAAATGCCTGGCAATCTTCCTCTCATGTCGAAGTATAAAAGTCGAGGGTGTATATTGGGTGTAATTTTGTTGAGCCGGCTTTAGCATTCTTTGGAGATGTTCCGAAGGCAAATTGGATTACGTGTTAACTGTCGGCAAAAACCCCGGCCCTTGGAACAGGGATGTAATCAAGGGTGAGCCACACTTGGCGCATTCTAAAGAGATTCAACATTACATATTCAAAATTTCAGTCTAATCCATTCAGTAGTTTTCGCGTTTAATAGGAACAAACATCCATAAATTCATACAAACTTTTACGCTTTTATTATTAGTAAGAATGAGGATAGTAAGGATTGAGACCTCGAAAAGGTTAAAGTTTAAGGCGTTCACTGCCATGCAAGGAGCTCTCATACATACGCCGTATCAGTCGGTTTCATAATCACCTTTTATAACTTTTTACATTATGAGAGGCTATTAGTCATTAGTCCAACTGTTGACTAATATAGTTTGATGATGATGTTTTTTTTTCCTGTTCATATTCGAAAGATTGACGATCTAATAAGATATTTTTGTTTTGATTCCAAAACCATACAACATAAATTTTGGCAAATAAAGTTAAACTCCTAAAATGTATTCTTTAATTCTGAAAACTTTTTTGCTTTCAGCGTTGATTGCATTTCGGTAATGTAGAAAAATTATTTTAGCTAAAACAGCGGGGTAAACAAAAATGCAAAGTACCCAGATTTCCCCAAAATTTTCAAAGCGAGCCACCCCGAACCCTCTTAGGCCGCACCGACTCTGCGCCCTAACGATTTTATGATTTTATTGCGGAACCCCGAATTCGCGATTATGACGGTGCGAATTAGGCCGCTCATTAGATAAGACGCAATTCTGATGTTAGGCGTTTGAATTTGACGTTTCTTTTATGAATTCATTTTGTCAATTGTTTTACGAGATGTAATTCGATAACCGCAGAAACGTAATCACACTAATATTTTAGATGCGAATATTTGGATGGGGGAATGGTTGTTTTTATCCTCTTCAGCATGTATCATTATTTATTCATTTAAATTATGAATAAACCTACGTAGTTCTACACCTAGAAGAAATAAAAGTCTACTTTTCATCAACTGAAAAGTAGACTTGAATTGAGTGCAGTTCCTACGTAAGTTGGAAATGAAGTTGAAAGTGATTTCACTAGATTTAGGCTATTATACTGTACAATTTATGTTCTTAGTTAATGGATTGCCCAAACTGAAACTAAGTACCACACTGGAATATCGATGGGCTTCAAAGTCTTATGACAGTCTTGTTATTTCAATGATAAATGCAAATTTATAACTTGTCGATGTGGCGCGGTGGGCGAAGGGCCGCTTGCGACGCAGGAGGTTGCTGGTTCGTTTCCAGCCTTGGGACAAATATTTCTACGACCTGCAACTTTTTTATCATGGTTCTGGGTGGTTTCTATGTATACTGAAAAATATTTTTTCTATATAATGTAATGCATTGTTTTAAGTATATCAGTCATTAGGTATCTACCAATACCACTAGCTCTGCTTGGAGTAAGTTGATGCTGTGTGGATTGTTCAGCGTTATTTATTTACTTAGCATCTATGCAGTCTCTTCGTTTGATACACAAATCAAATACAAATTTACATAAAGTAATCAGGAAACTCATATTAAAATCATTCAGAATGGGTATAATCATCAACAAAATAAAGACCGAGGCTATCCGGGTTTAAAAAAATGAGAGTCGAGTGCCGAGACCTGGCGCAGCGCATCAGCATTATCATACAATGTGGTAATGCAGCCAGAGTCTTTGGGACGCCAACTGGTATTAACATGGATCAGTTAAACTACCTCTAGACTACAACTTTTAAAACTATCATGGTTTCTAACACTAAAGTCATTTAACACGGGATATTTACCATGATTTGATTTTGCGCTCGAAATATCGAAAAACTCAAAACAAATCAAATCATGGTTAATATCCCTTGATAAATTAAATGACTTTAGTGCCTCTAGTTACCTCTAGACTGCTTGTACCTGTAGTAAGCAATTTTTTTCAAGTGGAAATACTATAGTTTAAATTTATTTATATTCCTTGATATTATATTTCTTTGTTAATAAAGTTATAGTACATAATATGATCTCAGGTTTCAACTTCAAGTCTTAGCATACTTCTAGAAGTAAACTTGGCACGTGGTAGGGCGTAGGGCGGGCCGCCCCGCCCACGTGCAACAAGTGCGCTGCCCGCCCAAGCCACCGGCAACTTACACATGAGGCAGTTGAAATTTTATGTAAAATACCTACTTCTGTAAGACTGTTTAGCTCCTTAGTTTTATAAGGGTTTTACTTACCCTAGTGTACTGTTTTATTAGTCCTCAAAACAAAATTAGTTTAAGACTGTTTCAACTTCTAGCGTCTTAAAAATATCTAAATAAAACATCTCCTAAATATTTTGACCGATAACCGTCGGGGTAAACGTGTTCTTGAGTGGAGACCGCGACTTGGTAAACGTAGTGTAGGATGCCCTCCGGCCAGGTGGGATGACGATCTGCGAAAGACTGCTGGCAGATGCTGGATTCGTCAAGCTGAAGACAGGGCGCTATGGCGCTCATTAGGGGAGGCCTATGTCCAGCAGTGGACTAATATAGGCTGGCTAGATGATGATGATGATGAAATATTTGGTAAAGTACTTATTATCAAATCTACCTCTTCTTTATAAAAAGTTTATTTTATATATATATTTCATTACACCGAACATCCTCTTTTATTTTCTAACTCTACCTAAATAATCTATAGTTTTATATAAATCCTTAAAAACCGGCCAAAATCAAACGACCTTGCCGATTGCTAATAACAAAGACTTCTTTACGCGAACAAATCAATACCTCTCAAACGCAAATAAATCTCACAAAAAGGCTCCAGTATTTAAAAAAGACGGTATCGCCTCCAGCGGTCCAAAGGAAGTGTGCTCTAAATAACACAAGAGTTAAGAGGTCGACAGTCCCCTCATATGAATAAATTTACTAAGCCCCAATCCGACTCGCCGGAATCACTCGATAACCAACGCCTATGCTTTATAGCCCGTGATATCCGAAACTCGATTTATTATCACACTCAAAAACTCCCCTTTGGCACGAAACTGTGCCAAATAGTTTTTCTCACTGTCTAGATGTTCTTGTTCATTAGGTATTGTGCTTGTTACAAGACCGTAATGCCATTAAGGCCCAAACTAGAGATATACTAGCGCCACCACTTATTTTATCATAATTATAATTTCGTTAAACAAACGAATTTCTCAAAATCAAACGTTCAGTTTGTAATACCTATCTTAAGCTTTTTTTTCCTATGTTTCCGGCCAGTCGGCACAGCGAATAGACGTGTTACAATTTCTTTAACAAAATTCACAACTTAAAACACTCTAACTTGAGCCCACTACGCTCTGTAAACAGTTCAATTTCGATTGCACGGTGCAAGTGTTCCTACGCCTAAAAGAAGCTACCAACAAAGGTGTGAGAGTTGATCGGGCCCAGCGAGAGAAGAGGAAGCACAGCTAATCGTCAACTCTCGGGAATACTCGGTGTTAACCAGTTCGCGGCATACTAAGGCCTGTGCTGCAGTGAGAACAAAGCGAAGCGAGTGCTATTTTTGTACAATTTAGCAAATTTTTGTTTTTTGGTTCTTACTTTAAAAATAATAAGATGAGTAGCTTACCTTCTCCAAGCAAAAGCTCAACTCGGGGTACCGGTTATACTTCCCAGCCTGACCTATCAAAACTTGATGCTGCCGAGGTTGAACTACGGATTGCTTCATTTAGAAAAAGGAAAACCACAGATGATGGCAAGTACCAATTCGAAGATTTTAAGAAGGAAATATTAGAAATACTAACTGCATCGAGCAATATTAACAGCGAAACGTTCAGCACTGTGAGTCAAAATATATCCTTGATCAGAGATCAGTTATCCGATATAAAAGAGACTACTGAGCATCTCATAACCGAAAATAAGAACCTTAAGTCCCAAATTGGAATGCTTGCTGACACTGTTAAGGAGAGTGAACAAAAAATCGAAGTCCTCCAATCCGACATCCAACAGCTCAGGTCTGCCCAGTCCTTGACCTCAACCCAAGCGCAAGCAGGACCACCAATCTCACATGACGACTTACTTACTGAACTCCAGGACCGTGCAGAAAGGGGTAAGAATGTTGTTATCGTTGGGTTACCAGAATCAGAATCTGGTACACCGAAAGAAAGAGAACACAGAGACAAAACTGAAGCAGAAAAAGTACTGAAAACCATTTCCCTGGAATGCCCTATCAGAAGAGTACAAAGATTAGGGAAATACGAAACCAGTAAGAAACGTCCACTGAAAGTTTTTCCTTGACTCAAACGAAATAGTGAAAACTATACTTCGTAACAAGAAGAACGTAAACTTAGAAGGTGTGAAAATATTTCCCGATCAGACTCTATTACAACAGAAAGCAATAAAAGAATTAAGAAACGAACTTAAGAAACGCCAAGAAAATGGGGAGTCAGACATCACAATTAAGTATGTCAAAGGAACACCTAAAATAATAAAGGAACAGCCAAAAAACTAGATACAGAAAACCACACAACCTCTACCCAGAAAACTAACATTATTACTTATGAAATTACAACCAATTATGAAGAAATAACAACAAACAAGAAATCAATTAACTTTCTTTACGCAAATGTCCGCAGCATCGTAAAACCTGGAAAACTTGATGAAATCATATGCATAGTTGAAAATCTCCAAACAACTGTACATATTATTGTGATGACAGAAACATGGATTAAGGATGAAGATGAGGCATTAAGAATAACAATAAAAAACTACACTCACTATTACAATTATAGAACAAATACAAGAGGAGGAGGAGTATCAATATTTGTACACAACAATCTTAAACACGAATTCCTAGATGGAAAATGCGATGACAACAATCACTACCTTTGGATTCACTTGAAAAAATTATGTCTGGATATTGGAGCCATCTACAAACAACCATCAGCTAATGCTACAAGATTCCTCGAGGAGTATTCCTCACAGCTATCAAAAAGAAAGAGAGCTATTGTATTTGGAGATCTAAATTTTAACCTATTGAGTAAAGAAAAACCTACAAAAGAATACAAGTTAATGATAAAACAGAACGGTTTCAAGCTACTGAATAAATGTGACAAAGACCATTGTACACGTGAAACAAACACTTCAAAGACTATACTTGATCATATATGCACGAACCTGAGGGATAATACCTATCACATGACCATCATAGAAAGCGCCCTATCAGATCATAAACAAATCTATTTCGAATTGAACCGAATAAAACATGAACGACCGAAAAAGGTTAAATACGACGCTATAGACTATAATAGTCTCTATAAAACTTTAAGCGAAAATATCATGACAACCGATTTAATGAACGACTATTGTAAACTTGAGGACCTACTACACAAATCAATCAATAAAAACAAAGTTACTAAAACAAAAGTCCTAAATGCACCAAAAACTGACTGGATAAATAAAGATATCATCAAAGATATAAATACAAGAAACAAATTATGGCAAAGCGTGAAACAAAATCCCGAAGATGAACTACTACGAAATAAATTTGTACAACAAAGAAACAAAACACACAGCAATATACAACGGACAAAGAACACATACTACCTAAAATGTTTTGACAAATGTAAGAAAAATCCTTTAAAAATGTGGCAGCTCATAAATACCCTCGCAAACAACAAACCTAAAAGTAACCACACAATAGCTCATTTAGACACCCCCTGGTAAAATCACAGACCCAAAAGAAATAGCCAAGCACTTTAATACCTTCTTCTCTGAAATCGGTTCCCAACTAGCAAATTTGATTCCAAAGAAACATTTTGAAAATTATACTCAAACCTTATCTAGTAAAACTCAATCAACTGAAAAACTATTAGAGTTCAAACCTGCCACTGTAACCGAGATCAAAAAGATTATAAGTGACTTAGATTCAAACAAAAGCCTCGGTTTAGATGGAATTAGCACCAAAGTGATCAAATGTGCTAAAGATTTGATTGTTGAAGACCTAACAAACATAATTAATAATAGCTTATTGGTAGGTAGGTTCCCTGATTCCCTAAAACAAGCTAAGGTTACTCCGATCTACAAATCAGGCAATAAAATGGATACCGGAAATTACCGGCCGATATCAGTTCTGCCAGCTCTATCAAAAATATACGAAAAAATACTACATCTCCGTCTCAATGAATATCTGACAAAAAACAATTTCTTATGCAAAAAACAATACGGATTTCGCGCTAACTCCAATACTCTTGCTGCTACTGTAGATCTAATTACAACAATAAAAGTCAACATCGACGAGAAGAAAATAGTTCTAGGCATATTTATAGATCTCAAAAAAGCCTTTGATACCGTAAGTCATGACATGCTCTTGACAAAACTTAAGCACATCGGTATCAACGGAGTTGCTCTTGAGATGTTTCGATCATACCTAATGAATAGACGTCAAACTGTCAAAATCGATAACTATTACAGTGATCCCCAACAAATTACCTACGGTGTTCCCCAGGGATCTATCCTTGGCCCGCTACTTTTCCTTATATATGTCAATGACATCTGTAACATAGGTCTGCATGGAGACATTACTCTTTATGCTGACGACACAAGTCTCTTCTATTCAGGTCATTCAATAACTTCTCTCGTAGGTCAAGCACAACATGATTTAGATCTTTTGTATACCTGGTTACAATCAAACTTACTAACTATAAATACTTCTAAAACAAATTATATTATATTTACCGCAAAAAATAAGAAAATAGATAACTACTTACCTCTTACAATAAACGGAGAAATAATAAACAATGTGAATGAAGAGAAGTATCTTGGCCTTAGAGTGGACAGTCAACTCTCATGGAAACCTCATATAGAAACTATCCGTAACAAACTATCTAAGCTTACAGGTTCCATACGTGGCATTGTTCGATGTCTACCTAGGCGCGTAAGATACACGATTTATAATTCTCTGGTCAAACCCCATCTTGACTACCTGATAGAAATTTGGGGAACGGCTGCGAAAACTAATATAAAAACATTACAAACTACGCAAAATAAATTAATTAAAACTCTGTTCGGATATAATTACCTAGAATCTACTATTACTATTTACAAACAAACTAAATTAATGAACCTAAACCAAATATACAAATACAATACATGTTTATTAATAAGAAAGATACTTACCAAAGACATTCACTCCCAAATAGTATTTACAAAAAGAAAAACTGTACAAAAACGAATGACAAGACAAGCAAATAACCTTATTCTTAGAACAACTAGAACCTCATCTGGGAAAAAAACTATTGTTTACGAGGGAGCGCAATTGTATAATAAAATACCTAAAGACATCAGGGAACTCGATTCAATTATTTCATTTAAAAGATTTCTTAAAATACACATTTTAAAGGATTTTTCCTAATTATAACCAATCCTGCCTTTCTAATTATCAACTCAAACTAAATCAATCTAATAACTCACTGGAACACAGCCCTAACAAAACTTCTATTGTTTCGCTAGCGTACCGAGTGACGCGATGACGCGATGCTCGGTTCGTTAAGTTACTAAGCAGCTCTACCCACATTAATAAGGAATCTATTAAAATAATAATTTATTTAGTACTGTAATACTTGGACCTACAAATCCAAGTACTTAGATATAAATTTACTATTGTAACATCCTAATTTTACTATTTGCCTATATTTAGAACGCTGAAAGGCCTACTCTCATTACTTTATCTACCTAGTTTCTCTGTAAGTGAATTTTGTTAATTCTTAAGAGAAAAATAAAATATCTCAAACCCGAAGCTTTTTTTAAAGCATCTGTAGAACTTTAAATTATCTATCTAAGGAAGACATACGTCTTTATTAACAACAAAAATACAATCAAGCATAGAAAAAAATAAAACTAGTAGGTATATTAAAATAGAAAAGAAAAGACATGGAAGTCTAATAAGATATATATATATATATATATATATATGGCCAGGTCATTATACACAGTTTGATAACGAAAAAACATATCTATAATAATAATAACAATGCTGGACAATCAACACAGCATCATCTAGCCCCAAGATAAGTAGAACTTGTGTTATGGGTACTAGATAACTGATATACTTAATACAATATACTAATAAATAGATAGATATTTTTATTATACATATAAAACAACCAGACCAACGGAATATATGTATATATAATATAATATTCCGTGAAAATAGCCTACCTCAAATCTCAAAACCATTCCAAAACTTGATTCCAGTAGCCTACGAGCACGAAAGTATTCAACCGCAATTAAACTATTAAAATTAGTTCCTCTCTATGAGGAAGAGATGCTGAAAGGCGCCAAGTGTAAGCAAAGAGACGATAACTTCTGTCGTCATCGTAAACTGATGCACAGTCGATATTAAGGATGTGAAGAACGCATACTTTCTCCCTCAGCAATACATGCATTAATGTAATATAAGAGTTTTTATTCAGACCAAACAATGTCTTATTCACCAGACAATAAGGTCACCACCTCTATTATCCGAGCCATTTGTCATCTACTTTAATGAACTTTGATTGACCTGCATTGGGTACTTCATTATAATTCAGGGCCAATGCATTTTAAAGCCACGTGTAACGTATTATAAAGTTCTGTGTGGATTAAATAATATCCCAATATTTTTGTCAACATCGTTGTGAGTTAATCCCGCTACAGAATTCGATAAACTCCTATGTTTTAACTGCAGGTTTCACGCAGCTAGTGGCCCCAGAGTCTCTGAAAAATAAATCACTACATAGTATAAAACAAAGTCGCTTTTTCTGTCCCTATGTCCCTATAATTATCCCTATGTCCCTTTGAATGCATAAATCTTTAAAACTACGCTACGGATTTTGATGCGGGTTTTTTAATAGATAGAGTAATTCAAGAGGAAGGTTTATACTTATAATAAAACCGTGTGAAGCCGGGGCGCGGGCCGATAGTAATAAATAAATTACTACAACAATACACGACCCACATAGTATCATCTAGCCCCAACCTAAGCAAAGCATAGTTTTCAACCAAAAACTTCTGTACGGATCTTGCTGAAATATTGAATAGTTGTCGTTCTAGCCTTGGCATAACACATAGGCTACTTTTAAACCCATAAATCAGTTCCCATGGTATAGAAAAAGCCTTGAGACGTTTTAATAGAAACAACGCGAAGCCGCGGGCAGACACTAATTATCAAATAAAGTAGAAAATTTAATGCGCATAATTTTATTGTTCTGATACATTTTACCTATTATTAGGTACGTACTATGTTCAGTTTAACACATTCGGATGTTTAATCGCGGTAGCGCCAAAACATCTTGTTGCTAGATTGGCTCGGGATTAGGTTACAATCTGGGTAGAGTATGTAGCTAAAGGTACTTAGTATTTCCGCTTTTACAGAAGCTGCTGGTAGGTACTATAGTTCGCTAAAATAACCGGCCCTGTATCTTACTTTTCTTGCCTACTATGAAACCAAAATACAACTCAAATGACGAGCTCTGAATCCGGTAGTCGACAGTTTGGAGACGTGATGAAATATTTATGAAATTTGATGCAGAGTTCCTCACGTGGCTGACAGGGCACTACTCAAATTTCATACAAAAATGCTACGTCACGATCAAATCTCAATACTAATAGTATAAAACAAAGTCGCTTTTTCTGTCCTCCTATGTCTTTATGTCCCTTTGAATGCTTAAATCTTTAAAACGACACAACGGATTTGATGCTGTTTTTTTTAATAGATAAAGTGATTCAAGAGGAAGGTTTATATACTTATAATAAAACCGTGCGTAGCCGGGGCGGGTCGCTAGTTATAAATATAATAATACACCAAAAAGGCGCCAGCCTAAAGATGTTGCAATCCAGGCTGGGTTGCAACATCTTTAGGCATTTGTTCGGACTAGCATGGTGCTGAAGCGCGTAAACTCTTTTGAAGCCATCCAAAGAACTCGCATCGTTAAATTCTTATCCAGGATTGGCATGTGTAAAAACAGTTTACTTTTTAGTCTTGTCTGATCGTCTGATTTAGACAGACACATATAAACGCTGAATGCAAACGCATCTTGAGCTTAGATGCATGTGTATTTTTTTGTTGTTTAAAATACCTAACGTGAATATTTATATTCTGAATTAAACTTTTTTTATATAAAACAAAAAAGATATTATTTTTACTTTCATCAACCTGAATCATAACTGAGTTTTGATGAGAGACCTAAACAAAACTCGAACTGTTAAGGTTCACAATCCAAGAAAAGTTATTTTGTTGCAATTCTACTCAGTTTAGATGCAAATGTAGACCCCAGTAGAGTTGCCAAATACTTAAAAGCAGACCGAAACTCAACTCAATACAGAACTTATTTCGGGATAAGTATGCCAATTATCTACATCACATATTAAGAACGCAATTTATTCTCGGCAATGAGTCACGGAGAAAGTTACATCGCTGAATATGCGACAGATTTATCGCGGTTTTCTAGTGATGTGATGCGAAATTACTGAAATAGATTTTCAGGAATTTATCGATATTTTGAACAGATGCTGGTGACGTTTATTCCAAAACTAACACTTTCCAAGACTGTCATAGTCACCAAGTTTACTTATTTATGATTAACTAGCGACCCGCCCCGGCTTCGCACGGTGTTATTATTCGTATAAACATTCCTTTCGAATAACTTTATCCATTAAAAAAACCGCATCAAAATCGAAGTATTGTATATAACACTAAGTAGCTTCTTAATACATGTTTTATAAGTTTTCTTAAATAAATATTCTTAAAAACTAAAAAAATCCGTTGCGTAGTTTAAAAGATTTAAGCATTCAAAGGGATATAGGGGCAGAAAAAGCGACTTAGTTTTATACTATGTAGTGATGTACCTAATTTAGTTATCAGTAATGGATCAGTTAAGCTCTCTAGATTATTTGTAACTATCTGCAGTAACCTCAATTGCTTCAATCGCAAATACTCATTTTACTTGTTTCTATATTATATTATATTGTTTTTTTATTTCTCAATTAACACCTGCCTACCAAAGATCCTATGACTACGTTCTACCAACAATAACAAAACATAACAGAAGCGTCAGACATCGTTGTCTTGTAGTCACGTAATTGAAACATGACACAAAAATCCAAATTTTGCGAACGTCTTGTAAACCTTGAAGTTAACATTAAAAAATGTGGACTTACAGATAAGAATGCTTTTTCCTAAAAAACTTATCCAAAAACTTTCCCAGCCACCGAATAAAACCATCGACAATTGAACATATTACCCCAACACTAGGGGTCGTCACCTGCGATGGGGGGAACGGGACCCGCCGGCGTCACTGTGTCGGGCAGGTTACGATTTACACTCTACCAACTCAGCACAAACTTAGCCCAAGAATCGCTGATAATCCACATCTACAGACGCTGGCGAGAATTAGATCGAGATACTGCGATGCCCGACATCTGTGGAGCGTTTTTATTGCCAGAATTAATTAGGATGTAAATTGGCTGGCGAGCTTTATGTGGCTTGTAGTTCACAGTTTTATAGGGCAGATAGTCGCGGATGAGGGTACTTTTGTTTTATTTCTTCTTGATTTAGTGTCTGCTGATAAATGCCTACCTATGAAAAATGTTTTTGTATGGAGAAATTACCTTTATTTTTATTTGTATCTGTATATATTTTATTGCACCCTTTTCAAAATACACAAATCTACATATGATTAATTTAGTGTCCAGTTACAGTAGTTTCTTTTTTAATAATTTATTGAAGTTTAGTTTCTAGAAAATAGCCTATTAAATATTTTTTCTGTTATTTGCAGGTTTTGGAGTTTGCCAATGACCGGCTATATTAAGATCCCTGATAAAGCCCCAATCAGACGGATGCCGTCTGCCTTGAATCGCAGTCAATGCAGTGAGTCACTTCGATTCATCAGAGAAATGACCAGTTGAACGGAGACTGATAAAAGTGTTCTAAAACTTTTGATTGGCTTCGACTATCAAGTGACTGTAAAGTGCTATTGCCTACTTATTCGTGAAACCTCGCGTTTGGAGATGAAACCCTGTGAAATTTCCATAAATAAATTAAGATGTCACCTGAAAAAGTGAGGAATTAAGTGCTAGGGCTGATTAAGGTTTAGGAGCGACAGCACAAATGACTGATTTTAAAATATTTCCGGTCTTGAAATAGTCGTTCACTAGCGATTCTTTTGGAAATATTGAAATCTGGTTAATTTTTATTTAATAATAAGTACGCAATTTTTTATTTTGTTCGTGTTTTATACCAATTGTTATGTGTGGGCCAATATTGTTAGTTAATTTTACGCAAGCTTTGTAAATAAACTAGAGTATTTTGTTATTTTCTTACGAATCAATGGTAGTTCTGAGATACCAGTCGCATAGAATAGATACTTTAAAATGCCATAGTGTACTATTTTTATTAAGATCAAACAAGCCATTTGTAACCAAATACTTATCTACAGTTAATTTTCAATTGCTCAAGTGTCCACATATTTTTTTTAAGTGGGACATACCTACAAAATAGCCTATGTAAATTGTAGCTCTTACAAATACATAGAGTTATAAAATCTAGCTTCTGATTTGAACTTTGTAGAACAGTTACATAAGAAGCACATTTAAAATCAGTTATAGTCAAATCTCTAGTCCCAGGTTAATTACAAAGCTACTTTGGAAATAGTTCAGTGGCTTGAGCACGAAAATGTACCTAACTCACGTTTTTAAACTTTATATAGTTATATATAACGATGTAATGTTTTAATTAAAATGCATATTTCGTTCTCGAGCCATAGGTTTACTCATAGTAAGAGCGGGGCTAGCCCGCTCGCTATGAGCTAGCAAAAATTTTGTTAAATACCTCAGTGGACTGTTTGTGATAGATTTAGCCAGTAAGTGTTCATTTATTACGTGTTTATGATAAGTCAATTCTAGTACTTTTGGCGTCCATTTAAACGAAATTTTCCAATTTTTATTTCACAGATTCATAAACACTCAAGCCATTTTTAGTCACTGCTTGAACTTATACATTGTCGCGTATATAACAGCAGCTGATATTGGTGCTATAGCTAGTTATTGACATAATGTTGTTGTATTTTTGTTACGAATCTACCTACAAGTAAATTGCATCGGAATTTATAAGCAGAATTTTTAGTACCTAAGAACCTGTAATGGTACCAAGAATAAACTAAGCAGTTCTAGAATGGAATTAAGGTTGCAGTTTTTTGTAGATAGTTAATTTTATAGACTTAAAGTCAATTTGTAGTTTCGGACATCGGCTCCATTATGAACGGGGTCTTTGAAAGTCATTTGCCAAAAATAAATACGTAAAATCGACCAGGGAATCGATTGTATATTGATAATACGTATTGAGTGTTGTAGACGATCAATGTCTTCGGAGTTATCTCATGATAGTGTAAGGATTAAGTCTAAAATTCATAAACTTCCAGATGTGCTTGCAGCAAAAATGTAACGTGTATAAATTGACGAAAAAACAAACTTAGTAACAGTTTTTGCATCGTCAACAATCTAATTCAGTTATGGTGGTAGCACGTGTAGAAGCCCTATTATTGGTTGTTAAAATAATTGTAACTGAAATAGTTGTGACGAGACGTATTTGATGTCAATTTGTTGTCAATTAGATACGAACCGAACTTTGTTCCATTAGGGCTTAACATTAATGTGAATGAGTGGAATGATCTTAGGGTTTTGCTTTACTTTTGTTAATGCTGCCTGAAATATGTTCTAGTTAATACTGTTTACTCCTATTCTAAGGAAAGAGGCATTACTCACCTATTTGAGGGGTAGTAAAGGTTAACTATTGTATCATTCGCATTCACTAGTGACAAAACAGGCAATATACAGCTTTGCGCTTGATAATCAAATAAGGCTTCTTTAATACATAACTCAATGACTAAGGTTTCGTTTCAATTTGAAATATTTCTTAACGAAAAGAACAAAATGTTTTAAAATTTAACTATCAACAGTAACTGCTTGAACTGTAGATAAACCTATTGTTACGCCCTAGTAGGTACTTACTTCAACGGAGGAACTTAAATTTCTTAAATAATTCATTCCATCATCAATAGACCGAGTAATGATGTTAGTATCCAAAACTATACGTTTATTACATGATATTGGGCCCTTATCATGAACCACCATCAACGAACTTTTACATAATATTTATGACAATAGACGGAATGAAACGTAAGTGTTCTTCCAACACTAACTAGGTTCGTAGTAAACCCGCTTTAAAAGTCACATGTTCAACTCTAAGCAACTTTTCATCCCGCAACTGTTCGTGATGAGACCCTAATATTTACAAAAATACTAATTAGTACAAAATTGGTACTTATACATATAAGTCTACAGCAATTTATCTGTACAAATTTCAAGATGTCAGACGTTTTATACAATTGATATTTCAAAGCGGGAAGTCGCAAAAAAGCCTATTGGGAATGTAAGCAATTTCGCCGAAAATAGGAAAAGCAGATTTAGATTATAAGAAATAATATATTTTAATATTAGATGATGGTTATTGCGATGTTAGTTATGTATTTATAGGACTATGGGAGTTATGCTCGCGAAGAAAATCTGTAAATTATTTTGTACATCATTTAATTTTCTATGTTTTGCATTATTGTTCAACTTTGTTGATTTTTCAGTTGCTTACTATTAAATTAGATGACGAATGATTGTGAAAACTTAGGTAAAATTTAGAATGAAATTATGTGTTTCCATGTAAATATTATAGACGAAAACATTTATGTAGTGATACATAAATATTATTTATGTATTAAATTTGATATTGTTTTCAAAATTTATTATGTAGTTTTATTTACCTAACGATCGATCTACCTCTAAGGCACTAAGCCTCCCAGGGCTCCTTTCCTCTGCTTCCTCTAAATAAGCAAGACCTAGAAAAAAACTGAATTCCTTCGCAATAAAAAAGGCTTTCATGGTATACGATTTTCGTCACACATTTCAGCCGATCAAAATAAACAAGGAACATATATACCCTAAAATAAAGGTATATCTGGTAGGTTACTTGTATTACCTTCTATCTTCTAAATATAAAATCCAAATCTATCCTCTTTTTAATAGGTAGTAATAGTTTAGATATAGGTAGGTATTATTATTTATCTATGATACTTGGATATTGACATGGATCAATTGAGTTACCTTTAGACTGTCTCCAACCGTCTGTATTTAGCTCAATATTTACAATTTAAACACAAGGAAGTTTTAATTTTTTCTATTCCTTGATTCAATTGAAAGATAAATCTATGATACTAAGGTCCATGTTTACAGAGCTGAAGATCGTCCTACTGTTTTTCAGAGCCTAGTTTACTTTTATGATTTCTCTAAAATAGTTACAAGGTTCTCTAAATTAAGTACCTACGAGACTAAACCTCTCTCTTTTACAAAAGGTTTTACACATTATTATATACAACATTATTACTTGGATAAAAGTTTGATTTCATTGTGAAACTTTTGTGTCCGTGATGGTAGCGTACCCATAATCGAATACACGATTGTTGTTATGCCTAATTAATACTGTATAAACTCTGCATAATTAATGCAAAACTAGAATAAATAGTGCCTCTCTGGTTTCGAAATTAATGACCATTCTTAGTGGGTACGCTAGCATAACGATCAAGCTAGCGTACACATGACCGTACTCAAAAACGACTCATGTTACAGAAACGAAATTTACACAAATAATACGATACAAATACTGCCACAGCTATGCAAAATTTCATAATGATTGCTTTTATAGGAACGGAAATAATAAACAAGACTTTCAAAAACATTCCGAGCTAGCGTTATGGCAGCGTACACATTAAATAACCTAATAGATCTTATAGAAAATGAACTTTACTGATTATAAATGATATATGTATAAATACTGCGTGAAATACTCCATCTGCCAGTAGTCATTCTTTATAAAAATTCTTAGTGAAACAACGTAAAAAAACCATGTGAACTTCTAGGAACAAATGCATTGTGGTACAGTCGCACACACAACAAATAATTTAAAATGGAAATTATACACCGTACAATGTATATTACTAAATATAAGTAGTTTTGTTACTTTCATGAGTAGGCATTGCTTCTGAATGATGCTACCTACGTGCTTGAAGGGTCCATCCTATAGGTGCTGCAAGCTTGTCGTAGTAGGAAGTATTTCTGTTAACTGAATGCACATGAATTCAATGAAAAGAAATACTTGATTTTCAATATCGTGCTAAAGTTTTGACAAATTATTTACCACCACGAATCAGTGCCTCTGGTGTCATTCGATCATTCACAATGATTGATATCAATCATGACCTAGTATGAAGATGATCCGGAACCGGATCATAAGACCCGTTCATTTGAATGATTGATTTTGCCGGCGGCCTATCATCGCCTCACTTCGAGTTTTCGTTTAATGCCAGAAACATACTTGCGTGTCGCGGTGTGTCGGGGCGCGCCAGAAGCATATCGGTTTCATACATTTAGTATGGTTAGGGACAAACTTGTATGGCGTGTCGTGTCGCGACACGGTCTATCGTGTCGCAGACTGCTAGCCACCGATTGCGCCAGAGCGGTGGTGTGGGTTATGTCGCGACACGACACAACAGGCAAATGTGTTTCTATACTGGCGCGTGGCTCGTGGCGCGAACATTTTTTAATTTAGTATTATTTGCAGCAAAATGACAACACATGACGTTGACAACACAAACAGGTTCCTGAAATACATTAATATTAGTAGGTTGGCAAGAAATCTTAGCTCAAAAACAAAAATTAACTAAAGTGTTCAATCATTTCATCATAGACTATGTGATCTGTATTAATCTGAATATAAGTTTTACAGATTTGGCTTAATCTGTAATCTGTATTTGTGGTCAAAATTCTCTACAGATACAGATAAATCTGTATATATGGCAACACTGGGCCATAACACCTCGTGTCGCGACACGTTAGTGTGCACACTCACAGCCGCGACAGTAAGCATCGCGACACGCCAGGACACGTAAATATGTTTCCGCCCTAATTCGATCATGCATTTTGTGATTGACCGATTGAAAGATTACTTACCGGTGCGAGATCTGTTCTTTGCGTCGCGTCGCGTCATTTCGTTACAGCCCGATTTGAATCTCGCAAAAACTTATTTGAAATTAATAATAATCATTTATCATATATCATAATCAATAATCATTTATCATAATCATTTATTTGACCTGAATTGAGATAGATATCTACCTACTATGAAAAAAAGATTCTACACGCACGCAAGTTAGGTTTAGGTAGGTAGGTAGGTAGGTATAGGTAGGTAGGTAAGTATAGGTAGGTAGGTAAGTATAGGTAGGTAGGTAGGTATAGGTAGGTAGGTAGGTATAGGTAGGTAGGTAAGTATAGGTAGGTAGGTATAGGTAGGTAGGTAGGTATAGGTAGGTAGGTAAGTATAGGTAGGTAGGTAGGTATAGGTAGGTAGGTAGGTAAAGTAAAGTAAAGTAAATTTTATTGATCAAAAATACATACATAAAACATAATCACATTGACATGTACACTGGATTGTATTACCTACATACTTTGATAAGTTAAGTTTGGTGATTTCACTTTGATCTCTACACTAGGATACCCTGTGCTGAAGAGATCAAAAAGCAGTTGTGTTTATAATTTAAAATGACATAAACAGTACTAAATAAATGCTCGGAACATAGTAGTTACTTCGATATCTTCTTTGTTTGAGTTACATTCAATCTCAGTGACAATAAATTAGAAATTCCTACCTAGGTAAGTAGTCAATTGCAATGCCAACACATACCCACCTACTTATTTACAGTATGACAAGACGGCTTCCGTCTCATCATAGTCTCTACCAAGAAGCCATGAATGTAGAATCTACTTGCAACCTCTTTTTGTTTTTGGAAATAAATTTAGTGTTTTGTTTATTTTTGTATATAAGAAAGGACCTAACCAGGCATAGAATCTACAAAACAATTGTGTTCGCCTAAATGGGGGTTTCCATTTGATATGTCTGAGGTCTGAGGTATAGGTAGGTAGATAGGTATAGGTAGGTAGGTAGGTATAGGTAGGTATAGGTAGGTAGGTAGGTATAGGTAGGTAGGTAGGTAAGTATCGGTAGGTAGGTAGTTATAGGTAGGTAGGTAGGTACGTATAGGTAAGTAGGTTAGTATGGGTAGGTAGGTAGGTATAGGTAGGTAGGTAGGTAGGTAGGTATAGGTAGGTATAGGTAGGTAGGTAGGTATAGGTAGGTAGGTAGGTATATGTAGGTAGGTAGGTAGGTAGGTATAGGTAGGTAGGTAGGTATAGGTAGGTAGGTAGGTAGGTATAGGTAGGTACGTATAGGTAGGTAGGTAGGTAGGTATAGGTAGGTAGGTATAGGTAGGTAGGTATAGGTAGGTAGGTATAGGTAGGTAGGTAGGTATAGGTAGGTATAGGTAGGTAGGTAGGTATAGGTAGGTAGGTAGGTAAGTATCGGTAGGTAGGTAGTTATAGGTAGGTAGGTAGGTACGTATAGGTAAGTAGGTTAGTATGGGTAGGTAGGTAGGTATAGGTAGGTAGGTAGGTAGGTAGGTATTGATTTTGCCAGCGGCCTATCATCGCGTCACTTCGATTTTTCGTTTAATTCGATCATGCATTTTGTGATTGACCGATTGAACTATTACTTACCGGTGCGAGATCTGTCTGTTCTTTGCGTCGCGTCGCGTCATTTCGTTACTGCCCGATTTGATTCTCGCAAAAACTTATTAAATTCATGATCATTTATTTGACCTGAATTGAGATAGACCTACTATGAAAAAAAGATTCTACACGCACGCTAGGTAGGTATAGGTGAGGTACGTAGGTACACTTTACTTAGTAGTAGATAATTAATACATAATAATGAATACAAAATATGGTAAGAAATAATCTTGCTATTATAATAAATAGGAAAGTCTGTGTGAATGTTTGTTATAAGTAATCTTTGTACCTACTCAAGTTATTTAAATGAAATTTGGTATAAATAAACTATGAAGTGAATAATTAAACACGTTTTTAATTTTTACAGAATAATCCCTATGAGCAATAAACTTCTGAAATTTGTACGAAAAAAAATCTGGTTCGTGGGCGAAGCCGCGGGACGCCTCTAGTTTTTTATGTCTGACACCTGACAGCATTACTCGAGTTGGTTTTATAACTCGGTGATAGGTATACATACTTAGATATCTCGCAATTCGACCATTTTAGAAGCACCTACCTAGGTACCTAAAATGATTTTTTTATTTATTGAAAATGGTCGAGCGTTTGGCCACTATCTCAGGTAAGTGAAGATGTGTCCTAAGATGGAGCACGCTTTCCCAGAAGGAACTTATTCACTCTTGATTTGAAGACTCCGAGTTCGTATTCTAGCGGGAAAACAGACGCTGGAAGCTCATTCCACTCTCTGGCCGTGCCAGATTATAAATCACATCACATCGTGTTACCGTAACCGACACCGTCTGATCAACTCCAGCACAGCTCCAGACAACAACATGCCAAATCGGCAGGTTGGAGGCACGCAAGGTAGGTATAGGTAGGTACTTGCACATCTTTATTTTCAAAAACATACCTACCTATACACCTACCTACTTACCTATACCTACCTACCTACCTATACCAACCTACTTACCTATACCTACCTACCTATACCTACCTACCAATACCTACCTACCTACACCTACCTATACCTACCTACCTACCTACCTACCTATACCTACCTACCTAAACCTACCTACCTATACCTACCTACCTATACCTACCTACCTACCTAACCCTACCTACCTACCTATACCTACCTACCTACCTATACCTACTTACCTACCTATACCTACTTACCTACCTATACCTTCCTACCTACCTACCTACCTACCTATACCTACCTACCTAAACCTACCTACCTACCTATACTTACCTACCTACCTATACCTACCTATAATACCTACATACCTAAACCTACCTATACCTATACTTACCTACCTACCTATACCTACCTAGGTAGGTAGGTATAGGTAGGTAGGTAAGTATAGGTAGGTAGGTAGGTAGGTACCTACCTAAACCTACCTTGCGTGCGTGTAGAATCTTTTTTTCATAGTAGGTAGATATCTATCTCAATTCAGGTCAAATAAATGATTATAATAAATGATTATTGATTATGATATGTGATAAATGATTATTATTAATTACAAATAAGTTTTTGAGAGATTCAAATCGGGCTGTAATAAAATGACGCGACGCGACGCAAAGAACAGATCTCGCACCGGTAAGTAATCGTTCAATCGGTCAATCACAAAATGCATGATCGAATTAAACGAAAACTCGAAGTGAAGCGATGATAGGCCGCCGGCAAAATCAATCATTCAAATGAACGGGTCTTATGATCCGGATCATCTTCATACTAGGTCATGATTGATATCGATCATTGTGAATGATCGAATGACATCAGAGGCACTGATTTGTAGTGGTAAATAATTTGTCAAAACTTTAGCACGATATTGAAAATCAAGTATTTCTTTTCATTGAATTCATGTGCATTCAGTTAACAGAAATACTTCCTACTACGACAAGCTTGCAGCACCTATAGGATGGACCCTTCAAGCACGTAGGTAGCATCATTCAGTAGCAATGCCTACTCATGAAAGTAACAAAACTACTTATATTTAGTAATATACATTGTACGGTGTATAATTTCCATTTTAAATTATTTGTTGTGTGTGCGACTGTACCACAATGCATTTGTTCCTAGAAGTTCACATGGTTTTTTTACGTTGTTTCACTAAGAATTTTTATAAAGAATGACTACTGGCAGATGGAGTATTTCACGCAGTATTTATACATATATCATTTATAATCAGTAAAGTTCATTTTCTATAAGATCTATTAGGTTTTTTAATGTGTACGCTGCCATAACGCTAGTTCGGAATGTTTTTGAAAGTCTTGTTTATTATCTCCGTTCCTATAAAAGCAATCATTATGAAATTTTGCATAGCTGTGGCAGTATTTGTATCGTATTATTTGTGTAAATTTCGTTTCTGTAACATGAGTCGTTTTTGAGTACGGTCATGTGTACGCTAGCTTGATCGTTATGCTAGCGTACCCACTAAGAATGGTCATTAATTTCGAAACCAGAGAGGCACTATTTATTCTAGTTTTGCATTAATTATGCAGAGTTTATACAGTATTTATTAGGCATAACAACAATCGTGAATTCGATTATGGGTACGCTACCATCACGGACACAAACTTTTGGAATATTTAACGTTTTGTTACAATGATTTTTTATTGCGACTTGGTAAGGTTTTTATTGGAATGTGGCTGAATCATTTTATGGTAAGTATTACTTTTCAAAGACACTAAGGATTTGGGAAAAGTAGAACCCACCACTTTTTATGGTAATATTTAGTTATAAAGGAACAAGTTTTTTTGGAAACAACGCCCAGCCCAAGTAAATAAATAAAAAACCTTCCTACTGTTTTTTTTCAATGCAGCTTGCTATGTTTTCGGACAACGGAAGTCTTCAGCTACTAAGTTGGTCCATTTCTAACAATCATTTGTCCATTTCTGGAAACTATGAACCTTTAGGGGCCTCATTACTCACCGACGACGCAGCGATCTTTGTATTTCGTAAAGACCTCCTTTACATTCTTTATAAAGCAGGTTTTTGACCTAAACAAAAACATTGTCAAATCCGGACAAAGTCAAGTCACTGAAAAACAATTTTATTGAGGAACAAAGTGTCAAGAAGTGAACAAAAGTTAAAATCATTAACCAATAAATATGAGAGCCCTTCTAGGTGGCATAGGCGCCATTCGAAAGAGCCTGATAACTGTACCAAATACCAGACGCATTGGAAAGCCGCGTAAGTAGATTCATCACCATCATCATAGACCGTGTGGGGACGTTTGAGCGTCCACTAATTACAGGATATAGGCCTTTCCTTACGACACCACAGATAGCTGTCCTTAGCAGTTAGGTTACCTTACGAGGTTACCTTTGAGCTTGTTCGCGATAGGTCGCTAAGTCGACGATAGGTCTTCAACAAGCTAATTAAGTATCTCAGCGAGCTACGGAGGGCTTTGCTTGGTTTTTATCTCCAATAATAGAATCCAAAATACTGGAATATGTAGTAGAAGCAAAGTAACCGATATAGCTCGATTGATCAAGCTGAAACTGAAATTCAAGAGAGCAGGGCTCGCATAAACGGTGACCGCAGCCTGGTGAGTAGAGGTTTGTTGTGGCGTTAGGAACGGAGTATTGGGGAGGCCATCATAAAGACAAGGCGTACGATGAATAGAGGCGGCTCAGGACCTCTTTCTGCAGGGGTAAACACGGAAAACAATAAACACAGCAGAAATACCTACTTGAATTTCACGCGAATCTGTGTCAGATTCCGTGTCGAAGACTGAAGCAGAGATTCTGAAGAACCCTGTTGGTGGTATCGTTAGTGAAGGCCTACCACGTTTACCTAATAGTCAGCGACGCAAGTCTTTAGGTTTATTTTTAAGGTGATTTAATATCGATGAATCTTTATGTAAGGTAGGTCTTAGGTAGGTTAGTATTTAGTTACACGTGTGCATGTGTAGCAGCGTATAAATGGTAAGAACTTAGGTATAGAAGAAAATTACAAACTATTAAATGAGATGCCACCGACACGCTCGAGCCTAGAAAACGCCTCATCATTATCTCAGCGAGTTCAGATACCTACTTGATAAGTCCCTAAAAAATCATATTTTACACGATAAGTAAGTGAATTGGTGCTATGTGATCACAGCTATCCAGCTATTCTGAAGATTATTGCATATTATATATCCTGAAGATATCGACATCAGTGACGCAGCAGGCGTGAGTTCACCTGCGACGCAAGAGGTTGCGGGTTCGATTCCCACCTCTGAACAAATTTGTGTAGGTACGATCTGCAGAAATATATTCCGTTGGTCTGGGTGTTTTCTATGTATGATAAAAAATCTACTTATCTATGTATCTAAAGTAATGAATTAAATAGGTATATCAGTTATCTAGTACCCATAACACAAGCTTTGCATGCTTTGACGCAGGTGACACTTGCACCAGTCACTACTCGCGCTTGATCTTCCTTCACTATCACTCACTACATAGTATAAAACAAAGCCGCTTTCTCTGTCCCTATATCCCTGTCCCTTTATATGCTTAAATCTTTAAAATTACGCAGCGGATTTTGATGCGGTTTTATTAATAGATAGTGATTCAAGATACCTAAAGGTTTATACGTATATTAGCGACCCGCCCCGGCTTCGCACGGTTTTATTACACGTATAAAGTTTCCTCTTGAATCAGTCTATCTATTAAAAAAACCGGATCAAAATGCGTTGCGTAGTTTAAAGATTTAAGCGTACAAAGGGACATAGGGATATAGGGACAGAGAAAGCGACTTTGTTTTATACTATGTAGTGAAGAAAACCGTGCGAAGCCGCGGCTGGTCGCTAGTAAAGTATATATATATATATAAAATAGTGTAAACAAGGTATAATGTATATTCCAGCCCGATGCGACGCCCATATGAATGAACTGCCCATACCATGCGGCTGCTGGGACACTTGGTACAAAGACCAGCAGAGTTTCTACAATAAGATTTTGGGTTTCGGTATTTTATGGTAAGTTTTAACAGATTTTAGATTATACAGGGTGTTAGTGTAAACAGAGCTTTGATTCGTAGGTACGCGCGCCGGGCGGGGCATTGGTCTGTGAGTGCTACAGTAGGTACTAGATATGTGATACCTATACGTCATGTGTATGATATACGTCATGTGTATGATATACGTCACGTGTATGATATACGTCACGTGTACGTGTGTGAGTATATAAGATTCTATGATTTACGAGGATTTTGCTTTCAAAAATCTGTAAAATTTCTTTTTCATCTGTTTTGGACTCTACTCATGAAACATCTGGATTCAAAGACAAGACTTAACACTTACACCCCGTATATAATAAATAATGATAGTGAGAAATAGATGAGCTTCTGCCAGTGGCATGGCATAGTATCTAGGTAAGTAGGCACTTAACTTAGTAGACAAAATACAAGATGTCACTGGTACCTACCTATATGAATTTTGAAAGAGCTTCCATTGATATCTTAAGACCTAAGTATTTTAATACTACGAGATATACGTCGTATAGATCTACATAATGAAGTTATGGAGGATCCGATGCTAAAAATGTGTAAAAAATACCACAACATATAGGTACCTACCTATAAAAACTAGGTAGGACTCGCTTGGTGGCGAGTTTCTTTTAAGTGAGTACCTATTTTATAAAATAAATCTCCATTCACGGGTTCGATCCCCGCCTCGGGACAAATATTTTTACGATCTGCAGATATTTGTTCAGGGTGTTCTGGTTATTCTATCCTTACTAATATTTTAATGCGAAAGTTTGTCTGGATGTATGATTGGTAGGTAGTTTGTTCCTCTTTCACGCAAAAACTACTGAACGGATCGGGCAAATACTTGGGATAGACGTACCTAACTACGTAGTTCTAGGCCTGGAATAACACGTAGGTATATACATGACACATAACACGTTTGTATAATAACACGATAGCGTACGTAGATAACTTTTCATCCCATAAAACAGTTCCCATGTGATAGAAAAAACCTTGAGACGTTTCCTTAGTAACAACGCGTGCGAAGCCGGGATCCGTTCAGTCGTTTTTGTGTGAAAGAGGAACAAACATCCATACAAACTTTGGCATTTATAATTTAGTAAGGATCACATATCAGCGGAGAACCGACAACCGTTGGGGTAAACGTGTTCTTGAGTGGAGATCGCGACTTAGCAAACGTAGTGTAGGACTCCCTCTGGCTAGGTGGGTGATGTATAGGATGACGATCTGCGAAAGACTGCTGGCAGATGCTGGATGAGTCAAGCTGAAGACAGGGCGCTATGGCGCTCATTAGGGGAGGCCTATGTCCAGCCGTGGACTAATATAGGCTGATGATGATGAAGGATCACATAGAATTTGGATCTAAACTCGCCCGGCCCATAAGAGGACTGCAAAAGCTAACTTAGCCAATTATCATGTTACAGGTTTATATTCTCATTTGGTATGATGATCTACACTGAGAGTCTGTTTCTGAATTGGGGCCCACCGTATAATCCCGGCCCGCCCAGCGATATGGTTGAGGAGTGTGATGATTCAGACTAAAATTCTTACAGTAGTTTAGTGGATTTTGTTATCACATTGAGCGTTAGTAAAAGTATTTTTTCTAATATCTGGTTTTATTCTATAGTACTTACATAACCATCTACAATACACGTAGGTAGGTAGGGTAGTTGTAGGAAGGCATCTTTCTTCCGTGTACGTACCTATCTATTTAACTTATGGGACTAAAACGTGTAACTAATAATTTAATTGTTAGTAGGTACCTACATTTTATAAAACAAAGTCGCTTTTTCTGTCCCTATTTCCCTTTGACTGCTTAAATCTTCAAAACTACGCAACGGATTTTGATGCGGTGTTTTTAGTAGATAGTGATTCAAGAGGAGAGTTTATACGTATAATAAAACCGAGCGAAGCCGGGGCGGGTCGCTAGTGTATACTTAATAACAATGTATTGTAATGAAGATAAAGTTTAAAACCATAATGACACTGAAATTGATCGCCGCGCCACTGCCGGCCTGCGACGCAGGAGGTCCCGGGTTTGTTTCCCGCCTCGGGACAAAATATGTTTGTACGTCAAACATCTACAGATTTTTTCTGTTTTCAATGCATTGTAAAAAATATATCTGCAGTATAGTGTGTTACCTGCCTACTTATGATGGATATCATATACATACATCATAAACGTTAGCGTCAGGACCCCTGGACCAAGTGCGATATTTTATATTTGGAAACTATCAAATTACAATACCTTTTCAATACTATTTGATACCTCAGTTAAATTATTTAGTACCTCGATGAGCTGTGAAATAATTTGAAAAGAAAGTGGTCAGACATTCTGACGTCAGGTTGTCTGGACCACATCTTTTTCACATAGTTAGAGGCAGTAAAACTTGAAAAATCCTTTGTTAATATTTAATACCTTTTTAATACCTTCCAATACCTCTTTATTTCAAACATTTAAGCGTCGCAGAAAAAAGTTACGGGCGAATATTAAATTTTGCAGGAAGGTTGTTCGATACATATCTAATTTACCGCAGACATAACACTAATCTTGTGAATGCGTAAGTTTGAATGTCGAGATGTAAATATGTGTGGATGGATGGATGGATGTTTGTTAACTATTCATGACTATGGATAGGACTGGATGAAGTAAAAAGTAACTTTTTATGAAATTCTGATGAATGAAATTTCATTGTATCTTACGAATAAGGTTACAGTTGCAAAACAACAACTTTCAAGGAGACGGTTTTTTCTTATTATTTGGATAATTTGCGGCCAAATTCTGATAGGCAACCTGGTAGATACATATTATCTTTCTTACAAATAAACATAAAAATTGGTTTTAAGCACAAAACTATGCGGCTGTCCCAATGTAGTTTGTGTTATTGTTTGTTAACTCTTCACGACAATGGATAGGACTAGATGAAGGTAAAAGTTACTGATGACTGAAATTTTGTCGTATCCTACGAATAAGGTTACAGTTGCAAAACAACAACTTTCAAGGAGACGGAGAAGACAAGAGAAATTTATTGTGAAACACTCTGATTCTATTTCGGGACAACCGAAAACCGGTAATAGTGACTTAAAAGGCGATAAAATGAAAAAAAACGCCAAAAGAAAGAAAAAAGTACAAAATATAAGCGATAATCAAATATTTTATTTATTTATTTATTTATTTTATTGAGGTAAACCACAGCGTTACAATTTCTGTTAAAATACTTAAAATATAGTTAAAAATAAGGCCAAAAAGGATTACACAATTAAAATTAAAACAAAGAGTGAAATAGCATCGTACATAAGCAAGAATAATCAAACCTATTTGTATGAATTTACATAAAAAAAAAGATAAAGTTGATTATATAAAAAAAGAAGATAAAGTATATTTATGTGAAAATGTTTGACAAAACGGCACTACAGGAAGACCAGCGTTGTTGATTGAATTTTAGAAATCGCTGGAACATGTACCTATGTCAATATTCAGTCTACATCTAATGGTTTCTGAAATTGTTTCAAATTCTAAATTTCATAGTTTATTTAATATCACGTATTTTTTCTTAAAAAACTGGGGGTTGTGCAATAAAATTTTAAAATTGATGACAAAAACATTCCCTTGTTTACAGATTCACTGAAAACATAATGAAAGTAAAACTTTATGTAAATAATAAAACATGTCTTATTCTTTATTCTGTTTTTGACACACATATTGTTCTCTATTTCACAAATAAGCGTATACGCAGGCAAAGTCGCGGGATGCAGCTAGTAATTGTAAATATATATATATTATAAAACTAAATAGCTGGGAAAATATGGACGCGCAAAGCTAGAGATAGAGAGAATTGGAGATCCTTGGAGGAGGCATACACCAGGTCCATATCACAATTAAATAAACTGACAGCAAGAAACACGATGACTACGAATGAATATTTTAATTTAATGCATGACATACTAATATTTAATTATTTTCTTGTGACTGACTTAATAATATAATTTTTATCATTAATTCAATCGTAGGTTTCATTTATTCATTTTCATTTATTCATTTTCATTTATTCATTTTCATTTATTCATTTATTGCATACATATACATTATTCATTATTTGGCTTAGGTGGTAATTAGCTGAAAGGTAAGTACATGTACCCTGTTAGGGCGCAGCAATTGGTAATAATTCTTCTAATTATGAAAATATAGTTTAATGTCAGTTACAAGAATCGTAGGTAATAATAATATTAAGTGTAAATAGTTTATTGAATTTATTATTGAACAGATTTATCATTTAAAAATTCGTCAACGGAGTAGTAACATTTATCAATAAGGTATTTTTTGAGTGTATTACGAAAAACTGAATCACTTTTAAGGTCTTTTATGAAGCTTGGAATTTTGTTATAAATATTCACTGATCGTGAGTAAGGACTTTTACTAAAAAGTGTAAGGGTAGTCGAAGGTAGAATAAGTTTATCTTTATTTCGCCTATTGTAGTTAGTAAAATGTTCTGATTTAGATTTAAAAAAAATGTCGATATTTTTTTACGAATAGGGTCATTTGCATTATGTATATACAGGGCAATGTTAATATTTCTAGAGTTTTAAAGTGCGGCCTACAGCTTTGTCCTTGTTTTATATTAGCTAATATTCTAATAAGTGTTTTTTGCTTTATAAATATATCGTGAAAGTCAACGCTATTTCCCCACAGTATAATGGAGTAATTAAACCAGGAATAGGCATTAGCGTAATATGCTGACAGGGCGGTTTGATAATCAGTATTGCGTTTTAAGATACTAAGAGCGTAGATAAACCTAGAAAGTTTATTCTTTAGTGTGTCTATGTAGCTTTTCCAGGTTAAATGTGTATCTAATGTAACGCCTAACAATTTAAATTCGTTGCATTGTTCTATGTCCAAAATTCTAGTCAAATTACTAAGGTCTAAGGGGGATCTTTGTCTTGTTCTGAATTGCATAATTTTTGTCTTTTTAAGGTTAACTTCCAAGTTATTTTCACTAAGCCAATGCACGGTGGTACGAGCGCCCTACGAGCGCGGACATAAATACATAACTTTGTTGTTTCCGAAGACCAGAGATAAATGGATCAGAGCTGAGTAAAAGTCTGTTTAGTAAGTCCTTATTCGTAAGTTCTCGCGACATTTTTCTTGTATGATCTCGTCTGAAGGCCTTATAATTTTTATTGTTCGCTTCGGCTGCCTCTTCGGATAATTCTCCGATGGATAATAAGGCATACTGTGCCACCTTAGCACCATGAATAAGGACTTTGTGGACGGAAGCTGGGAGATTATACCTCGGATATTCTTGTGCCAAAAGTCGCGCAGTTTCTAAAGCATATTCACCATATTTGTCTGAATTAATGTTAAAGCCCGAGGACAAAACTTCTAAAACTGCGGAACAACGATCGATCAGATCTTTATTTAAGCCAGTAATTTCAGCTGAAACTACAGAATTACTGAAAAATTTTCGTGCCGTATTTCCATCGTTTGATGTCCCGCTTCCGCCAGTTCGCGGTTTGTCTACTATTAAACCTAGTCTACGTCTAAACTCATTCTGTATATACGATTTCTTATCTGCTACTTGTCATATTTTTTTCTAGCAACTCTTTTCCAGTATCTTTCAATACTTTTACATAAACTTAGTATTCTACTACCTAAGTTACTAATATCTAGATTCTCGACCTCACCCAGAGAAGCTAGAATCGTTTGCAATACGTGTTGATGTTTTTGAAGAACAGCTCCAGGTACGGCAGACCATATCTCAAAGATATGCATCCTTGAAAATGTACATTTAATAAAAGTACCTGAAAAGAAAATTTAAAAATTTAAGGTACATATTTCTCGTTGACCGTTCTACGCCATAGCCTACGCAGTCGTAGAGGCTGTATAGCAGCTACATCTGCAAACGTCTGCAGATAAAACCTTTACATTCTCAAAATAGACAGTTTGATCTATAATTTAAGATAGGTGAGAATAGTAGCTTAATGTAGCAAGTTAATTGTAAGTCTATGTAAAGTTTACAATTATGATAAAAATTTGGTAGAAATCCTGTATGACGTAGCACGTAAAAACTCTTCATAATAATGTCAAATAAAATTTATTATTATAACTTAATAGTGAAAACATACCTTGATCTTGGAAATCCATGTCACAAAACCACTCAAAAACAATGCAATTCCGAGAATTCACCGTCACAAAAACAATGCCTGTTAGTGAGTTACTGATAAGGCGAGTGCAACGTAATAATGTGTTAACTTCGGAGGTCAAAAATGTTGTGATTATTAGGTAAAATGGGTAGAATATTTATACTTTAGGGTAGCTCGTTTATCGGTTAATCGTTAAAGGTAGTTAAATTGAGGGTAGCTGACAAGTTTTTTTTTGAATTATGTCCTATGGGCGGTACCACCGTGCAATGTTTGGTACTGTTTAAGGTATTTTTTATTAGATTTAAGTCAATAGTTTGGCTACTTTTGAACAGTAGTGAAACGTCGTCGGCGAAGAGCACGCATTTAGTATTTATAGCTTTAGGTAAATTGTTTATATATACTAAAAATAGAAGGCATCCGAGCACACTCCCTTGGGGAATTGATGAGTTTATTGTAATTATGTCAGATTTTATATTCTGGAATTCGCCATTGTCATTGTTGAAATAGTCGATTTCTGTGTACTGTCTTCTATTGCATAGGTAAGTACGGAGCCAGTCATGAGCAGGGCCCCTTATGCCAATGTCGTTAAGTCTTTTTAGAAGTATTTTATGGGAAACTCGGTCATATGCCTTGGTCATATCGAGAAAAAGTCCAATCGCGTATTTCCTTTCGTTAAGACAGTCGCATATTTCCTGAACGTACTTGTATAATGCAAGTGTAGTGGAACAATTTTTTCGGAACCCATATTGGTTTCCGTCAAAGATGTTGTTTTTTTCTAAAAAACTATAAATTCGGTTCGCTATAGGTTTTTCGAATATTTTTGAAAGTGTTGGTAGAAGTGCTATAGGTCTATAGCTACTAGGATTTTTTATGTCACCGCCCTTTTTTTGTATAGGTTTTATCTTTGTTATTTTAAGTAAGTCAGGGAAGTGTCCTTCGCTGTACGATTGGTTTACAAGACGGGTTAATTATAGGTGTTAGTTCTGTGACGCATCTTTTTAAAAGTATCGAAGGTATTTCATGTGCACCGTAGCTTCTTTTGTTATTCATTTTGCGTATAATATTCGATATCTCGCGTTCGCACACCGGTTCTAGGTACATAGAATTTGATAAGCGTTCGTCAGTCACCAGGGCGGAGCCGACTCCGGCGCAGGTCTTGGTTGGATGACACTTGCCGACGGACGCGAAATAGTCGTTGAATGCATTTGATATTGTTGATGGGCAAGTTATCTCGGTATTATTTATTTTCAATGTCAAGTTTTTACGTGATTTTCGGTCAATTTCGCGTTTTGTAATTTTATTTATTGTACTCCACATGGTTTTAATTTTATTGGTTGATTTTTTCATTTCATTTATGTAGGTTAATTTTTTTGAGCGTTTAATGCAAGTCTTTAGTAGTTTTTCGTATGAAGTGTAATATTTTGTGAATGTTTGATCTTTTAACTGGCACGCGAGGATCTTTAGGAGTCGCTTATTTTTGCAAGACTGTTTTAGCCCTTTTGTAAGGTAAGTGGTTTTTGCGTTAGGTTTAATTTTTATTCTTTTTTTGGGTATATATTTATTAAGGTTATGTTGGACAATTTTGTAGAAATTTGTGAAGTTTTCGTTTGAGGTTTGATTAGTTTGTATTATTTCGTTCCAATTTATTAGGCCTATTCCTAATCTAAAGCTTTCAATTTCTTTATCGTTAAATGTCCTTTTGTTTGAGTAGCTTATTGTGTTATTTCCGCTTCTCCGTAAGGTTATAGTTTGTTCGTAGATAAGGCTACAGTGGTCAGCGATACCTTTGTTTTCCACGGTGAGGGAATATTGTTTGTGATTTGTAAATAAAAGGTCAATTGATGTAGATGTTGAAGCTGTAATACGAGTAGGTACTTTAACTGCTTGATGAAAGTTTGATTCTAGCATTATGTTTGTTAATTTTTTGTATTCCTTTGATTTTTGTAACTGATCAATGTTGAAATCCCCAGTAATTATCACATGTTTATTATTATAAAAATTAATTAATAGTATAAGTTTATCGAGGAAAGTAAAAAAGGTCTCTATGTCGCGGCTAGGTCTATAAATATTTACTAATATCGTTCTTTGTGGTAATAGTTCAACTGCACAACACTCCACAATGCATTCTACTGATAAGTCGGAGTATGCTGTGAGCTCCCGGTACTCTTGTCCGTCACGGACCAGGATGGCGACACCTCCTCCTCTGTGGGTTTTTCTGTTGAATGATGCTGCGAAGTAGTAGCCGTCAATTGTAATAAGGTTCTTATTTTTTTCGTTTATCCAGGTTTCGTTTAAGCAAACTGCGTGGTAAATTGGTTCATCCTCATCATTCAGTAAACTTTCTATGATGTGTATTTTGTTGCTCATGCTTTGTACATTCTGGACTAGTAGTCTAAAAACGAAATGTACCTCCAATCGCCGGGTTGTTGCTGCGGCGGTCTTGCGTATTGTTGGTAGGCTGGATACTATTTGATTTTGTAAGTTGTGAACCATTTGTAGGTTGAATGGCAGTTTCGATGGCGTTTTCGCTGTGATCGGGCGGCCGTGATGACGATGCTCGCGTTCTATCTACATGATTTGAAGTTGTTATAAATGATCGTTTCTTCTCCTGCAGGTTTCTTTTGTCTTGGAGTGCTTTTTGGTCAAGAAATTCTGAGATGTATAGGCCAGATGATTTGAATTGTCTTGAATTTTGTAAGATGTACTTAGTCATCCTTTTGCTTATGAGTTCGATGCGCACAGGTCTCCGATTTCCTCTT
Source organism: Eupithecia centaureata (assembly GCA_944547425.1). Taxonomy (NCBI): domain Eukaryota; kingdom Metazoa; phylum Arthropoda; class Insecta; order Lepidoptera; family Geometridae; genus Eupithecia; species Eupithecia centaureata. Next base: position 9,842,246 of record OX155687.1, read on the forward strand.
CTTCCTATTCGTTGTATCTCTTCAATGTATCCGGTGAGGTTAATGTTCATCACCTCCATAAATGCGTGAATGATTCGTTGTTCTAAGTGAATCTCGTGCTCGTTATTATATTCATTTAGGCCATAAACCACAAAGGTTTTGGTTTCGTTATTATCTAAGTGTCCCGTCAGTAATGGATTTTGTGGAACTTGTATGTTTTGTATATCGCTTTGTAATTTTTTTTGTTCTGCTTGAAGTTTTTCTATGTTTTTTTGTATGATTGATATGTCTTTTTTGATGTCAATTTGTTCAATGCGTAAATCCTCGGTATGTTGTGTCAATTCCTTTTTTAGATTATCAGTGGCTCTTGTTATTTCATGCTGAACTGCGGTTCGAATGTCCGTAAGAATTTGTTGTTTATGTTTTTCTAGTTTTTTATCTAGCGTCGTTTCCAATAGTAAGCTAAATCTATCAAATGTAATTGTTTCTGTACCTGTATTCACGGCACGTTGGGAGTTTTCATTGGGTCCGATAGTCGTATCTGTGTCTCCGAAGACACTTTTCTCTTGCAGTACGAGGTCATCAACCGACATAGTTGTGTCGTTTAGCTGTTGTTGGTGTTGTTTCCTCGTCGGGGTGTTGTCGTTTCGGGGTCGTCTGGTTACATTTTCACAGCTCGGACAGTGCCAAGAGCTGAGCAGGGATGGTCTATTTTCCGTGTAGAAGGCTGTCGTCATATTGAGGCATTTATAGTGGAAGCAACCTCTGCAGGTGGCGCATGGTAGGACCTCTCCTCGTCCTATTCCTAGTTGGCACGCTAAACAGTTCATTGTCTCGAAGATTGGAAGCGCGGGAGATGCGTTGTTACGTCGGTCGGACGGGTCAGCTGGTGCGCGAGCGATGACTCACCGCAACGCACAGAGCACTGAGTTTTTAACGGTTTTTCACTGTTTCGTTTATAACTTTGCACTCTAGTTGAATTTTAATACTTAATATTCACTGTTCTAAAGCGTTTTTCATAAGCTTCAATTTGATATCAAACACAGATTTAAGTTCGTAAATTTTCCCACTATTTAGGAATAATAACAGTTTGAGTAACGTAGCTGCGTATTGTCGGTTGCGCGGCGCGCACACCAATCCGGTTACCAATAAGGTTTAAGCAATGTAAAAGGAATTCTTTATTATATGTCTTGCAAAATGTTATGAGAAATCGTTGTGATATCGGAATAAAGCGCTTTTTATTTATTTATTTATATTATAAAACTGTTCTACAGAAAAAAAAAAAATATCAAAACGGTGGATCACCGGCTGCGAAGCTAGGCTGAAGCAGCTGGTGACTAGGGTTGCAGACAGAGGAATTTCCTGACAATAAGCGCCGAGTCCAGGAGAACCCCTTTTTGGATCTGGCCCTTGACCCAACTTACTCTCTATTTAGCGAGTCTCTTGAGATGTTTATAGCGGCTCTTCGTTACTATTGGTCTAAGATTAGCCCGCTCATACGGCTCTCCCAAACCAAAACCTAGTAAGAGCCATTTTTTTTGTAAAAGCTTTTATCGTCATCCGTTTCTTGAATTTTGAGCCGCGTGTTATGAAAAAACACCCGTATTTCATCTTATTTAGAATCAAAGTGACGTGACCCACTAATCCTAGTAACTCCACTTGCTACATTGCGAAACAAAATCAAAATCCTAGCATGTAACATTTCCATTAATATTTCATTCATAGTGTTTGAGTTTGAAATTACTACTAACTAGGTTTTTCAATTTGGGATTGGCTATTACTAAGTTTTTAATAAATGTCTTTTTTGATATTTTTTTGTACCATTTACTTATTATTTTATGTCAAATCAAGCTAAGTCAGGTCAGCCAAATTTGAGTAAAACTTTTAAAAACTTGGTTTTTAGTGACGAACACTACAAACTATTCCAACCTTCCAACTTTAAAGCCTATTAAGAGACTATACTAGGTTTTTGATTTTGATTCTTGATTAATCGTCTGAAAATATTTATGTAGTAAGTCTCATAAAACGTGTATGTGCTACAGTTTTTCGATTTTAATACTCTCTATTTGAAAAAAAACATTACCAAATAATCACGAACAAATAGTTCATCAAATTTCTTACTATTGAAGAGGCAGGTAAAAAATTTTGATTCGCTTCTCCTGTAATTTTTTCACAGTGGCTCTTACTGGCTTTGGTTTGGGACAGCCGCATAGTTTTGTGCTTAAAACCAAATTTTTATGTTTATTTGTAAGAAGGATAATATGTATACCGATGATAATGATGATAATACCACGATGATAATACCAGGTTGTCTATCAGAATTTGGCCGCAACTTTGCTAAATAATAAGAAAAAACCGTCTCCTTGAAAGTTGTTGTTTTGCAACTGTAACCTTATTCGTAAGATCAATGAAATTTCATTCATCAGAATTTTATAAAAAGTTACTTTTTACTTCATCCAGTCCTATCCATAGTCAGGAAGAGTTAACAAACACCCATCCATCGATCCACACATATTTACATCTCGACATTCAAACTTACGCATTCACAAGATTAGTGTGATGTCTGCGGCAAATTAGATATGTATCGAACAACCTTCCTGCAAAATTTAATATTCATCCGTAACTTTTTTCTGCGACGCTTAAATGTTTGAAATAAAGAGGTATTGGAAGGTATTAAAAAGGTATTAAATATTTACAAAGGATTTTTTAAGTTTTACTGTCTCTAACTATGTGAAAAAGATGTGGTCCAGACAACCTGACGTCAGAATGTCTGACCACTTTCTTTTCAAATTATTTCACAGCTCATCGAGGTACTAAATAATTTAACTGAGGTATCAAATAGTATTAAAAAGGTATTGTAATTTGATAGTTTCCAAATATAAAATATCGCACTTGGTCCAGGGGTCCTGACGCTAACATCATAAACATACAATAATATTACATACTAGAAACTCATCTTACTTCTTACTATTATAATAAATGGGAAAGTCTGTGTGAATGTTTGTTATAAGTAATCTCCGTAACTCCTTTAGTTATTTAAATGAAATTTAGTAGATAGCTTAGGACCTAGAATAAGACAGGCTAATAAAATTTCAAAAAACTAACCTTTGAGTGGGTTAAATAGGGTGGTAAAGTTTGTTTAGAAAATAAATTTTCCTTGGTTCGATTCACTCAAAACTCGGTATAAATAAACTATGGAGTGAATTATTAAACACGTGTTTTTTTTATTTTTACACAATAACCCCTAGGGATATCTACCTATATTGCAATACATTTCTAAAATTTGTACGAAAAAAACTGGTTCGCGGGCGAAGCCGTGGGGCGCATCTAGTAATAGTTAGATCAATTGTATGCTAGTTTTAATTTGTTTCTATTCTTTGATTGTATCAGTTATTAAGTACCTATAACACTAACAGTCTGAGCTATCACAAGTAATTTAGTACAAGTAGGGGCTCGATAATAAAATTTATTAATAATTTATTTAATATTCAATAAATTTGTTTTCATTGGATCTTAATATTATTTCATACTTTTTATTACCTATGCATGCAGATGGAAGATATAAGTATAATAGACAGTGCAGTAATGAGCATAACTTTATTATCAGTAAAATACAATTTAATTGGTCATGGTGGTCCAACTTTAATCTTTCCGAACAGTTGTATTACCACGTCAATTGTTGGGCATTCCAATCATTGATAGCTACTGCGAGCCAAGGACAACGTTTGTTGTCTATACCACGATTTAAAAACAGATATTTTTTGTAAATAAATGAGATACTCAACCAAAGGAATATTGGTGGAACATATTTTACAACATTGGTATCATCAGAGCAAGGTGCAGGATCTCCAAACAATTCCTGGTTTGTCAGTTATCATTCATTATTCCATAAGTCTCTCATTCGTTATCGAAACCGAACTTTTATCCTTTTTGATGTAGGTACCTACTTGAGCAATTGCATGCATTGAAGATTTTGTTTTGGTTTTCAGTTGTAATCTTGATGTTACCGGTTGTTACTATCAGTTTTAGTTAATAATATTATAATAATAATAAATCGTTTATTTCAGGCAACAATAGTCAAGTACAGGATGTTAAATACTAAACTACGGCCCATATGAAATATATACCTTAGACTAACATACATACTTTATATAAACTTATTTACTAGCACGTAGTGTCGGCGACGTGTGACACGCGATATGTGCTGCGGCCGGTAATCGTCCGCGAAAACGCCGGAACAGCACATTCTTCGGCCAGAATTTTTCCTTGGTAAAGGTCGATATCTTCTCAGTTGTTGTTGTTGTTATTAAGTTTTCATTCATAAATTTCAATGTTTACAAATAAATCTATGATTATAAATCAGAGTGTAGGATAGAATAGTCAAAAATTATATTGTATCGTCATACATTGCGTAATAAAGTTGAAGGAAATAATTTCATGTTTTACATATTCGATGACGATGTGACGTATTTTTTCTCTATTCAACCCTAGACAACAAACGCCGCCGTGCTTGGCCTACTGCCCAACAAAGTATCGCGTTACTGGCTACCAAAGACCTGCTAGTAAGAAAGGGTTGTTGGACCACAACGAACTGTGGAATTTTAAACAGTAACTGGTATTTCTTATTGCTAATATTGCTTGGTAAGTCAAATGTAATTTACAAGACATATAACTTGGAAAGGTTTGTGTCTGTGTGCATTAGGTATCTACTTGAAGTTTTATCCGCTACATACCTATTTGATTTTAAATTATGCTTGGGTTTTTAATTTTACTGATACATTGTTTCATACATTTAAAGTCGTTTCTTTCATCTGTTTTTATTTCATTGTTTATCCAACTATATACAATGTTCATGTAGGTTTATAATTAAAATAAAACTATTTTTAGATACGTTACGATTATTATTTAGGATATTTATCACGTACCTTGGAACATTGAACTTATTAAACAAGCGAAAGTACCTACATACTTTCACACATGCTTTTCATCCCCATATGTAATAGGTGTATTTGTATCTCCTTCGGATTTTAATTAAGATGATCGACACAGCGAGCGGCACCTGCGGGGCACAGCTAGTAGTAAAATAATTACAAGGCATGTGATAAACACCCGATAAATACCTAATAACTTCTAAATTATCAAATCGCGGAAGTTCAAAAAATTCTACAAATTAAGAGAAAAGTACACAAAAAAATATATATTTTAGAGACATCACGATCTTAGTAGCATAGTGACCCAAGCGTGTTTTAATGCTGTGACTCGGATTATCCATAATTCCAGCTTTCTACCATTTGTTGGACGATTGAATGACAGATTTAGTTAAAAACACATCGACCAGTTTTGCCACAAAAAGATCAAAATATTCCGTAGTAATCTTTAAAATTCCAACAAATGTACCGAAAACGGTAGGTACCTACTACAATACAATCGATGTAAGCAATACACCCAGTGAATACGTCACTAACACTAATCACAATATTATAAATAAGCTGCCCTAAATCCGATCTAGTATCAAGATGTGATCGTGACGTAATTTTTAAATGGGCTTTTCGTAGTTCCCCTTCATTGAGAATAATTTATTTATGTCATTCTATTACAAAGATCTTGGGTAACTTAAAACCCAGTTGGGACGCTATGACATAACTTAAAACTAGTTCTAGGATTAGCTTAGAAACTTATTTCCATATTAATACCCGCACGATAGAGACGCGCTCAACCATCGAAAAAAAAGGACGTCACGATCACGTTTTGATATTATCGTTAACCGGACTCAGGCCTAACCTAAATAGAAACTAAGCAGTGGTATTTCTTACTCTGACTGACTGGAAGAAGTTCGAGTGAGAAATATCACTCATACTATTCCACATTCTTATTTTCTTTTTAGTAGTTGGGTTGGACTGACAATCAAAGTCGCCCTGGGATATATTTTATAGAAAGACGTGACGTCACGAGCCCCCACTTCTCAACTGTATTGCGCTCGATCATTTTCTGTTTGATTGATAGAAGTAAAAATACGTAAGTATCGAATATTTTTCGAAATTCTTACTCACGGACTAAATGGAATAATATTTTCTTACCCAGTCATCTACCCTCATCATAATCGTACATGTACCAAAAAGAAAATAAGTGCGTGGACGAAGTATATCAATAGTTTTCAGTTAAGACTATTTAAATAAGGGGGAAAGAACATAAAAGAAATAGAACTTCACTAAGCAGTACAAGTCGTTTATGGAAACATAATTAAAAACTAACGGCGAAAAGTTTGCAAGTAAACAATGCAGGAAGGAGCTGGTCAAATCAACAATTTGAAAATTATTTAGGCGCTCTTCTGGTAGGTATGTCTGTCAAGGCTATGAGCGTGTGATCACACTACTTTATCTGTTGCTTTAAACACGAAGAAATGCCTTTGAATGGGATAAAAATCGCTTAGGTACTTCGAGAATACTACAACACAACTCATATTTAAGATCTGTCAGAAATTCGTCACTTGAGACGAGCATAAAGACCGATTCACACATCAATGAAGTCAAAGATCATTAATAGTGAATCTTCTTTTTTTCATTTTTATTATTAACATGTTTTATGTACTTACAAACAAGACTGGCGAAAATGGATCCAATAATTTGAGGAAACGTACATGGTCAGAAATTGGAACATTCATTCCTTTGATTATGGGGCTTTCAATCTGAAAATCTCATAATTTTTAAAGTTGGGAATCGTAAGTTATAAACGTTGATATTTTTCAAAAATGTAATAACGAAACGAAATCAATGATGCAAAACCCAAGAGAAATAAAATAAGTGCCAATAATGGAACGTTCAAACGTCAAACTATGTCTCAAATGGCAAAGTCAGTTGACATGCGTGCAACGTTTTCACTTTGATTTTGTTTTCGAATAATCTAAGGCCTCATTCGCACGAGAGCTTTAAAAGCTTTGCGTTCAATCCCAACGTTGGCGGTTTTATAACGTTCTCGAAATTATTTTTCATACGGGCGCTTGTAAATCACTTAGTTAAGTTATGTTTCCGTACGCTTCTTTCGTTACCCTTCCGTACGACGACTTCGAAGTGGTTATACTACTAAATCTTTACTTTTCAATCAGTGCGTCCTACCCGTAATGACCTACGGAGCTGAGACGTGGACACTCACGGTAGGGCTGGTCCACCAGTTCAAAGTCGCTCAGCGAGCTATGGAAAGAGCTATGCTCGGAGTTTCTCTGAAAGATAGGATTCTTATTGAATACATCCGACAGAAAACCAAAGTTATCGACATAGCTCAAAGAATTAGCAAGTTGAAGTGGCAGTGGGCCGGCCATATCGCGCGAAGAACCGACAACCGTTGGGGTAAACGTGTTCTTGATTGGAGACCGCGACTCGGCAAACGTAGTGTAGGACGCCCTCCGGCCAGGTGGGATGACGATCTGCGAAGGACTGCTGGCAGATGCTGGATGCGGCAAGCTGAAGACAGGGCGCTATGGCGCTCATTAGGGGAGGCCTATGTCCAGCAGTGGACTAATATAGACTGATGATGATGATACTACTAAATTACGATTGCGATATCACCTATACTGTACAACGACTGGCATTAAGATAAGTAAAACAATTAGGTAATGAAGTTTGATAAATTATGATGTACCTACCTATTCCCTTTAACGCCCAACGCCCAGCGCTCAAAACGGAACACTGCTCGATAAAAAAACGTCGCGTTTTAAAAGCGCTGTCGTATGAACACGTACTTGGACAAGCATTAAATGCCCGTTTAAAAAGCGTACAAATGGAACAAATTTTGTTCTCTTTGTACGCTTTTTAAACGGGCGTTAAAAAAGCTCCCGTGCGGCGTGGGCCTTAAAATGGGACAGGAACTTAAAAATTCAAACTTCAAAGCGATGACTCTTATGTTAAATTAAAAGATGATAAATAACTATTTTACATAACTGAAGGGTCATGCTTTAATGTACATAGAAGTCTTGGGGAGTCAAGATAATGGCCACAAAATAGTTTTTTGTTGTTTATTGTAGGAAATTACAATAACTCGTTACCTATATTATTATAACCTAACTTCGTTTATTGTTCATATAATATCTTTTTATTCCCAACTTTATGGAGGTAAATTCTAGTATCATTTAGTTTGTCTTGCTAAGGTGTACGAATGTTGATTAATTTCGTTCATGAACGCGGCATAAAATTGTTGGGGCTGGGATTCAAAGAACTTCGCCAGTCTTCTTTCTCAGGTTTCTTCGAAACTTCAAATAGGTTATATTTTAGATTGTTTCATTCGGCGGGCTCTAAGATACAATACGACATTTTGTAGCCTTTCCATCCCCTCTTATTTTGCGTTTCCTCCCTGTTATCATGAAATCTAAATCTGTTAACGTAAAGTAGTAAATAAAATCTTACTTGCAAAGGTTTCACGTATTGAGATTAAGTTAGGTAAGGTCAGATATTGAGCAAAAGTTATCTGCTCTCCGGTTTAGGTTTGGGAGGCTTAAAGGCGCCCAGATTTTTTTTCTTTTTCTTTTCTTTACTGCCGCCGGCGGTAAACGTCTTCCAGCTGTCGACTCGACTTTGCCGCGACTCCTGAAAATTTATATTTTATATTGTAGCCAATAAACATTCGTTTTAGCACTCTCACCAGGTGGAATGTGACAATGTGTTCGGTGACATTTAGCATCATAAAAGTCATTTGTGATACGTCGTCGGCAGCGTAACACAAAGGTCTGAAGTGTCCAAGTTGTAATTGGTCGGAAAAACAGCAGCAGTGAGCGTTATCCAAACCTTAGCGGTGAAGAAAAACCGCCGAAAGCTTCTAGCTGATATGGATGCCTGTATGTTTAAAGTTAATTTAAAAAGTCCCCTTTTCCTGGGAGTATAATGGTTAGTCACTACATTGTTTAAAACAAGGTCGCTTCCCGATGTGTGTCCCCATGTATGATTAGATCTTTAAAACTTCGCAACGGATTTTGAAGCGTTTTCTTTTTTATAGTTAGAGGGATTCAATAGGATGGTTTATCGGTATAATACACCCGTGCGAATCTATTTACCTGTATTCAAAATTTCAACCCGATCCGTTCAGTAGTTTTTACGTGAAACATTCATCCAAACCACACAAACTTTCGCGTTTATAATATAAGTACATTACGTACGGATGTTAAGAATTGTATTTACATAATCTCTCTATCTTTGTCAACTAAATTTATTTTTATGTCTTAGATATAACTTTTAATTGTAGAATCACGTGTGTAGGTCATGTTAGAGTGCTGGAACTGGTGCTGCGGCCTAAACCTATGACAAAATTGTATCCATTTTGGTTCAAATACCTCAAAGTTCTTAGCCCACTCCTTCTCGAAAGTTTTCTGTTCCTCCTGCTCGATTTCAGCCTCTCGTTTCCGTTTCCGCTCCTCCATATCACGGGTTTCGAGGTGCTGCCTTTTACGTTCCATGTCTGCGAATAGCTGTGGACGAAATATCAAACTTCAAAGCATTTATTCTCTATAAAATATGGTTCTATATTTACTGTGTAATTGTGAAAGCACATTGTGTCACCATGCTCATCAAAAAACACAAAAAGGATATTACGAATGTCATGAAATAAAGCTAAACTAATGGGGGCTAACGCGTGTGAATTAGCCACTAGAGGCGCTAGTGTAGCATGAGGTCCAAAAAAAAATAATTTCATGTTTGTGTGGGCTTCGTGACATAAATTATAATTTAATTTACCTGGTGAAACGTGATCTCTTTCGTGAAATTATCGGAATTATGGATTATTTGCCAATTAATATAAACGCGTTGAAAGCTAAATTAAGAAAAAAAGCGCAAAAATGAGCGGCTACACACAAAAAACGGAACTGAACAGCATAGCGACATAGCTACTACATGATGATAGTTATTTGTTATGAATAAATGAGATATAAGAAGAGAAAAGATTTTTCGGCGCCGATCATTAAAAGTAACCTTTTGAGCTATATACATCCGAACCTTAGTCAACAGTGGCGCCAACTGGTGAGCAAAAAAACGGTAGCCCCCATTGAACATGACTGATGTTGCCATCCCTTTCATAACGATCAACATACAAGGACATCATCAATGTCACCAAAACAAAGCTATGCTAATTTAAAAGGAATGATGTTGATGTTGCCTTCCCTTTCATATCGATCGACATACGAGGATATCATCAATGTCACCAAAAACAAAGTATAACTAATTTGACAGGACTGATTTTGCTGTTACAGTTGCCGTCCCTTTCCTAAAGATCGACATACAAGTATATCACCAAAATTAAGCTAAATTAATTTGACAGGACTGATGTTGCCGTCCCTTTCATAATGATTGACAATTAACAAAAGGACATCATCAATGGCACCAAAACAAAGCCTAACTAATTTCTTAACAATCAACTTACAAACATTATATCATCTATATCACCAGAACTAATTAAAAATAATTTGTCAGAATTGATGTTGATGTTGCCGACGTTGCCGTCCCTTTCATAATGATTGACATAAAGGGACATCATCAATGTCACCAAAACAAAGCCTAACTAACTTGACAGGACTGATTTTGATGTTGCCGTCCCTTTCATAAAGATCGACAAACAAGTAAGTCTAAAATTAATTTGACAGGACTGGTTTTGATGTTGCCGCCCCTTCCATATCGATCAATATAAAAAGGATGGCCTCATTTTCACTGCTGTCCATATATTTGGCGACATCTGGATTCATTATGAATAACTATTTCTAACCTTCATAGTCATGACGTATATAGCGTGTTTGTACTTCACTGGGTCATCTTCAGGAATACCTTCATCCAGACGATTCTCTTTTCTCAGCTTTTTCCGCTTTTGCTCAATCTGGAATATATTTTTAAGAAAATCAATTAAACGCTGAGTTAGGAAAGTAGCTCAGCTAAGAAAGATTGAAATTATGTCACATCTTTACGTAATAATCTCAAGGCGTAGAAACAAATTAAAAACCAAGGTTTAGGTATGTAATTTTGGTGCGTAAGCCCCAAGGAGAGAAAAAACCAAGAATTTAAAAAATATCCTAAAAAAATCCGTCCATAGGAAATTCAAGATTTTCGACTTGATGGTTACTTGAGTCATCTCGCAGTTGTTAGCTCGGGGTTTATCGCGTTTATGTCGATTAATTTTTGATATTTTTTGGGATATAATTGAGATATTTTTAACTTAGAAATTAGGACTAGTATTTCCAATCGAAACAATTGAGCTAACTGCAAACAATCTAGAGGTAGCACAACTGATGCAATGCCAGTCGGAGGCTAAGACGCCGTCTACTCTTTGCTTTGATAGATACTTCCTGTAAGAACAAAGTCAACATGAATGATGGAACATTATCACCAGACCAGTATATTTTGATATCAATATGTCATCCATTACATTACATTCTGCGCTTATTCTGATCCTCTGCTGGATTTAGATTTTACTGATATGATAAGCACTACACAAGCTTACCAGTTATCATTAAGTACAATAAATGTAATGTAGGTAATGACATAATCGCCATGCCGGCTATGCGGGTAGGGGATCGCAATGTAGGCGTTAAATAAATTTACACAGAAGCTGCTGCATTCCTTAGGTCAATTCCTTTGGAGCCCTTTACGACTTCCACGGACAAGTTAAAGGGGAAGATGAAAATTTTTGACCGACCTCATACACTATGGACACCAGCGGTCATTGAAGCACGAAAACGCGAATCTAACACAATCCCCTCCCTACTAAGCAAGAAGCTTCTTCAGATAGGTTAAGCTGAACCTGATTTAACATCAAAGAAAGATACAGCAAATAAGGGGTGTACCTGTGCCCACAAGAGTAAAGACGCGAAGTCGCGTACTCCGATGGTTCGCTGAGGGCCTTGAATGACATGGTTTGGTTTGATAGAATCTCATTTCAGGCTCAAAGGTAAGGAAATCGTTGTGTTGGTACCATAATACCATTCAAACAAACAGTGAAACATCTTTTCCAAGTTATTTTGTGACTATTTTTCAAACAGACATAGGATATTCCAGCAGAATGCATCAGCTTATGCTTATGCTATGCAGCTTATGGCATGAATTGACATTTAGGGCATGAAGACTAGCCCTGTCCTAGTCTAGATTTAGACCCACTGGACTCAGCATTTGAGAGTCTGGGCTAAGCATCAGAATTTCGAGTATATCTGATAAAAACAGCAGTAGGAATAGATATGAATGTGGTGCATGCTACTTAGATGACTGGTCACATTGATTATGGATACATATTCAAAATGCTGGACTTTTCCATGTTATGTATTAAAAGAAAATAAATCCTAATTCTATATGGGGGATAAGTAATCTGCATCAAGATCATTTTTCTTGTCAATATATAAACTTACCATATGATCAGTGCGTTCTTTGGCTTCTTGTGCAACATCTAGACATTTTTTCCTCGTCTCGTCACACTCCAAAATCTTCCAGGACCGGTTGACTACCTCAAATGCTTGCTGTGCTCTCTCCAAGTCATCCTGCAATCAAAGAAGCCTCGATAATTCAGTTTCAAAATAGGCCTTACATCTAAACATCCTCCACAAGGTACCTTCAATAACTTTGTTCGCTCATAGTTGATATTGTATGAAGTAAATCACTGCAGCAAGGAAAAATTTTAATAAATGTATGTAACAATGCAGCAAAAAAAATGTTGCAGCACTTTTACAGAGTCGATTCACTAAAAGAGCATTAATTTGTTTTTAATTTCACCCATTCCTTACCCGTTGATGTCACTTGGAGTCTCGACAGGGTCCAATCTGCGGAGGAGAATGAAACATTGGCGGGCGCCACCAACTAAACTTTTTAACCTGCATGACCCTAAGCAGTTTCTGAACTTATTTATACTAGAACTTCACTTAAAACCACCATAATCCAACAGTTTGAGTAAAAATGTACCTTATTTTTTAATGAAGCAGTGTTTATAATTGATTCTCTTTTATAAAATCATAAGTTGCTAGAGCTGGGATTATTTTACTTGAAAATGTTTGTGATTACGTAAATTTAACCACCTTTTACTGTTCTGTTCTCATTAGACAAATCCAAATCAAACACACAGCACTCACCATATTCTTGTCTGGATGGACAAGAATTGACAACCGCCTGTACTTTTTCTTGATTTCATCAATCGTTGCATCATGTTCCACTTGGAGCACTTCATAAGGATTCAAATTGAAGTAAGTTGACCCTGGGCGGAGGAGCCTGTCTATCTGCTGTTTCGGAGTCAGAACCGAGTCTCTTTTCTCAATTTCTTTGACCTTAAAATGGTTAATAAATTGGTTACCAATCGGGAAGCTTTCAAGTGCCTGAATTACAGATGATAGGTACATGTTACATTATTTATTATTAACGAATTTATCGAATTAAGTATTTTACTATTAATCACTAGCTTAATGAGGTAACAGGACCTCCTGCAACTTTCCTTGATTGAAAAAATAATAAATAGGCACTCAAAGAAATTACAATGACTTACTTCCGAGTAAAATTCATCAAACGACTCCACTGGTGTCGGGGCTGTCGAAGCCATCTTTATGAGCCGCAACCGCAGACTACTCGACAATGAATGTGAAACCAATAATAGCTCACACAGCAAAGTTTATGATGGATAAAAATTGATTACAGCTTGGTTGCGGAAGAAAATATTGTGCACATTCTCATAGTGGGATATCATTTCAATAATAAACTTCAACTTCTTGATTATGGCTCTGCCTTCTTTTAAAATAATCTGGGCATAGATTATATTGACGACGGGATGTAGCGGGCCTGGATGGTGCGGGGTGGTGCGGCGGGTGAAGGTCCGTCCACCTGCAACGCAAGAGCTTGCGGGTTCGATTCTCGACTTGGGTTTATAGTTTGTACGATCTGCAAATATTCCGGGATTCTGGGTGTTTTCTTTTAAAAAAAAATATCAATCTTGTTATGTATTTTATTAAAGTAAGTAAGTATATCAGTCATCTAGAACCACTAAAACAAGCTCTGCTGAGCTTAGGGCTAGCTAGATGATGCTCACTGCTGATTGGATTATCCAGCATTATTTATTTTCTTTAAATTATTATCAGTGACTTGACTTGGATCTTGGTTTGGTTAATAGAAGGTATGCTAAGGGAAAAAAGTTTAGTGGGAAAACTAAGCAACTAGATTTACACTACGATACCCTAAATAAAGTGTGCATTTTTTTACCAATAGTACGGAGAAAATTTATAAAGTTCGCATTCTCGTGAATTATTTTTGTATAAAAATATGCTATATATGGAACTTTAGGTAGATAATGAAGTGCAAAAGTTCTTTAATTCCTTTATAAGACGAAAATAATAGATACCTATTAATGATGCAATATTTAAAAAAATTGTATGTAATTCCTTGACTTTTCATAATAAACATATCTTTTCATACAGTGCCTCCAACCACGCCGTAATTACGGTAGACCTACCGTATTTTTCCAGATAAACCACCTACCGTAGACATGTTATTACGGTGCCACATTCTACCGTCATTTCGATTGTGACCTTATTTCTATTCTGACAAGATAGGATTCGTTAAATATGACTATATTTTTATGGCAACACTGCAATAAATCACGCGCAGATTTTGACTTTGAAAAATACTTTGTATGCAAAATCAGTTTCCGTCGGCAAAAAATGGTTCGTGACGTCATCAGAAAAATCCTACTTACGGGATTATGCTTTATAATAATTCATCATCATCAGCTCATATTAGTCTACAGCTGGACATAGGCCTAATAATAATTATACAGGGTGTTAGTGTGAACAGCGTTCTCCTTGAAACCAGAGGTTTAGCATCATGAGTAGAATCCAAAACCGATGAGAAAAGCTTAATAACTATTTTAGTTTCTCAAGATTTTGATATTTCATATCTTCGCTATCATACACGATGCCATAGTCACTCTACACATTTTAAGTACCTACCTAAGTAAGTACTTATACCCGCGCCTTACTTGGATCGTAACTTCATTACTTGTGATAGAACTTTCCCTTCATACATTTCCTTTTTGATAACGCACGTTTACAACTACAAACATTTTATTCAGACCGTCCACATGCGGCCTCAAAGAAAATGGATGACGACGTGATTGATTCCATGTAGTACACATTAAAAAAAAAGAAAGTTACTAAGTACGCAATAATGCACAGCCACTTGCGACGGCGTCTTCTCAGCTACTGCGAAAAACTGCGAGTGTAGTTGCGTTCGCGTTCGTGCGCCGTAAACCAAGCGCGAACCTTTGTCGCGGGACAAAAAACCGACACCGAACGGGGAACGGCGTGACGTGAAGCGTGAACGTGAGCGCGCGAAACCATCTACACACGCGTTTCGAGGCTTTTGCGGCCTTTCGCGCCGCGAGTGTAACCTACAACTTTCGGGGTACGAGCCGCGAAGCCGCGAAGAATATGCGGATGCTGCTAACACGTTTTCCAATGTTTGAAATTATTGTGAATTGTTTTAAGACGGGGCGGGGCGCGGCGGGGGCAGCGGTCAGCTCACGAGTCACGTGTGGCGTGGCACATGCGGTCACGTGTTGCCTGGACGAAGTACTTGTGTCACGTGTTTGTGAGCAAACGTTTAGTGTTTATAAAATTTTTCTTTAAAATATGAGTAAAATATAATCATTTTTTTTCACCCGTTTTGGATTCTACTCATGATGACCTCTGGTTTCAAGGACAACGCTGTTCACACTAACACCCTGTATTTTATTAATTATACACCATTGTTTTCGTCGTAAAATTTGCTAATAGTCTATGCACTCTAAATAGTTTCAAAAGACTTACAGGCTCCGCTGACGTGTGAGTGTGACTGACAAAAAAATTATTGTGTCGATGTAAACATACATATAAAAAAAATGGATCAGTAGTATTATAAGTTGATTAATGTGAGAGAAAGAAATTGTGTATAAAAATGATAGTATAACAAACAATTTTATTCATTTGTCATAAACAATTTTATCAATATAAGTCAAAACTACCGTAATTTTCTACCATTTACCGTATTTTAAAACTAGCTACACCGTAACTTTGACACAGAGAGTTGGAGACACTGTTTTCAAAGAAAGAAAGAAGTCGAGTCAATTGACAATTCTTCTTGAGACCTGTCTCAGAAGGTCTGTCGTGTCCGTCAAGTTAGCAGCCACACCATGGAATTTTGAGTTTATTAATATGTCAATTAACTGTGCCATCAAGGCTGTATCCGATGCCGCAAAGCATATAAATAGTGCTCCAGTACTTTAGGAGATATTGAGGGATTTCACTGTGGCTGCTATCTTGACGTCAAGCTGGCAGCCCCGCTGATTGTGAAGAAACCATAGCTAGATTTGAATTGTGAACTATACCAAAAAACTGTTCCCATAAATATTTAGTTGTGCTGTAAAGCTCAGAAATAGAGACCCTGTGGTTTATAAGATATTAGGATCTAAACATCTACATACATACGAAAGTACAAATGAGTACAAAAGTGTTTAGATTACGATTGCAATCAATCGCTAGATGGCGTTTATTGCAGCCAAAGCGTTTACTCGCCTAGAAATAATAATAGAAGTTTATTATTATTTCTGGACGAGAAAATGCTGCTGAAGCCACAAAAGACGATAATATTTTATGGACAAACATACCAATCTTATTTGGATTTTATTCATCTAGCTCCAAGCTCTGCTTAGCTTGGGGCTAGATGATGCTGTGTGGACTGTCCGGAATTATTTATTATTATTATTATTCTTATTAATTGACACATTCTTCTTATGAAAAACTGTAGGTAAGCCACCATAGACACTGGAATGGAAAGTAAACAATCAGAAAACATAACCAGTGTGGCAAGCAATGTCTAAAGAAAAAAAACAAACATAGGTAAAATAAAAACACTTTTGCTGTAATAGATAGGTATGTACAGTCTGTATATTCATCTTAAATATTTTATACTTACCGTTGTTACATTATTATATAAGTCCTAAGCCGAAAGGGGGTGATTATAAGTCCGAGAGAATCAAGGTTATTTTTAATAAACAATATTTTAGTGTTATTATGGTTGTTCTTACACTTTCATTGTTGCTTTAAAATTTCAAAGGATCTTAGTCAATGTTTTTTTATTCTGATTTAGCCAAAAATAAGCAACAATAGTATTAAGTTTGGTGTTAGTGCATAATATAATAAACATAATTCGCTAAATGTCAAAAACGGGACCCTTTTTCTAAAACATCGCTGTCTCTCCGTCCGTCTGTGTGTCTATATCTCAAGAACAGTTTTCTGTTGGCGCTATAACAATAAACACTAAAAACAAAATAAAGTAAAAATATAAGTGGACCTCCATACAACAAACGCGTTTTTTCTTAATGGCAACATGTAGGCACTTCAATGATTTCATATTGTAACTAAAAAAGAAAAGTAACAATAGGAAATTTGTAGGGACATACCTACTGTTGTTTACCTAGTCGAGGCTCGCATTTCGCCTATTTACCTGCCTAATTTGATACATTTTAGATTTTGATGAAATAAAGTTCTTTGTACCATTTCAATTTACAATGCTTTTATTTATTTTAGTTCGTCAGATTATAAGTCTAGGCTACGATGTCTTACTCAGCTCGAGAAACTATGGGAGTTGTAATTATCGCTATTTCTTTGTGAGAGTTCAAATAGCGATAATTAATCGGAACAAGCTAGATTTATTCTAGTACGTTTGATATAGGTACAACATCTGGTTAAGCTACGGGGGTCATCGGGTGCGTCTTCAATGAATAGATTTATTTGAAACTTGATAAATAAACGTATATTCCTATATCTAGGTTACAGAGATGTGTGTTTGCACAGCGACGATCGAGTAGAGAGAGACAAAGAAAAAATGACGGTTGCACCGACTGTTTTAGCCGACACGACGAGAAGCTCGCTCACTCCGCCGATGTAGCTAGGTACGATCCATGTACGATCAATAGTGATCCTATCCCACGACGAGCATCTTGAGTCTCTCAGTAGATGGCGCTCTTCCAAGTATATTGAAGTCTTCGTAATTGATAAGCAGCGCGAACAACATCTTTGGGGACAAGCCAGAGAATACGTAGGTACTATCCAAGATCTCAAACATTTGTAAGTCAACAAATTTTTATGGAGGTATAATTGACGAAAACGATATTTTTAAGACCAAAATTCTCAAACAATTCAGAAAAAGCTCAATTGTCGCAGCGTAAACAAAATTGTTTAAATTGACAGATAAACATGGTTAGAAATGTCAAATGGACACTCGCTAATAGTACTGTTTATTAAGCCAATTTTCGTTCAGAAGTCGGCCAAGTGTCACGTGACTGCTGACTGGCTGGTATTAGAAGTTTATATTACAAAAAGGGCGGGCTTTTAATAGGGCCCCTGGCCCACCCTGGAGAATATGCCTAGATACGCCAATTTAAAGGTATAGGGGAGCAAAAGAAATACTTATTAGTCGTAGGTAGGTACATTATATTTATGATATTATTAAATTTAAGTAATGCTAAGTTACGGCTGTTCTACCAGTCAAAGAAGTATTGCGTCATCGTCAGTGATGTATACAAGCAATGTCTATCAAAGACGCCATCTAGCGAGTCAATAAAAGCATTGTAAATAAATAGTAAATTGAAATGGTACCAAGAACTTTATCGCATCAATGAAATCTAAAATGTGCTGCACTAAAACCATACTTAATTCTATTGTTGCTTATTTTTACAAAATCAGAATTAAAAAACATTGACTAAGATCCTTTGAAATTTTAAAGCAACAATGAAAGTGTCAGAACACCCATAATAACACTAAAATATTGTTTATTAAAAAAAACCTTGATTCTCTCGGAGTTATAATCACCCCCTTTCGGCTTATAGTCCGGTCAATTTAGACATTCGAAGTTACATAAACTCCCAACAAGCTGAAAATCAGTGAAATTGTTCAAAACATAATTATAAACAATGTCTAGAAGTTCCCCATCATTCCCGTGTATGGATATTTTTTTATTCAAGGTCAAAGGCCAAAAAAATTAGTTTTTCGCGATTTTCAGCAAAATGGTAAGTTTTATCTTAAAAATACCTGAGACAAGATTGTACATCATAAAATTGTCTACAAAAAATGTATCAATATTTTTTTTTCTACCACCCACCGTTTTTGAGATATAACGATTCAAAAAGTTTTTAAAAGTATTTTTGAGACCATTTATTTACACTCTCTTACACAAAAGTTACTTCTGGTTGTGCTATTTTGAAAGTAAAGAAATAAAGATATTGATTTACTTGCTTTACTCGAACGTGCTCACTAACATCCTTACTAATATTATAAACGAGAAAGTTTGTAAGAATGTATGGATGTTTGTTATTCTTTCACGCAAAAAACTACTGAACGGATAGGGCTTTAATTTTGAATAGACGTAGTTCTAGCCTTGAAATAACACATAGGCTACTTTTTATCCCATAAATCAGTTCCCATGGGATAAAATAGCTTTGAAACGATTCCATAGAAACAAGTCGTGCGAGGCCGCGAGCAGATACTAGTCGTCTCTAAATCCTACTACCTACTGGGGATACCACGTTAAAAAAACGCGTTATGTACACTACCTCATAGGTGGCGTGGAAACGTGTTCATATTATGACGATTACAACTTTTTGAATCGTTATATCTCACAAACGGTGGGTGGTAGGAAAAAAAGTATTCATAGGTTTTTTTTAGATAATTTTATGATGTACAATCTTGTCTAAGGTATTTTTATGATAAAACTTACCGTTTTGCTGAAAATCGCGAATAACACATTTTTTTGACATTTGACCTTGAATATTTTTTTTTCCTTACATGGGAATAATGGGGAACTTTCAAATTTTATTTTTCATTGTATTTTAAACAATCTTACCGATTTTCAGCTTGTTGGGACTTTATGTAACTTCACTCTCATTTTTTGGTCTAAATTGACCGGACTATTAGGACTTATATAATAATGTAACATGACGGTAAGTATAAAATATTTAAGATGAATGTACAGACTGTACATACCTATTTATTACAGCAAAAGTGTATTTTTTTTAGCTATGTTTGTTTTTTTTTCTTTAGACATTGCTTGCCACACTGATTGTGTTTTCTGATTGTTTACTTTCCATTCCAGTGTCTAAGGTGGCTTACCTACAGTTTTTCATAAGAATAATGCGTCAATCAATAAGAATAAAATCCAAATAAGATTTGTATGTTAATCCATAAAATATTATCGTCTTTTGTGGCTTCAGCAGCACTTTCTCGTCCAGAAATAATAATAAACGTCTATTATTATTTCTAGGCGAGTAAACGCTTTGGCTACAATAAACGCCATCTAGCTATTGATTGCAATCGTAATCTAAACACTTTTGTACTCATCTGTACTTTCGAATGTATGTAGATGTTTAGATCTTATAAAATGTATATGTATAATATCTTATAAACCACAGGGTCTCTATTTCTGAGCTTTACAGCACAACTAGATATTTATGGGAACAGTTTTTTGGTATAGTTCACAATTCAAATCTAGCTATAGTTTCTTCACAATCAGCGGGGCTGCCAGCTTGACGTCAAGATAGCAGCCACAGTGAAATCCCTCAATATCTCCTAAAGTACTGGAGCACTATTTATATGCTTTGCGGCATCGGATACAGCCTTGATGGCACAGTTAATTGACATATTAATCAACTCAAAATTCCATGGTGTGGCTGCTAACAGCCTGTCCAGATAGGGCGCTTTACGCGCGAGTGCCCTCGCGCGTAACCACTCGCGCGTTCTCCAGATACTAGAGCGCTATACATTCCGTCCAGATGCTGCTGCGCGATTCCTTGCTCGCGCGTAAAACGCGAGCAACGCGCTGGACTCTCGACTCGCGCGTGTTGCGCGCGAGTCGAGATACTCGGGTGCCATTGCTGCGTCCAGTGGTGCGCGCGATTCCAACGCGAGTAGACGTATTTGGAACGAAAATGGAGACTGATAATTTTGACATATTTTGACAATTTTGGTATGCAAGCCACAACACGACTGCTTTGTCTTGCTCCATTTTTAAACTGTCCCTGGGTCCCTCCCATACAAATCGCGCGTAGGAGCGCGCGTAAAACGCCACATCTGGACGCAATATAAATTGAAACGCGCGAGGGCACTCGCGCGTAAAGCGCCCTATCTGGACAGGCTGTAACTTGACGGACACGGTCTGTCTTGTTTTGTTTATTCTACATATTATTAAAAACTCAACCCCAAAAAAAAAAAAAACTCGACGTTGGCAAAATTGCGACCTGTGTGAAGTTGGCCCCCCGACTTTATTATTTTAATGATTTGATAATGCTAATCGTTTGAGAATCGTTTGAGAGGATTTTAGAGAAAAGAAAAATTGTTTTAGAGTAATTAGTTTTTGTGTAAAAACGATTTCATTTTTTAGTGTGAAGTTGGCCCCTTTTTCCTCAAAAAGCGACTTAGACGTTTGATTTATTTTTTAATCGTTTGAGAATCGTTTGAGAGGATTTTAGAGTAAAGAAAAATTAATTTAGAGTAATTAGTTTTGTTGTAAAAAATATTTTAAGTTTTTCCTGTTTAATGTGAAGTTAGCCTCCAACTTCCTCAAAAATGGACTAAGACGTTTGATTTTTTTACTAATCGTTTGAGAATCGTTAGAGAGAATTATAGAGAAAAGAAAAATTGATTTAGAGTAATTAGTTTTTTTGTAATAAATATTTTAAGTTTTAAATTTTTAGTGTGAAGTTAGCCTCCAATTTCCGCAAAAATGGACTAAGACGTTTGATTTATTTTTTAATCGTTTGAGAATCGTTTGAGAGGATTTTAGAGAAAAGAAAGTTTTATTTAGAGTAATTAGTTTTTAAGTAAAAAATATTTAAAGTTTTAGATTTTGTAGGTTAGAGTTGTAGGCGGTTTTCGTGATGTAGCGCCATCTAGGATAGATGAAGAGCACTTGATAGTCTTTGAGTTTTGGTAGTTGGTGTTGCTTTAAGCAAAATAAATATGTTTTCCTTAATGTTGCTAGTTATTACAATATTTGTGAAAAGAATGAATGATTTGACATTGACTTATGTACTCAACAGGTCTATCATGGCCAGAAATCAGCGCAATTTAAAAAAAAAATACGAATCTTTCTGTTTTTCCAAGATGTTTGTTTGTATTGATAGTTCTCTTGCTAAAATTATTTATTTTATTTGATTTGCTCTGTTTTAAAGTTCAAAAAGTCTTTGTATGCCGACATGCAACGGCCCACCGCACAAAATCTCAGTAAACTTCGCCTAAAGGACCGCCTTTTCGCAAGATTACATGCAAACAAGGAAATGAAATGGAAAAACTGAGCAAGGGCCAGATCCGCGAAGCGAGGGCGAGATGGACCTGCAGGGCCAGACCTTAGTCACGAGGACAACAAAGTCCAAAGAGAATAAAACCACTACAATTAAGTCCTCGAGATCATTGTTTGGCCTGTATTTGGTTTTTGCAAGTGAGAGTTGGTAAGTTTGTTTCATTTAATAGTAACTTACATTTGTATTCGTATTTAGTTATTTATTAAGCAAAAAATCTGAAAAATATTCTTAATAATAAAACACTTTAAACCAGAGAAGGTTTGTCCAGTGTCCACAGTCTCAGTGCAGTGTCACACATTTGGTAAACTTAATACATAAAAAAGAACTTCTAATAGTTCAGTCAAACTTATGTCTAGGATAATATAGTTATCACTATAAAATCCAATACCTACTAACCACATTTCTTATCAGTACAAGGTGACTAGCGGTCACCATCTGTAATATATCACACATTAAAAGTAACATTACATTTACATTTTACTTATATAATATATATATTTATATAGGTATAATAATTATTAAAAATTATCTAGGAAGTATTTCTTATACACATAGTATAGTACATAGAAAGATGAACACTTGTAATTAAAAGTAAAGTCAATTTATTTGAAATACATTTTGTTTACCTAATACCATGACAAATACAACACAAGGACATTCATAAACGACAGGATGATTTTACCCTAAATTTATCAAAATAGAGCATAACTCAAGAATTGTGAACATGATCTTATGATAATTACCTTTTCTTGTTCTTACACTCCTGCATTTTACAGGATCTGGTTCCTTTGCCACCATCGGTACCTTCATCACCACCCTATATGCTGCCTCTACCAAAAGATGATGCAACCGCTTGATTGCAGACAAGCCAGAGCGGCAATTCCATCAACATCATCAAAGCTAACAAAATGCTTACTAAATCATAATAGAAAGGATATGCATATCCTGGTGGGAACACTAACAGGACACTGCCCACTAAATAAACATCTATACACCATCAAAACGATGGACAGGCTCATCTGCAGAGGATGTCTCAGCAACAACAAAACAACTGCACATAGTCCTGGAATGCGAGGAGTAGCAGTACAATGAACAGAAATCCCAAGATCACTCTGCAAAGCCTGCTAAGATCCCTGATAGATTCTGCGCTTCTGGATGGAATAAGGCTGGCTATGCTAGCAAAATGTGGATATAAGAATACTTCAACTATAAACCATCCTAAAATACTGTGGCAGAGTGCCTCTCTGTGGAAGTGTTTTGTATGGAGGATGAATGAAGAAACCTATTTCCTTGATTGATTATCTTCGGCATTATTATTATTATTATTTTGATAACTATGTACCTATAGGTAGTATTAAATTTGACTAGTGCTTATTTTGTAAGCCTAAAGAAATAAAGATATTGATTTCTGATTTCATTTTTGTTCTTCTATTCAACTCTGTGCCTAGTAGTTGTTGTTTTATAAGTGTTATTATTTTAACTTCTTTTATTGTTGTAACTCAAAAATTGACCTATTGTCTGAAATAAAGCATTTTTATTATATTTATTATTATAAACAATCTACCAAATGAGCCGAGCCATAGCCGTTCCCTAAGAAGACCACCTAGCTGGAGGGAATCCACCACATACCATATGCTGCTTCATCAGGGCTTCTCAACCTCCAGTCAATCAAAGTCTGATTGAAAGTTCAAGCGAGAATGACAGGCAGATAGGCTGCTGAAATTATAGCAGCAACAATTGCTACTGCTGATCTGCTAGTATTTATTATTATCTGTTTTTGTGTAAATCTATACCTATTCTGATTGGTTTTAAGTTTGATGACCATTCCTTTATAGTTTACTTGAAGCGCCCCGCGGCTTCGCCCGCGAACCAGTTTTTTTTCGTCCAAATTTCAGAAATTTATTGCACACCCCCTGGGGGTTATTGTGTAAAAATAAAAGATACGTGTTTAATTATTCTCTCCATAGTATTATTTAAAAACTTGGATGGTAGGTATAATGTTTGATAAAAACAACATTTTTAAATCTTGATTCTAGTTTTATTTCTTTAATTCAAGTGATATCAAACAACGTTACTTACTAGGTAGATAGGTTTTAAACTTTAACAGTTCTAAGTAGGTATATATACCTACTACTATACATCAGCCAAACTCGATGTAGAATGTTTGTAAACAAACCGCCCATACTTAACCTAAAATACACTCTGTTGCCGCGCCTTTTTATACGCAATTTACATTACTTGTCGATTTAAGATCCTTCCTTCACTAAATATTTCGTACACTCATATCTAAAATTCGACGCCAAGCAAGTGAATTTTAGTTTTTTGTGTCGTGTATAGGTATATACATACCAAATTTACTTGTCATGTCGTATTCATATGTACACGACATGACAGGTACCTACCTATGTTATGGGTGGATGGATGGACGGATGTAGGTAGGTAGGTATGTATTTATAGGTATGGTAGGTTGGTTGGTGATGCTGAGCGAGAGAAACACTGATAACTCCACAACAACGACACCACCACACTTTTCTCTCTGCTCTATCGAGATACCTCCACACATTTGAAAACAGAACCCACCATGAGGGTCATTGGTATTTCACATGCGCCATATAGGTAGTCCCACGTAGCGGCATATGGTATGCGGTTGTGACATAAATATCATTTTTCTCTACCCGCTGGTGCGGCTGACCGCACGTAAAAAAACTACTTTGTTTGCCTTGCGTCACACGTGGCGCGCGCGCAGAACAAAGGGTCACTGTCAACACAATTTAGTTAGAGTAATAAATAATGCTCGTAGCTATTTGAGCTCTTCTGAGAACTTACATAATTGTTTACTAAAATCACCGAGCGCAGACAGAAAACAATTGCGCGCGAAATGCTAGCGTCTGACTTTACACTTAACTTATTAATGACTGTGTACCTACCTCTATTTTTTGATTATCTGTGTGACATTTACTACTCTAATCTATGGATCTTTGTGTATGAATCAATAATTTAAATTAATTTAATAACAGAAGAACCTAACATAGGTAGGTACAATGAAACCAATAACCTACAACCATCATAAAAAAAACGTTTGATAATTCGAAAAGATGACCCACGACGTGGGCCCATAGCATGCCAGATGAAGTTCAAATAAAATTAAAATATAACCATTCTAAACCTTGAAACCAACACTCGTATAAGGAAGAGACTCATAGAAATAGTTAGCTCATATTTTTCATGTTAAACTATGGCGTATCGGGAAAGAAAAAACTGGTTAAAATTTAAATTTATTTATTAATATTTTAAACAGTTTGTAATCAACCTACCTTTGTGTGTAATCTACCACATTGCATTGCATCTACCTACTCTATTTTTGTGTGTTTTTTGTTGCTCTAGTACCTACGAGTCATTTTCGAGTAGGTACGGTCATGTGTACCTTGTACCTACACGCTAGCTACGAGTAGCTTGATTACCTATGCTAGCGTACCCACGGACACAGCGTCAGCGTGTTTAGTTCCTCTGCGCGCTGAGTTGTACTTTGTTGCGTCGTCCAGCAAGAGTGCGTGTACTGCGTGTACCTTACGTAATACGATAGCTTGCACAGTACAGTACATATTTTTAAACCTATACTTGTATATCTATTCTGTGGTCCCGCAAACTAGGTACCTGAATATTTTGCCTAGGTATACGAAATAATATGTAAGTTTGGATGGATGAGTGTTTCTTACTCAATCACGCCATTCACGCCAGAACGGCTGAAAGGATCGGGATGAAATTTGGAGCTGAGATAGATAGCGCATATAGTCTGGAATAGCACATAGGCTACATAAACAATACCTTCTGATTTACTCGTGCGAAGCCGGGACGGGCCGCTAGTATTATAAATGTGAAGGTTTAGTTAGATGAATGGATTGATAGATGGATGTTTGTTGCTCAATCGCGCCAGAACGGCTGAACGGATCTGGATGAAATGAGGCACAGAGATAGATTATAGTCTGATTTAGGCTTTATTTTATTCCGGAATTCCCACGGAAACGGGAACTACGCGGGTACCTACTAATATTATAAACGCAATAGCTACTAATATTATAAACGCAATAGTTGTTATTGTACATAGGTAATATATTTGGTACTCTTTCACGCAAAAACTACTGAACGGATTTGGATGAAATTTGGCACAGAGATAAATGTGTACCTACCTAAGTAAAAAAAACTCATGAGATCTGATTTCTTATTTTTGATAAATGTGTACCTACCTAAGTACAAAGAAACTCGTGGGATCTGATTTTTTATTTCTTATGTTTGATAAATGTGTACCTACCAGCTACCTACCTAAGTACAAAGAAACTCGTGAGATGAGATTTTTTTAATGTTTCATCTTTAAATCTAAGGTTTATCAAGTACCAGTATATCAATAAGTTTAAATAATTATCAAAATAATAGGTACATTAATATTTGACTTGTTGACTATTTTGTAAGCCTAAATAAATAAATTTATTGATTTCTATAAATTCTAGTACCAATCCGAAGTGCATTGAAAAATGACAAAAAAAAATATACATATACAATACATACAATCTATACTTATAATAAAACTGTAACAGGTCCAATTCTGTACATTGAAGATATTTTGAAAATTTTTTTTGGATGGCACTCTATTATCGATACTCAAGCCAAAACTGTATTTTTTTTCATTCATGTCTGTCTGTCTGTCTGTCTGTATCGTAAACGCGCATCACGCCGAAACTACTTGATGGATTTAAATGAAACTCGGCATGATTATAGGTCATACTACGAGGAAGGACATAGGATACTTTTTATCCCGGAATTCAGTAAGGTTCTCATGGGAGAGGGTATGAAAGTAAAATTCCTTTACCGCGCATCACGCCGAAACTGCTGAATGAGTTGGAATGAAACTCGGGACGATTTGAGTTCATACTACAAGAAAGGACATGGGATACTTTTTATCCCGGAATTCGGTAAGGTTCCCCTGGGAGAGAGGGTGAAAGAAGAATTCTTTGACCACGCATCACGACGGAAGTGAATGAATTCGAATGGAACTCGGGACGATTGGACATGGGATACATTTTATCCCGGAATTCAGTTTGGTTCCCCTGGGCTATACGGGTTTTCAAAAATTTCTCACAGCATCTGAACGACGCGTGTGTACGCGTCGTTGAGATACTGTGAGAAATTTTTGAAAACCCGTATAGCCCAGGGGAACCAAACTGAATTGAACTGATAAACGCGAAAGTTTGTAAGTATGAATGCATAGATGGATGGATAGATTGATAGATGGATGGATGTTTGTTACTCTTTCACGCAAAAACTGCTGAACGGATCTGGATGTAATTTGGCACAGAGATAGATTATAAGCTGGAATATATAGGCTTTATAGGCATAGGCTTTATTTTATCCCGAAAATCCCACGGGAAAGGGAATTACGCAAGTAAAATCGCGAGGACTCGAAATACTAATCATGCGCAGACGAAGTCGCGGGTACCAGCTAGTATACAATATATACTTACCTAACAGATTACCAACGTAGCATAATATTTCAAGTGGTTTTTCCTATGTGGTGCCCCCTAGTGTTCTCAGAGACCTAAAGAAATAAAGTTATTGATTTTTTGCAGCCTATCTGCCTGTCATTCTCGCTTGAACTTTCAATCAGACTTTGATTGACTGGAGGTTGAGAAGCCCTGATGAAGCAGCATATGGTATGTGGTGGATTCCCTCCAGCTAGGTGGTCTTCTTAGGGAAAGGCTATGGCTCAGCTCATTTGGTAGATTGTTTATAATAATAAATAAAATAAAAATACAAATGCTTTATTTCAGACAATGGGTTAATTTTTGAGTTACAACAATAAAATAAGTTAAAATAATAACACTTATAAAACAACAACTACTAGGCACAGAGTTGAATAGAAGAACAAAAATGCCGAAGATAATCAATCAAGGAAATAGGTTCCTTCATTCATCCTCCATACAAAACACTTCCACAGAGAGGCACTCTGCCACAGTATTTCAGGATGGTTTATAGTTGAAGTATACTTATATCCACATTTTGCTAGCATAGCCAGCCTTATTCCATCCAGAAGTGCAGTATCTATCAGGGATCTTAGCAGGCTTTGCAGAGTGATCTTGGGATTTCTGTTCATTGTACTGCTACTCCTCGCATTCCAGGACTATGTGCAGTTGTTTTGTTGTTGCTGAGACATCCTCTGCAGATGAGCCTGTCCATCGTTTTGATGGTGTATAGATGTTTATTTAGTGGGCAGTGTCCTGTTAGTGTTCCCACCAGGATATGCATGTCCTTTCTATTATGATTTAGTAAGCATTTTGTTAGCTTTGATGATGTTGATGGAATTGCCGCTCTGGCTTGTCTGCAATCAAGCGGTTGCATCATCTTTTGGTAGAGGCAGCATATAGGGTGGTGATGAAGGTACCGATGGTGGCAAAGGAACCAGATCCTGTAAAATGCAGGAGTGTAAGAACAAGAAAAGGTAATTATCATAAGATCATGTTCACAATTCTTGAGTTATGCTCTATTTTGATAAATTTAGGGTAAAATCATCCTGTCGTTTATGAATGTCCTTGTGTTGTATTTGTCATGGTATTAGGTAAACAAAATGTATTTCAAATAAATTGACTTTACTTTTAATTACAAGTGTTCATCTTTCTATGTACTATACTATGTGTATAAGAAATACTTCCTAGATAATTTTTAATAATTTATATACCTATATAAATATATATATTATATAAGTAAAATGTAAATGTAATGTTACTTTTAATGTGTGATATATTACAGATGGTGACCGCTAGTCACCTTGTACTGATAAGAAATGTGGTTAGTAGGTATTGGATTTTATAGTGATAACTATATTATCCTAGACATAAGTTTGACTGAACTATTAGAAGTTCTTATTTATGTATTAAGTTTACCAAATGTGTGACACTGCACTGAGACTGTGGACACTGGACAAACCTTCTCTGGTTTAAAGTGTTTTATTATTAAGAATATTTTTCAGATTTTTTGCTTAATAAATAACTAAATACGAATACAAATGTAAGTTACTAATAAATGAAACAAACTTACCAACTCTCACTTGCAAAAACCAAATACAGGCCAAACAATGATCTCGAGGACTTAATTGTAGTGGTTTTATTCTCTTTGGACTTTGTTGTCCTCGTGACTAAGGTCTGGCCCTGCAGGTCCATCTCGCCCTCGCTTCGCGGATCTGGCCCTTGCTCAGTTTTTCCATTTCATTTCCTTGTTTGCATGTAATCTTGCGAAAAGGCGGTCCTTTAGGCGAAGTTTACTGAGATTTTGTGCGGTGGGCCGTTGCATGTCGGCATACAAAGACTTTTTGAACTTTAAAACAGAGCAAATCAAATAAAATAAATAATTTTAGCAAGAGAACTATCAATACAAACAAACATCTTGGAAAAACAGAAAGATTCGTATTTTTTTTTTAAATTGCGCTGATTTCTGGCCATGATAGACCTGTTGAGTACATAAGTCAATGTCAAATCATTCATTCTTTTCACAAATATTGTAATAACTAGCAACATTAAGGAAAACATATTTATTTTGCTTACAGCAACACCAACTACCAAAACTCAAAGACTATCAAGTGCTCTTCATCTATCCTAGATGGCGCTACATCACGAAAACCGCCTACAACTCTAACCTACAAAATCTAAAACTTTAAATATTTTTTACTTAAAAACTAATTACTCTAAATAAAACTTTCTTTTCTCTAAAATCCTCTCAAACGATTCTCAAACGATTAAAAAATAAATCAAACGTCTTAGTCCATTTTTGCGGAAATTGGAGGCTAACTTCACACTAAAAATTTAAAACTTAAAATATTTATTACAAAAAAACTAATTACTCTAAATCAATTTTTCTTTTCTCTATAATTCTCTCTAACGATTCTCAAACGATTAGTAAAAAAATCAAACGTCTTAGTCCATTTTTGAGGAAGTTGGAGGCTAACTTCACATTAAACAGGAAAAACTTAAAATATTTTTTACAACAAAACTAATTACTCTAAATTAATTTTTCTTTACTCTAAAATCCTCTCAAACGATTCTCAAACGATTAAAAAATAAATCAAACGTCTAAGTCGCTTTTTGAGGAAAAAGGGGCCAACTTCACACTAAAAAATGAAATCGTTTTTACACAAAAACTAATTACTCTAAAACAATTTTTCTTTTCTCTAAAATCCTCTCAAACGATTCTCAAACGATTAGCATTATCAAATCATTAAAATAATAAAGTCGGGGGGCCAACTTCACACAGGTAAAATTGCGTCTATACTGACGCAGAGCCAGCATCCAAGAAGAACTAGAACTAGAAGTCTACACAGCTCACTGAATTATTATTACTAGCGTAAAATTTTTGTACTTGTACTGTACCATCTATTGGTACCTATTGCGTGGTATTGCTTCTTAAATTGTTGGTCTGGCTCAAAGATAATATAAATAGGTACTTCGTAAAGTCTGGCTGGCTTAGTCTGGCTGGTAACGTGCTGGTAACAAACAATAAGAAAAAAACCATTTTTCTAACTGCTTCGCCCCCCGCTTCGACTTGTTTTGTTTTCTTCAAAGAGAACAGAGAGAGAGAGGTAGGTACAAAATTATACCTACATATTTAGAATATTTAGCTAGTAGTTCCTTCCTACATACATTTTCTCTATCCACCTAAAACCTATTTCACCTCGTTTTTATCTCTCTGATAGGTATTCCTGTTTGGATTTTTTCTAATTTTTGAAACCTAGTTTTTATTTGAAATTATTTTGGTACCTACCTACCTACATATTTAGAGGAATTAGCCTACCTACATACTATGCCCACATATTACACAGGTACTCCTAACTAAAAATGTTCTTTTTATTGAGAGAGAGCTGGTCTCTTTTTCGTGTTTCTGAATTTTTTAGTGAGTTTATTAACTTACGCGGGTGTCATGGCATAAGTAGATACTTACCAGTGTCTTCTCAGAAAAAGGAACATTAGATTCCTCAGTTTCCTTTAGATTCCTCAGTTTCGTAACATAGGTTTATTCTTAAGCTTTTATAGGCAACCTGAATACATATCTCAAATGAATTATATTATCCACCAGGTCCCCTACAAACATGTTTGCTGGTAAAGTGGTCATCATTACTGGAGCCGGTTCAGGCATTGGTGCAGAGACAGCGCTAGAATTTGCCAAGCTTCGGGCTATTCTCACACTCACAGGGCGTAATAAGAATAACTTGGAAAGTGTTGCCGATAAATGTCAAGATGCATCGCCAAACTCTTTCAAACCACTTGTTGTTGTTGCTGATATGAACAATGAGAACGATGTGGCAAATATTATTCAAACTACCATTAATGAGTTGGGTAAAATCGATGTGTTAGTTAACAATGCAGGAATTCTTGAAACTGGTTCTATAGAAGAGACATCCTTAGAACAGTATGATCGAGTAATGAACACCAATTTACGAGGGCCTTATCAACTGACTATGTTGGCTGTACCACACCTTCTAAGTACTAAAGGATGTGTTATTAATGTTTCAAGTGTCACTGGTCTTAGATCATTCCCCAATGTGCTTGCATACTGCATGTCCAAGTCTGCCCTAGACCAATTTACCAGATGTGTGGCTCTAGAACTGGCCTTGAAAGGAGTCAGAGTAAATGCAGTTAACCCTGGTGTGATCACTACTGGCTTGCACAAGAAGGGTGAAGGATGTATGAGTGAGAGTGAGTATGAACAATTTTTAAAGAAATGTGCTGACACACATGCTTTAGGGAGGCCTGGTCACGCTGGCGAAGTGGCATCGGTTATAATTTTCTTGGCTAGTGATGCTGCAAGCAATATCACAGGAGCTACATTGCCTGTAGACGGAGGCCGTCATGCTATGTGTCCACGGTAGTCAAGTTACCTGACATGAAATTCAGCAAAGTTGTTGTTACTGTTATTATTATACTTAAATTTAACAAGTTTACTTTATATAGCATTATATTTCAATCAAAAATATATTTTATATTAGAATCGAGGCATGATGTGGTTTTGGTTAACTTATAAGTAGGTACTTGTGATAAATAAAAGTTTTCATGAAACAACAAAACGCTGATCATTCTTATGATGCTGATCATTTTCTTATCAAGCTTGTCTTGGTTTATATTGTCTTAACCTTGACTTTTTATTTTGTATTTAGGTTTATGGTTATATTTTATGATTATTATGATCTTTCACAACATACCTAGTAACTTTTCTATTAGATATGTGAGGAGACAATAAACATTTCAGATATAGATAACTTTTATTCTGATTTCTGTTATTTCAGCTGATTCAGCTGCCTAGTTAATTTTGTTATAGAGTACCTAAGCCCCTTTTGATGAGGTTTTAAATTAAAACTAATAATAAGTTTATTAATCTTACTATTATAATAAGTGGGAAAGTCTGTGTGAATGTTTGTTATAAGTAATCTCCGATTTGGTACGTAGATATCTTAGGACCAAAAAAATGTTAAAATTTGGAAATTTTAGCCTCTGAGGGGGTTAAATAGGGTTGTAAAGTTTGTATGGAAAAATATTTTTCCTTGGTTTGATGCACTCAAAACTCGGTATAACTAACTGTAAAGTTACACAAATATTTTTTATTATTACAAAACTACCCCTAGGAGGCGTGTAATATATTTTTTTTATTTGACAAATAAATGTCCATGAAGGCGAAGCCTCGAGGCGCAAAACTAAAATAACCCGACTTGTCGTCGCTTTTTAACTTTCGGGTGAGGGGCATATAAAATTTAGTTATACCTTATATAAAACTAAATGAGCATTTAAATAGGTACCTACTTACCTGAAAGGTACCTGTCTGTAGATGGTAGGAAAAGTTGTTGCATGTCCTCTCGATATGATGAAAGGGGTAAGGTGGGAACAAAAAATTATATAGACTTCTTCGTTCATACAATATTGATACCTTTATTCAAACTAAATAGGTACATATGATTGTTCCATTCATAAGTAAACATTTAGTACTAACTCATGAGATTTTTTAAAATACCTAAAGTAGTGTAATAAATTATGTTAGGTACTTTATCCAAAACTGAGTTACCTACTTACCCATTGATCCATCTATTCCGTCTATCCTAACAACACAACTTCCTACTTCCCTTACTTCGGTTACTAGGAAAATTACTGTTTCTACGAAGTATTCTCCTATACATCGCACAATAAGTTCTATGAAATCACTCGCCAAGTCCCTCGATTCTATAACCTGTAACCAAAGTTTAGTCTTAGGCAGTGAAAGGAGGTTCACTTGAATGATCGTGTTCAGGATGGAAAAAATTATTCATAATACACACTTTTCCGACCGATGTGGCGCGGTGGGCGAAAGTCCGCCTGCGACGCAGGAGGTTGCGGGTTCGATTCCCGCCGCGGAACAAATTTGTGCACGATCTGCAGAAATTTGTTTCGTTGGTCTGGGTGTTTAATATGTATAATAAAAATATCTATCTATGTAGTATATTGTATTAAGTATATCAGTCATCTAGTACCCATAACACAAGCTCTGCTTAGCTTGGGGCTAGATGATGCTGTGTGGACTGTCCGGAATTATTTATTTATTTTCAAATGATGATAAAGCAGTGTTCACTATAGATACGTTTTCGTCCGAATTTGATTCGGCGCGGCTCAATACTTACACTTTTCTCAATTATGTCATTGTGCTTTTCTTCTATGTCATCGTATACTAATTCATTGACGGTATTCAGGCACTCCTCGTAATTTGCCTTATCGGCCTTGCACGCACCGAGCTTCCTATCCAAATCTGCTATAAAAAGTGTATCATTTAATACGGTATTATCTTCTTTGACAGTCGGAATCAAATTGCTGATTTTGTCGTACGCGCACTGGACCGCAGCATAACCTATGCGCGTTATTGTATCTTCAATTACTTTTGCTCGAGCCTATAAAAAACAAGTTTATTATTGCTTCGTTCTCATAACTTTAAGAATATTTAGAATATGTACCATACATACTGTTAACTCAAAGGTTACTCACCAATATACATAGCTGCACTTTTTCCCCTGTTCCTAGAATAACTGTAACTAAATCTCGAAAGCCGTACTGCAGAGCTCGCACTTGGGCCTCTAGCGATTTTTCTAGCTTGATTGCATATTGTCTAGCGCTATTTACCCATTTCAGAATTTCATTTCTTGCACTTGTTGCTATCTTTTTCAAATAGTTCCATGAAGCTAAAGCCCGTTTCTTTATTTGCTCAGCAGCATTGTTTAATTGATCCAAAACGCCACGTAGGTCTCTGTTCCTTGTCGCCAATGGGTATGGTTTGTTTAACAAATCATTTGCTGGTTTTATTTCATCACCAACATCTTTGCATAGTATATTCTGTAGGTAAGTAGGAAACACATTTAGAAGTACTTAATCCCTTACCTTTAGTGATTATCTTCTATTAAAATACGCACCTGGTGATAAATTATCAGCAGAAACAAAATTATCAAAGGTTTTATTGCACCCATTGTGATTTGTGTCTAACCTAATGATATCTCCTGATAATTCGAGTCTCAAATCTCCGTCAACCCTTTTATAGACCATATTGTCCGAAGTATTCAATTAAACAGCAATTAAGATTTTTAATCTAGTTTACCTAACTCCTAATTGAGTGCCTCAATTAAGTTCATTAAACTGGATTAAATTGTTTTTTACATTGTCGTTATGATAACAATGTTATTTACTCAAACTCTAAGTAAATATACCTTCCTAGTATCGTAGTCGTGTAGGTATCGTTAGATGACAGATACATATTGGGCTGGATAAGTACCTACTTAGAGGTCAGTCTTATCATCACAATATTCTGGGTCTAGATCTGTAAATGCTAAGAAATATTTTACGATAATTCCTTTAAGTTCACAGTAGGTAGTCTATATCAAACGATAAAGCAGCATAAAATCCAAAATCATTTATTTAAATCAAAATGTATAATATTCTTCGTATTTATTGTACATCGTTGGATTCACTAGTCATGATGGTGTAAATAGAGCTAGCGGAGCAAGTCCCGACATCCATGATGACCTTGGCAGTGTGCAGACCAGCTTCGACGATACGTGCGGCGGCACAAATTTGCAAGGAGGCAGGTAGAGTCGCTACATAAATCTCCATTCGGGCCAACTGCAAGGAAATTTCAGTTACAATAAGAATCTTCAAAAATTGTACTTTTAACAGAGAATAAACAACTTTTACTTTGGAGGTAAGGTATATTCTACGATTTTTCAAAGATAAAGTTGAAATCATATACCTACCTACCTACGTAGAAATCTCTAAAAAAGTATACTTATTACAGGTAAAAATCTACGCAAATTCTATTTTATTTGGCAAAAACCAACGTTTTGCTCCAAATTCTAAGAAGGTAACACAGCAGTAATGGGTAGGTAAGAATCATAGTTGATTTCTAAAAGGCTAAGTAGGTACATCGGTCCTTACATAAAATATTCTCATGTCGAGGAGTAAGTAGTAGGTACCTAATATTATTATTGTATTTATTTATTTATTTATTATGGAAACCCAACAAAAGAATCACAATACAAGAAAACAAGCATCAAAATAAATTTCACTTAAGAACTATGTGTTCCCTTACTTAAAGGGCTATATTGTAGTATATATTGTTAAGGTTATGGTATAAATGCACACCTATAAATAATGTTGTTGCACTTTGTGATCAAATCTACCTAATTTACTTATATGGGGTACATAGGTAACTGCATAGGTAGGTACCTACTCACAAGAATTAACAAAATTGTAAGGTATTCGTAATAGGTACCTACCAATGGTTTTATACATCGGCAATCGTTAGATAAAGTTCAGGCAAACAAATCAAACTGGATGAAGTTTGTTTAGTACCTAACTATTCTGCGTTGAAGACCAACAATAACTTGGCTGGCTA
The DNA here is from genome assembly GCA_944547425.1 of Eupithecia centaureata. Taxonomy (NCBI): domain Eukaryota; kingdom Metazoa; phylum Arthropoda; class Insecta; order Lepidoptera; family Geometridae; genus Eupithecia; species Eupithecia centaureata. The sequence goes on from OX155687.1 coordinate 9,878,480, forward strand.
TCTGGCTGTCTGAACCTCCAACTGGCGTCCCCTGATAAGGTTTATTGTCAGTTGGTACATACCTGTACATACACTTACCATCAGTCCAACCTGTCCAGTAAAAGCAACCAACTTCATATCGGTCTGCAGAGCAATAGTCCCCAAACACGATCCAATAGTCATGAAACTTCCGGAGTCAGTACAGTTGCCCATGTCTTCTAGAGCCCTGTTGGAATATTCTACAGCGTCATTCACTAGAGTTTTGAAACTATCAATATGACCGGTAACATCCGAAATGCGATCTTCAATGCAAGTAGTTGTTCTGGCCAAAGTCGTGTTGAAGACAGCATAGGCATCATCTCGGTAGACCTGAAAAGTTTGTTCGGTGTTGTATTAAGTGGGTACCTTATAAGGTAAGTGCCGATGTAAAGGTCTAGATTTATAATAAAATAATAACAAAAATAACTCAAATACCTTGGATATTTTTGATTAAAAGTTAGGTAAAGTAGTTAGTACCTAATCATTATTAACCTGTCCACTTTTAACCCCCTTTAGTTTTACTTTAGTTTTTTTAACTTTAGTTATTAAAGGTAATAATAAATCACTTCTTACCACAATGCATTCAGTAACCGATACACCAGAATCTATAAATTTGTTTGTAACATTTTCGATGGCTTCTGAAAGCTGGCCCCTTAGTTTCTCGATATCTTCTGTAATCTTATTCCTAATATCCTTAACCTCTTCTTGCACACCGTTTGAGAATACTTTTATGGCTTCGGTAGCGTCTTGGGCAGTTTTATGTATGTTTTCAACTAATTCTTCGATAAGTGCCCTGAAACAGGTCGTAATTTGTCCGTCATAAATTGTAAATTCGCAGATATCTTTTCAACTTGAGTGAAGTAGTATTTTCATATTATTTTGGTATTGTCCTGACGAGCCGTGGTAACACGACTTGGAAAAACGACTTCATTAGCAGGCTTAGGTATGGCATTAGGTACGAAACTATTGCATTTCTTACTTGGAATTAGCATAAAGATTTAACTCCCGACGTTGTGTCGGATCCAATGCCTCCATGACTTCTTTTCCAGGGATGTAAGCAGAGGCTAGCGTACATGTCTGCAAATAAAGTCCATTTTAAACTTGCAATCCAAATGATCTGCTATAACTTTTCCTCAAAGAATCAAGTTTTATAATCCGGTTTTCAAATATCACAGTTTTTTCTAAATATATCTAGGTAGGTATCTATCTGATTATGTCTACCACAGTCAGAAATAATGAAATAGAGTTAGATACGCACCAAGGATAAAACCAAAAGTAACTTTAAGGAATTCATTTTGAACGTTGTTACACTATCCTGTTCAGCTTTTCAATTTGTTAGTTTGTTCTGAAAACCATAGTTTTTATAGGTGTGTGTATGTGGGATGACACTATCTTTAATTTTTCTTTTAAATAAATAGATTTATCTTATCGAATCTATGGAAATCTGGGCAAATATAATTCTAAGGCAAACATGAATTTAAATTGTAGTCATTAACCTAATTACGAAATCGCTTTTAACCTAGACTGGTAACCGTTGTTACGTTGTTGCTTTGACTGGGTTTTTTTATAATTCTGAAGTTATAGATCCATTCAAGTCCCAACCCAACAGGCAATCAACCCTCTTCAAGTACCTATGAATTTGGTAAGAGTTATTTAGTTTGCGGTTATGTAGATCATGCCGATGCAAGGTCTACCTTTTCTAGATAGGTATTCTAAAATTTACACAGTAAACAATTTTCAGAGAGTCCATTCTAAGATAAATTATGATAAATCAATACCTAAGTAACTGATTGTTTGCTGAAATAAGTTATACTACCTGACGAGGTTAATAAATGTGATAAAATTATTAGAGCAAAGATTCATACTGAATGCTCAGCGATTACTGTCAGGCGCGCGTTTTATGTAAGATTTGTACCTTCTTATTTACTTCATGCGGTAGGTACCACTTACCTACTTAATTAATAGCTAATTGAGTGAAGACCATCAAATACTTCATATTGCAGAGAAAATAACCATATAATAATAGAGAACTAACCGCTGCTATAGCTATCACTTTATTTCTGCTACAAGCTTTGAAATGTTTAATTTACCGCTATGTCCCGGTTCTAGTCCTAGGGAAATAGTTAGGTACCTAATGATTCTTTAGGATATTTAACTTTAGTACGAGTCCATGTGTCTGTTTGATCTAAAAACAAACGATTAAAATCAGTAAACCCACACAATTTGTGACCTTGCTTGCTCCTTTCAACGTGCATGCTATATTATTGAACTCGATTGACCTTCATCTTATCGTCACCTTTGATAGCTGAGTTGAATATAGTCGGAAATCTAGCACTTGCAGGATCAACAATACCTGCTCAGTCGATAATTTGTGTCCGTGATGGTAGCGTACCCATAATCGAATTCACGATTGTTGTTATGCCTAATAAATACTGTATAAACTCTGTATAATTAATGCAAAACTAGAATAAATAGTGCCTCTCTGGTTTCGAAAATAATGACCATTCTTAGTGGGTACGCTAGCATAACGATCAAGCTAGCGTACACATGACCGTACTCAAAAACGACTCATGTTACAGAAACGAAATTTACACAAATAATACGATACAAATACTGCCACAGCTATGCAAAATTTCATAATGATTGCTTTTATAGGAACGGAGATAATAAACAAGACTTTCAAAAACATTCCGAGCTAGCGTTATGGCAGCGTACACATTAAAAAACCTAATAGATCTTATAGAAAATGAACTTTACTGATTATAAATGATATATGTATAAATACTGCGTGAAATACTCCATCTGCCAGTAGTCATTCTTTATAAAAATTCTTAGTGAAACAACGTAAAAAAACCATGTGAACTTCTAGGAACAAATGCATTGTGGTACAGTCGCACACACAACAAATAATTTAAAATGGAAATTATACACCGTACAATGTATATTACTAAATATAAGTAGTTTTGTTACTTTCATGAGGAGGCATTGCTTCTGAATGATGCTACCTACGTGCTTGAAGGGTCCATCCTATAGGTGCTGCAAGCTTGTAGTAGTAGGAAGTATTTCTGTTAACTGAATGCACATGAATTCAATGAAAAGAAATACTTGATTTTCAATATCGTGCTAAAGTTTTGACAAATTATTTACCACTACAAATCAGTGCCTCTGGTGTCATTCGATCATTCACAATGATCGATATCAATCATGACCTAGTATGAAGATGATCCGGATCATAAGACCCGTTCATTTGAATGATTGATTTTGCCGGCGGCCTATCATCGCCTCACTTCGAGTTTTCGTTTAATACCAGAAACATACTTGCGTGTCGCGGTGTGTCGGGGCGCGCCAGAAGCATATCGGTTTCATACATTTAGTATGGTTAGGGACAAACTTGTATGGCGTTTCGTGTCGCGACACGGTCTATCGTGTCGCAGACTGCTAGCCACCGATTGCGCCAGAGCGGTGGTGGGGGTTATGTCGCGACACGACACAACAGGCAAATGTGTTTCTATACTGGCGCGTGGCTCGTGGCGCGAACATTTTTTAATTTAGTATTATTTGCAGCAAAATGACAACACATGACGTTGACAACACAAACAGGTTCCTGAAATACATTAATATTAGTAGGTTGGCAAGAAATCTTAGCGCAAAAACCAAAAATAAACTAAAGTGTTCAATCATTTCATCATAGACTATGTGATCTGTATTAATCTGAATATAAGTTTTACAGATTTGGCTTAATCTGTAATCTGTATTTGTGGTCAAAATTCTCTACAGATACAGATAAATCTGTATATATGGCAACACTGGGCCATAACACCTCGTGTCGCGACACGTTAGTGTGCACACTCACAGCCGCGACAGTAAGCATCGCGACACGCCAGGACACGTAAATATGTTTCCGCCCTAATTCGATCATGCATTTTGTGATTGACCGATTGAAAGATTACTTACCGGTGCGAGATCTGTTCTTTGCGTCGCGTCGCGTCATTTCGTTACAGCCCGATTTGAATCTCGCAAAAACTTATTTGAAATTAATAATAATCATTTATCATATATCATAATCAATAATCATTTATCATAATCATTTATTTGACCTGAATTGAGATAGATTTCTACCTACTATGAAAAAAAGATTCTACACGCACGCAAGTTAGGTTTAGGTAGGTAGGTATAGGTAGGTAGGTAAGTATAGGTAGGTAGGTAGGTATAGGTAGGTAGGTAGGTATAGGTAGGTAGGTAAGTATAGGTAGGTAGGTATAGGTAGGTAGGTAGGTATAGGTAGGTAGGTAGGTAAAGTAAAGTAAATTCTATTGATCAAAAATACATAAAACATAATCACACTGACTTAATATTATTCTTATTATTGCTAATTATATAGAGACTAATAATGGTGATTTCACTTTGATCTCTACACTAGGATACCCTGTGCTGAAGAGATCAAAAAGCAGTTGTGTTTATAATTTAAAATGACATAAACAGTACTAAATAAATGCTCGGAACATAGTAGTTACTTCGATATCTTCTTTGTTTGAGTTACATTCAATTTCAGTGACAATAAATTAGAAATTCCTACCTAGGTAAGTAGTCAATTGCAATGCCAACACATACCCACCTACTTATTTACAGTATGACAAGACGGCTTCCGTCTCATCATAGTCTTTACCAAGAAGCCATGAATGTAGAATCTTCTTGCAACCTCTTTTTGTTTTTGGAAATAAATTTAGTGTTTTGTTTATTTTTGCATATAAGAAAGGACCTAACCAGGCATAGAATCTACAAAACAATTGTGTTCGCCTAAATGGGGGTTTCCATTTGATATGTCTGAGGTCTGAGGTATAGGTTAGGTTAGGTTAGGTATAGGCAGGTAGGTAGGTATAGGTAGGCAGGTAGGTATAGGTAGGTAGGTAGGTTAGTATGGGTAGGTAGGTAGGTATAGGTAGGTAGGTAGATAGGTAGGTATAGGTAGGTAGGTAGGTAGGTAGGTATAGGTAGGTAGGTAGGTAGATAGGTAGGTATAGGTAGGTAGGTAGGTAGGTAGGTATAGGTAGGTAGGTAGGTATAGGTAGGTAGGTAGGTATATGTAGGTAGGTAGGTAGGTAGGTATAGGTAGGTAGGTAGGTATAGGTAGGTAGGTATAGGTAGGTACGTATAGGTAGGTAGGTAGGTAGGTATAGGTAGGTAGGTATAGGTAGGTAGGTAGGTATAGGTAGGTAGGTAGGTATAGGTAAGTAGGTAGGTATTGATTTTGCCGGCGGCCTATCATCGCCTCACTTCGATTTTTCGTTTAATTCGATCATGCATTTTGTGATTGACCGATTGAACTATTACTTACTATACTTACCGGTGCGAGATCTGTCTGTTCTTTGCGTCGCGTCGCGTCTTTTCGTTACTGCCCGATTTGATTCTCGCAAAAACTTATTAAATTCATGATCATTTATTTGACCTGAATTGAGATAGATGTCTACCTACTATGAAAAAAAGATTCTACACGCACGCTAGGTAGGTATAGGTGAGGTACGTAGGTACACTTTACTTAGTAGTAGATAATTAATACATAATAATGAATACAAAATTGGGTAAGAAATAATCTTGCTATTATAATAAATAGGAAAGTCTGTGTGAATGTTTGTTATAAGTAATCTTTGTACCTACTCAAGTTATTTAAATGAAATTTGGTATAAATAAACTATGAAGTGAATAATTAAACACGTTTTTAATTTTTACAGAATAATCCCTATGAGCAATAAACTTCTGAAATTTGTACGAAAAAAAATCTGGTTCGTGGGCGAAGCCGCGGGACGCCTCTAGTTTTTTATGTCTGACACCTGACAGCATTACTCGAGTTGGTTTTATAACTCGGTGATAGGTATACATACTTAGATATCTCGCAATTCGACCATTTTAGAAGCACCTACCTAGGTACCTAAAATGATTTTTTTATTTATTGAAAATGGTCGAGCGTTTGGCCACTATCTCAGGTAAGTGAAGATGTGTCCTAAGATGGAGCACGCTTTCCCAGAAGGAACTTATTCACTCTTGATTTGAAGACTCCGAGATCGTATTCTAGCGGGAAAACAGACGCTGGAAGCTCATTGCACTCTCTGGCCGTGCCAGATTATAAATCACTTAGGAGTGTGTCGTTATTTCACTAGATGGTTAAATAAACCGTTAACAGGGTTCCACAACGATAACGTTATGCCACGATTCAATAACCATCTATAAACTCCTTAACGATCTTCACGCACGACAACGATAACGAATTTCAACGAAACGGCGACGTGCGTGCACCGCAACGTTCGCGAAGACGCTAAACGGACCGTGAAATCAAAATCAGTGAAATAGCGGGTTAGTGAATATAAGCTATCGTTAAATTTTGGTTTGTGAGCGAATGAGTGAGTGAACCGAACACGTGAATTTAGTTTAGTTTGTAAACCACTGTTAATTCGATGAGCGACTTTAAATTTGATTGTTGAGTGAAAAATAAATACCTGCCTAAAAATGTGTAAGCAGGACAGGAAAAAAACAAATAATAAGTTGTACAATGGGTGGCCTTATCGCTATGAGCGATTTCTTCCGGGCAACCTTTGGATGGACATGGAGTGGAGGCGTAAAGTGAATGTTAACGTTAGCTTATCGTAAAATCTCGTTTTATAAAGTTTTTTAACGTTGCCTTAACGTCAACATTCTCGCGTTTAGCTACATATCTCGTTAAATTCTCAACGTCCTAGTTTTTAACGATTGTTAACGATAGATAGTTATTTTAACGGTTATCGTTGACCATTAGATAGTTTCGTTAAGTGAATGGAATATCTGATAGCGACCCACTCCTAATCACATCGTGTTTAGACATGTGCGCCGACGTCGAAATAATCGGCGGCGGACGCCGGCCTGAAATCGGCGGCGGCGGCGTGATTTCGGCGTGAACTCGGCGTGTATTGTATTTCTTTAGGATATATTATTATTAATTTAAAAAGCTTACAAATGTTTAAACATTTATTAAAAAATACAAATAACAAGAAAAAATACCTGAATCTGTACAAAAAGTATATCTGTCATGCACAAATGTAAGGTACGGGCAGGAAGTCCAAAATCTCGGATGAGACTCTTCATCTGATGAAAAAAAGACAGGAAACCACCCAAGTGACTTCGTCAGAGAACAAGCGAATCGTGAAGATGGTACGGCGCTACCTTCGGAGCCCCAACACATGCCTAATTGAAGAGGCGATAGAGCGAAACCGAAGGTCCAAAGTATTCACTCAGCAGCTTGGCAGGAGCCACCTGACGAAACTTAAAACGCACGATGGGAGGACCGTTTTGTCGAAGCCGGAGATCTCAGCCGAGATAAATGATTTCTATGGCCGTTTGTACACTGCACCTCTCCTCCGTAGGCCGAGACACGTTCTCGGCGACCCCGTTGACCCAATCACCGCCGCTAACCCGGAGGTGACGGCAACCAATTCGCTTCCGCACACTAATCAATCTTCCAAAAACCGACCCCTCCTGATGCGGGGTCGAAGAATTCCCCGCTTCCGCCCATAGGTGCATTCGTGCACCTAGGCGAAACCCTCCTTGCCCTATTGTAGCATCTGGCAACAGCCCAAGCCGAGGTTCATACCTAAGTGGTGGCCCTTGTGCGTGTTGCCCTATCATAACTTTACTGGTGCGGCGCCCTCTGCGCCCACCATAGTCCGGTAATGCTGTCATGGCCATCTGAGGTCAACAGCATTATAGTCCATTCGAAAAAAAAAAAAAAAATTACACTGCACATGCCCCTCATTCCCGACGAGATGACCATGATTCCAGAGCCACCCTGACACGCCACTATACCGACGAACTGCCAGATATCAGTCAAGACGAAATCGTGTTAGCTCTAAGGCAGCTTAAAAATGGAAAAGCCCCCGGTGAGGACGGTATTACTTCAGATCTACTGAAGGCAGGAGGAGCCCCCGTTATACAGAAGCTACAGAACCTCTTTAATACCGTCCTTCACAGTGGGAGAACTCCTAAGGCGTGGAGCGGGAGTTTGGTGGTGCTCTTTTTTAAGAAGGGTGATAAAACCCTACTTACAAACTACCTCTATAGACCTATCACACTTCTGAGCCACGTCTATAAGCTGTTCTCGCGAGTGGTCACGAATCGTCTCGCCAGGAGACTCGACGAGTTTCAGCCACCGGAACAGGCCGGGTTCCGCGGAGGATATGGCACCATAGAACACATTCACACAGTGCGGCAGATGATACAGAAGTCCGAAGCATATAATCAGCCCCTGTGTCTTGCTTGAAGGCCTTTGACTCAGTCAAAACTTGGGCTGAAATCGTTATATCGCGTTGCTAAGATGTCTCTGCGAAGCCGCCTCTATGAGTGTCCAAGTACAGGGTTAGTAGTCGAAACCCATCCAATTGCACAGAGGAGTGAGAAAGAGGGATGTCATAAACCCGAAACTGTTCACGATCGCATTGGAAGATAATGTTTAAGACGCTGGACAGGAAAGGGAAGGGCATAAACATAAACGGCAATTACATCTCACCCTACGATTCGCTGATGACATTGTCTTAATTGCGGAGTCGCTAGAGGAATTCACTCACGTGCTGGACGGCCTAGCCTCAGCCTCTCGACGCATCGATCTTGGCATGAATTTAGATAAAACCAAAGTCCACATTGACCAATGACCACATTGATTCAAGACCGGTCGTCGTAGAAGGCCACCTTCTCAAAATTGTTACAGAATAGGTACACTTACCTTGGGCAGATTGTGCAGTTAGGTAAAAACAATTTTGAGAAGGAGGCTATGAGGAGGATCCAGCTAGGCTGGGCATCATTTGGAAAACTACGTCGAGTCTTCTCGTCATCCATACCGCAATGTTTGAAAACGAAAGTTTTCAATCAGTGCGGCCTAGCCGTAATGACCTACGGAGCTTAAATGTGGACACGTAGGTAGGGCTGGTCCACCCGTTCAAAGGCGCTCAGCGAGCATGGAAAGAGCTATTGCTCTGAAGGATAAGTTTCTACGTTGACACCTTGTTTGTAGGTAGTTAAGTTTCGGTGAGTGTAATAAATGTAATATAATAATCAATAAAATGACGGAGTTTTCAATGCGTCTAAAAGGTAACGTTTCACGCCGAATTCACGCCGATTGGCTGATCGGCGGCGGCGGCGTGGAAAATTTGCCGGCGGCGGCGGCGGGTCGGCGCGGCGCACACGTCTAATCGTGTTACCGTAACCGACACCGTCTGATCAACTCCAGCACAGCTCCAGACAACAACATGCCAAATCGGCAGGTTGGAGGCACGCAAGGTAGGTATAGGTAGGTACTTGCACATCTTTATTTTCAAAAACATACCTACCTATACACCTACCTACTTACCTATACCTACCTACCTACCTACCTATACCAACCTACTTACCTATACCTACCTACCAATACCTACCTACCTACACCTACCTACCTATACCTACCTACCTACCTATACCTACCTACCTACCTATACCTACCTACCTACCTACCTATACCTACCTATACCTACCTACCTACCTATACCTACTTACCTACCTATACCTTCCTACCTACCTACCTACCTACCTATACCTACCTACCTAAACCTACCTACCTACCTATACTTACCTACCTACCTAAACCTACCTACACCTACCTACCTACCTATACGTACCTACCTACCTATACTTACCAACCTACCTACCTACCTACCTAAACCTACCTTGCGTGCGTGTAGAATCTTTTTTTCATAGTAGGTAGATATCTATCTCAATTCAGGTCAAATAAATGATTATTATTAATTACAAATAAGTTTTTGCGAGATTCAAATCGGACTGTAATAAAATGACGCGACGCGACGCAAAGAACTGATCTCGCACCGGTAAGTAATCGTTCAATCGGTCAATCACAAAATGCATGATCGAATTAAACGAAAACTCGAAGTGAAGCGATGATAGGCCGCCGGCAAAATCAATCATTCAAATGAACGGGTCTTATGATCCGGATCATCTTCATACTAGGTCATGATTGATATCGATCATTGTGAATGATCGAATGACACCAGAGGCACTGATTTGTAGTGGTAAATAATTTGTCAAAACTTTAGCACGATATTGAAAATCAAGTATTTCTTTTCATTGAATTCATGTGCATTCAGTTAACAGAAATACTTCCTACTACTACAAGCTTGCAGCACCTATAGGATGGACCCTTCAAGCACGTAGGTAGCATCATTCAGAAGCAATGCCTCCTCATGAAAGTAACAAAACTACTTATATTTAGTAATATACATTGTACGGTGTATAATTTCCATTTTAAATTATTTGTTGTGTGTGCGACTGTACCACAATGCATTTGTTCCTAGAAGTTCACATGGTTTTTTTACGTTGTTTCACTAAGAATTTTTATAAAGAATGACTACTGGCAGATGGAGTATTTCACGCAGTATTTATACATATATCATTTATAATCAGTAAAGTTCATTTTCTATAAGATCTATTAGGTTTTTTAATGTGTACGCTGCCATAACGCTAGCTCGGAATGTTTTTGAAAGTCTTGTTTATTATCTCCGTTCCTATAAAAGCAATCATTATGAAATTTTGCATAGCTGTGGCAGTATTTGTATCGTATTATTTGTGTAAATTTCGTTTCTGTAACATGAGTCGTTTTTGAGTACGGTCATGTCGATACCTCTGGGCTCACTTGGCGTAAAGGACAAAAGGCGACTTTACAGGATACGCAAAAAACAAAAACAAAAAGTTTATTTCGACTGTAGTTTTTTTGTTTTTGATGCTATTTGGACGAAACCTAGGAAGAAAGTACTTAGAATTTCTGGTACTTTCTAAGCCTGTGTTGATAAATTATCCTAGTGTTATATTTACTGAAATAAAATTCCTATACTACCATAAAATTACAAAGAAATGACCTATACGCCCCAAAAACTAAACAGTGTATGCAAGCACCTTAAGGCGTAAAGCTACTTTTGATGTTCAAAACTGTACAAATCAAAGTTGTAATTGACAAATTTAAAAATTTTGAGGTCGTAAAGGATTAACTAGTAGGCTAATAAATTAATAAATGATGTAATTTTTGTATGTATTGTGTTTATATGGTTGCTCTTTTCTTTTAAGTTTAATGAAAGAATATTTCTCTATAAATAAAACATAGATTAAATCAAATAAAAATGGTTAATTACAATTTCTAAGGTTTGCACAAAATGTGTAGCATTCGCTACGCAAGGTGGTAGTTCCAGTACTCCACACATCTCGTCACCAGGGCAGAGTGTAAACCTGATGAAACTTTAGGAAAAAATAGGTAAATAAACGCGATAAATATCCTTGAATGTGTATTTTAAACAATTACTTTTACTTATTTATCATAAACATAACAGAACATAATCTTTATTGTTTACTAAGCTTGGGTCCAGTTTGCTCAGAACCGTTTTACAGCTGGGGAAAAAACATGTACCTAGATAGTTATTTAACTTTGCACTTTAGTTACCTAATTTACTTAATTCAAAACACACAAAAAAAAACCTTTATCACTTATTTACCTTAATTCAAGGCATTGGCATTCAACGTCGTCCTGTTTTTGGAGTCACGTTGCGATCAGGATAGAATTGCAAAGATGCAGGCGAATTTGTGGTGTAAATCAAAGTATTTTTTTTCGAAACAAGTACATAGGTTATAATAACTATTGGAATTCGATGATGCCCGGAGTAGTTTTTAGTAAAACTGCGTTCGCAAATGCTGGTTAAGTAATCACATCGTTTGCCCACATGATTAGGGCGGAATACGCTGGTAGCAGACCGAATGGACATTAATAAGTGACGGTATAGGAGTTGGCAATGCCTTCTAGTTAAGAAAATAGGTGATCAATTGAACTTGCAAAGTGAAGTTTGATCACTATTATATGAGTCACTTCATTCGAAGATATAATTAACCAGGTAGTACTTTAAACCTACTAGGCAGTTTTAAAGTACTACCTGGTTAATTATATCTGAAGAATGAAGTAACGAAATATCAATAGGTGATCAATTGAACTTGCAAAGTGAAGTTCGATCACTATTATATGAGTCACTTCATTCGAAGATATAATTAACCAGGTAGTACTTTAAAACTGCCTAGTAGGTTTAAAGTACTACCTGGTTAATTATATCTGAAGAATGAAGTGACGAAATATCAATTCATAATTAATACATCTACCCCGGTTAATTTTGAACTTTACCAAATTTACCGGGGTAGATCTGTGGTGAGAAATTTCGAACTCTTAAGCTGTATTAGTGGTGAATTTTCATGATTAGAAGGAATTTTCAAAGAAACTATACTAGGTTTATTGCTGGATTTAGTAAGGTCGTAAAGAACAATTGATTTTTAAATTTTAAAATAGCAAGGTCGTAAAGGATAAATCAATTTCCTTATTTCATTTTGCAAGGTTGTATAGGACAATTGACAAATGTTTTGTCATTTACACCCTATTTTTTCCAAAAAATAGTGATTACGCGATAAAAATCCTGGGTCGTAAAGGCGTTTTTTTTGCGAATTTGAGGAAACTAAATATACAGTTCGATAGAGAATTAAAAACTGAGTAAAACTGCATTATTAACTCAATTTCGACCAAATGTCCTTTACGCCAAGTGAGCCCAGAGGTATCGATGTGTACGCTAGCTTGATCGTTATGCTAGCGTACCCACTAAGAATGGTCATTATTTTCGAAACCAGAGAGGCACTATTTATTCTAGTTTTGCATTAATTATACAGAGTTTATACAGTATTTATTAGGCATAACAACAATCGTGAATTCGATTATGGGTACGCTACCATCACGGACACGATAATTTGTGGTAAGTCCCTCGACGACGTTGGCTGAACGAATGAGGTCTTGTAACTCAAAGAAGCTATTTTGGTATACCTATAAGATATTACCTAGGTAGGTAGTAGGCACCTATGATTGATAAAGCCTTAAGGTTTTTTAAGTTACACCTAGGCTGCATTACTTATTGTTTACTGTGTGACTTACATAAATAACTCTATCATTACAAATATCTAATAAAAAAATAAAGATTTTAGAGACAATGTAGGTATTTTATTTTACCCAGATTAGATTGAGAACCATTTCCACTTTCTCAATCGTTATTTTTTATATTTTACAAAAAACTAACAAATGACATCTAAATCATACAATATTATTAAAACACAAAAATTTAAGGATACTTAACTCAAAAACATCAAATTATTTAGGTATTCACCTCTCACTATCCCGGTCTTTAGTAAACGAATTTATACAACAAAAGGCAATTGATCAATTGGTTATCTCGGTTCGCATCCTGATCGCGATAAAAGGGGTAGAGTTGATAGGTCAGAGTCACATGACGCAAATTATCAATTCATAAGACATGGTCAGCATTGTTTGTTTATTCTAGGCTTGTGTGTGTCCAGTGGAGTATTTTAAGATTCTATGCCTGGGACCTATATTTAAGCCGCCTAGGCTCTTTGTCAAAGTGCGTACCGGGCCGGGTAGTTGCACTTTTACGATTCATCTTACTATTATAATAAATGGGAAAGTCTGTGTGAATGTTTGTTATAAGTACCTAATCTTTGTAACCACTTCAGTTATTTCAATGAAATTGGTATGTAGATAGTTTAAGACCTAGAATATGACATAGGCTATTAAAATTGGGAAATTTTAACCTCTGAGGGGGTTAAATAGTAATTTTTCCTTGGTTTGATTCACTCTAAACTCGATATAAATAAACTATGGAGTGAATAATTAAACACGTATTTTTTATTTTTACACAATAACCCGTTGGGGGTGTGCAAAACATTTCTGAAATTTGTACGAAAAAAAACTCTGGTTCGCGTGCGAAGCCACGGGGCGCATCTAGTTATTAATATCTAAAAATATGTTTGTTGAAAAAATAAACAATAGTGTGATAAAAGCTTTGATAGGGACCCAGAACTTAAAGATATTGCGGTGGAAAATAAAAATAAAAAAGCCATATAAGTAACTATAAATGGTAGCGAGCGGAGCGAATATTTTGGTTTGCCGCACCAAGGAGGAGTTTGGAGTTTTTAAGGAATGTAAGAAAAACACGCACAGCTTCAACAGTGGGCCACAGACAGAAGGAAAAATTATTATTGGCGTTCGGAGCGAGCTGCTTACTTTTTTATTTTATTAGATTACCTACAAACAAGGGATGAGCCCTGGCTGTCAAAAAAGCTGGTGTCGGCGAGCGAAGCGAGGGCAGCTAGCACCGCCACCCCCCAAGGCGAGCCACTCTTGGCCATGATGGCTCACTTGGCCTAATAGTAAATACGCCCCTGTTTCCAACAGGAGGTAAGTAGGTAGGTACCTACTGTGCCAAGTGAATTAGCACCTTCTCCATGCAGGTTTTGGTTAGAAAAATTACGTTAAAAGGCTTAACATAACAGATTCAAGCGACTTGAAAAAAGGAGGAGGTTCTAAATTTGACTTTATTTTTAATTTGTTTATGTGTTTTACGCCTTATCTTTATTCTAGGTGGACCGATTTTGATGATTTTTTCTCTAGATAAGTATCGGCTTCTCTGCGTGTGGTCCCATTCGAATTTGACTACTTAGTAGTTTTAGATTTATCGTACTCATCCCAATAATGCACTTTTTTTAAAGAGAATGATACCCCAGCGGCCCAGTGGTCAAGGAAGGCGTGAAATTTGAAGGCATTAATTATTTTGATTTTTGTAAACCACAAATAATGATTGCAACCTGTGATTGTTACTTATAATTGCCAAGCTAAGATTTAAGAATGCTGGTCTACGTTAAGTTATAGAGGTAGGTAGGTACCTACTACCTATCAATGACCTATGGCAAAAGGTCAAAGATAATGAACGGAAGATTTCTAAAACACCTATTGCCTATCTTAGGTTAATTAATATTACGTCATAGTCGCGCGCATAGAGCTCTGCATCGACGCAGTTGTATCATAATAAAAGCTCATTGATACACAGAGAAGGTTGAATAAATATCTTATCTGCTTAGCTGGTAAAAAACTTTCAGAGGTCGGTGCAGGGAATCCTGAAGTCCTACTAAGTCCATAAAATTAAATAGGTAACATCGAAATACATAACACTGGCGACCCGCCCCGGCTTCGCACGGTTTTATTATACCTACTACGTATAAACCTTCCTCTTGAATCACTCTATCTATTTAAGAAAACCGCATCAAAATCCGTTGCGTAGTTTTAAAGATTTAAGCATACAAAGGGACATAGGGATATAGGGACAGAGAAAGCGACTTTGTTTTATACTATGTAGTGATAACAACCAAGTGACCACCCCGCATCGAAAATCTTTGCGATCTTCTACGGACTCCGCTCTCCGTTAGCGCCGCACTTGCTTTCGTGTCGCAGTTCGTTAGTGCATTCCCGTACTGAGGGAGGGTTGCGGGTTCAAGTCCAGCCGAAATAAAATAAAATGCGATATTATTTAATTTGTTAGATATTCCCCGAGTGCGAGGGCTTACGCACTATAATTTAATAATTATCATACTAAGTCCATTGCTGAACTTAGCTTACCTACCTACACGATGTCAAGATGAGCTGCGAGGATCAAAGAACAATGGTGGAATGGAAACTATCATCAGTCATCTAGTACCCTTAGCACAAGCTCTGCTTAGCTTGGGGCTAGATGATGCTGTGTGGACTGTCCGGAATTATTTATTATTATTACTAGCGACCCGCTCCGGCTCCTCACGGTTTTATTATACGTATAAACCTTCCTCTTGAATCACTCTATCTATTAAAAAAACCGCATCAAAATCCGTTGTGTAGTTTTAAAGATTTAAGCGTTCAAAGGGACATAGCGATATAGGGACATAGGGACAGAGAAAGCATGTAGTGATTATCAGGTCGACCATTGTGGCGCGGCGGGCGAAGGTCCACCTGCGATGTAGGAGATTGCGGGTTCGTTTCCTGTCATGGGACAGTTTGTAAGGATCTCAAAATATTCGTTCCTTACAATTACAAAAGAATGGTTCGAGAGGCGATTTTAGATCATGAAACACCCTATACTTTATGATTTGCGTCTCTCTATCCTTCTTCCAACTAATATTATAAACGCGAAAGTTTGTAAATAAGGATGGATTTATGGATAGTTGGATGGATGTTTGTTACCCTTTCAAGAAAAACTACTGATCGGATCTGGATGAAATTTGCCACAGAGATAGATTATAGTCTGGAATAACACATATGCTATATTTTATCTCGGAATTCCCACTGGATCGGCAACTACGCGGGTGAAACCGTGAGGCGCTGCTACGCAAAAACTACTGAACGGATCTGGCTGAAATTTGGCACAGAGATAGATTGTAGTCTGGAATAGCACCAGCCAGTTGTCTATATTGATAATGATTTCAAGAACATGTAGTGTATACCTACCTACCATAAACACTACCTCGGTTAATAGTATAGGTACATTATTATTATAAGTACCTACATATAAATTATAGTTTTATATTTTAAACAAGTTATTAGTGTTATTATTACCTATCTATTATAATAAATGGCAAAGTCTGTCTGAATGTTTATAAGTAATCTTTGTAAATACTTAAGTTATTTAATAAAATGGATGAAATGAATTGAAATGGCATGTAGATAGTTTAGGACCTAGAATAAGACATAAAAAAATTACCTGTGAGAGGGTTAAATAGGGTGGTAAAGTTTGTCCTTGGTTAGATTTACTCAAAACTCGGTATGAATAAAGTATGTACTAAATAATTAAACACGTATTTTTATTTTTACAAAATAACTCCTAGGGGAAGTATAATAAATTTCTGAAAATTGTATGAAAAAAAATATCTGATAAACGGGCGAAGCCGCGGGGCGCATTTAGTATTTTTATAAATCCTACCTCACTTCTCAAAGTTACGCAGTTACAATTACCCATTCCACTTAATTCAAAACAATAAAGATCTCGTTTACGAGAGTAAATATTAGGCGCACTTTTAATAATGAATTTATGAACTCTACGCTTTCACTGTTTCATGTAACCCACCCGTAGGTATCTCATTTAAAAATTATGGATGAAAATATTTGTAATTTGGGCACTGAACCCTAAAAACTAAACATCAATGCGCGGTCACAAAAAAGTACCTATCAGAACTTCGTCATTTTTGAAGCTAATCAAAAAAAAAAATTATATGGGCTTTATTGCAAGTATGTAAGTATAGTAATAATTTTTTACATCCTTCCGTTCCCGTCGGAATTCCGGGATAAAATATAGCCTATGTGGTACCTATTCCAGACTGTCCTACTTATAAATAATAATAATAATAATAATAAATATTTTATTAACCAAAACACATGAAATTCAATAATACAATACAGTGCTGGCGGAACTCAAACTAAGCATGAATGCTTGTATCTTGAGGTCCATGAGTGCGTTTGACAATACTATGAATAGAACACTAAAAGATGTGCAGTACATTAAATCTATACAAATATTATAAAGAGGAAAGGTTTGATTTTTTGTTTGTTTGTTTGTTTGTATGAATTGAATAGGCTCCGAAACTACTTGGCAGATTTGAAAAATTCTTTCACTGTTGGAAAGCTACATCATTTCTGAGTGACATAGGCTATATTTCATTTTCAAAAAAAATAGCCATCCTTACTAAAATTACGATAACGTAATCCAAGGTGTGAAAAAAATATCAAAAAACTACCTTACATCGCGTGCGCTGCGAAAACTATTGATGATAGAACAAAATGAAATACTACATTTTTTTAGAACACACCATTATCTACAAAAAATCAGCGGCAGCATATCTCTAACTATTACAGTCATGTCACAATAAGCGTTTTTTTATTGAAAAAAAGAAATTAAAATACCACCGCTACAAAAAGCTCTTTATTTGTACCTTGGTATTAACCCTTATCAAAATAAATGATGTATTATTTAAGACTGCTTCAATATCTTTATATTACTTTTTGAATTATTCGATTCTGACAATCCATTCAAAAGATATCAAAAATCAAAAAAAAAATAAACTGTATTCGGCTAGCTAGCTATGCGTTGTAGGCGTCACTGGTCGGCTCCCTACGTGATGGACGTGTGCGGAATTTACGCTTGATAATAATTCGTTTAGTAAGTAACTAAACCGATTTAAAAAGTTCTTTTCAGAACTAAACCCATTTATATAAAATATTGTTCACTTAGTTATTAACCTAATAAATTAGTTTAATGCCCGTGCGAAGCCGGGACGGGCCGCTAGTCTATAATATAAAAATGAATCGCAAAATGTGTTGGTAAGCGCATAACTCAACAACGCCTGGACCAATTTGGCCAAATCTTTTTTTAAAATGTTCGTTGAAGTTCAAGGATGGTTTTTACGGCGAGAAAAATATGATATTTGACAAATAAATAAATTTCCCCGCGGGCGACGCTGCGGGGCGCAGCTAGTTATAAATATATATAGGTATAACTTTCAAAAACTTGATAGGTTTAAAAATTTCAAAACAATTTAGATAAAGAAACACAAATCAAAATACCGATTAATAACATGCAAAAAATTAAGACCATCTATTATATCTTAATAAATTTATAGGTTCGGAATCTTGGAATAAAATATAAGTAGGAGTTTTGCGAACGAGTTTGTGCAATGTGAAATTGTGTGTAGTGTACCTAGCGTGTGAATGTGAGTACTGTATGGATGTGTGATGTGTGTGTGTACCGGGCCTCTCGAGGCACCAGAGCCTCCTCAGGGTCTGGGCAACGGGGGCGGGTGAGTGTGTAATGTGTGTGTGTGTAGTGAGTGTGAGCGTGAGTCTGGGTCTGCAAATATAATCAAATAAGGTCTTCTGTTTCAGCATATGTTAGTTCCAAAAGCTTATTTTTAATTAGTGATTTACACGAGTATAGGGATTCATGTTTTAAGTCGCAAAGCTTGCATAATTTATTATAAGTGTGGAGCAGGGAAAAAGCTGGGCTACGTCTAGCCATAAGTGAGTGCGTCTGCGGTGTGGGGATTCTGTATACCCGTTTGGAAATAATGTCGTCGTAGTTTGGGAGGGTTTTGATGATTCGGTGCGTTTTGATACCTGCACTTAAGACGAATAGCTGTCGCACCCGAAGCACTTTAAACTCTCTGTACAGGTCGTCGGTTGGGAAACGGAAGGGTTTTTTAAGAATAACCTTGATAAGAGCCCTTTGGGCTCTCTCTAATTTTATAAAGAGAGTTTTGCCAGCGCTGCCCCATACTGAGATACAGTACTGTATTATCGACTGACACAATGAAACATACACGGTTTTAAGAACATCTTTAGGAGTGCAGTCGCGTAGTCTTTTCATTACAAAGATAAGTTTCCTAACTCGGGAGGCCATTTCAGTGATGTGAGTTTTGTATGAGGTTTTCGTCGAGTGTAACGCCTAGATATCTAATAGTAGAGGTGCGGTCGAAAGCGTTAACTGAGCCATTATAATTACCTACGGAGCCGTCGGGGATACTGATAGTTAGGGAGACAGGAGGATTGGCTACTGTTGTCTTCGAAAATGCTAAGTATTTTGTTTTCTTAACGTTCATTGTAAGTAGGTTCCTATTAATAGCTGTCACAGTCGTCAGCATCCCTTCTTCTGCTGTTCAGTAAGCATTCTCCCAGCTATCGCCATGAAATAAAATAGCCATATCGTCCGCGTATGCAACAAGTTCAGCGTTTTTTAATTTGAGTTGTAAAATATCGTTTAAGTACAGGTTAAATAGGGTAGTTCCCAAGACGCTACCCTGGGGGACGCCGAAGTGGATTGGAAGCTCTGAACTAAGTTGATTTGATATTTTTACGCATTGCCTACGATTAGACAAGTAACTCTTGAACCAGTTGTGTGCGACTCCCCGTATTCCGGCTGTTTCCAGCTTTTTTAGAAGCAAAACGTTCGACACAGTGTCAAATGCCTTAGCCAGGTCGATAAAAACACCTAAACAACACCTACCACCATCGACGTGAGAAGACACCAAGTTAGTAAAGAGCGTAACTGCATCTTCGGTTGATTTACCACTTCTGAAACCGAATTGCCTATCGGATATGAGGTTCTCTGATTCTAAAAATGGCACCAACCGCCTACTTACTATTTTCTCCAGGACCTTTGATAGGATGCTCAGAAGGGCTATCGGCCTAAAGTTGTCGGGAGAACTCTTTGAGCCGCATTTGTAAATAGGCGAAATAGCCGCAACCTTCCAGACGTCTGGGAACTCGCCTCTTTCCAAACTTAGGTTAAAAATATGAGCTAGAGGAGCAGCTATTGCAGACAAAGACCCTCTCAATAGTGGGACGATTATATTATCTAAGCCAGGAGCGCTTTCTTGATTGAGTTTCAATATTGTTTCAGTTACTTCGAGCGGGTCGGTAGGGTACATAAACAACGAGTGAGGGCTCTCTGTGCGCGGCCTATATGAGTCTGTTAGAGATTGTTCTGTCTCCTTTAGCATATTTAAGATAGATTCAGCATACTTGCTTCCTTCTGTTGCAAAGTGGTTATTGGCGTTGTTAAGTGACGTCTTCGCATCGTGATTACATTTTAGCAGCTCTTCAGCATCATTACTGCGAGATGATGGTTGGCAGATATTTTTAATAGACTTCCACAGCTTCTTTGGATTGTCTCTGCTCTCGTTTATCAGTTGACCGTTGTAATCCGCTTTTATTTTACGCAGGAGGTTATTACAGAAGTTCCTATACCTAGTGTAGATCTTTCGACTGACATTATCTTTTGGTGATGCCTTGCAGTCCTGATGAAGTTTGTCGCGATGTTTCATGCATCTGATAAGACCTGTCGTTATCCAGGGCTTTAAATTTACATTTCTGCGGCTTATCTTAACCTTCTTTGTGTGTGCGATAAGACTGTTATTTATTATTCTATTAAAAGTTGAAACTGAACTATTAACGCTCGAGTCACTAGTAACCTGCGACCAGTCTGTGTTAATTAACTCAAAAGCTGCGGCGTTAATATCTGTTTTAAGTCGCCACCGAGAAGCAAATTTATTATCTGCTCTTGAGAGCAGGAGACCTGCCAATACTGGGTAGTGATCCGTAACCGATGCTACGCAAACCATGCCTACCGACTTAAAATGGGATTTTATGAAAATATGATCCAGACAAGCCAGGTCTCTAGTTGGCTTAGAGATAGCGGGAAGAAGACAATGGGATGCCATAAGGCACGTATAAGCCGATTCAATAAAGAAACGAATCTTAAATGGCGGCGCTTATTATGGCCTCTCGCTTGCACACTAGTGCCGTCTATACTCACTCACGCGCGTACAGTATGCAGAAAAAAAGCAGTCTTGATTTGCTTTCACGCTGTCTTGACGCGCCTGGTGATCTGAACTGTTACGAATTCCTTGTTATAATTTTCTGTTATTTTTCCGTTGTTACTTGTTTGTTATTGTTATTCTGTTGAGTTTTGTTTTATTGTTAAGTTTCGTTGTTAAGACGTGTGGCTACGCTGGCGTGGTACACAAAAAATAGCTTATATTAATCGAGGTCACAAACTATGTATAAGTATTCAAAGTTTCATCAAAATTGGTTCAGTTTTTGCATAAAGATTGACTAACATCCATCCATCTTTAATGTGAAAGCTTGTGAAGAAGGATAGATATGTACCTTCACAATCTTTCATATTCATATTATATTAGTAGGATAAGCAGTTGGTATGTATGAAGTCTTCCAAAAATGAATGTTTGGACTGAGGTAGGTGCAGGTAGATGTTGTGTAGATATATGAATGTGCGAACGACTTTAGTCCCCTTTTGATGAAGCTGTATTATTTGAAATAAATACGACCCGGTCTTGTTTTTATTACTTACTAGCTGCGCCCCGCAGCGTCGCCCGCGGGGAAGTTTATTTATTTGTCAAATATCATATTTTTATAAATAATATACTATTCCCGACAAAGACAAATTCAAAAACACAAAAATCATAAAAATCGGTCCAGCCGTTCTAGAGTTATAAGTGTTGTAACAAACACGACTTTCTTTTATATTTAAACTAGCTGCGCCCCGCAGCGTCGCCCGCGGGGTAATTTATTTATTTGTCAAATATCATATTTTTATACATACCTAATATGCTATTCCCGACGAAGACAAATCCAAAAACACAAAAATCATAAAAATTGGTCCAGCCGTTCTCGAATTTTAAGTGTTGTAACAAACACGACTTTCTTTTATATATATAATAAAATAAAATAAATAGATAACTTGAAAAAAATTTTGACCTGAAATTTTGTATGCTTACTGTACTATCTGTCAACGCAAGTACAAGTCGCCATTTCAGATTCGTTTCTCTAATGAACCGGCTTATATAGTCCGATAATTGATTGTTTGAGGGATCGCAGAGGTATAATATTAGGTATAAACGCGAAAGTTTGTAAGTATGGAGGGATGGATGGATGTTTGTTTCTCTTTCACGTTTTCATAATATTAGTAGAATTGTAAAGTATAATTAATTGTATACAGTCCTGGATTTGTAAATAGGCCGTATAGGCCGCGGCCTAGGGGCGGCTGCGTCCTAGGGGGGCGGCAGCGTCCTAGGGGGGCGGCAGATTTCAAAGGACAGTCACTCGATTCTCGATAGCAGACCATAGAATTGTATGTCTAGGGGGGGGGGGGTGCGCAGTTAATAATGAACGGCTCTGTACACTGATTGTATACCTAAACCTACTAGTTTCATTTGTTTCTATTCCTTAATTATAAATTTCTTCGGTCATAAATAAAGTTCATTAGGTAGGTAATGTGAATCATAACATAACCTTAGGACCTAGCCTTCGGTTTTCCCAAACATCTTTTCTCAAAATTTCATCTTTTACAAGGACTGTTTGCTTGACGTGATTGTTTTATTTGGGTTAATGGATTTTAAAAATTATTTACCGGTTTTACAAAAACGAAAAACCAACGCAGAGTTCCATAATATGTTTAGGGGATAGGTGTACAAAATGATCCCTCGAGGTAAAATGATCCCCTATGGTTCCCAGCAAACTACTAATGCCATCTATCTGATTTATAAGCAAACGTCTTTCCCGTTCCCCGCTCAGTGATCTCACAAGGTGTCATGGCGGTGTGAGTGTTGTGCGTCGAAATATTTCAGAAAAAAGAAAATTGGTGTGTTCAATCTAATGTAAGCATAAAAATAATGTTTCATTGTTGAAATTTGGTTGCATTTTACCGAATGAATGTTTTACTGGCTGTTCCTATCAATATTCAATTTACTCTCAAGCATGCTACGATCTCAATAAGGTTACGTTTCGAGGTTATTTTTAGACATGTTATGAAAAATGTGCTCTTGGGGTCAAACGATCCCTTTTTGCAGGTACAAAATGATCCCTGGAATCATAGAACTTAAATTAATGTTTTTAAGTTTGTTTTTTATATACCTGTGTACGATTGCTTTTTACCTTTCCGTCCCAATTATATAAATATATATAAATGATTTTTATACACATGATGCTTATATTTTTACAGATTATCATACGAGCAAATACGTAAGGAAAACTACACGTCAAAACTGGAGTGAAAATTCCATGAAAAAAGCTTTAGAAGCTGTGAAAAAAGGATAGTTGATGAGTTATTACTATGTGTTATTAAATATTTCTGATCTCAAGAAAAAGAAAGATGTTTAATGATTGTTTAGGTTCTGTAATTTCTACCTTGGTATTTAGACACAGTGTTCATAAGGTACCTACTATAAGAATTTAAGTAAACTATTTTTGATTATTATTTGTGTTGAAAATAAACATAATCGTGATTATGTACTCTTATCTTTTATTCTAACTATAATAATAGGGGATCATTTTGACCCTACCCCAGGGATCATTTTATACACCTATGTGTCCAAAATGATCCTTTAGTAATGTTTTTGAAAATCTGAAATAAATCTTGTAAAAGTTAAAGAACGCAAAATAAGGGTATGCTAAAACGTTAGCACTGAAATTATTCATCTTGATTTCCTTCAACATTTTGAATAACCTTCATACTTTGGACATAATCAAGCTTTTCCCTTAGGGGGATCATTTTGTACACCTATCCCCTACTGTTTTGATAGGTTTTGCGTGGTAAAGGTAAATATAATAATTTTGGTGTCAAAATCGGTTTACGTAAAGAAAGAAAAGAAGAAAGAAAGAAAAATTTTTATTTACCTTACGAACTACTACAAACTAAATCTAATCTATTTAATGCTAAGCTTTACCTGATTATGATTTGTGCGTAGCAGAGCGCAAGGCAAACGTGGCTCCGCTCAGCATTGTGCTGGATACACATTGGTGTATGCACCCAGCGCTGGTTTTCAGCGGGAAAGAAACAACTTCCTTGATTAGAAATTGGTAAAAAGTTAAAATATTAAGTACTTAGGTATACCCGATAATACCGGATATTAAGTAGGTATATATTACTTATACCCGTATAAGCCCGCGGCTTCGCACGCTTTGTTTTTATACAAACGTTTCAAGGCTATTTCCATCCCATGGGAACTGATTATGGGAAAAAGAGGCCTATGTGTTATTCCAAGGCTAGAACTACCTAGGTCTATTTAAAATATCAGCCCGATCCATTCAATAGTTTTTGTGTGAAAGAGTAACAAACATCCATTCCAATCCATACAAACTTTAGTTCAATTATAGTCAAGTGCTTTATTTCCTTTAGATCTTAGGCACCTATCTACAGAACTCTTGGATACGTCACAAAATTCATGTTACATAACTAAAACTAAGAAATAAAGTGCTCTCTTTGATTTTTGTTCACTTCAATCTTTTTAAGGTAAAGTAAAGAAGCGATCAAGAAACCTTTACCTTGTTAGGTTGTTAGTAGGGATAATGATGGCTTTTTACGCTGGGCACATATTCTAGGGTTGGCCTGCATAGGACCTTGAACTGACGACCGAAAACCATTAGTTTACTTGTCTTCATTAACTAATTACAGTGTTCGTAATCAGACTAATAAATTAAGGTGTCATGGTGATACTCATTGACTAATCACACACATACTTACCACCTATTTACCTATGTTCATCAGTGCTACTATGTCAAGGGTAGTAGTAGCAGTTAGTAGTAGTCGGCGATAACTTTACAACATTTTGATAAATTGTCCGCGATATTATTTAGTTGTTTGTTTGTTATAATATACCTAAGTATTTATTAAAACAGTATCACTACATTGTATAAAAAAGTCGCTTTCTGTGTCCCTATGTCCCTTTGTACGCTTAAATCTTTGAAACTACGCAACGGATTTTGATGCGGTTTATTTAATAGATAGAGTGTTTTATACGTATAATAAAACCGTGCGAAGCCGGGGCGGGTCGTTAGTTAATAAATAATGCTGAGCAATTCACACAGCCTAGCAGAGCTTGTGTTATGTTATGCGTGTACCTAATACCCTTACCCTATCTGATATTCATAGAAAACACCGGAACAAAATATCTGGAGCAGGTGCAAAAATTTGTTCTGCGGCGGGAATCGAACCCAACCACCTACATCGTAGTCGTACTTTTATGCAAATACTTTGTACAAACATACATACACAAACATACACAAAGGATTTTAAAATTCTACCCATGTCGTAAAAACAAAATCTCATTACTTTTGAAATGTAAATTTTGATCGAGGAGCATAAACTCATTTCTTGCAGGAAGCCGGCAGATGTATCGTTATAGGTAATGTACCTGCTACCTATTATAACTACCGATCAAATCAAGGTTGCTACGCGCAGTTTAACAAAGCCCAAGTTAAAGGTTAAGGCGTTCGAGGCACACTAGCGCCCGCCGCCACCTATTATCTTATATTTTCTTTTCTTTCATCTTTATCTTATTTCCAGCCGTAGGTACCTAACCTACCCCGCCACTTCTTCCGCGTGTATTAGATTTTTAACCGTAGTGCCAGGGAGGCTTCAGTGACTCGGTTTTTTTCAGTGGTCTCGAAAATTAATAGCCACTCAAAATATTAAGCTGGAATTTTCACAATTTCTTTTCTATCCTACTTTAATGTAGCATCACTTTATTTTCATTAAATTCTGCCAAAACAAAATTAGAAATTTAAAAAAAAAGTATTGAGCCACTGTGTACCACTTGTAGTACAGAGTGACTCAACTATATGTACAATGATTCAGTAGTTCTAATTAGTACTAATTAATGAAACCATGTTAGTTAAAGTTAAACTACGTATAAAAGGTCCCAAATGTTTTTATTAACAACCAATTAACCCTTAAACTAGCATCATTAATATGAAAACAAAATTTTAAACAATCAACCCTTATACATTTTCAAAGATAATAATAAAATTTACTTTGTTTTTGTTTATTTGAGATTATGAAAAAAAACCCACTACAATAAAGGGTTAATTAGAGTCATAGTACACAGTAACATATAAGTCTGAACTCCTTAAAATTGAGTCACTGTTCACTACTAAGCCATTTTTAAAATATTCAATGACGAATTCGATTAACAAATACATTAAAGAAAGACACAATTAAGACTGCTACAATATCTTTTATACGCCAAATACAATGGTCACTACAAATTATGATGAACTTAGGTATGACAAACAAATTAAAATCACCCCTAAAGTAGTAAGCAAAGAAAAATTTAACGCAATGACACCTCCGTAAGGTGCTCGATCCGCCCGCTAAATTGTTTGGCAGTGTTTCGGGCATAACATGCGACTTTCTGGTCGAAACACGTATGAGCCACTGTTGTCGCCTGAGCCATTGTACTCTCCCTGACCCCACATTTTTGCAAAAAATATTTTTTTTAATGCGTATCTTCATCCTTAAAGGAACACCTTGAATTAATAACTGAATTTGTAACTGTAATAATAAAAAATATTTCTGGTTTCACCTTGAAATGATGAGACATAGTTTTGTCATTATATAAGTTTTGTACTTTTCCTACTTTTAAAAAATGAATTTGACTTTTCCCTTGAATACGTTTTATAATATAAATAAATGTTAATAGAAAAAAGATTATTTCTTTGATTAAAAACTTGAATATAAAGGCCAACCTGATCCACTTTTTGAACCTGTACCTACCTGGGTAATATTATTATTGACATCGTATATATTCATATAGGTATCAATAGTTTTTCATTAGTAAACTATTTGTTACCTAGCTTTAGCTCTGCTTTTTTGTGTAAGTATTTGAAAACTATTGTTTTTTATGAGGTAGGTAGGTACTCTCTATTTGTATTTTATTTCATTTATCTGACTCATTCTTTAGTGTCCTAGCTAGGTTTTCGCCAGTGAAACTTTAGTATTTGTCATGAAAAACACAAAACACTATTTCCCCCACAAATTTATGTTTCTTTTTTGTAACGCCGTTCATCTATCACTGGTGGCTTTGCATAATTCATAAGATTATGGTTAGGTACTCCTTTATAATATAATGGAGATTAGAAGTTATTTTCAAAATATAAAACGTGCAGTTATGTAAAGTTGAGCCTCACACAGTATAAAGTGAGAGTATTTACTTTGGCAGGTAGGCATGTTTATTTACCCATAACATATAGGAACTTTGGTAGGTACTATCATTTGGCTTTTTACTGCAGTTTTCTTGAGTGTTTGCTTCATCCACAAATGCTTTCTATTTTCTGTTTGCTCTTACTTTTAGCACTAATAGGTACCTAGACGTACCTACTAAGCTCTTTACTTACAGAGAAATCATGCATATTTCGACCAGAGCGATTTTTATAAAATTGAATGAGCAGGTCCAAGATGATACAAGACCGGTCGTCGTAGATGGCTACCTTCTTGAAATTGTTTCTGAGTAAACTTACCTTGGGCAGATCTACAGTTTGATAAAAACTATTTTCACAATGAGGCCAAAAGGAGGATACAGCTAGGCAGCGTTTGGAAAACAACATCAAGTCTTCTCGTCATTCATGGCGCAATTGAAAACAAAATTTTTCAATCAGTGCGTCCTACTCGTTATGATTATGACCTACGGAGCTGAGTAGTGAACACTCACGGCATGGATGGTCCACCAGTTCAAAGTCGCTCAGCGAGCTATAGAAATAGCTATGCTCGG
Source organism: Eupithecia centaureata (assembly GCA_944547425.1). Classification (NCBI taxonomy): domain Eukaryota; kingdom Metazoa; phylum Arthropoda; class Insecta; order Lepidoptera; family Geometridae; genus Eupithecia; species Eupithecia centaureata. The sequence continues at coordinate 9,906,512 of OX155687.1, forward strand.
AGTTTCTCTGAAGGATAGTTTTCGTAAGAATTATATTCGACAGATAACCAAACTTATCGACATTCTCGTAGCTCAAAGAGTTAGCAAGCCGAAGTGGCAGAGGGCCGGCCATATCTCGCAAAGAACCGATAACCGTTGGGGTAAACGTGTTATTGAGTGAAGACCGTGACTTAACTTGGCTAGGTGGGATTACGATCGGCGTATGACTGCAGGCGGATCGGATGTTGGATGCGGCAAGCTATGGCGCTCAGTAGGGGAGGCCTATGTCTAGCCAGTCCAGACTAATATAGGTTTATGATGTGGTGAGCGGGCACAATATTAGCATTTAATATCAATTAAAATAAATAGGTAGATAGTATTTGTTTCATGACTAGTAAATAAGATTGTTTGGAAAAATGTTATAAACTGTCTTTAAAAAAGGAGCAGACGTTCTTTATTCGTCAGAATCTTTTTTATGTATGTTCACCAAATACATATCTACTCGAAACCGTATATTTTAAATCAAAGTGACATTCCAGGTGGTTACTTACTTACTTACTTACTTAAAAATCATCAAAAATCTAAAATTTCTAATCATTGATGATTTTTTCAATGGCTTACAACTACCTATTGGTGTTATCGGTTATCGTTACGTAAACAGTGCATGCAGAATTGAAGTTGGTTTTTAGTTTTTTAAAACACGTCATCTAGTTTAATTTAAGTACATAGCTACTTAAAGCGGTATTCCACTACACGATATTCAGGGACCCTTGCCCTAACTAAGAGATGTGTAATAAGATTTAGAGCAGCGACCGGACAGACCCGGCAAGCCTTGCTCCCTAATCGCCCTACCGGGGCCCTGAATATCGTGTAGTTGAATACCGCTTTTAGTGTACATCATATTTCTGTTATTAAATGTAATTTAGTTACAAAGATTACATAACTCTAATGTAAAATGCATAAAGGCCTAAGTACTACGTAATAATATAAAATTTATAACACCATTAAATTACCTAGTAATTAATTAAAAGTTTTTAAGAAGCTATGGCTTAAAAAACGTTGCACATATTAAGATTGTATAATTTCTAGGATTCTATTCACACTAGAAATATACTATAAGCACTTTTTTATTAATAAAGAACTTTACAATTGAATTGAGTGTACATCATGACTATCTAGCTGAGTGAATTACATGCCTGAATATGAGAATAATAGTCAATGTAAAATTGTACGCCGGGCTAGGTACTTAGGTAATAGGTACTCCAAAAATGCTTTTGAAAGATTAACCTTGTTTTATTTTCGTCGTTGATTGTCTCCAGGCATTGATGGCAATGTTCAGTAGAAACTACAACATTGCAATCTACCCGAACAATCACAGAATCGTGTCAGAGTTGTGCGCGTTTCCCGAGATTTCCAACCATGTTCGATTTGACCCACTCTCAGATTACCCACTTTCCTATCTCGCATGCGACATAAAGCCTATGCACATGGCGTTTTTAACGCGGTAAAGACGATTGACGCGGCAAAAAAGCCCGATAAGCGCGCTAGGCTAAAGGTTAATAATTATTATCCTAGACCCGATTAAGAGAAATTCAAAAATTTTATCGAATTGAAGGTTTTTAAACGCGGAGGTACAGTAATAAATGGTAAATAGGTACATACCTAGTCTACGATTTAAGACAAACTAATTTTTCACTAGCTTTTTTCCTTAATGAACGCCGAATTTTTTTAAGCCTGCAATAACATTAGAATTTAACTCGATCGAGATCTGTAGATACCTACAATGAGATTTTCTCCAAACTTAAAACCAACTTTTGTTCAGAATGTGGAAATTAATTATGCCGCGGAAAACACTTTATCCAACTTTAAATGTTTTCCCGCAGAACGCTTCGTGTCTAGTGAATATCCTTACCCAACACCTGTATGATTATATTACTAAATCTTTTATGGTTCGTTTGATTAGATTATGTCTTTGGTGGGAATAATATTTAAGGCACCGCTTTGCGCTTAGCGAAAAAGCCGCTGAACAACCGTTATGTGCACAGATTCAAAATAAGCCTTATCTAGGTTTAGTTGAATAAATCAGTCCATTGAATTTGCACTCATTGAATAAAGATAGCTTATTCATTGTGGCTTGCATGACTTTAAGAAAGTCTCTAGTTACCTACACTCACAGGGGGATATCCTGCAGCCCTGTTTCTTCGAGCCGGGTACACTAAGACTAAGACCGCCTTTCCACCTGTAATTTACTTTCGTAATATGTAAGTAAGTTAGTTACGGTTGCATTTACACCTAAAATAAATTTATTACAGTAAAAAATGTTCTCGTAATTTTTGTGAGTTTAAACTTACATAAATTATTACACGCCCATTTACATCAGTAAATGAATCAACCAGTAATAAAAATGCTAAAAATAATACAAAAAAATGTTAGTGCAAAAAAGGCACAAGGTGCGTTTGAAAATCTGTTGAAGGAGTTGAGACTAGAAGTCCGACACGGATATTTCAATTAAGTATAAGAATGAAAGCTACAAGTTTTGAATTTCTTTTGGAACAAGTTGCACCAATAATTGAAAAAAAGCTTAATTGTATTTTCAAATTATGGGATTTTCAAGCGATTTCCTCTGGAGTGGTTCTTAACATTTTACTAAATTCAACACGTAGTAGGATTTTTTGTTCACCAAAATCTGTTTAATTTACTGACCGATTAAATGATACCCGTAAATTTTGTTTAACACGATTTTTGTAGTCTTTATTTTTAGTCTCACAGAGACATGCTTCAAAAGCGGTGCCTAATTAAAGTTTCTACCTCGTTTGATGTCCAGTTTATATAGGATATTATTTTGTAAGTTCTCAACTTATCAATTTAATTCGATAAGCTGGGAGTCGCTTCCGTAAACAAACTTGAACACGTTTAGACTTGTATTTTTCCAATTTACGAAAGTAGTAAAAAAATACTGTAAGTTACTTAAAATGAGTGTTTATACCTGAAAATTTATAGTAAGTTGCTTACAGAAGTGACTTACGTGAGTAAAACTTACAGATGTAAAGGCGGCCTAAGGACTAAGACATCTAGTACCTACTCTACACACATTCCTCCGTAGTCTGTAGCCCTCTAACCCTCTTAAAATAGTTCATTTTTTTGTTTTCTTATAGAAGTTACTAATAATTCTCATATTTCCATACTAGGGCAAAAATCAGCTTAAAAACATATCACCGTATTAACGAAGTCTGTGGAGCGAGGCACTGGTGACCTAACTGGCACTATTCTCTTACAAACTTGAATATTTACGTTTTTCAGACTCCTTACAGCTCACTGCTCCCAGTGATATTATTCTCTTTGCAAAGCTCTCTGCGGTCAAAGAGAATAAATCACTACGTCCCTCTGCTCCACGCTTTGCTCTACGGTATCCAAAGATGTCAAATAATTTGCAGGAGATCACTGATTTATAAATATAGTACGATTTTATTTATCCTGGCTTGGAACGTAGTGAATGTTCTTCTTTGCCCTAGCTTTTTTCCTCGGACACACATTGTTTGTTGAAGATATTGTCAATTAGAAAGAAATGTCTCGACCTTCAACTGAACTCACGGGACAAGCCTCGGTTTGCATGGATAAAATGAAATCCGGATTTTTATATGGATCTAGCGTGGGTTTGGCTGGTGGTACTCTTCTAGGAGCATTCACTAGTCTGAGGTGAGCAATTACTTCACAAAAATATCCCATAATAATACGTTGGTATGTATATATCATAGGTAGGTAATTTTAATGATTAAATCGTAAGGATCTTTCTTGATAATTTTATTACTACCATTACTAACTTAGATTATCCTCAGGTCGTTGTAATTGTCACCAAATAGGTCCAAAGGGATTTTACCAAATTACATATAATAGGACATATTCTATAAATAAATAGAACTGATGACTGTCAGAATCGTAAGGGTACCTAGTTTGGAATATAGCTTTTGAATACATCCTTAGCACACAAATGTCCACAGCTCTACCATCCTCGAATAAAGGTGGTTATGCCATAATCACCATGCTTGACAGGCAATTGCTAATCACAGTTGAGTTGTTTAAAAATACACACAGCGTCAGTACGCTCTTTGAACTGACGCTACGTGACATGCCTCGACGTAGATTAGCGCTATTTCATGGCTTACCGTAATGATGATGCACTGAAGCAGCGCACTATAGCTTCGCGTGACGTTTCTTCAACGAAAGGTCTCGAATACTAATGTTATGGAAGCTGCTGGCATTTTCTCTGGTAGCTTTCCTTAAGAGACCACCACGTAAGAGGCGGTCACACTCGACTCATAAACCGTCACCGCTGCTCACTTTTGAGACATCCACGTTTTGCCCGAAAATCTAAAATCATACTTTGAATTTGGTTTCAGATATGGAGCTCGAGGCAAAGAGTTAATCTCTAATATGACAAAGAGCCTGATTCTCTGTAGCGGTTCTTTTGGGGCTCTCGCGGCTACAATAATCGGGATACAGAACTGCTTCGATTTTCCGCAAGAGCAAACCAAACCTGTAACCTTGCATCCGGTTGAGAGTAACACTTGGAAAAGTCCAGTATCAAATGCAAACGTGCCGATACGAACGGAAGAACCTACTCGTCCTATTGAAACCAACATTATTCCAAAAGTGTCTAAATAAGCCAATTAGCCGATCAATTTGATCTATGTCCTACGGTTTATTAGTACCTACCCATAAGGTTTATCTAGGATACCTATTCACCAACGTACGACCTTTAACTAAGATTTAAAATAAAAATTCTCGTAAATTTGGTTTCTTGTTTTACAAGGTTTTTTACCTTTTTATTGCGCTACTGGATAGTTATGATTATAAGTATTTTATATTCAGTTTCAGCTTTAATACCTTGATAACCTTTCATTACAAACCTATTTGAAAACATAATTGAAACTAGAACACAATCACGAAATCTTCCCGCTTTTTAGTGTTCTTGAGTAGAGACCGTAGGAGAACATAAGACGCCCAGTGCGATGACGATCTGTGAAAAATTGCTGTTAAATGCTAGATGTCGCAAGCTAAAAAGGGGGCGCTATGGCGCTGGATTGCTGAATGAGGTGACAATCAGAACAGGGAAGTAAACATTAATATACATAGCAGCTATTGTCCAGTTATCGAGCGACTCTTGAGGAAGAAATAGAAAAGCATAAGCCGTCGCAGTCGCCATTTTCAATAACTTAAAGATTTTAGTCGGCGTAGTTCTTGCTTGATGTAGTTTTTCATTCATAAATCAAGCGGTTTAAGTTATGATGCAACAGTTTTCATTGTTTTGCTACCGAGCGGGCACGTAGTTGACCGAGATAGCTAGTTATCGATATACCTTCGTGGAATAAGGTGTTTTATTACAGTAATCGTCACATTTGGGGGTTATCAGAGCTAATACTTATATTTCTCAAAGGAGCCATATGCGCAGGACATTATAATGACAAATTCGTGCACGCAGGTGCACTTTATTCCTTCACTGTTATGATTATGATTTATGATAGGACGGCAGACTACACGACTCAGATGCCGGATTAGTCAGATGCAGGAATTTCCGAGGATCTGCGATGTAACATTGCCATCTTCCTGACACCGGCTTGTTACTAGAAATTATCCTAGCTAAAAATATTCCAATTGCGGACTAATCGGGGATTTTTACCTTGCCCCTTATTTGGGCAAACTAATTTATGCTACCAGCTATTGTCAGATAAGTGAATAATGACTCAGGTATTCAAGAGATGGTATCATTTACTTTCTGGCAATAACTTTTTATTCCCAACCCAGAGCAAAAGTTGAGTAGCTAAAGTTGAGAGGACTCTCAACTTTAGTCCAAACGTAAGGTCTTGACAAATCATAGCTATATGTATTCTTTTATAAGAGGAATATTTTCGGATGAGATGACTTTTCTGCTATTACCTAGGTAGGTACATAAGAATAAAAAATAACTGGTTAGAAGGGACTCTTCTTTGATATAGTCCCAAACGCCGCTATTTAAATACCTACTTCCCCCTTCACCTCGTTACGCCCCTCTGTCGTCCAAGCGTTTTGCCAGGGTTGCTACTGCACTGTACCGCCGCGCCGCGCGCCGCCGCCGTCGCGAAGCGAGGCGAGTGAGAAAAGGTCAACGACCGATGTTCACGTTCCTTTGATTAGGTACCTACCTAATTCGTTAGATAGGAACCAACACAATAATATTTAGAAAATATTACTTACATAGGGTATGTTTTATCATTATCATTTAGCAATCTAAAAAAAACTTACATTTGTCTTCGTTTTTGAGTTATTGTTACAACAGATCATAACAAAATAACTTGACCGTGACGTCATATTATAGAGATAGTTACCTAACCTACACAAATATTAAAATCCGCGTGCGGGGTCGCCGGCTGTGACAGCCTTACTGCACGTTTAACGTGCAGAATCGCGTAGGCTAATATCGTGACCTTGAGCGCGTTTGGAGCGAAGTTTCCCTTCTACTCTGTTTTTCTATTCTTATGTTAGATACTGCTTTTCTGGAACTTTGTGCTGACATTTTGCGTGTACGCAAAAACACTAGTGACCCGAAACGCGCCGCGATCACGGCTGACTTTTCGAGTGTTCTGAGGTGTCAATGACCCTTTGTACGCCTTACAACGACCAAGATCAAACCTACCTACTTAGTAAATTTTTTTTGCTTAATAACATTATTAGCGTGAAACTATGGTATAAAAAAGTTAAGAAGTAAGTAATGTACCAATGTGTTGCTAAGAGGTCTTGATATAAGCAAGATTGGAATACAAAGGTATTTCTGTTTGTTGATGTTACATCACTGTCTATAAATTAGATGTAGGTAGGTACGGTTACTTACCGTTGTTGCTACAGAGTTGTGAATGAACCACAAACAGTAAATTAATTCTATGAAGAATAATTATATCGGACTACGTCAAGCCAAAAAAGTCATTAAAAGTAAGAAGCAAAAAATACTACAAAACTAACAAAAACACCTTCGTAAAAGAAATTAAAATTGAAAATATTATTATGTATATAACTACAGGACAATAAATTGTTTAGCTTATACCTAACCTATCTTATTAACCTATCGGATAAGTATCCATGAAAGCCACTAGCACCAAAAACTTTTGAGTTCAATTCACAACTCGAGTCTTAGTAACTCAGGTTTAATTTTTTTATCTGACCGTATAGATAATAACAAAAACCTATCTTTGTAATGTTTTCATTAATTTGCATAGTTTATCTAGCGCCGATACCACAAGATCTGCTTAGATTGGGGCTAGGTGAGGCTGTGTGAAGTTTCCAGCATTATTGATTTATTTCTCTCCAATATTAGTAAAAATAACTTAGGCAGACCAAGTTAATGTCCAATGATGCTTTGTGAGATTAATGTAAGTACAGAGATTTTTGTGGATGATTGTACTTAGTCAATAATTTAATTGACAGCTGTAGGATGGCTATAGGTATACAATTACAAAGAAATGATAGCTCTTTGTATTTTATGATAAACCTTTTTAATGACCTATGCTTACATCAGTACATATTGGAAACCGATGTTGCGTGCAGTCTGGTCAAACAAATTAATCTTGTAGGTGGTACTCATTGTTAAATAAGTAGGTAATAAAAATATAGCCATTATGATTGTGTAAGAGAACCTTTGTCTAAGTGTAACTAGACCTTTGTCTATCCTTTGAAAAATTCTCGTTACACGTGTAGTGATAGATAAATGTACTTCCGACAAATAGTTAAAACTATGAGGTATGTTGTCTTAACCTATGTAGAAGAATCAAAATGCTACGCTAGACTGCTGTAGCATACAAATGGTTTCAAGATTCAACACGCACCCAAAATAATGTAGCCCTTTTGCTACGGAACTATGGGTTAACTAGCTCATAGAATCTTATCTACATTGCGTCGTTGAGAGTGCTTCGAATACTTAGTTTCTCTTTAGACTCCCGTAGAATATAAAATATTTAAATGCACCTTATGGCTTCGTACATTTTGCTACGACGACGGCTATACAATGCTAGACTCTCGTAGCATACAAAAGATTTCAACGCGATCCTATAACTTCGTAGAGCGTGCTACGAAGATAAAAAACAAAGCAGTTTTAATATTTTTTTAAATGAAGACTACTTCATCTGTTTTTTTTTCGTTTTTTTTTTTAGTAAATGGTGTATTTTATTCGAAGAAGTCTTATTTGAAAGTAAGATAGTTTACCTAGCTAATAAAATAAATAAAAATACAAATTCGGTACATAAGCGTAGTAAAATAATATTTTTTTTAGAAATTAAACAAAAAAAACCGGTTTTTATTTAATTTTTTCTCTGTAACTTTAAAACTGGGTTATTGAGGTGTACTTTTTTTTGCATGTTGTATTAAACTTCATAATTTATTCTAAAAATTCTCTAAAAACTGGGGGTCTATCTCTTTCCGTTGTCATGTTATTCACCATTTAAATTAGGTACTTTCTGTCAAGTACAAAGATCAACAGGAATCTCAACTGTTAATCTATATGGCAGAAATCTACGTGGAAATTATTAAAATCAAATTAATTGCCACGTCGAAAATTGATGGACTAACGTAGCACAGAAAAAAATAACATGCCTGCATTAAAGTAACGACTAAAAAAATGAGGCGGATGGATTTTTGTTAAACACCCAAACTCATAACATGACATGTCTTTCAGACAATAATGCACGACAATACACAGAGCATTATATAGCCCCAAAATAAGCAGATCTTGTCTTATGGGTATTCAATAGGTATGTAATAAATTAAAAGTAATTTTTGACAATCCTTACTTAGTTACTAATATTATGAACGCAAAAGTTTGAATGGATCTATCGATGTTTGTTCCTCTTTCACGCAAAAACTACTGAACGGATCGTGCTGACATTGGAAATAGACGTAGTTCTAGCCCTGGAATAACACATAGGCAATTTTCATCCCATAGATCAGTTCCCATTAAAATAGCAACGTCTCAACGTTTCCAGAGAAACAAAGCGTGCGAAGCTGCGGCCAGATGTTAGTGTTTGATTATTTATAAGCTAACTGTTTTTTAAGTTTTAAAGGAACATATAAATCATTTCTCTTGGGAATCATTTCATTTACTTACAATGCAAAATACTTATCCATATTGGACAACAATAATTTAGTGAAGATATCGGGAACCTAAAAAAGAAACAATATAACATGCAGCCTAATTAAGAACCGCGTCCTTTTGTTTTTCATCGGTTGAATAGTACCTAGTTCTCGACAATATTAAATTAAAACCGCGTTTCACTTCAAGGATTTCTTGAGCCAATCAAGTTATTAACTTACCTATTCAATTGTTGATTTTAATTTGTTACACGTTCTGAACTACTGTTGAATCTAAAGTATTTTTATTTTCGTATTATTTTTTTATGATTTGCAAACGTAGATAAGCGTTATTTAGTATAACGCTTATCTACGTTTGCATTCATAAAGAATACGTACTAATGTAAAAATAACTTTTTCATTACTCATACACGGAAAGTAGGTCTGAGAAACTGTCGAGTAGTGATCTAATTCCTGAAGTTGCCTGAAGAGCGGGTTGAAAGTGATACTTTTCAGCCCTAGGGAGAATCGTTTTCAACTGACAGCTATCACGTTACTATTAAATATGATAATGGCAGAATGAGAAAAATAAATGCGATATATACATATATACGAATGTATTAGAGGACGATATTTTTGGTCGCTTTTTTGGTCGAAGTTTCCTAGTGATAAATCGCCCTTCTTATCTCTTTATTTAATTTTGAATCTTAAATGACTAAATGAAGCTTTTCTTATTTCTGAATGCTTTTATTCATGTGCTTCTATTCGTCAATGACATATATCATAAAACATCTGCCACTCAACAGTGACGTCGAATATATCGAAAATGGCGTAACAGTGCGACCCGTTATGGGCTGCCCGCACTGTTGGGGTTTTCTGAAGATGTGCAACAACTAAAACTGCGTTTTTGGTGTTTTTATGCAGTTTAACTATCTAATTTAGATACAAACTAGTTAAGAAATATTTTTATTACCATTTCATGTACTTTAAATGATACATGCAAGAGAAAATAATGTATAGTATTATAACTGTAACTTCAACCACCTAATTCTTAGCCTTACTTTTGGATAGTACTCCAAAATAAAACTACTTCTCCCATATATACTAGGTTTTAGTATAAGCTTACATTCCCATAATAATAATAAAACAATAAAACAGCAGCATCATCATACATTTTTTTTACAAAATTACACTTCTAAACTCTGAACACCAATTGGGTACACTTACTAACAAGCCTTAAGTGGGTATCTTAGTACCAATTATTTTAAGTGAATATTTCACTGTGGGGACCTGGCAAATAAATAAACAATAAATTGAACATATTAAATTTCTATATTTAAAAACTTACAGGTTTTAGTTCAATAGATTCCTTACAATAATAAAACCAAAATGAGTCCATTTCAGCCAGTCAAATTACCACTTTCTTAGATCAGTGATTTTTCATACAAAAATTGTTTTATTTTTTATATCAACAGATATTGTGAAAACTACAATAAGTATTCTTCAAATTACTAGCATAAAATATCTTCATTTCATACAAAAATCTTTTGTAACTTACGAATCAAAATTGCAAAAAATCACTGTTTCATCACAAAGAAGGTTAACTAAGTATGGATTCAATTATGGAAGACTTCCAAACACGTACCTACTTGATTTTTTTACCTCTTTTTTTCAGTTATGGTTGAAACAGGTGCCAATCGACATACTAAAACATTACAAACCAAACGTATTCCGTGATGAAATGTTGTTAGCGGTATACTTTCCGAGATATAGAAAATGTTTTATGTTCTTGCCGCTCGTTTGACATTCTACTGCGTAAGTGGTGTGTTTAGTGAAATGCAAAGAAAATTTGCGTGCAAAGTGCGTTTTTATTTGTGGGGCCTCTGTCTGTAATCAATATTTTCACCCGATCAGTTCAGTACTTTTACCGTGAAGAAAGAAAATACATCCATACATTCAAACCTTCGCGTTAATAATATTAGTGTGAAGTGTGATAATGTTTCAAGAGCTATCAACTGTACAAATAAAAAAAAACAAATAAAAATACAGATAAAAATATTTGTTCCCCAACAAGTAAAATGTGTATGATTTCAAGCTAGAATGATGATGATGATGATATCCTCAATCCATCCACACTAAACAGCACCATGGTTTGTTGTTCATTTGAAACGTCAAACCTGGACAGTGCGACAAGCCCTATCTTGGTTACTCATAGACCACTTCACATTTTCGGTATAAATACTATATTTACCACATATTTATTATTATAATATCTCTTTTATAGAATAGCTGAGTTATTATACCATCTATTTCATGCTACATACCTTTAATAAGTCTCAGTGTTATGATGAAAAGCTAGAAACATCGTGATGGATGCGGTCGGTTACAAGCACCAGGACCATTTCTTATCTGATTTTATCACACAAAAAGTACTAAAAAGACAGTCAGGAGTACTAAAATTAAGAAAACTTAAATTTTTCTTGTATTTCCAAAACAATTTCACTCGAATAAATCCGCGTAAAACTCAAAACAATCAATAGACAATCACAAACTTTTCTTGTCTGCAAGTGAAGTTCGACTACGGATTTCTCGGAATTTTTGCATGACGCAACATGTGGACTAGCACTGGGTACTTATCTTGCTCTAACAAGAACGCAATGCAATAGGTTTAAGCAAGATAGAAACATAAACAAACGTGAAGTTGAGCATAAACTAGGTGCCAGCTTACATGCCCAAAATGGCCCGCCGCACTGTTGACGGATATTTGTCAGATGCCCAAAATGGACGTCTGCACTGTTGAGCGGGTAATTCATACTCACTTCAACATTGAGTAAGGTTGTGGTTAATAAAAGGTCAAATTTTCTTAAAAACCCAGACATAAAAAAGTTAATATATTTGAGTTAATACTTAGATAGAAGATAAGATAGTAGTTACCTATCGAGGAAGAGGGGAAAAAAATCCAAACAAAAAATACCTGGGCATTAGGTAGTAGGTATCTACAAGATACTTTAAGTTTTATCCAGGAAAGCATAGACATAAAATCTCTTTCTACTTAAACAAATCCAGGGCAAGGTCTCACCAACCACAACGTGATTGGAATTATAAAATGTGTTCTCGACTCTGTATCTCGTCCATCATCTTCGTAATCTGACTTCTCAGTGTCTCTTCACCGCGTGAAAAGGTGCCTTGATGTAAAAATAAGTAGTTACAAAAAATCAGTCAACTTTCAAACGTGGATACTTCTATTTACAGGTTTTTGAAACAAATAAAATAATAGTGGGATGAAACCCATTGGAAAATGAGGAGAATCTAGTAAAAATTTAAGGAAAAATAATTTACGGGCTATCTGAGGTCGGGAAGGGGTTGGGGGTGAGTGTTTTAGGGTAAAAAACGGTTAAACTCGATTTCCAGCAGAACTACAAGTCCTATGGAAAAAAGTCAAATTGCAAAGTTGTAGGTAAGTAATAAAAAGATCTACAATTTTTGCCTACCACACTTTTTTCACATACCCTCAAAATATATGAGACAAATTCAAAAAAACAACTCTTTGGTTTTTTATTTTTATCTTTTACAATAAATGTTTTCGTTTCACGAAATTTTGTAAGAACTTACCTTTTAATGTCTCAAATACACTGTAATTTATTTGATTTGAAATATATTTTTTTTATCTTATTTTGAATATTGAAAAATTAGGGTAATTTTCAATCGAAAATTCACCCATCGAAATATGAGCTTTTTTAAAAAAAATACTGTTTTTTGATTGTTCAAATCTCTACTTTCCGATGGTGTAAAAATATATACATACATAAAAATATATACATACATGTATATATTATCATAGTAAATGTTCTCAGAAAATCAACTTCGTTGTAGGTTTTTCTTCAATATTTTTGCTTTTTTCAGAACCATGAAAATTTGAGCATGAATTTGGGCATTTTAGACCATGCCTTCAGTAGCCACATGTTAAACTGTTACATACAGTATTACAACTGCACCAAATAGTCCTTTTTTATTGCCTTGCCTCTTAGTGTTGCAATGAGTAGAATAATAAGTCTCCGTTGACAGTCTCATTTTTGCATTTTCTGGTCTAGGTACAGAATTTAAAAACCTAGATATTTTTTTATCAACAATTGAGTTACGAAACAATATAAATACATATTGATGTAAAATATTTACAACACTGGTACCTATCTTCAGTTCAGAATAAGGTGCAGAAGTTCCAAACAATTCGTGTTTTAGATATTTTTCATTCGTCATTCCATTGATCTCTCATTCGTTTTCGAACTCGAATTGTTAACAAAAAATATCTATGATTCTAAATCAGATTATAGACTTGTTTATTTCAGCTAAGCGAAGTACAAAGACATAACTTTTGTCTTATGCTATACTACTTTAGAGGAACGATGCAGACATTACCACCGTATTTGTGCTGCAGAAGTATGGTACTTATGTGATGAATTCAAAGAAAAGCCTCGTATTCACTAGGCGACAAATCGTCGCAGAACCTGTCTAGGCACATGTCGTCTACCTGTCGCCGCGACGTCGCGCTCTGTTCTGCGACGTCGCACGCGACTATACAGCGACATCTACGTGTCTCAGAACAGGTTCCGTGTTTTGGTTCGCGAGACAGAACTTCCTGCGACATCAGTCCTGCGACCGTGTGGACAAGCAAAATGTATCACGACATGTTACCAAAATGTATCACGACATGTTACCAAAATGTTCTGAGAACACGCACCGTAGATGTTCTGTAACAGTCTCAGAACTTGTGCCCTAGTGAATTCGAGGCTTAAACATTATGGCAGTACCTGCCAAGTCAATATATCTATAAAACTTGTTGTAAATCGCTATTTTCATACCAATATACAGGGTGTCCCATAATGAGTGGATAACCTGAAAGGTGCTTATGCGGCAAGTCAAGGCCTATCAGAAACATTTTTTATTTTTTTTCTAATTTGACCAGTTCGGAAAATATTTAATATTTTGTAAATTTGGAAAAATTTGTATCTTTGTTCACATTTTTGGACTTTGTGCCCACAATTTAAGAAAAAATTTAATTTTAATTTTTGGAATATACTAAAGAAAAGTAGCTTTTTTGAACACCATTTGAAATATTTTGGTAACTAGGACCAGTAATTTTCAAAGCAGGTTTAAAGTAGAAAATTTTAATTTTTCAAATTATTATGCAAAGTTTGAGCTGCTGTGGTTAAAAAAAAAGATAAGGAAACCTAAGATGCCAGCTACTTTAAAAACATGTCCATTTCAAGAGCTTCCTTAAATGATACTAAACGTTGAAATTTTGTGGGGTAAAAAACTGAGATATTGCTAGTTTTGTGCCAAAAGGGGTCAATGCTACTAAAAATAATATTGAACCAACACATCAAAAAAATATCTTTTTCGCCATTCTCGTTCTAAAACGGTTACTTTGCTACTAAAAAACAGTAAGTGAAATCTCATCATCCATACAGCAATGTTTGAAAACTAAAGTTTTCAATCAGTGCGTCCTATCCTCTTACCCCTGATGACCTACGGAGCTGAGACGTGGACCTGGACACTCACGGTAGAGCTGCTCCATCAGTTCTAAGTCGCTCAGCGAGCTATGGAAAGGGCTATGTGAGGAGTTTCTCTGAAGGACAGGATTCGTAATGAATACATCCAACAGAGAACTAAAGTTATCGACATAACTCAAAGAATTAGCAAGCTGAAGTGGCAGTGGGCCGGCCATATCTCATGAAGAACCGACAACCGTTGGGGTAAACGTGTTCTTCAGTGGAGACCGCGACTTACCAAACTTAGTGTAGAACTACCTCCAGCCACGTAGGATGACGATCTGCGAAAGCCTGCTGGCAGATGCTGGATACGTCAAGCTGAAGACAGAGCGCTCATTAGGGGAGACTTATGTCCAGCAGCTATGTGATATGGGCTGATGATGGTGATGATGATGATGAAATGTTGAAATTGATGTCCTCCAACTCTGATGCAGGCTCTGCATCTTTTTAATAAAGGATTTTTTAGCTAACTGTCGTAATTGCGGTCGTTAATTTTTTCCGCGTCGTTTTGGACTTGACGTCGAAGTTATATTAAGTTATAATAAAGGAAATGAAATTAAGTTATAGTATTTAGGGAATAGGTTTTTTGTACACCAGGTCCTTCAAGTTGCCCTAGTAAAAGAAATCCAATGGATTCAAGTCCAGCGACCGCGCTGGCCACTGGGAAGCGCCACCACGCGTTATTCATCTGTTTGGATACGCTGAATCAAAATAACGCCGTTCCTGAACGGCTTAGTGTACTGGACGCTCGTCATTCTGCAGTTTGAATCTTCTTTCCAAATTCATACCACTAAATTCGTACTCATAGCACAAATTCTCTTTACTTTCGGCTAGATTATTGTTCATTATTTAGTAACATATTTCCTATTTTCCAGCATGAATCAGCAAAAATAGTAGCAAAGTAACCGTTTTAGAACGAGAATGGCGAAAAAGATTTATTTTTTATGTGTTGGTTCAATATTATTTTTACTAGCATTGGCCCCTTTTGGCACAAAAGTAGCAATATCTCAGTTTTTTACCCTGCAAAATTTCAACATTTATTATCATTTTAGGAAGCTCTTGAAATGGACATGTTTTTAAAGTAGCTGGCATCTTAGGTTTCCTTATCTTTTTTTTAACCACAGCAGCTCAAACTTTGCATAATAATTTGACAAATTAAAATTTTCTACTTAAACCTGCCTTGAAAATTAGTGGTCTTAGTTACCAAAATATTTCAAACGGTGTTCAAAAAAGCTACTTTTCTTTAGTATATTCCAAAAATAAAAATAAAAATATTGTTAAAATTGTGGGCACAAAGTCCAAAAATGTGAACAAAGATACAAATTTTTCCAAATTTACAAAATATTAAATATTTTACGAACGGGTCAAATTAGAAAAAAAATAAAAAATGTTTCTGATAGGCCTTGACTTGCCGCATAAGCACCTTTCAGGTTATCCACTCATTATGGGACACCCTGTATAATGTAAATACTAGAGTTAAGAATGAAATTGCTTTGCTACATTAAACAAAGTTAATGTATTTAAAAGGGCAATGTATGAGCCTCCAAAAATCCCAAGTTAGTTGATAAAATTATCAGAAAAAAATTAATCAAATTGTCAAAATTATTCTTTATGAAAAGGCTTATTACAAAATTGCAGATTATCAAGAGGATAAAAAGCTTAGAACGAGTTTTGCTCCTACGGGAAAACTAACGACCTATTATGGTAAAGATTTCTAGTTTGATTGAAGTGAAAAAAATAAAAAACACCACCACCCGACCCATTTTGACGTAAGAACAATAAAGCTATATATACACTTAAATACTACCACTGAATATGATTGTTACGTTATCCATGTGCCATGAAAAATTACTAAAATACTAAACATGTTGTTTAGCACTGGCACCGAATATACAGTACTCTTTTCATCATATTTTTCGCGGCTTGGAAGAAATCACTTCAAGCCTTTAGGCTGCCAATTAATTTGCTCTAAAATTAAGTAAAATTAACACATTGTTTTATAAAGCGATGATATAAAAGTATTTTCTATCCATCTACGTACCATAATTCATTTATTTCTAGTAGAAGAAAGATTGTCGTCAGATCAAGTAAATCGGCGAGACCAACAATAAGATAAATCATTTCACGTTCGTCAACTTTTTAACAATAACTGCGTTGCACATATCACAGTATCTTGAAAGTCTGGCATGTTCACGGCGATCAACTCGAGACCTTGGGACCTACTGCGGATATTTTGCTTGTTGGTTTTTTCTCTTTTTCCGCAAATCTACTCTTTGCCATTTAATCGCGAATCTTATCATTATCGTGTTAAGGTGGATCGTCTTCCACACAAACGATAATCCGACATTCACTGGTTTCTGGAATAAATTATTGCTAATTAGTAAAGTGTTGTTATGGCTGAAAAATCGATAAAATTTATTAGTAAGATTTTCGAGCATTGAAGGTTCCTTTACTAATTTGATTAGACCACAAGACCTTTGCGCTTCACGTTAAAAGCTAATTTTGTTCGCACAGTTTTATATGTTTAGTTTGTTTTAATGATTATCTAATAAAACTTTAGTTAGTAAATGTATACATTGTGTGATCACGTCTTTGGCATTTGAAATGTTTGTTAGTCATTGTTAATAGCATCGTTTGTTTAATGTTCGGATGGCTTGTGAGGTAACGCTGCTGTTTAAGTGAACATGCGTCGTTATAAAGTGTTTTCTCAGTTATTCTTTCCTCATCATTGTTTTGTCAACATTCAGGTGTGTATCAATTACCGGTAACGGAGAGTTCAGACTCATTATTATTTTTTATCTCAATCATAATATCTCTCAAAAATATTGATGATAATTAAGAAGTTCTTGCTCTATAGTTTAATGTAATTTAGTAGGCATGTATTTATAAAAACAACGATAACATAATTATAAAAACAATGATTCCAGAGATGAATGTGTCAAGTACACAGGGTTGATAATAAAGAGGCGGGCATTGAACGGCGCATTATCCTTGCAGAGGGCAGAGGTGGCACTGGGTGATAGCCCAGAGCTGGGCCGGAGCGGGCCGTCGCCGGGCCGGGCGGCTGGCCGCGGGTGTGTCGCTCGGCCGAGGCCGGGAGCAGGGAGGCGCCGCCGTCTCCGCACTCAGTGTACAATCGCGCGTCGCAAGTGCTGCGCGCCCGCAAACATTCACTGCACTGCCTATCGAACGAATTATCGATCGCAGCGGAATTCCGAAATGGATGTGACGTCGCCGCAACATTTGCTGGATTAAAGGCGCGTGATGCCGTGAACCGCAGGCGCCGCCAGTCACAGACCGATCGGCGCCGATCCAGAGACGCTTCCATGTGTGCTAGTGCTGTGCTGTGCTTGAAATAACGTGATGTGACAGCGATACGTGTTGGTGCCAGTGGAATAGTTTTGTGAAAGTGTGCACCGAGCGTGAGCGCGGCCGCACTCCGTGACAATGTTGAACTGCACCGATCTGGAATGCATCCTGCACCACCACCATTATTATGCGCACCTGCATCACATACACCACTTGCAAAATGCGCAGGACACAGGTACGTCAATGGCTCTGGAACTTGTCAGCATTCGTTGTAAATGAATTTCTTTCTCTTTACGAACAATGAACACAATAAGATTGTTTAAGAACAATCGGCGAGTGTTAATGATAACAAGTGGCAATGCAACGATCGAGCGTCTTGGAATCCTTGATGTTGACGCGAGACTAGGTGGCAGTTGATGATGTAATTAGGTAGATAAATCGTATTATTTTTGCTAAGAGATCTGTGTGGTAACAGCGATCTTGACCTTTATCAGCGACTTTAACAGAATCGGCGCAACAACCTCAGAAGCGATAATAGTTCGGCACACAAGGTTCGATGCAATAAGCAGGTGTTTGGTATCACGCAACGTTCCGACAACTTTACCAGCACGTTTTCACTCTAAGACTCAGTCGACTCTAAAACCTGTAGACACGACGAGCGCGACGCGAAATGGTAGAAATATTTGTGTGCAAACAAAATATTTCGTTTTCACTTTTAAAGTTGTCTCATAGGTTGAATAACTGATTAGAATGTCGGCCGCACTCAAAACTAGACGTGAATTGACATATAATTTACGAGTGGTACTTTAATAAACTTTTTCGTGTCTCGATTAATGGAGAATATTATAAACTATAAGTTTTATCCTCTCAGGATTTTGTCTTGCACTTGTACAAATACTGTAGTGGCAGCGTCAATGTCATTGAATAGTGGATTGTTTGCCTAATTTACATACCAACAATGATGGTTTTCAGTCGTGTTGGCATTTTTGTTTATTAACTTCTTATACTTAAAATAGGTACCTTTTTAAAAACTGGCTAACTAACTACTGACAAAAGATGGTCAAAAATTCAACATTTCTAAGTAGTTGGTCATTGGAGGAGGCCTATGTCAAGCTGTGGACTAATATAGGTTGATGATCATGATGATGATGAAGTAAGTAAGTCATTTATGTTTGTTGCAACAGCATGTATAAATTTTATGATCCACTTAATTTACAATTGCATTTCTTCGATGATACATAGACATGATAAACGGGAGAACAATGGTTATTGAATTAAATAAACTTAAAAGAAGTTATACAAAAATCATGTTTTCATAGTCATGTTATTTGTTACGTTAACTTTAGCCAACTCTACCATCTATCAGAAATACCTTAATTGTTTGATTTATAATTTTTTTTGTCTTTGTTACGTAAATCTGTTAGTTAATTATATTGCAAAATGAATGCGTTAATGTTATTCTTTTAAGAAATCACTAATCATTCCATTCCATTCCTTTCATATTTAAAGTGTCTGACGCACTTATTCAACTTAACGATTTAAAATTAATTCAGTAGAAGCGTCTCGCTAGGTTTATATTACTCATTTCTGCTCGATATACAGGGTGTTTGGCAGAATGTGTGCCATAGGGTAACAGTGGATAAGTTGAACCAAGTTCATTATTTATCTTATTATTATTTAGTTTACCAGGCTACTGACCGTTTCTGATGTATCTGAAAGTAAACGTTTGTTTATTTACTTTATCATACTTGTTTATAAATTCACGACTTAGCACGTAAGCGAGTCACGGTCCTGTGATTCATTGTGTTCCAGTATCGTGCCCTTTTTGCTTCAAATACTCTTAATTTCATTGATGGGTACATTTGAGTATGTAGTCAGGTTTCGGTCAACTTACTACCTAAACTTAAGTTAAAGGGATAGATAACTCAAAAACTACTGATCAGATCTTTATATCAGGTAAAGTAATAAGGTTACACAAATAAAAAATAACATAAAACAAAAACAGTCGAATTGGGAACCTTCTCTTATTTGCAGTCAGTTAAAAAGTATGACTTAGAATTATTAACTACACTCAATTTAGTTTAAAGCGACATCTGAATTAATTATGGGTTTTAAACTAACGACATCAATTTCCTTAAAACAGGGAAACGATCCTTCCTTTTTATTTCTTACCTACTCTACAGTACTACATTTTTGCTGTTTCGTTTCGATACTATTTTATTCTTTATTAATTCTTTATTGCTAAGTTGTAAGAAGAATTTACATATACACTACAGACACTTAATAAAGTTAGGCTCCACAAAATGTTGTGCATATAAATACATGCAATGCTAGCGATTAGTCTTTCTATGTATGTACATAATAAGGTTGATTACATCCCACAGATAACCAAAGTTATCGGCATAGCTCAAATAATAAGCAAGCTGTCGGATGTAGGTACCTATTCATTACGAATCCTATCCTTCAGAGAAACTCCGAGCATCGCTGTTTCCATTACTCGCTGAGCGACTTTGAACTGATGGATCCGCCCTACCACACTCTTGATTCCATTTAATAAATCAACCATTTAATTTCAAAAACTTCTACTCTCGCGAGGTACAGAATTACTAGTTTTTCTTCTCATGTCGAAAACTGGTAAAGTTATCTTTCTAAATAAACATAGCCGGGCTAGTTACACTTAAATGTAACTTAGGAACGGTGAATTTTAATGATCTTTGGTTCGTTGGATTTGCCTGCGTCCCAAATAGCAGGAAACCCGTTGGTAAAGCCGTGGTCTCAGCTCTCTTAAAAAACATAATACATTTTTGTCTGTGACCGGAAATAACACCTAACCTTATGATAATCAAA
The DNA here is from genome assembly GCA_944547425.1 of Eupithecia centaureata. Lineage (NCBI taxonomy): Eukaryota > Metazoa > Arthropoda > Insecta > Lepidoptera > Geometridae > Eupithecia > Eupithecia centaureata. Next base: position 9,927,286 of record OX155687.1, read on the forward strand.
CTCTTAAAGAAACTCGCAAGGATTCTTAATCGATATAAAGGCATCGCAATTACTCCATTCCGACGGTTAATGCCGTTTATGAGCAAATGGTCAACTTCCGAGCCGCATTCGAAGTGGAGGAAGCTATTACGTAAGACTGGTAACCGAAATACAGTCACGCACAGTTTGGAGGCGCCAACCTTTGGCTGCGGTGTTACATGGGTGTGATTTGCCCTTTCCGTACTTATAACACAGATGTTATGAGTCATCATGCGTTGCGTTGCGTCGGTGCATTGTAGTTTTTATTTACTGGTTTAAATAATTTTAGTTACAAAGAATAAATAGTAATAATATTTATTAACGCTATGCTAAATGCAATGCTCTTCAAAAGGGTTCTTATATAAAGTATTTTTTTTTTTGAAAGCCAACGTTACAAAATACTTACAAGTTACAATGAAGCATAAAAACCACAAACAAAAAAAAATATGACAATTAAGATTCTTAATCGTCATAATTATTATTTTTGATTTTAACATACTTAAAACAATTTTATCTCGGCAAGCCTTATACTAAAGGTGACAAAACTAAATCGAGCTGTGCTGCGCTGTGCTATTTTTGGTCAACTCATTGACGCAGCACAGCACAGCGCAGCACAGCATGGTTAGTTTGTATCCTCATTAAAATATTAGACGAGCGAGTTAGGTCAGTTACGCTGTTTCTATTGACAAAACAAAGCACAGCGCAGTACAGCGCAGCACAGCTCGATTTAGATTTGTCACCCTAATGACATTTAGTTGGTAGCATGCAAACCGGGGTGGGTTGCATGCAACCCTTAAAAAAACTATGTCGGTCCCAATACCAAACACTCCTTATAATGTCTTATAATGTTTCCCAACGCATCATCATCATTTATTTGATCCTTAAAATATTTGTTTATAAACTTAATATTATAGCCATTGTTATTTTCCTCGTTTTCCTTTTATAAAGTTGTAAATTAAGTGTTATTCTTATTTTAAATTTACTTAGAATTAATAATTTTTATTCAATTGAGCTACCTTTAGACTGTTTGCAACCGTCTGCAGTTAGCTCAATGGTTTCAATTGTAAATACTAGTTGTAATTTTTCTATTCCTTTGCTTGTAATTTTCGTTGTTAATAAAGTTACTATAATTTTTATTAGTATTGATATTAAGTAATTAACTATGTGAGCTTCAGAATAGCCTGGCTTAAGCTACGTATCTAAGTTTAACTAACCTGTTACTGTTTATATTTCATTCCATTATAAGTTCCTATTTTAATTACTATCTTGTCAAATCTGGATTTTATTATTACCTATTTGTGCCATGTACCTGGACTTAGTTGGGCTCAAATTCTCTAAACTTATGTTTTTATGCCAAATTGTTATTTTCATGTGTATAAACTGTGAGTGGTTCAAATACATAACTATCACTACATAGTATAAAACAAGTCGCTTTCTCTGTCCCTATATCCCTATGTACCTATGCTTAAATCTTTAAACCTACGCAACGGATTCTGATGCGGTTTTTTTATATAGATAAAGTGATTCAAGAGGAAGGTTTATACGTATTATGAAACCGTGCGAAGCCGGGGCAGGTCGCTAGTTAATAAATAATATATTTAGTCCGCTGCTGGATTTATGACTTCGTTGCACCGCTATAGCTTCTTTTCTTCAGCTTGCTCCTTCCAGCAGTCTTTCTCAGATCAGCTGTGTGTACATGTCGTGACTATCCCAAGGTTGCCTGGAAGATCGCTCTTAGCGATAAGGCCGCCCATTTTGCAACTTTGTTATTTCTTTTTCCATGTAAGTATTCTTTTAAAATATGCAACGGATTTAGATGTGGTTTTAATTGATAGAGTGAGTCAAGAGGATATTTTATATCTATACTTATAATAAAACTGTAACAGGTCCAAATCTGTACATTGAAGATATTTTGAAAATTTTTTTTGGAGGGCACTCTATTATCGATACTCAAGCCAAAACTGTAATTTTTTTCATTCATGTCTGTCTGTCTGTCTGTCTGTCTGTCTGTCTGTCTGTATCGTAAACGCGCATCACGCCGAAACTACTTGATGGATTTAAATGAAACTCGGCATGATTATAGGTCATACTACGAGGAAGGACATAGGATACTTTTTATCCCGGAATTCAGTAAGGTTCCCATGGGAGAGGGTATGAAAGTAAAATTCCTTTACCGCTCATCACGCCGAAACTGCTGCATGACTTGGAATGAAACTTGGGACGATTTGAGTTCATACTACAAGGAAGGACATGGGATACTTTTTATCCCGGAATTCGGTAAGGTTCCCCTGGGAGAGAGGGTGAAAGAAAAATTCTTTAATGACTTGGAATGAAACTTGGGACCATTTGAGTTCATACTACAAGGAAGGACATGGGATACTTTTTATCCCGGAATTCGGTAAGGTTCCCCTGGGAGAGAGGGTGAAAGAAAAATTCTTTAATGACTTGGAATGAAACTTGGGACGATTTGAGTTCATACTACAAGGAAGGACATGGGATACTTTTTATCCCGGAATTCGGTAAGGTTCCCCTGGGAGAGAGGGTGAAAGAAAAATTCTTTAACCACGCATCACGAGGGAAGTGAATGAATTCGAATGGAACTCGGGACGATTGGACATGGGATACATTTTATCCCGGAATTCAGTTTGGTTCCCCTGGGCTATACGGGTTTTCAAAAATTTCTCACAGCATTTGAACGACGCGCGCGCGTCGTTCAGATGCTGTGAGAAATTTTTGAAAACCCGTATAGCCCAGGGGAACCAAACTGAATTGAACTGATAAACGCGTAAGTTTGTAAGGATGAATGGATAGATGGATGGACGTTTGTTACTCTTTCACGCAAAAACTGCTGAACGGATCTGGATGAAATTTGGCACAGAGATAGATTATAAGCTGGAATAAGAAATAGGCTTTATTTTATCTCGAAAATCCCACGGGAAAGGGAATTACGCAAGTAAAATCGCGAGTACTTCAAATACTAATCATGCGCAGACGAAGTCGCGGGTACCAGCTAGTGTATAATAAATGCATAATTTATATAGCAATACAGGGGTGGGTTCAGTTATCTTATATTATCCAATTTGAATGATCTAGAAAATTTTCTAAAATTAAAGTAAGCTAGAGATTGTTTTGAAAACCTTTGGTTTTCGTCATAAATCGGATTACCATTATTAATGCGATGGAAATTGCATTCATTAGGTTATTACGTTATTAGGTAATAAATGGAGCTGTGATGCAACCGCTGACCAGTGTCTGTTGATTTGTTGAATTAGTTTAACTTGATTTTACTATGATGGTCAGGTCAGTTCCAATATCCTTATCCCTACTAATATTATATATGCGGATGTTTGTATGTAATGGATGTTTGTTCCTCTTTCACGCAAAAACTACTGAACGGATCCTGCTGAAGAAAAAGACGTAGTTCCCTGGAAAACCCTTGGAAAATAGAAATAGCCTTGAGATGTTTCCATAGAAACAAGGCGTGTGAAGCCGCGGGAATTACGCTTATTAAGGGAGGTCTATGTTCAGCTGTGGATGATGAAGGCTTATTCAGATCAACGCTTTATTCACCTGCTGATCCTGCTGAAGAATAAGACGTATTTCCCTGGAAAACCCTTGGAAAATGGAAATAGCCTTGAGATGTTTCCATAGAAACAAAGCGTGTGAAGCCGCGGGAATTACGCTTATTAAGGGAGGTCTATGTTCAGCTGTGGATGATGAACGCTTATTCAGATCAACGCTTTATTCACTATCGTTCCGTTCCTAGCGACCGCGACGCGCGACCGCGACCGGGTTTGTATGAATTTATATGGAGCCACGCTCACCGGTCACGCCTTGTGTTTAGTGCTCCATACAAATTCATACAAAGCAGTGGGTTGCGCGAACCGGTCGCGGTCGCGCGTTGCGGTCACTAGGAACGAAAGGCTGCCTTTAGGACTTTATGAATAAATTTAAAAATAAATAAAGAATACTCAAAAATATTGGGCAGAGCTTGATTCAATTATATGGGACCATGTGAGAGGTGCTTTCATAATAAAAACATCATAATTAATTCACCGTGGCAAAAATCTGAGATAATAAATTTACGGCTGCTAAAACTAAAAAACCAAGTTAAGCCCTTTAAAGGTTGGTAGTTATTCTAGGTAGGTACTTACTTAAGGGTATTTACACCTTCGTAGTATCTGATCAAGACAGATTTAACTGCCTCGTAGTTGAAGTACGTATTTCAATTACGTAGCACTGATTTGAAATTACTGTATCTTAATCTCTCTTTAAATGATTTTACATTACCTCTACCTACATGCATGGTAAAATATAAAATAATTAACTTATTTGAATTTCCTTCTCCTTGGGTTATATTAAACTGAGAAGAAACGACATGACCTTCTTAAATAAAGAACATAGGTACATAATTATCTTAGAATTATATACAAAACATGAGTACCTAGGTCTTACTTTTACTACCTAAGTAGGTACCTAATTTTACACTCTACAATATAAAAGGAAATATTTTGCAAGTATTTTGAGATGGTACCGCTTTAAACATATACAAAGTATTTAGCACCAGTCAATTCAGCACGTAATAATAAGACATTGTTGGCAGTCCATTCCTACTTCATCTTTTTGTAGAATGCGTCTGGTTTGAGGCCATTCTACCAAATCAGTCCAGCATCAAAGTTAGCTGTCGTTGGCATTAGCACCATTCTACCAAACTTTTATTCCATAGATTAACAAGCTCGACGCATTGGAACTTATTTTATTTATCTACTATTATGTACCTAATCTCAGTACAACATGAGCCTAGCTTGTTACAACCATGAACATAATCTTGAGGCAAAGATTATGTATGAGAGCCAAGCAAGACGGATATTATGTTTTCTAATCGTAAAGTAGGCGACACGTTGACATTTCAGTACGAGTTAGGTAATATCAATTGATATCCATCACACGTCGGATTGTGTAAGAATAATGAGAAAATACCTACGTCGTGAAATCTTGAGAGTTTTGCCGGACATTGCGAATTAGCCAAAGAAACTTAAAATACTGATTACGGTATACTGAAATATTGTTAACTCTAAGATGTTGGCGTGCGTCACCAGACTACTCCTATCTTTCGTCAGCTAAATTCGTGGAGGTTGGCTTCCCTTTCGTCCATCAGTACCTCTACCATGAGTTTTGACATTACAATCGCCTGACTTTACTATAGTAGCTACGTAAATACGCAGATAGCTTTTTACGCGCATTTTTAGTACCCAACCCATACGCAAGAGGCGCTGCTCAAGTTTTCATACATTTTTTTAACTACAGTTGCTAGCGAGAATGGTAAGCAAAAACTCATGGTAGACGTACTGTAGGTACTGAGTCTGTACTGTCAGTGTAGGTACTGTCCATATACGTAAATAGATTGGACTAAATCTTACTTAAAAAATAAAGCTGGACAATCCACACACTATCATCTAGCCCCAAGTTACCAGATAACTTATTTCAGAACCTTATACTAAAATAATTGTTTTTTTTGCCTATAATATATGCCTAGAAAACACCCAACACACTTTACCAATAGAAATCAATATCTTTATTTCTTTAGCTATCTAAATATCAGCAGGATATAGGATCAAACATCGAGCCCGCTACCTCCTGCGTCGCAGGCGGACCTTCATCTGTTGAGCCAGGTCTTAAATTCTACAAAATTTCTGAGCGAAGTGAGTAAGAGAGACAGCATCCATTTTGTAGGTGCGCTCAACCTCAATGAAGATCAAATTATTTAATAGTTCAAGATCTGACCCTGCGTGAGTTTAATGCGAATTACAGATAATTGAACCGTAGGCGGTGAAGCGAGTGGTACGTTGATTAAAATGGCTTGGCTTACCTGATTGGATACTGCAGCGTACCTACCTGCATTTAGAGGACTTGGTACGTTAAGTTTTTGGTTTCAAGCCGAGGCTTTATGATGAGCTATGATGAGTTTTATAAAACTTTAAACGTTTTTTTTTGGTTTAGCATCTCGCAGTGCTTCTACTGGATTCTGAGAGGCGCTATTTTTTGTAGTACGACGACGACGGCGGCGACTCAATGGTTTCTTGCTAACATGAATGTATTTACGAATTATTTTGAATGATTTGTTGAATTATGGCTTTACGAAGTAAGGGCTCAAACACAAAACTGCGAGCTCGCATCGCATCGTAAATATCTGCGAGCTCGCACGATAACGTCAGATCTCATTTGCATCGCGTATTCCTGTCATATTACGTCATACTTGGTGACCCCCCTTTTAGTCCGCTCTGAGACAACTTTAGCGAAAGAGCGCGGCGCCTGAGCCGCCTTCTTTGTGTTGTAAAAAAAAACTGCTTCAGTTCTCAACTCATAGTAATTTCGAGTAAAATAGTTCCCTTCAGAGTTCATAATCGTATTAAATGGATGAATCCAGAATCTTCTTTTTCTTTTATATCTATTTAACAATAACAGCAGTGCAATTGGACCGATTTATGCAAAAATGATCCAACCCACAACCTAGTCAATTTCGAGTTTTTTTAACCAATGTAATCAGAATAAGGTATATTTTAACATATCAAAGACTCACACCTCTATGTTCACAAATGTGGAAAATCCATATGATCCAACCCACAACTGTCATGTCGAAGACCATTTTTTAAAATGTATGTGTTTCATGCCACTTGAATCATTTTTGTGTTGCTTTTGTTACCCTAACATATAACCGTTCTAATTTGCTACAATGATTCAAACTATAATATTAAGCTGGTCCATCAGTTCAAAGAGCTCAGAAAGCTATAGAAATAGCTATGCTCGGAGTTTCTCTGAAGGATAGGATTCGTAAAGAATACATCCGAAAGAGAACCAAAGTTATCGACATAGCTCAAATAATTAGCAAGCTGAAGTGGTGGCAGTGAGCCGGCTATATCTCGCGAAGAACCGACAACCGTTGGGGTAAACGTGTTCTTGAGTGGAGACCGAGACTTGGCAAACGTAGTATAGGACGCCCTCCGGCCAGGTGGGATGACGATCTGCGAAAGACTGCTGGCAGATGCTGGATGCCAAGCTGAAGACAGGGAGCTATGGCGCTCATTAAGGGAGGCCTATGTCCAGCAGTGGACTAATATAGGTTGATTATGATGATGATGATATAAAACAAGTTAAGATTTGACAAGTTAATATTTAAAATTGCTATTTCATCTAAGTACGTAAACGAAATAAAGTATATAAAGTTCAAAACACACAGAAGCCGGAGGAGTGGCGAAGGCGAAGGCGTGCCGGTTTTTCCTATGCACGGCACCGCGTTCGCCACGGCCTGCGGTGTGTGTGTAGGCTTTCATAGGATTCCATAGAATACAACTCGCACGCCTTTGCCTCCGCCACGCCTCCGGCTTCTATGTGTTTCGTACTTTAACGAAAAATAAATAAATAAAATAAAATAAGTACAGGGCCAGCAGATCTAATATTAGATACCAGATGATTGCATTGATTAATTTAAGAAACCGAAGGGAAGCTGCAATAATAGACGATGTAGATGGTTTATGTGATGAACCTTATTCTGATTTGGACGAGGAGTAGGGCCAATTTTGTTTGTTTTGTCTTTTAAAACACAAAAATGATTACAAATTTTTAACACACTTTGAATCATTTTTGCATTTTAATTTTTGCACCCTACATAGCTCTTTCCATACAAAATTAATTTTGTAATAATGATCCAGGCGCAAGTTTTCCCAATTATCTACTAAACTATTACAATTTATTCTTTATATTATTTATAGCAAAAAAGTTGAGTTTACATAGCATTAAATTAAATTAAAATAACAACATTTTGTATTACAAAGCTAGAGAAATACCGCCACAAACTTAAATATCGATTATCTCGAAATGAGGTTTGTGTGGGTTGGATCATTTTTGCTTAAATCGGTTCAATTATCTTTTTGGGATCCATCTTACGCTTCCTAAAAACACGTCCAATACGGCGGACTAAACTTGAAGATATGGTTACCCTACAAAACGGTTCGCCGCACAAATTCGCATCGCAGAAATTCGCAAATCAAGTTCGTGTGACATCGCATCAAATCGCATCGCATCGCATCGCATCGCACCAAATCGCAGTTTTGTGTGGGAGCCCAAAGATAGAACTAAACCGTCACTTCCATAGCACCTTTTCAGTTTCCTTATTTTGTAAACTCATAGTTAGACATAGGTACTGAACTCTAGCTAGATAAAAATGATCCTTCCTTCCACTCGACACCACCAAAACGACACCATCGGTGGTGTCGTATGGAATCACTAGTCCATACGACACCACCGACTAATAGTGAGGTTACCTACATACAAAGTTGTTGATATGAAAACTCCAATTGTGGACTGTCCGGAATTAAAAAAAAAAAAAATTTATTTCTCTCGCCCGATGATGTGTTTGAAATGCAGGATACTCAAGAGTATGTTGTAGAGTGTAGAGATGACGACGTCACACCAGACATTTATATGTCCGTGAAAACGCAAACGGAACAAAATATAAAGGATAATTGTACCCAAACGGATCATTAGAGTGATGCTCAGATTGTATTAAATACAGCAAAATTGTTGGCTGAAAGTTTTTTTCCCGGAAAATACACACTAAAAGAAAAGTTCATTAAGGCCTTTTACAAACACGTAACAACAATTGTGGACACGCTGCAAGACTAGTTTTCCGGTCCGTTCTTTAATACCTACATAACTACTTACTTCACTGAAATAAAAAAATAATATTTCATAAACTCTGTTTTATTAATTATCGTTTAACTATAGATAACTTGAAATAATAACTTTGGGGTCGGATCAATGTATGTGATGTTGTCTGATATTTATTTATTTATTTTAATGAACTGGGAGCTGTAAGTCAAAAACACGCGTTTCTGGACATCACTAGGGTGGTGTCGTATGGACTAGAGATTCCATACGACACCACGGATGGTGTCGTTTTGGTGGTGTCGAGTGGAAGGAAGGAAAATGATAATGCTGGACAATTCACATACCATCAGCTACATTGTGTTGGCATGGTGTCACGAAATGAAAGAGAGAGTATATTGTGACAAGAGTATATTACAAACAACCACGTTTTATATATTACAGAGTATCCTAACTAAAGTGAGAATAAGGATATTACAGAATTAATCCTCGGTTGTAGAGCAACCCTAAGAAGTTAAGTGTATCCCTATACGTTGGATGACCCTTATAATAGAGAGGTACCCTTAAGCTTTTGAATCTGTCATAGAGCCACCCATAGAGAATAAAGGTGAGCCTCGTATGAAACAGACCTTAAGGTACTACCCGACTATTGTTATCAGTTACCAGAGACAAATATAGAACCCTTAGTATATTTGGGTACAGTATTTGGAACTCGTATGTAACGGTCCTTAAGAGAGATACTAGATCATTTGAGCCCTAGCCTATAGGCAGAGCGTAATGCAACCCTTAAGGTAAGAATGGATAGGGAACTCGTGTATAACGGTCCTTAAGAGAGAAACTATCATTTGAGCCCTAGCCTATAGACAGAGCGTTTTGGATCAGTCCTAATGTCTATGGTATAGATACCAAGATGCCTACGTCAATCTTTCTTGACATTATCAGTCAATACTATTACCTATACTGCTACCTGTATATGCTAATTTCCAATCTAGCTATAGCTCCCTAATAACTCCTCTGCCTACTCTAGCCTATCGAGGTAAAGTAAAAGAATGAATTTTCAATCTACCTATAACTCCCTAATAATGCCTATGCCTATTCAAGCCTATCGAGGTAAAATAAAAAGACTTCCTAACTAATATTTTTAAAAACGTGAGAATTAGAAAGAGCCTAAACCTACGAGAAGGAAAAGAAAACAAGCGCCCTTTTCTTTTTGTTAGAGCACGTGTGGAATGGAGAAAATCTTAAGCTTAAGGCGAATAAAGGAAAACAAAACGACCTTATGTATAAGTCTTGAGCGCGTTAGCTTGAGGAAGTTTGCGTCTTCTAGGCCGCCTCCTCGAAGACGAAAAGGGATGGTCTCAGCACTGCTTCACCGCCGGTGTCGCCGCAATGCGGTGCGGTTTTCATGAAATCCGTTCACCGCGCCGTCTTCGCTCCGCCCGACTGCTGCGGCACGAAGCGGTTGTTCGAACCGCACTCCGTCACTACTTCTCCGTCGGCGTCGCCGCAATGCGGTGCGGTTTTCAAGCAACCCTCGCCGTCTTCGCTCCGCCCGACTGCTGTGGCACGAAGCGGTTGTTCGAACCGCACTCCGCCAGGACCCAGTCAGCGGCCGTCGTCACTCACGGTTATGGGAGCGTTGACCCCCGCTCCCGGAGTATGCACGACATGTGAAAAATGGAAAGATTTAAGTTATAGGTACGTTACGGTGGATACTTCTTGTGCGCCGAATCAGGAGGCACTGGCAAATAGAATTCCGCAGTTCATTAAAAGGGATAGCTGATCTCTAGCGGACCGCTTGAGGTGGCCTCAGAGTTTTTAACCCCCTGGAAGAGAAATCACTGCGTGTACACTTTATTATCGGTAACTGTACTCCGGGATATTATAAAGTTCAAGGACGATCTCAATGTATTCAAATCGTCAGCCTTCCACAAAATCAAATCGACCAACTTCTTCTAGTTTCTTCAGTCAAGTCCTGTTTTTCATGTTTTCTTTCTTGTCATTCTTTTTCTAGTTTTCTTTCCTACTTTATTCAAATTCAAAAATGACAGATTATTTCGTAAATAAGGTCGACTTACTATCGAGTTTGAAGCCTCCTTTGAAAACGAACCCTACAATGGGTACTCGACAACTGTTTTTTTTTTCAACAATAGACCTTCGTTTGACCACAATCTCACCTGATGGTAAGTGACGACGTGGCCGAAGATGTATCACGAAAGTCTAGAAGACACCTATTCACTCTGATATAACTTATACAATACAATAATTTCGCGCGACACGCCACTGAAGTCATTATGTACAGATTTAAACAAATAATGGACAGATCTAAGCAAAACGCATACGTATTTTGCTATTTTAAGAATATTACAATTGTTTCTGGTAGAACAATGTAGTAAAAAAATTCTATGTCTATGGGTAGAACCGGTACCGGTTGGTACCCAGAAACTGTCAAAGAGAGCTTTGAAAACCCGCTAGGTTGGGGAGAGGGGGCTAAGATCAATTACTACGTTCGTTACTATAATACATCTTTGAGAGGGGGCTATTTCACACTGCTTCACCCAGTTTTAATACATGTTTGAGAGGGGGCTATTTCACACTGCTTCACCCAGTTTTAATACATCTTTGAGAGGGGGCTATTTCACACTGCTTCACCCAGTTTTAATACATCTTTGAGAGGGGGCTATTTCACACTGCTTCACCCAGTTTTCGTATTGTTGACATGACACAATGACGTAATTGACAGTGTCAACTTCAACAGTTACTTTTACGGTTTTACCTCATTTTCATGCTAATAGGCAGCAAGAGTTCAACGACTTATACCAATGTATCTGAAGTTAATATCTCCAACTAATATATATTTCAACTAGCGACCCGCCCCGGCTTCGCACGGTTTTATTATACGTATAAACCTTCCTCTTGAACTATATCTACTAAAAAAACCGCATCAAACTCCATTGCGTAGTTTTAAAGATTTAAGCAGTCAAAGGGACATATGGAAATAGGGACATAAAAAGAGACTTTGTTGTAGATATGTCGCAGACGTATTGTATAATCCGCCGTATTACATTACGGTTAGCTGTTTTGAAAAACAGCGCCGTTTTCTAATGCGGCGGTTCAACGAGTAGCTGTATTGTCATTGCGATACGTTCTTCAATATGTCGGCCCACGTTTAGCCGCATTGATAAACTACTTAATTGTATAGGGTGACCATACTAACAAAAAAAAAACAAAGTTAAAAATGATACTTAATCAATTTTATTAATCGGGAAAAGCTAACAGATTTCTTCTTACGTTATTCCTTACTAATCAAGAATTATTATCATAGTTACTTAATATTAATTATGTAATTATGATAATATTATATAAATAAGAAAAACATCATTTTAGAAATTCCTGAAAAAGGTGTTTTTTACAGCTCCTTGTTTTATCTTCACTCCAACTTTAGGTAAAAAAGTGTGCGAATATCCGATCACTAGTTATCAGTAAAAAATATAATTATGGTTAAAAATATTATTTCACCCAAAAAGGCAAGTCGTGATTGTCGAGAAAAAATATTTTCTTGTCAATTGTCTTGAAATTTTCTAATTTTTAAGCATTCCTTAAACAGTTAATCGAACGCCGCGGCGTTCGATTAACTGTTTAAGGAATGCTTTTATTTTATGTATAGTAGTGTGTAGTGTAAGTACATGATATTATAAATTTTAATATCTGTAAATAAAAAGAGATACTTAATTCTTATATAAAGTAAGTAAGTATTGATAAATAAAATTTCCTTTGTCCATGGTTTGTTTACAGTTCCACATTGAGAAGAATAGAAATTATTTAATTGCGCCTCAAAATTGTTCTTAAAGTCATTTTTCACCGACATATTCAACACATTTTCTGTAACTCCGCAATTTAGCAACATACTTTCTTTACCCAACGCCATTGTTGTTGTTATGTCAGGCAGCGCCACGAGTGTTAAGAATCGGAATTAAAACAGTCAAAGAGGCGGCTAATCTCTCGCTTTATTACATTATGTCTAGCCGTATTGAATAACGTTTGGCGCCGAATACAATACGGCGTTTTTTTATTCAGCCTTATTCAATCCAGCTGCAATTCAATTCAATCCGTTGAACCGCCGCATTAAAAAACGGCGCTGTTTTTCAAAACGGCTAGCCGTGTTGTAATACGGCGGATTATACAATACGTCTGCGACATATATACTATGTAGTGATATTAGGTTTATAATTTTTATTTTAGACTTTATTTAGTTATTTTTTAACACATGTAAAACTATGAAAGGAAAAATCTCAATAAATTAATAAACCCAGCATAAACTTGTAATACCCATAGTATTTAACTAATAGAATATTTAACTAATTAGAAATACTACATCGATCCTTAAAATCATTATGTTTAGCGTAATCAGTTAGGTCTTTTGGCTGACGTACGAACGTAGGTATTCATAGTTCGCTCGTCGCTGGCAGCTGGCTTGGTCTATTGATGTTGCATTCCCGACTACCTCCCTACCTGGGGCCGAATTCCCTAATGTCAAAACAAAGGTCTCAATAATGCCATTCAATCAAGATGATTAAAATGACGTTTGTGCATTTGGTATTCTACTATTTTTTGCACTTGAAGAAACTTTCAAAATTAGAATGTCAAATTGGTAGTTAAAAAGGTAATCGTCACAGCTGTGAATGATCCTCAAAAAGTTTGTGCTAGTAGAATACTATTTTGACACGATACTATTTAAGTGGTGAAGCGATTTATTTAGTGGAATTCGGGCCCTGTTCAGATGTGCAATGTCTATGTGAAATTAGCACGATATTAGTATTTAATTTTAAATTAGGTACCCAATGTATTAATTACAATTATTATTAAGATCTGTACAAATAATTCTGTAAGGTACCTGCTACCTACTTAGGTACTAGGTAAACAGGTTCCATTCGTTTTAACTAGAGACTAGGGTCAGTGTTCTTCAGAGAAGTTCTCAATCGAGCGATTAAATTTATGTTGACATGTCTGATACCAGTTCTTCATAAATTAAATATAAATATCCTAGTACATAAATCTATGAAGCTACCAACTGACCGATTGTCTTTTGGTGAACACTGCTCTAAGATGATCACATAAATCACGGTTTTTTGGTTAAGCTCTATGAATAAAATAAAATACTTATTTGTGAAACATAAGTATATAAGACAAAAAATCGGAACCTGCCCAAAACAGTTTAGGCTATTTCAAGGCCTTCAAGGATTCAATATTTGTGTACTGTAACCTTCATCATCATCATCATCAGCCCATATTAGTCCACTGCTGGACATACGCCTCCCCAAATGAGCACCATAGCGCCCTGTCTTAACTTACTGTAACGTGTTAATGAAGTTATAATTGCACCCCTAAATGAAACTTATAATGTGTTTTGCTGGAATACTTTTTACTACCTACTTTATAAGCTCACTAGATTCCAGAGGATTTTTGTAAGTGTATCGTGCGTGTCGTACCGTATCACCGTTGAGTACCTACGACCTCCGTAAATAAAAATATATAAAATGTTTTTTAATTGATACAACTGAGTCTATTTTGTTAATAAAAGTGAAGCTAGAGTTGTAAGTACTAAATATTAAACAGAGCTTTAATCCTCTTATTATATGCTAATCATATAAGCTAATCATAGCTTATATGACTAGCAGACGGATATTTATTTTGATAATAAGTAGGTAGTATTTTTATTGCATAGAAAATACCCAGAACACCAGAACAAATATCTGTTGATCGTACAATAATTTGTCCCGAGGTGGGAATCGAACCTAGACCTTCGTTCGCTCCACCAAAGAGGTTAGATTTAGGATGCTATTGCATCTTTCGATGGTTCTCATGTATTTTTTCGCCAGATAGCACCAAAGACTTTCAAGTCATACACTTTAGTAAATTAATTAACCTTTAGTAAGCATTTATATGAAGGAATTCTATATACCTTGAGTTCTATAATAGAGCCAAACTTTTTATCAATTAAGAAGGTAAATTATCAAAATCGCCTGTCGAACAAAAAAGGCCAACCAATAGGGTCATGGGAGCCTCACGCGTGATACAATCGAATTCATAATTAGTTTATTTATTTATTAGTTTATTTTTATTAACAGTTCTTTGTTTGGTTAATTTAATAAAGGACAATTGGCTGAGCGTAGGTCACATAGAGGCCTGCCTTTTATAAACGCAGAAGGTTCTCGGTCATAAAAATGCGTACGGGTGCCCCTTTGGGGACAAAAGTACCTACCTACAACCTTTTTGATATGAAGATTTCGGGACTTGAAGTGAAACACTCTTTTTAAAATTACCCTAAAATATATACTATAAAAAATAGCTAAAGTATACAGATAAACATTTTATTGGGAACATTTACAGATCACGAATTCGCAAAAAAACATAATAATAAACATTATTATATAAGGTACGCTATGCATTTTCAAACAGTGACTGATAAGCTCTGCTCAGTTTAGGGTAAGTCCCATCTATACGTAAAATACCAGCATAAATTCAGATTTAGAAAAAATAACAAACAACCTGATTCTCTTTTCAATGTTGTTAAATTATTAAAGTAGGCAGAACAATGTTTTCATTGTTTTTTGTATGCCTTTTTCCGGTCATCATACCATTGTGCATAGTAGATTTAACAGGTAGGTAGTCACTATATTATAGGCAGAGTACCACGTACCATTATTTACGGTTGTGATTCTGGACCCCAAGGTATAAGATATTTTAAAATTCGAATACCTCGAATAAAAGTTTTTCATCCTGTTCGTGTCATTAAAATTGAATCAAAATGGAACGTAAAAATCATGTTCTCTTTCAGCAATCAGGAATAAACTAGCTAAACTTACAAAAAAAAACTTTTTCATGAATATGTCATCATCATCATCATCATCATCAACCTATATTAGTCCACTGCTGGACATAGGCCTATATGAATATGTATTGTATTAATATTATTATTGTAATGTATTATGTTATTTTGCACTAAGAAAAATTTAAACAAATTAAAACTAGTATTTACAATTGACATTTCAGCAATCGGTCTAGAGGTCCATATCAATAAAAGTCGTGACGTCCCCAAGAACCTGTCTGGCTGCTCCGCTTCATAGCAATGCATTTACGCTGCAACAGCAATTCACCAGCTCTCGGGTCACGTGTTTTATAAACCAGACGTTCAGATATTTTTAAAAGCCTGGACCTAACACACGGACCTATGGTATCAACTCTATATAGGCCCACGCGACCAGAATCTTGAAACAAATAAACAATTGTTAAATATTTATTCAATTTAACAGCTTTATTAACAACGAAAATTACAAGCAAGGAATAGAAAAATTACAACTAGTATTTACAATTGAAACCATTGAGCTAACTGCAGACGGTTGCAAACAGTCTAAAGGTAGCTCAATTGATCCATGTCAATACCAGTCGGAAGCGTCCCCAAGACACTGGCTGCATTACCACGCTGTATGGCAATGCTGATGCGCTGAGCCAGATATTCACCAGCTCTCGGGTCACGCGTCGCATCGACTATTCAATTTCAAATCCACCAAATAACTTGATAGTTACGTCTATAGCAAGTGAGTTAATGTCACCTATATTTATCTGCGCTCCGTAATTGGTTAGGTTAGGAACGACTTGCCATTAACTAGAGTAGAAAGTACGTGTTTTATCACTTTTGATAAAATATCGTAACACGTTACGTAAGTTAATATCTACCTATTTCATTCATAAACAGAACCAAGCCAAGAAGAATCACGTTCAAAGATTTTTTCTTAGATGTTTGTTATTTAATCAATAGCTCAACATTTTTTTGTCTTGCTTTCATTTCATTCATTGCACGAAATATGGTCATATACAGGTCTTATACATTATAATAGTGTCTTCACCAAAACATATTGGCATGCAAAATATCTTAAAAATAGGTTTCCATTTAAATTCTAATCATGTGATATAGGATGTAATAATGATTTAAAGAATAATTAACCAAAATCAATAATGTTGATTACAAATTTCTTAAATTTAAGTCCATAAGTTCCTTAACACTATAAAAAGCTTTTTCGATTTCTGCGACTCGATTTCTGCGCGTTATTCTCACGAGTGAACGCTGTACTGGACTAGACAACCAGTATTCAATTCACTACGAAGCGATTCTATTCCTACAATCGTCATCGCTCAAAAGATACCTAAGTTTTTTTTAGTAGACAAGTGACTTGGCGATAAGCGAAATCGCTTGTTAAAAGTGCCACTTGGCTTTAATGGACAATTTTTTGACAATTTTTTTTAACAAATTTGAATGGATGTTATATCGTTCACTTGATGTATTGACACCTTGTCTACCAACAATCTATTAGTTAATAACATATCACACAACGGGGTCGGTGTACGTAGATGCTTAACACTACATAGTATAAAACAAAGTCGCTTTCTCTGTCCCTATGTCCCTACGTATGCTTAAATCTTTAAAACTACGCAACGGATTTTGATGCAGTTTTTTTAATACATAGAGAGATTCAAGAGGAAGGTTTACACGTGTAATAAAACCATGCGAAGCCGGGGCGGGTCGTTAGTACTTAGATAAGTTAGTGTTCTAGAGATTTAATTAGTATAGTTACTTAATCAGACGTTTATACCTTAACGTTGTAACACTGCCTGTATGTATACTGTTAATTGGTTTTTCGTAGTTATGTGGAAAGATAATTTTACCCATGAATTTCATGATTTTTATTTTGACGAATGTGATAGTTTCTTATTAATTTTAATTTGACAGCTTAGTTACGGCAAAGTTGTTTTAGGCTGTGTCCCCAGTAGGTAAACTGTGAGCGGCCGACAGTGAGCCGCAAATTTGTGGCGAACAGCTACAAACTCAGATCAATTTGCGTGCGTATCGCAAGCATTGGAACCTGCGAGTCAGCCGCTAACTGAGACAGTCGGCGCACGTATCGCTGCAAACTAGCAAACTGTGAACACTCAATTTAAAATATATGGAAGCGCGTACTGAACTGATACGCCGCAAACTCAGTCGGCTGCTCACCGTTTGTCTACTGGGGACACAGCCTTAGTTGTTTTATCATTTTGCATTCAAGTTATTGAGAAATTAATGTTATACATGATTTCTCTCATATTATAAGAAGTTACCTAGTGAGTTTATTTTTCGGTTAGATTTTCGTGAAGTCATTGACCCCATTCCGACCAGTTTCTAGACTTATCTATGTTTTAATTCTTAGTGAAAGGCCGCCTCCACTAAAGACTTTCTTCTGCGCTACTGATTGTTACACGTCAAAGCCTTGGTATTCCAAGTTTTATATTTCACTCTAGTCGTAAACGTCAATAATTTAATTAAAATTTTCAAGTTTTTAGGCATAGACATACCTACTTACATATACCAATTATTTGCAAATTTTGTAACCACATATGTACACAAATAAGTTGATATTTTAAAATGAAATTGAAATAAGTATCTACTAAATTCGTAAGTTACACTAAAAGACATATAGACTTTAAAATAATTCTGGACAATCCATACAACATCATCTACCTAGCCCCAAGCTAAGCAGAACTTGTGTTATGGGGATATATTTAATACAATACATATAATAAACGGATAGATATTTTTATTATAAAAGTAAACACACAGAACCCCGGAACTAATATTTGTAGATCGTAAAAACATGTGTTCCAAGGCGGGCAGCGAACACGCAACCTCCTGCGCCGAAGCCAGGCATTCGCCGGCCGCGCCACATCGCATGTCAAAAAATTATATTTGCTACGATTGTGTATACCCGAGCTCATTGCAAAAATCAGTAGGTAAGTAATGCTTAGTACAAGTGTACAGTTTTATTACGAAAAATATTTTCCAGAAATCTTTAGATTTTATCTTCTGTCTCACTTACACGTACAAAAAAAAAATGAGACAGACGATAATCCGTGAAAACAGCCAGAGTTTAATCTCGCAACACCATTTCAAAACTAAAATAGAGTATGCATGAAACTAAAGTTCTACCTATGAGCATGAAACCTCTCTACTAATAAAATCAAATCAATACAATTTACAGTAGAGGCTGCAAGGTGGCAAATACATTAATTTATGATTTATTTCAAACTTTTCATAATATATCCATTTGTTTTTGGAAGCGTTTGACAATCATCTCTCTACTAGGAAAACAAGCGCGGGAAGTTCGCTCCACGTATTGTCTTTGACGACCAATGATGGCGCGGTGGGCGAAGGTCCGCCTACGACGCAGGAGGTTTCGTGTTTGATTCCCGCCTCGGAACAAATTTGTGTACGATCTGCAGAAATTTGTTCCGTTGGTCTGGGTGTTTTCTATATAATAAAAAATATCTATCTATGTAATGTATTGTATTAAGTATTTCAGTCATCTAGTACCCATAACACAAGCTCTGCTTAGCTTGGGGCTAGATGATGCTGTGTGGACTGTCCGGAATTACTTATTTATTTATTAATATTATAAGTATTTTTTTTTCTCTTTGAATATCTATTATCTATCATGCGTAAATGGTTGGACAATGGTTATCTTGATATACTTGAGCAAGGATATAGATGTACCCCCGGTAAAGGATATTCAACTTAAAAATTTTTACAAACTTCATAAGTTTCATATAACTAGGTAGGTATCATAACGACACAGACTACAGATTTATGATGTTGAAAAAGTTTTTCATATATGAATTGTTATATTAACTAATCTGTTACCAAAACCAGACAAAGAGAAGCAGAAAGTCTATAATTTATACAATTCTTTATTTTACCACGTAATAAATCTTCGCTGATTTCGATATCAAAGTTTACGGTTTCGAAATATTAAGACTTGGTTTGGGTTGAAATGTCAACAAGCTGCAAAAGGCTGGATGTGTCAAAACATGTTCAGATTATATACGTTTTTAGTAAATCGACATACAAACCATAAAAACTTGTACCTACTAATTTTGAATCAGATATTTTTGGCAACATCTGGTAAGTTCCAAGCTGCTGTACCCATTTGCATATATTAAATTTATTCTGCTACCTAAAAATCAATAATGCTGAACATTCGCAGAGTGTTAAGATAAGCAAAGCTTCTTACATTATGCGTAATATATACCTAACTTTTTGTTTTTCAGTTTTGCCAGTTATCATCAGCCAGTTCAATAAATTTACTTTATTTATAAAGCCTCGAATTTTTAATGTTCCCAAGAACATATATTTTATTAGAATTTCTTTTTGAAAATGGAACTGAGAGCGCCTTTTTGGTGATCGTTGGATGTTTATAAGGTGATTTTTCCTCCATAGTAGTAAGCGAACTTTGCGTTGCGCTTAGCAAAGGCAAAAATAAAATCTCAAGTTTTTTTTAATTAATTATTGAAGTGAAGGTGAACCTGGCTTATTTAAATTAATTGAGAATGTCATCAAGCTAATATAAAGATAAGTATGCAAATGGAACGGAAGGGCAAATAAATAATTACCTAGTTTGAATCTGTTGCGGTCGAACTCACGTAAAATTTATTTAAAGACTTAGGTACGGAAAATTCGTGAAGTAGAGATGTGACACTCGCGCTTATTTTACTAAAGGAAAAGTTCAAATTATTTTTATTTAAGTTCGTACTCGCTATCAAAGTGAAAAGAAGAGTGATCCATTTTGTTAATAAATAAATAAATACAATCGGCCCAAAACTGCCCACTATAGGTACTGATTTTAACTGCCCTACAATAATGCAATGTAGAGCAAATGAATCAACCTTACTCAAACCGAATCTAATCAGTTGATTTTCTTCCAATATTTAAATTAAATATATACCTACTTTAAAAATAAGCACCAAAACATTATATTACCATACTCCGATAACTCTAGTGCATGGTTTAAACAAAACAACTGTGTTCTCAAGAACTCGCACTTCACGCCTATTGATGCCGCGTCACGGTTTACTAATATTTTCGTCTCAACAATGACTAGGAAATATATTTACTTCTTGTCAATAGCGATGGTAGAATAATAGGTAAGGACATCTCAGTCTCGTTTCGAATCTTTAAAACATTTGCTACAGATAATTTTACTCTCATAAATTTAAACGCACGCTTGTCTTGGACTTGCTGGTGATTTGAATTTTTCATTGAAAATCTTTCTCATTTTTATATTTATATAGTCCGCTTCGATGCGTGAAAGCGCTGAATAATATGGTTTTTAACTCACACATGGATTCCTTCTTAGCTTCAAAATCAAGAAAATTGTTGAATTAAACTAGGTATCCCTGTTCTGTGACGGCAGCACAATCTTCGTCTATGCTTAGATGAGTGACCCTCGCATGTAAATATATCTTCTGATCTATATATTTGCGTGCGCCTTCTGTCTTCGGAACTCTATTCTGTAGACCTCATTGAAATGTGCCTGCATTGAATGCGTGTGACGTCATTTACCAGATCCAATCCATATTTGTTAGTGTCCCTTTAATACGTCAGAAATATGTTTATTTACACTTGAGAATGTCTACAGTATATTCGATAAACAGTAGATTCGTATACTCGAGACCAGTGGCAAGTGTCTGGTCAAGTGTTAATATTTTTTGATTATATAACTAACCTATTTAATTTGTAACTTCTTGAGGTAATTTTAGTTTTCTTTTGACTATACCCTTATATTATTATGACAGCAGCATATTTTGACGCAGATACCTTGAATTTATTTACTCATATAATGCGTAGCATCCCTATTACATCTGTGCACATATAAAAATAATCAGTTTTAGCGTAGCCAATCAAATTTATTCATGACATATTTTGGTGTCTGAGGAGAGTGTTTGTCTGTCTGTTTGTTGCAAGTTTATGGTGCTTCTGTTCTTAGCTTCATGCTTTTAAGAAATGAAAGAGATTCATAGATCGAAAAGTAGTAAATTTGTATATTTTGACAGAAAATCAACAGCAAGAAAGTTATTTTTAGGTGAAGTAGGTATTGTAGCAATCTTAACAAACTACTTTGAATACTTTGAGTTTATCCGAAGTATAATACTAGGTATCTATACATTTCGCAGAAAGTACTAGGCTCAAAGCTCGCGTTCTCTGCAAATATGTGGAGTTAAGCTCTATGTTATACACAAATAACTGCATCGGGCCGGTTGGTTTCTAGAATCCAAGAGCGTATATTGCAAAGCAACGGGAATATAGCGGTCCCACCGAAGAGTATCGTATAGTTTACGAGTTGATTTTGATTTTATTTATTCACTTGTATAAAAATATCGTCGTAGGATTAATATTACCTTATGTTTTCACTTATCAGCACGGTTAGTAGTTATTGGATATAATATTTTCCGAGTCATTCGTCAACTCACATCTTGAATCTTGTCCCAAGTGGTGTGAGTTGAGTAAAAATCCTATACTTGTCTTACTCTTCGTTCTGCAAATCGCACCACATTTTCTTTATGTGTATTTTATTACAGTAAACCAAAAAATCTAATATAAGGCAAAAGGCATACTTATTACTAGCAGTACTTAATGATTTGATTTTGATTTGATTTGATAAGAGGCATCTTGAATTATGAAATGACCCCTGAGTACCTAGATAAGTTAGGGTAGATACTTTAACCTACTAAGACATATTTAATGCCTAATGGCTAATTTCATGTGGTAGGTACCTAGCAGCACTTTGGCACAAATACTTGTTGTGAATTTATTGCCGTTTAGCAAGTCTCATTTTCAAGTGTCATGCCATCACGAGGGGATCTTTTGTTGCTTGATCGATCGGTCATTCTTCACTTGTTAGGAAAGTACCTATGATGACGTCACATTGTACTTAGGTAGGAGAGTGATTGTCATGAAGCTAGGAGAGTAGACTTGCGAAACTTGTTTCATCATCAGCAAGATTTTAACCCTAGATCACATACTCGTAGCTTTGCATAATTTAGGGGTTTTAAAAAATAAAACTTGAAAAAATGTCTTCGAATTATCAGCAAATCTGAGAACATCGTCAATGTATTCGAAATAAGTAAAATACACATTACACTCTTTTCTATTTCTTTTTTCAATATTTTCTTATATTGTATACCAAAAATAAAACAAATAGACATTGATAAGAAGAAAGTATAATTAGCGGGCTTATCGCTTCGAAGCAGTCTTATTTATTAATTAAATTATCTACCTACATTGTTATTTATAATATCCAGTACCTATGAACTTTCTGACTTTCTTTCTGTGTCCAAAGGTCCAAAGGAAATAAAACACTTCGATTTTTAGTTAATCCTGGCAACATTTAACAGGTATGTATTTGATAACTACTAAATTTTTTGTCTTGATACAAATTTGAAGCATCGACAGAGCTCTTTGTTTATTTAATTTATTCAAAAACATATTCAGAAAAGCCATAAAATCAAGTGTCACCGAAGACCCGTTATTATTTGCAACTTTCAACCAAAAATGGTGAGAGTATACGTAAAAAACAAAAAAAAGTTATGAATATTTTTGGGATGTTTTGCCAAAAAATATTCATAACTTTTTTTCTTTTTTACGTATACGCTTCTTTTTTCTGGCATCCAACCATCTGCAGATGGACAGGTAGTAATTACCTACCTCATTTAAAAAAACAACCAGTAGGTACTTAATATATACGTACGTTTCTTTAAGGTAACCAAATAAGCACTCAGACTGGTCAAATTTTAAATATGTAATTATTATATTGTCAAATAGGAAATTTTAATTTATTTTCAAATTAAAGTTCATTACGTTATAGAGTTTCAGCCAAACTGTATATTGGCAACAAGTGAAGTGTGTGTGTTTATTCTTAATTAACTTAATTTTTTGTAAACCTTCCTACTACTAGTGGAAGAAGTGAAAAAGAAACCACTAGCTTGTTTATACATCATTTACAGGTCTAGTTCATGTTTTGCCTGCTCTATAAATCCGCCTTTTCGATAAGATGTTGTTTTATAAATGAATGAATGAATGAATGAACACTTTATTTTACTAAATGGTAACTTACAGTTAATAACTTATATACCAACGGGTTGATTAGTAAATAAGGTATTTATGATGTATATTTATAATGTATTAGTATGTAAGCTAGATTTTTTTTAGCTAAGATTGAAGATTTTGACCAGGATTGAAAATGATAATGTCTAGACCAAAGTGATTTAACCTTGTTACTGCTCAATAAAAAACCCATAAAATATTAATTTTTATGAAATTTACTGTTTAAACGCTTATATCCGTTATGAGGTTTATATCCTTTTTAGTATTCTGTCAAAGCAAAATATGAAACCAGCTCATCAACAGTTAAATACCCAGGTACATAAACTATTATGTAGATCTTAATATCTTGTAAAAAATATTGGGATAGTGCAAAATATATTTTTGAAGGCATAAAAGTTATCGATGAAACGTTATACTTACAAGTGCAACGAAACGTGCGTTGGACTAAATCAAAATATATACGTGTCAAATTGTAGATTAATAGTTTAAAATTTGACTTGGTTGCATGTTTATTTTGTTAGCTTATAGAACTTAAGTTATTAAGTTTAATTAAGAAACTTAATTGACTACCTCTGTGGCGCAGCGGGCAAAGGTCCGCCTGCGGCGCAGGAGTTTACGGGTTCGATTCCTACCCTGGGACATTTGTATATTTGTATGAGCAGCATATATTTGTTCAGGGCTTTCTGGTTGTTTCCCATCCCCTATAAATATCACAAACTAGGATTGTACTCAATAAATATTAAAATCAGAATATAAACATAAACATGCGACTGCATTTGTATAAAACACCTGTTTTTAAGAACGTGAGAAAACACTTGATCGTGAAGGGTAATTGATAAGCAGGTATATACATACAATGCAATACAAATACTTTTTATTGTTATCCGAGTATTCCGATGTTATAAAAACATCGGAATACATAACTTCCCAGCCCAGGACAGATGCTAGTCACTACATAATATAAAACAAATTTGCTTCCCGCTGTCTGTCTGTCCCTATGTAGATCTTGAAAACTACGCAACGGATTTTGATGCGGTTTTTTTAATAGAAAAAGTGATTCAAGAGAATGTTAATTATATAAGTGTTTATCTTTATATCACTGCATAGTATAAAACAAAGTCGCTTTCTCTGCCCCTATGTCCTTATGTATGCTTAAATCATTAAAAAAAATCACAACAACGGATTTTGATGCGGTTTTTTTTAATAGATAGAGTGATTCACGAGAATGGTTTATACGTATAATAACACGTGCGAAGCCGGGGCGGGTCACTAGTATCTTATAATACACCGAAGCGAAGCCGGGGCGAGTTGCTAGTAAAAAACAATAAGCGTATTTTAATCGGTAGTCATGAATCGTCCCACCACAAAGTCAATCAGTTCCAGCTACAAGAGTTCCGTCGAGCAAATGGCTCCATTGACAACATTCACAGCGCATATAAAGGACTAGATGATGATGATGATATATATGTGGATGACCATGATAGTTACACAAAATTCAAGCTAGTAAGTGTCCAATAGCAACAAGACAATGTTACATTACACATTCACGATAGAAGCATTTAAATACAGTGGAACCTGTTTGCGTACAAAAGTCTTTCGAGAACCATCAATACACCTTGACCTAGTACCACCTAATACTAACGAGACATGTAGTTGCCTTGGATCGAGATACAGATAAAATTATTTATCATAAACATCGTCACATGGTACTTATGTAAATGTTTATGTGCTCGTGATTATCGTATATGATAAAATATTTTTACAACCTTGAAATTTGTTAACTAAAAAACTATAACCAAATGGTTGTAGGAATCCCTAATTGTATCAGGGGTTCTGTATTATTTTATGTTATTGATACCGTATTAATCGAAATTAGAACTAATTTATCAGTGTCTCTACGGGTTGCATGATACTTACTATACCTCTAATATTTAACCATTCACGTAAACTAAGAATGAATATATATAGGTACAATGTATGTATGTATAATATTGTCGAACCACGATCAAAAGATATGTACGGATACGCGACAAATATTTACTTTTAATTAAAATCAGAACAAAAAGTATATAGTAAGAATATACAATACCGACTCGATTTTATTGAAATTAAAACTATACTTCATCTGGTTTTTTCTTGCTTTAAGTTTAGTTTAAAGGTTAGTTAGGTTAAAGGCTAGTCTCATTTGAAAGCAGTCTACCTAGCCAAGAAAATACAATATCGATGCATAAGCGGCGTAAAAAAAGTTTTGTAGCATCTAGCAAAAAAATTTTATTTTATTTTTGATCTTTGACTTTAACACTGGGTCACTGAGGTGTAGGTACTTTTTATATTAAGCTCCATATTTATGCAAATGCATATACTTTTTCGACGGTATTTCTATCTTATGGCGACTGAATCATAGGTTAAAAATATAAATTATTCAAGTGTGTTCAAAATTTCAGTCCGATTTGTTCAGTAGGTATTATATACATTCATACAAACTTACACGTTTAAAATATTAGTAAGGAAGTAAGGATGTTGCCTAGCCATCCAACAAACTAGCTGTTCTAAGATCAAGAAGCAACATCCACATATTGATTTATTTACTTATTTACGTTTAATATGTTTCTTATTTACGTTTACAATATGAATGTCATCGACTGAGTTCCACTGTGCATGATTATTAGTTTTTTGCTCATTGTATGCTTCGATAATACGAGTTTGTTTAGTTATTCAGTGCTGTCAGTTTGTTATGATCATGAATATGTTTATAATTAACTCTTCTTATCTGAGAAACATTTTCCCATTTATAATATAAACATTAAGCTGATGAGTTTGTTTTATAGATGGGTCCTGTTCATGTATCAATTCTTCAATTTGTTTACTCCTTTAAATTTTCACAAATTATGTAGGTATTTTTTTGCTTATAAAAACAAATACCTTCTAAAAACAAAAACAAAATTAAGGTGGGCTCCCATACAACAAACATGATTTTTTTCCGTTTATATAGAGACTAGCGACCCGCCCCGGCTTCGCACGGTATTTTCACTACATAGTATAAAGTAAACAAAGTCTCTTCATTTGTTCCAATAGCTATAGTATATCACTACATGTATCACTACGCGAATCCGACTGGCTTTTGGCCAGTTTTTTCTACAAACAATGTTTGTAGTTACAGTTTCTCTACTTGCTCCGTCGCCTCCTCTCCTCATTACCTACTTACTATAAGTTTGACTAGATTGGAAGAATACTTTTTTTCTTAGCTTGGGGCTATCTGATGTGTGGATTGTCCAGCATTATTTATTTATTTATTCGTAAGTGTCACAAGCCACATTTCTTGGTTCATATTTTGTTTTGTGTGGTACACAAACTAACACAGAATGAGTTCAGTTATTAATAACTCTGATTGTGATATGATTGATAAAGACGACTCTTAATTTTGTTAATTGATATGCAACGAAAATTACAATCAAGGAATAGAAAAAATTAAACTAGTATATACAATAGAAACCAATAAGCTAACTGCAGACGGTTGAAAACAGTAATGCTTGAACAATATTGCGATTTATTATTTGAGATATAATCAAGATAATGAAGTAAAATATACACTGCATCATCAAGGAAGTCTGCCACTACACTTTGATTGATCATGTATGAAATTGTGAATATAAATATAATTAACGGTCTATTATCTCATCATCTGATGCTTCCTCATTGGCCCGTGGTTAAATATTTGTCAAAAGAACAATGAAAGTGACTAATGTCAGAGATCAAGCAATCTGTGTTTGGAATTAAGGCGCGCTATGTAGCTAAAAATGCGGCAGAAAAACCAGGAGAGTTGACAAGGGCTACCTCATAGATGGCGCATGCCTACTGTTAATTAGTATATTCGTTTTTATAATATCGCGTTGCTGGTACCTGCGTAGGTAGGTAATAATGCTTTACTATGGGTAACTTTACCCTGTTTTGTACTGATGTAATGACCTCCCCAAGTTCCTAGGTAATGCATAAGTAAATTAATAATATGTATGCTTATGCATAGGTACCTATTCTATATTTCATAAAATATAATATAATCGCGAAGAAACGACAACCGTTGGGGTAAACGTGTTCTTGAGTGGAGACCGCGTCGTAGCAAACGTAGTGTAGTACGTCCTCCGGCAAAATGGGATGACGATCTGCGAAAGACTGCTGACAGATGCTGGATGTGCCAAGCTGAAGATAGGGCGCTATGGCGCTCATTAGGGGAGGCCTATGTCCAGCTGTGGACTAATATAGGCTGATGATGATGTATTAGTCCACAGCTAGACATATGCTTCCTAATGAGTGCCATAGCGCCCTGTCTTCAGCTAGCCACATTCAGCATCTACCAGCAGTGTTTCATAGATCAGCCTATGCATTTATAATTTCATTTCGAACGTCACTTAGGGTCATACTACACGGGCGGTTCTGCCGTCGCGGGTATCCGCTCGACAAAGCTGCCGTAGACCATCAAACTACAAAGGATACGCGGGGATGATAATCCCGCGCAGAATGACGTATAGCGAGAAAGCGTCCATGTAGTAAGAACCGGTTATCAGCGGTGGTTTGAAGCTACATGCGGCGGTCGTATTGCTCCCGCCTAGCTGTGAACCGCGAAGGAAAATCATATCTTTCATATTTCATATTAAAATGTGATTAGTGCGGTCCAGAAGCGTATTTCCGCAGCGGGAGAACTTCCCGTGTGGTATGACCCTTAGAAATCCGCTGTCAGTTTAAAATGCTGAGATTTTGACAATTAGGGGAGAACAGGGCAACAGGAGCCTACTCCAGGAATGTTTTAATAAAAAATTGACAAACTTGTCAAAATTCTCTTTATTATTATTATCAATTTCATATATTTGTATAGTATACCCTATAGTTAAAATACGGGACTGGCATACAAAAGTCTCGAAATATGAAGAATAAAAAAACCTTTTCTTTATTATTAAATAGTACTTAACTATAGATATGTATTAAGGTACGATTTACAGTTTAACCAGTCAGTCGCTCCTTTTGCCTGTCAATTGCAATTAATGAGTGCCCATTTAATGCTAGAGCAAATATAATTAATTTTAGATCAAAAAAATGCAATACTAACAGTAAAATTTGTGTTACTGTTAGAGTTTTTCAAATTTTTTTCAAATCATAACATTTTTACAACCAAAATTAATCAATTAATTTTGCAAACAAAATAGAAAAAATACATATAAAAATATTGATGGTAAACAAAAGATCCAGACTTTATGGATCCAAACAAAATGTACAAAATATCTCTCAAATCTGGACTATCACTGCCAGAATACTTTTTTATCATCGGTACCACATATCTCTACTTGTTTCAGTATATAAAAAATTGCACATAATTTATCTTCTTCAAAATATTAGCGAGGCTACCATCAATTCAATTTTACCTTATCACTCATTGCCCGACAGCTTTCATTAGTCTACGTTCCCCTATGCCCGTCATTCTTTAGCATAGAGCCTATGCTAAAGAATGACGTAGCTCGGTCACTAGAGTGGATTTGAGTTCAAATTCGAGATTTTACAGAATGAGTCTGCCTGCAGATATAGATAAAGATATAAAATAAGGAAATATATAACTTTATTAACAACGAAAATTACAATCAAGGAATAGAAAAAATTACAACTAGTATATACAATTGAAACCATTGAGCTAACTGCAGATTGCAAACAGTCTAAAGGAAATCTTATTTGCACTTTAGGTAAATTCAGGTAAAACATATTGCGAAATATAAAGAATATGAGGTATACTCAAAACTCCCAACTCAAATCACGTTAAATAATGAGATTGTTCACTTCGTAGACTCTACTGTATTCTTGGGGTTGCTTCATCTCTTCAATGGCAACCGCAAATTGATGCTCTCGCGGGTAGGCTTAGTTCAGCAGCATATGCAGTGAGAACAATTAGATATCTCACTGATCAGGACACAGCTAGGTTAGTTTATTATAGTTACTTCCATAGTATTATGTCTTATGGTATTTTGCTGTGGGGACAGGCAGCTGATATTCAGACTATCTTTGTTCTTCAAAAAAGGGCGGTGCGTGCAATTTATAAATTAAAGCCACGTGACTCATTGAGGGAATTATTTAAAGAAATAAATATTTTAACTGTAATTTCGCAATATATTTATGAAAATTTAATGTATACACACAAAAACAAGAGTAACTTTTTGAAAAATTGTGATGTACACAATAGAAATACACGAAACAAGAACAAATTACACATTCCTTCATTTAGATTACGAAAACTGGGGAAATCATTTATGGGTAATTGTGTGCGCTTCTATAATAAGCTTCCATCTGAAGCAACTGAACTTTCTATTCGTAGATTTAAACAGTACATAAAACTAAATCTTATCAAGAAGGCATATTACTCCATAAATGATTACATCAATGACGTTAGTGCTTGGCCAGATGTCGCTCAGTTCCACATCGACAATAGTATGTAATTATTTATAAGGCAAACATGTATTAGACACATAAGTTTTACACATGCTAGTGGTTTCTATTTCGCCTCTTCCACTAGTGGACAAAAAATTGAGGCGAATTAAATTTGACTTGTCTAAGTGCTTATTTTGTAAGCCTAAAGAAATAAAGATATTGATTATTGATTATTATTATTATAATTTATAATTCTCTATTTTTAATAATGAGAAAAAGATACTCAAAATTCAAATTCGTTTATACCTTATTTTCAAATACGACCAAATCTAACTGTCTGCTGCAAAATTAAAATGCGAATGCGAAATATGAATGTTAAGTTCCATTAATTGGTTCCGTAGTTTGAACACTGACAGTTTTAGTAGGTATATCTGCCGGTGTGAAATATTAAATTATTCATTTAATTTACAAAAAAACTGGCATCGCTCAATAAAACAATAAAAACCATAAGGCATTAACACAAACACAAAAGACTGATATAACCCTAAGAATTTCATACCTATTAATTTTTACAAATCATCACTACATAGTATAAAACAAAGTCGCCTTTTCTGTCCCTATTTCCCTTTGACTGCTTAAATATTTGAAACTACGCAACGGATTTTGATGCGGTTTTTTTAAGAGATAGAGTGATTCAAAAGGAAAGTTTATACGTATAATAAAACCGTGCGAAGCCGGGGCGGGTCGCTAGTAAGAGATAAAGCTCCAACTAACATACCTTATACCGCGAAGGTATGAATCTATCCGAAATGCTACAAGATGATGGAATAGATAAAGTTTTGTTATTTCGGTACTGTTCTAAATGCTAAAATGGTTTTCCCGAAAGACCCGAAATTTTCCGAGAAATTATTTACAATTACCAGGTTTTAAAATCATCCAGAAATTTCGGGAAATCCCGGGAAATTTAGAAGCTGGAATCGACGGGACCAAATCCTAATTTATAGATTTCCATCATAATATTTTTTTGTGCCATCTCTATTACGTTCCAGTTCCACTCTATGCAAAACGATATCATATCTCTGGATGCTAAATGAAATTTAGTTTTGATAATTTGTGTAGCGTACTGGTATTCTATATTCAAAAATTTGATTTACCTAAATCCTAGTTGTCAATCGAAATGAAACATAGTCAATCTGTCAGGGAACGCTAGCTAAGAGCCTGTCCAGATGGAGCGTTTTACTCGCGAGTGCTCTCTCGTTTAAACATTCCCGTTCTCCAGATACTAGAGCACTATACCTACATCCCGTCCAGATGCTGGTGCGCGATTCCTCGTCCAGCCAGTGGTACGCGCGACGCGAGTGGACGTATTTCTTATACCGTACATATATTATCGTACTTTTCATAGACGAAATTGAAAAAAGAATTGCAGTATGGGAAAATTTAATCAATCAAAG
Source organism: Eupithecia centaureata (assembly GCA_944547425.1). Taxonomy (NCBI): domain Eukaryota; kingdom Metazoa; phylum Arthropoda; class Insecta; order Lepidoptera; family Geometridae; genus Eupithecia; species Eupithecia centaureata. The sequence continues at coordinate 9,958,798 of OX155687.1, forward strand.
ATAATCCAATAGAACCATGAAACGTTACAATTAACTAATAACGGAAGAATTAGCAGAATTGGATGTACGTTAAATCTTTGTAGTGCTTTTTGCTTCCGACGTTTCCAAAACTATTTTATTTGGTTCCATGTTTAAAATAACTGTCCCCGAGTCCCTCCCTAACGCACCGCGCAAAGGAGCGCACGTAAAACGCCCCATCTGGACAGGCTCTAACCGAATATTCACGATAAATATTACGTATGGATTGTCATTGATATCTGAGACGACATCAAGCACACGTCCAGCCTTGACAGAGGTCACGGCGGTACTGAGGCATGGACGGCGGGCTCAGCGCCTGCTGTTAATCGAATAAATTAATATTTAAATTTATTATGAATCTTCATCAAAAAACTCACATAACGAGAGACTAGATAAAAATGTTACCTATCTTTTCCAATAACTTCCTAGTTGATGTTTATCGTAGCTATCAATATATTTTGATTTTAAATTCTGAAACGTATCATTTTGAAAACATATATTTATTAAGAAAAGTTTCTGCTGTTATGTTTTCGGATTAGCTATTGATCTAGGTATGAACGTGAAGTAATATAGATATACAAATTTGAAATGTAGCTTGCTCAGAAGTATTATCTGTTTCTGCTTAAAAAGGACCAATTGTCGACACACAGCGTCTTAAACTTCCTATACCTACGGCATAGATAGACTTTGATTTCTAGGCAGGTTTCTATAATCCGCAGGCAGTTTAAATTGGACGGAAAGTTTTCAAACTATGCAGTACATTATGTGCATTCTCAAAAGAACTTTGTCAAAGTCTAGACCTAGCGCGCTTCTTTCAGATCAAGATTATATCATCTCAGTCTGATCTTGCGGAGATGAAATAGGGTGCGAAAAATATTGAGAACTCCACACTTAATGTTAAATTCTCAATTTTTTTTTAGACTTATTTATAGATTTTGTAAAATCTAGACTTGTATAGATTTCGTAAAATCTAGACTTATTTACAGGTTTTGTAAAATCTGGACTTATTTATAGATTTTGTAAATAGTATCTATAGAATAGGGAAACCTCTTAGCACAAGTTTACTTAACATAAAAGAAGGCTTCAAAATAGTAATTAAGATAAGTATGCATCTACTTTGTGAAAGAAATAAACAGCATTTGTATTGGAAAATTACAAAAAACAACACAAAAATGTGGCTCTGGTAAGGCTGGCTCAGCTTATATCAGACAAACACGTCTCGCATAAGTAAGATACCCACATATTGATAGGTTACGTAATGTCTTGTGAGTTTTTTCTTTTGAATTGTGCGTGACAGTGTTGGTATATGTAAGCGTAGAATTTATTTATGACATGAGGCAACCAAAATGTTGAACGTATTGGCGGGATATCCTTGCAGAATATTGGATCGTCTCAATGTTTCTTAACCTTATTAGTCATTTTAATGATATTTCTCGATTTTTTTTCTGCTTAAAAATATGATCTCTGAAAGTAATTAAAGTTTTAGAGTTTTTTTCTGTAAATTTAAGATTTTAGCTCGCAACGGTTTGCTATCGTTTTTTTATCGCTTGGCATGGTTTGTACATATATTTTTTGTGAAGATAGTAAAATCCGTTACAATAATGTAAAAATAAATGAAAATAAAAATGTTTTCAATAGAATAATCTTTAGTTCTTTGTAGGTGTATTTTGTTTATTTTGTCTAGTCTTTTTGTTCTCTTAGTCGGATTAGAGGCGATCAGAAACGATCGTATCTGAAGCAAATTCGCCATTTTAAAAGCTTTCGTGATGCAAACGTTTGGATATTGCTAAGACGAGGCCAACCTAAAACATGTTTTCAAACAAAAACGACTTGTCTCTGAAATTCAATTCAATAGAGCAAAACAAACACCTTTGCAGACACTTCATACAGTCTGTGAGAAAAATTTTTGAAGCCACTTTTTGCTCAATTTAGTTTTGATTTGTTTGGCCAGTAAAAAATTTGTATACCTATTTCAACAATTCTATCAAAGTCTTTAATAGTATGAGTATGTATCAGAATTATTAATGCTCTGACAAATTGTGATATTTATTTGTATTGAATTTAATTTACCCCTTTCAAACCGCCTATAGGACCGTAGATAGATGGAAAATCTTTATTGCTCTTTTAGAAATAAGTTACAAAAATTGAAACTAAGTAACTTTATTACAGAGCATGTGACAATTGGTGGTCTTATCGTTCGAGAGCCATCTCTACCAGACAACCGTGGATGGATAAGAGCGTTGGATTTTAAACATTATCATTATTGGATTGTTCATTAAACGTGTGCATAAAATGAAAAATAATATACACTCGAGAGCAATGAATCCGGGTCACTCAAAGAATCCAAAAAATCTCGGAAAGTAAGAATGCTAGGTTAATGCAATAAATTGTATTTAATAGACAATTTAAATGACTGACAATTTTAATGATGACAATTTTAATGTCTGATGATGACAATTTTAATGATTTTAATGACTCCTTAAATGAAAGTTAAAAAAATATGAGTGACCATACATTTTATTTACACAAAATTAAATAAAGAAAATAGGAAACATGAAATTTTTTAACTTTATGACGATTTTCTTGAATTTCAATACTTCGTATTACCTCCTCGTGCTTCCATTACTGCGTTTACGCGGTTTGGCATGCTGTACACCAAGTTCCTTATACGATTTTGGGGAATATTCTCCCATTCCTCTGTGAGAGCAATTTTGAGCTCAGGAAGCGTGATTGGGGGAGGGTTTCGTTGTTTTACGCATCTCCCTAGCTCGTCCCAAGCATGCTCGATCGGGTTGATATCCGGGCTGCGCGCTGGCCACTCCATACAAGTAATGTTCATCTCTTGAAGGTAGTCATTCACAATCCTACCTGTATGAGGTCGGGCATTGTCATGCATAAATATAGCATCCTCACCCAAATTGACCATAAATGGACGTGTTCGTTGAGGATTTCTTCCACATATCTTACGCTAGTTAAAGAGCCGTTTTCTATGATTACCAGCTCTGTGCGACTTTCAGAGGAAATTCCGGCCCACACAAGTACAGACCCACCACCGTAGGCTACTTTTTCTTCGATGCATGCTTGCTTGAATCTTTCCCCTGGTCTTCTATACACTCTGTGTCTTCCATCGTGCTTGTAGAGCATAAATTTTGATTCGTCGGAGAACATAACTTTCAACCAATCTTCAATACTCCAATTTACGTGGTTCTGGGCATATCTTAGTCTTGAAATACGATGGCCACGCTCCAGTTTAGGGCCGTTTGCAGGTCTAAGGGGTTTTAAGTTAGATTCAGCAAGCCGACGTCTTACTGTCCATGCACTTGGGTTACTTCCTCCGAGGCGTCGAAACTGATTTGTGAGTTCAGTTCCTGTGAGAAAGCGATTTCGAAGCATGGTGTTCACCAAGTATCGGTCTTCTCGTGCTGTGGTACACCTAGTTCTGCCCGTTCCTGGTCTGCGTAGGTTAGAACCAGTTTCTTCGTAACGTCGGAGAACTCTTTGTACTGTTGACAGCGACACACCGACAGTCCTGGCTGTATCGCGCTGACTCCGGCCGGTTTCCACCAATGTAAGTATTCTGGTGCATTCTTCAAGTGTAAGCGACATGATTTCAGCTTGAATAATGAATATTGAGCACTATCAACCTGGTTTATGTACCAACATAAATGACAGATTACAAACAAAAGCAAAAACAAATCCTGTAATTTCGTAGTTCCATCTTCGACAGTGTTCCCTTTTCAAATTAGATTTTTTTATGATATAACTTTATAATAACTAATAAGTTTTAATACTTTCATTTAAGGAGTATTAAATTGTCTATTAAATACAATTTATTGCATTAACCTAGCATTCTTACTTTCCGAGATTTTTTGGATTCTTTGAGTGACCCGGATTCATTGCTCTCGAGTGTATAATAAATACATACTTAATTAATTTTAATAAAGAGAAACTAGTATGTGTTCGGTGACAGCAGGACTATACTACTTAATTTCATCCCAGCAGGTTCATCTTTAAGCGATAAGGCCGCTTACGTTGCTTATCTCTTTCATAATGTTTAATTAAGTACCTACTTCTTGTTTTTTTAGCGATGCCTTAAAAGTATTATCGATCTTTCTATTTTAAATTAAAGTTTGAGACAAATCCGAACATCCATTGCATTTCCATCAGTACCCAATACCAGTAGGTCCGCCTTAATTCTAATTTCCATGTACCCAATACCCACTGACCTTCATCTCTGTCTCGTAACATTCTTGTTTATTTTACCATGATATCGCTCCACTTACCCATAAAGCGTGATTATTATGTAAATCTGATATAATTTGTACGTGCGACTTAACTTGCACTTTCTATACCTACTTTCACAGCTATTGTGTGAGTTGATGTAATCGCCCATCATCGATGACGTCACTGGTTATGTTTTGTTCTATTACGGACTTATTTAACTGTCCTATTACAATAGAGGTTGTGAGTAGTGATGAACCTGGAACCTAAATACTGTTGAAAACAACTGCCCTATTATTTATACACAAACCGATAGATGGAAGAAGTTTGGTTTGTTCCGCCCAGACAGCTATACTAAACAACTGGGTGTCTATGTGAAAATAGTTTTCCTCGGGGACAACCAGTGATATTTTACAACCAAACAATTTTTTATAAAAAAAAATACAATATATTTTTAGTTTAAATATATTTAAAAGACAACTATACAAATCAACTGGGAGTCTATTTGGAAATAATTTTCCTCGGGGAAAAGCAGTGATATTTTACAACCTGGGTGATATTTTATTTCTACCTGCACAACAGTTTTGGATCTAGTTAGTGGTCTTGTCCTTTAAACTATCTTCAATAAAATCAAAGAATATAAAACTAAACTAAACTATAAACTTTGAACTAGTGTATTTCTGTTAAAAATACTTACTCAAATAAGAATTAGAGTATTTAAAATAACAGTTGAAATGAACTTAACTTATTTACCTATTATGAACTGAAAAAGAAAACTAAAGAGTACATAAACTACGTACTCAGGTTGACTGTCAAGTTTATAAAGATCGCCTGTTTAGTATAATCACTGTTTAGCAAGCATGATATAAATTGGTCGTTGTCGCTACTTTTCCCACGGCTGGTTTATAAACTAAAGGAAACAAAAACTGTAAGCAACGACCGTAGCATATTTGCGCATGGGAGTTTGACTTTACCTTACGTTGTCTGATTGAAGTTTTTGCGAAAAAATACTTCGTTACTGCCTTAAAGTTTCTTTTTGACATAAGATCAGCGTGTTTATATGCTTATAGGAGCAAACCGGTCCACATATAAGTTATAAGTGATTCTCACGGACTGACTCTTATAATCTCTAAGTACTATGTTATGATTACGAAAGTAACTCTGTCGGTCTATCTGTTACGCTTACTCGCCTAAACTACTGAACCAATTTAAATGAAACTTAGTACAGAAATAGTCTCGAGCCTGAAAAAGGACTTAGGCTACTTTTTAATACGAAAAAAGGGGTTGAAAGATGGGATGAAAGTTTATACGCAAGTTTCGTCTATTTTGAAGCATGGAACTTATTTTTAGGCTTTTGATTAGTATCACTATGATTAATCGATAAGTATGACATTCAAAGTTTAGGAAAATTTAAACCCCAAGGGGCTAAAATAAATAAGGTTTGTGTGTCTCCAAAGTAACTTTTACATGCGAACAAAGTCGAGGGCATAGCTAGTCTAAATAATAAATATCGAGAAAAAAATAGATGGCAACCTCGATGTGCCCACTTTGCTTCGAGCGCGTTGAAGTCCTTTCTTAGGTAAATCGAAAGAATACCTACTTTAGGTATCTAAAACTAAAAAAAAATAGAGAAGCCCACAAGTTGTTACAGGATTATATGTATATGTGACTCTTGAATAAGCTAAGAAAGAAGACTAATAAGTAATTGAGATGAGATTTGCAATCACGGTCATTTTTTATAAGCTTCTAAACAAATATCAGGTTTCTCAAAAAGGATGCTTAAACCAAAATAACATTAAGAACCTGACTCATTCTAGTTCCATAAATACTCTGATATGCTATTTTTATTTAAAATGCAAGATATATGACATTTACTGAGGTCCATTTGGGTTCAAGGGCGGTGATGTCAACCGGACATTGAGGAAGTTCCAGTTATACCTTATTGCCCTGATTACGGGTAAATTGCTCTACCAGACAGTCTTACTCAGAAGGTAAAACAATGCTGTAATCAATGCGGTCATAAGTATATTGATAGCAAGTATGTCAAAAATCACTCACGGTAGGGCTGGTCCACCAGTCGCTCAGCGAGCTATGGAAAGAGCTATGCTCGGTGTTCCTCTGAAGGATAGGATTCGTAATGAATACATCCGACAGAGAACCAAAGTTATCGACATAGCTCAAAGAATTAGCAAGCTGAAGTGGCAGTGGGCCGGCCATATCTCGCGAAGAACCGACAACCGTTAGGGTAAACGTGTTCTTGAGCAGAGACCGCGTCTTGGCAAACGTAGTGTAAGACACCCTCCGGCCAGGTGGGATGACGATCTGCGAAAGACTGCTGGCAGATGCTGGATGCGTCAAGCTGAAGACAGGGCGCTATGGCGCTCATTAGGCGAGGCCTTTGTCCAGCAGTGGACTAATATGAGCTGATGATGATGATGTCAAAAATGTGCGAGGTAATGATGCACAGGTAGTAAGTTATTTATCAAAAAACTTACCTACATAGTTACCAACTAAAAACTTTAATCAAATTACGAGATTCTGTTTAAAAATTATTCCTCTCATAATATAAAACTTATTCTTTTTCTCATTTTTAACAGGAAAGGTTTCGTCTACATCACAATCATTTTTAATAATATAAACGGCAGTAATTTTGTCTCAGAGTTACAATAGGTATTATCAATATATCAATGTTAATTAAGAACTTGGTTTTGTCAGTTTAATTATTGCATGTCTTAAGAGAGGTCATTGAACCAACAGGTAAAGTAATTTAGTTATGACATATTCAAAATAAGCGAGCTATCTATGATAGAACATGCATCAAGCATGGAGTTAATATTTGTGTAGTAAATTGTAAGCATGCATGCATATCTTATTAGTACCTACTTGTTTTCTACATGTAAGATAGAAAATTAACTCGACCAATAAGACAAAGAATTTGTAATACTTGTATAAAATTATATTATAAAGGAAAAAATTTTAAAGCACTTTATGTGCTGTTTGCACCTTAAATTGAATAGGCTCCGAAACTACTGGACCGATTTGAAAAATTCTATGCCATTAGAATCCTATATTATCGTTGATATACATAGGTGATAGTATAAACCCATGCGAAACCGGGGCGAACCGCTAGTTTTAAATAAAATAACCTACGTCATGTTGGCTCCGAGTAATAATAGGTATTTATCAATGTTAGTATAGAACTTGGCTTATAATTATTGCTTGTCGAGAGGTCAATGAACCAACAGGTGCAGTAACTTAGTTGTGCCATATCCAAAATAAGCGAGGCTATTCTATGATTAGAACATGTAGAAAGGATGGGTTTTATAATTGCGTAGTAAATTGTAAGCATCCATGTCTTATGATAGTAGTTTCTACTTGATTTATACACGTAAGATGTTCAAGCTTTAAGAAATAAACGAGACCAATAAAGACAAATAATTTGTTATACAGGTATGAGAATTTGCTAAGAAGAAACCTAACTTTGATTCCTAGCTTCTTATTATTTGACTGAATATAAAATATCAGTATGTTTCACACTTTGTAATAGCAGCAGCCTTCTGTGTATTTTAACACCTCCACTGCGCCGCCTAGCCACCCACCAAACGTGGAATAACCACGCGGAACCATCTACTCTTCGGGGGGCGGATGGCAAATGTGGCAAGCCTCCCTAGTTTAAGGGCAGTTCAGCAGATGTGAATGTAAAATGCTGATGTAGACACATTTTATGTTACTTAGCAGATTTAAGATACTTAAAAATTTACTCCACAATCAAGACGCATCAATTACAAACTGGTTTTTGTCGTAAAACGCGACTTTTATCGATTATTCAAAAATGCAATATGAGGTCAATGAATTCGGCACTTTCTCGACCAAACAAGGATGATTGGACTGCAGCTCCTTGCCATACGATGACGGTTTTTACGGAAAACGGGTTTGTCATTTCTGGATGCGATGTGGTCATTCCTATTATGTGGACCCACGACGATTCGCGAAAAGAAAAACTTAAGACCTCTCTGCAATAACCAACAACGTGTTAACGGCACTCTTGCCTAAATGTTTACGGCAAGACGATACCAAAATTAACACAACAAAATTAATTTTAACATTTTAATATTCTATTCATATTTGATTTACATTTTATTGCACTTCAGTTTTGTTAACAACTAGACATGTCATCTATTATTTAATTCACAGAGAAAATTACTCTTTGTCTGTTTGAATAGAAATAAATTTAAACTGAATTGAAATAATTGAGCTTACTACAGACGGTTGTAAACAGTCAAGAGGTAGCCCAACTCATGCATATCAATAATTGTCGGAAACGATCTTAAGACAGTGGACGCATTACCATGCTGCAGTGCAATGCTGCAGATACTCACCAGCTCTAGGGTAAATAACATTATCTTTATCTTAATAATAGAATTATTCATTAATTTTTATTATTAATTTAACTAATTATTTACTTATTTATTAGGTTATCTTTGGGGGTCTTAGGGTAGCCAGTGTCCAGATAGTCATTACGAACAATGACAACACATCCAGCGGTATTTTCAATGTTTCAATATAAAAAATACTTAATAAAGATGTATCGCCTGCTGCAGACTGAAAACCTTTACAACAAAGTTTATCTAACAAATACCTTCCCAAAAAAGTTCACATTCGACGATTTCATAACGAATCTACACAAAAACTGCCATATAGGAGATACTCGATCTTAATCGATGAGAACAGCAGTGTATTTCTTTTATTTCCCTGTTTCGAGCCTTCTAGGCCAATTCAATATACTTAGTTCTAATTTTAGTTCCAATTCTATAGTTATTTATATAGGAGAGTTATGTAGGATGCAACAAAGACAAATAACGCATTGTACCGACAATTTTCCATGCACTTTGACACGGAGATAAGGGTTATCAGTACAAAATACTGGAAGCAAACAATTGACACGTTTGTTATTATTATGTTACGGAATAATAAGATATCTCTTTGTGTCTCCAAAAATATCATTTCTTTAAAAAAATGTTTGCCGGTTTTGATGGCATTTTAACAAACTTGATTTCAAATCAAGGTAACTTCCTTAAAAGAAAGAGCTCTTTACTCTGTTTTTTTTTTGTTATTTTGGTATCATGTTGTTGGTGCAAACCTTGCAGAGATGTTTTCGCACGTACTGTTTGTTTTTTTTGTCATAATATTTATTGTTATTGTTGCCGGAACCAAATAACAAAATAAACAAACAGCATGACATCCTATGCGTATTTACCGTCTCTGTTTCGTCGCGGATAAAAAGTGGTTTTGCTAAAACCAGATTACCAACTCGAGTTTCAGCATAATATGATGTTGACTGTGTGACTTGTTATAAACCTGGTACAGTATGATTGTCAATTTTAAGATCCATATCTCTTGTGTCATATCCAAGACCTTGTTTATCTAGCTCTGCATCCGACCATCCGTTCTTACGTCAAGCAAGACTTTCACTCTTACGTTAAGTTCTGAGAAAATTGAAATTGCCATTGCAAATACGATTCTGTCCCAGTTTACTTACCAAGCGTCTAATGTCGGTCATGAGTGTCATGATAAACAAATTAATGTCAGTGTTTTGATAATAATGGTTATGCATATTCATTTTCTGCTCGCTTTTTTCATTCCGTTTTAGAGTAACTTTTTGAGTTTTAAGGCGCAAACAGCACCTAAAGTGGCGCCCCACTTATTTTCTCATATAATTCCGTTAAACAAAAGAATTTCCAAAATTCACACGTACAGTTTGTTAAATCTATCATAAGTTTTTTTTAACACATCTGTAGTAGTGTCATTTTGTCTATTTTAGGAAGAGATTCGAAAAAAGAGTTTGGTGGCCACCAAAGGCAACTTCGTATCTCTTCCTAAAATAGACAAAATGGCACTTGTCTTTTTAGATAGATAGACGTGTAACTTTTAAGAGTTATTATGTACCTATACCTATATTTTAAACTATATTATGACGTTGAATGTATTTATTTCTTAGTTAAACGCGCGACTTTCTGGCCTACGGACGGATATCTGTATTTAGATACAATATCCTGTTTTATTATGTTTATATTTTCAAAAAATAAACAGGTAACATTGGGTAGATGGGGTAGTTCACAATCGTTAAGCATCTAATCTACGGACTTCTTTATAAATACCGTAATATGAAGTAGATAATGATTCATACTAAGTAGAGGTAGGTGTGATTTTTACGTCAGCCTAAAAGCCCATTCATTTTTCGTTAGTTATGAATTTATGAATAAGTTTATGACCAGTAACCATATTTGGGAATATTACTACATCCACAATAGGGTTGCCATGAATGTTATAAAAATGAGCCTACATAGCGGAAGCATTTCAAGTAAGAAACACTGTATCTACATTATTGAAAACTCGTAAAAGATGTTCAAAGAATGTGTTAACATTGTTGAAATGAATCATACATAAAAAAAGGAATGGACATTCTTAGTATGTCCACGATTATAAATAACTTCTCACCTGAAACCCTTACACCTGTGTGTATGTTTCTGTTCTGTTCGTTGGTAAAAATAAATGGTTCATCGTCGTCAGTTCCACAAGTTTTGCCACTTTTTGCTGATTCTCTCCATTTAAGCCAAACATCAAGCTGGCAACCCTGCACCAAGTATAGCCTTTAAATATTTATACGCGCGAGTAGAACGACTGCATGTGTTGTATAATTTACGAGTTTTACTACGTTTTGTCAGAACACACGGGTCAGATTTGGGACAGTGGTCACTGGTTGCGCAGGATTCATTTTGCAACGAGTTAGAAATTGTTAAGTGTTTTTAATATACTTTGGTGTGTTTTGATGATGTAATAGTTTGACCTGGCTTTGGGTTTTTGAAAAGTTATATGGGTGATTCTACGAAAATTCGTTTTTTGTCTGATTTCTGTGGCACATTTTTTTTTGTTGAAATTGCACATAATGATGGTATATTCTAAATGAAGATTTAATTTTGAATTTTTTGGTATTGAAGGGAACTTTATTGGCTTTATGGTTACGAAGTTATTCAATTTTAAAAATAAGGTGTCCACGGAAATTAGAATTTATATCACCAAAATCAAATATGGGTTGGTTTATCAATAAAAATATGTGTTTTCGGTAGTAAGTAGATTATTAAGCTAAGGACCAATTATTTGACGTTTGTAGTTTTAATCAGTTTTTACAAAAACATCTTTAAATCATTACTGTAAATACAAGTATCTTTTTACAAAAATCACACTAATAATGTTTATCTTTGTATTAAAAATAGTATAATTATTCATTTTATATTTATTATAAACTTTTATCCTAAAAAACATTATAAAAACATAAAAATATTATTATTGAGATGTTAATCAACCCGCAAAATCCACGGAAATCATACCACGGAAATCAAAAATAATTACAAAATCCTAGAAATTTTCTTAATTTTCTGGTTTATTTTACATTGAAATATGCAGTCGAAATAAGGAACACAAAAGGCATAAATTATTGCAATTATTATAACAATAGGATTAGTATGAACAAATTTACAGTCAACATGGTAATCAGAATTTCTAGATACCAAGCCACGGAAAGTGATTACGAACCGAAATAACAGAGTGACGTGGAGACATACACCTTTGTTGTACACACCACTGATGGGGCGTGACTGATAGTTTCTCTCAATCTAACAACTATTTACGCAGATATTAAAGTACAGTATTTATGAATAATTTAGTGCGCACCACGGAAATCAGAGCTAAACGACGGACGCGAAGTTATCTCGTTGTAACTTGTCAACTAAAGCTTAGTTATGCGTAGTAATAGCGTCAAATAAGCAAGTAACTATCTGGGTTAATGTGAACCTATGTAAATTAGTACCAGAGTTTTTAGGAAATGATATAAAAAATTATTAACACAGGAACATGAGGTCCGGACGCACCACGGAAGTCATAATTTCCAAGGATTTTATTTATTTTTACTTATTTAACCTCTCGACCTTGACCCCAAAATGTCAAAAAAAGTGCTTATGCAAATGGCGTTTTTCGAAAATGACGTAAAAAAAAAATAGCATGAACAAAAAATATAATAACTTTACAACCAAACCATATTTTATAATTCTGTAAACAGCATTATACTAATAGATTTATTTCCTATCTGTTAGGCATCTAAATTTAGTGTTTAGTCAAATATGATATTTGTATCACAAGTTCAAACTTTGAAATCCATTTTGCAGGCTGGATAACAAGAAATAAATGAATGTTCAGCTAAAATCTAAAGAACAAGGACCTATGCTGTGTATTTATGTAAACAATTCGACGAAACTACTTGAGAGACCTACAATAACACCACTTGAAACTCGACCCGACGATAAACAAAAAATACTAGGGATGTCCTTCACCTGGATCAGATTTCATCGATAGTTTTCTTTATGTACGGAATTTACTCTACTTGAATAAAAATACAATTTCATAAAAACAAAGCATTTTATTCACAATAAATTATATAACAATAATATATATATATAAATAAATAAATAACTATAACCGCAAAACAAAATAAAAGCGTTAGAAAATAATAATATCTATAGATAAATCTAAATCACTCGGAAAAAAGTTTATACAGATCATCAAAATTATTCCCGAGGTGGGAATCGAACCCGCAACCCGCCACAGAGGTCGTCAAGAAACGAAGAAAATATTCGTAGGTAATATCTTATTATTCCAATGCAAACTCATTGTTTCGTTATTTTCTTGTAATAAAATAAATAAATAATACATTTCAATAGCAGTAGGTACCTAAATAACAATAAACGGAAAAGTAAAAATAATTTCATACACGACCTCACCATTACTATCGATAAAATCCAAACTTTATCGCATATCCATCACTCTACGTCAATCCCTATTCAAAACGTTAGACAAAAAATGTTCTCGTCATTCACCCCCAAAGTACGACCTTAGCGCCACACACATAAAGACCAAAATAGCTCGCTGGATAATGACTGACGAAACACCATTGTACATGCATTGTACATCATATTTGTTTTTTCTATTACTCTCAAATTACAACAATGCGCTGAGAGATCGTTGTGTAAATGAGTTTTAGTTTGTTTTTATAAGCTTATAAGAACAATTACTAACACACATAGTAATAAATCACTTCGGAATCAGTCGTAAACTACCGAACTTTTTCGAGCCTTATCACAAAGTTGTTACGATGTATTTCTTACAAACTAATATCTAAAAATACTTATATTGATCTGAATAAACAGTTTTATCATACAAAACACCACTTATTTACGAAAAATCCAGTAAAATAAGCCAACAAAGTACGCTGAACTCGCGAGACATAAACAAAACAACGCTAAGTTTTACCCGCCAAATTCAAACTGACCGTTCACAGATCATTTCAATATTTTTCGTTCAGAATCTAGGAAATTTTTCAACGAACGTAAGTCATCAAACTTGTTCATAGAGAAGTAGACTCTATACCTGCTAAAAAAGGATCAGAATCAAATGCTGACGCCGCGGTAGCCGGCTACCGCTTGGGGTTTTAGTGCATGGCGCGATGACGTCATCGCGCGGTAGCCGGCTACCGCTTGGGTGTAGAAGAGTTAAAATAAGAATATTAAAAAACTAAAAAAGGCCTCCCCTATTATCTTTGTCTAATCTACTATCATAAAAAAAATCAAAGGGCTAGGGATACTTTTTGTATGATTTTTCGAGCCGGACATGTATTTTTTAAACCCGGAAGAATCACCCATATGATTTTGATTGACTAGTTAAAAATATTCTACTTCTTCCATATGCTAAGGAAGTGCACGTTGGTCTATTGAACAAAAATCAAAGGTCATAACTTTATTTCCAAGTTTTAAGAGTCGTGTAAGGTCTAAAAAAAACAAAACACTTTGAATTTTAATTTTATTCCACTTGTTGTAGAGTGAAGCCCAAAAATCTTACATAAAGACGATGCGTACACAAATATGGGTTGAGATATGAACACTATATAATTACGCGCTTTTGTGAAATTGCTTAAATTATGGTTATTATTCTCAACGTAAAATGGCGAACAATCTATGGTGATCAGTAAAGTAGAGTAATCACTGTAATTGGGCAAAACAAGGGCGGTGTCTGGGCGTATCCGAGGGCGTGTTATGTTTCTTTAACCTCTGAACAAGTGTAGGACACTTTTGCTTTAAGTCTCCTTTATTATTTGCACGCATTTTAACGGGATGTGAATTGGTTTATATTATTCTTTATAGAAAAAGATTGGTCCTTGGCGCTATTTTCTACGTCCAATAATCCTTGCCTCCGTAATCAGTAAGTTTTGCCATAATCACATTAACACCAAGCTTGGTAAGCGGATAGGTAATAATATATAATACGGATAGGAAAAACTGCTAGCAGATCTTGGATGCGACACGCTGAAGACAGGGTGCTATGGCGCTCATTAGGGGAGGTCTATGTCCAGCTATGGACATATTTATAGGTTGATGATGAACCGCTCAGCGCAAAAATCTAAAATCAGTTTTTCATGCAGTTGAAAAATAGTTTATGTTCTTCATTTCTCCAAATCACTCACGTTATTTTAAAAGTCGAAATCTTCGTCTAGGCTAGGCCATCCAATTAAATCAAAGCACATGTCTGACCTACCCTATTGCAGCTGGTAAACTAGGCACGCAGTAATTTCCATTGCTAATAGATGAGTGATGGCATTTGTGCTTACTATGAGTTCTCGATGGAAAGTCACATACTACACTGCTGACTTTCATTAAAACTTTTGCCGTTGGTTTAGCTCTTAAAATATTTTTACTGAGTTCTTTTATCGGCTTAGCACTAAACTGTGCCAAAATTTTGGAATGGATCCTTTAAAGGAAGGGCAACCCTAAAAAGCAGCTATAAAACTCGAATTATATTTTCAAAAATTTTAAAAATGTTTTGTTTTTGGCGATAAAAATAAATTTCAACCTTACCTTTTTAATTTTCTTTGGGTTAAATGGGATTTTTGACTCTTAAATGTACTGATCAAAATATATTCATTTCCATTCAAGCTAAACATTATTAAGGTATGATATTTGAAATCTAACACCACTGGCAAGGTTTTGTTAATATTTTCTTTAAAATAATTTGATTTTTATTACATAAACTAACAACCGAATTCTAATTTCGCGCACACATTATAAATAAATCTCTAAAATTACTACAATGATAGGATACAATAATAGGATAGCTTGATTGGCCTAGGCAGCTATCAAATATTAAAATAAAGAATTAGATATCTACATCGGTTGACCTAGAAAAAAATTCAGATATAACAGACTAAAAAAATCATCAAAAAGGTCCTAAAATCCTGATTGAATGGTCTCAGCCACTCCGGATTTAAAGGATGTTCTCCACTTAGGATGAAGAAATAAAAAACGCGAGATACATCAAAAAAATTAGGTAAAAATATCTAATAATACGTAGACAAAGTGCGGGATACTGATATTACATACATTATTTGTTTCTTGTATTTCTACGTTGCTCTATATTTTATCTTTTTTACTAGTAATTATAATATTCTAGATTTGAAACACAAATAAATACTTTTCTTTCTTTCTTGATAGTTTTTAATATGCTATGTCCGAAATTCGAGTTCATGGTGAGAACTCTTAGTAACCCAGGGTAATGGTGTCAACACAACTACAGATTCAACAACTATCTGTGCCTAGGGGGCAACATCACACGAATGGTTATTGGATTATTTGGATTAACGGACATAGCGATTTGATTATACTGGCTAACTCCTTGATTACTTACCCACTGCATGAGAATGATATCGAAGTAATATTTTGAACTGACTCCAAAAAACTTTTTTGTATTTGTTTTGCTGCTTTAAATTTATTTTTTATTACTTCATTATAAATAGTTTGTTAATGTTATAATCCACTTTGAAACTTAACTCATTAACCACCTTCTGATTTCTCTCGCAACTAATAACATGAGCATACCATTTCCTTCAAAAGGTTAAATTATTCCATTCCAACCTTATGCTGACTACTTAATTGATAGTCTTGAAATGCTTACTTCTTAGAGAAACCGAGGCCACCAACTCTTTTTATTTTCCGTATAATCGAAATTCTAGAGCATTTTATTCTAGAGCATTCTTGTTTTATAGTATTTAACTGCTCGAGCAGACAAACGCCTGCCTTTAAATTCATGGCAATTATGACGTTGTTTTTTAACAATGAGTCAGGTGTTCGAATCCTAGCATCGCATTGATCATTCATTCACACCGATTTATTGTTGCCTATACCTGACTATAATGACACGGGCTTTAGTAGAAGGCATTGATTGGTTCGAGATGCACGTGAATAGAGTAGTGAAACCTTTTATCCTAATTCTTCCGAACTTATAAGCTTGAAAAATTATTTAATTATCTTTACATCAATGCTTGTAGCTTCTGTCCCGAGACGGGAAATATGCCCGCAACCTCTTCCGTCGCAAGCCGACCTTACCCACTACGCCACAGAGATCGTCAACAAAATCAAGTGGTTTTCCACACGAGCGCTATTAATATTAATGATCTTTCCGTTTTCTTTCTTCTGTTTACGACAGCTTCCTCATCGTCATACATGTACATTTTATCAAAAAATTTTACTAATAAATACATTATAGGCCATTTACTTTAGTAAATCATTACATCACTCACACTTAAAATTTATAAATGCGAAAATATGGTTAGATGTTTGTGAATTCTTCATCATATTGGGCAGAAATGTAAAGACATAGCAAAATCCTGCGACGAAAAGCCACGAAGCAAAAAAGTAATGAAGCATTTCTTTCAAAGCGGAAATCGTGCGACTCTCCAAATGTAATTATACGAGCAGATGACAAAAAATAATATCATAAATGATTTTCCGTAATGAATATCTCAGGTCTAAATGTCTAACCTGATCTAACAGGTGACTGTTTCCAGACTTGGTTATATAACCAGTGCAACCTGTTTTCAACTTTGTCATGATTATATTTTCATAATAAAAGCCAGGGTGAGAAACTTTTCTTTTACAGTATTTATAAAAAAGTAATGAAGCACCTTCATTCAAAGCGGAAACCACGCGACTCTCCCAATGTAATGTAATTATACGAGCAGATGACAAAAAATTATATCACAAATGATATCCGTGATGAATATCTCAGGTCTAAATGTCTAGCCTGATCTAAAAGGTGATTGTTTCCGGACTTGGTTACTTAACTAGTGCAACCTGTTTTCAACTTTAACATTATGTGTTTGAGTTGGTTCTGTAATTGTAAATGACAAGTTTTTGTTATCATTGGTGACACCGGAAGTACCATTGTTTCCGGTTTTTGTTATGTGTTACAGTGCTATAACATTTTAATTGCATTTCTTTAATTCCTATGTAGACTTTCGCATAAATTAGGTAAATTCATTTGTTTAATAATGTAGTTATAAAATATTTTTAGGTAGTTAGGACGTATACGTTACGTATAGGATAAAAAAAACAATGAAGGTTAATAAGTTTATCTGATTTATTTAGGTAGTATTTTAATAAATTGCTATTTTTTGATTCTATTTTAATATCGACAAAAACTGGTTCTAAAACCTTGATATTTCTATACTCGATAATGGATATAATTATTCAAGATGATACTATGTTTTTGATGTTGTTTTACTTTATAATGGAAGATCTGATATGATGATGAGTGTTCAAAATTATGGAATACTATAGACTACGGTGGTTAAAAAAAAACGTACCTAAATGAACTTCATATAAAATTTTCTGCCTAAGTGCATTATTGTGAGAATGTTTTATGTTCCCAAATTTCCGAAACTAGTCTGAACATCACTACATACTCGTAGTATAAAATAAAGTAGCTTTCTCTGTCCCATATGTCCCTATATCCCTTTGAATGCTTAAATCTTTAAAACTACGCAACGGATTTTCATGCGGTTTTTTTAAATAGATAGAGTGATTCAAGAGGAAGGTTTATACGTATAATAAAAGCGTGCGAAGCCGGGGCGGGTCGCTAGTTTACCAGAAAATAAAAATCACCACACATAAATTAGGAATGTGAAAGTTTGTATTGATGGATGTTTCTTACCTTTTCTCGCGAAAACTTTAGAACGGATGAAATTTTTGAAATTTGAATAGTTATAGTTTTAAGCCTCCAATAAAACACCGGCCACTTTTAATCAATTTTCAAGTCGGTGAATCCGCGGAGCGCTACTAGTATTGTACAATTTATTATTACCGAGAAAAAAACCTATAAGCGAACTCAAAACAATAATAAAATGTATTGAATTCAGTCTCAAGTCAAGCGATATGCTTATCAGCCAGCTGCGTTGTACCTATTATAAGATAAACATTTAAATCCATAGCCTTTTAAAACATAAACTTATTTAAATAAATATTGCTTTAGAATCCATACAGCATTCCAAATTTAGCCAAAACTACACACAAGTTACTATGGCTAATAGATAAGATGTACAGACTTGAATACATTACAATAACTAAGCAGATCTTATGTTATGAACTCTAATAAATACATTAGGTATAGAAAACAGAGCATCGGAACAGATCAACAAATCGTAAGTACAAAATTTTTGTCACGAGGCGGAAAATTGCAAACTGAGTCAAAGTGCTTTATTTCTTTTAGTCTTTACAGGACTCTTAGACATGACAGAAAGTTTGTAAATGTAGATACATGATATTAAAACTAGGAAATAAAGTGAGCACTTTGAATTTTGCTCACTTCAATATTTTTAAGGTAAAGTTAAGCGAACAAGAAACCTTTTTGTTTGGTTGTTAGTTTACGAGTTGGAGCAAAACTCGTCCCAAGCTTTTGTATCCTCTAGATAACCTTTTATTTGGTAGTAAGCCTTTTTAGAAACTAGTTTAAATAATTTGTTTGAATTTATTTACTGTAAATGTTTGCAACTCATTAGGAGTTTTGCTGTAGAAGCGTATACATTGCCCTTTGAAAGACAGGCAACTTTGTTTAGTCTAATTGTGAGAAAAACAAGTTTATTCATATTTCTAGTATTTACATTTTACAGGCGGACATTAGTCGGAAACGCCATGGAAGTCGTCAATTGTCTGCAAAGTAAGACGTTATCTACTCGTCAAAACACATAACACAAAACACATTTTACCGAAGTCATACAAACAAACATCCAGACAAAGAAAACGTGCACCACGATCCTTTGCAAAATGAAGGGATAATTTGCAAAACAAATATTTTCGCTATACACATACGTATAAACTTATCACGTTTGGAGAGCCTGATCGTTTCATTTGATAACATATTCTAAATTGATTTATTGTTAGGTGATAAATAAAAAATCGTGGTTAAGTAAACTGTGTATTGCATGAACTTAAGGGAAATACTTATTAAGCAAAAACCTCCCTATTTTCAAATTTATCGAATTTATTAGAAATAACATGATACCATAAATTTTAATTATAAAAAAATATCGAGAGAGTTAAAGATTAGGCAGTGGAAGTGGCAATAGGCCGGCTATATCTCGTGAAGAACCGACATCCTCTTGTGGTAATCGTGTTACGTATTCTTGAGTGGAGACGCGACTCGGCAAACATAATGGAGATTTAATGTTGGACTTGATGACCTTCGGCCTGGTAGGACGAGGATCGGCGAAAGACTACAATCCGGCAAGCCTAAGATGTATTATTTTATTTATTTAGATATTCTTTATTAACAACGAAAATTACAAGCAAGGAATAGAAAAAATACAACTAGTATTTACAATTGAAACCATTGAGCTAACTGCAGACGGTTGCAAACAGTCTAAAGGTAGCTCAATTTATTTATTAATTATTTATTAATTATATATCCAGCCAGACCCTGCCCAATAACCAAACTAGCCGTGCCCACGGCTGCGCGTGTGTTGTTTTTTTTCCGTCGAAGCCTTACTGTTTCATTAATTTATAGTATTTTTTTATTAATAAGTACCTTTTTTATTTTCAGGTAATTTTTCAATAACGGACTTCTCATCTTCATCGTTAACAGTGGCAATCGTACACGTAAGTAGCTGTATTAAGTTTACATTGTATTTGATAGGAAGATCCTATATTATAATTACCATCGTGAAATCTAACGGTGTAATCGGAATCATTCATTTGTTTATTATATTAACCACAAAGTTACATTTTGTATTAAAAACTTAAAACAAAGTTAAGAAGAACAAAAAGGATTAAGAATATAAATCACTACATAGTATATAACAAAGTCGCTTTTTCTGTCCCTATGTCCCTTTGAATGCTTAAATCTTAAAAATTACGCAACGGATTTTGATACGGTTTTTTTAATAGATCGAGTGATTCAAGGGGAAGGTTTATATACTTATAATACAACCGTGCGAAGCCGGGGCGGGTCGCTAGTAATAAAATATAACAAGAAGAGAAACAGCAAATTGAGTAAAAGAAGTCGAACCTCTATAATTGTAGGTACTTAGTTTGTCATACAAATATAAAACCCAGATACGTAGAATTTTCAATAATCGCTTCTAAACGGGCGCCTACGTTCTAAAAGGGACCTTGCAAAATTTAAGCTTCGTAGCTCTTCTAGTTTTTAGATATCTTCCTGAGTCACCCAGTTTTCATTTTTATAAATAACTAGCGACACGCCCCGGCTTTGCACGGTTCTATTATACGGATAAACCTTCCTCTATCTATTAAAAAAATCGCATCAAAATCTGTTGGGTAGTTTTTAGATTTAAGCATACAAAGGGATATAGGGACATAGAAAGCGACTTTGTTTTATACTATGTAGGGAAGATCAAGTGTTTATAATTATATTAGATAATCCATATAGCATTATTCAACCCCAAGGTAAGTAGCATAGAAAACAGCTAGAATTTCCATTCAAGTTTCTCATGTTTTATTAGCTCATAGTTTAGCGCACTTAAATCAAAATAACTCTGTTATTTAACCGAGGTATCGATTTGTAAGCAGGAAAAGTCGTGAATGTCGTGATATAATTATATTATCACTTTGACTACCTAATAATAATCTTACGTAAAACACAAGGTACCTAAACCATAGATTGATACTAAATATCCACAAGCTAAGACCTTGTACTGAATCACTAATACATTTACATAGTTTTTTTTTTATTTTAAATAGAAAACAACCAGAGCTTGAAGCATTATTTGCAGACTGTATTTTTATTTTTTTTTATTTTAATGTTTTACAAAATCAACAGCCCTTAAATTATAAACATTTCAAACCTTATTTATCTAACTTACGGCCAATAACAGATTTATATTTTATAAAAGAAACTTAAAAATCTGACAGTCTAAAATAAACAAATCACAACTTATAGAAATTAATAAAGGTAATATAAAATTAATACAGTTACTTAATTAGAAAGATGGAAATTTTGACTCATAAGATTAAAATTTTACTACTTGCCTAGATTTCCAAATAATTACAGTAAGTAACATATTTTAAGCTTAACATGCTTATTTATATTTGATGATAGATATTTTAAGAACTTAAATTATTGTATACCTACTTACATACATACATATTTAAAGGAAAACATTTACTTACAAAATGATTTATAGAGTGTCCTCCTGCAAAACTTTTAGAACATCTCTTTTAAATTCTACCTTACTGACATTAAATATGTCAGTAGTGGTATGAAATTGAGTATTGTAGAGTCTTTGTAGCCTGTTAACAATAGAGTAATGTGCATAGTTAGTCGAATACTTTGTAGTGGCGAAGAGTTTTGAAATGGTATGTCTTGTACGTCTTTTTGGGGCCCATATATGTAAAGTCCTGGCAGTGAGTTCAGGGCAATCTATGTACCCGTTACACAGACCATGTAGGAATGACATGTCCATTAAGGTACGTCGGTCTTGAAGGCTTGTAATGGAATGAAAATTGCATGAGTCTTTATAGCTTACGGGATAATAATGTTTTCTATAATTAATATGTTTTATAAATTTATGTTGAATTCTCTCAAGGTCGTTAATATAAGTTAAGTAATGAGGATTCCATATACAGCTACAGTATTCAACAATACTTCGAACATAGGAGTAATATAGTAGCTTTATACAGCCAATATCAGAAAACGGTTTACAGACCCGTATTATAAATCCCAAGCTTTTAAATGATTTATTTACAATGGACTCTACGTGTTCGGAAAATGACAACTTACTATCTAATAGAATACCTAAGTCACGAACCAGTTCAGACACAGCTATATTTCTTTGACACAACTGATAATTAAATTTAATAACATTCCTCTTACGTGTAAATGAAACAACGTGACACTTACCTATATTAACATCTATGCGATTAAGCGCATAATACTCCCCAAGCCTATCAAGATCACCTTGAAGTTTTATGTTGTCTGCATTATCTTTTATTTTCATGAAGATTTTGGTATCATCAGCGTACATCAAGAACCGGGCAAAGTGAAAACATTTATGGACATCATATAGATAGCAGGCATATAAGAGTGGTCCAAGAATTGATCCTTGGGGGACTCCCGAGGTGATATCTACAAAATTAGACCGGAAACCCCCTACAACGACAGCCTGTGATCGTTTCCACAGATAAGATTCAAGCCATCTAAGTAGGTTACCCTGAATACCTAGTTCCTGTAGCTTACGCAAAAGTATGAGGTGGTCTACACGATCGAATGCTTTTTCAAAATCAGTGTAGACCACATCAACTTGAGAACCCCCATCCATGTTAGTGGCCACATAATCAACGAACACACCTAAATTGCTTGACGTCGAGCGTCCTTTAATAAAGCCGTGTTGTTCTGTTGGGATAGCGGGCGACACAATAGGATAGATGTTAACATGAACAATTCTCTCTACCAGTTTACTGAGAACATTGAGGATCGATATAGGGCGATAATTTTCTATGCATGTTTTCAGGCCTTTTTTGTACACGGGTACTACGTTGGCTCTTTTCCATGCTACGGGGAAGTAGTACAAACATGTACAAACATTTGTCCCGAGTCAACATTACTGATTCTTTAAACGAATAAATAAATAAATAATTCTGGACAGTCCACACAGCATCATCTAGCCCCAAGCTAAGCAGAGCTTGTGTTATGGGTACTAGATGACTGATATACTTAATACAATATACTACATAGATAGATATTTTTTATTATACATATTAAACACCCAGACCAACGAAATAATAAATACTACTATATGTATAATGCTAAGCTACCTAATTTCAATTTGTGGTTAGCAGAACGCAAGGCAAACGTGGCTCAGCATTGTGCTGGATACACATTGGTGTATGCACCCAGTGCTGGTTTTTAGCGGGAACAAAACTAGTCACATCACGACCCTCTGGAGGCGCAAAAATAACACAAAAGGTGCCACATATTTACATGCTAAGTAACTTCACTACATAGTATAAAACAAAGTCATTTTTTCTGTCCCTATTTCCCTATGTCCCTTTGACTACTTAAATCTTTAAAACTACGCAACGGATTATGATGCTGTTTTATTAAATGGATATAGTGATTCAAGAGGAAGGTTTTTAAGGATAATAAAACCGTGCGAAGCCGGGGCGGGTCGCTAGTATAGAATAAAAGTAAACGATGAATAGAAGTTTTATAAACATTGTAGGTACAATTCAAACTAAAAATACCTATACCCGTTCGTTAGTCCACCTATGGCTGAAAATATGATGGATTTACCTAAATAATGCCTCCTGTGATCTGAAATATTTCCTTATTTATAATTGAAAGATACAGTTTCAATTTCTTTTTTTACATAACAACAGAATAATTACCCTAGATTAAGGAACGTAAGTAAGAATTTTCCAGCTAGGTATAATTAAGATAGCGTTACTTTGTTAATTGGTTTTAAATAACCACATGAATTAAACTAAATAAACAGATAACAGCGTATCTAAACTAATTTAATGGTATTTAGAAAAGCCACAATTCAACACATTTATTGTCAGATATCATACATTTTTAGATAGTTTACAAAGCATCTAGCCTAACTAGCCATAGAGCATAACTTATGTTATATAGTCATACATTATACAATGTGATTTTTCGAACCTTGATCAAACGAAATGTGCGGATACACGACACATATTTATCGATAAAAACCGAGATAAAAAAAAATTAATGTTAATTTTTTAAACACAAGTCAAGTACAGATATCAACAGGAATCTCAACTGATTTAATCTAAATGGTAGAAAGTACCTAATTTAAATGGTGAATAACATGACAACGGAAAGAGATAGACCCCCAGTTTTTGAAGGATTTGTAGAATAAATTATGAAGTTTAATACAACATGCAAAAAAGTACACCTTAATTACCCAGTTTTAAAGTTACAGAGAAAAAATAAAATAAAAATCGTTTTTTTTTGTCTTATTTCTAAAAAAAATACTGTTTTACTACGCTTATGTATCGTATTTGTATTTTTTATTTTAGTAGCTAGGTAAACTATCTAGCTTTCAAATGAGACTACTTCGAATAAAATACACCATTTACTCAAAAAGAAACGAAGAAAAAACCAGATGAAGTAGTCTTCATTTTAAAAAATATTAAAACTGCTTTGTTTTTGAGATAAATAACATATAATTTTTTTTATCCCGATTTTTACCGATAAATATGTGTCGTGTATCCGCACATTTCTTTTGATCAAGGTTCGAAAAATCACATTATACATATAGGCAGAGTGAATTGATGAAAAGCGTTCCAGGAGTAGAATAAGTCAATTCATAATTTCAGCCTAATCCGTTCGCCGTTTGTAGCAGTTTTGGCGTGAATATGTTAAAAGATCCATTCATCCAAACTGTCGTATTAAAAATATTATTCATTTTTTTTATTGCAAACACCCAGAACCCCGGAACATTTGCAGATTGTACAAACATTTGTCCCAGGAATCGAACCTGCATCCTTCTGAGTCTCAGGCGGACCTTCGCCCGCCGCGCGCGACCAATCGGTCGTCAAAATATGAAATAATAATATAAACGCAGATCCTAAAACTGTTGAGCAGATCAAGATAAATTTCAGCTACATTTAGAATTAAATCAGACTGAAATAAAAGGCTTCATTTTATCCGGGAACAGCACGTGCAAACCCGCAGGCGGAAACTAGTAAAGAATAAGTCGTGGGTGACAGAAATACAACTTATGCATTTGGTGTATGCAAATAAGCGACAAGTGCAATATAAAAGCACGAATTCAATAATGTTTCTAGAAAAAACTCGACTTGCAACCAACGTAGTTCTCAACAGACAATTGAGTATTATCTAGCTGTATTGTAATTACAATTATAATTAAGAAGAAGAATCAACACGTAACTATAATTGTGGTATTTATGCAAAGTGATGATAAGAGATACCTTCTGCAAGATTTCCTTATTAATGAGAGGTATAAATTTATACATTATGTAAGATTGTCGTAGTTCTGATTTGATTTGGTACAGAAAACAATGAGGAAAAAATTGATTCCAGATAAAATATTGCATTCAATCTTGTGATACGTATGTAGATAGGCAATGACGTACTTACGTTTTTTTATAACCTGTATTAATGATACCTGCAAGATGCAGAGGTATGTATTTATACTCTACTAGTATATGCACGCAGCTTCGCACGCGTTGCTTCTATGGAAAAGTTTCAAGGGTATTTCTATCCCATGGGAAATGATTTAAAGTAGCCTATGTGTTATTTCAGGGCTACTATACGTCTCTTCATAATTTCAGCCCGATTCTTTAGTAGTTTTCGCGTGAAGAAGGAATAAACATCAATCCATATAAACTTTAATATTAGTAAGGAAAAGGATCTAAGATATTTTGTCGTAGTTCTGATTTGTGTGGTTTCAGTAAAAAACGAGGTAAAAACTAGCTTATTGGACTCTATCTATGTATAGTAATGACGCACTTGGAAGGGCGACATAAACGTTTTTTTATTATTATCAGCATTGCTTAAGAGAAAACTTCTATATAAAAGATTGTATAAGAGATTTACTTACTATTTGAACATTTGTAAGGTTCTGTTCTGAGATCTGATTTTTTTAGTTACAGAAACAATGAAAATAAATAGCTTCTATATAAATATTGCTTTCTATCTTGTGATACGTTTATAGATAAGCAATGAAGCACTTGAAAGGGTGACATAAATTAATTTTTCATTACCTTTTTTGTTTAATACATACTTTCCTCCTTTTTAATACATAGTATTAATGTGAGGTATGTATTTGAACATTTTTTCAGATTTATCGTAGCTCTGATTTGAATAGTTACAGAAAACAATTAAAAAATAGCTTCCAGATAAAATATTGCACTCTATCACTTGTGATACGTATGCATGTAGATAAGCAATGACGCACTTGAAAGGGCGACATAAACTTTTATTTATTACCTGTCAATTTAACGTCAATCGCAACAACAAACTAAAGTTAATTTAAAAAACATTTAAAAACGTTTCATTTGGAAATCCCCGCAAACCACAAAGTAAATACGATATATAAATGAAGACGGTATATCCATTAACGTGTATTGATTTAGGCTTAGTGAGACGATAAGGTATTGTGGTAAGAACGTGGTAAGAACTGACATGATTTGAGAGATGAAAACAGCTGCTCGAATCTGAAAGTCCACGAACCACGTAAGGCGTATCTCATATAGGAGCGGTCAGCGGTGGCGGTCATGGTGGCGGTCAGTAGTATGGTAACTATATGGTAGTCCTAGGAATTATTCACACTGACTCGGCTTCGAAGTAGTAGAGTACCGTGACCGCAAGCCTCGTTGTTTCGTCCACCACTAAGGTGTTATGTTAGTGTATGAGTTTCTGTATATAAACATTATTTAACACATCTTAAATATGATTCATAATAAATAATAAAATCTGTTTGCGTCGTTTTTGTAACAATTTAATGTACGGTATTAAACCATTTAATGTCAGGTGTTGCTGGCGTTCGTGATATATTTCATGGACCCACATTTTATCTCTACATTTGAAATCAATGAAGTATTTAGAATATTAATTGAGATGATGACATTAGATTTTTATTAGCGTTTATTTTTCATCTATTGAAAGCGCTTGTAAGATTTTTTCACGGTTAGCTGCGCCTGTCTAAAATACTTCTATGTACCTTTTCAAAGTCACATGAGTAAATCTGTGGCATGAACTTGGGCTCACTCTTGCACCCAATAATATTTCTTTCGCATATGGCTCATCATTAATATAGCTGTCTGTATGTTTGTTACCTATAAATAACTAAATGGTGCAGGCATCTTCATGAAATCCGGCAAAGAGAGCGTGTGGTATCATGGTTAAATCTACGTTTTGTCTATGAGAAAAGCCAGCAGGACCAGCTTAAAGCGGTATTACACTACACGTTATTCAGGGCCCTAACTACCGGGCCCTGAATATCGTCCGGGTCCGGTCCGCCCCTTAGGGACCCTAAATCTTATTACACCACTCTAAGTTAGGGTTAGGGTCCCTGAATACCGTCTAGTGTAATACCCATTTTAACAACAATAAAACATTATTTCAAAGTCATAACGTGCTTTATTATTAACGATATGAAACAAAGTTGTATGACTTGATCATTGGTAGAGTCCACCTGTGGCTGAGACAGAATTCTCGTGGAGTGATTCTATAACCTTGAACGGAAGAAAGCAGGATAAACATTATTTCAGATTAAATTTATTTAGCAATATTGAGTTCAGTTATTATTACCATTTCGGAGCACCATCTAGTCTACCCCATAAATTCAGATTACTTTTAAAGTAGGTAGAACTCGTTTAGATAAAGATAAGATTTGATCAAATGTGATCACGAAATGGAACAAATATATCTATTCTTATAAATCTAACTATACAATTATTTACAAAAAAGCTTTTAAATCTGTTAAAAGGTTATTTGTAAATAATCTTGTTTACCCATAGACCAACAAGTTTTTGCGGATCTACAAATATTTTTCTTTTCCTGTAGAATCAAAAACTTACCCAATATTTTGCAGCTCATCCAGTTCTTTGCCCACTCAGCCACATAATATGTTGTCGTTTCTTGTCCTTTTCTGTTGTCCTTGTATTGATACAATGGTCCCTGCCCATTTACGATTATCTTATAAATACGTCTCAATAGGGTTGGTCCACCTTCGTAGAAACAGTAGGGACCAATCTCAGCTAAACCTTTCGGTTTCCACGCCAATCAGTCTATCTACACTTGTTCAACTTCATGACAGGAAGAGGATAGTTAGCAGAGCCAGCGGAGCGGCGCGGTGCTGCGCTAAACGTGACATGTAGCCGTAAAGTGATCACTTCTGACTTCAGAGCAATCTTTAGAAACAGACCATTTCACAGAGGAAACTGTCTGTTTCACAAAGGAAGTCCTGTGGAAATTCGTACTTATTTAGTATTTCAACCATATTTGTTTGTTTTTCTATGTATCTAAATGTGATTTTTTTAGATGCCCTAAACGTAAAATGTAGGTAACCGTAAAATTAATACTTTTGACTTCAGAATTTGTTTATAGAAATAATCCATTTCACAGAGGAAATTCTGTGGAAACTCGTACCTACTTATCTATTACTTATTCAGCCATGTTTGGTAATTTTCACATAAATAGTATACGCATTACTATAGTGTATTCTCTTTCCAGGTACATTACTATAGTGTATTACTATAGTAATGTGTTAAGTTGTGTATGTTGTGTTATTACTTATTATAAACTATAGAGGTAGTATTAAGTTGTACCTTGTTGGATTGGAGTAATTTTATTTATACTAATGTTTAGTCAAGGTATTTTTGAGTGTCTTTTATTTCTTTGTGGTGCTGCACCTTAATAACAATGTAAATATATATTATCAACTAGCTGGTGCCCGCGACTTCGTCTGCGCATGATTAGTATTTCGAGTACTCGCGATTTTACTTGCGTTATTCCCTTTCCCGTGGGATTTTCGGGATAAATAATGCCTATGTGTTATTCCAGCTTATAATCTATCTCTGTGCCAAATCATCCAGATCCGTTTAGCAGTTTTTGCGTGAAAGAGTAATAAACATCGATCCATCTATCAATCTATCCATCCATCTATCCATTCATTCTTACAAACTTTCGCGTCTATCAGTTCAATTCAGTTTGGATCCAAATTCTCACAGCATCTGAACGACGCGTGTATACGCGGCGTTCAGATGCTGTGAGAAATGTTTGAAAACCCGTATAGCCCAGGGGAACCAACCTGAATTCAGGGATAAAATGTATCCCATGTCTAATCGTACCGAGTTCCATTCGAATTCATTCACTTCCGTCGTGATGCGTGGTTAAAGAATTTTTCTTTCACCCTCTCTCCCAGCGGAACCTTACTGAATTCTGGGATAAAAAGTATCCCATGTCCTTCCTTGTAGTATGAACTCAAATCGTCCTGAGTTTCATTCCAACTCATTCAGCAGTTTCGGCGTGATGCGCGGTAAAGGAATTTTACTTTCATACCCTCTCCCATGAGAACCTTACTGATTTCCGGGATAAAAATCCTATGTCCTTCCTCGTAATCATGCGCAGGTTTCATTTCAATCCATCAAGTAGTTTCGGCGTGATGCGCGTTTACGAAACAGACAGACAGACAGACAGACATGAATGAAAAAAAGTACAGTTTTGGCTTGAGTATCGATAATAGAGTGCCCTCCTAAAAAAAATTTCAAAATATCTTCAATGTACAGAATTGGACCCATTACAGTTTTATTAAAAGTATAGATTACTAAAAAAAACATGAGTCTATCTAGGTCTAATTTACATTAAAACATCCAAATTGGTTCACCTAAAAAAGTTCAGAGGCCCATAAAAACAGAAAAAAAGAATACTTCATGAAAATGCATTTGCAGAGCACCATTTCTATCCAAAAAGTATTATACAATACAAACAACCTGTTAGTACCAACATAATAAACCTTAATGGAAAGATTAAAGGCACCATCTCGCCGACTCAATTTGTCTGTCACGAATTTGCATGAGTCTGGTTGTTATTTGCAATGTTGTTTCTTCGAACCGGTAATAAGTAGGTTGAGTTAGTTTTTGCCAAAAGAAAATTGACTCGGGTTCATTGTTTTTAACTTGCAAACATTGTTGCTATTTTTCTAATCATTATAATACAAAGATGTAATGGCGTATACGTAAAAAAATAAATTCTATTTAGTCCCTCTATTATAGTATGAGATCCGACTGCAGAATTAGCCCGCTCATCGTTTTTTGTTTAAGACAAGAAAAATAAGTGAATGTAATTTTATTCCAAAAATCTATGAAACAAAAATATACTTGTGGCCAAATTTTGATAGGCAACCTGGTATATATGTAACCGCATCAGCAACAAAATGTACACTTATGTACAGACAGCTTCACTAATTGGTATCCCCCTCACAGAATATGCAGTAGTGTGTATTCAGTAGCACGCAGGTTCAAACCCTTTAACATAAAAATAATTGATTATAGTTTACAAATTTCTCGATAATTTCGTATTTTGTTTTGTTATAAATTTTATTCAATTACTAAATCAGAAAACTAAGATTTTTTTAATACCTTTCTTAATTTCTATCGGTACGCACGAGTAACTATGCTAAATTTCGAAACATTATCCTATGTAACGTTGGTGTAGTGGTAGAAGTAGCCGAAGTTAATCTGGCTTCTAATCGCAAGACCCGTGTTCGATCCCCTTTATCGATTAGATGTCATTTTTATATTTGCCATTTTTTATTTTTGTCTATTCTTGTGAATAGTGAAGTCATTGTTTATCAATATAATGATTAAAAATAAAACACAATTTTAGGCAAGTAAACACACTTTTTCTATTTCAAAATTTATGACTACATAACAAAACAAAATAAACATAATTAGTAGCATAGATTGTTTGTTTGTCTTAGACATTTTTTATTTTATAATCAAGCTTATTTATAAGTAGTTCCCTATCCTGATAAATAATGTTCCATTTGCGATTTAGTACTCGAGAATACACATGTTTTCATTAGATTTTAGTTTACTTTTCTAATCTAATGAATTAAACAATTTGAATCTCCTGTAAATCGTGGAACATAGTTTAATCAGGTAGGTTTGAAAATATATATGAGGTCAAAGGGTGTTTTTCTATTATTTATTTTTTGTAGTCTGTTTCTCATCTGTGTAACCTCTTGCTCTAAGTTATGCTTGGACCTCAATTCATTCGAATGCCAATTTAAAACCATTTGACCCCACATATTTTCTCAGACTTAGGTCCGGACTTTTAGCTAGCTAGGAATAACAGTAATGTCTTCTTAAAAATAAAATCATTCAGAAACCATTCGCATACGATGCGCTGCACTGCACAATTATAATAGACAAAATAAATTTGTCCCTCTGGATACACGATCCGCACAGAAAGTAACATGATTTCCTTCAACACTGTCAAATATTGTTCGCCATTCATACTCCCAGTCATTTCTTCTATTTTCCGGGAACCATAGAAGACCCCAATAACCTAAAAATAACAATTGAATCAATTAGTGTTTGTTTTTAGGTGTGTGGGATAAAATACAAATAATTTATTTGCATTGGTCAAATACTATGTTGTTTGTTTGTTTTGTTTTAAAAAGATAAGAATAAGATGAAATAATCTTTGATAAATGTAATTGGATTCGTTGAGAATTATCACTTACTTTTATAATTTATTCTGTTGTTACACTCCTGTTGTTTTTTCTGCCAATTCTTCTTACATTCACATCCCCCTCGGATTTAAATTTACGACCTCATAAGCGCAGGGTTTGAATCTGTAAGATAACAAATCAACAATATATTATGCAGTTAAAGATAACAAGGTTTTACTAAAAAGATATAAGTAGGAAATTTACCGTTATTCCAAGCTGACGAGCAATCTTCTTATTACTTATTTGCTGTTCGATAATAACCGGGATCTTAGATCTCACAAAATTACTGATATGCAACATTTCCTTCAATATTCTTCAATACCACCAAAAACATAAATAAAAACAACCAAGTAAACACTCGAATTGAGAATGGCAGTAACTTTTCTTCGTTCACCAATATTTTATTTAGATCTACCCTCATCTTTTTTCTTATCCAGATATCGTAAATAAAATCCGCTGCCGAACATAAATAACACAAAATTTCGAGCGTCCGATAACTAGTTCATTAGCTTAGTTGTTTAGTGAAGTGGTTAAATGTTATGCGAGCGATTGGATGCCTGGTTCGAACCCCACTTGTTGATACAATTTTTGTTTCTTAGAATTTGAGTAAAAGATTAGTAAATCGGTCGGACGACAAATGTAAACTTTAGCTATTTGAGGGGTTACCAATTAGTGATTCTGTCTGTACATATTCTCCTTCTTACAAATAAACATGCAAATTTGGTTTTAAGCAAAAAACGATGAGCGGGGTAATCTTGCAGTCGGATCTTATACCATTAGAATTTATAGGAAGATTAGAAGGTTTTTGAAAATTTAACTGACAGACTTATTAGATTTTTAGAAAACCATTATATAGTTAGTTGATACTTTCTAATTAATACTTAGGTAGGTATAATTTATAAATATATCTTCCCGCTAAAACAACATGTAATTTTGATTATTTTCTATGCGATTACTGTGTGTTCGACCGATTTAATTCCTAAGGTTACACGAGTCAACGCAAACCCGTCGATATGCTTTCTCAACTGACATAGTGTGCGAAGGGTATATTATAGTAGGTATTATGGTAGGTTATATTATAGACTCAGAGAAGTGCACTAGGATGAAATGAGAGAAGTGCGTTTGGATGAATTACTCATGATTCATTCCTAAAACCGTCCGTTTTACCCTTTGAACACGGAACCCTAAAAAGATCCAACGACTTGAGAACCTCTCTTTTTTCGTAGTCGAGATTCATTATTATGTATCTTCTTGAAGATTTGTCAAATGGTTCGTAGCTCCATTGACGTCGGTCATTGTAACCTTCAAGACGTAATTATCATAATCACGATTCGCAATGGCCGAGCGGAGTTCTTTTATAGCGAATCTTTCATCTGCACATTGTTTTAATATTGAAATTGTTTCAACTAGCTTTGAAAGGAGATCGGTGGAACAGAGGACATAGAATCTTTGGTTTAGTCATTACCAGTTTAACTGGACAACTTTTTAAGTTTCGTTATTTTTAATGCTGGATAATTCACACAGCGTCATGTAGCCCCGAGCTTGTGTTTTGGGAAATACTTTTCACACTAATAATATAAACGCAAAAGTTTAGATGGATTGGTTCATGTTTGTTTCCTCTTCACGCCAGAACTATTCAGCGGGTTGTAATTTTGATTAGACGTATTTCTAAGCCTGGCATCAAACATATGCCAATTTAACGCGAGTAAAGCCCCAAAGCGCAGCTAGTATAATTTGTTAAGAATATTTTTTATCATACATAGAAAAAAGGTCAACCCGAAAAATATATTTGCAGCTCATACAAACATTTTATAGTGTATATTATACACTTTAGTAAAAATAAATAATCTTATAAACGCTATAAAACACTGCGATAAAATCCTCTGACGTGGATTTATCGTTTTTGGTATATGTATAATTTAAACTATGAATGATGCTATAAAAAAGGACGCACGTGGTTTTATTTCGGTCACGTTTTGAAATACTACTTTGGTATATAGAGGTATAATAATAAGAAAACATCATCGAAAGAACCAGTTTGTATCATTTTCAAAAGTATAGTTGAGAGTTTGAGTTTTTTCTTTCATCAAAATAACAATATCAAAATAAACGATTTCATGCTTTTAGAAAAAATAAAAACCAAGGCGGTTTATTCATAGAACTACCTTCGGATTATTCCTATTTCGAAAGCATCATCTTTGGGTAAAAAAGATAGAATAGGTTTATAATTATAATCAATCTTAAGATACCTACTATAGCAATAATGCAGCTTAAAATATAGCTCAATTGAGAACTTCTTTGAGAAATTCTTTTCATTTTGAAGTTAGTGCAAACCAAAAACGGAAAAATGCTAAATCTTTTTCCTATTACTTATAAACTTACCTTATCTAAACGTAAAGTTATGTAGTATTTATTACCGCAGTAACATTGTTACATCTATCTATACTTATAATAAAACTGTAACAGGTCCAATTCTGTACATTGAAGATATTTTGAAAATTTTTTTTGGAGGGCACTCTTTTATCGATACTCAAGCCAAAACTTTATCCCGGAATTCAGTAAGGTTCCCATGGGAGAGGGTATGAAAGTAAAATTCCTTTACCGCTCATCACGCCGAAACTGCTGAATGACTTGGAATGAAACTTGGGACGATTTGAGTTCATACTACAAGGAAGGACATGGGATACTTTTTATCCCGGAATTCGGTAAGGTTCCCCTGGGAGAGAGGGTGAAAGAAAAATTCTTTAATGACTTGGAATGAAACTTGGGACGATTTGAGTCATACTACAAGGAAGGACATGGGATACTTTTTATCCCGGAATTCGGTAAGGTTCCCCTGGGAGAGAGGGTGAAAGAAAAATTCTTTAATGACTTGGAATGAAACTTGGGACGATTTGAGTTCATACTACAAGGAAGGACATGGGATACTTTTTATCCCGGAATTCGGTAAGGTTCCCCTGGGAGAGAGGGTGAAAGAAAAATTCTTTAACCACGCATCACGAGGGAAGTGAATGAATTCGAATGGAACTCGGGACGATTGGACATGGGATACATTTTATCCCGGAATTCAGTTTGGTTCCCCTGTGTTTAATCTAGTAGCCCTAGATGGCGCTAGTAATGTTCAATCTATGACGTAAGCATTGTAGTACCTTTATTTTGAAGCGAGATGTCGCTAGTAAAAAGTGACGAGCTCTGAATCGCGCTGACGAGAACGCACGGATTTAGATAGGGTCATTTCATATTTTAAATAAAATTCAGTCCACTCCGAGAGTTCAAGGTGTTTCATTATAAACACCTCACCAGTACAGTGAAAGTAGGGGTCGGGCTCAACATTGGTCCTTAACGAGCCTGATGATAGTCAGTCATGGTACTGCATGTTTTGTGGAAGTGGAGGGTGAGTCGTTCTGTGCTGTGGATCGCAGCGGCAAAAGATCGACATTCGGAGTCGGTGGTATCCATGCCACCGACTTATGCGGGTGCGGATCTTCCAGATCCCCCGCCTATCGCTCTGAGCCGACGACACCTAGTGTCTGTCAGCTTCAGTGAGCGTCTGCAGCAAACTGCAGTGCACCAGTAGTGGAGTTCAGTACAGTTCAAGTGCACCAGTAGTGGAGTTCAGTACAGTTCAAGTGCACCAGTAGTGGAGTTCAAGTGCACATGGAGTTCAGTTCAGATCAGTTCAAATGCTCACTCAGCTGAGTTTAAGTTTAGTTCAAGTACACCAGTGAAGTTCAGATCAGTTCAATGGTATCGTACCTAAAGAAGAGTAGAAGGCTGGTGATCTTCCATCATCGTGCTCAAAAGAGAGTTCAAGGCAGGCGGTTGAGGTAGACAGTGGAACTGCCTCCCCCCGCACCACAGACGAGGCGATTTCCCCTGCGTGCTGGAGATAGAAGACTGTTGGCTGACGCGAGGATACCAGCCAACAGCTCCGAGTGCGTCACATATAGGATCACAGTGCGTAGGTGGTAGCTGAAAAAACTGTAAGTACTTTATATTGTGTTGTGTGATAGGTACAGAAACAAAGACCATGTTGCGAGTTTAGTTAAGATACTTACCTGTTTCTGTCAAGTGTTTTTTAGTGTTTACGTAACGGTTTTAGCTTACCTACAACCTATCAGTTCGGTGTAGTGACTTTAGTTCCTGTGAATTTATAATAAAATAACATTAAGTTCGAAGTGCTTTTTACGTGACGACTATACCTACCGGCACCTTTCAGTTCGGTGTAGTAGGTAACATTTTGTGAAATTCGGTTCGTAGTAGGTACATTACATACCTACCATTTGTTTATAGACGTTTTTTAATAGTCGTAGTTTTAAGTACCTAAGTAGGTAAATAGTGCATTTCGTGTTTGTTTAGGTAAATTCCTTATCTTCTAAGTTCTCGTGTTTTTTTTGTAAATAAAAGTCGTTCAAAATGGATCTATGTATTAGCACTCAAAGCGAAATAAGCAAATCAATTGAAAGAGGGTTAATCAATTTCAAAAAATGTCCTAAAGATAAATTAACTTGCAACTACATAACCTCAAAACTCGAAATTTTAGAAAATGATTGGACACGTTTTAGAGACAACCATTTTCAATTGTTTAGCAAGTTTCCAAAAAGAGATCTATGTATAAGCCCTTATATGATAGAAAAAGTCAATGAACAAACTGAGGAAAACTATTTAATAAGTAAATGTTGTATGAAAGACACGTTGGAAAAGATCACTGTAAAACATCCACAACCATCTGAAACACCAGGTCAAGCTAAGTCTGACATGAGCAGTTCAGCTTCTTCTTTAGCTAAGTTACCAAAAATATCAATTCCGCATTTCTCCGGGAAGTACGAGGAATGGGCTACGTTCCGCGACCTGTTTGTTTCACTAGTCCACAAAAATACATCTCTAGACAATGTACAAAAACTTCACTATCTAAAAGCGCATCTTAAGGATGAGGCAGAACAGCTCATCAGACACACTCCTATAACGAACTCAAACTACTCACGTTGTTGGGAACTTTTAGAAAATAGATATAATAATAAAAGATTTTTGTCAAAATCCATTTTGAACAAACTGTGTAGACAAAGAGCAATGGTAAAGGAGTCCGCTTCGGCATTGAAAGATCTTATAGACACTAGTTCAGATTGTTTAAATGCACTAAGTTGTTTGGGCGTACAGGTGACTACATGGGATATTATAATCATTCATATACTTAGTTCAAAATTAGATTATGAAACCCAGAAACAATGGGAACTTTCGATCTCAAGCCCAGATGGAAACATGAATGAATTGCCCACCTTCGCTCAGTTTAAAGCATTCTTAGAAAGGAGATTCCGAGCCTTAGAGTTTATTGAACCCGAAAAACAAGAACAAGTACAGCGTCAAAACAGTTTTAATCAACAACAATCAGTAACTAAGTCATTTATTGTTACCTCAGAGGAAGAAAGTACAAAAACATTGAAGAAACCTACTTCTATACCCTGTGAATTGTGCACCGACAATCACAAGATCACATTCTGTAAGAAGTTTTGTAAGCTAGACCTAAACGAGCGGCGAGAATTTGTAATGAAAAAGAGAATGTGTTTTAACTGTCTTGGTGGAAATCATAGTGTAAACAATTGTAGAAAACCCACCACTTGTCGGATTTGTCGCAGAAGACATCATACTTTACTACACATCCCACGCGATCAGACCAGCTATCCGCTAAAAGCTAATGATTTTGCACAAACTAGTGTAAGAGCTACAGATGGGAAGAACATAGTTAAGTTACCATTTAAAGAAGAACATCCACAATGTATGTATGGTAACTCAAGGAACATAGCTGGAGGCACATTAAAATCATTAGAGAAAAGGTATTCAAAGGATAATTACTTAAAGAATCAATGTAAGGAGGTAATAAACAAGTATTTAAATCTAGAGCACATTAAAGCAGTTCAGAAGAATGACCAGAATAAAAATGAAGCGGTTTACTTACCTCACCAAGCAGTAATGAAAGAGAATACTTAATAGTACATATTCTAATGAAATCCTTCCACTGATTCCGGGTCACTTTCCGATAGGGAACCATTATTAGCAGAACAGTTTCAGACCAAAAGTTTGAATACCTACAAAAGAATCTGATCCTTTACAGGGTGGCAACTCATTCAAAGGTCTTTGCAGAGTTTTTGGAGTCATTGGTCCCATGAATAACTAACTAAATTAGTAAAAAGATCATGTCACATGTGTAGTCACTCTGTGCACAAACAAAGTTCTAATAAAGAGACCAACTTCCAAACTGTATTTTACAATGATAATATTTAACAATATAAGTCCATATGATTTAAGTTTAATTAAGTTAGATCTAGATTCAATTGTGTAAGTTCTTAATTCTGAATAAGAAACATTAGTCGCTCAAGACAATTTGGATAGCTATTTGGAATGTATTTTTAATTCTTGTGTTATATTTTGATTTCTTAAAGCACAACAATTTGTTACATATGAGCAAGTATTTCTGTCAATTAAAATATAAAGTTAGTAGAACTTAAGTTCCATTAGTATTTGGAGATGATGTAATTTTAGCAGTATTTTCTAAGTAACCTTTGTAAGGACGTAGCATAATACGTCCTTCGCGGGCGGTATGTTTAATCTAGTAGCCCTAGATGGCGCTAGTAATGTTCAATCTATGACGTAAGCATTGTAGTACCTTTATTTTGAAGCGAGATGTCGCTAGTAAAAAGTGACGAGCTCTGAATCGCGCTGACGAGAACGCACGGATTTAGATAGGGTCATTTCATATTTTAAATAAAATTCAGTCCACTCCGAGAGTTCAAGGTGTTTCATTATAAACACCTCACCAGTACAGTGAAAGTAGGGGTCGGGCTCAACACCTGGGCTATACGGATTTTCAAAAATTTCTCACAGCATTTGAACGACGCGCGCGCGTCGTTCAGATGCTGTGAGAAATTTTTAAAAACCCGTATAGCCCAGGGGAACCAAACTGAATTGAACTGATAAACGCGTAAGTTTGTAAGGATGAATGGATAGATGGATGGACGTTTGTTACTCTTTCACGCAAAAACTGCTGAACGGATCTGGATGAAATTTGGCACAGAGATAGATTATAAGCTGAAATAACACATAGGCTTTATTTTATCCCGAAAATCCCACGAGAAAGGAATTACGCAATGAAATAGCGAGTACTCGAAATACTAATCATGCGCAGACGAAGTCGCGGGCACCAGCTAGTACTTATAATAAAACTGTAACAGGTCAAATTCTGTACATTGAAGATATTTTGAAAATTTTTTTTGGAGGGCACTCTATTATCGATACTCAAGCCAAAACTGTAATTTTTTTCATTCATGTCTGTCTGTCTGTCTGTCTGTATCGTAAACGCGCATCACGCCGAAACTACTTGATGGATTGAAATGAAACTCGGCATGATTATAGATCATACTACGAGGAAGGACATAGGATACTTTTTATCCCGGAATTCAGTAAGGTTCCCCTGGGAGAGAGGGTGAAAGAAAAATTTTTAACCACGCATCACGCCGAAACTACTGAATGAGTTGGAATGAAACTCGGGACGATTTGAGTTCATACTACAAGGAAGGACATGGGATACTTTTTATCCCGGAATTCAGTAAGGTTCCCCTGGGAGAGAGGCTGAAAGAAAAATTCTTTAACCACGCATCACGATGGAATTGAATGAATTCGAATGGAACTCGGGACGATTGGACATGGGAGACATTTTATCCCGGAATTCAATTTGATTCCCCTGGGCTATACGGGTTTTCAAAAATTTCTCACATCATCTGAACGACGCGTGTGCAACGCGTCGTTCAGATGCTGTGAGAAATTTTTGAAAACCCGTATAGCCCAGGGGAACCAAACTGAATTGAACCGATAAACGCGAAAGTTTTAAGTATGAATGGATAAATGGATGGATGTTTGTTACTCTTTCACGCAAAAACTGCTGAACGGATCTGGATGAAATGGCACAGAGATAGATTATAAGCTGGAATAAGAAATAGGCTTTATTTTATCTCCAAAATCAAACGGGAAAGGGAATTACGCAAGTAAAATCGCGAGTACTCCAAATACTAATCATGCGCAGACGAAGTCGCGGGTACCAGCTAGTACATAATAAATATGTACTTCAGTATAATATATATTATAGATTTAATGAATACCTGGCTCTACACTACTCGTGATTGTTAAACTTAAGCATCGTTAATACTTTTAATGACATTAATCCAACATAGTTGATAAGAGCACTTAGGATACGCCAATACGCACATGTCAAGTGTTTATTGTTTTACAGTAGACCGTATTTACGTCCTCGTGTTAGGTAATTTTCTTGGGTGTTATTTAATTCACGGAAACCTTTGAGTAAAAAAAAAAAAAACCACAAAGCATGACCTATAACTGATTAAGTTACTTAATACAATACACTAGGTACATTAAAAGATGCTTTTATTATAGTTACATTTTAAAAAAATCTCCGGGCTCTAAAAGTATTTGTACTGATTTGACAATCGAATACGCTACCTTAGCTGCGCCACTCTTCGTCAAAAAATTTACCTCTAAAATTATAAGCTGTAAACATGATGAAGAAAATACAAATCTAATCATAAGCACGCCGTTATTCTACATTTTCATCTCATGTAGAAGAAACCTCGTTTTGATTAAATGATTGGATTAATTTGTCAAGGAAAATGTCACTAACAAGGCGAATAAAACGCATCTCTAATAGGTATGACGTCACAGCGAACTCGCATTTTCGCACGCAACGAAACGCAGCCGGGTACTTAGAGCTTGCTTTCCGCAAAGTCTCTTGTGAGCCTTCGAGGCTTCGACCTGTAAACTCGATCGGAAAATGTAATTCGTTGTAGGTAAACAATGGTCAGGACAGGTAGTCATTCGTGCTCCGAACTTCGCGCGAGACGCACGTGTTTCTGATCCTTATCAGACGCGATCGCGAACCTTTTGTGCCTTATCAATCGAGACCAACTATTTTTACTTCCACACATTGTTAGATGCACTTATCACGGAATGATACGCACTTGACATTGACTTGCTATATACCAAGTAAGAGCCGTGATTTTCAGTGGCAGTGCTTCGTTACGCCGTCTCATAAATATTCATATTGCTTTGTCTATCCGGAAAACTTGTGACGGATTCATTGTTATGGTGATACAAATACGCAAAGGACGAAATGAGTGAATGTAAGCGGAAATACCTGTTCAATTAACTTGTCAATAGAGTTTGTATATCATTATCAGATATATAGGAAAACATCTATTTCCACTTATTTTAATGTTCATATTCCTTTGACATTTCTAAGCTAGGAAGAGTTAAAGCATCTCCTCAATTTACAGTGTCATCAAAAGTGAAAGAAAGAAGGTTTTAGTCAT
The DNA here is from genome assembly GCA_944547425.1 of Eupithecia centaureata. NCBI lineage: Eukaryota > Metazoa > Arthropoda > Insecta > Lepidoptera > Geometridae > Eupithecia > Eupithecia centaureata. The sequence continues at coordinate 10,000,033 of OX155687.1, forward strand.
GTCATTCATGTTTGCATGTTTCTATTATCTCAGTAAATTTTCGGATGGCAGTGTCGTGTTTTTCTCCAATTTTTTGCAAGCTCAAGGATAGCGCTGACAGCGCTTGAGTGATTTCTACCGGTCACGTGCTGATAACATCAACTAGAACTCATCGAGATCTAAGTACATTTTGTCTGATGATCGTAAATTTTCCTTATGTCTTTTAAACATTCCTTATTTGAATAAAAGATAACAATGAACAAAGCTAAAGGAAATAAGCCCCGTTAGACTAGAGCTATAAAATAAGATAAACTGTTTATGGAGTTTTGAATCCCCTTTGACGGGCATAGGTAATTCGGCTGATGGACTACATATAACTATGAAGCCACAACTGTAATTTCAGTCCAGAGCGAATGGCCTAAAGACTGAAAATGCTCTGAATTCAAAGAAAAGAGAACTTTTAGTTCACTTCAGTTAGCTCTTTACTTGATGGTTCTCTTTTTCTTCATTTGCCCTTAGAGAATAAGTTCTTAAAGTTCTCTACATTTATCTACGAGGAACCCTAGATATAGACTGGTAAAAGCTACTAGTAAAGCCATTTTAAAGTGTTATTTTAATATTTTTATCTTCTGACATTCATGCCGCAACTTGTAGCTAATGCAAAAAATGTCGTAACCTTACAGAACAAATAATTGCATGATTTTATTGATACTTAATAGAGAAACATTGTTCTATCTAGCTGGATTATTACTTTGAATATTTGCTCCGTGAAATTACCTGGTCTTATAATAAACGTTTCCGCACCATAAAATATGAAGAATATATTCCTTCAACTCTACTAATTTTGAAGGACGAATAAAGGTTAAAAAAATCATAGGAAGGGTCATGGGGGTTTAGGTCTTACATAGTAAATATTCCATCACTTTAAAAAATAATGTTACTTACATTCCGCCAATTTATATACAAGTTGGCTTGAAGATTACGACCGATAAGTGTAATTTTGCAATTATTTTCATCTTGATTTCAAAGTGCCTTTTAAGTCATAAAATAATAAATTTAAATTCAGATTAACACGTGTAACGTACAATTTAGTGTGGATTTACCGAATAATAGCAAAACTTCTTTGAAATTAAGTAGAGTTAGGTATTTACCTATGAGAAACTGTTTAGCATATTTATGTAGGTACCTAGCTGATTTTTTCTTCTACTTTGTTCATTATTATACAAAAGAGCGGCCACTAGGGCCGCACACTCGGCAACTTCTCTCGTGTTATTTCCATGGAAACTTTAAACGGATATTCTTAACCCATAGGAACTAAGTGATGGGATAAAACTCCCATAAATGATCAAAGGAATTTGTTATTCCAGATTATCTATATCTTTCCTCAATTTGTTCGATAGAATCAGTTGTACTGGGAGTGGGAAAAAGTAATAGACATACATCCATCCATATAAATATTAGTATTTACATTTTAGGTAAGTTTGAATATTGTGATATTAGTGTGAAGTATGACTAAAATGGACTAAAACCATAAAGTTGACAATGACGTACCATTTATTTGTTACAAAATATACACAAAAATTAATAAATATTGTGAAATGGACACCTATCTCAATTTATAGATACTTAATCACAAATTAAATAAAAGGACATAGGGACAATATACACTGAAATAACAAAATAGACGAAAAAGTAGAGACGTGTATTCATTTAAATAGGTAGAGTTTGCTTGTAGAGTCAAATTACTATGCATATCAAATTACTATATACATAAATGTTGTGATAAAGATATAAAAAGAAAATTGCCACCGTAGGAAAAGCCATTAGTCGCCAAGCCCTTTGAGTTTGTGTCCACACCCTTCGTTAGTCAACACCATCATGGGCCTCTCCCATCTCGAAACGATAATAATAGAAGATAACGAACCTATTTATTTCATTATTTTATTAATTATATTTAAATCAACGTATAAAATTATCGAATATACAATTGTCATGTAATATAGTAATGATTTAACTAAAATTATCAGAGTACAATTTAGAAAAAAAATTGTACGTGAAGGAGTTTCATGATCTCAGGCTACAGAAGGTTCATGGGAGCGAGTTGCTTATTCCACGGAGTATCGTAAATGTACACTACGCTTCTACAATCAAACTCCAAAAGAGTTGCAAAAATAAATCATAAAAAATTCAAACAATTGTCAAAATCATTCTTGCTTGCTGCAACTGAAAAATTAACAACCGAAAAAAAACTAAGTGATCTCTGTTTTTCCTAGGTTAACTTATGTCTATTGAATTTTCTGACGTGTATAAGAGTAAGGTAAGGTTTAAGGTCTAAAGGAAATGAAATACTATAAATTCAGAATTGTTCGAATATTTACTTAAAGAAAAAACATTTTCTTCTTTAATAATAAAATAATAAAGTTAACTTTTGTGATTATAAAGTGAAGGAGTATTCGCAAAATGTGATATGTATGATACAACTCGGTGAACCTTGTTTACAAGGTCTTTAAGTACTGTTTTAATATACGTATAATTTCTTTTTTTAAATATGAAAATTATCACAAAAGCACTTTGAAATAAATAACATACTAATTCTGCTCTTCAATTCAAAACCTGTTTATAAAACGTTTAACTTTATGGCATGAGCGATAAGTTAGTTTATTGGTTCACGTCATGATATTTGTTCTAATGTGTTGCCAGTTGCCACTTATTATTTGTTCCACTAGGTTTTTATGTCTAAGCCATGGACATGGTCAATGTCAATGTCGCGATTACTGGCAGTTCAGTAAAGAGGTTCAATACGTTCTAATACTTGAGTGGGGGAACTGTAATCCGTACTGGCATCAAGAATGCGAGTGTTTCTGCATTACCAAAACCAATATTCGAATAAACCAAGATAAAACAAATAAATAAACAAAATTAACCCAGGTCCTTACCAAAATAGCCACGTAATCAAAAAATAGGATTTAGCGCAGTTAATTCTCGTAAAAATTTGTAGATTCGAATCCATTTCGCATATTCATCTTGAAAAACAAACTTGGAAACATTTCTCTGTTTATTATAGTATGCCTTGGACACTTATTTATTGTTTAAGAAGGTACCTACTTACTTGGGTACATATTCTATACTAAGAAACTTAATAAATGTGTTCATTGATAATATTTTAGAATCTGTTATGTTGGAAAGCCTCGGCCATTAAATAAATAAGTACGTGTAGGTAATTAAAATATCTAGAGTCTAAGTCATAGCATTCAGCTACTAGAATTTCTAGATTCTCATCATATTATATTGTAGTTATGTTCCATAACAACGATCATCAAAGCATAGAGTTAAATGTCAGTAAAAGCCTTACAATATGACCTAAAGATATAGAGGCATATACACCGAAGGATATAATTATGTTAGCACTATACCATACACCTTATAATCGCTCAAATGTGGGGAAATGTTGGCCGTTGTTCCTCTAATGATAAAAGACCCCCTGGAATCTTAATTATATGGATTTTCAAGTAGACTAGGTAGTATTTTTTATGGGCGTTACCTCGGTTTTTTTAGGTTACCTGTGTTGATGTTTTTTTTTTAACTGAAAGCTGGTGTTTCTCTAGTGTTCCCGTAAAAATTTGTTTGAGATTTGACCAATAGTTTATGAGTTCTCCCTAATGCATCTTTTTATGTCTTAGCTAGATTAATGATGTTCTCATTGTTGCTTCAAAAGAGTTGAAGTCTATGTATAATTTTAAAACACGCCAAATTATACTTTATCAATAGGGCGTTATGACTTCCTGAACCCCGCGCTCTTTAGTGAGTGAGTGGACACCATTGTCCAGAGAGCCAAAATATATTACTTCGTTTTAAGACCTAACACCTGAAGGGAAATGACCTGAAATGCCATTAACCAAACTGCAAACCACGCAAACAAAGTTGGTTACAATAGCATCAACTCCCTTTAAAAAAAGTGACAACTTCTTCTTTTTTAAAACTGCAATAGCGGCTTACGGACGTTCGAGATGTAATCGATGTTTCTCTCCGATGAAACCTCTTTTAATATGTATATCTGTAAATCTTTTATTATTAAGCCACGTTTTATAAATTATTATCATCATCATTTATGCAGCATGACTCTTTGACCGTGTGTAGGTAAACCTATCGATACGTTGGGAAAACAGGAAATAAACGCGATAAATATAAATAAAAAATAAAATATTTTGTATTCTAATCGCGGACGTTTGAAGATCATAACTATCTATTCAGCTCTTGAGCACCTAAGTTACTCTAGAACTACCTATATTCAGCAGAATTTCACCAAGTACCATTTCACTCCCATCCACCCTTTTCTGGCTATCTGAAAATCGAACATGTAGTCTCTATTTCTTTACGTGTCTAGGAGATAATATCAGACACGAGTTTTATTATCGCAAACAGGTTACAATGTCATTCACACACTAATGGGAGCAAATAAACAAATTTGAGGATAATAATGAGGATGTCCTACAACAGATCCAATCACCTTGACCATGATAATATTTAGATTGTCAGGTACTTACAAAGTAAACTAGGAAAATTGATCCTTTGAAAATACAACCGTCTCAATTGCTATTCAGAGAACGTTGAAGCAAGCGGTTTTATGGTTATCCTTATTTTATTGTGTTTGCTTTCAATGCTCATTAAAATTTAACTAGGTTTATGTTTACAAAAGTTAAATTTATGAAAATTGTCTGAGCGTCTGGTTCATGCGATGCTTGACCCGAGAGCTGGTGAGTATCTGGTGTAACGCATCAGAATTGCTATCATCATCATCATCAGCCTATATTAGTCCATTGCTGGAAATTAACTTAGACAGAATTGCTATACAGCGTGGTGATGCAGCCGGTGCCTTGGGGACGTTTCCGACTGGTATTGATCTAGATCAGTTGAGCTACCTCGAGACTGTTTCCAACAGTCTGCAGTTAGCTTAATTACATCAATAGTAAATACTACTTTGAATTTGTTTCTATTCCTTGATTGTAAAATTCTTTGTTGATAAATTTATAGCGTACCTAGCGATCTTTGAAAGAATTATCCTATAACAATATCAACATCTGACATTAGTTAGCTAACCATATAAAACAAAATAAAAGCAGTTACAAGTACTTAACATTTTATTTCTATTAGTTATTTTCCTGCAAATCTCGATTGCAATAAAAATATACTAAGTGTTTAAAAACTTTTATGATGTCTAAATCAAAAATATCGGCCGATACAACCACCTAAAAAGGATTTATTTTAAAAGTTTAATAGCTTTTAGATGAACATAATGATGTGCTCGAAATAATTGTTTTAGGCTATAAACTCTGGAAGTTATTAGTAAAAACTGGTTAAACTCGTAAGTTTAAAAGTAAATTAATTCTCACGATACTTGTATAAAAGCAAAACAGAGATTCTTCATGCGATAAACTCACTTGTAGCTCAGAATACATGCTAAGGCGTGAAACCTGTATATATTAAAATTTACATGACGCCTCATATACTCTTAAATAGATTTGCTTGCTTACTTAGTTTCTTCTAAACAAAGCTACAGAAGCTACAACTATTAACTTAGGCTTGACCTCGCCTTTAAATGCTTTTTGCTGGATAAAGAATTCGATTTATTTGCTCAAGACTTTAGAATAGCATCCGAATAATTACTTGTGTTTGTTTTGAAGAGTCAACGTTCTTTGACACTTAAAATTTTTTCACAGGCAGTTTTTTATTGCAATTACGGAACTTGCTAATATTCAACTGACGAATAACAAAAGGAGGTGCTTCTCAATTCAGCTGTATGTTTTTTTTTGTATGTTGTTAGATAAAATATCTTCGCCAATTATTGGCCGATTTTAATGATTATTTTGCTTTTGTAAAGAAATAATTTTTGTTCTCATATAAAAATTATTCCTTGGGGTTTACTATTTGTCCCGTAAAAACTAAAAAATAAACAGTATAAATATTCAAGTTGGGATTTTAGTTTTTGTCAAAAACAAATTATGTAAGGTAATTAAAGTGAGACGGCGTAACGATGTTTTGGTACGTTTGATGTGAAGATTTTAATTGTATGTTATTTATAAGAACAATAAAGTGTTTCATTCCTTCAATTTCATTGTAAAAGTATCTTTATTTTGGGCATGGTTACCAGCTTGTTTGTGTGAATCTGTGTATGACTTACGACAGGTTGTACGCTAATAAATTAATCAATGTTCACACATAATGTATTTATCTCTATTCTAATAGTTATTTTGGTTGTCGAATTAAAATTGACAAGAGATTTGATCAATGATTAGTTTGTTATGGTGATGTAGGTACATAGTGTTAGTACAGTTAGTAACTCGTGGCTATGTTAATTATTGGTGTTGATTACTAAATTTATTTTAGTCTCTCCATAAAAAAGAACAAACGACAACGAAAACCACAACAGAACTTAACAATAGTGAATTTTGTACTGTGATATTTTTCCCTGAAAATTATCTACAAGTTAATAGTGACCAAATGGGATGGTGAAGTGACTATGTGATTGTACTGGACGAACACGACTGGAGTGTTTGTTGGTGACAATACGTTGGAAGGAAAACTGGATAACTACACGTATGACGTGTCAGTTTTCGTCGAGCTGACAACAGATGTCATCCCGCTCCAAGACGGTGAGTTATTGATTAGTTAGTGATTTTGTGATAAATCAATCGCGAACTTTTCAAGCTATAGGACAATAAATGATGGCTCTGAGCCGAATTTTGACTACGCTGGCTATTCTTAACGCAGAGAGGCACGATGACTCATGGCTCTAATGAAGTCGGCATGGCCTTAAGTAGAGGTACGGGTTCAAGTCATGACGGTAGCAAAGCTTATCCGGTGAATTTTTTTTCTTGAAATCTTAAGTTTTGGAGTCAAAAATTCATAAAATGTTAAGTATATTCATTCTATACAAAACTAGCGACCCTCCCCGGCTTCGCACGGCTTTATTATACCTACGTATTAACCTTCCTCTTGAATCACTCTATCTATTAAAAAATCACATCAAAATTCGTCGCGTGTAATAAACTACATAATTATCTCTGCTAAATATTTATTTTACGATATTGCATTGAAACATGTAGGTACATGCAAAGGCATGAGTTTGGGACCACCATCTTCAACATATTTCTGTTCTGACTATGAAAAATAATATAATTTTAGATATTAAGTAACAAAATCCTAAGTATTGAATAACATAATTTGACTATCCGCTTGTTCTACGATGCTCCATAGTGCGCGCCGCCCCGGCCGGCCAGTACCGCCGCAAACACTACGCCCCGCAAATTTAAATCTGTAATATCTTCGAAAATATTCATTTAAATCATATGCTTTTAAAGGCCATATAGATCTATATTAAATCAACAATTTATTTAATGTATTTGATTGGATAAGGATTAATGCTGTATTGGTTGAAATCGCTTCGAAAATTAGCCTTTATTTGTCGTAAAAAGAAAATGACAAAAAATGTTATTGTGGGATATCCATAAGAGATAGACATATACCATCGCGGAGTTTTCTGTAGAACTTTTTAATGTGTACAATACTTAGTACATTATTTTGATAAATCTTGTAGGGTTCAGCCTGCGTTTGCAATGTAAGCGGGAAAAATCTAACTATTTACGACATCACATTAGAATCCTCAAAAATAACAGTATTTTTCCAGTATTTTTTGGATATTATTATACATATAAACCTACCTCTTGAATCACTCTATCTATAAAAAAAACCCCATCAAAATCCATTGCGTTGTTTTAAAGATTTAAGCAGTCAAAGGGACACGATGACATAGGGACAGAAAAAGCCACTTTATTTTATACTATGTAGTGATTAGGTTTCATCTTCTTCCCAATCATCTTCTTCCGATTCATCTTCTCTCTGGGTTATTTGTGAAACAATACTCGATATTGTGATTTCGAGCGAGACATCTGTATTGAAGGAGATGATCACTTCATAAAGGTTGAAATACCTATTGCACAATTATTATAACCTTGTTATAGGATGTCGATAAGATCGACACTTAAATTGTAATTCTATTATTCCATCCATGAAACGTCTCGATGTTAGATATTCCATTCCTACTGTTATGTGTTTCGATGAACATGCGTCAATAGGTGCACATTCTTGTCTTGGAATCTTACACAACTTATTTCTCTAAACATTTGTATATTATTGAGAGTTCTCAATAATTACTAAATATTTATAATACTCTATTAAACGGTCTGTAATTCTATTCTACAGGACTTACCTAATAGTACCTATATACAGGGTGTCCCATAATGAGTGGATAACCCGAAAGGTGCTTATGCGCCAAGTCAAGGCCAATCAGAAACATTTTTTATTTTTTTGCTAACTTGACCCGTTCGGAAAATATTTAATATTTTGTAAATTTGGAAAAATTTGTACCTTTGTTCACATTTTTGGACTTTGTGCCTACAATTTTAATAATATTTTAATTTTTACTTTTGAGATATACTAAAGAAAAACAGCTTTTTTGAACACCGTAAGAAATATTTTGGTAACTAGGACCAGTAATTTTCAAGGCAGGTTTAAAGCAGAAAATTTAAATTTTTCATATTTTTATGCGAAGTTTGAGCTGCTGTGGTTAAAAAAAAAGATAAGGAAACCTAAGATGCCGAGTACTTCAAAAACATGTCCATTTCAAGAGCATCCTAAAATGATAATAAACCTTGAAATTTTGTAGGGTAAAAAACTGAGATATTGCTACTTTTGTGCCAAAAGGGGCCAAAGCTAGTAAAAATAATATTGAACCAACACATCAATAAAATATCTTTTTCGTCTTACTCGTTCTAAAATGGTTACTTTGCTTCTTAAAAACAGTGATTGAAATCTCATCACCCATACAGCAATGTTTGAAAACGAAAGTTGTCAATCAGTGCGTCCTACCCCTGATGACCTACGGAGCTGAGACGTGGACACTCACTGCTCCACCAGTTCAAAGTCGCTCAGCGAGCTATGGAAAGAGCTATGCTCGGAGTTTCTCTGTCTGAAGGATAGGATTCGTAATGAATACATCCGACAGAGAACCAAAGTTATCGACATAGCTCAAAGAATTAGCAAGCTGAAGTGGCAGTGGGCCGGCTATATCTCATGAAGAACCGACAACCGTTGGGGTAAACGTGTTCTTCAGTGGAGACCGCGACTTGGCAAACGTAGTGTAGAACGACCTCCGGCCAGGTAGGATGATGATCTTCGAAAGCCTGCTGGCAGATGCTGGATACGTCAAGCTGAAGACAGGGCGCTATGGCGCTCATTAGGGGAGACTTATGTCCAGCAGTGGACTAATATGGGTTAATTTTTTCCGCATCGTTTTAGACTCGACGTCGAAGTTATATTAAGTTATAATAAATTAAGTTATAGAGGTAGTATTTAGGGAATAGGTTTTTTGTACACCAGTTCCTTCAAGTTGCCCCAGTAAAAGAAATTCAATGGGTTCAAGTCCAGATACCGCGCTGGCCACTGGGAAGCGCCACCACGCGTAACCCATCTGTTTGGATACTCTGAATCTAAATAACGCCGTTCCTGAACGGCTTAGTGTACTGGACACTCGTCATTCTGTAGTTTGAATGCAGTTGTAATCTTCTTTCCAAATTCATACCACCAAATTCGTACTCATAACACAAACTCTCTTTACTTTCGGCTAGATTATTGTTTATTATTTATCAAAATATTTCCTATTTTCCAGCATGAATCAGCAAAAATAGATTTCCCTCACTATTTTTAAGAAGCAAAGTAACCATTTTAGAACGAGTAAGACGAAAAACATATTTTATTGATGTGTTGGTTCAATATTATTTTTACTAGCTTAGGCCCCTTTTGGCACAAAAGTAGCAATATCTCAGTTTTCTACCCTACAAAATTTCAACGTTTATTATCATTTTAGGATGCACTTGAAATGGACATGTTTTTAAAGTACCCGGCATCTTAGGTTTCCTTATCTTTTTTTTAACCACAGCAGCTCAAACTTTGCATAAAAATATGAAAAATTTAAATTTTCTACTTTAAACCTGCCTTGAAAATTAATGGTCCTAGTTACCAAAATATTTCTTAAGGTGTTCAAAAAAGCTGTTTTTCCTTAGTATATTCCAAAAATAAAAATTAAAAAATTATTAAAATTATAGGCACAAAGTCCAAAAATGTGAACAAAGGTACAAATTTTTCCAAATTTACAAAATATTAAATATTTTCCGAACGGGTCAAGTTAGAAAAAAAATTAAAAATGTTTCTGATTGGCCTTGACTTGGCGCATAAGCACCTTTCGGGTTATCCACTCATTATGGGACACCCTGTATACGGTACGCTCCTAGATGTTAAGTACCTACACATGTAAAATAGTATACTCTGCAAAAAAATAAAAACAATGACAAAATTAGTCATCAATCATCCATCATGCGCTATGGTAGAGCAAATCGTGCCATAGCTTTGGTTTTTGTAATTTAAGTTTTGTGATTCACATTTATTCATATTAGTTAGCTTTAAAATTGGACTAGTAAACATTTCTCGAGAAAAACGTAATCGCAAAATGGATTTATTATTTTCTTAGACGTAATAAACAAACGTATTATTATTAGCCTCATCGCTTATTGACGATAATATTATTGTACGATGTTAATCATTCATTTTCATTAAATCTTAACTGTTTCATTGTATATTTGTATCTTTTGAATATCATCATCATCAGCAAATACATTTGATTATTTTAAACACATAAGTTATTCACGTGCTAGTGGTTTATAGCATTTTACAATAGTAGTTTTTTTTAACCATAAATTAAAATTTTGGTCAGTATCTTACTGACGTGATTTTAGATTTATTGTACAATGTACACCAGAGAATGCGAATTTTCAAAAATCCTTTCCTTTGTCTCGGGAGCATTTTAAAATAAAATAAAACAAAAAGTTTTTATTTCAGACCTTAAGAGTCCATATGCTTACGAACAAAAATAAAATAATTTTGCGTTCAAGTCTCAGCGAATGCATTCGGGCTGGACTGGCATTTTACGCGACGTTATTAATTCATCATATTATGAGAGAGTACGTCACACTTAAGCATATTTGTAAAATCCTTTGTTTAACGCAATAAATAAAAAAAATAAGTGGTGGCCCTACTCTACTACGAGTAGTAGAATCAACAATACCGATTAAATTTTTATAATCTTTGTAAATAAAAAGTTCTCTCTTGTTATTTTCCTCAAATGACCATGAAAATATAGAATAGCGTTAACTTGTTATTACTTGTGTTGATAAAAAATCTGAAACAAAACCTACGATTCTGCACTTGCAAGGATACATGATACATACAGGTTTTTATCTGTCTGAGTGGTTGTAAACAAGTTATTTTCAAGCTTTCTGCTGGAATAAGATTTTTGATCTTCATTTTCGTCATTGTACTCTTATAATAAAAGTCACTGGAAAACCTTTTAAAAGCGTTGACGGTTTAATAATATATACATATATATTGAGAACTATTATCAATGTTATCGAAGTCAATCATATGTATTATTAAAGATTTTTTTTAAGTATTGGTTACTGAGTGATCTTGATAAATTTTATTTGGGACCACGTCAGTGACACGGGCTTTCAAATAAAATAAAATATCAATATCGGTTAAGGCGCTCACAGCGGCTAAAAATGCGGCAGAAAAACCAGGAGAGTTGACAAGGGCTACCTCATAGATGGCGCATGTCTACCGTTAATGAGTATATTAGTTTTTATAAGATCGCGTTGCTGGTACCTGCGTAGGTAGGTAATAATGCTTTACTATGGGTAACTTTACCCTGTTTTGTACCTGATGTAACGACCTCCCCAAGTTCCTAGGTAATGCATAAGTAAATTAATAATATGTATGGTTAGGCATACCTATACTACATTTCATCTTTATCATTGTAAAATATAATACTATAATCGCGAAGAAACGACAACCGTTGGGGTGAACGTGTTCTTGAGTGGAGACCGCGACGTAGCAAACGTAGTGTAGGACGCCCTCCGGCAAAGTGGGATGATGATCTGCGAAAGACTGCTGGCAGATGCTGGATGCGTCAAGCTGAAGACAGGGCACTATAGCGCTCATTAGGGGAGGCCTATGTCCGGCAGTGGACTAATATAGGCTGATGTCTTTCGCAGTCTTTCGCAGATCGTCATCCCATTTTCCCATTTTTCAGATTGCTACGTCGCGGTCTCCACTCAAGAACACGTTTACCCCAACGGTTCAGCAGTGTTTCATATATCAGCCTTTGCATTTTATAAATTCATTTCGAATATCACTTAGGGTCATACTACACGGGCGGTTCTCCCGTCGCGGGTATCCGCTCGACAAAGCTGCCGTAGACCATCAAACTACAAGGGATACGCGGGGATTATAAACCCGCGCAGAATGACGTATAGCGCGAAAGCGTCCATGTAGTAAGAACCGGTTATCAGCGGTGGTTTGAAGCTACTTGCGGCGCTCGTATTGCTCCCGCCTAGCTGTGAACCGCGAAGGAAAATCATATCTTTCATATTTCATATTAAAATGTGATTAGTGCGGTCCAGAAGCGTATTCCCGCAGCGGGAGAACTTCCCGTGTGGTATGAACCTTAGAAATCCGCTGTCAGTTTAAAATGCTGAGATTTTGACAATTAGGGGAGAACAGGGCAACAGGAGCCTACTCCAGGAAAGTTTTAATAAAAATTTGACAAACTTGTCAAAATTCTTCCTATTATTATTATCAATTTCATATATTTGTATAGAATACCTATAGTTAAAATACGGGACTGGCATACAAGAGTCTCGAAATATGAAGAATTAAAAAAAAACTTTTCTTTATTATAAAATAGTACTCAACTATAGATATGTATTAAGGTACAATTTACAGTTTAACAAGTCAGTCGCTCCTTTTGCCTGTCAATTGCATTGAATGAGTGCCCATTTAATGCTAGAGAAAATATAATTAATTTTATATCAAAAAAATTGCAAAACTCTAACAGTAACACCAAACATAACATTTTTACAATCAAAATTAATCAATTAATTTTGCAAACAAAATGGAGAAAATAAATATAAAATTATTGATGGAAAACAAAAGATCCAGATTTTATGGATCCAAACAAAATGTACAAAATATCTCTCGAATCTGGACTATCACTGCCAGAACACTTTTTCATCATCGGTACCACTTATCTCTACTTGTTTCAGTGAGGTAAAAAAATTGCACATAAATTTATCTTCTTCAAAATATTAGCTAGGCTACCATCAATTCAATTTTACAAAAAAAGAGAAAATAAATATAAAATTATTGATGGAAAACAAAAGATCCAGACTTTATGGATCCAAAAAAAATGTACAAAATATCTCTCGAATCTGGACTATCACTGCCAGAACACTTTTTCATCATCGGTACCACGTATCTCTACTTGTTTCAGTATATTAAAAAAAATGCACATAAATTTATCTTCTTCAAAATATTAGCTAGGCTACCATCAATTAAATTTTACCTTATCACTCATTGCCCGACCGCTTTCGACCTACGTTCCCCTATGCCCGTCATTCTTTAGCATAGAGCCTATGCTAAAGAATGACGTAGCTCGGTCACTAGAGTGGATTCGAGTTCAAATTTAAGATTTTACAGAATGAGTCAGTGACCTGCAGATATAGATAAAGAAATAAAATAAGGAAATAAACAACGAAAATTACAATCAAGGAATAGAAAAAATTACAACTAGTATGATAATATACAATTGAAACCATTGAGCTAACTGCAGACGATTACAAACAGTGTAAAGGAAACCTCATTTGCCATTTAGGTAAATTCAGGTAAAATAAAACATATTGCGAAATATAAGAAATAGGAGGTATGATCCCGTGATCCCAGGATTCTCTATTTTTAATAATGAGAAAAAATTATGTACTCAAAATTCAAATTCGTTTATTCCTTATTTTCAAATTCGATCAAAGCTAACTGTCAGCTGCAAAATAAAAATGCGAATGCGAAATATGAATGTTAATTTCCATTAATTGGTTCCGTAGTTTGAACACTGTCAGTTTTGGTAGGTATATCTGCCGGTGTGAAATATTATATTATTCATTTAATTTATAAAAAAATAATATCTCGTGATTAGAGCATTATTCAAAATTCTTTACCCATGTTTTAACAAAAATGCTCTAATATTCTGCAGTGGGTAACTAGTTGCCGAATATTACAAGACACTACCTTTGACAATGTTTAAGAATAAACTAAATAAAATTTTGACATCTAAATGCTATTATAATATAAATGAATTTTTGATAGATGAAGGACATTAACTAACTGAATAACTAATAGAAACCTTTTTATTCTAAATTTTAATTTTATGTTAAGTTCATGTTGACTTGATGTTTATATTTTTAATTTTTATCTCTTTTTATTTCCAATCTTTTATTTGTTATTAAATTTTGGGTTTTAGTCCTAAAAAACCTAAATTTGCATGCCCTATGACTAAGGCAAAACATGTATGGTACTTACTATTTTCTAACCGCTACCTTTGTGACCCTTGTTTGCAAATAAATGATTGTATTTGTATTTGGGTACTGATAATTTTATGAACTAAAGTCAGTTTGAACTAAAGGCAACAATAGTTATATTACACTCATTATGTTGTTGCTCAGAATAATGCGGATACTTTGTTTTGAGTGTGTGAAACTGGCATCGCTCAATAAAGCATTAAAAACCATAAGGCATTAACACAAACACAAAACACTGATATAACCCTAAAAATTTCATACCTATTAATTTTTACAAATCATCACTACATTGTATAAAACAAAGTCGCTTTTTCTGTCCCTATTTCCCTTTGACTGCTTAAATATTTAAAACTACGCAACTGATTTTGATGCGGTTATTTTAAGAGATAGAGTGATTCAAAAGGAAAGTTTATACGTATAATAAAACCGTGCGAAGCCGGGCGGGTCGCTAGTAAGTAAGAGATAAAGCTCCAACTAACATACCTTATACCGCGAAGGTATGAATAAATCCGAAATGCTACAAGATGATGGAATGGATAAAGTTTAGTTATTTCGGTACTGTTCTAAATGCTAAAATGATTTTCCCGAAAGACCCGAAATTTTCCGAGAAATTATTTACAATAACCAGGTTTTGAAATCATCCAGAAATTTCGGGAAATCCTGGGAAATTTAGAACCTGGAATCCACGGGACCAAATCCTAATTTATAGATTTCCATCAAAATACCTATTTGTTTGTGCCATCTCTATTATGTTCCAGTTCCACTCTACGCAAAACGATATGATATCTCTGGATGCTAAATGAAATTTAGTTCTGATAATTTGTGTAGCGTACTGGTATTCTATATTCAAAAATTTGATTTTCCTAAATCCTAGTTGTCAATCGAAATGAAATATCGAGTAATAGTCAATCTGTCAGGGAACGTTAGCTAAGAGCTTGTCCAGATGGAGCGTTCCTACGCGAGTGCTCTCGCGTTTAAACATTCGCGCGTTCTCCAGATACTAGAGCACTTTAACTACATCCCGTCCAGATGCTGGTGCGCGATTCCTCGTCTATATAGTGGAACGCGCAATGCGAGTGGACGTATTTCGATCGAAATTGGAGAAAGATATCTTCGTTACCGTACTTTTTATAGACAAAATTGAAAAAAGAGTAGCAATATGGGAAAATTGAATCAATCAGAGATAATTCAATAGAACCATGAAACGTTAAGAAGAATTAGTAGAATTGGATGTATGTTACATCTTTGAAGTTCTTTTTGCTTCCGACGTTTCCAGAACTATTTTATTTGGTTCCATGTTTTTATCTGTCTCCGAGTCCCCCTAACGTAACGCGCATAGGAGCGCACGTAAAACGCGCCATCTGGACAGGCTCTATTCGAATATTCACGATAAATATTACGTATGGATTGTCATTGAAGTCTGAGACGACATCAAGCACACGTCCAGCCTTGACAGCGGTCACGGTGGTACTGAGGCATGGGCGGCGGGCTCAGCGCCTGCTGTTAATCGAATAAATTAATATTTAACTTTATTGAGAATCTTCATCAAAAGACTAAGCTAACCAGATTCTAGATAAAAATGTTACCTAACTTTAACAATAACTCCCTAGTTGATGTTTATCGTAGCTATCAATATATTTTTATATTAAATTCTGAAACGTGCCATTTTGAAAACATATATTTATTGAGAAAAGTTTCTGCTGTTATGTTTTCAGCTTAGCTGTTAATCTATGTATGAACGTGAAGTAATATGTATTTATAAATTTGAAATGTAACTTGCTCAGAAACATTTCATAATTCTACTTAAAAATGACCAATTGTCGACATACAGGGCCTTAACCACGAACTTTTGTGGTTGTAAACCGATGTTGATATATTTTATTCTGAGGTTGGTGGAAAAAACATTGAGCTTATAAAAGGCGCATGTTACAATACTGGATCTATATAAATCTTTCTGGAAGAATAAAAACCTTCTATGGCATTGTTACATAATTTATGCAATAATAAATTTGAGTGTTATTCGTTTTTCCCTAATTAAGCTCATTGCTGGAAAAAAGCCTCCTCAAACGACAAAATAAAAAGTGTCATCCTCCCTGTCTTTTTACTTAGGTTGCTATTGGTATAAAAAGTAATTATTCTACATCATAGTAGAGTTCAAGGCATTCAAAGAACATAAATACATCAACGGAATTCCGTATCGATCGCTGGGAACTAAATGCCAAGCCCAAACTAAAAGCCTGAAATGCCAACCAAGCTTTTAGGCATCCATTTCACATGAAATACGTTCTTACATTGTTAGATATCTAGTACAAAATGTTTTAAAAAATGGGTAAACGAAGCCTAAGAACTGTAATAATGGATTCTGGCCGATGATAGAATCAGCTGCTGTATTTATTTTGTGTTTTTTAATTTCATTATAATAACAATACAAGGTGGATGTTTCAGCCAGTAAGGGCAGGTACCATAATCGTTATAGTTACAGAAAAAAGTTCCTGGTAGACCATCTAGAACTTTTTGAGATATTCTGAACAGTATTCACTGATTTTGTAAAAAAAATACAGTCAGCAAAAAAATGGTGATTGTCACAAAAACTATTTTTGATGCCAATCGATCCTGTTTCTTATAATCAAAAGTCCCTACTGGACCGACTGAAAAATATTACAAATCATATTACATCAAAAAAACCTTTTCCGTACATTTTGTATGGAAATGAACAGAATAATAAGAATTAAATAAAGAGAAATGTAATTTTATAGCATTATAAACTTACCGGTCTTATCACCATTTAGTAAAATTAGCTAGCTACTGAATTGAAAACGGCAGCCGCAAATTTCACTGGATAAGAAAGTAATTAAAACAACTATCGTAACTAATTGATTCTTGTGACCTAGAATTTAATTAGTGGTTGTGTTTTATGTGATGAAGAAGGTAGGAGGTTTGTAAGCCATTGAGATAAAACCTGTTTTATTTGAGACAACAAAGAAAGTATGTACTTATGTACCTTCGTAGAGAAAAAAGGTCACTGTATAAATTGTACTTTTTTTAAGGGTCCGAGAAGGGACTCGAATGTGAATCAATAGTACAAATGCGTCATAATTGTACAAGCATATTCCATTTCAAATTTTCATGAAAAAGGCACGACACTATAGTTTCTCAAAAAAAAATCTTTTAGCCAGATTTCTAAGTGACCCTACATACTAAAATAAAGAGAGAAGATGATAAATTTAAACATTATGTGTACAAATACGAAAAATAATGAAATTTACTTATACGCGGACGCAGTCGCGAGGAACTGCTAGTTTGAAATGAAAAGCTGGTTAATTGATGACGTACAGAGATAAATTAAGCCCGATACGGATGAGACGCACCCCATCCGACACTGGCCTTGCCGGCCGTCCCACGAGCCATTTCGCCGACCCCACCAAGGCCAATCAATCTGACACACGGCCTGAATGATTGGCACGCACGAAAAGGTCAGCGGTTTCTGGAATTATATTGATAAATTGTTTCTAAATGGGTTCTACCTATAGATTGTATAGACTTGAGATGACACCATAACTGTTATTAACCCACAGAAATCTAAATAATAAACCACTATTTAGATTTCAGTGCAGACTTAGCCTTTATTGCTATAATTAATTGTTGAACTATGACATAAAACTTTTGGGCTATTTACTACCGTATAGGTTAGAGCATCTATTAGATCGTAAGTAAATAACACAAAATTTTAAGCATTTTGCGTTGTCCTCACACGTAGGTTTTGCATAAATTCGTGAATATTAATTATGTTGTTTTTTGCTTCTTTTCATTATTAATAGTTTATGGTAAGTTTAACTTAAATAAATTAAATTAGCATGCTTTGGCGTTCATTAAGTGGCTGATTTTTTCATTATTAGACTGCAGTGGATGATTATCGCAATAAGATTATCAATTAAAGCATAATATTAGGAAGATATAATTATTGACTTGTTTTCATTAGTCACTCCTTTTTTTTCATTCATGTATTCTAAGAATTTTTCTAAAATTAGATTCTATACCTACTTACAGGCATTTCTAGAGAAATAATTTCATTAGTGATTTACCTAGAATTTATCTCTTAAGAAAACTTCATAGTACTTTTGTGTTCGTTAAATCTAATTTAATTATTCGTTTTTATTGGAATTACTTAGATAAAACTGTACTTGAGCGTGAGACTTATCATAATGCATAAGTGTATGAAAATAAAGCTTTACCTGATTTGAATTCTGACCTGAACTGAGTGAATATTTTTTCTTATTTCATCAAACAGATTTCTCTAAACAAAAAGTCAAATATTTTGTTGTGTGTTTTATAAAGAAATGATCTGTATTACACATAAGGCCGTAGATACCTACTGCTAACTCCAACCACGTTTGGATCAGCAATTGAAACAGGTGTTTATTTGGCGCAAGGTTAGCTTGACATTAGATAGCTGTATTTATTTATGATCTTTGTAAGGTAATAAATAACATTAACTTTCGCAATAAATGCCATTTACTTCTATAATAAAGTTTATATTTCAGCTTCTGAAAATTACCTGTTTAAATTTCTGTCATTTGAAAACCTAATACCAATTAACATGTTTTTCCTCCGTTATTTAGTAAAATAACTATAACATAACGAAGCCAACGCAAAAGTTAAGATTCTAAATTTGGAAGTAGACAAACATTGTATAATATATTAACTTATCGCAAAAAAATGACATGCAGTGTCAGTGGCGAATTTGTTTAGAGTTGACTATCCGTGATGAATTGTTTACACCGGCCTTTGTTTGAGATCCGAGGCGGCCGTATGTCACATGAGAGGAAATTTCCAGACCGTAAAGAATAATGTCAATAGTTCTGTTGTTTTTAAGGTCTATGAGTCTGATATTAAGTCTGATGAGTGTTTCTCGTTAGATAATTCATCATTTGACGATCTCCGTAACGCAGTGGCTAAAAGTCCGCCTGCAACGCAGAAGGTTGATGGGTCAAATCCCGCCGAATGACAAATTTTTGTACGATCTGATTATCTTTATTTGAGGTTTTTTGGTTGTCTCACGAAAGTTTGGATGGATTGATGATTGTTTCCTCTTTACAAAAAGACTACTGAACTTCAACTCAGTTTGTTGTCTAGATTCAAAATTAGCTTGTTGTCTATATAATAAAAAAATATCTATCTAGGTTCATAGAACGAGCTCTGTTTGGGTAGATGTATGTTGTTTATTATTATTATATTTTTTTTAGATGAGCAAAATTATCTAGAGGTATATACCTGTTCTATGTTCCTTTATGTGTGTAAGTATTGTATTTACGTATATTTACGTGTATTTTGTCCCATGTTACCTATGTTGTCGGCACAGAGAAGTCGGCGATACAGAGGTCGGGTTGGCGCAAAAATTCAATGCAAAAATAATGTAGGTTTAGGTTTAAGTACTCTAGTTTCCGCATTTGTACTCGGTTTGGTCCGTTATGCATTTCTTTTGCTAGCATAGCCAGCCCTACTCCGTCCAGAAGCGCAGAATCTTCCTGGGATCTTCACAGGCTTCGCGGAGTGACCTCGGCAAGTTGAGGATTTCTGTTCGTTGTGTTGTTACTCCCTTGCATTTCAGGATTCATATATAGGAATATTGTTGTTATAGTTACCGACATTGTTCGGTCTAGATTCATGCCGGCGGCGGCGGCCTACCAACTTCGGTGTGTAGACGTCATAACAATAATTAATAAGTGACAAGTAGTTTCTAGCTAGTAGGTAATATGAAAATAAAGCGTTGGATATTAAAAATAGATAAGTTCTCCGAAATTTAATTGTGTTATCCAAATCTGATATCCAAACAATCTAAAAAACCGGCTAGACATTTTTATTGCACTGGTGCGAATAATAAAAGTTCATTTTTTTACAAGCGTATCTCGCACAGGGAATTTTAAGATTTTCGACTTGTCAGTCATTAGACCTCGAAACGTTATTGGTAGGGCATTTCTAGGCGGGCTAAAAGAAGGTTGTAAGGGAAGGGTCTAACATGTTTTGGAAGATTTTACCTACCTATAATCTTTATTTTTCAAAGATGAAACTGGATGTTTTATCAACAGATCTCTATAACAAGAGCTACGAATCTGTAATCTGTAATTTCGCATATGGAGGTTCCTTTTAGAACGTAGAGTCCGGCTAAGAACTTGATTTTTGGAAATTCGTATTCTAAGGTAGGTAGTTAAAATGGAGTCAATGGGGTATTACTAAAGTCCACGCGAATGAAATTGCGAGCGGCTCAACTAGTTTCTTACAGTGAAACCTTTATTAAATTTTAAAACTCTTACTATTATAATAAAAAATGAATAAATGAGAAAGTCTGTGTGAATGTTTGTTATAAGTTATCTCCGTAATTACTTAAGTTATTTAGATTAGGACCTAGAATACGACAAAAATGCTAAAAAAAAATTGCCTCTGAGCAGGTTAAATAGGATTGTAAAGTTGTATGGAAAATTATTTTTCCTTGGTTCGATTTACTCAAAACACAAAACACTCAATAAATAATTAAACATGTATTTTTTATTTTTACGAAATAACCCCTAGGGGACGTGTAATAAATTTCTGAAATTTGTATGAAAAACAAATCTGGTTTGCGGGCGAAGCCGCGGGGCGCATCTAGTATAAAATAATTTATTTTATTGTATTGTATTTTTCATTAAGCAAAAAAATCTTTAAAATACATATTCTTAATAATAAAACACTTTAAACCAGAGAAGGTTTGTCCAGTGTCCACAGCCTCTGCGCGGTGTCACACATTTGGGTAAACTTAATATATCAATAATAACTATATATAAACAACTGTATGTGGTGTATGTGTTGCTTTGCTAACCAATGTTTATGTACTAGTCTTAGCAATATAGTATCATTCCAGTAATCTTACGTCTAAGATAGCTTTGGTACCGTAGTCGCTTGGATACTGAGACAACCACGGATATCTGCAGAAGTCCGCGAAAACAATAATAACACATTAATTTTTGTGTGGAAGTGATTGTATCGTTATGATTGCAATAATTTCCTACGTGCCTCGCATCCTTTATCACATAGCCTTATAATACATTAAGTGCTTAAACTTTTCCTTTAGGGAAATTAAACTGTCGGCCGTATGACTTACAGTGAGTTATACCAGGCAACCAAGATGAAAGGAAAAGATCATAGGGTGGTGGTGCTTAAGCTTAACTAACACAAACACAAATACCAAATAGAATTATATAACATACTAGCGACCCGCCCCAGCTTCGCACGGTTTTATTATACGTATAAACCTCCCTCTTGAATCACTATCTATTTAAAAAAGCGCAACAAAATCCGTTGCGTAGGTTTAAAGATTTAAGCAAACAATGGGACATAGGGACAGAGAAAGCGACTTTGTTTTATACTTATGTAGTGATAGTGATTATGAACATAATAATATTACACGTGATATATACGAAATTGAACTTTAAAGTGAAACTACGTCGTATTTACTACGTTTGACTATTATTACGTAGGAATAAACAGGAAGGTTACTCGTTTTGAATTTAAGAGGGTCAACTACGAACCTAGTTAGTGTTGGAAGAACAACACCAATGTTAATATAGGACAATAGGCTGATAAATCAGAAGGTCCTATTTATCAGATCCTTGATCCAATGAACCTGTCAAGTTCATCATTAAGAAGAGAGGACATTACAATAAATAAATAGGGTAATGACGCTTTTATATTTCGATCAATGTAAGAGCGACTCAATACGTGCTATCCACTCCTTAAAGAGACACCGGGCTCGATGAAACATGATCTGTGCTAACGAGCCCGGTAAGCGACCGGGTCGGCACCACCGGGCTCGTTGAATCAAATTTTAAAAACGACCCCGGTACCGGGGCCGGCCCACCGGGCTCGCTGGGAGCGACTCAAAGATGTGATGTTAAAACGTGATGTTATTTACATTTTATATTTTATTATATGGAAGTGATAAAGTATGTTAAATGAAGAAAAAAGTATTTTTATTGGTCACACCTGTTCATATTCAAACCATAAATTTAAGTTTTGCCGTTAGCCTATTTCTAATTTAAATGAGATATGGCAAAACCGGAACCAACTAGTCTTTTTTGCTAGTATCTATGGCGTTTTTTATGTAAATTATGTTATGCTTTATGTTTTCATAACGATTTTTTTTGTATCTACATAATACGCGTAACACACTAAAAAGAAAAGCTATTAGTACAACAAGAAAGCAAAAAGATTTTTTGGAAGTAATAAAGACATTTGCTCTAGTTTGGGACAGATTTTCCTCTCAAGTAGGTAGCGGAGAAAATATTGATTTGCTTATTTGTACTACTTAAAGTGATACAAATAGCAATTCGGAGAATAATAGGCATCCTCGTTGGTTAAATTTGAATTTAAATTTTTAAAACTTTTGTAAAAACGCCCAAATGCAACTTTTTACAATTTAGCCACCTATATTCTGTTTATGTATGCTTGATGGGCTTCACTTTTTAAATAGTGCGACCGAATGAAGCCAGCAAGCATAAGGCAATCTGTCAAATTTAGTTCCACCAGTTGCCGAGGGACTTTTTTCGTGAAAAGGACTCTATATAAGTAGATGAAAGACGTTTGTCTATTTATGAAATAAATCAAGCATTCAAACATTGAGATATACATGTATGTGCTTCATCTATGATTCTAAAGCTAAGCCTGGCCTACGGAATGCACAATGTCGTAACTTGCGATCATCAAGTCAGATCTCACACGTGAATACTTCGCATGTCTATAGGCTAGACATAAATGTGCTGCTAAAGGCTTATTATTGACAATCCTTGGTGTCAAGGTCAAACGATAAGATGTAATTAATATTTCACACTCCTTGCTCAAATGTGCTTTATACGTCACGAAACCCTAACTGATTTTGGCCTTACTGGCTGTAAAAGTTAAGGTTTACTTTACCAAATTCAAAAAAATCTAATGAGATCTCTTAGTGAAAGCCTCCTTGGTCAATTTGAGGAATATTGAATACATACTATGCCAAGGGAATAAAGAGATTGAATTCGGAACATCAAAACATGTAGGTACCTATGTAATGCTTACCAAGTAGATCCTAACAATGATTTTCAAAATTCAATCAAACCTCTGTTCGGAATCTGAGGAAAAAATGTCGCTAAACTGCCTATCTGGATTTAATGCTCGAAAGTGTGAAAAGTAGAGCAATCTCATCGTTATAGAGGTAGATAGAGTTAGGATATGAGCTGTCTTAGATGTGAAAAACTCCCTCTCACACTCAGGATTCAAGAAACTCGCTCGCCCTGTTCGCGATTTATTCTAGAATCCTAAGTTGAGCGTAGCCCCTTAAATTTAGCCCGGACGTTAACCAAGTATTATTTCAACTACTAGATGTTTATTATACTTAATACATTACATAGATATTTTTAATTATACATAGAAATTATCTGAAACCCCGGAATAAATATTTGCAGTTCCTACAAACATAAGTCTTAAGGCGAAC
This sequence comes from Eupithecia centaureata, assembly GCA_944547425.1. Lineage (NCBI taxonomy): Eukaryota > Metazoa > Arthropoda > Insecta > Lepidoptera > Geometridae > Eupithecia > Eupithecia centaureata. Next base: position 10,024,027 of record OX155687.1, read on the forward strand.
CTGGCAAACCTGATTTGCAGTTAGAGCATCGCCTGCCACGCCACATAGGTCGTCATATCGACTGAATATCGTTCACACAACACGGCCTTTCAGCTACGTTTGTTTGATCATATAATCGTTCAATTACCTAGTCAATATAGTAAACTACAAAAGTTTTATGAACGTGAACTACCGTGACAAATGGTTAGGTAACATGTCATGTAATAATTTAATCGACCTTCACCTTGGTTATAACGGATCACGATACTGGTTGAATGATTGTTCTCTTTGACAATAAACACACGGTGTTGGAACAAGCAAGCAAGCTTATATAGGAAGTTGATGAGATTATAGTTGAATTAATTAACAAAGCAGAGTTATAATAGAGCTTATCCCCTGATCTCCAGGTTAAGGGATATTCATGCTAAATCATAATCGGACGAACAGATGCACAAATGGACCCATGCCTGGTCGACATTCCACAGTGTCGAACCAAATAATTCTGATCTACCTTTACACTTAGCATAGCTGTGAATGAGCTTCCTGCGTCTGTTTTCGCGCAAATAATGCAAAACTATTCCTCCAACAAAGCTGTATATTTTGGAACACTAAGAAACCTAATGATGTTACAAAACTTTTTCAACTTTGGACTTTTCAAAATCCAGAGCCTATTAGTTCATTTTAGGAAAGCGTTTTCCATTATAGGCCACACCTTCTTTTATTCCTTATGTGGTTGCTAAACATGGACCATTTACAATGTTTTTTTTTTACTAAAATAAGTGTTACTTTTTTTAGATATGAAACTCTAACTACTATTAACTATTCTACTTAATATAAGTTTGACTGTTTGCAACCGTCTGCAGTTAGCTCAATGATTTCAATTGTAAATACTAGTTGTAATTTTTCTATTCCTTGCTTGTAATTGTCGTTGTTAATAAATACCTTATGTTGCTTAATATAAGTATCATCAATCTAAAGATTTTTTTAAAACTCGTACTAAAAATAAATCTAACCTATCCTTTAAACTTTATCCTCTATAGTCATTTAGTAAAAAATTACTTGAAACCTTTTATATATAGTTGTCATACTATAGAATTTACAAGCTATTTCTGTAATTACATATTTTTTGATCTTTAAAGAATATAAGACATTGGAAAAAATCTTATCCACACAGAATGAGGAAAATGTTTGGGTTTATTCCGATTTCTATTTTAAGATTACAACATTAATTTAATCGGTTTAAAAACAAGTGCGAGTGTGACTTGCACGTCGAGGGTTTAGAACTTTTGTCGATTTTAGAAATACTATACTATAGGTTTCAGTAAGAGACTCCGCTATCTGATAAATACTTAAAAACGTTTGTTTAATACATTTCAGATGGATTGCTCGGTAAGTTTCAATGAATATTAAATTTTATTAGTAAAGGTACAATTTTCAATACAGGGTAGAACCATAAGAATAAATAATAACTCTGTTATTGTCTATTCTTATGGTAGAACAAAAGAACGTTACAACGACAAGAATCGGAAAAATTCAAGATATCGCACCACCCCTGGAAGAAATACGTAAGTGAAAAGTGACAACTTTTCAGGAGCAACAAAAAACTGTTTTTAAAATTTATGAACATTACTAGAAATATGTAATATACATCAAATGATAACTAAAAGTACCTGCGAGGGGCCTACATGATTAAATTTTAAATTTACGCAATATGTATTGAGAAAAACCTAAAAAAGAGCGTTGCGTAATTATTCCTCGAAACGTATTAAACATTTAATGGTGTTAATTATGAGTATTGCTTTGTTTTCATGTTAAGGAGGTCTCGCTGTTTGTTATTATTACAGATAACACTTTATGTGCGTTCAGATTTAGTCGTGCATTCAATGTGCAAGTATGGTTTACGTAGATTTTCCACGACCTACTTTTTCTTTTTTGTTCGTGTAAAAAGGATTACTTGTTTTTACCTTGTAAAACATTAAAATACTTATGGTTGTATGTCAAATTATAGCTTTATTAAACAAATAATTTAAAATACTTTCGCGTCACAACTTTATTGAGAATGCGCATTTATAGGAAGAGACGAGCTATCGAAAGGACTACTCGTGGTTGCCATCGACAGGAAGAAATAGGAAGAGGAGAGGTTTGCCTTTGACTTGCAGCGGGTCAATTATTGTGGAGTAGTAATATATTAAAAAGCTTAGTTTGAGAAGTATTTTCAGGTAGAGTAATGTAATCAAAATAAAGCATTTTGAGTCAAATCTATCATTATGTATAATATTAATCTGGACAAATTTCAATCCCCCATCCTCGATTGTGAACAGCGATTTCTTTTTACCAATCAAGCTATTGAAATTCTTTCATAGTCTAATCTTTAATACAGCTACTAAATATGGCAGTATAAATAATAATAATGTAGTAGTAGTAGAGTGTACAAAATGTATTAGGTTATTGATGTAATAAATAATAAGCCAAATATTAATTAAGTCGTCAAGATTCATGGCGAAACAATTCTTGACAACTCGTGAGAACAGCTTATAGGCACAGGGTCTGTGATGGGTCTATAAGTTTTGAGTAGAGTTTTATCAACTTTCCTGATAAAACACCACGAAACTCCCGCTCCACGCCTTAGGGGTTCTCCCACTGTGTAGGACGGTATATTGAAGAGGTTCTGTAGCTCCTGTAGCTCTCTTCCTCTCCTCCTCTTTCCTGCCTTCATCAAGCTTTGAAGTAATACCGTCCTCACCGGGAACTTTTTCATTTTTAAGCTGCCTCAGGGATTTCGTCTTGACTTAATTCTTTCTGGCAATTCGGCGGTATAGTGGCGTATCAGGGTGGCTCTGGAATCATGGTCGGCTCGTCGGGAACGAGGTGCATGTGTAGTTTACAGACGGCCATAGAAATTCTCTGTCTCGGCTGAGATCTCCGGCTTTGACAGGAAAGAAAATTTAAAAAAATAGTTTATTCAGATATTAGAGATCCATTTTTATGAAATTACTAGATGCGCCCCGCGGCTTCGCCCGCGAATATGAACTTTATACCATAGCAATAAAGCTCAAATTGACTACGTTTTAGTTACAAATCATTTGTATGGGAAAAAGAAAAGTGCTATTTTTAGGGTTTTTCCAGCAATAATTCTAATTTTTCTCGCCGTAAAAACCATCCTTGAACTTCAACGAACATTTAAAAAAAAAAATTGGCCAAATTGGTCCAGGCGTTGTTGAGTTATGCGCTTACCAACACATTTTGCGATTCATTTTTATATTATAGATAATTACATAACTAGTAGGTAGCTACACAAAAAGGTTGAACAAATTAAGTTAAGTTTGTGCAGCCATTCAACAGTCTCTATCTCTAGAGTTGAAAGATTGCATGATGGGCGAACCGAATTTAAAACCTACAACCTGAAGGATGGTGTTGGTACTGTACTGCCCCATGTTCTGCCGAGCAAAACGACTGTATTTGCGGATGATGGCGTGAAAGCCATCAAATTGAGCTTCCGCACATTGAGAGATGCGCTAAAGATGCGCTATAGATTATTTTGCACACGAAGGGCATTGAGCGATCTTTTGGTAAATCAGTAAATCAATAACCTTTAGTTCTTTAGGCTCACAATAAGCACTTAGACAAGTCAAATTTAATACTAAAGCTAGCCCAAAGGTTCCCCGTGTAGAATAATTGGCAGTAGGCTTAAAAAGAGCGTTATTATAACTTGCATACTGCAACATGAGAACCTTTGTACCAGCATATTACTTCGGACCGCCAACGCCCTCCTTTCTCGTTCTATACCTACCTAGTCGTGAAGGTCCTCGGTAAGGAAGTGTCCTAGATATTTGAAACTATTCACTCATTTTAGCTTAAAGCCGTTTTAGTCTTCAAGTTGGGACTGATGAACTGTTGGAACTTTACCATCGGCTTTGAAAACGGTGACATCATGAAACCAGATATTCACTCTTTCTGCAACTGTATACTAGTCCATGCCTGCTGGAGCACTCCTCACTAATAGACAGCAGTTTGCGGAGGTCACAGCAGCACCATGTCATCTGCGTAGCTGATACGCGCGCTGCTGAGCCCCACGATCAGACGATACGGTCTTCCCGTCGCACGTTTTAAGCTCGGTCAGGTGGCTCCTGCTAAGCTGCTGAGTGAATACTTTGGATCTTCGGTTTCGCTCTATCGCCCTTTTAATAAAACGTGTGTCTGAATTCGGAAGGTCAGGCCGTACCATCTTCGCAATTCTATTGTTCAGGTCCAACCTTTCTGACGAAGTTGCTTGGGTAGTTTTCCGTCTTCTTGTCATCAGCCCCAGAGTCTTATCCGAGAGGTTTCACTTCATACCAATACGCTGTTTTTTGCAAAACTTGATGCCCTCGTCCATCAACGTTTCAACCAGATTGTGTAGGGTCTTATCAGTGTCATCAGTGGGTTCCAAAACAAGAAATTAATCCCAGAGAAGCTGCTGAAACTTCTCGGTGCCCGCCGTAATTGGGATTGGATTAGGTTGGAGGACTTCATCAAGCGGTTTCTTTCAAGATTTAAGTTGATATTCAGAGAGCCTCGGAGCAATCGGTGATCAGATCCGGTATTGAACCTGTTGATCACGGTCTCTGAATATGTATTTGCTTCGTATTCGTCATGATGAAGTCGGCTTTGCCATGTCCACTAAACATTCTGTTTATTAAAGAAGGAGTTCATTTAAAACAGTCCCTCTTTCTCGAGGAAGTTGACAAGCATTTACCCGTGATTCCTTATTCCATTACTATGCAGGCCTATTCCCCCGGGCTTGTTCCCACCTTGTTTTAAAGTCCCCCATAACAACGTTGAAGTGAGCCTTAGTGGGGTTCTGTAAGACTTTGGATATGTCTTCGTACATATCCTCCATTTCATCGTCCGAGTGCCGAGGTTCATGCGTAGACCAGAACCTTAACCTTTATGCTGGATGGCCGAAGGATTACGTACGCTACCCTGGTTGACAAACTGGAGATTTTTTGAACATTGCTAGAGAGGGCCTTAATGACGAGGAAACCTACGCCATCCCGGGATGTTTTATCACCCTCGCGAAAGTAGAAAAGATGGCCCGAGTTTAGGGTTACGTACGACCTCCTCTCTACGGACTTCACATAACCCGAGGACATGCCATTTTAAAGTTCTATAAATCCAATTTCAACTGCGCTAGATGATGGTCAAGCCTCAGAGTGCGTACGTTGAACGTTGCCAGGGTCAACCCGGGGATTCCTAGCATCACCTGCCCCGCCGTAACCATGTCCTCTACGATGGTCAGGAATAGCGAAGCGGCCGGGAACTGGGGACGATTTTTTGTTGGTTGTTTGTCATCATAATCTCCACGCAGGGCATGCGGGTAGGGGATCGCCCTTTGGTGGTTTGGTTGTACTGCAGGGGCGCTGCTACCCGCTTACGACTTCCAAGGGAAGAGATGGGGTGATGCAATTCTATTCCGGTACCACACGGCAGGTTATAATAAAAAAAAAAAACGTAATGTTAAACTACGCTATTTCTCTAATTACGTCTTAATCATTTACAAACTCTGTTTTAAAAAATACGTATCAATAGTTATAAAATACAATATTTACAAAATTTTCGTGGAAGAAATAGGCAACTAGACTTGCACAATGATACTTACTTACATCTAGATGGTAAAATAACGTATCAATTGTTATGTAATATAATAAGGATAAAAGTTTCGTGTAAAAATTAAGCAACTAGACTTACACTACGATACCTACCAAAAAATACCCTAAAACAAGTGTGCAACTATAGTTATGCGGAAATATTTTTTAAAGTCCTCGCTTAAGATTTATGTAAGTATAAATATGCTATTAGTCATATGGAACTTAAGTAAATAAATGAAGTGCAAATGTAGTAATTTCATTATTGCGCTGGAATTATAAATATTTTAATGTTGCAATATTTTACATTTTAGTTTATAATTACTTCATTTTCATGTAAAAAATTATGAAAAAAATTGACAATATGTATTGAATTTTTCTTGATTTTTTGGTGCAATAAAAAAAAATCGCGCAAGTGGACTTGCATCTTTATTCCAGGGGTGGTGCGATATAACTATCTTTTGTATTTCTGAATCTACCGATCGCTGTATTAAAAAAACAGAAAATTAAGTTTTAGATTTTTTTGGTTCCATTATCAGTATGGGAAAAACCAGTTTATTTTAATTTGTTTCTCAATACAATTTCGTTTATTTTTTAATTATAAACTAGATTTTTTTTATAGAAACTTCTTGTGATAAGAACTTTTCTTGTTATAAAGCAAAATTTATTATCTTGAATTGATTCGAGTACTTGCCCTTCAGATAAAGTTCGTTTGATCCATCCTGTATACATATATACGAAAACAGCAGGAAGTTCACCAAATAAATACACAGATCAACAAGCTTAGCTGTCACATTATGAGTCAAATCTCATAAACGTTTTCATTCAATTGCTGTTTACTTTTTTCGGGCGTTCGCCTATCAAGGTGCTTCCTTATACAATGATTACTTAGAGGGAAAACAGCTCAATGAATACAAGTGGTACCTAGTTGAGTCACGGTTCCTCTTCTTCCTGTGCCCTTGATAGCTGTTATAGAGCAGGTCGACGATCGAATAGAGGACAAAGTCATTTAAATGGTTCTAAGAGAACTGCTAACTGTTTCTGCTAGGATTCAGGTACATTTTAAACAAAAGAGGTTTTTCAATATAACAGACGTTTTATGGGAATCAGAACTTTTTCCTAGGTGAACCGATATTGAAATTCTTTTTTTGAAATGTATAAGCTGATGCTTCTTGTGTGGTCCCATAAAATTTTTATCACAATCTGACAAAAGTTTTTGGATTATATTGCATTGGTAAATAATGCATATTTAATGACTTCAACTTCGTCTTTACAGAATTTGAAATCGGCTTATAGTTTTTTAAAACACAATAATTTATTGGTGTTCATTGTAAGTAGGTACAAATGCTTTTGTCGTAAGATGCATCTTATGATGTCTTCCTAACAGATAAAGCAATATTAAATACAGAACCTAGTGTGGGGTTTATAGGTAAAAAATAAAGCCAATGATTAAGGTGTTTATAATGGGGAGGCCAGCGGTTAGTAGTGAACATAATAGAGTGGCAGTGGTATAGAATGTAGATGAAAATGAGATACAGGCAGACAAACAGAGGTTCATAACCTCATCGATTGTTAAGCTTTTAATGATTCCCAGTGGAAGAAATAGACTTCAAAACATAGGTATAAATAGAACAAGTAAAAAACAATGAAGTAGGTAACTACCATGCCATGTACGCCTACATGGTTTGGTACACATTGTTTATAACCTACCGTCAACAGCAGTAGCGAGTGACATGGAAAATGGTTATACTTAGTTAGATAATTCCCAGTAGAACAATAAGACTTCAAAACATGTAAAGACTGCGTAAAAAACTGTAATCGACCGACCAGCATGACAGTGGCAGTGAGGTGGGAAGCGGATCGTTACACTCAGATGATTCCCACCCAGTGAAACAACTAGGTACACTTCAAAACATAAAATAATGAGTCAAAACAATGAAATACGATGGTATGCCTTGTTGCCACACCATTGCCTACATGGTAGGTACCTTTGGTACTTCTTTGTAAAAACAATGAAGAAAATGTCAGCTTTGATAATTTTCTGGCTGGTTGCCTGCAGTTGTATATCAAAGACTAAAACGGACAATGATACATTAATTAGGATGTTCATATGACGTCAGAGTTTGAACATTAGAATTACCTTTTTTTTACCGCTTTTTTGTTTGTTATTTGCAAATGTATAACATTAAGATCAAGACCGTAAAAAATACACGTTCGTTCGTTTCACCCTGTATGAGTAACCTTCTTTATTTATTTTTTTGACATATAAGTAATTATTTCTTTCTAAAGCTTAACTAAAACCGTAATTCGGTTTGTGCGTAAGACTGAGACTCACCAAAAAAAACTGACAGTTGAAAGGTTCATCGTCGGTTTATATAAACTTGAACGTTTAATTTATGATTTTTTTTGTCAAAACGTCAGTTAAATTTTTTTGTCATGGCATCCCATGTCACAAGGGCTTTTGCTATGTTAAAATTATTTTGCTGATAAATGTGCAATCCTATTAGAATAAATCAATAAAATTAATAATCATGAGCAGACATACCTATACATAACATACCTATGGATACTTTAGGTACTTATAAAATAGATAATTCGTTTCCGCTTACGTGGGTATGGGTAGGTATTTCATTACAGTTGCGAATTAAATTGATCTTACAATAAAAAGACATCAATACCGGTCATGTTTTTGCTTTATGCGATGCCACGGTTGCAACATAAAAATAACATTAATTTATAACATATTATTTTACGTACATAAAAAGGAGCATAAAAATAAAACAGCCTTGACCGCTCACAACCCCTACGCCAATTCAAACAACGGAGACCGTAGCAAGATTCTACGGTGATCATACACGGGGCACGTTTTAGGGTAAAGTCGTATTGCCAAAAATCATAACTACTGAAAAAAGCACTAAATTTTTATTGGTACAAAATAAAGCTTATGTCCTAGTCTAAATCGTAGAGCTATCTAAATTCTGAAGTTGATTGCAATTTTCGAAAGTTTGGTTTTTTTGGCGGTGGGGCACAAATCCCTCCTGGGGCATCAATCCGGACCTAACCCTATGAAATTTAGCCTAGTTTCGGCCTAGGCTTCATTACATATTATGTGATCCTGAAGAGAAAAGATAAAAAAGGCTTTATTGCAAGCTTAAATAAAACAGAAGTGACAATTTCTTGGCTCTCTGCTTTCTGGGTTTTATGTAAGTAATTGATAAAAGGTAAGAATTTGATTGCTATTGTTCATTTTCTGTTGTTATATACAACCATTTATTACAGCAAGCTTTTCTTATTATTTCAAGGCTGTCTGGTAGAGATCGCTCTTGATCAATAAGACCGCCCTGTATACTTATTCTACTAATTTCTTTGTGTGGTATAAGTATAATAATGAGTTTATTATTTTATTTTCTAAGCTTAAATTGCAAAAACATGCAAAAAATCAACGTAAGGCAAATCTGAGCTGCTCTCCAAGAAGTCAATAATGAATTCGAGAGTTTAGACACGAGAACCGGACAGCGTTGTCAAACCACATTTTTGCGAACAAAAAACTCAACTCGTCTTCAAAATCTTTGAAGGCAAAAACTGGCCAATATTGACACAGGAGCGAATTTCTTGAGAGAGGTAATTCTTGGGTTTGTATTAGAATAAACGAGCTTGCGGTTTCGCATTGAAACGTGACAGAATCGGGCTATTTGTTAGTTAGCCTTCGCGGAATTTCTGAGTATTGTTTATCACCGATAATTAGATCTAAGTGGGCGTGTTTTATTATTTAAATACTTGGTTCAATGGAATCGTCGACCTCATTGGGTCTCGAAATAAATGCTTGTACTATGACAATATTAGTTTCAGGTGTTCTGGATGTTTTCTATGTAAAAAAAACTCTTTGTAGGATATTGTAATAAGATAAAAAAATACATATAAATAGATAAAAAGGTACATTGTTACCCAAGGGTTGAAAGTAACTTACTTAGTCCCGAGACGGGGTTTTCGAGGGCAGTCGAGGGTGATATTATATTTCAGATATAAGATCCAGCATGTTTTTAAATTGTTTATAATAATTAAGTTTGAATATACCTATATTGAATCCAAATTATATACCTAAACAAATGCATCAAGATCATGATCGAATAACAACATCAACATCATTTTGCGATTCGTAGTACGTAGACTACAATTTGAATCCAAATTCAAATTTGAAATTAGAATACCCGTTAAATCTTATCAATGCCTAAAGATGTACGTACATAATGCTGTCTGTTGAAGTGTTTTATGTATTGCACTTCTGGCCATGGACAAAAAAGCTATACTAGACCGTTCAGTCAAATCATAAGCCAATTAATCAGTTAAGGTACCTCTATGTAGATTGGTACCTCAACCATAAGACGTAAGACATCCAACTAGGAAAGTCTTATTACGAGAAAGAAGTCAATAGCCGGATCAGCTCGGATGAGCAGCGTTCGGAAACTACGTTGTTGATTTATAACCAAAAGAAATAGTTTTCTTTCTACGAGTTGTTTTCCTCAATGTCTTGTCTCACCGATATACATAGATATTTATTTTTTACTGTAACTACTTATATGGAGGTATAGATAACTGAAACAAGTATGGAGGTCTTGACAGAACCTACGTATTTGCTACCGTTGGAGTCTAGACTCTAGGTCCTTATGTTACCGAGGCTCTCCGGGGTTTTAAAACATATCTGATATCTAGTCGATGCGGCGCGTGGCGTGACCCGAGAATTGGTGAACATCTATATCTTTTTTGGTTATCGAACCCGCAACCTCCTTCGTCGCAGGTGGACGGTCATCTACTGCGCCACAGAGGACGTCATGGGATCAATAACTCAATGGCAACTTTTTTATTTCGTTTCTTTGGTAGTAAAGTTTATAGTGCTCAATGCACTGGCTTATAATAATCTTACTCTTACTATATTATAATAAATGGGAAAGTCTGTGTGAATGTTTGTTATAAGTAATCTATGTAACTACTTAAGTTATTTAAATTATATTTAGTATGTAGATAGTTTACGACCTAAAATACGACATAAGTTACTAAAATTTGTAAATTTTAACCTCTGAGGGGGTTAAATAGGGTGGAAAAGTTTGTATAGAAAATATTTTTTCCTTTGTTCGATTCACTCGAAACTCGGTATACATAAACTATGGAGTGAATAATAAAACAAGTATTTTTGGTTTTTATACAATAACCCCTAGGGGGTGAGCAATAAATTTCTGAAATTTGCACGAAAGAAAACTCTGGTTCGCGGGCGAAGCCGCGGGGCGCATCTAGTGAATTATTAAATCGCTGTAATGCCACGGTACTGTTCTTTGATCTTTTATATTAGTGGTGTTTTCAAGAACATACTTGGATAAAAGGGCCGCGCGAAAGGCGAGAGAAAATAAACACTTATCATTAAAACAGTGAGAATGAAAGGTAAAAGCCGGCGAAAGGTATTGCCAATTACTTACAAATACGCTTTGGGTTCTTATTCTCGAAAACGGTTTGGATCTTGGTCAGATCGAATTCCAATTTTAAATTCATAAACTGTTTATTGTCTGATTCAGTTTCATTCACTTACCATTACATGTCATTCCATTTTATCATCCGATTCCATAACAGGCAATAGTCAGTTTTTACGGATGATTAGAATCAGCACTACTAATAAAATTTGTCTCCAAGACGTTTATGTCAAAATCTTTTTTATCGGGTCCAACATTATTTTATTTTAATACTTACTTGTACTTATGAACTATTGCAAATTAAACTTTTCTCTGTAAGTGAACATAGTTTTTTGAAAAGTATACAATATCCAGTATCTTAATCATTTATATATGATACATCTTTTTTCGACTTCGACGACCGATGTGGCGCGGTGGGCGAATGTCCGCCTGCGACGCAGGAGGTTGCAGGTTTGATTTCAGCCTCGGAACAAATTTGTGTAGGATCTGAAAAAAAAAATTCCGTTGGTCTGAGTTATACAATTGAAACCATTGAGCTAACTGCAGATGGTTGTAAACAGGCTAAAGGTAGCTCAATTGATACATGTCAATACCAGTCGAAAGCGTCCCCAAGACACTGGTTATATTACCATGCTGCATGTAGGTATCCAGCTTATCATCATTTAAACTTACATTGTAACGAATTGAACAAAATTTCCTTTATTTCATTAGTGTATTTTCACTGGTTTTAAGTGGAGGCAAGGTTGTTATACACGTTGTAAATTTCACACATGACATTCAATTCACGACGGACGACATGACAGTGGCAATGGGAAGCGGTTCATTACTCTCAATCTATTTTATAGACTTTAGCAGCACGTGCAAATTCGCGTGAAACTGTATAGCAATATATGTTGTCGGTTCATTATCCTTGCAAACGAATAGTGTAGCTACTTCTATTGTTTACCTAAACAGAAAAGTAAAGAGATATAACGAATACTCTTATATGTAGGTATTTAAGTCACATAAATAAACTTCCTACGGATTAGCTGTGAGTGATGGATGTCTCTACTGAAGTAGGAATCTTAATGGTGATTTATTAACACGAATAATTATTATAATTGCGAAAATTTGGACTGTATGTTTGTTACCTTGTCACGCCAAAACTACTGAATGGATCGGCCTGAAATTATGAATAGACATAGAATTTGGCCTGGAATAAAACAATGGATACTTTTCATCAAAATTTCACCATGTGAAGCCGAGAGTCAATAGGTAAATATAATACAAAATAATAATAAAAATAATAATTAACGATCGGCAAATATCCCTATAGTTTCTGTTTAATTTATTATCTATTAACTGTATACTATTGCAGAGAACTAGTTTTAATAAAAAAGGTTACTTATTCAATTATGTTGGACAACTACACTCAGCATCATCTAGCCCCAAGTGAAATCTCACTTAGCCCCAATTTACGTTTCATTGGGCAAAAGTTAATTCTCACCTTGCCCCAAGTTAAGGGTGACATATCTAAATCGAGCTATTTATGCTGTGCATAGCTGTGCTGTGCTGTACTGCGCTGTGCTATGTTTGGTCAACTCGCTCGTCTAATATTTTAATGAGGATACAAACTAAGCATGCTGTGCTGCGCTGTGTGAGGCTACGCTGTTTCTATTGACAAAAAATAGCACAGCGCAGTACAGCTCGATTTAGATTTGTCACCCTAACTCTCACCTAGCCCTAAGCAAAGTATCACCTAGCCCCAAGCTAAGTAAAGCTTGCGAACTTCCTAGCACAGTTTGACTTAAGCTGTCAGACACGAGCCGTCCCTGAAATGACTCATGCGACTATAAAACAAACAAAAGAAAAACTCATGCCATGAGAAGATACCTATCAGTGCGTCCTTGTTTAAGTAAATCCTGCAATACAGTCTGGGTGTTAGTGTTTACTCTTATTTAAAATGTGGCCCTGAGACAGACAAATTTCCTAATTGGCATGAAAATACCGTGTTATTTTTAAAGTTATCTAATAGTTTTAGTAGTTTATGAGTGACACTCATTATTCTGAGTAATTGTTTCCGCTAAGCAGTAACATAATAAGCTAATTTTGTGAAATTATTTTTAGTAACAATATGTTTTTGTTGTTTCAGGTATGAAGTTGGATTTTCTAATACTAAATTATGGCGTGAGTTATGGAGAAAACATCTTAAGAAGTTTTTATATTACCTATAGCTTTTTTGGCGGCTTCGTTCACTCTTTTCCTGAATTTTCTATACGTATTTTGAGTTTCATGTATAAGTCATTCATTACACTACGAGTTTTATGTAATGCATTTCATGCTTACATAAAACTCATATTTCACGACAGTTAACTAAATAATTATATGACACTAAAATGTAAACAATACAATATACGTCATATAGATAATAATAGGTGACGTCAACAAAAAAAACATAGTGCATGACGCAGCTTCTTGTCACTTTTTGTTTATTGGTTTGATATGAATGAATAGTTTGGATAATAAAGCTTTGGGTTAAGAAAACAGGTCATTGACTCGAACCTATACTGTAGCGACCTCTGACGTGAGCTGAACTACAAATGAAACAACAAAAATTCTGAGTGCAAAAAGTAGATCACGTGATCAATAATCCTAGATCGCGCAAACGCTGGTTTCAACAACATCTGGCCTATATACAACTACAACGGGTCGAAAGACCCCGGGTATGTCAACCAGTTGGGCTGACCCGGTACAGGTAAGATCTTACCCTGCAACCATTTGGGGGAATACCACCTTGACCCCCAAACTACCCATTATATAGGTAGGTACTACCTAGGACACACCTTACCTAATTCTATTTTAAAATCTAGATCGACGAAAGGCGGTGTCAATGTTAGGCAATTACTAAGCCGGGCAAATGACCAATTTAGCTAAAAGGTTCTCAAGGTTAGAAGGTCACGTTGTCGTTGTAACAGCGTGAGACTGAATTATGGCCTAACGAATGCTTTACTACTGTTTTATTGCTCTAGAAATAAGGACTAAATTAACTTACACATTTAATAAAAGCAGGTACTTAATGGTTTTAGAATGAGATTAAAGTTTCGTATAATTTGAGATGATTAGCAAAACCAACTAAAACAAAAATACCAAAATACTTTATTGTAAACCAAAAATAAGAATAGTACAAAAAATAATAATACACAAGAAAAGTACAACGTTAAATAAGCCTTATCATTTAAAAGCAATCTCTTCCAGTCATCCGTATTTTTTTTAAATGTGTATTCAAAAAAGGCAGGGGCTGTACAAATGATAATTTAAAAGGAATGCATGAATAAACATTAAAACAATAATTTAAACATAATAAGAGAAATGATACAGTCAGTTGGTGCTCATTGGGGGAGGCCTATGTCCAGCTGTGGACTAATATAGGTTGATGATGATGAGGAAGAGAAAGGATTACCCCGCAATATTGATAAATCAGTCAAGTCGCATTTTGTCGATTTTGTTTACAGGTGGATTATTTTATAGATCAATTAAGCAAGGGAATTTCCCCAGCAAAAAAAATAAAATTGTATTCTAAAATATAATACTTATTGCGTCGTATACTTCAGTATTCGTATCTCAATATAATTAGGGCAAGGGATATCTTGCAATTCTTTTGTTTTTCTAAATAAATGTGAAATCAAATGCTTTGTTCCTGTGCAAGTGTAAAAATAGGTGTACTACATAAGTATGAAATCCCCATAGCAGGGTTGTAATAATTGAAGGGTTGACTCACCGTTCCAGACGGTAGGGGAGTGTCAAACGGGGAAACCTGGACATTTTCCCACTCACACTAATCGATATCTTTACTCATATCATCATCATTCATGCAAAAACAACTGAAAGGAACGGGTTGAACTTTTGAATAGACGTTGTTCAAGTCTAGTAAAACATAAAGGCTACTTTCAAACCATAAATCAGTTCCAATGAGATAGAAATGGCCTTGAGACGTTTCCATAGAAACCACGCGGGCGAAACCGCGGGCAGATGCTAGTATATATATATGTATATATAAAGGGTAACTGACTGACTCTAGATAACGCACACGCCTAAACCACTGGTCGTAGAGAATTTAAATTTGGAGTGTGTAGTATTCCTTTGAACCGTTTGGGTAGAGTTCTTCAGTAGAGACCGCGACTAGGCAAACATAGTGTAGGATGCCCTCCGGCCAGGTGGGATATTGATCTACGAAAGACTGACCAGGCAGATGCTGGATGCGGCAAGCTGAATAAGAACTCCTGCCGCCGACTGTTTTTATTTTTTACATGCTTTATTGGTATTCAAATAACGCCACATACATAGTATCATTATCTGTTGAATATACCTACATCTATCTAGATATATTTATATTTTCTACTTCAAACTCTTTATATATAGAGGTATATCTTTTCTATATAGATAATAAAGAGTTTGAACTGATTCACCATCACAGAGCCGAAACCGCTGAGGCTTCAAAGTGGAAATTTTGATAGTATTCTCTTCTAGTAAAACCATACCTAAAGGGATTAAAATAAATGAAAACATTTTGTATAATCCTTTTTCTTTTTGAAACTTTGTAAGAATAGTAGAATGCTACTATAAATGCAATAATAAATAACACGTATTTCTGGATTTTGATAAACTTCCCTAAAATGTTATGGTGTGTTACAAATATTTTATCCTACGCGAACAAAGTCAAGGGGTAGAGCTAGTACTAGAAATATTCATAATTCGTACAAAAATTAGCACTTGACTTTTTGTCCGGCACGGTATTGTTTGAGTGACTATGTTTGTCATGTAAATTCATGCTCAAACATCCTACACATTTCCTCAAAGTACTTCATACAAAAAAATGTTAATTACACCTAATTGTCACTTCAGCCATAAAATTATGTGTCATTTCTGTGTTTTGTACAAAAGCGACAACAAAAAAATTGCTCATACTTATTATCATAAATCATACAAAACCATTTACCTACTGCTCAAAATCCAGACAAATAAACATAGGTTATGTATGACTATGATGGTAAGGAAAATGACCTATGCGTAGACTACTCACCACGCCTTGTCATTCCAGAGGCAAGTAGGTACAGTAGCGTTCACTATATTTGCTATACCCCTAATTGCCAAAATATACGCCAAAAATTATGTCAAGCAATTTTTAACTACTTGCAAGAACTAAACAATAGTGCTTTACATCGTGCTTTGTTAAAAAAAAGCAAAGAATATAATAAGTAATTTCAGGATTCGAACCCGGTATGCCTATTAGGGGGGCAAATGATGAACGCTCTGTACGTAAAGTACAGTAAAATTTTAGTATTAAAACTAAGAAGTACCTATATTATTTTGGAAAATCATCTGAGCGGTCGATGCGATACGTTACCCGAGAGCTGGTGAGTATCTGGCGCAGCGCATCAGCATAGCAGCGGGGCAATGCAGTCAGCGTCTCGGGGATGCTTGGTATTGATATGGATCGGTTGAGCTAGAGACTGTTTGCAACCGTCTGGATTTAACTCGATTGTTTCTTTAATATACCTAAACTAGTTTCAATTTGTTTCTATTCTAGGGTAAGTAGGTAGTAGGTTCTACTAGGTACCTACTACCTACTTACTGTAAAGTTCTCAGATTCTTAACTTTGCGGCTCTAGATAGCTTTGGTTTACTAAAGTTAAGTGTTTCCTTATAATATTCTCTTTTGCACATGTCATTTTAAATACTTTTACTTTTTACTACTAATCTGACGTGTCCAATAATCCTTTGTGGTAAATAGAAAATAGTAGCGACCCGCCCCGGCTTCGCACGGTTTTTTTATACGTATAAAACTTCCTCTTGAATCACTCTATCTATTAAAAAAACTGCATCGAAATCCGTTGCGTAGTTTTAAAGATTTAAGCATACATAGGGACATACAGACATAGGGACAGAGAAAGCGACTTTGTTCTATACTATGTAGTGATACTGCAGAACTGCACTGACTTTTGACATTTATTTAAGTTGAAATAGGAATCCAAATAACAAGGACATTTGCTCAATTAAAGGATCAATTAATGGTTTACTAGGTAGGTACCCTAGCATAGAGGTTTCAGAGTGAGGAACATTTAAGAGTCTATAAACGTAACAAAAAACTGCGTTTTTATTACCTAGAATGAACAAATAAATCGAAAATGGTAAAATCTGTATTATTATTTAATAGAATAATAAGTACCTATATAAAGTTAACAACATAAAGGACAAATAGGTACAAAGGCGAGTTTAACCCTAAAAGAGATCTTCCAGCAAACCTTTCTTTGGTTATGGAGAAAAAAGTTGTAATAAATAAAAATAAGTCATGTTGAAAATCTATGAAAAATTCTTTAGGTATATAAAAAATAACAAATTTTTTTCAATATAAAGCAAAATTTTATTAAAACCTCAGTATGTATTTATAATAATAAAAAAACCTAAATAGTATAACAATATGAATACCTACACAAGGAGAGTTAATATTTATTAATTTAAGACAACAAAAATTATCTGAATCCAAGGTTCAACAGTTTCCACAAAAAAAATTGGATGTATTTTGTCTTTTAACACAAACCATTTTTTTGGGAACATGTGTGATGAGTATATTTTTACTTTTATCGTATAAAAAATTCGGACTTTGGTATTTGCGCTGACGTCCATTTCAAAGTCCAGTTGGAACTTTATCCAATCAACACGTTTTAACTTAGATCAACTGGTTGTAAGGATCATAGTCTGATAAACCATTGACTAAGATACTTGTTGTGATTCTTGTTGTAGAAACAGTTTTTTTAACGCGTGTGAATTTTCGGAGCACTGTGACATTATTTTGTGATATTTGAGTAAAAAAGTGGCTTGATGACAATATTTTGTAAGTTACAGTTTAAATAACCGTATTTTATAAGACGTATTTTACTTGAATTTTATTCTGTTAAAACTTGAATTACTTATTTCTAGCAAGAGTAACAAATAATTTGGCTTGTTTTTCAAAACCATAGCTTACCCTATTTCAAATTTTGAAAACAACGTCATCAATGGTCAATATAAACGCCTTATGTATTTAACTAAAAAAACTACTGGTAAGGTAAAATTTATATGGGAACGCATCAGTTTTAAATAAATAGAATCATCAAAATCATTTTACCCTAGAAAAATTTATGAGAACATTTATAAAAAATAATCACTCAAATTTAGAACATCCTCCTTTTTTGAGAAAAGTTTAAAAGAAGCTAGTTTTAGATTCGTACAGTTCAAAAATAAGAGAGAGATAAAGAATAAAAAAACTAGATTATGTAAAATAAATAAATATGATTTACTTAGCCGTTTATTAAAAAAAATCCTTTCATTTATCTATTCAGATTACTTAAATTAAATATAAAGATAGTTACTTCATCATTAACATCTTTATTAGAGTTCATTGAACCTCAGAAAATCTAGCGCATCCAATTCGATTGAAATGAGAAGAATATTTTTATTCAACTCATACAACATTTAAATTTGAGAGAAAAATGCATAAACTTTGTTCTATTATAATTTTTTGTTAATAATTAAAGCTTAATTTTTAGCTTCTCTAGGAAATGAAATGACATTTTTTTAAATGTAGAGCAACTATGAAAATAATTCCAATTGTATGTAGGTAGGAAAATAAGTCAAATAGAAATCTGATAAACATTCTTCACTAGCTTAAACAAGATGTTTTTAATTGCAGTGCAATTCAAGGCAAATAGCACTGGTCCATTGTGTTGTTATCAGTTCACGTTATCTCTTATCAATTGCATGACAACTGAGGCATCCGAATCAAGGTCTCTGGTGAGATTGAATAGAACATGTGAATGGATTAGAATCTGGGTTTTATCTTTTACTAGCGACTCGCTCCGGCTTCGCACGGTTTTATTATACGTATAAACCTTCTTCTTGAATCACTCGATCTATTAAAAAAATCCATATCAAAATCCGTTGGGAGTTTTAAGATTTAAGCATACATAGGGACATAGGGACAGAGAAAGCTATTTTGTTTTATACTATGCATGATTTTAACTATATTGGCGATGTTGTCATTGTTGCTTTAAAGAAATGTTTATAAAGATTTAAAATGCGACAAATTATTCTGTTTTCATATTTACTCAAACTCAGTGAATGGACAATTTCACATGTCAGTAGTATGCTTTATTCAAAACCTAAACCTCTATTCAAAAAATCACCCCGATACGTTCAGTAGTTTTGATAAACATCCATCCATCCATCCAAACTTTCGCATTTTAAAATATGAGAGTGATGAGAATGTATCTATTTTGAGGTATCCAATTGGAAAAGCCAATATTCACATCCTATACATTATACTAGGTAAAACTCATTTAAGATAACTGGATGGAGTGAATGATCAATGACTTGAGACCACAGACCACAGTCACTCTCTTGTATCTAAGATGCGCTTGCTTTTTTAACCACAACTTACTAGTGTCATCATGGTACATTTATTTTATGGGGTTTTCTAAAGTAAACGATAGAATTAGTAGGTACACTTAGAACCAGTGTTCAGCTACATTACGAAAACTTTTTCAAGGGCTCGATAGACTTTAGTCTCATAGAGACTATACCTATAGTAGAATACATATAACGAGATAGAGACTCTATCTCGTTATATGTAATAGCATCTGTCAAAACGATTCAAAATCTAAAAGATTCTAGCAGGGTGATGAAAACATTTTATCGCTATCTGTCAAAATTAAGTACATAGTTCTTCTATCCTGTAAAGGCGCTGCAAGACGCAAAATGTATGGAATTATGCTTTTTATTGAAACTAGCAACCGACTAAAAATTTCACGCATTACTAAGGTTTACTCAAAAATCACGTTAAGATTTTGATCAAATTTATATAATCACGAGAAGTATGACCTACTAGCTTTTAAATAATTGAATCATCAAAATGAAATAGGTAAATTAGTAGAATCTCATGATATTATACGTAAAAAACCTTTTAATTTAAAACCTACCCCCCTTTTTAAGTCGATTGAAAAGGATTCGTCTAGATCACGTCTCGAGATAAACCCCTCTGCGTCCAAGTCAATGACTGTATACATTAGCCGTGGTATGTACCTCAAAAAATAATACATTTATCAAGTGTTTGGATGAACAGTGTTGAGCCAATCCTTGGCCTGTTTATCTATACCTGCCTATACCGGCAGGTATAGATAAACAGGTAGTAATAAAATGATATCACTGTAACAACCTACATTAGCAACCATGACATTCCTATAATAAAAACAATAATGTCCAGAGGCCTTTGTTATTTGAAGCGCAGTCGTGATATTATGGTGGTCTGTTTCGCTCATTGTTTGGGAATCCTGAATGTTTTCTCGTTCTAAAATTTAACAAGCGGAAAAGTAATTTGCTGCAAATCGAATTGAATGATCTTTTTAGAGCAAAAGATAAGCTTCTGCTACGCAGGAAGTTGCAGATTCGATTGCCTTGGAGAGATGTTTGTACCATCTGCAAATATTTGTTCCAGGATTCTAGGTGTATATTATATATTACAAAAATATTACAAGAATATGAGCCACCTGGTACCATAACACAAGCTCTGCTTTACTTGGGGTTAACGTGATGCTGTGTGGATTTTCCAGCATTAATCATTTATTTAAATGCTCTAAAAGTACTATTGAACCTGATTTTTTTATTAGTTTCATAAAATATAGGTTAAGTTTTACGGCAAGTTAATATCATCATCAGCCCATATTAGTCCACTGCTTGACATAGGCCTCCCCTGATGAGCACCATTAGCGCCCTGTCTTTAGCTTAACGCATCCAGCATCTGCCAGCAGTCTTTCGCAGATCGTCATCCCACCTGGCCGGAGGTCCTGGCCCAAGTCGCGGTCTCCATGCAAGAAGACAAGTTAATATATCGCTTGTTTATTTTTGTAGAACGCAGACAATACCACAAAATGTAAATAAATAATTCAAGTGCCAGCACGAATCGAACCACCTCAGATAGATCGTTATCAGACCATTGGAAGATACCCACGCTGAAGGGACCAAGGGGCCGTATGTTGTACGTACCTAAGACCGTTGCATTCCATTGCAATGTGCATAGTAATTGTTTTACTGTGGAGTAAGACGGTATGGAATGGAGAAGAGACAGTTTGTCTTAGAATAAGAGACTAGAAAAAGTATGAACAAGCAAAGTAAACAGATGACCTGTAAGATTATAGTAAACTTTACATTACATTGATTGTCATATAAGTTTTTTACTATAGTTTTACAATATATATAAATCCTAAAATGTGGAAACTTACAGTAGGTGTTTAATTATAACAATCTTTATTAACAACGAAAATTACAATCAAGGAATAGAAAAAATTACAACTAGTATATACAATTGAAACCATTGAGCTAACTGCAGACGGTTGCAAACAGTCTAAAAGTAGCTCAATTGATCCATGTCAATACCAGTCGGATGCGTCCCCAATACACTGGCTCCATTACCACGCTGTATGGCAATGCTGATGCGCTGATGGTGTTCAACTGATTGTATTACTTCTTCTTAAGAAAAAACAATCTCTCAACTGAAGAAAAATTTTGACGACCGTTGTGGCGCGGTGGGCAAAGGACCGCCTGCGACGCAGGAGGTTTTAGGTTCGATTACCACCTCGGAAAAAATTAGTGCACGATCTGCAGAAATTTGTTCCGTTAGTCTGGGTGTTTTCTATGTATAATAAAAAATATCTATCTATGTGTATAATGAATAATATGTGTATAATGAATATAATTATATATTTAGTACCCATAACACAAGCTCTGAGTAGCTTAATTTGGGGCTAGATGGTGCTGTTTGGATTGAACAACATATTTAATAATTTTTTGAAATAAATTTATATGCAAGCTTTATATGTATAGCTTGCCCGTAAGCAGTTCACATCTGTTCATATTATTCACCGCATGTAACCGTGGGTTTCCCACCGATATCGTTATCATTCTAGACAATGCCTATTTATTGTCAACATAATAGCATAGGCAATCGAGATCAACACTTATTGGTATGATAGATAAGAGTGTTTATTGTAACCGAATGTTTTCCTTAACCCTTAGACGATTAAACGGTCTCATTGGTCTTCCATGTTATTCCTGCCTTCAAGCTTCCGGACCAATTGGGCCGCAGACAAAGGTCGAATTTAAACAGTTGTGTCTATATATCTAGGATCAAAATATAAATCAGTACAAAGAATAATTCTACTAAAGAATGATTCTACAACAGTTTACAGAATTGTAATATACCGAATAGTTATAGAGATATTAGCAAAAAAACCGTCTGCTCTACTTTTTGCGCGCGTGACCTCGGATAGGTGCCATCCTTGAAGGATATTCTCGTACTTTAATACAAATCCTTGCATGTTTAAATCACTTCAACGAAGAATTTCCTGAGCTAAAATAAATATGTCAATAACAACAGGGTCGTATATCGCCCACACCGTTTTCATAATGACTTTTTAATTGTTTTTTTTTTTTTAATTTAAGGTGGCACTGAACCACATTCACATTTATTATTGATTTAAATATTTTGAAGAAATATTTTTTATATTTCTTTTTGTATCTTTTTTGTCTTTCTCTTTATTGAAAAATAGACAAACAAAGATGTCGCCAATGTCTCTTCTCTTTGACCTATTCCTAAGAACTGGGTTTGGTACTCAAATTATACGGATAATCAAAACTCGTCAAAATAGACCAATTGACATACTTTTTCCGAGTGCACCTTGCAAAATAATGAAAAATATCACCTATAATCTGAAAATTTTAACGATAAGAAATAACGATCGACTTTCATGACATTCCGATATCAAAAAGTGTGTCAGATAATTTTTCATTTCCCTTACCAAAGATAAGAATCAAGTAGAAGATTGATAATACTTGATATATAACAGTAACAATAACAGCCCAACAGGATAAATTTATTTACAGAAATCAATGGGTTTTTCATGCATTATGTAGTTTAGAAAGAAAATGTCTTTGTTACCAGACAATACTACCACAGATACTACCAAAGAAACAAGAAAGAAAGTTTTGCACAGATAAAGTTTAATACAGATAATATAATTATGTACATATAACACAATAAATAATTCGAATACTAAACTATAAATATATTTAATCTCCTAAACGGAAATCAAACTCGCCGTTTTTTTAAAATGTACTTCAGACAACATAAGCTAGCTTTATTTGTGCGTTAATCAACAATAATAACTTTGTTGAGTAATTTATACATGCCTTACGCAACTTAAATGCTAAACAATTATTCAAAGATGCGGTCTCGTCTAAATGCTTGAAATTAAAGCTATGAGGAAATAATAAGCCCCCTTTATGAGATTTAAGTACCGTTGTCAGATAAATAATGCTTTTAGATAAAGACGTTATATGTAATACTTAATTTGAATGTTTAATACGACTTACATCTATTAAGTAAAATAAATTTATTGAGAATTTTTGTCTTCAGTAGTGTCTGCAAAAACTACTGGCCAACTGAGGCTAAACGAAATAAACGTCCTATATTATGATTATGGCGTGAAAATGTGAGTTAAACGCGAATGAGTTGTTCTTAACTAATTTATTGAATTTATTGTACAATATAGAATCCAATCTTATACGATCTGATCTATTAACAGATTCAGATAGTAACAACTAAGATTGCGATAATTATTTCCTAGTAAAGTCTTGGCACGATAAATCATGCTCCTGTATAATTTTTATTGTTTTACCGTGGATAATTGTTCAATTTTATGGATGCGAACTAGATCAAGCGTAGATTGCTGATAAGATTTATTGCATTTTTTCTCAATATTAAATAGGTAAATTAATATACAGGTATGTTTATCAGTATAACTTTGAAAGGGGTAGATAATCTTCGGAAATTCTGCTCCGAATAATAGAAAAGTAGGTACCTAGGTATTAGCTAGCGCTTTAAAATAATGTACATATTACACTAAGGAACGTTTATAATAAACTTCATCATCATCATCATCAACCTATATTAGTCCACTGCTGGACATAGGCCTCCCCCAATGAGCGCCATTGCGCCCTGTCTTCAGCTTGACGCATCCAGCATCTGCCAGCAGTCTTTCGCAGATCGTCATCCCACCTGGCCGGAGGGCGTCCTACGCTACGTTTACCGAGTCGCGGTCTCCACTCAAGAACACGTTTACCCCAACGGTTGTCGGTTCTTCGCGAGATATGGCCGGCCCATTGCCACTTCAGCTTGCTAATTCTTTGAGCTATGTCGATAACTTTGGTTCTCTGTCGGATGTATTCGTTACGAATTCTATCCTTCAGAGAGACTCCGAGCATAGCTCTT
The DNA here is from genome assembly GCA_944547425.1 of Eupithecia centaureata. Classification (NCBI taxonomy): domain Eukaryota; kingdom Metazoa; phylum Arthropoda; class Insecta; order Lepidoptera; family Geometridae; genus Eupithecia; species Eupithecia centaureata. The sequence continues at coordinate 10,048,427 of OX155687.1, forward strand.
TCCATAGCTCGCTGGGCGACTTTGAACTGGTGGACCAGCCCTACCGTGAGTGTCCACGTCTCTGCTCCGTAGGTCATTACGGGTAGGACGCACTGATTGAAAACTTTCGTTTTCAAACATTGCGGTATGGATGAAGAGAAGACTTGACGTAGTTTCCCAAATGCTGCCCAGCCTAGCTGGATCCTCCTCTTGGCCTCCTTCTCAAAATAAAATATAATAAACTTAGCACTTATTTATTAGGCGACTTATCGTCTTATTCGAAAATAAAATAATCTGGATATTATTTTTACCTTTTCAAATTACAAATCAATATAAAATATAGCCAGGCTTTTTATCCTGACCAAAAGTATGTACATGCTAAGCCGCTATAAAAGCTACTTAAGTAGAAACTTACTTAATTTAATATGTTTTAAGTATCTATAAACCAACTTAACTTACTTATATGCTTTAAGTAAACCAAACATGAGAACATCATTAATGTATTTGAAGTCCATACAGAACGTTTTGTTATGGAAAACTAAAAAACACTAGTATTTGAATCAGGGTTATATGAGAACGCATGAGAAGCACCAGCTTTAAAATAAAAATAATCATCACTTTAATCATCCATCAGTCATTGAATGAAAAAAACGAATTCATAAAAAATAACAGTTGAATTGACACATCCTCCTTTTAAAAAGTCGGCTAAAAACGCATGCAAGCAAAGCCGGCACAAGTTATTTATAAAATTAAGTGCATTCATCTCACGATAAGTTTCATTTTCCCATCGCCATCCCATTTGTGCAAATTGTAGCTATCTAGCCCTAACGTGCTATTACAGGACCGTGCGTCAATGCCCACTTCACAACGTTCCAGTAGCAAACCAGTCCAGGGATCGAATATCACTGGAATAAAACAAGCCAGCACTGGAATGTTCTGGAATATACTTATTATTGAGAGCAATCTTCTTCATTGACTGGATTGATGGTCTCCTTTTCGTTCCCGCTCGCCCACTCTTCATTCTTTCATTACCATTTCAAATAATGCCATTCCGGTGCTGGATTGAAAAAACAGTGAACACGCTTTGTTGGTTTTTAGGAAAAAGTATGTTTCGAATCGGGAAATGAAGTTCACTGAAAGACGAGAATAATGTGTACGATAGTGTTCCAGTCGAACACTGTGCTGGATTAACTCTCTCGGATTAAGGCACTGGAATAATGTGAACTGAGCATAAAGTATTCTTGTCATGCGATAAGAAAATAAAAAGCGGATTGTACACTAAGCTGCCAACTACCATGGCGACAAATGTCTAAGATAGAATTATTGAGAAAATGCAAAAGCTATACCTATAGCGGAGTCGAAGAATTGTATTTAAAATATTTTACGTATTCGATAGTGATTTTGTGACCCTTTTCGGTTCTGTAAAACCGAATCCTCTTTATTTACATAAAATATCTCTTTATTTATAAAAATATTTTTTGTAAATAAAGAGGATAAAAAACCAAACAAACTTTCATGGGAAATATGATATGATACACTGGTATCATCTGAGCAAATCGTAGGCTTAACATTTTTCGGAGTTAAATTGTTGTGTACTTCGTTCACGAAGTTGCCTTTGGTGGCCACCAAACTCTGTTTTCAATAATCAATAATCAAAATCTTTATTTCTTTAGGCTTACAAAATAAGCACTTAGACAAGTCAAATTTAATTTAATTCGCCTCAATTTTTTGTCCACTAGTGGAAGAGGTGAAATAGAAACCACTAGCATGTGTATAACTTATGTGTCTAATACATGTTTGCCTTATAAATAATTACATACTATTGTCGATGTGGAACTGAGCGACATCTGGCCAAGCACTAACGTCATTGATGTAATCATTTATGGAGTAATATGCCTTCTTGATAAGATTTAGTTTTATGTACTGTTTAAATCTACGAATAGAAAGTTCAGTTGCTTCAGATGGAAGCTTATTATAGAAGCGCACACAATTACCCATAAATGATTTCCCTAGTTTCCGTAATCTAAATGAAGGAATGTGTAATTTGTTCTTGTTTCGTGTATTTCTATTGTGAACATCACAATTTTTCAAAAAGTTACTTTTGTTTTTGTGTGTATACATTAAATTTTCATAAATATATTGCGAAATTACAGTTAAAATATTTATTTCTTTAAATAATTCCCTCAAGGAGTCACGTGGCTTTAATTTATAAATTGCACGCACCGCCCTTTTTTGAAGAACAAAGATAGTCTGAATATCAGCTGCCTGTCCCCAAAGCAAAATACCATAAGACATAATACTATGGAAGTAACTATAATAAACTAACCTAGCTGTGTCCTGATCAGTGAGATATCTAATTGTTCTCACTGCATAGGCTGCTGAACTAAGCCTACCCGCGAGAGCATCAATTTGCGGTTGCCATTGAAGAGTTGAATCAATATACAACCCCAAGAATACAGTAGAGTCAACGAAGTGAATAATCTCATTATTTAACTTGATTTGAGTTGGGAGTTCTCTAACATTTGGTAACATGAATTTTATACATTTTGTTTTTTTAGCATTAAGTAAGAGGTTATTGGCGGTAAACCAATTTAGTATCTTTGACAGCGAATTATTTACATCGTCAAAATTATGTTTATTTCTGTCAACTTTAAAAATTAGTGAAGTATCATCAGCAAATAAAACTATATCACAAAGATCTTTTGCTAAAAAGGGAAGATCATTTACATTTACTAAAAATAAAAAGGGACCTAATATAGATCCTTGGGGGCCGCCTAATTCAATTTTTGAGCCCGTAGATCTTTCTTTACCAACGTCTACTTTTTGAACTCTATCAGATAAATATGATTGCATAAGATCCAGTGCCTTGTTGTTTATTCCATAGTGTTTCAGTTTCTCAATTAATGTACTATGATCCACACAGTCAAAAGCCTTAGAAAGGTCACAGAATACACCAATAGCGTTTTTGGCTTTATCCCAGGCCACCAATATATGCCTTAATAGAACTGTACCAGCATCCGTTGTCGATCTACCCTTGGAGAAGCCAAATTGGTTTTCATGAAATAACCTATTAAGGTTGAAGTGAGAAGTTAACTGGGTAAGAATAATTTTTTCAAAAACTTTACTCATGGCAGGAAGTATTGAAATCGGTCTGTAATTAGCCGGATCAGTGTGGCTACCAGATTTATAAAGAGGAACTAACTTACTATATTTCATGAGATCAGGAAAAACTCCTGCGTCGATACAACTATTGAAAATATAGGCCAAACAAGGAGCCATTTCCTTAACAATTGAACTTAATACTTTTGTTGATATACCCCAGAGATCCTCAGTGTTTTTAATGTTAATGGACTTAAAGATTTTCACTACATAATCAGCATTTACATAACTAAAGATAAAACTATCATTACATCTAGCAACTGAAGATTCTAAAAATTTAACAGCCATTGATGCTGAGGAGTTTAGAGACTGGGTAACAATTTTAGGAATAGCAGAAAAGAATGCATCAAAAGCATCGGCAACATCTTTTTCATGTATAAGAATTGAATTATTAATTTTTAACCTTATTTCCTTATAACGTGGCTTTGATTTACCTGTTTCGTTATTTATTAGCCTCCATGTTGCTTTTATTTTATTAGATGATTTTATTATTACATTCTTTAAAAATAGACATTTTGCTGTGTTGCAGACTTTCTTAAATGTTTTAGAATAGTTGGTTACATACAATAGAAACGCAGGATCGTGTAACATAGTTTCTCGAGAAGCATAAAGGTCATATAGTTTATTCCTACTTCTATAAATACCCGGAGTGGCCCAATCAATAAACCCGACCCTGTCCCTCACTGTGCAAGTTTTAAGTTTGAATACTTCACTGTGTTCCCTGTGTATGACATTCAAAAGTTTGGAAAATAATTCATTGGGGTCATCAGAACAAGGTATACTTGATACTGTTAGTTCAACTCTACTTTGAAAATTCTTAATACGGTTCTCTGTTATTGGCCTGTAGGTATATTTTTCTACATTATTTCTATCATTACAGCTAAAATTAACACTTTGACCATAATGGTCTGATTGGAAATGCCTAACTACTGCTTTGCTGGTTGGAGTTTGACTGCAGTAAATATTATCTAAGCAGGTGGCAGATGTTTGGGTTACCCTAGTGGGATCGTTAAAAAGATGTTGTAAACTAACTAACTTTCGTATCTCCTCCTAAAATAGACAAAACGAAACTACTACAGATGCATTAAAAAAAGATTATAATAGGATTAACAAACTGTACGAGTGAATTTTGGAAATTCCTTTGTCTATCAGAATTATATGATAAAATAAGTGAGGGCACCACTTTAGGTGGTGTTTGCGCCTTAAACTAATAACCGAATTCACCTAGCTCACGTCGCGATCTTTATCAAAACACAAAAATGGACTGATATGAAAATTGAAAAAGTTAATCAAAATTTCTACATAAAAAAAAACAAACAACTAAAATAAAAACAAATAACCTTGAGATCAAAAACAAGTGTCAAAAGCCAATCGGAAGTACAAAACTAGGGTCACTAATTAGTATGCCTATCACGAAGTAAGCGTGACCAAATGACTCTTAGGTAGGTAGGTATGACTTGTGACTATGACCACATTGAGGCCAACAATGATACCCCATATGAGGTCAGGCCATTGTTCCTATTAGGCACCTGTCGAGAAGATGTGGATTAGCGTTATAAGGAATTGTTTTGCTATTTTTTTCGTTTATAAATTGCGTCAGGTTCAACATCTTCTAAAAGAGGTTTTAAATTCGACTGTACGTTTGATGGAAGTTAATAATTGACTTTTCCTCTGATTAGGTATAATATTAAAAATCACTACTGCATTACATTTTGAATAATTTAAGTATAACTAGATATACATAATTATAAACCTGCATGCATAGGTATACAATATACTTATCAAAATAACTAAATTGTTAAGTCTTTCTAATAAAAGATTTGAAACTATGTTTACAATTTTAATGTTTTTCAGTTTTCCCAAAGAGACATCTTCGACCCTTCAGCCTCTTTGGATAGTTCTAAACTCCGATTCGGTTTCGGTACGAGCCGTTCGGCTTAACCACAACTAAATATTTGCTATTAGGTTTTACTAGCGAAAATTTCATATGCCGCCTGGGCAAAATGCGCCTCATATAGGCTGAGATAGACTTAATTCCTATCCAGGCATACGCGACACATACAGCATTCGCTATCCAGAGCGAGAGAGAAAATTTCGCTTAAGGCGATATCAGACGGTTCACTTTTCGTTCATTTTTGTCTTTCATTGGGCATCTTTCACTCGAAATGATTCGTCTGAACCCCAAATGAAACAAGAGTGCCGAATGAATTCACTAATGAACCGATCCGACGATGTCAGATTTTTTCATTCGGCATCTTTCACTCCTACTCCGAATGAACGAAAAATGAACGGTCTGCACACAGAGAGAACGTTCACTCGGATTTGGCCATTTTGTCTCGAGCCCGGTAGCAGACGCACGTCCCGGTGCGTCACGGAAAATTAGCGGCATAATGGTAAAAACGACTTCACCCGATGAAATATTTAAAGTAAATAACAGATGAACGTTCATTTCTTTGTCATTCGCAGTAAGTCGTGTGAACATGGAATGAAAGAAAAATGAAGCATTCATTCGAGTGAACGTTCTCTCGAGTGAACCGTCTGATATCGCCTTTAGATTCGCACTTCATCCACCGACGGAAAATAGGTGTGTTTATTTATACTCGTTTTTCGCTGCCCGTCTAAGTAGCAAGTACTGCACAGCAGAAGTCTAAACACTCCTTAGCAGATGAGTAAGGGTTTAATGATGATTGCCTACTACTTTTTTAAGCTGACTTTAAGACGGAGGTTCTCAATTCAATTGTATTTTTATATGTCAGCTCAGAACATTTTTCTTTGAGAAGGGACTTTGATGATTATTTTTTTATTTGAAAGCTTGTGCTTCTCATGTGTGCTTTAAAATTAAATCAAATCTGACTAGTAGTTTTTGATGTGTACTGACTTCGAGTAAATTGATTAAGTTTTATGCTTTCCAGATTTTGAAGTCGATTTTTACGTTTTAATACATAAAATTATATTTCCACGTGTACGAATAAAATAAAAAACACACGAACAGATTTTTCACCTATCAATGACACACAAAAACCACATTGTTTAGATACCTATTAAACCTATTCATCTACTTATGACCTAACCACGATTGTTTTGTCATAATAATCGCGATGGCTCATACACTATTGGAAAATTTACAGTAAATAACGTTTCTTCTCGTAAACAAATATGAAATTGTCAATGAGATTATTATTATACCTACTTACTATACTATTATACTATTTTTCTACTATACTATTTTTCCCTATGTCTCAACTTAGTTTTTTAGACTTATTTCGATAACTTTGTTGAAGTAGATTTGAGAATAGAATAAGAATAGAATAATGCTGGACAATCCACACAGCACTATCTAGCCCCAAAGTAAGCTACTCAAAGCTTGTGTTAAGGGTACTAGATAACTGATATATTTAATACATTATATACATAGATAGATATTTTTTATTATACATATTTAACACCCAGACCAACGAAACAAATTTCTGCAGATCGTGCACAAATTTGTTCCGAGGCGGGAATCGAACCCGCAACCTCCTGCGTCGCAGGCGGACCTTCGCCCACCGCGCCACATCGGTCGTCAAAGTCGGTCGCGCCACATCGGTCGTTTGAGAACTGAGCACCATGCAATGCACGAAGAAATCACTCTTAGCGATAAGGCCGCCCATTGTGCATCTGTTTTGTGTTAGTCTTTTTCGGTCTGTTTATCATTACCGTGGTGTGCAATAATGAGTATTTTGTATTGTAGGTATTATATTGTCTTGTATGCAAAATACTTGGGTATGGGTCACTTTGTAAAAAGATCAGAAATTGGCGGTTTGTTTTGATTCATTATACAATTGTCTTAGTTATCATACAGCATATATAGCTATAAATATAAACCTGCATGCGTATACAATATACTATAAGAACTAAATACCTAAGTATATAATGTTACATAAGTAGCTAGGTACAAGACAGAACAGATACACTTGCATCTAGAGTTATATTGTGTATTTAGTTGTCTGGATGAGAAGTTTGAAGGTCCTTCTCTGGTGTTCTAAGTAACTCATAAAATTTAAGTAAGTAATTTTCTAGCTAGGGATGAATCCCTCGTCTTAAAAACGCGATTTTTAATTTATTGCAATTATGTAAAACTACTAATAGGAGTTTATTGTTTGTTACTTTAAAATATATGTTTATGTTACATCATCCAACTAATATTAGACAACTCTCAATGTAACTAAAATATTGAATGGCGATGGGTTTCCTGATTATGTTTCACATAAATGGTTACCTATATTGTTTGTTACTCTTTCAAGCAAAAACTACTGAACGGAGGTGGATGAAATTTAGCATAGTGATAGATTATAGTCTAGAATAACACATAGGCTTTATTTTATCCAGGAATTCCCACGGGAACGGAAACTACGCGGGTCAAATCACGAGGCGCTGCTAGTAAACAAATAATTGTAAAAAGTGCGATCAAAATTTAACTCGTAGATTAGTTCGCGTAGCAAGTGCTACGAAATTTCGTAGACCTTTTAATAGTAGGTACTTATTTAGTCATTAAGTATTTCTCAGTATTTATATCATTTTTATATGACAAAAACGAAATAACGCTGTTCCGTAATACTAACATGTTGGAAAAACACACAACTAACTCTTAATAAAATTATATAATATTTTCTTCGAAATAAGGTAGCAAGCCAGGAATTGCTTTCAGCAATAAGGACCCCTGTTTTTGTTTATGTTTTCCTAGATAAGAGTTAGATGAAATAAATATTCCCATTGTTTTGGTTCAAATGAAGGTCCAATCAGTAATCAACCAAGAGTTCAATCAATAATTAAGACGCTTACGTTTAATGATGACATGTCTATCGTAGCTAAGGAATCGTATAGGAGGCTGACATTCGTACCCTAGGAATGCACGTGAAAATTATGTAAGGTACATACTTAAGGCGGGTCCAGATATGTGTATCACTTGCCCGACCCGATCACCGTATCCGTATCAGCGTATCACGTATCAAGCCGCGTATCAAGTTGTGGACGCCTAATTTGCTCCGTATCCGTATCTTCACAATAGTCATGATCCCGTATCTGTAACACTTTTGATGATCGGACGAAAACCGACGACATGGGACGGGTCATATCATAACGGCGTATCGAGACCGCGTATCATGATACGCGTATCATCACCCGATACGCGTCGGCGATACGGATACGGTGATCGGATCGGGCAAGTGATACATATCTGGAGCCGCCTTCAGTTGTTTTGAATGCGCAACAAAAATAAGCCCAACATCGAGTAGGTATAGGCAGAGTCACGTTGGACAAGCGACCGTATCGCGTCACGCTCCGCCGACGCGGCCTTTGGAACCGATGAGTTATATCATTGTAAACAATACATAGTAGTACTTAGTATTCATCAGATACAACGGCTTTCTACTTCATAAGTTCCATAATCAAAAATCACCAATCAATTCCATAGATACTAAATTTCTTATTATAACAAGCAGAAAGAATATAAGAACCGGTAGTAAGTAGTTGAAACAGTACCTACCGGTTCTTATCATCAAACGGTGTTGTGAAATAAAGCGCGTCCTATTTAAATTATAGCTGAAAATCCAGTGTAGAAATTACACGTAGGCAGAATCGGAACTTTCTTATAGTTCTGTACAGAACTATCAAAACTACTTACCTACTGGATAACTGTAGCTTTTCATAATAAACATCGACGTACCATAGAACTATTATAACGTCCACACGATTATAGAAGATAGATACTTACTTACCTAAATTATTGATGTTTTCCAAGTTTCAGAGAAAAAGAAAAAAATATAATATTAGGTCCTTACATAATGAAATTGGCGTTTTTCGTACTGGCCACTTTAATCACAAATTTCTCCTCTTTGGTAAGGAATTCCAAATTCAAATTTGTACAGCTATAGACTCATGTATTTGTGCTTCGATGATCGTCATTCATTTGTTTTTTTTCTTCTGTTTTTTTCTGTTTGCGTCACTCATTTAACAAAATGGAAAACTTAAAATATCGCATTATTTACGAGTACGAGTTCCGCCGTGGCACTAGTGCTGCGGAAACAACTCGAAGGGTGAATGATGTGTATGGCGGTCATGTTGCAAAAGAAAACACAGTTCGTTTTTGGTTCCAACGTTTTCGTTCTGGAAATTTCGACTTGCAGAACAAGCCCCGTGGACGGCCTGAGACTCAAGTTGATAATGAAGAGATGAAGGCTATTGTGGAAGCGGATCCATCGCAAACCACGTCCGAGTTAGCTGCAGGCTGCGGTGTTAGTGATAAAACTGTTTTAATTCACTTGAAGCAAATTGGGAAGATTAAAAAGCTTGAAAGGTGGGTACCTCACGAATTGACTGAAGCAAACCGGCAAACGCGCGTCGACTGCTGCGTTACATTACTAGACCACACACTGCGCAACAGACGGCTACTAAATTAGAAGAGCTTCAATTGGAAAGTCTAAGACATCCTCCGTACTCCCCGGACCTTGCTCCAACATATTACCATTTTTTTCGAAATTTGGATAACTTCTTGCAAGGGAAAAAATTCAACTCCGATGGGGCAGTCCAAATCGCCTTCAAAGATTTTATTGATTCCCGTCCGACTGGTTTTTTTAGTAAAGGGATCAATGAACTACCTATAAGATGGCAAAAGTGCATAGAAAATAATGGTTCATACTTTGATTAATTAAATATATTATATTAAAAAATATTCGAATTTTTGTTCCTCCCATACAAAACGCCAATTTCATATGTATAATAATAATATTTTTTTTCCAAAAAACTTATTTTATTGTAAGTCTAAAATATTAAAAAAAAAATTAAGTAACTAAGTACTCACCTACCTATGTGATATTGTAAGTAGGTATGTGCTCATTTCATATTTTTTTGTTTCAGCTATGTCGGCCGATGGGTCGACGACAGACATCAATGCCTTGCTCAACGACACCGGTAAGAAATGTTTTTTTATTTATTTATTTATGAATGATAATGAAAAAGTTATCACAAAAAATACAAATGTAGAAAGAATTTGGTCTTAAATCTTGGTTTTAGATACTTTAAATAAAGGACTTCTAGAAGCCTTTGCACTAGGTACCTATCTGATTTTATATATTCATACAAACCGAACAAATTATACAAAATGGAACTAAACTACGTAGGTAACAAATTAATAATTGAACACAAACCTAAAACTTCGATAGGTACCCATATTTACTCGAGCCGACTGCCAAGGTGCTGTTGTTTACCACTTCTTTGTTTTGGTCGTACAGCGCCATCTTGTGATTTTTTATAATTCAAAATTCAAAAATTCAAAATTCAAAGTGCTTTATTTCCTTAAGACCTTACAGGACACTTGGACACGTCCTGTAAGGTCTTAAGTCACTTTTGTCTCTTTTGGTCGTACAGCGCCATCTTGTGATTTTTTATAATATCACTGGGTATCATTCCAAGCTACATTCATTAAGGTATCACTTCTCGTCCCTAGATGGCGCTGTAAATTGTTTTAAAAACCAACGAAACAGTACGAAACGAAGTAGTAACGAAAAAGTAACTTGTGGAATGAAATGTGAAAAATCCCACCCACCAGTAGGTTAAAGTCACGTCATTCGTACAATTGGCTTTCCCAGATCAGCCAAGCACTGTGGATTGTTTCTACTAGCGCCATCTAGCGTTGTTCTTGGTACTACAATTCAAGCTTGTGCTTTGTGTTGTTTCGGTAGTTCCCTATAATTTCAATAGATGGCGCTTTTCAGAAATATGTGAGCGCCATCTGTGTCTGGTGCTTTAAAGCTCTGGTAATTTTATAAAATTTCCGCCTATGAAATCAGAGATGGCGTGACTATCTTAAATGTTTATTTTAGTAGAGGCCTTCGCACAATAATTTATGCCTTTGCCTTCGAAGATTTAAAACGTCACAGTCGATGCGGATGACGTCATACATCTATTATGTAAAATCCAATTAGTGTTATACTTGAACTTTGTTTGTTCCATTTGAAACTCTATGCCATGGAGTTAATGTCACGTTTTTCGCGTCAGCTGACTCATAGACATCATTGAGTCATCTTAAAAGAACCTGTACCAGCCAGCTTCTATTAACTATGGATTGGACTAGAAAGAATCCATTCACGTGATGTCGTTAAGCAGTAAATTTATTAAGACCAATCTACTGGTGGGTATTTTGTTGAGATTAGATCAGTCATTAAGGATTTCATGTAAACATAAAAACTTCATAATTTTCCTACCTATTCGCTTTTAATAATGTTTTCCTCGTTGGTCCTAAATGTATACTTACTGCCAGTAATTCCAAAAAACCTTCGGCGTAAACACGGACTCTACCTTCCATTCCATATTCAAGGAAAATCGACTTATGTTGACCGTTACAATTTGTATAGAGTAGGTAGGTATGGTACCTACTTACATCATTGGATCATTACTATTAATAGGTATGGAGGTATCTACTATAGGGGACTATAGTAGACACTACTTAGTAGGAATATGCTAGGTACCTACTATTTATATAAATAAACAATAGAATAATAGTTTACTGCACACCAAATAAACAGAAGAAAGAAAGAAAGAAAATTCAAAAACAAAACAGATAATGTACAATGGGCGGATATCGCTAAAAGCGATCTCTTCTAGGGAAGCTTAGGATGAACAAAATGTAAGTAATCGTTAAAGTTTTAAATTGATTTGAAATTATTACTTTTGCCAATGCTGCCCCATCACTAAGCTGTTTAGTAACAACTGCTTGACATTCTGTGGGACGATCAAACCAGGGGTTTTTGTATCTACGTCGTCATTGAGCGAGAAGTTATTGACCCATGGTATCGGTGACGTCCCCTATTTATAAACCCCTATCTCAGACACTTGGTTGATCTACTGGCTGTTGCTCTGCCAGGTGTGCTGCTCCAGGAAACCACAATATCCGCTTCTGCCGTCCTGAACATTACCTACTCCGTTAGTGGATTTCAGTCATCTATAATATCAAAAAGTGTTTACTATACTTAGTATTAAACTTAGTAGGTACTCTGATTTAGAATCATGGATATTTTTTCTTGTAAACAATGACATTTATGATTAAAAACTTGATAAGCAGTATGCTGATGTTTATGATGATGACTTGTGTATAAATAACTTGATGAACAAAAACTGTTATGAATAACAGACAACAGCAGGTAAACAACAAGCTAACCACTAAAAACCAAACCAAAAACTTCAAAAAGGCATAATTGCTCAAGCACAGAGAAAAATATGCAAGATCGAGTTCGTTAACGAATGAGAGACCAAAATGAATGATTAATGAAAACCGCCAAAACCACGTAAGCATTTCTTGGAGCTCCTGCAGCTTGCTCCGATGATACCAGTGTCGTCAAATATGTTTCACCAATATTCCTTTAGTTTTATTACTCATTCGTTTACAAAAAATATCCATGTTTTTGAATCGTGGTATATAATCGTGGTGGTGGTGGACCTTAGTATCTATTTCTGTACTGTCTGCTCTGTCAACTGCAGAAGGTATTCCATCCTATCTACCATCCTCACCATCAACAAAGAAGTCAAGTCATCTACCATTCTCACAATTTATAATATTTTTATAGTAGATCTACCATTGTCACAATTTATAATATTTTTACAGAAGTGGGTATTATTATATATTATAGTTATTTGAATTGAGACGCAATAATATGAGCCATAATCATGATCCAGACACTATCAGTAACACTATCTACGTCAGCTTCAGGTTCGATTCCCATACAGCCGACACCTGCGGTTTCTGTAACTCGATCTCGGCGCCGATACACTCACATGCTCTGCTGGGTGACTAGACTATACATAGCTACAGCTACTCATAGCTAGATGATACATAATCGTTTTCTGGAACGAATATAACAGATATTTTTGAGTCGGGTGCAAATGATTCAAATATCAAATGCTACTTGAATTGGGCAAACCGCAACTTGGGTGGTTTATTTTAAAGACTTTAAAGATACTCGAAACGAAAAATTAAAAGGAACATCATATGAGTATACTCATACTGTAGTACTTTTATAAAAAAAACTATCAACAAAGTCATACGACTGTTGACGTCAGTAATATTATTTGGGTGAAAAACAAAAACATATTATTTAGACTGGTGATAGATACGATACCCAAAAACCATCCCACACGACAAATATTTTGATGAAAATTTGTTTTTAATTACATAGAAATAAGAAACGTAGGTACTTTATTAGGTAAGTAGGTACCTAATTATTTGCTCTATTTATAATACGCACACAGAGATTGCTAGTCTCAATACATACTAATAATCATGAAGGTCGGTGTCAAATGGACAACAGAAAGATTTATATAATAAAACTTTAGGCATAAATTTCATATCACACTAATATTATTTAATAGGTTTGAACGTTTGAAGAGATAGATGGATGGATTTTTGTTACCTCTTCACGCCTAAATTCTGCCAAAACTTCTGAATGGATCAGGCTGAAATTTTTATTAGGTTTTTCTAGGCCTGTCATAAAATATAGACTACCTTTTATCCCATAAATGAGCTCCCATGAGAAATAGATAAATTTTTTACTTTTCAATGCGTGCAAAGCTGCTGACAAAATTAGAATATCATAAATGAATATTATCAACTATAAAGATGTCAAGCAGGATCAAATACAGGCTTAGAAACCGGAAGCTGTATCCGACTTGAGTCTAGACAACACAAAGATTTGCAATACCCTCGTATTCAATACTTATGATGAACCAGTAAACCTGATAAACCAGTTTTGTGCAAGTAGATAATCATTTGTTCAAAGCTAAGAAGTAGGTATACGATAGAGGATAACAGGAGAATGATGAAACAATCCATTTACTTTCAAAAATAAAGTTATCAGTGAGGTTAGGCCGACATATTATCAGGAACTTGTAATTATTCCGCTGCTATAAATAATTCTCTAAGCTTATTTTAGACCTCTGCCTGATGATGATTTGTTTTTAATAGTATTGAATGTGGTCTAACTAAAAATATCAGAATACCTGTAAGGGTTTAAATTTTTTATTTCAATCAAAAACATAACGCTTGAATTATTTTTACTTTATTTTTACTAGTATCTTTCTTCCTATTTTCTATGTTGAAGTCTCAAGGCTATTGCTATCCCATGGGAACTGATTTATTGGATGAAATGAAGGTGATGCTTTTATGTTATTCCAGATCTAGAAATCATCATCATCAACCTAAATTAGTCCACAGCTGGACATAGGCCTCCCCCAATGAGCGCCATAGCGCCATGTCTTCAGCTTGACGCATCCAGCATCTGCCAGCAGTCTTTCGCAGATCGTCATCCCACCTGGCCGGAGGAAATCTATATATATCAATCTAGAAATACGTATATTCAAAATTTAAGTCCCACCCGTTTTGTAGATTCTGCGTGAAAGAGGAACAAACATCAATAAAACTTTCGCGTTTATGATGTTAAGAATAGAAGGATGAATGTGTGATAAGGATCTTCCTTTGTGAAGTATGCGGTCTTACCGTGCCGGTAAAAGTCGCAAGGGCATCTATCTACGTCTACTGTGTGGAATTATAAACCGATAGATAAACAACAGTAAAGGTTAAGGGTGTGTCAGTAAACAACTTCTTATCACACCCCCAACGGCTTATAAATGTTATCAGTTGCCACTTAGCGACGACGTTGACGTCAAAACCTGATGGAAAATATTTATTTTGAAGCTCTTGTTCTGATAGATTTGAGTACTTGTTTTCTCACCTAATTGATCTAGTTTTAACGGAAATAACTGCTCAGTTATTTTCCAATCCGTGTTGATAATTGAAAAACAACATAACGGAGACAAACATCAAAATAAGGTTATCAAAGTAATTTGAGAAGTCATTGAGCGATTCCATATCTAGTAATTTTCCAAAGATCTTCCTTCCCATAGCACGTGTATAGGTCACCATATAAACCTGAGCTATGAGTAAGATGATAAGAAAAACTATTAAACCAATCAAAAGTAGTTTATGCTGAGCACTCGTGTTTCTTGTATCAGCACGTTTTTCTGACACTAGCGTATATTTTACAGCTAGTATGGTATGGAGGATATAGGGTGAAACAAACAAACGTTACCCAGAGTATAAGTAAGAAGGTACCCGAGATATTCGAGGTACTAAATTTGGTGAAAGGAAAGTTTTCAGCAGCGGTCTCAGTAGTGAGAGCGTATCATAAAAAATGATACATCTCCCCAGTTTTTGACAGATGTTAAGATCTTCGTATATTTTATATGCAATGTTTATTATATACACATATATTAGACACATAAGTTACATATAAACGCGCTGATGGTTTATATTTCACTATTTTTTTCTACTAGCAGACATGAAAAGCATTCAACACACAACTCAAGAGAAAATAAACCAGCACTTAACTTGTGTTTTATACAGTTATTTACATTTAGTTAGTTAGTAAGTAGTTAGTTTATAATTTAAATTGTCCACGATTTTGACTTTAGATTGTTAGCCTTCGTATAGTTACAATATGTCTTGCAGATACCGTTCGTTTGTCCCACCCTGTATGGATAAAAAGTAACCAGCATTAGTTCATTATAATCTTATGATTGTATAAGGAAATCCCCATATTCTAATGACCGTGATTGTTTTTACAAAAGTTAGGTTCTTATGTGCTACAAGCAGGTACTTATTTATGTGGGCCTAGCCCAAAACTTCCGTGTGTATTTATTTCGTTTTCTTTTTGCTGTTTCATTTATTTATCAAAAATATTGTACAGCTACCATTACAGGCACACCTAATGCGATAGCGTACTTGTCTTATACAATTTCATGTTATTGTTCGCAATTTTAAATAAACCCTCATTTTGGTTATCATTACATTGGTTTTGGTGACATTTTATTTCTTTTGTATTTTAGTTCGGTATTCATTATGTTCTAAGATTAAGGTGTTTATTTTATGTATTGCACGCATCATTTATGTAGTTTTCACAATGTTTGTTTTTTTCATTTCAGAATCAGATCTCACGGGTCTATCGCACGTTGGTAAGTGGACATATTCATTTTTTTACCTAGATATATATATTGAAAAAAGTACTATCTTCATTCTTATCAAGTTTTTAGAGGTCACTGACGGCTCAATCTACTTATCTAAAAACTATAGCTTTTAAAAATATAGTCCTGTTTCGAGAAATATTTCAACCAGAGAACGTTTTATGTCTGGTAAGGAAATTAGTAACTGTTTTTAAGTGCGTCATCGTAAATTACTAGTTTACTTAGAAATGACCCTAATACAAGCATTCCTAATAGTTCGTGATAATACTGTCTTCAAGAGGATGTTTTGAGTTCTGCGGTAGCACGAGGCGTTATAACCAAAATAAACCGCTATTCCTGTTTTCTGTACGTCTGCAATTCTACAAACAATAGTCTTTATACTATGACGTAGGAGAGACTATTTCTTCTCATCTCCGTCCATGTTCTACCGCTTGAACAACCAACTTCTACCTATCTATTCTGTGGTTCTACTCTACCGCTTGTAAATCCAACGGGTTCTGTTCTGATGAACTATTTGGCATGGTGCTTGCGGTTCCCTTCTATCATCACACCGCTCGCCATTGGCAGACATTTAGAATCCCTATACATTTAGTTGGGGGACTGTAAGGTTCACGAGGATGTTCTTTCCACGAATTCTCAGGTTGTGGAATAATCTCCCTGCTGAGGTTTTTACTCAGGACTCCAACATGAGATTCGAAAAGGGTCTTCTAAGACATTAAATGGGTCAGCAATGCGCGTGTAATATCCCTGATGAAGTAGGCGTCCATAAGATTTCCGTTAGGATGCAAATTTTATGCGGAACCATCGTAGTTAAAAAAGTAGCATTCATTGCGGTTCCGGAAAATCAACTTGAATTGAACGGAAAATATGTTGGTTGGCAAGACTCAACACTGATACAGCACAATGGATTATAGAAATGAGATACGACATTCAATGATTTTGTATATTAAATATTCAAACCTGAAATATTCAATAAAGTTCTAGAAAATTAAGCAATGGTTTGGCAGATAATTGGGAGAAATACTTGAAATACGTTAAATATGTGCACAACTAAAGTACCTAAATAATATTTATTAAGAGCTAAATCGATGAAGCTGATAAGTGATAATTGTCCGACTGTCTTTTGGTAAACACGATTCTATGAGGCTTTCAGACAAACCGAATCACGGTTTTAGATAAGCTTTTTTAATAAAATAAGTGCTTATTTGTATAACATAAAGCTGCGTTGACACGATCAGAGCCAGCTCGGACCGAGTGAACTCGGATACCTACTCAGATTGTAGCAACCTCTAATCCGAGCGCACTCGGACAACGGCGTCCGATCTAAGTAGACTCGGACCGTGTTCTACTCATCCGAGCTAGTTCGTATACAAGATAGAAAACAAAATGGCGTCTAACAACAACTTCGCACAAAATCTGTCAGTTTTTGATGTTGACTCATAAAAATAATTGGAATAATGACGAAAATGATCCAAGTGAACTATGCCGTTGATATATAATATCAACGGCTATCCTAGTACACTCGTATGAAGCTACTCCTACGAGTCCACTCGGTCCGAGCTTGATCCGAGCGGACTCTGATCGTGTCAACGCGGCTTAAAGAAACTAACACTGACCGATTTACGAGTTCGAAAAATATAATATTGATAGTAAACATGTCATGTTCTACCGATTCTTTTGTTTGAATAACAAAATGTCAATGTCTTCAACATTCTATCAGCAATTATAAAAATTCCTATGGTATAACAAATATTTTAGCATTGACCTTTATTTCTTTATATTAGTTCTGCACTACAGATAATGTTAATCTGACAAGCTGGCGTCTTCCGTACTCATTCCTAAGTCAATATGCCAGTCACTTTGTTTAGGCTAGTCTTCCTAGACCAGACAACTATTTCGTACCTACTGCATTTATTAATGAAGCTTTTGTTTGCTAGCTTTGTTTTCAAGCGTAATTTTTAAGTAGATCCACAACTTTATCAAAGGTTTATTGAAATTTACGTCATCAATTTTAGTTGATAGTCTATGATTAGTTCGGAAGCGTTTAAAAACAGCGATATACTGTATCCTACTAATATTATAAACGCGAAAGTTTGTAAATATAGTTGGATGGATGGATAAATGGATGGATGTTTGTTACTCTTTCACGCAAAAACTAGAAATGGATGAAATTTGGCACATAGATAGATTATAGTCTGAAATAACACTTAGGCTATATTTTGCCCCGGAATTCCAGTATACTCAAAATACTAATCATACGCAAACGTAGTCGCGGGCATCAGCTAGTAAGGTTCTAACGATGTATGTATTGAATCAAGTAGATAAAGATACCTACAGCTCTTTATATCGGTTAATATATTGTATATTGGATCTATTGTCAGAGCATGTGTTGCAATTAAGGCCCATAGCCAGTAATTGGTGTGTCGGCGGCCTAATTAATGAAATTGTTTATTTCCACTAACGATTCATTGCTGATGAGGTCATATACAATTAAAAGAAGACATTTCCTTTATCAAAGGTTTTGTTATTATTAAATGTTGGTAGGTTATTGTGAATGTCAGGTGTTGTTGCCTTATAGTATTCATCTTTGTTGCATCTTGTGGGTTTATAAAGACAAGGGTCTAAGTATAATATGGTATTTAAACAATAATTATCTTTAGCTTTAAAGTCATAATTAAGCTTTGAAATAAGTCATAAAAATTATTTAAAACTCTTTTGTTTTGGTACCTTGTCAATATTTCTTTTATAAATTACTAGCGCCCCGCCGCGGCTTCGCACGGTTTTATTATACATTACTATAAACCTCACGGAGCCCGAGACCTTTCCAACGAATGCAAAACCGTGGAAATCGGTTCGTGCGTTCTGGCGCGTCAGGAAGGAAAACCCGACTTATTTTTATATAGTAGATTTATTACTAGCGACCCGCTGTATGTAGTGATAATATATCTGCCATGTAAGTTTGGTAATTCTTATTTAGTTGACTGTTATCCTTTATTACATAAGTTAAACTTGCATGTTAACAATTTTTAAAAATCTACTTTTCGAGAATATCTTTTAATAGCTTTCTATTTCTGTTAAGCTAATTATTAGGTAGTTAAATGTAAATGCAAAAAAATAAAAATAATTTAATATTATTTGAAGAAAATAGTGGCAAAACTAAATGTCAATCTGCCTAAAGAGAACATCTAAGTGCATCCAGCAAGTTCATGTACCCAAAGTCATTAAAATTCTCAGACGTTCTGGCATTCTACCAAAAATTGTCATCGATAAGTAGGTAAATACGATGGCAGACGCAAACTTTTAAGATGAAGTACTGTTATAAAATTTGTTTTGACGGCAGTTAATCATTCATTGCTTCAAATTAAATCAACTATTTATTCCTATTGATCGTAAGGGAAACGTTTTGGCACGTTTCCCAAGGATTAAAAGTTAAGTAAACGCAATAGGTTTGATACAAAGAACACAAAGGCATCTTCCAAAACATGACAGATTTCGAGGTAAAGACGTAGTAAGAACACGTAAATTCTCTGACGTAGTTTTACAAAACTTGTTTGTAAACAATTTAAAAAATTGATAAGGTTTCCCCAATGCTCATTTTTAATACGAAGACGTCACTGATGAGGTTTTTATAATATCAGATCGTGTAATACTAACCTACGTAACGCAACATTTACGTGTGTATGAGGCAAGATTATTATAAAATACACAAGTAGCCAAGCTTGGCAGAGATGTATAACTTAGTTATCTAAAATTTCCATTTCATTTCATAAAATTTTGAATTTGAACGTTTAAAACAAGAACCTTGATTCTGATTGGTTCTGAAAGCATAACCAAAACAAAAGAGTATTAATGATTTGCAGTTGTTCATAAAAGTTAAAAGTAAAGTCAAACTCAATTCAGCATAGAATTATAATCTTTATTAACAACGAAAATTGCAATCAAGGAATAGCATAGAATAGAATAGGATTGTACAAGGTGTGAATTTTCATCCGTCGCATCATCTACACACAACAATAGCAAGTCCTCATCCGTTGTAGTGCGAGTAGCTGTCAACAATCACATTTTCTTTACCGTATTCCATTGTCTTTGCAAAGTGCATTCTTCAATTTCTCCCAGTTATTATAACGATGATCACTCAACACTTTAAATGGTCACATTGCAAGGAACATGCCCTAGCGCATGTGACTGCATGCGACTCTATTTTAATTGTTACAATAACAACTGACACAGTCAAATTAAAACTCCTACCTAGCTATTGCACCTTCTGATATATTGAGGCGTAAATGAAAGTTCCAAAGTTTATAGGTTTTGTTTGCGTCATTGGATTCACAGAAGTTTCTGACTTGTTCGATCAAATCATCAATGATTATGGTGCATTAGTGAAAACACATTGCTGCGCAGTAACGGATTTTTCATGTTCATAATGTCTACTCGTAGTCCTTTTACAATATAAGATAATTTATTATATACTCTTTTATCAACCTATCGTCCTTAGTTAGTTTTAGATTTTTTTTAACTTATATATTATTTTTCTACAATTCCCGGCGTCATGCAAGGGTTGCCAAAGACAACGTAAATGTGAACTTAATCTTTCGTTATTATGTAGAAAATACTCTTAGGGCCTTCTAATGTCAACTGATTGCTAAGAGTTCCTAATAAAAATATATATCCTTGTCTTAAAAGGTCAATTGTTTTCAGAAAACTTGTTTATCAGCCCCAAAAGTAGTTCTCTGTTTAAAATCCTCTTATGGCGCCATTTTTCTGTCGGTTACGATAACTTTAAGAAGAATTTTTGAGCCTACTGTCAGTCTTAACCCAGAATTCTGCGTTCACTTTCAAAATGCGCAAAAGCCAATGAAACTGTTTTGTTTAGCCACAAGCTATTTTAAACTTTACAGACAGCTCTGTTTTTGCTTTGAAACTGTCCAGAGGATATCAAATGAACAATTAAACGTCGGTTTGATTGTTTTTGCAACGCTAAAAAAGATCTAATGAATTGCGTAGTAGAAGACATCAACCAGATAAAAAATGTAGCTACCAGATAAAATCAGTTTCGAGAAAACATTATCGTAGCGGTAGATAAAAATGAAAACATGAATTTCCTAGTATATTGCACCTGCAGTTGTAAAGGCATATAATTGTTACTGATAACTCCGGCTTGCTCATTTTGTAAATATAAATGATGAAATCTGTAGTAGCCGGTATTATCCTGCTTCCTGATATGTCAGATAACGAGAAACGGAACGCGTAGGACAACCAAGGATGTTTTTAAGTGGACTAGAGAGGTCGTGATAAGCGTTAAAATCTTATCAGAAGGGAGGCCAAGGGATTATGAAGAGAAAATTAAGGTTTTCATGACAGGATTTCACTGCTCAGAGGTAACTAAATATTTCATGGATCTGTTCAGGATTTAAGCGTAATAATGATAAGCTAACAGGTAATATAACAACAGGCAGAAAACTTTTTCATTTGTTATATTTGTAGACTGGGTATAACAGAAAATTCTTAATCGTTAAGTCTTATCATCATCCGCTTAAATTGTAAGGTTTTTTAAGCCAGCAACAGCTAGTCCTATGCAAGTCATTTTGAAAATCGAGAACGGTTATGAGGTTGGCAGGTTGGCATTATTTTTTGAATATACAAATTCAATGCGGGTAGTTCATCTTTAATGCAAAAGGCACTTCGAAACTTGCGTGATATTATTTTTTTACCTCCTTGCGGAAATCTTTTGTTGTTATTGCGGAAACCAATCGATCTTTTTATCGAGACTTAAATTCAGTTTTCCGGTTTTATTCATGTCTTTGTTAAGAAAAACATGTTTTTAAACAAAAGTCTTTATTCAATCATTTTATTTTGAAAACCAATAAAATCAACTAAATATTATAAATTTATTAAAGTTAATATAACAATAGCACAATTTATGGGACTTGAACTAGAAACATCAAAAACTAGTGATACCTAAATGTCACTGCTTGATATTAGTGCGATCAACATTTTCTTAGGTCTTTATGTGTAAGCGTTGCTCTCAAATTAGATTTTCCAATAATAATTCTAGTGCGTTATGTTTTCTACTAGTTTTATCGAGGTTCTTGTATCTGTTTTCCTTCAACAGCTGTTTTTAGAAATCTAGTAGGTACCCTATATCGTATTCTGATTAGATTACATTTTATATTGAGATCAACAAGGTTTCCTTTCAAAGTCAAGATATACTTACTTAGGTAGTCTTTCTGTAGTTCTGAACCATTTAGCATTATCTATTTCGGTGTATTAAGGTATATTATCGTTTGAAATATCTCATGGTGCATGGTTGCAAGGCGTGATGTCTGTCCTTTAGAATGGCCTACTAACCTGTTTAATAATCAACTAAATAATATCGCTGTCAGTACAAACGAGAATGTTCATGTTTTCTATTACCCGCCCATTTATAATGAGAATCGTGAAAGTGGAACGTGTTTCATGTGACAAGGAAAAGTTTTAGTTTTCCTCTGGTTTTGCTACGTTCTTGTTTATTAGTCGTGAATGAAAGAACCTATCTATGTGGTTAGCATAGGTAATGCAAAAAGTCGCTTGGGTTTTCCTTATTTTTTTGCTTGATAGTTTGGACATCCCAAGTAATAATGGTTTAACCCACCAATCTGCTACTAAGATGCTTAGGATTATGGTGTGTAATAATTAGTGTAGTAATTAATACATTCTGTCAGATTTAGGTCTCAAGATAATGGAGTAGTTGCAAATGCGATATCGATCTGAAAATCGAATAGTAGTAAATAGAAAGTAAAAATTTCAATAAAAAAGGTCCTTATTTATAATTTATAAAACAGAACTAACTCATTTATACAATTGAATTAACTGTTGTAAATAATCTAGAGGTAGCTCAAAAAATCAATACCAATCGGATACGTCCTCAAGACGCTTGTTGTATTGCCCCGCTGCTGTAATGATTGATGCGCGTCATTTGTACCAATCGCGTAGATATTCTTTAACCCGCTGGTTAAAGAAATAATTAATATCTATATTAACAACGAAAATTACAAGCAAGGAATAGAAAAATTACAACTAGTATTTATAATAACAAATAATTGATAAGTTGGTACCTTATGAACCTAGTGTCTCGACTCTAAATAATAAGATACTTTTTTCTTCCATCTATTTTAAATACTCAGTATGTTTTTTTATTGAATCATTAAAAACGAAATATTTCAACTTACTGTTATGTTTTAATATTCCTCTTGAAGTAAATGATCTCGGAGAAAACACAAAAAAAACCAGTAGTCTGCTATGTATGCCACTAATATAAAAGTTTTTGACGAGCAATATCCACGTTGTTGGGAAGATCACATGGAAAAGACTTTTTGATTTAATTTTGTCTATGGTTTGGTAATTTTTTTGTTGCCAGAACAATAAAAAGTTTTTAATGGTAACCCTAACAATCGTCATTCAGAAATCGTGTTGAAACAAAATATTTGTCGGTTACCCTAATCACTCCTTGAATTTTCACCCCATTTACGGTAATTATAATTCGTAGGTACCTTTTGGGTTTTATTCAAGCCAAGGTAAACATTTTCTAACGATGACATAGACGTTAGACGTGTTTAAAGTACATCAATGATAAAATAACTGCAGAAGCCATCATCCCATTAAAGAGTGGTTTTCTTCTGACATTGCATAACGATCTATTGTGTTCTGAAAATAGAAAAGTTGTAATCGCCGTTAACCGTAGGCTATTTCTAGTGGCTTTTATCCGGAATCTATAAAGGAACAATGCATTCCTTATTTCATTACCGTTTAACACATAGGCATTTCATGGATACATTATGAAATAGTTAAATGATAACCACAGTATCTGAAATTTAAAGTTTTTTAAAAATATTATGAATTCTACAAGAGAATATGAATTCTATTTATTGCTGGTTATAAATTAACACCTACATTTATCTTTATATTAGCGTAAAGTATAAATAATGTACACTTGTTAATTATACATTTGAGTTACAATAACGAGATTTTTGAAGATGTACTTAATTAAATAACCATAACAAATTACTTTACAAATACATGCGCTACAAAAACTGAACTTACTTTACGTAAATGTAGAACATGAATAAGATGTGCTCATTTTATTGTTTGAAAAATGCTCGCAAATCCTCGGGCAGAAGCTAACTTCTAACGTATTATCATAAGATAATATTGACAACAAACAAAGCGCAACGTTTACCCATCACTCGCTCATTTCCAAGGTTAGGCAGTCATCTGACCAGGAAGCCAGCAATGAATAGACATCTATTTAAAGTAACGTCAGACTGCAAGGGGCGTGACTCTTACGTCTTCTGCGCAGGAGTGCACGTACTCAGAGAAAGGAGTGGCAGTTTGGCACAGATTCAATCATAGTGCTGTATCAAATGATTCACTGATAGAGGTGGGAAAGTAACCGACTTTCCTCGAGCTGTTAAACAATCTAGAATATCTACTGAGTCCAAAGATTGTGTAGAAAATATATTTTTTAAGATTATTCAATTTTCTTTTTATTCATCTTATTTGTCAAACAATCGTGTTATGTTAATAGTTATCTAGAAAAACTCTGGGAAAAAAAGAATTTCAATTGGTTAAAAGATACCGTTTGAAAGTTCACGAATTAACATTAAGTGAGATATTGTTTACACTGAAACTATGGAAAATATATTTACAGTGACTTATCAACATGTTTCCAAAGTAAATCTGTCTGAATGACGCACGAATGCACGTTTATCCGGGGATTGCACACATCTTGCAATAATAGGAAATGCATTTCAATAACTTGTTTATTTATAGCTATTGATTGCCATCTCCTTATAATTTTAGTACTTCCTTCCTATACACCCATATTATAGAAAATTTATTATCTATCCACAATAACTGATATTTACATAACCAGTGGTAAGGGGAAGCTGGTAGACCCAGTGTAAATCCCTACAAAACATTTGAAAACTTGAACAAATTCAAACAAAGTGACTGAAATGTAAATAACCCTCCTATACTGTTCTTGATTATCTACGGTTTTATAAGGAACTAAGAAAAATCACGTATAAGGCAGGTGGTTCTTTCAATTCCAAAACCTGAAACTAATTAGCTATTAGTATCGTCTGCAACGAATCGGACCATCTCATTTGCCATGTTTATGGTTAACCGACGCCAATTCACCAAAGGATTTTGACGTCAATCGTATTTCTATAGCTTTGTCTGAAAAGCATAAAATAGAAATAGGAACAATAAAAGTGTACAGGAAAACGCTCAAAAGAACTTCTTTGATTGTATCGTGTAAACTCTAGCAGTATTTTCCGACTGAATATATCGTGTAAACTCTGCTCTGTGCAGTCTTAACTTTTTGACTCTACATACTTAAAGAGTAGGTTTAGTCAAGAAAAGTAATTATTATATACATATTGATAAGAGCTCTTTTATTTTTAAGTGTACAAGCTTATATGCCAGTGAACTGTTTGTTATTTTTGTATCAATACCAGCGTTTTCCACGGATAACATGATAAAATTAATAATATTTGTAAGCGATAAACATTATCAACCTTATTTTGACGATTTACGCGCATCTAGGAAACTTACTTATTACGTATTCTAAAGCAAAAACAGCTTTCTAACTATAAACACTTTATTGTAAAACACAAATTACTAGGTACTTTATAGAAAAACAGAAACACCTACTACGCCCGTGTAGAATTAGATGTTGGAATTTTTTGCTACAACACTTTTTTTCTTTGACCATTTCTCCTAAGAGGGTCAATTTTACAAATTTCCTTTCAAATGAATAAAGAAAAAAACACATATGAGGAACACACCATGCAAATATAAAAAATATTTGCTTGGTGGCAGTAGCACTATAATGAATAGGACTCTTGCGATTTGATACAAATACCCGATAAATAATCACACTATCTATACTTATAATAAAACTGTAACAGGTCCAATTCTGTACACTGAAGATATTTTGAAAATTTTTTTTGGAGGGCACTTTATTATCGATTCTCAAGCCAAAACTGTAATTTTTTTCATTCATGTCTGTCTATCTGTCTGTATCGTAAACGCGCATCACGCTGAAACTACTTGATGGATTGAAATGAAACTCGGCATGATTATAGGCCATACTACGAGGAAGGACATAGGATACTTTTTATCCCGGAATTCAGTAAGGTTCTCATGGGAGAGGGTATGAAAGTAAAATTCGTTTACCGCGCATCACGCCGAAACTGCTTAATGAGTTGGAATGAAACTCGGGACGATTTGAGTTCATAGTACAAGGAAGGACATGGGATACTTTTTATCCCGGAATTCGGTAAGGTTCCCCTGGGAGAGAGGGTGAAAGAAAAATTCTTTAACCACGCATCACGACGGAATTGAATGAACTCGAATGGAACTCGGGACGATTGGACATGGGATACATTTTATCCCGGAATTCAGTTAGGTTAGTTTTAGTTTAGTAAATTTCTCACAGCATCTGAACGACGCGTACACACGCGTCGTTCAGTGATGCTGTGAGAAATTTTTGAAAACCCGTATAGCCCAGGGGAACCAAACTGAATTGAACTGATAAACGCGAAAGTTTGTAAGTATGAATGGATAGATGGATGGATAGATTGATAGATGGATGGATGTTTGTTACTCTTTCACGCAAAAACTGCTGAACGGATCTGGATGAAATTTGGCACAGAGATAGATTATAAGCTGGAATAAGAAAGGACATAGGATACTTTTTATCCTCGAGTACTCCAAATACTAATCATGCGCAGACGAAGTCGCGGGCACCAGCTAGTCTATTATAAATGCGAAACTTCTGAACTGATCGACCCTAAATTTTAAATATAAGTAGTTCTAGGCCTGGAATAAAACATAGGCTACTTGTAAAGTCGCAGGGCGTAGCTAAATATGATTAAAAGATAAAACAAAGTCCTGCCCTGTACCTTAGCTTAAATGTACTATGTAATAAAATAGTGCTCCTAGCAAAGGTTTAATACTCGTAATTTATAGGGTATCGGAATTTATAGGGTATCGGAATTTATAGAGTATCGGAATTTATAGAGTATCGGAATTTATAGGGTATTGGACATTCTTTATTATTGAGCAAACTGTAAAAAAATTCTTTCGATCTACCAGTAGTGTAGAAATCACTACAAAGTACAACAAAGTAAAAGTTAAACAAAATCGCTTCCTGCTGTCTCTCTGTCCCTATATATGCTAAGATCTAAACTACGCAACGGATTTTGATGCTGTTTTTTTATAGATAGAGTGATTTAAGAGGATGATTTTTAGTATAATAGACCCCTTCGAAGCCGGGTCAGGTCGCTAGTATTCCATAAATCTGATTTATAATATTTAATCATCCTGATTATGTATTGATGCGGAATGTTCTGACAAAAAGGTCAGGTCTGGTTCAAAATACACTGGATAAGAAAACACGGATCCATTGATCTAGTGAACATTGCTTTGCATGTCATTCAATCAATCATTTACTAATTAGATACTTTGTATGTTATAATAGCAACGAGACAGTAGCTCTAGCCAGTCGTTGAAATATAAATATACAAGTATCTGCCCGCGGTTTCGCTCGCGTTTTTTCTATGGAAACCTTTCATTGTTTTTCCTTTTCCCATTGGATTTGTGGGAAGATGTTTTAGCCTATGTTTTATTTCAGGGCTAGAACTACGTCTGTTGAATAGACGTAGTTCTATTTTCAGCTCTATCGTTTCAGTAGGTAGTTTTTGCGTGAAGGAGTAACAAAAATCCAGACATACAAAATATCGCTTACGATATTATTGCGGTGGAACTGTCGATATGAGGAGACTCCGATTCCGTCAACGTAGTGCAGGATCCTATGTAACTAAATTGGATGAGGTTGGCGAAAGACTGCTATCAGATACTAGATCCGCCAAGATGATGGTTAAATGCTAGCATAATAATATAATACTCATTATAGAAAGCCTAAAAAGGATAAGACCTATTTAATCGTTTCAACTACAGAGTAGGTACCTACTTAGCTGATCTATTCCTATAGATTATCTAAAGATTTATTTCCTACTATTCAGTCGTTTTGTTTGATTTACTATGTAAACTGTTTTTACGCTCGTGTCACGTTTATTAATTTTGGCATAGATGTTAACTGTCGGTTCCTATGAAGTCATTCCAACGTTTGTAAACTCTGACAAAAAAGTTGTGACGTTTGTCTCGTCATTGGTGTTACAGAACTACAGGGTCGACGTTGGCAGCAGTTGATATTTTTTTTTCTTCTCTTGTACGAAACAGGGTCATATTTTTCCAGTCAAATTTAAAATTCAAAGTGCTTTCTTTCCTTTAGACAAGACTCTTGGACACGTCATAAAATTCATGATATATGCAAAGTAAAGAAGAGAACAAGAAACTTTTACCATATGACGTTGTTAGTTTTCGAGTTGGAGCAAAACTCATCCCAAGCATTTTTATTCTCCTGATAATTTGATATTCTATAGTAAGCCTTTTTACAAATTATAGATTAGTTTGAATATATAGAAATAATTTAATTGAAGTCGTATTTCATAAGATTGATGTCAATGATGAAAGACTGCTGGCAGATGCTGGATGCGGCAAATAAATAAATAAATAATGCTGGACAATCCACACAGCACCATCGAGCCCCAAAGTAAGCTACTCAAAGCTTGTGTTATGGGTATTAGATAGCCGATATATTTAATACATTATATACATAGATAGAAATTTTTTATTATACATAGAAAACACCCAGACCAACGGAACAAATTTCTGCAGTTCGTACACAAATTTGTTCCGAGGCGGGAATCGAACCCGCAACCTCCTGCGTCGCAGGCGGACCTTCGCCCACCGCGTTACATCGGTCGTCGGTCGTCGGCAAGCTGAAGGCAGGGCGCTATGGCGCTCATTAGAGGAGGCATGCAGTGAACTGATGTAGGCTGATGATGACGATGTCAAATGCTGCAAACAGTTTGAGCTTTGCTTGCATGCTGTCTGTAGGTACTACTATGTCGCGTTATTCGTGTGATGAAACCCTATTTATTATACTTATATTAGACATACGTTGTCTTAACAAATATATTTAAAACGCAATGTTAACATATTGCGTATTAGATTTATGTCAAAAATAAGCCTTCTTGTGTTGTGGTGAAAACGAAATTAAGTTTTGTAATATTTTGTAAGATTTATTGAAAGCGCAATAATGCCGAGGTGACGAAAATTTCCCAAGTACTACAAGTACTTGGGAAACGTTTTTTAAAAATTGCATATGTGTCTTAGAATTTAATTGCTATGGAATCATATATTTTTATTCGTTGCCAACAAACGGTACCGAAACTAACCGTAGTTTATATAAACTACTGACTATTTGAACTAAGTAACCTCAATTCAGTTTCTATCGACCTCAATTTTTCAATTCCTGTGAAATCTACTATGTATGTTAAATGAATATTCGGTAAACGTCTTGAATGTGTCCCCAATCTATTTCTTGAAATCAAAGAACGTTTTATGTGATTTTACTAAATTATGCTCCACCTTAGTAGCGTTCTCATAAGTTTTCGTTTGAAAAATGAGCCAAAATTTCTGGGACAATTTCATTAGTGCTGCCAAAATTTCACACATAAACCTACCCTCTCAATTTAGTTAATTTTTAAAACAAAGCTATTAACAAAGTTGATATATAAAAATATTCATAGGCTGACTTTAAATACTTCTCATTTTTCATCGGTTGACTGACAGACAGGTAGCAAGGTGTACAAAGAACAAGTCTAGAGTAAGAAACGAATAAGGTAAAATGGAAAAGTAGATTAAAAGAAATGTAGGTGTATATATTTATAAAAATGGCAAAAAACAATAAAACAATCTATCAATCATCATCAAGGAATAGAAACGAATTGAAACGAGTATGTAGTTATTAGTATTGAAACATTTGAGCTAATTGCAATCGGTTGCAAATAATAATCTAGAGAGAGCTCAAATGATCCATATCAACACCAGTCGGAACCCAAGACCCTGGATACATTACCATGCTGTACGGCAATGTTGATACTCAGCCAGATACTCACTAGCTCAGATATTTTTTTATTAACCCGGAGAACCTCGGTACTCCATGAACCGGAGAATAAAAATCAAAAAGAAAATTAAAGTATCAAAGCTAAAACTAGCTTTAAGGAACCGTATGAAGTACATAAACATTACAGCAACCAATCCAATTACAATGACACGGAGCGACCTTTTAAATCAGAAGTGGCATCGCGTACGTCATACATACGTAGACGTACTCTAGACGATCAATATGGAGAAGCGACGCAGGTAGGATGACCTTGACCTTTTGTGTCAGCGAATGTTACTAAATATAACTTTTGATGACCTCACATGTCAAATGATACTATTACAGGATTTCAGGAACCATCGTTGTGATGGTTGTGACCTTACATGTCAGAGTTTGTTACTATTACAGAATTTTATGAACCATGAGTGTTTGAAGATGTTTCTAATAATGATGTTTGATGGTAATTCGTGAGGCTATAGGTGTCAGAGACTGTTTATTATTTTCTTGTTTTTAAAGGGCTTCCGGTCGGTAGCCCTTGGGTTTTCCGCCAGAGATCGCTGATTATATTGAGATGTTTATGAAGTTTTCCAAGTCTGTGCTGGCATGAGGAAGCGATTTGTTCCGGGTAAAACAAGACAAGTGTTTGTAGTGGAAAAATCAGATGTAATTACTGGTCATTCCACGTGTGAACAATATATAAACCCAATATTATTATTCAGTATTACCATAGAGAGTCGATGCGGATAAAATAAAAAATAATAATTGTTTTGATAGATAATAACGATTGAGAGGTATAGATATACATAAGATAAAAAAAAAAACGAATTAGTTAGTGCTTAACGAAGAATTTAACAGTTTCTGTTGATTTTGCCCATGCTAAATGCTATCGAAAAAGTCAAAGAATTGAATTAAGTTACGAGTGACTCTACTAAAGTCCAACCAACTAAAGCTAGGATGCTGGATGATATTATTGATTTTATAGCAAGCACTATGCACCATTGCCACTGCACCTATTCAAACACCAGATTAACGAGCTGATTGACAGATAGACAATCCGTGATATTTTTGGCCTGAGCTGATTTATAATTAGGACAGAGTTGACGCAATTGGGAACCTTCACATGAAAAGCATTGCTTCATTTAGAGTTATATATTTGGAAGCTATACCTACGTTATGCTAACACATAACGTAGGTATAGCTACAAAATTATAATTGCATTGAAATTTATCAGCATTCCAATCAATACAAAAATATTATTAAAATTGTCAATTTTTCCTGGTACTGTCTAAATAAATAAACATGTTTTTAACATTCATGAAAACACTTTTTTGTTGGTTGTTTGTATGTTTTGCTTATCTGATAGGTGTTGTAAATCTGGTTTTGCAATTGTTTTGGTAGATTTTAGTGACACCTTATTATATTTGAGTATGCTGACAATGATTGAAATGTTTAGATAATTGATTATCAATATTTACTGACTGACTGTCAAAACCATTGGTCATTGTGACTTGAATTTAGGAGTGTTTCTTGCTTTTAGGGTGTAGGAGTGTACTAAAAATTCTCATTCTAAGGGGTCCAAAGAAGTTTCAGTGTGAAATAATATAACTCGGTACTTTAGTAACGGTAAAAATTTTACTTGTTCATTTTTTAAACAAAATAAACTAACACATGTTTAAGCGCATCCTGAAACTATTCTAAAAAGTCTACAACAAATATTTTGCCGAAAACCCTTTTTTTATATATTATTGTTTCTAAGAAAATCAAGGTAAATCTTTTTATCAATTTTTTATCACCTACACAAAATTAAGGGTGGCATAATTTTAAAGTTTTTGAGTCCAGCCTGACTGACAGTTCTTAAAGACTTCATTTATCGTACTCGTAGGTCCTCTTGCTATTTATGCAAATTTTTCTAAATGTATCCAGTTTGTATAAAAAAGCTTAGTTTTAAAAATATAATTCGACGAAATCGCAAGGTACGGTTATTACATTTCCCTTTTGTTATTTTCTCTACCAATTAATGGCAGATAACAGTATAATTGTCTGCAAGTACATACATACCTTTATCTTCTACTATATTTCATTCCGCCGGCTTTCAAACCAGAGATCAAGTTTATGCCCAGCTCCATGCAAAATTAGCCCGTCTATTCCAGTTGTACCCAACAAAACGTTTTAGCGTGTAGTTATTGGCCAAAGTACTATACTACTACGTAAAATCATTTCGTAATAACTATTCCATAGACTGTGTCTCTATACTTACTTTATTGAATCCTGTGATTCATCCACATCCAGACATTTTGCAGACATCGTTCTTATTACACCACCAGCTTGATTTGTGAGGACAGACATCGTTGCTCCTTTTTACAGCCAAGGGTTGGTATAGAGAGGTTAAATAAACTTCCTTGTCACTGTTTACTTTAAAGTTGATTTTGGCCTGGAATTGTAGATTTCCGGTTCTAAGTTCAGTATTCGGTTCTATTTTTAAGTGTCTACTGTGCTTCTTACTTCCTTGATCACGTAGTACAGTAATAGAAACAAAGTACTTACGTTTGATTTACGAATAGATTTGTGGCTATTGTCCAAAAATATCAAATGAAAGATTTTGATTGAAGTTCTGATTTGTCTGAGGCATAAAACAGTACGACTCATGACAACAGACAGGTAATGAGGTTGAACCTAATTCGTAAACGGGATTCGCAATTTCGCTGCATTAAAGAACAATTCCAAATTGCCCACGCATTTCATGTTTGATGTCATTTTAGTTGGATGGATTGATTGATATGGATTTATTGAGCCACCTCTAGGAGGATGTTTTAAGAGTCTGTCTGTCATCATCTGTTTCAATTGTGAATACTAGTTGTAATTGATTTGAGTTTTACAAAGATTGATTTTATTGTAATGTTCTTTGTTAATAATAATAAGCTTTTGTTATGTATTAATTTATTAAAAGCAATGAATTTTACTATCAAAATAACAAAAAAAAGAATATGAAAACTTTTTGGCTAAAATTGAACAGATTTGAATAAATCTATATCTAATGAATCTGATAATAAAATGGTATACAGTATCTTTAGGCTTTATAACATCCTTTACTACGTTTGCCAAGTCAGTGTCCCTACTCAAGAATACGTTTACCCCAGCGGTTGTTGGTTATTCGTGAGATATGTGAGTTGGGTATGGGCGGTTTTCTTCGTATAATGATACAACAATTACAGCAGTGATTCGCATTACACTGACAAACTTCAGAATTTGTTATTTTGGCAAGCTAAAGAGTGCATTCATAATTCCAATGCATAAAAATCAGAAATAGTCATTCCGTCTGTAAGTAGGACAACTCTGACGTCAAACTTCTCAATGCAGCAAGCCCTTCCTGAACCAAATACACGTGTGTCCTATATAACTTTATTACAGAATATACAAACCTTGAATATCTATGTCAGTTTTTGTAGCACTCCAATTTATTGCTGCTAAGAGTTTAGTGATAGATGACTCTGTTGTGAAATGATAAATTATAGCAATTATTTTGAGATGTAGCATTGTTATTGTGATACCTGGTGTCATCTCGAAGATTTCTGTAGTAGTTATAAAACAATTTAATTTATTTGATTTTCATTTAACAAAATCACTCTATTGAATTATCATTAATCCACAACTGCGCATTGAAAGATAACTCTTTTTTACTCATTGGTTTTTCACAAATCCTTGAATCATAAACAAATGCCGTATTTAAGCCCACAGTGCGATGCAAAGGTTACAATCCGACCTTTTATACGCCTGTGAAAATTTCTTCTGGTGAGGTCGTCGCAAATATACTCAAGCAAACTTCTGGGTTTAGCCCCCTGGGTAAAGCGTAAGCTAGAGTGGACTCAACGTTTCTTCTGGATGGAAATTCAGTATTACCTAGTAATCAGTCAGTAGAAGAGGGTGATACTCTAGCAGAGTCAGTGGCTGAGTTATATTAGGCTGTGGTGGGTCATGGGTGTGTTATTTTGTTCAGGGTTCTAGTTGCTGAATCATATTGTTTTTTTCAAAATGGTGAATAGGCTTCAACAAGCAAATTGTTGTGTAAGATAACGAAATTATAAACGAGGGAAATATCTGGCCTAGTAGGCCAGATATTTCCCAGTTCCATACCGACCTGTGTCGGTGTGGGTATGTAATCACTACATAGTATAAAACAAAGTCGCTTTCTCTGTTCTTATGTCCCTATGTCTCTATGTTCCTATTTATGCTAAATTTTTAAAACTACGAAACGGATTTTGCTGCGGTTTTTTTAAATAGATAGAGTGATTCAATAGGAAGGTTTATAAAAACCGTGCGAAGCTGGGGCGGGTCGCTAGTTACTTATAAAACAAACCAAATAATCAAATAATCAATTTCTTTATTTCTTTAGGCTTACAAAATAAGCACTTAGACAAGTCAAATTTAATACTATAGGTAAGTACATAATTATCAAAATAATATAAGAAATAAAGTGATAATTGATTTTCAATTGCCAAACATGCATTAGACACAATTTAAACATAAGCATGCTATGGTTTATTATTCACTTCCACTATTGTACAAAAACTATACGTGAAGAGAAAATTAACACCTTATTTCTTATATTTTTTTGATCATTATTATTTTCAATATAAATATGACTAGTTTAAGTGCCTATTTCGGAAGCCAGAAAAACAAAAGAAAAATGTTATTGGTTTCTGAAAAAATCAATATTACAGTAACGTATGGCAATGCTACTGGGGAAAAGTATCAGATTATCCTATACCTATCCAGTATGTAGTATAATAAAATATAATTATGCTCTAGTTTTAATCAAAATATGGGGGATTCTACTCTACTTTATTAGTTACACCTAACGACGCTTAAGAGCGTTTGGTTGTATATTTAGCGTCCCGCCCGCCCCAGTGACGTCAATGCTGGCATTTGGGCCTTGGGCTGTACCGTGTGGCTATGAACTGTGGGCCTATGAGTTATTTAATTACCGATTATTACGCAAGGTTGCGTTTCAGGTATAGGGGAGTGGAGTAGGTTGATAATTAAGGAAACCATTTTCAGGCGTGCCCTCTAGCAGTAGCTATATGTATATTTAGTTTTTCTTTACTACAGTTTTTTCTACCTTGAGTTTAATTGAAAGTTGTCCATTTGTTATTGTTTGTTTTGTCTTTTCTAGTTGAGTCTTGTTTTTATTTTCCTTCTCTTGATAAATTTACTTATATGGATATTGTAGGTGTCCACTAACTCATTTATTATTCTACAAGTGGTTCTAGCGTATATAATGTATATTCATCATACAGTACTTATTATGATAACAAAGAAAACATTTATCGTCACAGTAACTTAAAAAAAATCTGTGATGTACAGATACAGACATAGGCATAAAATGATCGAATATGTGACCTCATTTAATTTAACTCTACTAGACTAGAGGAGTAAGAGATTCATCTCTCGGTAGAATTACTTGTTATTAAATATTTGTTAATTTATTGAAGCCAAACTCAAAGGTTACCAAAATATATCTGCTCTTGATTATGCAACTTTATAAGCATTACTCACCATCTTTTGGTTTAAATCAAACTCATAAAGTGATACATACTCCGCGTACATCAGTAAAATACATTATCAAAATAAACCGCCACCAGACGCGCAGTCTGTGGTTCATAATAAATGTTACGGATTTATTTCGAACACAATGTAGATCCAAAATAAATCAAGACTCTTTATTTTTAAATTTCGTGATACTGTCATTGAACGCATTAAAAAATTGTCAACATCATTATAATAAAATCAATTAGCAACGATTCGACGTTACTCAGCTTTCCGGGATTTTTATTTAGATTTTAACTTCAGCCCGCTTTCTCTTTTATTCTGTTAATGAAGCCGTAATGATTAAGGATTCAATCAGAGTTAAAAGTTAGATACAATAACTTGTTTGTTCTACAAATAAATGCAATACCACAACATGGATATTACAAATAATTAATGCGATATTTTAAGGTGAAACGTTTTATGGACTCATTTTTGATTATTCTTTTATGCGTAAATATTTCAAGACAATTTATTCTCTTACAAATTGTATGTTCAAGCATCCTTTGTTTTATGAATACTTTTAAAGGAACCATGTTTTTTGGTTTTTGGCACCTCAAGATCGATACAAAGCTGCAAAGGTAAACAGGAAAATGCATACAATATTCTAGGGAAAATGAACAACCTTTAACTTTACTTAAAATATTCATTATATCTCCTACCTTCAGTATAATTGCTATAGATAGGCATGTAAAGTATGAAAGAGGCTAATGAACTTTGATAAAATGTTAAATGTATATTGTAAATTCATGTTCAATTTACTTAGAGCAAATTATCCGTTAGTTCGTCACCTCCTTTTTGTGACTTTGGGTGGACTTTTCGTATATTTATTTGCATACCTACTCTTTTTATATTTTTATTTATTATGATTAAAATCAAATAAAAGCATTAGGTATCTATAAATAGTCTAGGAGATATTGCGCAGAAATCTACAAACCATTAGATAAGTCCTATATTATTTTTTTTGCTCATATTTTAAATCGAGGTGGCGTTTTCAATATGATTTTGGTAGATTTCCAGTGAGTTTTATGGTTAGCCAGACAGTCTGAGTTGTCGGTGCTTTAAATAAACAAGACGTCACCAGCGAATTGGCTGAGGTTCATTTTGAGGAGTTTTGATAAACACTGGACAATTTTTTGTTTCGACTGGAATCAAACCATGGAAAGAGACAGCGGTTTCCAGACACAACGTCTGAAAACGCTATTTAAATTGGATCGTGTGCAAATTATATGTGACATTCTAGAAATTTCCAAGAAGTTAAAGACGTAATATACATAATATTTTCGAAAATCTTCGAGTGGCAATTCGCTCGCAAGGCCTATAATATTACTTTTGCTGTTAGATTTGCATGAACACATTTTTCATTGTTGAACTGCCTTTCTTCTTTTCTGATGCAAATATAATTGTAAAGTCAAGTTCAAGGTGGCATCAATTTGAATGTTGGATCGAGTTGGAATGAGGTCGGTTGCGGCACATGACCTCTTTGCGACGAATAGGTTGGCGCTAACTGCTATTTCGATTCTTATTGATATGGTTTAAAATAGTTTAACCTCTACATAGACTTTCAAATATTATTTAGAAGATCAGTTTAATTGATATTATAAAGAGCGGAATATAGGATTATAAATGAATTACTAAATGGTACAACTGACTTCGAACCATATTCGAGAAACCAAGTTTCAAATTATGATGTTCGTAAAGGGCCATGATTTTTTTTTGCAATAATGTTCCTAGCCTTCATAAACACATTATATTGGAGCTTATGGCTGAGCATTCTATGGGCCACATGTTGCGAAAGTATGGTTTATGATTCTAACTCGTAAAGGGGATACACAATCTGGTAACAATGGCTGACGAAACTATACTCGTCGCTGCGGCCTTTATTGTTACTAAGAATAATTAAAAATAAAAATAAAAGATTGTGGATAGCAACTTACTGAAATAGACGTGAAACTATAGAGAGACTAAGAAATACATCATAAAAACAATACAAAACAAAACCAAAGCCGCGACATTACTGGAATATTGCATAGTCAGGCTGGTATTTCTTGCAATGTTGCCGGCCATTGTGTTGTAGCCACATATTTATGAAAAAAGCTGCCGGCTCAGAAGTGTTTTTGAAAACAAAGGACGTACCTATATTAAGCGCTTACTGTCAAACTAGTGTCAATCAGAGCGCCACTGGTACTATTCGGAGAACACTGGTCTTTTCCTCGAAGTTACACATTTGCCTGATCCCAATCTCTAGCGAGACAGTGACAATTAGTGTGCAAACGAAGAAAATAAACCGTTCACAATTTATCTAACTAGAATGACATAACCAAGGCTGATATCAGAGTCGAAAAAATCATGAGACGAGGTAAATTAAAACACTGTTCACAAAATACGAAAGTAGGTAGATACAATCTAAAACCTAATCTCTAAGCTTCATAAATTTAAATAAATTGATATGATTTCTGAAATCGTTATTATTTAACATATTAAATTTTATCATGATTATGTTACGCGTATAATAGTATCTGTTCTGTGTATATATTCCTTACGGCCTAGTTAATAGGTGATGCAATCAAAATGATATTCTGATAGAAATACATCTACAGATCCATCATGATTCCTTATCGTGTCTACTTTAGAGGTAACATTTGCTTGCTCCAATAACCATAAATCAATCGATCATACGTTATGTTCCACTGTTCATTAGTAATGTTGATTTTAAATTGGACACGTGAAAGTTTATGCAAGAGCTAGGAAAATTTCATATGACTTTATCATCACATGTCTTTGAACATAACATCAACCTAGGTGTTATTTTATATAAGAGCATGATAAGCGTACGATAACCGCTTAGTATCAGAACGATCTTTTCTAATAGTTTTCCCTTGATCGTTCACATACTACGTTATAATTTATAATACATAGTTCTAGTCAAACATTGTACTTACATAGTATAGTTACGTAAAATGTAAAAGTCAAGATCTGGTTGCAATCTGTGCTGATAATTTGTGATCTATGAAGAATAGATAGATGGATAATATGTACCTAGATAGATAGCGACTGAACTGAGCTACAGGCTAGCAACCGTCAAAACTAGATTGTTCTAAAACATCTGTACAAATCGAGTCAATGAAACTCTTGTTGTAAAGACAATAATCGTAATTGCAGTGACGACGTTCGCGTCTGGAACATAAAAACAAGGTCAATAACGGATTATTATGATTTAAGGTTATATATTACAAGTGTGGTACCTTAAAAGTGTAACGATCATTAATGTTGTAAATCAATGGTAAAAATCTAGAGTCAAAAGTATTTGTATTCCAATTCCGACTTTTCTAAACAATGTTGAGTTTTTTACACGTGTAATAGGTATTTAACTTTTCTATGTTGGTTTTTAAGCACGTGCATGCTCCACGTTTTGAAAAACGTAACCAATTCTTAAACACAGCTAATATCGCTTTTGAACATAGCTCAGTAACAGAAGTTATTAATGAAACTGTGGTTATTCACCGTATACATTGACCTTCGAGTGATATCGTCACTACTCTACGAGCATAGCAACAATAGTAAGATACCTACAGGATAAGACGAGATATGAAACGTACGGTTAAAAATATTCTGTGACTCGGGCGGGACCCACCGCGATTTATAATAATATGTAGGTATTGGAATGAATTGGCAAAGGTTTCAACGTTTTATTTTATCTCTATATTCCAGAGTTTTTTGAGATTACATAGATGTATTTCGGTAAAGATCAAGTCTAGGGTCGAATTTTTATTTTTTATCAAAGTTTTATTACCTTAGTTTGAATAATAAATTAAGGGAGATAAATTAAAACTCACTCAGGAGATACTAAACTACATTATAAGCGATTTAGGTCGTTTTTATCAAGAAACAAACAGAAATTTTGTTCCGGTTTAAGAATGTTGAAAATCTTAGATAATAGTGAGATATGCCTGATTTTGTCCTAACATTGTGTGATGTGATACAAGTCAAAACTGTTGTTTTCTTTAATGATACTTTTACGTGTAAGAAATGTCAAGAGTACACTAACCTGAAGGCGACACCTGCATGTTCTGTTAAATAAATAATTAAAATGTCGTTGCTACTTTTACATGTTATAGCCAGAAAGGAAACATGCAAATATCACTTGAGTTTAATATACTTATGAATCCTACTGAAATCAAAAATAAATTACTTAACAAACTCATGATAACTTATGATATTCGAATTGAGATGTGTTTCAAAATTAAAATATCGTCAAAACTTTACAATTCGAAGACACATTTATGATTATAGATCTTTCATTTGGTTGCCTCTTGATAATAAAGTAGGCAATTTGAATAAATTGTAGTTCTTTGATGCCAAAATATATCGAAATGTGCCGTCCACGTTGGAGATGGACCTATGACGTCATAATGGAAAGGAAAGTGGAAAGCTGACCCATTTTTACCGAAAGGAGATCAAGACTGACGTCAATGCGTTACATAATCAAACAAAAATCACTGCCTCTGGCAATATCAATGCGTCGTAATGAAATGATGAAATGTATTATGATCAATAGTTTTCGAGTTCGGAAAACTTTTGTCTTGTGTTTTTATAAATTTATTTTGACGCGTAAAGACTAAGGTATCGATCGATAAACGTAATGAATACTTTTATATGGAAACTAGCGACCCGCCCCGGCTTCGCACGGTTTTATTATAAGTACCGAACGGGATAAAAAGTATCCTATGTCCTTCTCCTGGCTCTAAACTACCTCCCTGCCAATTTTCAGCTAAATCGGTTCAGCCGTCCTTTAGTTATAAGTGAAGTAACTAACACGACTTTCTTTTATATATATAGATATCTCACAGTACCGATATAAGTAGGCAGTATAAATATTATACTTTTAAATGCAATGCACTTCTAAGCGTTTCATGACTGATATCATCATTGGCACGTATCTCTCGCATGCAAAGTTAGTTGACTAAGTTTATAATACATTTCTAAAACGATTTACAAGGGAAATTCAGCTTTATGCTTCTTAATTATACGAATAAGATAAGTGCGTTGGCAATATTACCTGCACATTAATCTTGCCGCGAAGAAATTTAGTCCCAGACGAAATCGATATAAGAACGAATAAGGTAGAACTCCATAGTACTGTCTGGTTCGTTATTTCATTTGGCAAAATGTGCATTTGGCGTCATTTCAAACGAACACATTATTCGTGAATTATGGTGCCAAATATTAAACAACGCATTTAGTATCAGAGCGGTTTTACTATGAACACAAATTTAATAACTTCTGGGTTAGCCTAGTAGTCTTAATTCATAAATACCTAAATATGTTTTCAGTTTCAAAAGGATTATAAATAAATATCTATCTAATTTTTTGTTTGGAGTATGTAGGTACTTAATGTTTCATATTTAGCTTTACATTTTAGATTCTGATAATTCTGTTTGAAAAAATGACATTATATTGGGACATCATCATTTAAATTATTTTATGATTTGATCCAACGCATATTTAAAATCTATCAATCAAGCAATTATAAAAAACGAACAGATATCGATCTCTTCTCGATGTTTAATTTTTAAATTTTTTAATATTGTAGGTATAAGTAGATTATGAACAAATTCCAGCTTTAGAATCGAATAGGAAGATTCCATTAAAACTAGACTCTTCTCACAAAGAAGTAACGGGGGTAACGTACTAGTAATGCAAAAAACGGCTAACTTGTGGGACCAGACACGATCAGCGGCAAGAATCTAGAGGTCCACGACTTATCCTTGAAGTTTTTATCTAACTAACGGCCATAGAATCATCTAGATGGGAAGCGTGCTTCTTAAACACTGTTCACATCTCTAGCGGATTCTAAATACCCGTTCGTTGGAATGATAAAAACCTCAAGGACATATTTATAACTTTAGCATACTCTAATAATGAGGTAGGTAGGTATATGTAGATTATGAACAAATTCCAGCTTAAGAATCGAATAGGAAGATTCCATTAAAACTAGACTCTTCTTACAAGGAAGTAACGGGGGTAACGTTCTAGTAATGCAAAAACGGCAAACTCGTGGGGCCAGACACGATCAGGGTCAAGAATCTACAGGTCCCCGACTTGTCCTTGAGGTTTTTGTCTAACCAACGGACATAAGAATAAACTAGCTGTGAAAAATGTTAGAACAACACTGTTCGTAGTTCTCCATGTTATATTTATTCGCCATTTATTATATTACTAGCGACACGCCCCGGCTTCGCACGGTTTTATTATACCTTCCTCTTGAATCACTCTATCTATTTAAAAAAACGCATCAAAATCCGTTGCGTAGTTTTAAAGATTTAAGCATACATAACATAAGGACAGAGAAAGCGATACACATAGACTCACGCCTGTTTCCCAGAGGGTACACTGGACATACAATGGATTTCCAATTACTATGTTCCTTGCGAAGCATGTTCAGCAGTGGACTAATATGGGCTGATGATGATTATGTTCCTTGCACACCTCTCTTGCCTCAATCACTCTCATCATGTTCTTCATACATGCACGTCGGTTTGGTTCTTCTGATCAAATCATTCTTAAGAACATCTCCAACTTGGTCAGAGAACGTTCAACGAGGTCTGTCTCTCTCGAATGTACTATTCATTCACACTTGAGATGTATATTTGCTTTGTCAACCTGCTTTTAGCCATTCCATACTGTCTAATTATTATAATAAGACTTTTTAAAAGGTAGTCTGCGTTGTCCTTTTTTAATTACCTATTATAGACGCTATTAGACGATTACAGATATCCACATAAACAATCACACAACATGTTATTAGATTTATTATATAATATTATTTATCTTCAACACACTATAAACATTATGTAATTTAGGACTAGGTAAGTAAGTTAAGCAGCTATACTTATATACTTACATATATATTAAGTTAAATATGTATAGGTGACTTTTCGGGATGAGAACAATGTAATAAAGATCGAGATTGTATATTATCACTATGATCATTATTTTTATATCTTCATTGTTCAACAAACATTCTGATGAATAGAGACTATCAGAAATATTATTGTTAACATACTTGTGGGCATTGAATGAGAAGACAAAGAATATCACGTTTTGTAAGTAGGTGTAAATCTGCATTATGGTCCGAAGTCTTTCTATGATATTAGTTTCAAAGGCTACAAATATTTTTGAACATAATTTTAAGAACTTAAAACATGTGTCGAGTCGATAAAATAAAGTAAAAATTGGTTTTGTTAGGCTGACAATATAATATGTCTATATATCATTCCCTAGATTATTTTCTAAATTATGTCATATCATGCCTATCCTAAAAGAAAACATAAATATAAACATAAAAAACCAAATAGACGTTTACCGTCGCACCTATGGCCGTGAAATGATTTCCATTTAGCACCCTTTAGTTAGAAGCAAGTGTGATCTTTTGTTTTATAAGTCTTTTGTTTCAGTTTACGTTTAATTTAGCTGCATGACGTGAAACCCGATTTTATAAGCAATACCTTACCTACCTCAGATTTTCAGGTGTTTCCTGACTATCAACTAGGCTTGTGTTATTCTTTATTTATTTATTTACTAGCGACCCACCCCGGCTTCGCACGGTTTTATTATACCTACGTATAAACCTTCCTCTTGAATCACTCTATCTATTATCAAAAACCGCAACAAAATCTTTGCGTAGTTTTAAATATACATAGATACACAGGGACATAGGGACAGAAAAAGCGACTTTGTTTTATTCTATGTAGTGAAGAAATTCATCACTAATAGCCGTTTTGAGCGAGAAGACGATAAGATCTAGAATTTTTCCGTAATACAGTTAGAAAGAAGCCAGAGATTACAAACGTGATAATGTGTACGCTAAAGATAGGAATGTGAGGATCATCACGAATCTATCACATGGCGGAAAAACACTTTCATGGAATCGGGCCTGAGTTGGTACTTCGCACAGTGATTGCCTAGTAGGTACTTACTTCATGTCAACATTCTATTTCATGATACGCACGAATTTTCGCATATCGTTTGAAATTTACATTTATTAGGCAGGTACCGGTTTAGACTATGAGTCTTCGTCGGTCAAAAAAACTACGATATCATATGACCGTATTTTAAGATTACGTCCAACAGTACCAACTGTTTCAATATCCGCTGGTTAAATAAGTATCCTTTGTTTAAAATTGACATTTACGAACTTTAAACATGAGTAAAAGGTGATAGTAAGTATACCTAAATCATCATCAGCCAGTCCA
Source organism: Eupithecia centaureata (assembly GCA_944547425.1). Classification (NCBI taxonomy): domain Eukaryota; kingdom Metazoa; phylum Arthropoda; class Insecta; order Lepidoptera; family Geometridae; genus Eupithecia; species Eupithecia centaureata. The sequence goes on from OX155687.1 coordinate 10,092,506, forward strand.
CTGCTGGACATAAGCCTCCTATAATGAGCGCCATAGCGCCCTATCGTCAGCTTGACGCATCCAGCATCTGCCAGCAGTCTTTCGCAGATCGTCATCCCACCTGGCCGGAGGGCGTCCTTCACTACGTTTGCCAAGTCGCGGTCTCCACTCAAGAACACGTTTACCCCAAAACGGTCGACGGTTCTTCGCGAGATACCTTAGTATACCTAAATATATGAACGAATACTATGCCCACCATGTACACGCGTGTGTTTTATCGGTTGTACTCACCGTGTAGCTCGCAACCACCTAGTTTGGCCACAGTTTACTAAACTGGCAGTGAATCATGTAAGCCATTTAATGCACTCCGTGACCAACAATAATATTGAAAACACCTAATAATATTTAATATAATAATATATTATGCTTATATATAAATACATATTCTTGGTGAATGCATTAGTTATAGAAAATTATTCTTTACCTTTCTCCTACAGTTTCACATTACTTACTATTATGGGGATTAAATGACAGGTGCATCTAAAGCGTCCGAACCTGGTACATAGTTTTTGCGTGAAAGAGTAACAAACATCCATCCATCCATAAAGTTTGGAAGTCCAAAACGATGTTTTTTAGCTCTTCACTCCAAAACTGCTCAACCCATTGACCTAAAATTATAGGAATTAGGAAGGTACATAAAGGTAGTCTTAGGTCTTAAGCACATTGATTAGCCTACTTTTTAACGCGTATGTCATGTCCAATGTGATGTAAATAACCTTTAAACGTTTCAATACTTTCAAACATAATAACGTGTACGATGCCGCGGTCAGAAAGTAGTGATAAATAAAAAGAAAAACTTGAGTCCGTAATGATTTTTCTATACCGCATTTTGTATTTTCTGTGGTGGCATCACGTGTCGAATCGAATCACACAATCCACGTGAGTCGACTTCATTAAAACTAGTGTTCTGCTTCATTGTATGGGTTCCTGTTACTTTCGCCTTAGTTCGAAACACTGAATGTTTGATTATTATTCGTTATTTATTGATATATTTGGGCATACCTAGATAGATGTATTATTTCTTGAGTCGGAATCCTTGTCCCTAGATAAATCGTTTCTTCCGACCAGTATTAGGTAGGTAGGTACTATCGGTCTGGTTCATTACATTCAGCCTGGAACTATTAGGTCCTTACATATGAAATTGGCGTTTATCGTACTGGCCACTTTAATCACAAATTTCTCCTCTTTGGAAAGGAATTCCAAATTCAAATTTGTACAGCTATAGACTCATGTATTTGTGCTTCGATGATCGTCATTCATTTGTTTTTTTTCTTCTGTTTTTTTCTGTTTGCGTCACTCATTTTACAAAATGGAAAACTTAAAATATCGCATTATTTACGAGTACGAGTTCCGCCGTGGCACTAGTGCTGCGGAAACAACTCGAAGGGTGAATGATGTGTATGGCGGTCGTGTTGCAAAAGAAAACACAGTTCGTTTTTGGTTCCAACGTTTTCGTTCTGGAAATTTCGACTTGCAGAACAAGCCCCGTGGACGGCCTGAGACTCAAGTTGATAATGAAGAGTTGAAGGCTATTGTGGAAGCGGATCCATCGCAAACCATGTCCGAGTTAGCTGCAGGCTGCGGTGTTAGTGATAAAACTGTTTTAATTCACTTGAAGCAAATTGGGAAGATTAAAAAGCTTGAAAGGTGGGTACCTCACGAATTGACTGAAGCAAACCGGCAAACGCGCGTCGACTACTAAATTAGAAGAGCTTCAATTGGAAAGTCTAAGACATCCTCCGTACTCCCCGGACCTTGCTCCAACAGATTACCATTTTTTTCGAAATTTGGATAACTTCTTGCAAGGGAAAAAATTCAACTCCGATGGGGCAGTCCAAATCGCCTTCAAAGATTTTATTGATACCCGTCCGACTGGTTTTTTTAGTAAAGGGATCAATGAACTACCTATAAGATGGCAAAAGTGCATAGAAAATAATGGTTCATACTTTGATTAATTAAATATATTATATTAAAAAATATTCGACTTTTTGTTCCTCCCATACAAAACGCCAATTTCATATGTAAGGACCTAATATTAAAAACCCTATATACTTATTATAAAACAAAGTGCCTTCCCACTGTCTGCCTGTCTCACCAGATCAGGTCAGCCCAACGGATTTTGATGTGTTTTTTTTTATAGATAGTGTTTCAAGAGCAAGGTTTATTATGTAAGGAGTGTGCGTTTGTACTTAGTCAAAATTGTTTAAACCCGAAGAAGGTTTTTATGTAAGTGTGTGTGTTTTTTCTTAGTCAAAATTGTCAAAACCCAGTTTATTATACATCCGCCTTGAATAAATATTTATCCCATACAAATAAATGGCATTAATTTATTTCAAATTCCAAAAATTCATCTACTTGGAATTCAATAAATTTACATTGCAAATGACCGAATAATGAATTTCAATCGAATTATCGAAGATCCTTAGCAACCATTACTAAATTAAAAATGAGTTCATCATTTTCATCCTATTGTAGTTTATTTAATATGTGAATGAACGCGTTTTATCAAAATGGCATGGAACTCTTTAAATCAAATTTCCCATTCAGGTCACCCGTGGATTATGTGCATTATTTATTCGTACAGGAATAGGGATCGCTATACCTACCACTTTGTAGTTTAAATTCATCTACATGTTTGCTTTTGCGTCACAGCATCACTACGATCGTATCGAATGGCCTACTACAATTCCCACGCCCTGCGCCTATTGAGTCATGCGAATGGTTTTCATATATTGAACTAAATGGTTTTATTTATATAGATACCAGATATACACATATCATTACCTAAGTCACATTTTGATAAACGTAATATATCTGTCAAATGTGACGCAAGGCACATCTTACAGACTAGAGAAAGTGTGTTTTAGCATATTTTCGTTACCTAAACAAGTTTTTTCAACTTCTGAGGATTTGCCTGATCAAATAAATAGAAACAACAGTGAAATAATCTCAAGTTTAAAATACCCAGCAATACCTAAAGGGTTTACTTTATGTTCCTTCTCGTCCGTTATCTTGACTGAAAAATTATCAACTTCCTTTGCAATGGATAACAGATTTACGAGCCTAGGTTTGCCGTGACTTTGCCAACATGTAGACCGATCTTAACAATGTGCAATGTTGGTTAACCGAACCAATATCAGTGATATTAGTGTAATAAGTTCCGGTGGAGTTGTTTCGTATTTCATTATGACGTTTACGTCCTACATTGTTTGGTTTGGTTTCCACTTATCTGTTCGGAGTAACTGCGCATAACTTTTTTTTATCATAAAAACTGCGTACTTGTAACGGATTTTTACCAAATTAGTCATTAATCATTTTATCTGGTCTCATATATTGTAGGTTTAATAACACCGCCTCAATTTTTGACACAATCTGTACTGTGTTAAGAATGTGTATTATTTAAGCATTCAGTATCCCTAACATTTTAAACTCTGCTCACCTTGAGGCTAATTCAGCCCTAAATGCTGTATGGATTATCCAGCATTATTATATTATTAAATACTAAGTTATTATAGTGTATAATTATAATGTATAATCCTGTAACTAATATACCAAGAGGTATTTGTAAGAATGTCGTAATGGGTATTAACTATCTGGTAAATTAGATTTTTACCATTATAAGTGGAGGAGATATTGTTGAAATAATTGATATTTATTATTCATTTGATTAGAATAGGTACTTTACGTCTTAGTTATCTAGGCACTTTGGAAAATTCAGAGTAGATATCTAAATAATTTAACCATAGCATAATACAAGGTCTACTTAGCTTGAGGCTAGTGTGTGACTTTTCTTGCAAATTTTTTTTTTATAAAAATAAAATAATGTAGTCTATCATTATAAGTATTATGTAGGCCGTCTTACTCGTGCATAAGGTTCGTGCAAAAATTGAGTATTGATTGTAGTAGGTAATAATTATTAATGTACTGTAGCGAGTAGGCGACGCATTGCAGACTTGCAGTATCGCCTTGGCATACTTTAGGCTAGATATTTCACAGCTGTTCCTATCGGCTTACTTCCAAGGCGTTCTATAATCCGGATTCTTAAATCAAACAATACCATTTTAGACTTAAAACAATGAGTTTAAAGACGATGTCATTCAACATTGGCTAGAACTACGCCACAATACATATATTTCCCTACATTAAAAGAGTTATTCCCTATTTAAGACGTGAGACGTGCATTTCCTACGTCCAAAGAAAAACATTCTCCATATTATTTTCTATCAAGTGGCTCACCTATTCCCAACATCTTACGAAAGTCGGAACATCGTGGTTTACAGTCTACTTACATCATTCGTTATAACTTTTTGATACTAACTGCGAATTATTTTTCAAAGATAAATTAAAAGGATAATTTTATCAATCAAATTTCCCAGAAAACTTGCACTAATACGATCTCAAAAATCAAATTATGTTTATCCCCAAGTCAAACTTTAAAAAGTCTTCTAAGAATATTTTTTACATCAAAAAGTACCCAATATAGGCAAAGTTCAAGACCCAAAGCTGAATGTCATATTGTATGTTCTTGCTAGTCTTCAAGATTGTCCTCAATTTGATGTTACAAGGACCGAGTGTGCACGCTATAGCAGCGTGATATGTCTTCTGTGATACTACTATTACGTACGATACAAGAAAAACTGCTGTTGTAAATACTATAATTTTTGAGCTTACTATTACTATTTGCTATTAGCATAGCGTTTGTATCTGTAAGATAACAATGTTGCGAAAAAAGGAATCGCTTTTTTCGTGGACTGTCGTGTACGAAACAATACACCAACTTTAAGAAGCTGCTAGTCTTTGTTCCTTGATGCAACCCTGTCTGAAATCTTTTTATATAATACATCCAAAAAAAATCAGTCTCTATTTCTTAGATTTTTCCATTAAATTTCAACCTTACAGGTAAACAACATAAGGCTTAAAACATCAAGATGTATAGTTTTCGTTAAGGTCTATCCATCGTGACTAATGCGATTGATTGCAGCAACTCATGCCCTCAATATGGCTGAACTTGACATCCATTGAGTAGAACGTTTCATGTTGCCCTTTAGTATAAAAAATATATGCAAGAAGTGTATAATTGTAGGAACAACAATTATTATTGAGTCATACTATTTGTTGCTTTGTATGAGCCGGTTGGTGGCTCAGAATAAAATTTTAGTCAGATTTTTATTATAATAGATCAATGTTACTTCTGCTGCATATGTTTTCACTTGTTCAAAAATTCTATTTTAACTTTGTGAAAAATTCAATTTTATAGGTTCATGTTATTTGACACCTTTATTATTATATGATGACAACATGTATAAGAATCGTATAAGATGAGCGTATGAAAACTGAAGCATAGTTTATTTTAGAAACTAAACGAATACTTTTTCAGCATGTGATTTATTATGTCAAATGACTTAATGAGTCATCGCATTTTAATAATTAATTATTATTTAAAGTTTCTCTGAAATTTTTGAATCAGTTGTTAGTCCCTCCATATTGTCATTCTTTTCATGAGTTTGAGTCACCTAGTCTGCCTGTTTAACTTTTTATTCAAAATTTGGTCTTTCTACGTCCTCGAAACTGCGTCACGTGGAATATGTTTTAGTTATACCTATATAAAGTTAAAATTACCTTCTTTCACTACATAAGATTTCATGAAGAGTTCTTGTTACTCATTGACCCGTTTTGAGAACACGTTGCCTTTGCGTGACAACACCAACGGAAGTCTAACCAGACGAAACTCAGTCAAAAGCGACTAATGAAACTGTGGCCCTTATTTTATAACAGTAGAGTTTAATTTCAAACAAAATGGGGAACAGACGGTGTTACTGTACTTACTGAAACGGTTACTTGGACGCTTATTCATCGGACAGGCCTTATATATTGGCTGACACAGCTGAGTACGAAAATAAAACAGTGATTTACTTTCACGCTCGAGTACCTCCTAACATTTGAAGTTTAAAAGTTTGTACCATAAAACATATAATTGCATAACATGTCTCATATATGATATTTGAGACATTTTATGCAATTACACAGAATATTGAAGATAATTCTATATTCTAGTAGTTATCATATTCAGATTTAAGAAATTCTTATTGAAAAAACCATGTCTGTTACGTTGATTGTTCCCTTTATCCTAGATATACATATTGTGCATTGTTATTTTGCCCCTTTGTTCTTGGAAGCCTACTGTTTAAAACGAAAATTGAAACTATGTGCCAAAACTGTCACACTTTCGAGTCAAATCTCACTTTCGCTTCATTTGTCATAGCACTTTCATTGAACTTCGCATAACAGTTACGTGTAAATAAATAGTTTCTCAACATCTACGTTGAATGGTTAATAAAATAAACGAATTAAGCCATTTCCTTCCAATTATATCTTAATGAAAGCTAGAATAAGAAGGATGTGGATTATTTACTTAAATCATAACAAGTTAAAAAAATCTCGTGGTAATTACTTAGTGAAAGAAATATTATGGTATCTGTTTCGTAGGATGAGAAACAGAGTCTACAAAAAGAGAGAGCTAAACATAATGAGGTAGATGATTATGATGATACAAGGCGTTTAAGTCGTATAGTGACTCAATATGTTATGCTGTCCTCGTTAGATTATATTTGTCAAATATTATCTAACCTGAATATCAAGCGAAATAACATGGTATCCCAAATATCAAGATATATGAATCACAACATTTATCTATATCAGCACAACTTATGCGCCCTATGTAGTTTTATAACATCTACCTTATTATTATTCACAAACTTGTGATACTTATACTTAAATATCGTTATACTTATATTTTTTTTTTATATACGACTAGCGACCCGCCCCGGCTTCGCACGGTTTTATTATACGTATAAACCTTCCTCTTGAATCACTCTATCTACTAAAAAAACCGCATCAAAATCCGTTGCGTAGTTTTAAAGATTTAAGCATACAAAGGGACATATGGACATCGGGACAGAGAAAGCGACTTTGTTTTAAACTATGTAGTGATAGTGATAAAACTTAACAGGTACCTACTTATAGTAGGTACTTTAAACGTACCTTCAACTTAATAAAACGTATAGATAATAACAAATGAGTCCCAGACGTCCTACAGTAGGCCTCGCCTAGCATTACTACGTTTATCACAATTACAAAGTAACCTCGACCTTTAGATAATGTATCCATTATGGCATTTTTTCATTACTATGATCGGCAAATATAAACTTATCACGCTATGGCAAAATAAGGGTCATCAAAAGAGTCTTGACCCTTTTCAATTTAAATATTTCATCATCATTATAATCAGAATTGCATAAAATATTATAGTCTACTGCTGGACTTAGGCCATAAAGGTTTATTATAAGCGCCATGGCACCCTGTCTTGTAAAATAATTTATTTATAGTTATATTAATATTAAAATTTAAGCTATTTATTAACAACGAAAATTACAAGCAAGGAATAGAAAAATTACAACTAGTATTCACAATTGAAACCATTGAGCTAACTGCAGACGGTTGCAAACAGTCTAAAGGTAGCTCAATTGATCCATGTCAATACCAGTCGGAAGCGTCCCCAAGACACTGGCTGCATGCATCACATATTAAAATGTATCTTAATCCCATTTAAAATGGTAAGTATATAAAAATATACCAGTAAAAGGTTGTAGCTAACAGGTAGCTCCAACCCACTTGTTTTTTGTTTAGGAGTTTCGTGACAGGTGTTTCAAAAGCAATCTGATGAATTCTATTTGGATTCAGATACATCTGCCTTACAGCTGCAGAATTAAACCAAACAAAACAGTTTTGGCAATATTAACTTTATTATGTTTTCGTTGATAAACAACGTTTCAGCATTGCCATACAGCTGAGCAATACAGGCCGTCTTGGAGACGCTTCTGACTGGTAATGATACGAATCAGTTCAGATACCTTTAGACTGTTTGCATTAGTCTGTATAAATTTCAATTGTTAATACCAATTTTAATTGTTTCTGTTCTTTGATTGTTATTTTCTTTGTTAATAAATATGGTAACGTCTTATCGTTCATTTTAATTATTGATAGAAATTATAATACCTATATGGATATTGTCGCTAAGCAATAAAACGATTAAATTAAAAAAAATCTATTTCTGAAAAATTCCGTTTGACTGTAAGTAGGTACCTATCATATCATCAGCCTATATGAGTCGACTTACATCCTCCCCTAATAAGTGCCATAAGTAAGTAAGTAACACACTCCGGCTGCAGTGTCTCTTCAACTTTATACAAAGTTGAAAACACAAAGTTGAAAACACACTGCAGCCGGAGGCGGAGCGGAGGCGAAGGCGTGCGAGTTGTATTCTGTTGAATCATATGAAAGCCTACACACACACCGCAGGCCGTGGCGGCGTGGTACCATAGGAAAAACCGGCACGCCTTCGCCTCCCTTCCGCTCCGCCTCCGGCTTCTGTGTGTTTCGAACTTTAAAGTATACCAACCTATAAAAGTTGCTTAGGTTAATCAACCTATTAATAATACACGTGAAGTTTGTTGATGTTTTATAAGTGGTAAATAAAGACTTTAGACTGAATAATCATGTGTGCAGGGTGCATCATATGATATGAGTCACATTCATCATCATCATTAATATTTTATACTTGTTTGTTAGTAAATTTATCTAGCATCATTATTATTTACCCTTATTTAATGCCTATGAGAATTTTTTTGAAATAATTAATGTATAAGAGTCAAGGGAGTGAAACCACATTGCGACAGAATTTTAGGTAGGTAACCGATGAATCGGCAAGACCGATCTATAAATGAGCATTGGGTCGATATCCTCATGTAAATGAAAACAAAGCAATGCTTAATTGTGACTCAGTTCAGATTGTTTGAACTAAACAAGAGCACAGTAATAGAACTCTAGTACTACTTGTTTGAGGTTTGGCGACAAACGGTTCGGAAAGTGCCTACAAACAGTGATTGGATGTGACAAGGCTATAAATTCGAGCTCGTTACACTTAGTTTGGAAAATAGAATGAAACCAACTAGATAATTGTAAGAAAATGAAATAAGCAACCAGGTAAACACAGTGACGCTACAAATGCTACAATGCAATGATTCTAGCGACATGACGGAATTTATACTAAATGTACCTACCAATCATTGGGATTTTTATTCATATGAAAACTGACTACTGCATGTAGCTTCGAATTTGGAATTGGAATAACACATTATAGGATGATACGTAGCTTACGTTCTATTTGAGTTATGGACCAACATCTAAAAAACCATAATATTATATAATGTACGTATATTTTAGGAGATGAGATGATTATATGAATATTGATACCTATATTGCACTCTTTATGATTCATTCGGTAAGTGGGCTATAATAATTAGCAGTTGAATAAAAAAGTCTTGGGTAACATGTTTCTTGAAACGAACTTTCACTGGGTAAAGTCCACGATGCAAGAAGACATAACACCAATGATCCACAAGTTTCACTTTAGCCACCAAAGCTGAAATATTGTGGCGCTGCACACAAGTAGTATATGAGAAAACACAGTAATAAATGTAATAATTTAAACAGAATAAATAAGGCTACCCTTTTTGATATGTTGTTGTTGTTCCTTCCCAGACCATAATATTGTAGTAGAATACAAAGCAATAGGGTTCATTTTAAAATAAAATTTTGTTTGAAGTGACAGGTCTGCCATTATGGAGGCGCCACGGAAGCGTGGTCCAGTTCCAGAGAAAGCTGAAGGAACCGGTGTATTACCGTTCTCTGATTTATTTCGATCGAGAATTGTAGCTGTTTTCTTGTTACTCGTTAGTGTTTTGCAATGTGTCCATGTTTCATATAAAGCAGAAACAAAATAAATTCTATAATCAATTACTTGCCTGTTAGGTTAAAACAGGCAGTTACGTATAAATTGTAAAAAATCTTGTATAAATGAACTTGCTATGAAAAATCCAAATCATATCAATAACTTGTAGGATAGCAACTATTATCACATGACCTTTCAAGATAAATCCCTGTTGTAAAATATAAGAACACCTTTTGTAAAATAAAAGATCAAATAAAACATAAAATTCCCTGAACCACACACCGAACAAAAACTTGAGAAGGGCATGGTATCCATTATCCAAGTCTTCTATTTAAGTCCTGCTTCGCAACAAAGGTAATAAAACGAGTCGGGAGCGGTGGGAGAACGTGGGATCTCGGTTCAAAACCCTCGTTTCTTCTGAACGGAAGACCCTTAATAATAAGCTTAGTCAGTTAACCTGATCTAAATAAATTTAAGGCAATGTTAGGTTGGGAGCAAAAGCAAAAGCAGAGGGTGTGTGTGTGAGATTTCAATTTATTTTAACATCTTTATAACTGAAGTTTTATGAATGAAGTTTTTTAAACCGTGCCCAGCCCAGTGTGTAAAATGCAAATTTTAATTTAATAAATTTAAATTGAGCGTAATTTAATAATGTTGGACGATCGAAATAGCATCTAGTCCCAAGCTAAACAGAGATAGTGTTATGGGAACCAGGTGCATTATAGGTAAACTTAATACATGACATAGGTTTTTTAAAATTAGAAAATACTCAGAACCCTAGAAATATTACAAAATAGTATATTTTATTGTTAGAAAACAATAGTTTAAATATCCTACGTCCTCGAAAGTATATTAATGTTATTGTCAATGACGCCAGTCACATCTTTCTTTGCCTCACATTACTCAAAATTTACGAGTATGACGAGTAGAATAGTTTATGAACTGACGATCTTTGTTTTATCTGCGTCAGTAACATCTAAGTTATTATTATTAGCCTCAAAACTGTTAAAATTGACTGATCGTTGTAGATAAGCTGCTATAGCTAATTTAAAATAGTTGACGCAATCCTTTAGTTTTAAAAGACGTGATTGTAAGTGGTATTTATTAGTACTGAAGTAGGTATGTAGGGAATCACGTGTCCTGAAGGTTTTATCAAAACATTGTATAATTGTGGGGTAATTCTTGTGGCACAATGCCTTTGTTTTGTAAATGCATTGCTCTGGATTGTTGCTCAATTCAACATGCGTGTGGCTCTTTGTATAGCAAAGGTATGTTATGTGACAGGAGGTTGTACATTATTGCACGTAGGTACCTTCTTGACTGAAACATCTACCTCAAAAAAGTATACAAGTTTTTTAATAACTTAAAACTTTAGTGCAACTGCACAAGCCTTGAAATACATATTACCAAACAAATTGATGTCAACTTTTAAATGACAACGCAAGCTAAAAAATGAAAAATAATTCAAATCTCTCTTTATCCACAATACCCACCTGTTTGCCAATAAAGTGAAATTTGATACTTGTATCAAAAACAGGTTCTCAATACCTAAGCAATAAATCTCTGACTTCATAAAACTGCAATCTGCTCTGAGATATCCTCATAATCGAGTCTTTGATTCCATTTGTGAACAAGGCTACACGTGTCAGTAAATGATGAATTTGCATAACAAAAGGTTGCGAGTGTTGCGATAGTAGTCGTTTTAGGAAGTGCAAAATTGTTGCTGGCTTATTTATACTTACCTTATTGCACTGTGTTGGTTGCTAACGCGATGGAATTAAACATCATCATGGCGTTTATCCTATATCTCCGCACTTCACTTCTGTGAATCCACCTTAAATCTATACCACTCTTACCGTTCTTGGACTGGTAAATTAACTAATAAAAATAATAAATAAAAAATAAATAATTCTGGACAGTCCACACAGAATGAATCATAGAGAAACATCGTTAAAAACGGACCACATGCATGGTTTTGTGTTATCGGTTTAGAGCTCTTTAGGTACAATTTTACAACCCATCATCAAATGGCTGGCTATTTCACAGTAATTACATCCCAGCCACTCAAAGACCATTGCCCTAGAAGCAAAAGGCGAGAAAAGTGCATTAACCCCATATGAAGTGCGTTGCACTTAGGTACAACCTGATGCTTGTGGTGTGTTGAAGACAGTGGTTTCATATATACCACTGTTATGAATAACTTTTCAAGAATAGGTGTATCAAATTGCTAAGAAAGCAGGTTCAATACGAAGACCCCAATAGTGTAAAACAACAAAAGTATTTTCACACAGCAATAACGGCATCAGCACTGGCACAAACAGCGAAGACAGTTGTGGTTTATCGTTAAGAAAAGGTCATCTTATCGAGCAATTTAGATTTAGTATAAGGTCTAAATTTACTGAGAAAAGTTGCAGCTATTCCCTTGGTCTCATGCTTCTAATCTTTTTTGAAATCACTCGATGAGTATCAAGTAACCCTAAAATGAAGTACAACAGGCTCATCAACTGCACGGAATCCAGAAAATCGGTACTGGCATCCGGCTTTCTACCTGATTGATCGCATAGAATTCAAAGGTGTCGACTTTCTTGTTTAAGCGGCTTAAAATGACCGGGTGAACGACACTCCTGACCTTTTGACAGGAAAAAGAGACTCAATTTTTTGGAACAAAAGCCAGTGAAGTGAAAAATTTACCTTGTAAAAAACTAGGGTGGCAACTCTGCAGGTAGATGGCAAACGCGTAAATTAATCAAATATGTAATTTTAATATACAAATGTAATAATTTAATGTTACAAAAAGCTATTGAAATATAAAGGTAAACTTTGAAAATATTCAGTTAAATACGGTGCTTATAGGTACTCAGATTGATAGAGTAGTTAAGGTTTCCCAACATCAGGAAGCTTATTCATGTTATTCTTGTAGAGTGAATAGCTTACCTTAGCAGTGATGCAAATCATTATTATCCCAGCAGTACGATAAAAAAAATCTTGTGACAGTAGTTAGTATCAGTCAGTACGATGAACAAATGCTTGCACAACAATATGTATCTCAGCTTCCGTTCCAAAGAGTCAGGCAATCTACAAACCGATAAGTCTGTATATTAAATGCTGACTGTTCTTCGCTGTATTATGTATAGAAAAATCGAGAACTTCCGTTGGGTACTTCAGGCAGTAAACACTTCCTTTTAATGATAACGAAATTTATTCAAGGAATTAATGAAATGTCACCTGACGTTCTCATTGAAAGTGCATTTGGAAAGTATTTTGGTATTTTGGCGGTAACCTTTTGACTGAATAATGGCAGAACCAGGGTCTTTAGTTTTGTTTATTCAAACAAGTACCAACTTAATGTTTCTAATTTTAAACGCTTAGGTAGCACTATGATGCTATATCTTTAAAAATAAAAATTATAATTGCAACGCCAAGGAAATAACTAAGGAATACTCATGACAAAGTTCAAGGATTAGTTATGTGTATTGTTTTTTAGTTTTGTAGTTTCCTCATAATTATTACATTTTGTGCATACATTACATGCCTACACGGGAAAATATAATATCGTTATTAGCTATATAATTCAGACGGGAAAATCCAATTAAGGGAGAATTGTTCTAATTATTATCCGTATAACTGGTAATTGATGATTCAAAATCGATTTACGCAGTATCTTTTGAATTCATGGTATTCGCCATAACAATAACTAAATAATCATAAAAGTTTTTTTAATGATTCCGATTGGCATTTGTATGGATCAGTTGACCTACCTCTAGACATACATTCTGCAGTTAGCTCACAGATTACCCCCAATGAGTTAGCTCAACTGTTTTGTTGTTGCTCAACTGTTTTGGTGTAATAGTTCTTTTAAAATAAACCTGACGCACACCCGTAGCGTCCCTTCCATAAAAATATCAAGAAAAATTTTGGATAACAAATATTGACTTTTAAAATCTATAGGCTCTTTTAAATACAAAAATGTACGCCTGACATTTACACTGAAGGCAGTAGACGATATCGTGGTATTTTCCATGGCCTATCGATCAGTGCGGTACAAATAATTAAGGACGAAGCTCCGTTCAATTGGTTCAAAGTGGTACACGCAACTGTTATCCGGAACACAACAGCGATTTTCGATCAAAACGAATTTATGTGTGAGAATGAGGTAGGTCTTTGTAGTTATTAGAATCAATATTGATAGTCATGGAGGCGATCATATAATTTTAAACACGGTCAGTGGTTCACAGTTAACATGAGTTAACGTTCATTAACACGCCTTGGTTTTATAATTCTTTCTTTCTCAGACCAAGTTAAGAGGTCTGCAGGTTTTACATAAGCGGAAAAATATCACAGGCTGCAAACAGTGATAAATATAGGTAAAATAAATGAAAGCATAACGATAGTATCATAAAAAGTACTTTCCGCTTACATAACATTTGACTTTGGGACCCTGGAAGTGAATTAATAGAGGGCCTTCAGGGTTATTTTCAAGGCCTTACAATGACGACCTCATTCAATTACCTATTTAAAAGTATCGATTAGGTGCTGAAGGCTGAATAGTAGTTTTCTCTTGAAATGGTTGTTTTGATTTTTTTACTTCTGCTTACCACAAAAATATTATACACGTTTAATTTCCATTAATATGACTACATAATAATCTAAATGAACAATATCCTTAACATTGTTTTTTTGTTTCAGATGCCCCAAATGATGCGAATTACATGATATGTGGTGTCGTCATTGCAATGGCCCTTGTTGGGCTCATTATAGTCCTGTTGGCTTTAACCATAAAGTAAGTAATCATTTTTAGAAATTAGCTATAAATTTTGAATGAAAGATATAGTAAAACTAAATAACGAAGTCTATATTACTTATTATCAAACAGTGCTGAAATTAACGACCAATAAATAAATCCAATAGTACATCGTAAACAGAGAGAACACTTCACATTTTATTGACATTATGATTTTATAAGTAATAGATACTACAAGAATGATTGATGTTCATACGTATCAATACTTCATTCAGAAAGAAAAGAAACAGAAATGGAGGAATCAGGAACTTACCAAGATACTCGTATTATAAAATAATTATAAAACTAAGAATATTTACCAGCTATATTATTATAATTTATGAGCTAAAAGAGCCCCACTCCAGGGCAAAGGGCTCCTTCCCCTTTGGAAATAAGGAGTAACTTCAAGTACCTAGTATCTGTTAAATACTATACATTCATGTAGAATGTAAGTGGGTTAATTACGAACCTTGTTTACGATAGATCACCAAATATTCATTTCTTAACGAGGAACATATTCGGGGTTGCGTTTGGCAAACTTCGGTGTTCTTTCAACAGAAATAAAGCTCATAGTTAACCCGCTCATATTCACAAAGTACTGGTATTTGCGCGCGGTTTCACACCCGTTGTTACTATGGAAACGTTTCACGGCTACTTCTATCCCATGAGAACTGATTTATGGATGAAAGTGACCTGTGTGCAGGGATAGAACTACGTCCGATCAGTAGTTTTTGCCTGAAACTGAACAAACATCCATACCTATACATCCAAACATACAAACTTTTGCGTTTATAATAATGTTGGTAAGGATTCGTCAAACTACAGTTTTAACATTGTAGTAATAGACTAATAGTTATTTTACAAATTAATTGAATAAAAGTCGATTTAACATCTGTTTTTCAAATTTCATAATTTATATTTCTGGTATCGATGATGTCAACAGTAGCAAGTGTGAAATTTTCTTATTATCAATAATTTCATGATTATAATATCCACCTGACTCAGTTTTAGTACCCTCTATTATAAAGATAACTCTTATTGATAGTGGATGATTCTTGAGAGATTTACGCCAAGTATGACTTCATGATAATAAAGTGACTAAGATTTTGAAGATAACAATGAATAATCGAGATAATAATACAGCTACTTATAATTTCACTCACTTACCTCGTGATTAGAATTGATTTATTTCTCTTTTCTAATCCAAGTAATCAACAGTATTAAATACACTCGAGAGCAATGAATCCGGGTCACTCAAAGAATCCAAAAAATCTCGGAAAGTAAGAAAGCTAGGTTAATGCAATAAATTGTATTTAATAGACAATTTAATACTCCTTAAATGAAAGTTAAAAAAATATGAGTCACCATACATTTTATTCACATAAAATTACATAAAGAAAAAAAACTGCTGATCTCTCCTTAAAACAAAAATAGGAAACATGACATTTTTGAACTTTATGACGATTTTCTTGAATTTCAATACTTCGTATTACCTCCTCGTGCTTCCATTACTGCGTTTACGCGGTTTGGCATGCTGTACACCAAGTTCCTTATACGATTTTGGGGAATATTCTCCCATTCCTCTGTGAGAGCAATTTTGAGCTCAGGAAGCGTGATTGGGGGAGGGTTTCGTTGTTTTACGCATCTCCCTAGCTCGTCCCAAGCATGCTCGATCGGGTTGATATCCGGGCTGCGCGCTGGCCACTCCATACCAGTAATGTTCATCTCTTGAAGGTAGTCATTCACAATCCTACCTGTATGAGGTCGGGCATTGTCATGCATAAATATAGCATCCTCACCCAAATTGACCATAAATGGACCAACGTGTTCGTTGAGGATTTCTTCCACATATCTTACGCTAGTTAAAGAGCCGTTTTCTATGATCACCAGCTCTGTGCGACTTTCAGAGGAAATTCCGGCCCACACAAGTACAGACCCACCACCGTAGGCTACTTTTTCTTCGATGCACGCTTGCTTGAATCTTTCCCCTGGTCTTCTATACACTCTGTGTCTTCCATCGTGCTTGTAAAGCATAAATTTTGATTCGTCGGAGAACATAACTTTCGACCAATCTTCAATACTCCAATTTAAGTGGTTCTGGGCATATCTTAGTCTTGAAATACGATGGCCACGCTCCAGTTTAGGGCCGTTTGCAGGTCTAAGGGGTTTTAAGTTAGATTCAGCAAGCCGACGTCTTACTGTCCATGCATGCACTTGGGTTACTTCCTCCGAGGCGTCGAAACTGATTTGTGAGTTCAGTTCTTGTAAGAAAGCGATTTCGAAGCATGGTGTTCACCAAGTATCGGTCTTCTCGTGCTGTGGTACACCTAGTTCTGCCCGTTCCTGGTCTGCGTAGGTTAGAACCAGTTTCTTCGTAACGTCGGAGAACTCTTTGTACTGTTGACAGCGACACACCGACAGTCCTGGCTGTATCGCGCTGACTCCGGCCGGTTTCCACCAATGTAAGTATTCTGGTGCATTCTTCAAGTGTAAGCGACATGATTTCAGCTTGAATAATGAATATTGAGCACTATCAACCTGGTTTATGTACCAACATAAATGACAGATTACAAACAAAAGCAAAAACAAATCCTGTAATTTCGTAGTTCCATCTTCGACAGTGTTCCCTTTTCAAATTTGATTTTTTTATGATATAACTTTACAATAACTAAGAAGTTTTAATACTTTCATTTAAGGAGTATTAAATTGTCTATTAAATACAATTTATTGCATTAACCTAGCATTCTTACTTTCCGAGATTTTTTGGATTCTTTGAGTGACCCGGATTCATTGCTCTCGAGTGTATTAATTACCATTGACACAACGTCTGGTAAATTTAGGGATGGGTAGTGTAAGTATAATTTGTCTATTTTTTTTTAATAACAATCTATCATGAACCTACTTTTGAGTGAAATTTTTTGGCTGCCAACTTGAAAGGTCAAAAATGTTGCTTTTGGCAAAAATCAGACTGGTCTGACCCTTCTTAGATAGCTCTTCATTTCGGTCGCTAAATTTGGCAGGCATTTATTCGAATTGTATACTTTTCCAGCTGCTTTAATGAAAGTATCACTGCTTCATGTAGGATGGAGGATTAGTAATCATTGATAAAATTTACTCCATTATGATCGCAACAAAGGAATTATAAAAACATAAACACTTCAGGAATGATATAATTATGCGATAACATGACGAATAATGTAAATTACAGACAATTCATTGCGCTAATCTCATTTAAATATATTGGGTAGCTTGGTAGGTTCTATTCAAGCCCAATCATTACCTCAAGGCAATAGAATGGAACAAGATTTTCCAAGGCTCTTGCGAAATGCCTTTATTTCAGTTTCGTATCCTACCAATGATGAGTCATCCAACGAAATTTGTATTTATCTACTTTGATCTAAGGTTCGGACCATTGAAGTATTAACCTATATTTTTATTTTTAATACAACTAAAATTTGAGGGTAGATTCAAAATCATTTGAACAGAACCATTACGCGTTTTACTTTGTTTTAGTGCAGGTGTGCTCTTATCGTGAAGTTGAATTAGTTATTATTAACTTTTAAAATTTAAGTTGCTGTTCAAATTATACATAGATAGTTTCAATACATATGAAACGTTCATTGAATTGTACTGACGAAGTGATAAATAGAGAAATATGACTAGGATTTTACTTTTGACTGTCATCAAGACATCATTCCAGAAAATCATAAAAAAATTGTGAGTATAAACTAGCATAAGTTGAGGTTTAGTTTGGAATAAATCAATAATTCGAATAAGGCAATATCATTAGCATGCAAATGATCTTGTTGTGCCAAAAATGGGTTTACAGTCAATGTCAGAAAATATGGTCAGTACTGATAATAAAAGCAAAGAGAACATAGAAGCCCTAGTGGTAGGTAACTCTATAGCTTGCTTAAATTGGTGTAATGCGATTATAACTGGTTCAATTTAGTTTATACCCCATGTTGTTTAGTAGATTGAAGTTTCCGCAATAGACGTCCGTAAACAGCTGTCGCTTTTTTAATTGTTTCGCACACATGTCCTTTATCATCATTATCCTTATTTAGTTTAATTGGCAGAAGGTCAAAAGAAGTGTTATTCTATCATATTGTAGGTCAAATTGTAGTAATGTGGAGGTGACATTCTTAAAAAATGTTGAAATAATTGTTAGAGGTGTCTTTGATATCGTATTGTCTTTGCCGTTATTTTATTTCGACCTGTGTTGTGTGGGTACTTACATAAAGTTTTGAGTTAGGAACAAGTTTATTATGATTATGTCTTTTATATAATTATGTTAATTTAAAATATTCTGGGTATTTTCTTACAAATTTTCTAGTATATACGCGGATGTTAAATGTTAGCTTATTTAGTTCACAATAGTGATGGTATGGTCGTATGCTGTAGCATACGATCTTGATGATGACGATGATTTAAAAAATACAATCCTGTGTGTACACAGGATTGTATTTTTTAAATCATCGTTTTATACACGAAAATTTGGATGAATAGATGGAAAGAAAGATGTTTTTAACCTCTCGCCATAACTACTGAACGGATCAGGCTTAAATTTTGAACTGACATAACATAGGCTGCTTCTCAACCCATCATCATTTTTCGCGCGGGTCAAACCGTGGGGCGCGGCTAGTTCATTTATTGAATAATATAAAAAATAAAATAAAAAATAATTATTCAAATAAACCTATAACAAAACTAGTAAGGTACTTCTGCTTGCTAATTTGCTAAAAGATAAAAATATTGGCCTTATCTGATACAGAAAGAATACGATTACAAATATATACCAATCTACTATTATTTATCTCTTGCGAGTTCTGGATACATTCTATCAATATAAGGAGTAAAATATCATGTTGTAAAGACATAACATAACATAATTATTTATTTAGTTTCTTTGTTAGATGTGTAGTCGAAATGTTTTGGGAGAAAAATATATCCCATAAAAAATTTTCGACTTACACATAAGTTTTAATACCTAGTTAATTTAAAATATCATGGTTTCC
This sequence comes from Eupithecia centaureata, assembly GCA_944547425.1. Taxonomy (NCBI): domain Eukaryota; kingdom Metazoa; phylum Arthropoda; class Insecta; order Lepidoptera; family Geometridae; genus Eupithecia; species Eupithecia centaureata. The sequence continues at coordinate 10,112,133 of OX155687.1, forward strand.
ATAACTAAAATCATTGAATGGACATTGGTGTCGATTCTGTTGTTTTAGGAATCCTAACTAAAATCTTAAAATTTCTTTGTTAGATTGACTTAAAATTTATGGTATTCTGTTACAAATCTTAAAAATACCTAATTTAAAACGTGTTTGACAATCGTAAAATCTCTCTAAGTTTAGTAGTTGGTGTTGCTGTAAGCAAAATAAATATGTTTTCTATAATGGTGCATGTAACTTTTCTGTACCTGCCCTGAATGTTTTTATTCACAAATTACATTAAATTCTAGGTTTTCGTAGTATAAGCTTTGAGCATTCTGCTTGTAAATTTTAATCATGACCAAATTAGGTGCCTCCTAAAATTAAGTTAGATGTCTAATTTTAGCTAAAAATGTGATGCACAGAATACGGTTTAAGCAATTTTAGCTAAGTTGAGTTGTTTTACATCTGTCATCCTAATTTTAAATCTGTCAGTCTAATTTTTAAAACACAGAATAGCATTCGTGGATTTGACGTTTCTAAATCTTATATCTAAATTAGCTAATTTTAGCTAGGTCTAAAACAAGAGAATTGACACCATTATCAACATAAAATTAAATAACATTTGGCAGAGAGGTAAACGTAATCCCGTGGCTGGACAAAGTCTTCTTTATTTTCAGGAAAAAAGAGCGTAAATCCGTGGGCATGCGCTAGTAATAGAGACTGAAATAATTAACTTGATAACAAACTGTGGCTACCAACTGTTGGAATGAACGTGCTACTAATTCAAAATATTTAATCGAATGTCATGTTATGTAAATGTTGAGATTTTTCAGTAACTCAAAAGATTAACAAAAAATTTGCAAATTTACTTATTTACCCGGAGACCAAGGTTCAGCAGCCATTGGATGCAAGCCAAATCTCACCGTCTGGTCTCATCATAAAGCTTTACTATTACGATTATTTTTGCTTACTGTTCACTGTATTTAAATCTCTGGTTACCTGTAATTTCGATGGTTTGGCTTCTTGACGAAAAAAAATGTTTCGAATTTTCTCTAATTTTTTAAAGATAATTTCAGAGGAACTCATTGGTTATTTTTATTTTTATTGCCCGAGAGTAAAATTGCTCTAGAAAATCTATGAGTCATCAACATAATAATATGTATTTTCCTAAAACTTCTTTTTTATCATGATCATCGATTACTCGTACAAAGTATAATAATTTTATTATAAAATAATATAAAATTGTATTTATATAATATTTAAATTTCTAATTTTTGTTTTGGACAGACTCAGTCGACAAAATGTTTAAAATCTGAATATTCAATTGTATAAAATAATGCCAAGCTTTTCAGCTTAATAAATTTAAGTTGCTTTTATGTATGTTATATGCCTAAATACTAGTTACTCTTGGGCATAAAGAAATACCAATAACTGGATCTTTAATAACTATTCGCTAAACGCGTTATTCGGGATGAAAAGTAAGATATAATAAAAGTGATATATAAACAAAAAACCAACTACTATAAACTAAAAATCTTCGTGTGTGTCAAATAGACATTTGAATGGAGTATAGGGAGTATATCTGCAATGCGTGTTCTTAGTTAAACTAATAAAATAACAACTGTTAAAAATTTAATACATAATACATTAATGTAATCTTTATTGGAGTTACATGCTACACTACAATTTAATCATTGCATAAGGTGAAACCGTGATCATTGTTACGTTAATTTGATAAAAAATACCGGTTTTCGTTGATACGCACTTGAATAAAGAGGTTTCCTATCTTACTAACTATAAAAGGTTACTTTGCGACATTGCGATTAATATTATCCCACAATTACCAGTATATCAAGGCATATCGAGATCGATTACAATTTAAACATAGTCCTTAAAATATTCATCCGTGTTACATACACAATGGGTATTCGATTGTCTCAAACAGACCATGCTATTTGTTATGTATGAATGCGGCTCACTGGGACCGACATCCGTTGACGTACAGTACAACTGTTTTCAGTTTAAACACGGCCAGCGTATAACAATGCCGTCCTCCGAGATGATTTGAATTCGAGAGACAAGAGACAATGTTGCAATCAGACAATTCAGTGCTACAGATTTGTTATCTATCGATAGCTGTTCCGTGTCGAAGTCGTGAGTGAATGCAAACTGACGTGATACATTAGCGAGGGCTTTTGCGGGGTCAGGTCCCCATAACATAGCAATGAGGTAACGGGAGAGGTGCGTGTTCGGTCGCCACCCACCGCTGCGCGAGGTGAGCTTGCCGCCGCGCAGCGCCAGTCAAATAGTCAACGCCGACTCGGCGGCCGTATGTATACAAGTCGTCAACTTGCCAGTCTGCGCCAAAACGCGCGCCAATGCGGCCCACGTCGCTGCCTTTGTTAACAAAACAAAAAAGAACAGCTGTGAAGTGCCCGTGCCGTTTCGATGCTCTTCGCTCCGATCGCCGTCGAGGCGATGAAGTGTAAAGAGGAAAACTGCGAGGTTGGCGTGGTCCTGGAGCACAACTCCCTGATCGTGCTCTCAGTAGACAAGACCATCGTCTGCCTCTGCGGGAGGGATAGACACAATCCCTTCGAGCGCGGGTAATTCTCTGTCAATGTCTTCGTTTATTGTATCACGACGCTAACTGATCAAGCCACTTATCAGCGTTAACCGGTCAATTGCATGACTCGCCGCAACCTAATTATTGAGGATTATGTTGGCACACTCCATATAGCATGTCATACTTACCTGGCTCCTGCAGCATGTAATGTTTACGACTAGCAAAATGTACAAATCTCATATCTCCGTTGGTATGTTTTTATTCTGGTTTCAATAAAAGCTTTAAGCATGTTTAGTAACTGTTGCCGATGTTCAAGGTTTAATTAGGTACCGTATTTACCAGGTAAATCAATACCGCAGTCAAGTTGGATTGTATAATTCAATTCTATTTAAAAGAAGTACAACATTCTGATGCTTTAAACACGTTTGCTATTCCAGTAAGCTACCAAGGTTGGCTTTTATGTAGTCAAGGCAAATTCACAAGCATTGGCCACACTCCAGTCGCAAATTATCTCTTACATTTGCAATTGGTGTTAATAGAGTATAAAATATAAGTTATAAAAATAAAACAAGTTCTGAACGTAACTGAAGTTTCCGTATTCAAAGATTGGTCGGTTCTATATAAAAACCCATTCTGTTGAATGAGTCAGAGACCGCGCTGATGGACAAAAAACCGATATTGGCTCAATATAGACTATATAAACTTTAAACAAATTTATATATGTATAGAAGGAACAGAAAAAATCAGACAAGGTCGTGGTCGGTCGTACAATGACTTTGAAAATGAATGAAATTAATTGCCTCATTAATTTAAGACTAGGTAAATCATGCTCAAAGTTTTCAATAAATCGATATAAGAACTAAACTAATGACCGGAAGTAAAAGACAAATTCCTGCGATACAAGAACTTCTCGCGAGAAAACTAAGCAACCAACACAAGCAAAATAATGGACACAGTGAAGGTGTCTTGATGGCCTCGTCTATATCAGATGCTGTATCGATGCAGTCGCTTACACTAGTAAAAAAGCCAAGCTACAAAAAATAAATGAAACATCTATTTTTATATGTATGTATTTGCTTCTCTTACAATCTTTGACAATGATGGATATCAGTTTTCAGATAGAGATAGTACAATCATTAGCAGTTTGGTAGTTTGGACAGTTTTGTGGGCGACTTCACCATGTGGATCGATAATGTTGTTACAGCTGTGGACTTTCTTCTAACTTTAACTCGATTGAAGTACAAATGACAGGTTAACAAAACTGGCAACGATTTTAAAGAAACAAACAAGACCGAGGTTGGAGAATGAACTTTACGTGAGAGGCAACGTTTCAAGTTCAATGAACAAATAAAAATGTCACATTTCCAAATGGAATTAAAGGTTATTTCAGTTTGTAGACTTTTTAAATTATTTGCCATCAAGATTCGTTCGTCACCATACCTAGTATTATTCATCTAATGTGCAGAACGTATTGGAAATATTGACTTCGATCGATATGATTGACGTCAATGTGACAATTAATAAACTCTCTAGATTATACCAACCAAATCTCATTGTTTATTTTATTCTTCAAGTAACATTCTGCTCGATCTTACCTTACTTTGAATTAAATTATAAATTGTTAACTCGATTCTTAATAAAGAAGTTATTTGCTAAAACGTGCTTTTGCGTGATTAATTAAACTTCAATTGCACTGTTCATGACTTTGCGGCAATGTCTCAAAGTTAACCAAGAAATTTATTATTATTTCTAAGTTAGAAGGTATACTAACATGATTGATGCTATTTGCACTCATATAAAAAGTTTAGTTTTCGCAACCTTTTACCACGGTGTTTGAACGTGATGTTAAAAGATAAGATTTGATTGACGTCAACGGAGGTCAAAAATTTGGTAACTAAGGTGAATTGTCAAATAAGGTTTATCTTAAATTTTGTTTCCATTTACAAACATCATGGCTTTGACGTCAATTCAGATTAATATTAATCAAAACTACTGCAATAATAACTAAACTTACAAAATTTTTCACTTTTTTAATATTGAATAATAATTCCAATATCCATCTATGCTCTTAAATCAGAAAACAGATTGCATAATCCCTTGGCAACAGTACTGTCGAGATATACCTAAAGATATGAAGACTAAACAAAGGCTCATTTTAAACTATAAAAGATTTTGATACCGGAGGGTCAGATAGCATTCTCAATGATAAAAATATGTAGGTAGGCACTTGGTTATACACAGTTATCCGATACAACCTCCCACAAGGAAACTTCTTTGTAGGTAGGTCTGATAAAACGTGATAGTCGTGACTTTTCTAATAAGTGGGTAGCTGCAGAAGTTATTGCCACATTTGAATGGGCTACCGCTAGAGCTTCGTACTTAGGTACTATATTGTAAATACATATTGAATAACAGATCATAAACATGACTTGTATGTTTTGATAAACGTGTTTCTACTTAACGTGAAGAATTGTACATACTCTATCTGTTATCGTTTAGTTTTCAAAAACAGAATGTGCTCTCTTGAAGTTTTCAGTGTACGATTAGGACGTGCTATATTTACTTCATAGTTCTACTTCATAGTTTTGTTTCCACAAGTTCAGTTTCGCAATTAAAGTTATTAAAATGTCATTTGTAAACTCTACAGAAACTGAACTACGCTGGGTACTTTTATAATGATAATATCCTCTAGACGTTCTCAAGGGTAACGACACATAATAGCTCGCTACCTGTGTTTTTATGCCAGGTTATATTCAAGTCAAAAGCCCGGAGCTTTGGTTATGTTAGTGGAAGCTAAGGGCATTGCACCTTCCCGCTCTCCCTTGCCCTGTAGCCCTACTTTGCCTTTCAGAGTGGTAAGCTTACAAAACACGCCTCCCTTGCAAACGTGTATAAGTTTAGGGTTATCGAAAAGAGATGCAATACTATAGTCAGCTGCGTCTACTGTTTCTACAGAGCCAGCTGTGCGTAAACCATTGCTATGGATGGATATTTTATGTTGTGGACTTTGAACTCAAATGGTGAAATGCAGAACTCCCTGAACATTTGTATTATCTGTGTTGTATGATCGATAAGAGCTTGTTTCATTCTAGTAGTATCTGGTTGTAATGGAAGCGTTCTCACTGTTTACATGACTGTGATGTGATTTGGCCTTTTTATTAATTTATACAATTATACTTTTTATAGGCCTAACCTTAACTATACTAGCCGTGCCTTTTTTAATTTGCCAGACTTTTTTTATTTTCTTGTTTTTATCTATCATCAATTCATTTTCATCATCATGTTGGCTTTTTCGAGATTCATTCTTGATGTATAATAAGCCGCTGTTTCCTTCTTTTTTTATTTATAGGTATCAATATTTTACGTTATTATATACCTAACAACTGTTACTAAACCCAGATAGTAGGTGGGTGCTCATAACTATTTAGTTGGCATCAGTGCAAAATGAAAGAAAGAGACAATGCGAACTGGTTCTTACACGTAAGAATATCTACCTAATACTGGTATAGCAACCTAATCCTGATATTTTGATTATTATGCTCACAGCCGCTATCGCCAAAGCTTTATAGGTTCGATGTTTTTTGATAGTTATGTTATGACAAACCAACAACGGTCCGGTCGTCAGATGCGTCACAACCGAGACGTTATGAGAGCGTCCCCACCGCGTAGTATCGGGCGCCGCCGCTCCGCCATCATTTGTACTTTTCGCGGAAAACGGTTTGAACGAACGTCAAGCGTCCCCACCCTCCCCGCCCCCCTCACTCAGGCGCCGCGTCACGTTCGTGTCTATAAAAGCAATGCGCGCCCCTCCACTTCAACTCAGACGCATGGAGTACTCCGTAGAGGTCGTTTGGCACGAGCGAGCGCTTTGCTAGGCACCTGCCGGCCACCACTTCTCGAAATATTCTAGTCACCAACCGCGCAGCTGGAGCTGTATAGCGCGGTCTACCACGCGTTCCTACGAGCAGTGATAGTGCAATAAGCTCTTAACAAAATCAATTGTGATAATTAATTTAAATTTAGTTATTAGTTAGCGTCATTAGACCGCGATACGGCTGTGAGTGTAAACTGAAATTGAAATGTTGTGACTGCCCGACTGGAACTTACCTGTGATCCAGACCAGTGTGAACAGTTATCCTTGCGTGTACGGACCGTTTGGAACCATGGTTGGAAATAACGGTACTATGATGGCGATTCGCATCGTCCACAGCAAGCTGCGCAAGCGGGAGGAGCACTCGGCATCGGTCCACCCTGCCGAGGTCCTGCAGGCGGCCACGGCGCCCCCGCCGGAGCCACTTGCCTTCCGCCAGCAGCCTCTGTGGCAGTTCCCACCGCCGCTGCCCCCGCCTTACGTCTATCCTCACGATCAGGTCAGTACACATACTAATACTACACCCAATTACTAGGTACCCAAACAAATTTATCTGGACGTCTATTTCAAGAAGCGAAACCAGTTTCAGTCGTTGTACTTGACCCCAATAAGTCTTTGAACAAGTAGGTAATCAGTTGCAGCCGTTCTTGCAAGTCTCAAGGAAGGTAACAATGGAAAGTTGCCTGGGAAAAGAAACGTTACATTCATTATACGAAAGAAATCGTGACTAGCACGACCCTCCCCGCCACATGAGAGAGAGTTAGTCCGACGCGTAGCTACCATGACAGCGATATCTAAGTGCAAAATTGAATAAAATGACGGGACACGCTCGCAAATAGAAAGCTGTACAAGGCGAGTGTGTTGTAACACGGCCTTCTTTTCTTGAGGTTGTCTGACTAACAAAAGAGGCTAATGCAAACGCTAGCCTCCATATTTCCATCTCTTGAATGCTGTGACCTCAATATCATGCTCTGATAACCGTTTTCCGAGGTACAACTAAATGTCCGTTTCATTGACAATCGAATGCTACACAATGTGTGCATGTTCATATATCGAGACGCCACACCAGGAAGCAAATAATGCTAATGTGTCTTGGAATAGCGTATTCAAGGCTTGCCAGCTCTCGTATGGCCTCACAGTTTACTCATTGCAAACATTTCCTACTCTTGTTACTTACTACACTTTTCAAAACTGTTGCTTCTTCATCTACCTGAGATTATACGCAGAGAACAAAGCAAACGAACCCTTGAAAATTAAACAGCGTCTGATTTCAAAAATGAAATACAAAAAAGTCTCAACAACTGAGCGGTCAGACCGACCTTTCATTTACTTTATTTGGCTGGCAACAGTCTCAAAATCGTACGTGTTGTATAACGGCTGAAACGTTTCGGTGCATGCAGAGAATGCATTCCTAACGGACCCTCTCAAACACGCATTTTAGGTCACTAAACTCTATTCATATATTTCTTGGTACATTGAACTCTCACAGCTCACAGTTCCTTTCCTTCTTTCCAGGACAACCTTATGCAGCCGCACGGTAATGAGCGTGCGAGTTTCCGCAGTCTCCGCAAAAACATCGGTGGTCGCTGGAAGCGACTTGTGAAAAAGAAGCCTGAACAGGAAGTTTATACAATTCCTCCTGAGCTGAAACCGCAGCTTAAACAAATATACGTGTATTAATTTACATCAACGCAGCCCTGGAAATTAAGCAGATCTCTTCAGAGTTGCTGACCTCAACCAAAACTCAATGGTTGTAGTTTATTGTAAATTCATATCAACTCGAATATCAAAATTGTAAAGATATAGCATGGCTTTGGCCATGACTATGAGACATATCTTCTTGACCAATTAATTGTAATGACCAATTTAAACAATTTCTTCATTCAGCACTATTATGTGATGTAAATGCCTAGGACTTGTATTAATAAGTATTAGTGGCTGGTGTTTGTTTGTGTTGTTTCGTTGCAGAAAACTTTGTTTTGTGAGCGTGAGTGATAGTCGAATTTAGAATAATTATTAATTTAAAGATGAATGAACTTAAGAAGATGCGGTCGCGCATAATAGTGACGAAAATCCAATAATTATGTTAAACAATGATGCCTTGTTGAATGTGAAATTGACTAATTAGGGCATTTTGTAGTTCAATAACTTATTCTAGCTAGACATGATCGTATTCTTAGTGAACATCGATCAAAATAGTGACGCTACACTTGTATTATGTGTAGATATTTTTGATCTAGTGAGTTTCCTTGTACACTACTTTCTTTTATTCAGTATTGTCATATTCATTCGTGTTGTGTGCGAGACTGAAATAAGGTACAATTTTAAATATTGACTTTTATTATGCTGAATGTTTCATCATCATTAATAAGTAAACAAATTATTTTCTGATATTATTGACTATAAATACAAAATAAATGATGTATAGAGTTAAAACAAAAATGACCTAGTAGTTGAATGTTACGTTAAATGCATGCAAAGATATTGTAATTACAGATTTTCGCCCGGTCCTTACTGTGATAAATAAAAAGAAGGAATAAAGAATGAAGGAAAATAAAAAGCTGTTGTTTTAGTTTGTTTTTCACCCACCTTGATTAGGGCTTATTATAATTACCAAGAAAGGCCAGCGCTAACTGACGGCGCGGTATGGCATCGCACTGCTGGTTGTGCTACGGCATTTCGAAGGATGCCACTTTCTGCTGAAAGTCCAGCCATTCTATCATCAACCACTTTTTACAGCTGCATAAGATTCAACCTTATTTCAATTAGCTTAACCATGATTCCTCCACTACAACTCATGGAGTGAAATGGCATCACATGTCATATCATGCCGCGGCATCGTTGTATCGAAATAAACTGTAATTAATAAATTGTAAATTCATTGAAAAATATTCAAAAAAACTTGATTTGTAATGACATCCTTTGCCATGAAATGCCGTGCCACACACGCCGTCGCCGTCAGTCAGCGCCGGCCTTTATATTTTAGCTCATTCTTGAAAATATTTAGGACAAAAAAAAGGGGGATGTTTATAAGCATTATCCTTTATAATTTTGGGGATTTTCTAAACTAGGTATCAATGAAAAACATACTTAAATCTGATAAAGTTTGAGGTAAAATATGTTAAAATTTTACCACATAGATTGAAATTATTATCAAATAATATAGAGTTTGACTGACGCAACTATTACAGTTACGAAATAATTGCTGATGGAGTTACCATAACTAAAACTAACGATCCAATATTGGACCAATTGGAAGTGGCCACCACGTAGCGTAACTAATAAGAACGACATATGGCGCCAAGGAAATCACGAGGTTGAATAATCATATACCTAAATAAAATATAGGTCGACAGCACTAGAAAATATTGCAAATATATGTAACCCAAATAATATAAATCGTCATATCTAGTGATAGACATGCATAAAGTGAAAGAATTTAGTGCATATATAGAACAATATTAGATTTTAAATTTATTGTTAGTTCAAACAGGCTAAAAATCATTTTCTGAAGAGATGTGGAAGTTTTGGTCAAATTATCGACCTAGGCGACCTCTAGTGGTTTGGTTCGAAACTAACTAGTTAATCTGCAAGCTAACGTAGATCACGTAGAGCGGATTCACTGAGGAAGTCAGCTGCTGCGTAGTGCTGGTGAGACAGGCAAAGCTAAATGGTGCACAAGGAAAATGATAGAGGGCGCTTTTATTAGAATCACCTACCAGTATAAACAGAGGTTAAGAGCCCTTGTGCTCAACTAAATAAAAGCGTACATTTATAACAAAACTCGTTTATCCTACTAATATAATGCGAAAGTTTGTAAGTATGGATGGATGGCTGTTTGTTACTCTTTAACGCAAAAACTACTAAACAGATATGGATGAAGGAAGGACATGGGATACTTTTTATCCCGAAATTCAGTAAGGTTCCCCTGGGAGAGAGGGTGGAACAAAAATTCTTTAACCACGCATCACGACGGAATTGAATGAATTCGAATGGAACTCGGGACGATTGGACATGGGATACATTTTATCCCGGAATTCAGTTTGGTTCCCCTGGGCTATACGGGTTTTCAAAAATTTCTCACTGCATCTGAACGACGCGTACACACGCGCGTCGTTCAGATGTTGTGAGAAATTTTTGAAAACCCGTATAGCCCAGGGGAACCAAACTGAATTGAACTGATAAACGCGAAAGTTTGTAAGTATGAATGGATAGATGGATGGATGTTTGTTACTCTTTCACGCAAAAACTGCTGAACGGATCTGGATGAAATGGCACAGAGATAGATTATAAGCTGGAATAAGAAATAGGCTTTATTTTATCTCGAAAATCCCACGGGAAAGGGAATTACGCAAGTGAAATCGCGAGTACTCCAAATACTAATCATGCGCAGACGAAGTCGCGGGTACCAGCTAGTTATAAATATTTATGTACGGGTATTTATCGCGTTTATTTACCTTTTTTTCCCGACGTTTCGACAGGAAAAATAGGTAAATAAACGCGATAAATACCCGTACATAAATATCTATACTTATAATAAAACTGTAACAGGTCCAATTCTGTACATTGAAGATATTTTGAAAAAATTTTTTGGAGGGCACTCTATTATCGATACTTAAGCCAAAACTGTAATTTTTTTTATTCATGTCTGTCTGTCTGTCTGTCTGTCTGTCTGTCTGTCTGTCTGTCTGTCTGTCTGTCTGTCTGTCTGTATCGTAAACGCGCATCACGCCGAAACTACTTGATGGATTAAAATGAAACTCGGCATGATTATAGGTCATACTACGAGGAAGGACATAGGATACTTTTTATCCCGGAATTCAGTAAGGTTCTCATGGGAGAGGGTATGAAAGTAAAATTCCTTTACCGCGCATCACGCCGAAACTGCTGAATGAATTGGAATGAAACTCAGGACGATTTGAGTTCATAGTACAAGGAAGGACATGGGATACTTTTTATCCCGAAATTCAGTAAGATTCCCCTGGGAGAGAGGGTGGAACATAAATTCTTTAAACACGCATCACGACGGAATTGAATGAATTCGAATGGAACTCGGGACGATTGGACATGGGATACATTTTATCCCGGAATTCAGTATGGTTCCCCTGGGCTATACGGGTTTTCAAAAATTTCTCACAACATCTGAACGACGCGTGTGTACGCGTCGTTCAGATGCAGTGAGAAATTTTTGAAAACCCGTATAGCCCAGGGGAACCAAACTGAATTGAACTGATAAACGCGAAAGTTTGTAAGTATGAATGGATAAATGGATGGATGTTTGTTACTCTTTCACGCAAAAACTGCTGAACGGATCTGGATGAAATGGCACAGAGATAGATTATAAGCTGGAATAAGAAATAGGCTTTATTTTATCTCGAAAATCCCACGGGAAAGGGAATTACGCAAGTAAAATCGCGAGTATTCCAAATCATGCGCAGACGAAGTCGCGGGTACCAGCTAGTTTATAATAAAATGAAACTACTACAGATGCATTAAAAAAGCTTTATAGGTTTAACAAAACTGTACGAGTGAATTTTTGAAATTCCTTTGTTTAACGGAATTATGTGATAAAAAAAGTGCAGGCGCCACTTTAGTCCTGTTTGCGCTTTTATTTTACAGAGTTTTACAGAGTCAAGAGTTAAGCTGCTACCCAAACAGCGACACCGTAAAAAGTACAATTTTTCGTCCCACCGTTAGCCGTACTGTGACATATTACAAGCCCAAAAAAGTTTTGAATCATAACCCACTACAAATCGAGAAAGATCACATCCTACAAACACAATACGTATGTAGCAAGAAAACGATGGATAAGGGTTCTGGTACACTTGCGCGAAAGACGAAGAATATTTGCGCTGAAATACACTTGCACGAGTAGTAACGTGAGCGAGTGACACTTCCGCGAAAAATCAGAAAACTCATTTTATTTCCAGAGATATCTGGGAATAGGCGTTGTAGAGTTACGGATTTCGCCATTACGGAGATAATTTCTCTCTCTTTGATCTGACATATATTACTTTCCCATACCACTTCCCTACTTTCCCCATAACGAGAAACATATTTTAACGTAGGGGGTGAGAATCAGCGAGTTCATTTAAAACTTAGGGCTTCTTAAAAGCTTCCATTAATCATGCTGAAAAGCTCCTTCAGGTTTTGGTAGTTTTAAAGCTACGGAGAACTATGAATAAAAGTTGGGTCGCGTTGATATCTTTTGTTTGCTACGTGGATCCAACATATTTAACCTTTATGTGTATTTTTGTATTTATGTAGACCTTCGTAGCATTTGCTACGATGATGCTACGAAGGTCTACGTTAAATGTTTCTCGTTATGGGGAAGAAAGGGGAGAGGGGAAGTGAGGTCGTTTATGGGGAAAGTAAGATACATCAAACTAAAGAAAACTGAATCCGCAACTCTCAGCGAAGTCTATTTCGAGAGAGTTATGTGATTTCTTGCGCGAGTAGTCACTTACGCAAATGGTCACTCGCGCAAGTGTCTTTCGCGCAAATGTTGATGGATACCAAGAATAAGAGTAGCTCAAAATAGAACTTACTGCCAAGAGATAGATGAGGTCAATATTCAACAATGGATAAACAATTAAAAATACTTGTTTTATTCTACTAATATTATAAACGCGAAAGTTAGTAAGTATGGATGGATGGATGTATGTTTGTTACTCTTTCACGCAAAAACTATTGAACTGATATAGATGAAATTTGGCACAGAGATAGATTATAGTCTGGAATAACACATAGGAGCTGCTAGTAACTATTAAATAATACATTTAATTTATTAATAAAAACGAAAAGTATTCATAGAATAGAAACACAAAAACAACACATTAGTTATAAAATTCATTTATTAATACTTAACGAAACAGTTTATTAATTAATAGCATATGATCCACCTTAGCAGTGAGATATATAACAAGCTTGTCTCTTAATACACGCCTAAAACCACAGCTTAAAATAGATAAAAAAGGTATCTAGAGCCTTCCTATAAAGGCAGATATCTTACTTAATCTCAACAAAATTGTCTAGATAGCTTGACCCTTAAAAACCGGCTCTCCCATTCGTATCGATTCTATAAAATCAATTTGAGACCGCTCGAACGCTTGAGGCAGGCACGTGACTACGGTTCTTTGTTATTACATAAATAAGCTTCATTGTGGCCCTCTCATTATACTCCGCTTCATTACTCCTCGCTAAGGAGACAGACGTGTCAATCTGCAAGGCAGGATTAAGAGGGGATTGTTTGAACGGGCACAGATTACAAAATACTACGACGGATAGTGATAGGGGCGATACAGAGCCAGACAATAAGAGATCAGAACAACCAAGAAGAGAAATGGTGATAAAATGTATTTTGAAAGAAGATGAGACGAGAAGAGGAGTTGACGAGCTGAAAGTATTTTAGTAACTTATAAATGAAGTGGATTTTCCAACGCGTGTAGTTGGTGCGTCCTCGACTTGTTTGAATCACGTCGTAGGACCAGGGATTTTTTTAAATTTTTCGTTTATTAATTCACAAACTGTTACTTTATTCTTAAAATTAAACAATGCATTATAGAAAGTTTACACCAAGCAAGATACCGGTTATAGACACAATATTAAAGACACAAAAGTCTAGACGCTAATTTAGAAACAAAATTTTGATAACATTATAAAATCAGAAGTATTATCTAAGACTCAATCTTAAAGTAACCGACGTTTTATTCCAGGGCTACATCTTTTCAAAATCGAAGACGGATCTTAAAGTTATTGCGTGAAAAAGGACCAACAACCATACATTCTATACAAAATTTCGCGTTTATATTATGAGAAAGAATTCTGAATATTCAGGTAATTTCAGGTTATTACAATTCAGATTATTTCACGTAGTTATAATATCTAGCAGTGTCATTATAAAGATTTAACGGACATCTGAAGCTATTTTTATCCTGCAGTAAGACTGTTAACATATAGGCGCCCAGATCTGTATTTACGTACCTACTGCTTATTTCACAATGTTAAATGGTCAAGAGTGTCAAGTCCTGGGAAAGGTAGTATAATTAAAGTGACATTTGTAATTCACGGACGGCAGGTCTCGTATTCGCTAATACGGGGTCCCTCTACCGCAATGAGTAGATACCAAGTATTCAGTAACCATTGTATCTACTTGGATGTAGTATCTTGCTGGAATCGACTTGCTAGTGGTTTATTTTTCGCTTCTTCCACAAGTGGGCAAAAAAATAATCAGATAGAAAATCAATTAATAATAATAATTATCGCCTTATTTTTTTATTGTTTTGATTATTATGTATGTAGGTTTCTCAAACAAAATATAAAAAAAACAATTTTAGTGCTTTCTGAAACTTCCCTAAAAATCAACAATGCCATTTTTTGCTTCATATCCTTTTTCAAAGTACTTCAGTTTTAATAAATAATAAAATATGTAAATTTAAAGTGAAAATATATCTAATGTGAAATACCAGATATAGAATTCCTAGAAGTAAATTAATGCCATCTAAACACTCAAAATTTCTGACTTGACTATGTATCAACAGAAAATATGGCCCCGATGATAGCAGATCGGGGACCTACACAAAAACATAAGCAAATTTAGTGGCGAGATGAGGTTTACTGTCATTGAAACACTTGGACATTGTCGTGGACAACAGTTTCCTCCAGTTTCCTCTATGTTTTTTATTTATTCCTATTCCAGTACAAAACATCCGTGTCCAAAAGTCCGCGCGAGGCGGCCAACAGCCGTTTTAAATGAACAAGGGAATTTCAGCGGCTCTTTAGTGCGAATTAAGTAGGTTTAGTAGTAGCGGGTTTAGTACCGGGGCGGTGCAAGTGGAACGTGACTATTGTCCTTTCAATGTATTCCGTGTTTCAACTTGATATTAATTTGTATATTACTCAGTTGGGCGAGGTTCTATTTCATCTTCGCCTGTAAAGTTAAAGGGAACTGTTGCTAAGGTTAAGGGGGTTGAATTTTGACCTTCAACTGTTGACAGGGACCTAATTCAGCCTAGAATACATAAACTTCTAACTGGTTTAACAATGCTCGTCACTTTACCACATTATTACTATAGTAGGTAACAATGCTAACAGTTTACTTTTACTACAATTTTAAGTAATTGTCATATGTTATGTAAATCTTGTAGCAAGGTTTTCCTAAAAAGTTAATTGTCCTCTGTATAGTAGGTAACTATATCGATAGTATGATATAATGGAGAGATCTTTTTCTTAGTGAGTATTTCTAATTTTGTTTTGTCAAAAGATACTTTTAACGCGGAAGATGCATGGAATTTTACGAACAAAGTCTATCCTATAACTTCGTACAAAACCTTAGATATTTATTTAAAATATCGATAATCTTAATAAACTGAAATGTTTATATGATACCACAAAATTAACATGAAAATTGTAAGTACTCTGTCGATCCCTCTCATCGCGTTAATGCTTCCTTTGACGATTTCAAGTCAATCGGAAAGTTATAGCACTGTTACATACCTACCTATCCTACTTGCCTTCTCCATAATGTTAGATGGAATATTATTTTTCTCGGTTCGTTTGTAGAGAAAATTGAGGGAGCATCTGTGATGCAAAGTCAGATGAAAGTTTTCGTCTGACTTTGAAGAATGTTATTTAGTTTGAAACGTTTTATGCATAAACTTTGCGTATTTAAAGTCATTATTCTTTACTTAAAATTGCAACGCCATTTCTTTTATTTTCTGTATATAATAAAGGTCCACCAAAGATTATTATAAATCTTTATAGATATTTTTTATTACTGCAAAAACCCTTTGGCGTCCTGGGGTCCACATAGAGTCCGCAAGTGATCGGAATGCTGGATTCTATTTCAGTGAACGAATTAGCATTGCCATTCAGCGTAGCAATGTTGTCAGTACATATTCCGAGCACTTGGCCTTCTGCTGACGTGTAATTTGAAATGTAATTTGTAGTTTGTTACGTTTTGCCTAGAATTTACAATAAACAGATCTGAAATGAATAAAACAATACTTCTAGTAATGCATTTGACTGAGGGAATAGAGAGTGTGAGACCCTTGTTTGCGTGCACACCTGTGTACTATAATATGTCCTGCATACGTGTATAGTCTCCTTTGAGACTGTCCGCAAATTACGAGAAGAAGTACTTCAAAATGTGTTTAAAACTAAAAGAAAAAAATGGAGTTGCCATTGTAAAATTCATTGGTACCTACCACAAGACTAAGAAAACTAACGTTACCAGTATCAAAAATACATTTCAAATCACATTCAAGCAACGAACAAGGGAAACGTTTTATCTAACATCTCTCGTTCCGCTAGTACAGAATCATATTGAAATATCTACGGAATTTAAACTTTACAGATTACGCGAAAGCCAATTTCCGTTGAACATTCACGAAGGTAGGTAGGTACTTTAACTTATGCGTGTATAAAGGTATATTTAAAGGCGACAGTAAAATGTTATGACGAGATATGAGACGAACTTCTTCTAGCAAACAGTTTCCCCTCTCAAAAGCACAACTTACAAAAGCTATCTTTATCTTGAAGTAAAAAGGTTCGAATTCGAATTGCAAGAGAAAAAACAACGAATGATACTGTGTGAGCACGAAATTGTTACATGAAAAGGGGCAGAACTTTTACAACTTGTAATATATACGAAAGCCGATAAGATCATATTAAACCACATATCGAAGGTATTTGCGATATTTTTACGGTGTAAAAGTGAGAAGTGATAAAAAATAGGGCAATTGTTAATCGTTGTTAAGAGGGCGTAATAGCTGACTTGTTAATCAAACTAGGCCTAGATCTCAGTATTTGAACTTCAATTTCACACACAAATGTCATCTCATTTATGTCTTTGATTCCTCTTATGTGAAAAAAAGATTAAGAAAAATAGTTTAAAATAAAACTATAAAAACACATGATTTGAATAAATTGTGAAAAAATGCAGTTTATTAAAGTGACCTATTTGGTTTCTCGATGCCAGTTTTCATTAGTTGGCTAATTTTCTTCTATAAAATAATTATTTGAACTTTGCCTTTCTTAAATATATGCTCTTTCCCGTTCATATGAATGCGCAATCCTATTCCTATCCAGTTAGAAAAAATGGCCGCAACGCCTTATGAGTATAGTACTGTAGTGCAGTGTAGTAGTCTGAAGAGTATAGTAGGTTACTGTTTGGCTCTATCGAGTTTTTTAAATCATCATAATCAGATAAAAACTGACGAATATAGAGTAAGAAAGATATATTTAAAAAAAGATAGCCGAAATGAGGATCCCCTTCCTTCTAGAAGTTGGTTGGAAATTACTTATGTTCCAAACAAAGTTCAACTGGCCAATTAATAAATGAACATCGAATTATCATGTACAGACCAATCGCTATTCTTTTCTCGAAAATCTTAAAAACACTTTCGCTTGTTCAATTACTTAAAATATTCCCTATCGACTTTTCATCCCCGATGTTTAACCAAGGGATCGGCTTTTCAATTGACTTGAGCAGTTCAAAGGCGAGAATTAAAGCGATGTAGGGTGCGCAATGAAGAAGCAAGGTTCAAAGAGGAAAGGAAATAATTTCCCTATTTTCTTTGGAAATTATTTTTGTCAAAGCCACACTGTGATAATTTGAGGAAATGAGTAATTATTTATTATTATGGATTATTTATTAGAATGGCAGCGCAAAAACGATGCTGGAAATTGCTGTGAGTGGTAAATTATTGATAATTATTATACGGATAATCAAAGAAAATTGATCTTGACGCTGACGAAACTTGCTAATAAAACATAGGCAAGTCCTAACAAAAAATACACTGTTTTTTTTAAAGTACCATCTATACCAAAGTTTTCTCTCTCTAAAAGACCGCGCGAAGACGAGTTTGTTCATCTCTCCCACTTAAGATTCTTTCGCTCAACTTATACTTCTCTTACGTCTCATCTCTTCTCTTACAAATCCTATCACAACGCCCCAATTCTACGGTGATTTCTTCACGTTGCAAACCACCATTTCTGGAACGCTCTTCCTATTTCCGTCCAATAAGCCATATTTATTTCTTTCTTTCCCGGTTTGATTCATCAGCACTGATGAAAACCTCTTGACAAACTCCTAAAATCTCCTAAAATCCTAAAATCTCGATCAGATTCCTGATGCAAAGATTTACCTATATCGTAATTTCTGTAAGTTATTTATTGTGTTAAATGCTCTCTCTACTTATCATAGTTTCTATTTCTAAAACTTAAAGTAAACTAGTTAATTACTTATTTTTCTTTGTATAATATCAGTTACACTTCCGTCAATTTCATGAACTTACCGATCCTGTCCATCCATGAGGGTGACATCCCTAATGTTAGCGATATGGCCACTATTTGGCCATTTATTTATTTATTTAGTTATAATCTATCTATCTATCCATGACACACTGAGTCAAAGGTTTAAACTGTGATCTTTAATACTAGTCCCAAACGAATCAGAAACTTTCCAATAGGGCGATCAAAATTTTATATCTTAAAATGTATTTCCACATACAACAAGACAAAGCCAGTTGTGTTTTAATTTTATTCTCTATGATTAATGATTTTATGTTTTTGATTTATTGAAAATTTGATTTGATTTATAAGTGTTTACCTGTGAATAAGTATGAGTAAATTAATATATATGAATTGATTTCAGTGAAGATTTTGAGGATTATATACCTACAAAGCGCCCAAGTTACTTTTGTTGCGAAATAAAATTTCCGGTCGAATACCCAAGCAACATTTGTTGCTAAATAAAACATTTGAAACAAAATTGTTTTTGTGGCTAACTTCCTTCAGCCTTAAGGAATGACTTTCTATCCATGATAATTATGTTCCTCGTATACCTGTTCAAAAACCAAGGCGACATTAAAAAAGTTTTATTTTTAAATTAATGTTATTTGCGCGTTGTTGAAACGAGCGTATATGTACCTACATATAGCGGTGAATATGTTTTAGAAAGATAAAAACAAAAAAGAAAATTACAAATTTACGAAATAATTAAGAAGTATTTAAGGGTATTTCTTATTCTGACTTTTGTCGGCAAAAGGGAACAAATACTTTTCGCAATTGCAAAAGTTTTAGGTAAAAGGAATAATCGATCTAAAGATATTACAAAATTCACCTTCTACCATTAGTTGCCCTTCTTAAGTTATTAATTTAACAGTTCACCTGTAAAATTTAATAATTGCGCATCATAATGCAGTCTCGAGAAACGCTTCCAGTTCAACGCTCAGTTCGCGACTCAATGAATAAATAAATAGCTGACAGCTGTACAGACATTATTTTCGTATTGGCGTTGCCAATTTTAGACTTGGACAAAAATATGTAAAGTTAAAAGTTTTGTATTATAACTTAGATAATTTTTGAATAAAAGAACAATGTCAATTAGAATCAAATGGGCATCCTGACTTGAAAACAGTCTAGAGGTAGCTTAACTGACTTTAGTCTGAGTCAAAGCACTCAGACATATAAAGTACCAGATTACACAATATTATAAAGATTTATCTGCCTTGTTTTCGAAAATTTAATAAAATTGAAAAAAAAATCATTACATAATGGTTTTTGACATATTTTAGTACCTTAATAAATATCTGATTTTTTCTTATGCCAATTGGTATTTAAGTATAAAGTTTTATGGCTAGACATTAAAATCGTACATTTAAAGCGATTTATACAAATTTTGCATATTTAAACCCTGGATAAACTACAGCAAAATTATCAAGATGAAACTCGACTGCTCTCACAAGTTATTTCGCAAGAACAAACATACAAACTACTGTAATTAACTCAACAATGGATTTCGGAATATTCGAGCAAAAACCGTTTCAACCGATCGAAGTCAGTGGGTCACTTAGCTGCCAAATGGATTCTATTAAGGAGCATACTGGCTTGGAACACTTTGACCAAATGTTGTGCTTAGTTTAATGGAAATAGGGATGTTTACCCTTTGACTGTCTGAATTGTAAGCTTGGTGGATTGGCACTTGGTTACATGGTCAAACATGATAAACATGACCATGGTAAATAGGAATCTTCTTACATTTAAAATATACTAACTATAATGGCTCGACTGCAATCAAACTGCACGTCGACGGGCAGTTGGCGTGCAGTTGGATTGCAGTCTGAGTGCAGTTACAACGACTAACTGCACTCAGACTGCAATCCAACTGCACGCCAACTGCCCGTCGACGTGCAGTTTGATTGCAGTCGAGCCAACTGCATTCCAACTACATCTGAACTGCCATTTGGCAGTCGGATTGCAGTTGAATTGCAGTCCGTCTGTCTAGACCCTTAAGGTTGTTTTTTGCATACTGTGATGACAGATTTGTGACGTCAGCGTAATCGCTTGTAGCAAAGACAAAAGACAATCAAAAATACAGAAACTGACAGCTTAAAGACTGACCCGAGATAAAGCAAAACAATGTTTCTCGCTGATGTTACATTGTCGGATATAAAGATGGGGATGTTTATTACTTCCTGAGATAATGATTGTCAATTTAGTAGTCGGCGGTTGGTTTTTCTTGCGAGGATTTCCTTTTATTGCAGTTAGCCCAAGTGTGGTCGATTGTTGATACATTGTGGGAATTTTTGGTTGATTAAGCAAGATTTTGAGTTGTTTGGAAATTGTTCCTTTTGACTTTCGGCTGTTTCAGTTGTTATGTTTATCAATGTCTTTTGACTTATTTTTTTCATTTTCAGCACACATACGAAAGGTATTTGGTACAAAATTAATGAGAATGAACCTCCTGATGTTATGTGAATAGAAGATTGAAGCGTCACCTGGTTGTTAAAGCTGCGGTCGAGGCATATAATCTATTAAATAAATTCAACCACCACATGAGGAAGATTAATTTAAGTATTAATTTAAGCTCTAAGTTTATGTATGTATACGGGATTGGTTTATTCGCTAAGCGAATAAAATCCCTAAAAAATTCAAATATACGGTACAGTACAGGTGACTCATATTCCTTTTTTTCTTATGGGGGTTGATAAATTCAATTTTAAACTATTATAGCTAACTATTGTATATGCAACCTCAATATAATCATTTAAACCGTTTTCTAAAGAAATATTTCCAGAAAAGTTATATAGATACTAAAAAAGATTTACACGGATTGTATTGTAGTAAAACTCTTTTATTGGTTGTTACAATAAAAATGTTATGACAGATTTTGCTGTATACCTCGAGGTTGAACATCAGTAAAAATGACAAGCTGTGTTTTATGTTTGGCCAGGTCACGCAATAATGTTTCTATATTGATTTCAAGAGGAAATAATACGCCAAGAATTGAATTCCATAGCAACAACGAAATAACCTCGAATACAAGGAACACAATAACGTCTTGTTTTTTATTTATGTAAAAATAATCCGTAATTACCTACCGAGCCATGGACACTCTGGGTAGGGCTGGTCCATCATTTCAAAGTCTCAGCGAACTATGGAAAGAGCTATGCTCGGAGTTTCTCTGATAGATAGGATTCTATATCCGACTGAGAACAAACTATCGACATAGTTCGTAGAATTAGTGGGCCGGCCATATAACGCGAAGAACCGACAACCATTAGGTAAACGTGTTCTTGAGTGGACACCGCGACTCGGCAAACGTACTTTTTTAGTGTTAGTATTTTTTGTTTTTTTTTCTTTACTGTGGTGTGTAATAAAGAGTATTTGTATTGTATTGTATTGTATTGTAATGTATGACTCCCTTCGGCCAGGGCGGATGATTATCTGCGAAAAACTGCAGGCAGATGGTGGATGTAGCACGCTGAAGACAGGGCGCTATGGTGCTCATTAGGGGAGACCTATGTCCAACAGCGGGCTAATTTTTTTTTTTTTTTTTTTGTATCCCGTAGGGATCCCACTACTGGGCAAGGGCCTCTCCCAAACATTTGGGAGGAATTGCCATAATCGCCACGCTTGGCAGGCTAATATGGGTTGATGATTATGATGATCACCTACATGTGCAGCAGGGGCAAGGTTGGGGAGGCAGAGTCACCATATTTTTGAAACTAACTTATTACCACCATTTTTTGTCACTTACCTCCATGCTATTATGTTTCTGTTTGTAAATTTTATACTGTTTATTAATTGGACCAGTGTCAAAAAAAAAGTTTTTTTTCTATTCTATTCTATTCTACATGTAGATCGAAGTGGTTGAACAAAACCACAGTGGCCTGTAGCAAAAATACCATAGTGGGTTAAGAATCGCCTCCTCCAATGCCCGCCGGAAATCTACCTGAGAATAAGCAATAATTTCCTTCTGTGTACGAGTATGGAAAAACACTACTAATGCATGTTCAACAGTGAGCTAATGAAAAGAGAATTAAATAGCATGGGGTTTACGGAAAAAAACTGAAAATTATTGTAAATGATTTATACTGCATTTTAATATTTTGAATGAATATAATATCTCAAACCATTCGATCTTAGACAGCTCGTAGATCCCGCTACGAGCGTAGCACTTCGTAGCATCAATGCTTCGACGAAAATGGAATAGAAATGACTTTTCTACTTCATATAAAACATTTCTAATTCATATTCTTCTAAGTTCTTTTGATAGGTTGAGAGGGTTGGAGGTTTATTATTCAAATAATGTTGAGAAATTATAATAAATATAATAATGCTCAAACATTATTTACTTTATATTTATTAAATGTCGGGAATCCGACACCATGATCTCGCCCCAAGCTTTGGTAATAGATAACTGATAGATGTACTACACAGTTTTTTTTATACATAGAAAACTTACAAAAAATAATCTGCAGATTGTGTTTTGTATGTTTGTATCCATAATACTAATTCTGCTTACCTTAGGTCTAGTTGATGCTGTGTGGATTGTCCAGCATTAATTGTTATTATAATTATTTATCAAATTTGTCCCGAGGCGGGCATCGATCTCACAACTCATAGGTATCAGGCGGACCTTCACCAGCTGCGCCTCAGAGGTCGTCGCGGAGGATTTTGTTTCAATTTCTAATGATGATTTTGTGATAAAGTCTGAAATATAACAAAGAATTCATACGAGCTAGAAATATGATTAAATTTAAAACAACTTTAAACGATAGGGAGACACACACACATCTTATAGCTCAAAAACGATTGCTTCCTGACAATAACAAAACAAAATAAAATCTAGTTATTACTAAAATGAATTCCAGAACCTAAATTATTTCCATGCCTAATTTTGTTATAGTAAGTAATGGAGTTACGGACATAAGTACATGAAAACAAACATTCACACAGACTGTAAAATTAATTCTAAAAGAATATGTGTGATTCTCGATAAATAAGGAAAGCCTCTTCCATTATCTAAGCTATTCTGTGGCGTACCACGGTTATAAATATTTCAGTACAGGAAATTATACTGCCACGGATAGGTACTGTTCTGTAAGACTTTGAATGGAAAAGAGGCTTCGAGTGTTAAAACAGGAATATCAGTAAGAAATAGAGAAAATATCTGAATTATTTATCGTGTTTTTCTGAATTTATACTGATTCTGACCGAATCAGTATAAATTCAGAAAGCTCGTGCTATACTCGGAATATATTTTCAATTGACTTCTAAAAGCAAGAGATTTTCAATTTGCCTGTTTTTTATTTGTGTGCAACCTCACTATTTTTTTTCATTTAAAAGCTGGTACTTCTGGAAGTATACAGACCAATATCCATGCAGTTAAAGTATGTATACATAACTTGATTATAGGTGCTATAAACTGTACAAGAGTACAGGATGATAATTATTTATTTAGCTCATACCGATTCGGAAATTGCAGTTTTCTAATATTTATAAGACGCGCAGATTAGTAGTGAGCTCTAATTAAACAGAGATGAGCGATTTATGTCGCAAAATGATATTGTAAATAACAAGGCAAATTGTTTAATAAGTGTGTACTCTACAAAGATACGAAAAGTATGATATTTTTGGTTCAAACGTGGCATTTGTCAGGTTTTTAAATTCATTGAACTGTCCATAAAATGGGTTTTTCTGAATTGGTTTTCTTAACAGACTAGGTTTAACGCAGGAAGGAATACTATTTTAAGGGGACATAAAAATCAGCTAAGATTACTGAGAATGCAAAATGTTAGACATAATAATGAAACTGAATACTGTAACATACACTGTAGCAAGCGCACATAGGGCCTTTGTTCACGGGGTGGTTTTATTCTCATTGCTTTATTTATACATGTGAAATATTCAGTCCCTTATTTCATAGTTATTTTCAGATGATATTTTAAGAGTTGCTTAAAGTTTATACCTTAAACTAAACTCTACGGTAAGCCAGTGCATCAAGCTTCAAGGGGAGTTAGCGGGATCGTTTGATTCGACACCTCCCCTGAGGTTTGAACCCTTTCATCCATCGTTGAGGGTACAAAATTACATGTCTGCACCCTTGGAATTTCATAAAAGTATTTAAATTTTATATAACAAAGTTACGTGTAAGCTAGATCAAATAGTTTAGTTCGAGAAAGAGCCAATTCATTTTCCCATTTTACAGTAAATATAATGAATCAATTATTACCAGTTTTAGAAATGGAGATTAATGTATATTAGGGAGTATGGAATATAACACCAGGAATGAAACTGTTGTTGTGGTGTTGTTGTTGATGTTATAACTTGCGGTAGAGTTGCTTTTATTTATGATTTCAGAGATATTTAATCCCGACGACGTACATTAAAAAGGAAAATTAAAGTTGTTGCCATAACAACTTAAAAAAACTTGCAAAACCGCAAACCAGGGAAACTGAAAGAGTGTCAAAAACTGAAGCATCCCTCTTTTAAAGCGAAGGACGTTCAGGTGTCAAAGACTACCTTCAGGCAATAGCTCACACTATCCAGAGGTTCAATCAAAAAGGAACCTTAAATATTAAAAGCTCGTTACACTAATGAATCGTATCAGATTTTGCCGTCGTCTGGCGCCCTCAATGCGTCTTTTGGCCTTTCTTGATGCTGTCTTGAGAGGTTCTTTTGTTTGGGTTTTCTTATGGGAAATACGGTTTTGTTCAGGCGGGTAAAATATTTATCTTTTGAACAGTTCTGGAGATTAAACTGTCCTAATTTTGTTTATAACGGAAGCCTTAATTAATTAGTCGGTCTCTTACCGCAGTCAGATTTATATTGATTGAGCTCTATGATTAAAATATCGAACGTTGTTGGTGTGAAATGCAATGTAATAACTTAAAATTTTAAATATTAAGAGATGCGAAAGAGATAGAATCGTAATCAAAAGTATGCGATAGAACAGGCAGGAAATAACTGCAGTTCCGCTGCTACAATCCCGCGCGAAGATGTGCTATCACCCTAAATATATCTCCCGAGGTCCGTTCTACAATATTTTATAATGTACTTTATGATATTTATATAGATGGATAGACTAAGATAACACACAAACATCACTAAAAAAGTAACAAAAGAACAGTAACAATATTACACAAGTACACATTATAGTCACCAGAAGAAAATTGAGGTTATGGTCTAAGATCCGACTGCAGAGTTAGCCCGCTCATTGTTTTTTGCTTAAAACCAAATTTTTATGTTTATATAATTAAACCAAATTTAAAACCTCTACTCACACACCGAACACAAGACCAAACTGTGTGAAAACTGAATACAAAAAGTAAAATATTGCTCAATATTAGACTGAATAGTACTAAAATTTGAATAGGTCGATAGCGAAAGGCTTTTGGATCAAGAGTTTATTTTTAGCATTCCGTTTTACAGTGCCAATAAAAACTAAGAAAAACGACCAATTTGACGATTGAAACAACAAGCGAATCTAGTCGCGCAGCGTAAAATTTTCAGTACGCATGATCGCGCTGGCGTCTACGTCTGCTAAATCCTGAACGTGCATTGTCTTGTCTATAAGGTGCTGTTGCAGCACGTGTACAAAGCTAGTATTTTACTTTGCCAAACCAAACGTTTTAGTAATGTAAATGTTTTTAATTCTGTTTATGAGAGTATTCATTACATGTAAGAAATAGACATTAACACTTGAGATAAATTTTTAACTTTTTGGCAGTTTCAAATGCCTCTGCAAATAAATTTGTTAGCTTCAGTATGTATGCGATGGTTTAGAGTAGTTTTTTAGGGTTAATATTTTTTTTATGTTTGATTGTTTTTCAGGATTTTTTTTCATTAAATCATTACATTTCATTAAAAATCAGATAAATCTAAACAATAAGTACTCAATCTAAGTTTAAGTAGGTAAATACTCCCTGGGCTCTGAGACTTAACTTTAATTAGTAATAATTTCATCGAATATTATTCGATTAGACATGTGTTTTCAAGATAGTAAACAAAGTAATACATCAATGACATTATTATTAAAAACTCGTACTCCTTCTGAAAGAATACTTACCAACCCATGAATAATAGATACTATGATTCATGCGATGGTAAGTTTTATTATGGAAACTGATGATTAAGGTACAACCAGGAAACGCCAATAAAACCCATGCAGCCAGTCAGTTAGCGATTCCTTTGTGTATGATTATGTTCGGATTATTTCAAACAAAGAATTTAAAAACCAATCTGCAAAACTGCACCTTAAGCTCGCAAAGGTTTCCTTGGGAAATAGCAAAGTTAGGTAGCCATAGTCACCCCTGTAAAGTTGTTTTCATTACATCAAGTCATTGGACGGATTCCAATATTTTCACGTCGTTGCGTTCGATTGCATAGTGCTGAGTGAGATTGCTTTTGTTGATGGTAATGTTTTCCGGTTCGATATGTCCGTAAATAATATGTTTCCGGAAAAATGGCTACGGTTCTGTTGTTCGGAAAGGTATTTTCTGGTCTGTGAGTCTATTGATTTAGTAGTATTGGTTTACCTTTTGATACTTTTAGGAGTTGTAGTTAAGATAACGAGATTTTGTGTACCTACAGATACACATATTTAAACAATTGTATTCGTAACTGAATAAGCTTTAAATAAATAATGCTGGAAAATCCATAAAGCATCATCAGCCCCAAACTAAGCGGAGCTTGTGTTATGGATACGAGATAACTGATATATTTAAATCCACACAGCATCATCTACCTACAGATACACATATTTAAACAATTGTATTCATAACTGAATAAGCTTAAAATAAATAATGCTGGAAAATCCACAAAGCATCATCAGTCCCAAACTAAGCGGAGCTTGTGTGATGGGTACGAGATAACTGATATATTTAATACAAAAAACATTATGATGAATAGATATTATGTTTTATAATACATAGAAAACACCCAAAACCCCGGGATATATATAGGTATTTGCAGATCTTACCAACGTTTGTCCTAAGACGGGAATTGAATCACAACTCCTTCGTCGCAATCGAACCTTCGCCCACGCACGCGCCACATAAGTCATAAAGATTTAACACGGCAGAAAAGTCAGACCCAGGTAGTGGAGAGTGGTGGTGATATTCCCCAGTAACTCTAAACTGATAAATATTACTTTTAAAAGAGGTTGCCAGTGTTGCCACTTAACTGGCACGTTTGCGCGACCCTAACTTGTTTATTACTTCCGACGATTACAGAGTTGTTTACAAGTCTTCATTGATTCGCAAAATAATAATTGGCAAGGAAACGGGTTAATTTGTTTTGTTTGGTGCGAAATTAAGATGCTGGAAGTAATGAAACAATGTTTTCCGTTTCAGTTAATATTTTGAAATGCTTCCAGTGAAAATAGAATTGGATTGAGTTATCGTTTTTCCAGATTGACGGCTTCTACGCTATTGCTATCGCGAAGGATAGAAATAATAATTAAGACCGTGACCATTACAAAACCGTGTTTTTTATACCGATCGAATTTGAAAAAGGTTTTATTTTCAGCATTGTTCGCTCATTTCTCTGTCAATTGAAGCCAGATCTTGATGATTCTGTATATGTAAAAAATATTTTCTCGTTGGTCCCGTAAAAAATTCGTTCCCAAGGGAGTACTAAAAGTCCAGCATAAAATAGTTAAAGTAAAAAGAAATAATTAGTTAAAATTGTTAAAACGATCATGTTTACTTAGACTACAGTATTTTTTATCGTTATTTCGTGATCATGACATATGAAACGAAATATCGAACAACTTAAATCAAACAATGGTAACTATCCCTTTTTAAATGACTTTAAATTAGAAGCTAGTTAAATAGATTCTAAAGACGTGGTAAAAGCTTACGTGTGACAGTTTCACTAAAAGACTGTCTGGATACTGCACAGGGCAAACCAAAAGTACCAAAAGTATCGATATCGATAACTGCACTTCAACGCGGAAATTTGTATGGACTAATGTTTGTTCATCTTTCACCCAAAAATACTGATTGGATCGAGCTTTAATTCTGAACGGACGTAACGTCTGAATCCCTGGAAGAACACATAGGCGACTTTTCATCTCATAAATCAGTTCTTATGAGATATAAATAGCCTTGAGACGTTTCCATACAAACAACGCGTGCGAAGCTATGGGCAGATAAAGTATAATATAATAATATGAATATGACAACATAAAACAGGATAAAACTACTTACACCCTAACAAGCATAAATTCGTATAATCCTAGAATTTAACTGCATGCCAACAACATTTTCCGAGCGACTTCAAAACTCCACCTTTGTTCAAGTTTACAGCAAGTTCGTGCTAGGCATTATCTTACTTGCGCAGGCAAGGAATAACAAGTATTTGTGTTAAAACTAGTTTTGTAGTGTCTTAATTAATACGAATTTCAGATTGGTAATGAGATTCGTGGAAACATGCATTATGACGTCGATAGCGAACGAAGTGGTGCAGTGGGTGAAAGTTCGCAAGCGACGCAGGAAGCCCGATAGCCCACAGCCTAATCTTAGTCCTAGAAACTTGAAATTTGACCTTATTCCCAGTAATATTACCAAGTAGTGTTACCACTTGAACTATTGAAAATTTTCTTCTAAATAGACTTACTGATAGACTTCGCTGGTGTCATCACTACATAGAATGAAACAAAGTCGCTTTCTCTGTCCCTATGTCCCCATGTTCCCATGTCCCTTTGTATGCTTAAGAGAAAAACTAGAATTTGAATAACTGTATTTTTGTTAATACATCATCTATTTTACATCGTTATTTTTTTGCCTAACCGAAAAGGAATAAGAAAGAAAATTTGAAAATTCAAACAGATCCAAAAAGGGGTTAAGTGTGAGTCGTCCAGTATTATTTATTTATTTATACTTCCAGCAATAGATTTGTATCTTCTATATAAATATCATTGTGAGTCATTAACAATGCAAACTTTAATGGACTAGTAGGGAATCTATTTATACTAGTCTCAGAAACAGGGAGGCTTTGTAATGCGGAGTGGTCTCTAAGCATAGGTATTTCTATCTAGGTATTTCAATAGCAGCATAGATCTGAATCTAGACAACAGAGAGTCAGACACCACAGCATATCTTCAGTAACACCCCGAGCTCGAGAATGCTAATTAACTCGAAGCAAATAGAGTCAGTCAAACGGCAAACAGATTTAATTAATAGGGCACACCCATGTTTCTCCATTAGATGTCTTGTTAGAGGCATATATTGAGTGATTATACAAGTTTTACATAATCCATAAGAGTATTAAGAATTTCCATACGCTATGTTGTAGTATAACAATACAAAGTGATTATTGGATGTATCATTTAAAGCCACGATTCGGCAAACGTAGTGTAAGATACCGTGAGGAGTTGCGAAAAACTGCAGGCAGTTTGATGCTAGGCTAGACGCCGTAAGATGAAGACGGGGTTTTTAGATTTAAATAGTGGGTCTTACAGAAAAAATCACAGGGACTATTTTTATAGAGAATTTTAAGATCTACAACTTTGCTCTGAGGTACTTTTTCGATAAAACTTACCGTTTTGGAGAAAAATCCAAAAAACCAAAAAATTTTACCTTGGGCCCCGAATAAGTCCCTAAGCTCACATGGGACTGATGGGGACTTTTGACACTTTATTCCTTGTGGTAAACCTAAGGTCTCTACGAATATTTGGCTCTGTCGGAATTTTCTTTATTTGATCACTATTTTTATGTCTAAAATGACCGGACTATAATCTATCTAAATTATAAATGTATCTAGGTAGGTATTCAATATTTGCCTTGGTGCCTTGTACATTAATTCTGAAGGCGCAAACAGAAGCTAAACTAGAGCCGCCACTTATTTTTTCGTATTGTCCACGAAACCAGAGTTTGATAGCACCAAGACCAACTTCGTATCTCTTCCTAAACTAGACCAAATAAAACTACTACAGGTGCATTAAAAAAAGCTTATAGATAGGTTTTACAAATTGAACGTGTGAATTTTGGAAATTCCTTTGTTTAACGTATTTATAATTATAAAAAAGTGGAAGCGCTAGTTTAGGTTCTGTTTGCGCCTTAATAATGTAGGTGCAGTTTTCTCAACTTGGTAACTAGTCTTCGTTTTTTGGTGACATCACTAGCGCTAATTGAGTGAGGAGGACAAGCGACGACATCTTAAAAATACATTTTCTTTGCCAACCTAGTTAGGCACAGATGACGACATACTGCGTCGCTTTGTCTCAGACGAACAATGGGTTTTGGTTTACCTATAAGATGTAAAACGTAGTATTTTTAGTAAAAAAATAAATCACATAATTTCTATCTTCTAAATAATAATTGTCTGTGATATCTAGTTTAGAAGATAGGTGTGGGAGATTCTAAGGGAGTTTCTTTTTCTACTACACTATAATAATAAACTTTAAGTGGATCTGTCAGTTGTTAGAAGCAAAAGGCACCGGGTTTAAAATTGACCTCACACTAAATTTTTTTATGGAAGTTGTAACTTCTTCACGTCAAGTACCGGTTTGAAATTTCACGTAGACCTGGGACATCAAAAAGCCTGAATATATCATCATCATAGATGGCTAGATGGTGCTGTGTGGATTGTCTAACAATATTATTAGATTATTATTTAATATCTTCAACCTTTATTAATCCACTGCTGGAGAGATAGGCCTCCCCTAATGAACGCCATAACGCCCTGTCTTGAGCTTGCCACACACGTACAGTTTGTAAAACCTATCATAAGCTTTTTTAATGCATTTATAACGCATCTATTACTATTGCCTCCCTACCTTTTATCCCCGAAAGAATGCGTGCAAAGTCGCAAACAGTAACTGAATACAAAATACAACAACCATAATAAAAACTGTTCAGTGTCATTAAAGTTGGTTTCCCCAAAAGTTCAACGCATCCAAAAATTAGCTCAAGTCCCAACAATGTCTCTTTGTTCCCAAGCTACGTTTGACAAAAGTAATTAAAAAAACACCACTAAATAGCTTTATCTGTATATTGTTTATGCCTGGCGTTGATGCACATTAATTAGTGGAAAACCTGGCAACACTGCCTTTGAATGCGCTCATTCAAGCTCATTGTGGCATTGTGGCAACACTTTATTGTTGCAGATCATTGTGAAATGAACTTGTGCAATTATGAATCCGCAAACAGACGTGGTAGGCAGACGTGGTAGTTAATTATTTTAGATATTTGTGAAATATGAAAGAGGCCTTGCAAAAATATTATCAGGCATTACGAATCGTTTTTCACCTTATTCTGAAAAATCATGATTACCATTCAATTACCTTCCTTAAAATTCAAATACTCCTTTACGTCAGAAAATAAATTCGTTTCGATACAAGTTTTTTACATTTCCATTATGAAAAAAAAAAAAAAATTGAAAAAATTCCAACCTGATTAAAAAGATTCCTTCATTCCGCTCCTGCTGGACAATTTAGTATTCCAGCTAAGTTTCATTCCAATATATTTACCAAAAAATCTCTCCCAAATAAAGGCCTTGGTTCTGCCAAGGCTCCAGACAGGTGGTAGACGCTACCGTCCGGCAACAAGCCAATAAATCACAACGCTACTTGGTATTTCTCTCTTGTACACACCAGCCAGTGTCACTCTTAGGTTCTGATATTGCAAAGTGTGCTCTAAGTACTTGTTATTGGGATTCTTGTTGATGTTGTATCCATGAGGAGGACACATACATAAATCAAGCTTTCTACGCAAACACCAACTTAAAATTCAACCAACTTTACGGGCTCCTAAGACTGCTAAGCCACCCTGATCCGGTTATTATTGGTATTTCTCAAAAGCATTTACAAAAATCTCTAAGAACGTATTCTAAAACTTTGTGTAAAGATTGTATCCTGAAGCGCAGTAGGCTTAATAAACTAAAATAATGAGTACTTTAATGATTTCAAACGTAAATTGAAATCAAAAGACATACGCTAAAGAAACAGAGATGCAACAATTTTATTGTATGACTGTAATTTCAATGACTGCCAGCGAACAGAGGCTCTACAATAAAAAACAAAAAAATCTACCGTAATAAAGAAATAGTTTTGGCTCTAATTTCTTAGCCTTATACGAAACGATAGTATTTTTTCAGTGCCAATGTTTATTTAAAGTGTGTTTTTTCTATGCCTTGATCACCAATTGATAACAATGATTGGTTTCATATATGGATTTATGTTTTTTGGTCATCTGCTATCTGCTATCAATAAAAAAAACTACTAGTCGTTTCTATAAAAGCGTTTTCATGCGTAAATTATTATCTTGGGGACATATTGTGAAAGAAGACTGGCGAAGTTCTTTGACTCTCAGCCCCACCCATTTTTTGCCGCGTTCATGAACGAAATCAATCAATATTCATACACCTTAGCAAGACAAACAAAATGATATTAGAATTTAGCTTCTTAAAGTTGGGAATAAAAAGATATTATATGAACAATGAACGAAGTTAGGTTATAATAATATAGGTAATGAGTTATTGTCATTTCCTTAGAATAATTAGGCTTAGAACCGCAGTAGGCTCACGCGAAGTGAAGCCATTTTAAGTTAGCCTTTAAAGGCTAAGTTGTAAGTACATAGCTCGACTCATCAGTGCATTACGTCAAGTCCTACGGGGAAAAACTCAAATAAAAATTAGTTATTGTGCAGTGAAAGGGTGTCACAACTCTTCACATAATCTAATCATTAAAAACAGTCCAAGATTCAATATAAATAATAACAACCTGGAATCTTTTATGCTTGAGTAAAACATTAGTTTAGGTACAAAAATCAATCGTAAACAAAACAGACGCCATTACAATAAAATGTTGAAAAAATATTTTATGGCTTCATATTTTATGTTAAAGCGGAATTTTGTGTGAAATTATCACTCTATGTCTAGTTACTCTTAGGTCATTTCCTACAATTAACAACATAAAACTATTTTGTGACCATTATTTTGACTCCCGAGATGACCCTACGGCAATTTGAAGTTCCTGTCCCATTTAAGTCCTCATTCACACGTGAGCTTTTTAGACGCCCTTTTAAAAAGCGTACTATTAGAACAAATACATTTCCAAGTACTTGTTCATACGACATCGCTTTTAAATCTCGACGTTTTTTTATCGAGCAGTGTTCCATTGTGAGCGCTGGGCGTTGTGCGTTAAAGGGAATAGGTACATCATAATTTATGAAACTTCATTAATTGTTTTACTTATCTCAATGCCAGTCGTTGTACAGTATAGGTGATATCGCAAACGCAGTAATTTAGCAGTATAACCACTTCGACGTCGTCGTACGGAAGCGTGACAGGAAACATAACTTAACTAAGTTATTTAAAAGCGCACATATGAAAAATAATTTCGAGAACGTTATAAAAGCGCCAACGTTGGGATTGAACGCAAAGCTTTTTAAGCTCTCGTGCGAATGAGGCCTAAGATTATTCGAAAACAAAATCAAAGTCATAACATTGCACGCATGTCAACTGACTTTGCCATTTGACACGTAGTTTGACGTTTGAGCGTTCCATTATTGGCACTTATTTTATTTCTCTCGCTTTTTTTCATCATTGATTTCGTTTCGTTATTACATTTTTTAAAATATTAAAACGTTTATAACTTACGATTCCCAACTTTAAAAATTATGAGATTTTCTGATTAAAAGCCCTATAATCAAAGGAATGAATGTTCCAATTTCTGACCATGTACGTTTCCTCAAATTTTTGGGTCCATTTTCGCCATTCTTCTTTAAAAAAGAAGACTGGCGAAGTTCTTTGACTCTCAGCCCCACCCATTTTTTGCCGCGTTCATGAACGAAATCAATCAATATTCATACACCTTAGCACGACAAACAAAATGATATTAGAATTTAGCTTCTTAAAGTTGGGAATAAAAAGATATTATATGAACAATGAACGAAGTTAGGTTATAATAATATAGGTAATGAGTTATTGTCATTTCCTTAGAATAATTAGGCTTAGAACTGCAGTAGGCTCACGCGAAGTGAAGCCATTTTAAGTTAGCCTTTAAAGGCTAAGTTGTAAGTACATAGCTCGACTCATCAGTGCATTACGTCAAGTCCTACGGGGAAAAACTCAAATAAAAATTAGTTATTGTGCAGTGAAAGGGTGTCACAACTCTTCACATAATCTAATCATTAAAAACAGTCCAAGATTCAATATAAATAATAACAACCTGGAATCTTTTATGCTTGAGTAAAACATTAGTTTAGGTACAAAAATCAATCGTAAACAAAACAGACGCCATTACAATAAAATGTTGAAAAAATATTTTATGGCTTCATATTTTATGTTAAAGCGGAATTTTGTGTGAAATTATCACTCTATGTCTAGTTACTCTTAGGTCATTTCCTACAATTAACAACATAAAACTATTTTGTGACCATTATTTTGACTCCCGAGATGACCCTACGGCAATTTGAAGTTCCTGTCCCATTTAAGTCCTCATTCACACGTGAGCTTTTTAGACGCCCTTTTAAAAAGCGTACTATTAGAACAAATACATTTCCAAGTACTTGTTCATACGACATTGCTTTTAAATCTCGACGTTTTTTTATCGAGCAGTGTTCCATTGTGAGCGCTGGGCGTTGTGCGTTAAAGGGAATAGGTACATCATAATTTATGAAACTTCATTAATTGTTTTACTTATCTCAATGCCAGTCGTTGTACAGTATAGGTGATATCGCAAACGCAGTAATTTAGCAGTATAACCACTTCGACGTCGTCGTACGGAAGCGTGACAGGAAACATAACTTAACTAAGTTATTTAAAAGCGCCCATATGAAAAATAATTTCGAGAACGTTATAAAAGCGCCAACGTTGGGATTGAACGCAAAGCTTTTTAAGCTCTCGTGCGAATGAGGCCTAAGATTATTCGAAAACAAAATCAAAGTCATAACATTGCACGCATGTCAACTGACTTTGCCATTTGACACGTAGTTTGACGTTTGAGCGTTCCATTATTGGCACTTATTTTATTTCTCTCGCTTTTTTTCATCATTGATTTCGTTTCGTTATAACATTTTTTAAAATATTAAAACGTTTATAACTTACGATTCCCAACTTTAAAAATTATGAGATTTTCTGATTAAAAGCCCTATAATCAAAGGAATGAATGTTCCAATTTCTGACCATGTACGTTTCCTCAAATTTTTGGGTCCATTTTCGCCATTCTTCTTTTACAAATTCATATTTAAACACAATCAAGAGTACGGTAATGCAGCCAGTGTCTTGGGGACGCTTCCGACTGGTATTGACATGGATCAATTGAGCTACCTTTAGACTGTTTGCAATCGTCTGCAGTTAGCTCAATGGTTTCAATTGTAAATACTAGTTGTAATTTTTCTATTCCTTGCTTGTAATTTTCGTTGTTAATAAAGTATTATTTAGAGTACGGCCAGTTTATAAAATAACAAATACAAAAAACCGTGGACAAGCTTGGTCACCATGCATTGGCATGTGTCTCTAGTGCAGGACGTGTGTCCCGCCATAATTCAATTAACGATATCATCCGTCGGGCCTTTACCAGCGTCAGTGTAGCAGCTACACTTGAACCACGTGGCCTTATGCGAGATGATGGTAAAAGACCTGACGGTATGACTCTGATTCCCTGGAAGATGGGTCGGCCTTTAGTTTGGGATGCCACGTGTGTAGATACTCTAGCGCCTTCACATCTGGCAGGGACATCAGCAAGGGCTGGCTCCGCAGCTTCATCAGCGGAGTCCCTCAAACGGCGAAAATATGCTAATCTTGACCGAGGTTACCTATTTGAGCCATTTGGGGTGGAAACCCTTGGTCCTTGGGGTCCTGGGGCACACACAATTTTTAAAGATCTGACGAAACTTCTCATAGAGTCCACAGGAGATAAGAATGCTGGCTTCTATTTTGGTCAACGAATTAGCATTGCCATTCAACGTGGCAATGCTGCCAGCATTCTGGGTACTTTGCCTTCTGGTGACGGCTTAGATTTTTAAGAGTTTGTTATAATTGTATATACTAGTGAGCTATGTGATCTAATTATGTTTCAGAAATAAATTATGATCTAAAAAATACAAAATGAAGGATAAACCAACCTCTGCGTGGCACAATCTCAAACGATCCACGTGTTTTTTCAGAGTGGAGGGTTATCGTCCTTTTAACCCAAACCATGGCTACCCTTTCCCATCGAGCCATTTTCGCGAAGCACCGTAGTACCATAAAAGCACCCTCACATATTCCTCTAACAACGTTTAAAGGAAAAGTTTTAGCTCAAGCGTCTGAAAAATATTACCCAACTTAAGTTTAATCTCCTGAAAACAGTACAAAACTATTGTAAATAGGAACCGTACTGTGAGTTTTAACAACAATGTTTCGCGGATGCTCTTAATAAAAGTATTTCTTGAACAGTTATTAAATGTTCTTTTTGTTGTTTGTTTTGACGTTCAGTTAATTTAACTTTTTCTTTTTCAACTTATAGCTAGTTTAAACTTTGCAGGTTGCTGGCATGCCCGTAAATTCAATACCGCATATTTTCTGAAATAAATTACGACTAACTTAAATAAGTCCCATTGTTTTTCCGGGCATGCTACTGTCATGTGAGTATACAGGCTAACTTCAGGCTAGCTATCTTCTGTCACATCACCAGCTCGCACTATAAAATATGAAATAATCCTTATTTTAAAAAACAAAAAGTTTAAAAGAAAAAAAAACAATTTATTATGTAAGTAAATTATCAAGGACACCGAATAAAAAACCCAAACGAGCACTATCAAAAGCTGGCACTATTACCAATAATAAAGACTTCGAAACGATTCACTAAAAATTTAAACATTCCATGAGTTACCAATAGGTACGAACCACAAGAGAATTCCCACATTTAAGGACCAGTTAGTTACCCACCCATACAATTATAAACGAAGCCCATCATTTACACTCAAAGACAATATAGACTGTCACCCGCGCCAATTAAGGGCTATTAAACAATGTACCGACTGTTTGTTAAAGTATTAGAACACACACGTACCTATTAACTACCCTATTAAAGACTTTCTCGACGCCTCAAGTTAATTGAGACGTCATAGATCTACGAATCTCTGGAAGAGATTTATTCTTTGATATAAAATGAACTTTTTTCTTTCTGTTACCTTTTCTCGCTTAAACGGCTAAATGTAATATATACTTAAAATTTTAAAGGGAGGTAGACAGTATCCCAGGGTCTACCTCCATGCAATATATAGTTATTTATATTTATTACTTTACATATACATACCCGGAAAATATCTAAAGATCGTATAAATATTTGTCCTTTGGCGGGAATCGAACCAACGGCCTCCTGCATCGCAGGCAAACCTTTGCCCACTGCTCGAAACTTTCTTAGAAAATACGAAATTTTCTTATAACTCTCTTTCAATTGGACAGCGTTTTCGCGGTATCCGGACTTTCACTCGTATAATGCCATTATATATCCGATTAAAACAAAAATAACTAATACCGACCTGGAGTGCCCCCATCATACATAAAACATAATTAACAAAACAACACATTTCGATAAACATCATTTTGTTTGTGAATAAATATGTAAGTATTCCATTTAGTAAATTTGTTTCTTTGTTCTGTATCGTTTTACTTTGTTATTGAGACTTTATTTTCCCTCGAAGGGTTCTTGACTCTCGATTAGCGGATTACTATTTAAATAGATATAATATCTTCATGACGAAAATATGTAATATATTTTTAGACATACAATTTGCCATTAGAGAGAGCCTGCGGAACTTTTTCAATAAAATTAATATTATAACTATGCCATCGCTATTTATTTATCTTAACCTAATTAATATATTTAAGAAAACATGTAAATCGTTATTCCAAAAATTGTGATATTCACAATTATGACACGCGAGGAAAGTGTAAGTTAGTGTTACCTCAGACAAGACTGGCTAAAGTCAGCAAATCTTTTGTTGTTAATAGCGTTAGATTTTATAATATATTGCCAGCCAATATCATCGATCTTGGCGAAAAAGCTTATACGAAAACCATCAAAAAGCGCCTCACAGAAAGAGCATACTATGACATAAAGGATTATCTGTCAGACCACAATTTTTGGAATGACACTATGACATAAAATAACATTTAATATTTGACTTATTGTTATTCTTATTTATGTTAAGACCTTCTTAAGTGCAATGTAATGTGCCTATGAGAAATAAATGATTGAAATTGAAATTGCCAACACGTTTTTTCCAACTGCCAATACATGTACGTACACACAACTAAACTAATATACTAAAATGGTTATAAAAATTTATTATGATGATTTCAAATCAAATAATCTATTCCTCGTTTTATTTATGATTAAGCTTATTTTTAATAATTTGATTAACTATTCCAAATTTTCCAAATTGATGACTCCAAATTTTAATAAAACGAACGAACATTCTTAATAAAACGAAAACGAAATATCGAAAGCTGCCTCCAATTAAATGAGGTAAGGAGAACATACATGCACGAAAAAATCAAACTTAAAATGTATTTTTGTCTTAATGTTATGTGGGTTTAAAAATACATGTAATATAATATTTCTAATAACATAATTATATAATATCAATCCTATTTAAACTATTAATAAACACATAAAAACTATACTAAGTATATTAGATTCATACATGTGTTAACGCTTAAAGATGTGAGGGGCAGCGGCTGCTAGCATGAATATCATGTGAGAGAGAATTCTATACCCTGATCTGAATTGAGAACGCGTAACTTTTCTTATGTAATACAATCTGAATTTTAAATGCTTGCATTTTACCTACTAGTCAAAAGGAAGCGTGGCACTTATCAAATTGCGTGCTAGCAATCACGGCAAGAAGAGACAGGAGATTAAAGTTTAGACAAACAGAAATATTTCTCAGACGGTGCTGTAAAAGTTCCTCTTTGTCATGTAAGCCAGTACACTCGTTTGTCTTGCAAAGTTTTGCATCTTAGAATAAATGTTGCGAACGTCTGTATGGGTGATTAATCTTAGTTTTGTTATTAGGGAGTTTTGAGATGTCGGTTTTAATCCTGGCTTTGTTTTGGAGTTTTTGATTCACTTTGGCTTTATTCTCAGAAAACCTACCTACTAATTTTATAATGGGGAATAATGGCTATACCTCGACCGAACTTATCATACTGATTATTTTATAACTGTTAGCATTTTATTATATATAATAAAATACTACTACTAACAGTTATTTTTAAAATATGCCCTAAAAATTATTTTGGTTTTTGTTTTGTTATTGCTTAACAACATAATTTCTTAAGAATGCTTTCAGTATACCTCTAGATGCTCGTGAAAATATTTAGCATAAATTAAATTTCGTAGCATCAATTATTACATTGTTCATTTTATTAGGTGTTGCAGGAGGCCACACTATTGTAGATGACAATACAGGAAGCTTGAGAAATGAACACCTGTTACTTTGGTTTAAAGAAACGCTTATATTTCATAAAACGTTTAGTATTTTATTTTTCATTTCTTCGTTTGGAAACTTTTATTCAATACTACATTAAATGTTTTATTTTATCATTTCATAGCCACATTGTCATAAACATTTCAAATCATTACTTGTCATTTTGTTTTTTGTTCTAATGTACCTAGGTATAAGATATGACACTCAACGTCCAAAATGTATTATTGTCCACAAATGAACATATTATTATCCTAGGTATAGATAATAACTTACTTCCTAAACTTAAAACTAACTACACCCAATACTAAAATGTTAATAGGGACTATCCATATTGGTAAAGCAAAAGAATGTCAACAAATTAAAACAAATGAAGCCAACAAAGCGTTATTAAAAAACTTGGATACAAAGGAGTCACATTAGAGACTTTCTAATTTTCTTCTTTTGTTCGGTGACACTTTTTAATAAAGCCTCGTCTACACCGTCATAGTATGTCCGGCCAGTGGGCTCGTAGGAGTAAGAGTAAGCTTCATACGAGTGTCTGAAGCTTACTCCTATTTATCCAAGATGTTAATTTTAACATAGTTTTCTTCAATCACTTTCTTAAAAAAAATCTCATTATACATAGAAATTTGGCTGTGTTATACGAAATAGTATGAACATTGTCACAGTATCAAAAAAAAAAGATGAGTAGTCTGTGAAAAGAAGAGAGTTTAGACTTGCATTTGGATTCTTCGTCGAAGATAATAAGGAGAATCTATCAATTTCCTCAAAGAAATGGAGCAAGAAGCTATGTATAAAATTTATTTTTTCTCGTGGACGCTTGGTTGTAGTATTTCATTCCATTGTATTGTGCTACGCACTAGGTTTTCTAATAAGGATGATATTTATAGCTTTTTAAAAATTAAACAAACAATAGTCAATTTCTTTCTGTTAGACTTTGTTGTTTCCCTACTCGTATCGGAGCTAGCTCAGAAAATTACAAAGCGATGCGATTCTTTACGGATCAGGCGCAATCGTGCCGTCCGTCGTCGTTCAAATGATTGCCATTACCAAATACGAGTTGCCCCCGAGTCCTTTCGGTCCAAGTTGACTCTGATCGTATAAACGCGGCTTAAAATTTTAATAAATTATACAAAAGTTTGAGTGAAGTGACGGTGCTCCTGCCACGGCTTGCAATCATAAAAACAATATAATTTTCTTACATTTTATAATTAAAGGTACCAAGTTAAGTTTTTCGGAATATTACACATCAGATGACTTTTTGTTTTATATTTTTAATATATTTAATTTCTTATATTTAATCATTTTAAATATTCTCAATTTATTAATTTGTAAATAAACAATTTTATTTTATTTTATCTATTTAATGATACTTTTGAACTTTTATCTGTATAGCATGTACAGACAAGTAAAAGTTACATTTTGCTTATAAAATTATAACAGCGTGTAGCTAACTTAGATCCCTAGAATATTTAGGATCAATGTTACGTTATTCGTAAACATTGATCCTAAACCAGAGATCCGAATGGTGACTGATCCATCCATAGTGAGGGCCTACATCCGTATACACCACGTAGTAAGTTGGATCACATTACACATGTCCAGGAGAAACTCCGCATTTGGAGAGGATCCCGCGAAGAAACCAGCTGATCCTGTGATCTGATTGAAGAGTGCTTATGAGAAGACCTCCACCGCTATCTCCGTTGCGAGGGTTCTCAGCTGAAAAAAGAAAGACAATAGTAATAAATAAATAAATAATGCTAGACAATCGACATTGCATCATCTAGCCCCAAGGTAAGCAGAGCTTAGGTCGTGAGTACTAGATAACCAAAATACTTATAATTTTTTATTTTATTAGTAACTAGCGACCCGCCCCGGCTTCGCACGGTTTTATTATACGTATAAACCTTCCTCTTGAATCACTCTATCTATTAAAAAAACCACATCAAAATCCGTTGCGTAGTTTTTAAGATTTAAGCGTTCAAAGGGACACCATGACATAGGGACAGAAAAAGCGACTTTATTTTATACTGTGTACTGATTAATAATCTTTATTAACAACGAAAATTACAAGCAAGGAATAGAAAAATTACAACTGGTATTTACAATTGAAACTATTGAGCTAACTTATGACATTATATATAGTCAAAAGTCCGTTACAACTGCAAAAATGTGTTAGAATTCAGAACCTCTGAACTTTTTCTTGGTGAACCGATTAAAATTATTTTTTATTTGAAAGTTGTTTGTCATTTAGTCCCATTTAAAATTGATCTAGTGGATGGTACTTTTTGAGTTATCGTTATTTCCTTAAGAATGCGTAGTTTATTGACTTTCACTACCTACATGATGTTCTCATTCTTGCTTTAAAGAATTAGTAGTTTTTTTTTAAGCACGTCTAATTATGAACCTGAACTTTGTAAAGAACAGCAACCAGACTAGCCTATACAAGAACAGTCTATTGCTGGACTTAGGCATCCCCTGATAATTTTAGAGATTAGGTAATGCT
This sequence comes from Eupithecia centaureata, assembly GCA_944547425.1. Taxonomy (NCBI): domain Eukaryota; kingdom Metazoa; phylum Arthropoda; class Insecta; order Lepidoptera; family Geometridae; genus Eupithecia; species Eupithecia centaureata. Next base: position 10,154,762 of record OX155687.1, read on the forward strand.
ATTATCCCCACGCCGATGATGGAGATCCTAAAGTTTGTAGCTTTTTTGTTGAAGAAAGTTAATTACCAGAAGTAGGGCCATATCCAGCACAAAATGTAAATTCGTTTATGAGTCTCTGGTAGACTCCAGGTTTAAACGCAATGCACGTTGAATCATTCTGTACTTTTATATACGACGCTCTTAGCACTTCTGATTGTTTATTATTTTCCGTTGAGCCAAATCCTACCATCTGAAATAAGAAGAGAAATAGAGAATTATTTTCATTGTTATTATGAAAGATATGTATCTATTTAATATATTGTATTAGTTATTAGGTATATCAGTCATCTAGTACCCATAACACAATCTCTGCTTAGCTTGGGGCTAGATGATGCTGTGTGGACTGTCCGGAATCCGGATCGACGATCAGATCTTAGAAATATTTTCTCTTTGTTAGCCTTAAGAAATAAATAAAGTTATTCATGATTATAGGTGAAAAATGTATTAATTATTGTTCCTCCACGCAAAAACTGCTGAAAGTATCGGGCTGTAATTTTGATTAGACATAGTTAGGCCGGGCATAAAACAAAGACTATAATTATCATCAATTTTCTCGGGTAAAGCCGCAGGGCGCAGCTAGTTATGTATGATTGCTTACCGTTGCTTCCTTCCCAAACAGAGAAGTCTTATCATAGGCGGGTCCCCATAAACAAATAGGCTGTACAAACTCGGTGTAGACAAATTTATTCACTTTTATGATAGCCAAATCAGATGTGGAGAATTCGTATGTATAAGCTGGGTGAATGATAAGTTCTTGAGCCTGTAAATCCAAAGAAACTTTTTTTAATTGACACACTGAAGATCAAGACCAATTCCCAACTTCATAGTGCCTAAAATTTATTAAAAAATAAATTCACTTAAAATATTTCAAGTTAAAAAACATAAAGACTGACATAAAATTTTGGGATCACGTGAGCTTTCTAGCTAGGATATACGGTATCTACAAAAAAATACAGTCGAACTGAGATCCGGTTTACTGTTAAGAGTACTAAAATATACACCAGCTATAATGTTGAAGAACTTCAAGCAATCTTTAACTAAGTGCAAAAACTAAACCTGCTTTGCATCGTATTTTGTTAAAAAAAGCAAAAAAAATCTAAGTGATTGCAGGATTCGAACCCGGTATGCCTATTAGGGGGGTAAGAAAATGATGAACGCCTCTCATTTGAAGTTTTAAAGTTTTACTCACTGATAGCACCTGTCTTCCGGCTTGATACAAATCATTGTAATTATTGGTTCCGGCTATGATTAAAACTTGTTCCCGTTTCAACAAGTAATTATCTTTAGAAATACAATGTCCAGCTAGAAAAAAAAATATTTTCAGTTATTAAAAACTTGGATTCCCTATATTAAGGAGTCTTCTCGACTGTTGACTGTGTTGGTATTGTACGAGTATATAGCATAATATTTTTAAACAAGAAAATAAATCATAAGCATTCGATTCATGAGGCTTATATTTGATGTTCCAGTTGGGGACGCTTCCGGCTGGTATTGACATGGATCAATTGAGCTGCCTTTAGACTGTTTGCAACCGTCTGCAGTTAGCTCAATGGTTTCAATTGTATATACTTTGAGTTTTATTTTTTACGTTATTAATAAAGATGTTATTGTTCCAGTTTGATGTTTTAATATATATTTTTTTTATAATAATTCAGGACAGTCTTTACAACATCATCTAGCCCCAAGCTAAGCAGAGCTTGTGTTATGGGTACTAGATGACTGATATACTTAATACAATACATTACATAGATAGATATTTTTTATTATACATCGAAAACACCCAGACCAACGGAACAAATTTCTGCAGATCGTACACAAATGTGTTCCTTTGAAATTGCTTCCATTCAGTATGATGTAGGTAGTTCTATTAGTTATGTAGTTCTTCGCTTGCTTACAAATGAGACATATTCACCATGGTCGCATTCATGGACCACACTCTTTCAAGCAGTAGTCAATTAAAAAGGTCAACATGGATTTCTAACTCACCTGTCAGGACCGCTGTTCTTGATATAATGTTCCCTCCACATTCATATTTAGGAACATCTTTAGTTATGACCATCATAGCTACATGCCACGGCCAGTCTCCTGCTTGAGCCTCCGTTCGGACGGTAACCAGTTCGGTGTTCTGAAGAGATCTTCTGCCGCAAAGATGATTGTAATGATTGCTTGTACTGCTTATGTTCAAAGATGATATTGTTTGAGAAGCCTGGAATTAAGAAGATGAAAATCAAATAGGTTATGATTTTTATTTGAACTTAATATTTAGTGACACAAAAAGGTTTGAGAAAAACAACAATCCGGATATTGCCACAATAATCTGTGTTTCTGATTAAAGAAGAATTTCACCAGAAATTATTACCTATAATTTTTAATTAGATACCTACTTGTTTCTTGAGGGTCCACAAATCTACAAAATAAGCTGTTTACGTGATTATTTTGTCAAATTAAAGACTAAACAGAAATAGAAAATATTTGAATTTTTTCTCCATGTTTTTTTTTGTTTTCAAGCAGAAGAAAAAAGTTGAATTGAACAAGTGAATGTGGGTGATATCGTCCATTGTTTGTGGTTCTTCTGTGTTGTTCCTAGGATACTGAGGAAAAAATATTTCACGTGGTCAAAACTATTCAAAACTATTTTGTTGATAACGGATTCTTTTCTTCCTTGCTCTACCCATCTTAAACATGCAGGTGAAGCACAGGCAATGCGCGAATAAATTAGTGGAGATATTTTTAGTTACCTTGATTTCCTTATTACACAACACAACTTTGTTCAAAACAAATTTCGACACGATTGGGATGTCACTTTTACTTATATCTATTACTTGAACTCGAAAAACATATTTATCCGGGATTGGTGCGGTATGCCTCACTGTCAAATGACTCCAGTTGTTTCTCCGGGCTTGGAATGCAACGCTATATTCCATCTGAAATATTTTAAACAAAACGCTATTCATTGATTCTCCTGACTATTTGAGGGTAGTTTTGCATTGCCGCATGCAAAACTAGCAATGAAGTTGTACGTACACAACTGTTTTGCGCGTCGGTGTGTAGATTCTTACTTCCGTTAAAGCGAATACTTATACCTAATTATCTTTAACGTTGTTTTATGTGCTTTAATTCCTTCAAAAACAAGTAACATACCTATATTATATACCAGCAAATTATTCATTGGTTACGGTACATCTCGTCCGCAATTGAGTTTTCCTCTTCACTTTTGGATTAGGGTACAATTCGTCCGAATTGTAAATCTCATGCTTTTAGATGTGGACGAGTTATACCCTAATCCAAAAGTAAAGTGGTAAACTCGTCCGCAAGAAGATGTTCCTTACTTTCAGGTTTCCCATCGTAAAGCTATTTTAACTAACATACTAAGCATTTTGATAGGTACAGTTCTTATATTTATAAAGTTATTTTAAAATACCAAGGAGTATTGTTGAAACATGTTTGTACGAAACAATTTGGATGATAATAAAATTACTTGCCGTATTGAATATGATCACAGGTTTCTCAAAATACACTTCAATCTCAACCTCATCTAGATCAGAATACAGTCCAAAATTTATCACTCCACCCCAATGACTAGTTTGATTCATTATTCTATCAAAATGAATAATTCCGAGTCCGCATGGGTCATATCTGGTCACTGCTGGACCATTTATGGACATAGAATTCACATTTACGAAACCAAAACAAGAAAGCAATATATAGAATAAATCACGACACATCTCGATCGTTTGGTGGATTATTGTTGACTAGCTTGTTTACGCTTCGCGTAATTGTTTATTTGGATATCGCTGGAAAAATAAAATAGTTATTATATATAAAGTTCAACAGTTATTTATCTACCAATGATTTATCACACTGACTTATAGGGTGTCCGAACTAAAGTAAAAATTAAAAAAAGTGTGCGCATTTTAAATAAAATGTTCTGATTCATTCAAGTGAAGTTTGGAGGGGGTATACCGAAAGGACAACATTGTCCTTTGTTGGTAGCTGGTTGTTCTGCCAATTACATTATTCATCATAACATATTGGGGTCAAATTTTCATTAAATTAGTCATAACTTGCAATTTTTTTTGTGTTTATGTTTATTTTTGTGTTATTCGAAATTATTTTTTTCTTATTTTAATTTTATATATGGAAAAATATTTTATCGGCTTTAAACAAGGTTCAGGGGTTGATGTATGTTTTTAAAGATCTACGAACACAAAATGGTTGTAGTAGTTTTGTTGTTTTTAAATGGAACACCTTTTATCACACTCTCAGGGTCATTTTGTCCGATGAACTGTAAATTCCGTGTAACTCTGATTCTTTGAAATCATTCCCTGTATCGTTAAATGGTTTACGTACCTACTCGTATAAAACATACCTAAAAGCAAAAGTGGATTAATAGTGATGGATGGAAGGATTAAAAATTCAAAATTTTATTAACAAACAAAATTACAATCTAATGATATAAACTAATTAAAATTAGTACTTACAAAACTACAGACGGTTGTAAACTGTCAAGCTAGAGGTAGCTCAATTGACCTACCAGTCAGAGGGAGTTAGTGGGGATTCGCCATAGTAGTGATTCGTCATCGCAAAAAAAGTAGTGGTGATTTGTCATCGCTCAAAATATTTTAATATTCTTAGTGGTGATTTGCCATCATTTTCTTTTATACCGACAAAGTGCAGTCAGCATCAGGTAACGTAGGCAATAAGAATAAGCCGCGATACAGCTTACTAAGTGCTGTTCCAAAGTATGAAAACTTTAAGACCTCTTTTTACAATGTGATTTGTCGAACCTTGATCAAACGAAATATGCGGATACACGACACATATTTATCGATAAAAATCGGGATAAAAAATTATATGTTGTTTATCTCAAAAACAAAGCAGTTTTCATATTTTTTTAAATGAAAACTACTTCATCTGGTTTTTTCTTCGTTTCTTTTTGAGTTAATGGTGTATTTTATTCAAAATAGTCTCATTTGAAAGCTAGATAGTTTACCTAGCTAATAAAATAAATAAAAATACAAATTCGGTACATAATTGTAGAAAAATAATATTTTTGTAGAATTTAGTCAAAAATAAACGATTTTTATTTTATTTTTCCTCTGAACTTTTAAACTGGGTTATTAAGGTGTACTTTTTTGCATGTTGTATTAAACTTCATAATTTATTCCACAAATCCTCCAAAAATTGGGGGTCTAACTCTTTCCGTTGTCATGTTTTTCACCATTTAAATTAGGTACTTTTTGTAAACTACAAAGATCAACAGGAATCTCAACGGATTTAATCTACATGTATCTTTTTGATTTAAAGGTGTATTTTATTCAAAGTAGTCTCATTTGAAAGCAAGATAGTTTACCTAGCTAATAAAATAAATAAAAATACGAATTCGGTACATAAGCGTAGAAAAATAATATTTAATTAGAAAATAGACGAAAAAAAAACCATTTTAATTTTATTTTTTCTCTGTAACTTTAAAACTGGATTATTAGTAGCAGAAAAAAGGGTCCGATGGCGAATCGCCACTAACTCGTCAGAAGTATCCCCAAGACGCTAGTGGCATTACTCCGCTGTAGGTACGGCAATGCTGATGCGCTGCGGCAGATATTCACCAGCTCTTGGGTCACGGGTCTCATCGACCAGACGCTAAAATATTTTTTTGAAAAGTAGAAAGCCTCGGTACCCCATAGACCTAGGATTTGGAATTCAAGGGGACCAAATGCACAAGCTCTGCCGGAACCTGTATTAATAGAATTTCATTGAATTTTAATCCAGATTAAAAATAATCTACGAATAAGATTGTGCCATAATCATGTTTTTAAAATGATCTCGGTATTTTTTTATACAAAGGGTGTAGCGGAGTTGACAATGAAAATACAATTGATAATATTTACTCAGAAGTATTTGTGTTTTGTTTAACGAGGGGAACCTCACATCAAAGCATTCCTATTGGACCTGTCCAAGGGTAAAATGATTTCAAGTTGAAGGAATGTCCGTTATTTCTTGTCCAAAAGGTTTTAGTGGAGAGTTATTTCGGTTTCATAAAATTTGATATTTTCTGTGTTGCGTTGAGGTAATATCACTGTGTTTTTGCAAAGATGATTATTCAATTATAACTACTATCACATATAAGGCGTAAAATATGATATTATAAAAAAGCATGGCAATACAACCAGCGTCTTGACGACGCTTCCGACTGAAATTGATTCTATGAGTTGAACAACTTCTAGACTCTCAACCTCTCACTCAAATATGACAAATACTTCAGTAAGAGTGAGTGATAAAGGTTTTAATGGAAATGACTAATTAAATTTATGTAATGTATTATATTAAGTATATCAGTCATCTAGTACCCATAACACGCTTTGCTTAGCTTGGCACTAGATGATGCTGTGTGGACTGTCCGGAATTATTTATTTATTTTAATTACATACTTTTAAAAATTCTAGTTTTAACGTCGCGTCGTATGAGTAACCATAAAAGTAGTAAGTACCTAGTAGAACTACTTTCATGAATTTCAACTGTGTAATTTAACTATGCATAAATAGGTAGGGAACTGTTAGTTACATCTATAAAGAAAATAAAAGATAACAGAGAGTCGGAACCAAGGTAGGTGTAGGTACATAGTAAGTAGGCTACATCTTTACCTACTAGGTACGTACTATCGCTTTGTGTATATGAAGTCTAAGCTGAGTCAGAACTGACTATTAGCAGGGTCTATTGTTTACTTTTGTTTATTGTTTACACTCAAATGCGACAAATACTTCGGTCAGAGTGATCAAGACATTAGGTTTAGCATCTTTCGAGTATCCATTAAAGTAGTAATTGGTAGGTAACTGTAAGTCATAAAGATAATACAAGATAACAGAGAGTCGGCACCAAGGTACGCCGTGTTAGTACTTAGTAAGTAGGCTATACCTATACCTACGTACTATCGCTTTGTATCTATAAAGTCTAAGCTGAGTCAGAACTGACTATTGGCAGGTCCTATTGTTTACCTGCTCATTAGCGTAATGAGGTTACGGTAACAAATGCGTGCAATGCATTTGAAGTAGTATCTTTAACTAGCTTTTGTTCCGAGCTGCACTTGTGGTATAAGAGAAATTTTAACATTATAAGCTTACTCTTGAAATTAGAATTGATTTGAATGAAATACGGTCTATTTTGCGATTTGAATGCGAATTTCTTCTCTATCGTGCGTTACCCTATCATAGCATAAGTATTAAATTCAACAAAAGCGAATACTGAATAATTGGTATTTATTTATATTATTGCTGTTTTCAAAAATGACAGTTCATAAAAAACCCAAAATTCATTTTTTTATTGAAAATGGTAGAGCCTTTGGCCACTATCTCCGGTAAGTGAAGTTGTGGCCTAAGAATAAGACGGAGCACGCTTTCCCACATTTATTAATAAGACCAAAAAAAATCGATTCCTGAAAAAATCGTAAAAAATACTATATCAATTATACTGCTTGAGTATGTAAGTCAACAGACTCAATTATGTAGGAATATACAGACAGTTCCAGTATTCTTAAAACTTATTTTGTAAACTTAGTTGCCACGCAGCCTATTTAGACTAAACCTCGACTAATCTATCAAATGGAAGGAACAAAGGGAGACCGTAGTACCCGCATACGCCACCACGGTCCCACCGCAGACCTTAAAGTTCATGTAGCAAATACTTATTCAGCTTCAAACAAGTCTATTTTGGCAGCACTCTTTTTGTCAAGTGTATATTTTAATATATTCTAATGGAAAATTCTGTTTTAAGAATTTGGCATGACAGAAATATGAGTATCTGTAGATCACATAGAGAGTTGCTGCAAAATGTAGAGCACCGAGATAATTTCTTTACGAAAATCTGCTTTTGTCATCAAAATATACGTAAAAACAAGAATATATCTCAATATGCTTTGAAAAATATGAAATTAAGGTTGTTGTTAGGTCTATATATAAAAATCTTTTATAGGCGTGCAACTGTTGCTCGTCTCGCATTTCTTTAGCACTGTTCATGCACTCAAAGCTGAAAGTAAGCGTTAAATCCTCTGTGAGCAGGAAAACAATCGTTTTAAAATCTTTGTTTCATTTAGAACTCCACGAAGCGGAAAATGAATGGATTTTCACCATTTTCTTTTAATCGAGAATTTAGTTTTTGAGTACCTACTACATTTAATATAAAAATTTGAATAACGTAACATGTCCTGGGACAAGTTACCTCTAAAGGACTCTAGGATCTATCTAAACACAATATAAATTATAACCAATTTGCACGATACTGAACTGTGACAATGAAATGTATGTGTAGAGCGTCCTTATAGCCACACTTAGAACCTAGCTCGAACGGAAGAAGAGCTTAATAAGATTATCATGGATGCCGTTTTATTTGTTCATTTAAAAACCAGTTGTTACTGTTTTTATTTCACCCATATTCACTTATACCGGTTAGCTCTGGAAAGTATTTCGCAAATTCTGTTCTAAAACGGCAGAAATTTTGCTCGAGCCCGGAGTTACATACCACATTACCCACATCATTTGGCTTTATGTCCCGCCGACGGTCCTTAGATGCAATGCAAGCTCAGCCAAGCGGGAAATAATTTTCCCTGGGGCCCTTCCATAAATTTGAATTTAAACTAAATCGGACTAGTTACTTAGAAATAGGTTCCGAGGGATGATGAAAAGATGTTGATTTGACTCTTAACTTGCAAGTTGCAATAAAATTGACGGCCGATTGGATGTGTGTGATTCCCGTCTTGAGACAAATGTTTGCTCGATCTGTAAATATTTTTTTCCAGGGTTCTGGGTGTAATATATCTGTAATAAAAAAGCTATCAATTACAACCTGGATCTCTTCAAGAACTTCGTGATACATCGTCACAGCTATATCGTCAATTTCTATGACGTGAAATTGTGGTCAAACAAAATTCTATTGACTTTGTGTAATAAAAAAATCATCGAAGAAGCCGCTTTAAGGACCTACAGATCGATAACGTGTCATGGGCCAAGAAAGGAATAAACGTAATATGATACTTTTCAATGAAAATAAACAGGTCTTCTCATCTTATATCTCATTCATTAATTGAGTCTTTGATTTAATAATAAATTCAATAATTTACCCAAAAACGAGAGTACAAGAATAATAATAAAATAAAGTACCTTAATTACTTAAATCTAACAACTAAGTATTTAAAATATTGGTTAAAATGGTCCCTAACTCTAACTACTAACTAATATTTAGTAGTTAGAGTTAAATATTAGTTATTATGTTTTCAAAAATAACCTTCATTCCGTCATTAATTCAGTCAGAGACAGACCGGTGATACAACATATCAACAGTTGTGTACCTAATGGCTGGTGCCCCGTTTTTTAATCAATTGGTTGAAATATTATTGAAACCTCAAGAGAGACCAGAAGAAGTCATCCATGAAGATGTTTTTATTCATTCATCATCCCGGGAATCGTCGAACCTCTTGGAACATAATTTCAAACAATAATTACATTCGCATTTTCTTGTCGATAGCTAGTTTCTTTCCTGAGAGACTCCAGCTCAACTAATCCCCATTTTCAATGAACAGTTTCAAGCTCACGTGCCTCTACATACTCCTTCACTGAAATAACTCACGGCTAGACAAATACGAAGGAGTGAACTAGTGAGGCTTTGCGGCTCAACCACCGGTGCATGGTCGTGCATTAAATTAGCTTGTCCCACGAGCACGGACTGGTGGAATTACGATTTAGAAATTAAGAACCTTAGTGGCAGTTTGTGATTTGTGGTCCCTTAGTGTCAGTGTGCACAAATTGATTCAAATAAAGTTTTGGAGAATTCTATAGATTTTAAGTTTTATCTCGCTAACATGCACAAAATGAGTGAGCCAAAGTTAAATCTCACAAAATCATTCGAAAAACTAATAGGTATCGACTTTGCAATTAACAAAATGACACAATGACAAACGAGCATGAAACTGTCCTACCGCTATCAAACTAAATAAACTAGATCCTCTCTATCTGGTAGAGGCGCTGCAAATGAAAACTTATTTTGACATCGTAAACTAATGCACACTCTGTACTAAGGACTCTAAGCCATAAGGACTCTAAGCCAATAATGTTTAAGCTCTTTGTTCTTCTGAAATGTTCGAAAATCGAAGCTATTAAAAACTACTCGGTTTTAATGTTAACTGCTTCTTTAAATTTTAAAATAGAAAAAAGTGTGTCAAAGATAAAGACCGAGAAAAAAATCGTGACTATTTGAAACACCTAGCTCCGAGTTGATCGAGTTTCAGAAATAGGTAAATCTTTTAACGTTGCCTTACTGGAAAATACTTAGGTATGCTGCGAAACATAGGTCGGTAGTCGGTACACACCATGTGTTTAATCACCAAACTTTAGTCCTAAACGTAAAAGTTCATCATTGTACTCGTAAAACGGCGACATTTGGAAATGCTAACATGCCTTTTCACGCCTCGCTTGTTCCATCAACACCTGCTTACCATTACCAGGTGTAATGTATTTGTTCCACTTTAAATTAATTACTTGGGGCCGTGAATAAAAACGAAATAGACCTGTCGGAAGTAGGTTAACAGATATAAGTGTCAATTTTAGGTTTACATCCATTGCGCATAAACTTCCGAATCTATCTGTGATCACACGGTGGCGTTCCGTAAGTTCAAGGTCATCAAATCCTGAAAGAATTTAAACCACTTTGTGATTTTCAGGTAAGTATTTATTACTTTGATATTGTGTTACACAACAGCAAGAAATATTGTGAAACCAAAACCACTATGTATTTATTTACCTCTAAATTTGCATTAATAATAGTTATAACCAGCTTTGTAATACACTTAAAAAATACTTTTCTTGTAGGTCCCATCAAAAGTGGTTTCACATTTGATTCGTTAAAATGTTAATATTGTTAAGCTCTTTTTGGCAGTAAAACATCCGCGCGTTGAAATTAAAACAGGCAATGAACTGTGAAAACAAAATGATAGTAAAGTTCAACTAGGGCACGACACCAATAAATTAAAATCTCATCAGAGTTTCTAGAACGTTTTGTTGTTAATTTTGATAAGAGTTTTATTTGATTTAAGAAATTTCATATTTGCACATATTAATAATGTATTTTTTTTTTAATTAAATGCCTATTGCTTCTTTAAACCTTATTACGAACAAGACTTTTTATTAAATTCTCTGTTAAAAGTTATTTGTGAAATAATTAAAAATGTTTTTTTTCAGAAACCAATTCGGTGTTTCATAATCACATTGTGGTTAACAATTAATTTGTCTGAAATGACAAATTTGGCAAATTGCATGTATCGTCCATGTTAAATTATGTTAGTATCTAATAGAAGTGATAATTTAACATAATAATCAATAGAAAATGGAATAGTTAATATAGGTAATATAATAAATCAAATGTGGGTGGGAGACATTTGATTAATCATAATAAATAAATCATACTTGACAAATTTCACACAGCATCATTTAGCCCCAAGAGTTTGTGTTATAGGTACTAGATGACTACATATTATTATATAAATGATATAATATTGACATGGATCAATTGAGCTACCTTTAGACTGTTTGCACCCGTCTGCAGTTAGCTCAATAATTTCAATTGTAAATACTAGTTGTAATTTTTCTATTCCTTTGCTTGTAATTTTCGTTGTTAATAAAGTTTAATACATATAAATGATTACATAGAAATATAGATATTTTTATAAATTTGTAAGTATTGTGTTGTGAGAAAGGATATTTGAATGTTGACCTAAATTACCGTAAACTGAAACAAGCGTCAGGATATCCTTGTTTTTCATGTTCAAGCCCTCTACACCTGGGATCCTTCGTGACGTAATGTAATAAAAACGTTTGTTATTCACGATTTCTCTACCCTCAAATTGAGCTCTGACGAAATAAAAATAAGAGTCAGAGAAACAGTGGGTCAAGTATTCGTAGCATGTGTTGAAACAAATAGGGTTAATAGTTCGAGAGGCTGAATACGGATAGGTAGGCACTAATATGAAAACAGTAGCACGCAAATGCGTGATAAGGTTTAGTAGGTAAGCTTTTGATGGGAAAATAAAGCAGGTTTACCCTTAGAAAAATTTGGAACAACTAATTTGGTAATTTAGAATGCGTATCAGACTTTTATGAGTCCGAAGATTGTGAGCTAATTAATTTTAGAGGCAAAAGAAACCCATGGGATATGGTAAGTATAATATTTAACAAGATATTGCTTAGGTAGTATAAAAACATTCCAACAAGCTTTGAAAGTATTAAATATCCATGTTAATCTATTCAAATCGCAGTTGAGCTTAACTATTAAGCTGAGAAAACATTTCAGATAGAAAACAAGTAAAATCAGAATTCACCAAAATACTAAAGAACCCAAACACGCTAGACAAACATAAATGGCGCATATACTATCCTATATCATAGGAAGTGGGTATAACGAACGTACAAAGAAAATGTATTCCACCGATAACAAGAACACTTTTTTTATCAAAATCAAAGCGTTGTTCAGCTCCTTTGATGTGCTTCAGTACTTTTCGACTTAGAATCGAATTCTGGGCACGTACAGTTATAATCATGTTCAAGTCTCCTCCAATGTTTGATAAAGTCTCGTGTGTTCGAAAAATGGCTTGCAATTTGCCCGTGTGGAAAATAAAAGTTATAGTATGTGTGAATTTTTGATTATCCTCGCCCTCTTGTTTGCTAATGTGGCATTGTTTTTGTGCCTGAATTTGGTAAACGTGCTCTAGAAAATGAAAAGAGATACGAAAATGTTTGTTCTTTTTTCGGTATTGGATTAACAATTTCGCTGAATATTTGTTGTAGACTTTGTAGTAAACTTTTCTTTCATTTCCAATTTTTTACGACGAAAAATCAGTTCCATTTGCGGCTCTTTAAATAAAAAGGCAGTACTTAAATTACGGCTAAATCACTGTAATTATTATCACTATCATTAAATTTTAAGACACCCGGGCTTCTTTCACCGCTGATTTCCGCTTTAGCCAGCCTCCTCTGTAAATACAAGAAGATATAAATAAAATAAATCAAGACAATGATATTATTTATGAAACAAAATTCCAAAGACAAACGAAACAAAAGCCGATAAACAAATAATAGCAACATTCCAGCTCAAGTGAGCAAAGGCAAGTATTTATTCTGGCAAATGGGCAGTTAGAGCAGCATCCGATTGGCCGGGATTTAGTCGAAAATTGCCCAAATGAAAGCTCAATGAACGTGTCACGGCGAGTCGCTGGGCACATTTGTCCACGTCCCCGAATTGTCCGCATTGCTGCAGCCTAGTGTTGTCTTTTGTCGATGATTAGGTACTGTTACCTGTGTAGATAATCGACTATTGTCGAATCTGTTATATTTTTTACTTTAGTGTTTCTTCACTTTTATCAATCAGTAATAAGCAAAAGCGTTTACCGCGTAGATTCCAAACAATAATTACCATAAATCTCTTCTTCTTCAATATAAATTGCAAAAACTAAATGTTTCAAAAACTTAGATACTAATCAGAATAAAGCTTTCCTCAACAATAAACTATCGAAAACCAAAGGGTTGTAAAATATAATCAGCAAACAGTTATATGACAAGAGCCCCAAAGTACTATTATTATATTATATATTTATTCGTATTTGCCTGTATATCAATATTGGATTATGATTGTATTTTATTATCCTTGATTTTTTGTGTTTTAATATGTGTAAATGCATGACATATGTTATTATTTTAGGTTCCATTGTAATTATTTATAAGACTTTCAATACGACTTATTAAAATTAATAAAGATAGTGATTGTAATCTGGAGACAGGATCCCGTCAATTCATCGATATCGATATTCATTAACTACCCCTTCACTAGCCCATCACTATGCTGCCCTAGGGGTCGGCCGTCGGGTCATCAGAGGGAACGACCCGAACTAGCCGTGCCTATGACTGCACTGTCATTCCTCGAATGCTATAAAAATTACGACTGTTGACTTAGGACTTTGTAGGATTACAAAAGGTAAGTGTGAATATTTTTTGCAGGGGTTTCCGGGGGCATAAAGGTCATTTTTCATATTGCTATGTTTCGAGAATAGTATTTTCAAAGGTCAAAGGTTATTGACAGACGAAATAGCTAACGAGGAAGAAGATGTTTTATAAAAAAAGTTTTACAGCAGCAAAGCTTTACAGCATTACTAATAGTATTTTTTTCGAGGAGGTAATCCCATGTAAAATTTGAGAAATATTACAAGAACGTCATAAATAAAAATAAAGTAAAGTAACTCATAGTCATAAAATTCATACTTTCCGTCGCCATTTTCATTTACCCTGCACCTTACGTGGATTTCTCATGAGTGTCTATTAAATTAAATGTGGTGCTTTGGCAAAGTGACTTCTTATGACGTAACGGAGTCTCTTTGATCCCAAATCTTACGTCGAAAATGAACGTAGGATTTCAATAATAATTCTGCCTTAGTTTGGAACGTTTAACACGTGGGGCTATGCTTTTTAAATTCTTAGATATAATTCCGTATTTATTATGAAAATATACTACGTGTACCTAATTGATTTAAGAACTAGTCTGCAAGTGAAGACCCTATGTTTGTTGAATGGTCTAACCACTCTACTAACTCTTTTGACTCAACTGAACCAAACATGAAACTAAAGGAATTCATATCAGAGTTAATAAGGTTGAATAACTTCTACAGTAGTAAGCGTAGGCAACGTCTGGACGGGGTTGGTTCAGAGATGATTCACTGTATAATAAATGGACTCCGCACACTGTGGCATGGCGAGACTATAAACCCGCGTCCTAGATGTCGAGCAAAAAAGCTTTCAGCCGTATGTTAGTACGAGAAATATGCACAAAGCGGTTGAAGGTCCAATTGACCCAAATGGACACACAAAATAGTTGAAAGGAAGGCCCGGACGAGGTCATTATTCGCTCTGTAGCCCGGCTAAAGTGTCAAGACTGAGGAAGACGGGCATTTATCTACATCCTTACGGCGCCACTGATTTCGCGGAGAATGTATTAGGGGTGGAATAGGCTTTTTCAAGAAATCAACGGGGTAATAAATTATTTTATGTACGGTTAGTGACGTATAATGAAGTTTCGAAGGGTAAATTAGATTCGAGCTCCTTGAGTGTTTTGTAAGAAGACGGAACAGCGTGAGCGTGATGCAGAGGTATGTCTTAGGTGGGTACTCCCACGTACAATATTGTTTTTATTTACCTTATTTTGATATTATAAACGAAATTGTTTGGAATTCTGTGTTTCATATTTGGTTGGATGCTTGGTAAAGTAATAAATCAACTTTTGATTTTAAACTTTTCGCATTCAATGCTTATACTGTTTCATATTAATTAAAACATCAGCTATGTTATGATGATATATATAGATGTGATGTGATGTTTATTTCAGACACATGTATGTGACTGAAATGAAAAAAAAGTTAGACAACATTATTTTAATGCTTATGTCATTCAATTATAGTGTTTGAAGTTCATGCAGGTACTATGTACTATGTAGGGTGTATCTTTCTTTGTCTCCACAAGTGTCTCCGTCTATATAATTCTTCCATGACCAAACCATCCTAAGGTTGCATGGAAGAGATCGCTCAAAGCAATAAAGCCGCTTTTTATACTTCTTCTATTGTAATTATTTCTCTCTCTTTCTGTATAGTTTCCTGCCTTCATTTGATTTAACAAAGTGTTTTCTATCTATCTACTAAAATCACATCCAGTAACTATTACTTCGATAATTTATACGCAACGATATTAAATTATTATTAATATTAAAATAATTCGCAACAGAATATTTTTGCTGGATAAATATTGAATTATAAAGATGAACAACAATAGTAACAAAGATTTAAAAAACCTTTTTGGGCCGTCTGTAGCAATCTTTTGGTCCATTAAATCGTTCACGCTCACCGACTATGGAAATAGGACGTAAAACGGAAAATGTTCAGATGTAAAGGACATAGTTTTAGAAGACTTGTGAGGCAGATCGACAATTTGAGATCTTATTAAATATCAAGGGTTAAGTTATGATTATTTTGTGTGTATTTAAGCAATTTGTGAAGTTAATAAAGTATTTTATTGAAAAAAAGTAAATTTCTTGAGATTCCACTTCATTATAGGTATACTCAAACACGTGAACTAATAGCTAATCTATTTACAATTAAATATACAAAATTTCCTAAAATTGAAAGATAATATTTAATAATCTAAGATTATTTTAAATTTTAGTGACTTTTTAATAAAAATGTAAAATAAATACGATGATTAGTATTTGGCGCAGCACATCAGAACGTTGCCAGCGTCATGAAGATGCTCTCGATTAGTATTCATAAGAATCAGAAGAGCAACCTCTAGACTGTTAGCAACAATTGCAACCATCTGCAGTTAGCTGAATTATTTCAATTGTAAATACTAGTTTTAATTTATTTCTATTACTTACTTGATTGCAATTTTTTTTGTTATCAATTAAATGTATAAACTTTAAATGAGTGAAATTAGACGGTCGCTGATGTTGTAAGTTTGTTTCCAAATTATCAAATTATATATAATAGTAGGTAGGTACCAAAAACCTTGGAATTTTATCACCCAGTCTTACGAGAGCATAGCTGCAGGCCAGTAGTTTCATAAGCTCGTAATTTCCTTGACCTAATCTTGGAAATGGAACGCAATAACGCAGGTATTAGAGCTGCATCGCGGACTCATCTTGAAGCCTCCATCCAACTGACGCGATCTTTCGTCGTGCGATTTGTTGTGATTTTCTAAGATTTATTTCACGATTCACAATTCTTCTACACAGCTACGTCTTGTAAACGCTAAACGACGCGCCACACCGCCGCCGCCGCGACCACGGGCCGCCAAATAGAAAAACGCAAGACGAAGCTGTGTGCAAGCATGCGTCTTAGTCTTACTATTATAATAAACTAGCGACCCGCCCCGGCTTCGCACAGTTTTATCATAAGTATATAAACCTTCCTCTTGAATCACTTTATCTATTAAAAAAAAACCGCTTCAAAATCCGAAAAAAAGTTTTAAAGATTTAAGCAGTCAAAGGGACATAAAGACATAGGGACAGAAAAAGCACTACTATATATTTATATTTTATACTATGTAGTGATGTGAAAGTCTGTGTGAATGTTTGTTATAGTTAATCTCTTTAACTACTTAAGTTATTTAGATGAAAATTAGTACGTAAATAGTTTAGGATCTAAAATAGGACATAGTCTATTCAAATTTGGAAATTTTAACCTCTGAGCGGGTTAAGTAGTATGGTAAAGTTTGTATGGAAAATTATTATTCCTTAGTATAATTCACTCAAAACTCGGTATAAATAAAGATAAAAGTAAGTTTTGGAACACGTTTTTTTTTACGTAACTACCCTACTAGGAGACTACTAGGAGGCGTGCAATAAATTTCTGAAATGTAATAAATAAATTTCCATGCAGGCGAAGCCGCGGGGCGCACCTAGTACAAAATATTTCATGAACAATTATCGCGAAATTGCAAGACTCGGGAACGCGTCGGATAATTTCAATCGCTTCGATGAAATCGCAGCAGTGTGAAAAAGATCATTAGCGTTTTAAGTAGAAGATGTAGGTACTGCAAACAAATATCGCAACAAATCGCGTGACACAAGACGCGCTTCAAATTCGCGGCGTGGGGTGCAGGCTTAAAACAGGAGCACAGCTAGATTACATTTAAAATATCCTCGTGGTGATTTAAAAAAATAAGAAAGCTCTGAGGGAAATCTCAAAGTTCCGCGTTAGAACAGATTCTGTGACATGTTAATTTTACACATTAGAAAACAACGATATTTTGAGTTTCAAAATTATTTTGTTGACGAAATAATTTTATTTTATGAATTATTCCGCTTTCGTCCCACTACTGCCTGTGGTTTTGCGACCAAAACAGTCCAAATTTCCGCATTCAGATAATTTTGGTGATGTTACAAGTGGATCTATAAATAGGCGATTTTTTTGATTTTAATTTTTGGTGAAGGCACCTTGTTTTTATTCATATCCTAATATACTACATCAAACTAAACTTATCCATAATATAATTACTCGTCTGTACATGATAAAAATAAAAAATATAATTTTGGCATAGCTTTTCAAGCTACATTGAAATTCATAGTTTACATAACTGAGCCTACTGAAATAGCTTTTTAACACAAAACATTGCTGAAAATTGCCAATACCAATTTTCGATTGCAATTAAATACAATAAATTACCAAACTACTTAAAAAGCAATATTGGAGTGCACATTCTAACATAATTTCACGGTTGAGTTCACTCGCATTAAATCATAACGAGAATAGAAATTCTGGATACGACATTTCTCGAAAGAAATGTTGTTTTCGAAATTACTAATCTCGAAAGGACGGTTTTCTAGTGGAATTGTTACTTACCGACTTGATTAGAAAACGACCTTTGAAAATAGAACAATAAACATGTACTTATCTAAAAGCGAACGATGACCTCAGTGGCACAACGGGCAAAAGTCTCTCGGATTCGATTCCCGCTTTGGGATGAATGTTTCTACGATCTGCAAATATTTTCGCATCTGTTTCTATAAATACTTAATCAAAAAAATATCTTTATATGTAATGTTGGTAATGTATTGTATAAATTAAATATAGGTAGTCATCTAGTATCCATAACACAAGCTCTACTTGGGGCTAGATGATACTGGTGTGAATTGTCGAGTAATATTTATTTATTCTACAACCTATTCCACTGTTGTATGTCCTTGTACTTTGTGCGCGGAAAACTACGTTGGAATAATCTAGCCTATCTCTTTAGCGAATATTATGATGTTATCAATTTTTCATTATGTCTGGCTTTCTTATAAAATATTAAATTCTTCTGACCGAGCACTGAATATCGTTTATGCCGTATTATTTATTACTCTTGTCTTTGGTTTAGGTGGTGGTGCTTTATGAGATAAAACATTTTTTAATAAAGATTCCATTCCTATAACTTCAAATTATGAAGAGGGGAGCTCATTTGAGTCTTGACTCTTGATTAAAAACATTATTTTCAAATTATTCTTATTTACATTTTGCGTGCTATGATGTTGCCAATGATAAAGACATCCCATTCATTTGGAAGATATTTGTTTCTTTGCTGCGATTTAAGGTGCATATCTAGGGCCATTTAAAACAGTACCTAGCGTGACAAAATATCGTCACTAAACAATCGTCGAATGACGCACCTCCATAACCTAAGAGAAGATTCATTAATAAGGCAAGTAATCTCTTTGTTTGTAATAAACAGCCCGCATCGGGCTTAGCCTTATGCAAACTTAGTTGAACTGTGCAGTCTGAGATAAAACAGGTTCAAGAACTTTAATGAATGACTGCTTCCCAACTGAACTCTGACCTACTTCAGGTTTCGTGAGTAATTAGGAAGATACATCTCACCTCAAAAGCAAAATAACAAACAAGAAAGGTAGTTTGTTCGCTCTAGTTCAGTTTTGAGTTGGTGGGCTGGAACTTTTATTTCTCCTACCTGAAAAAAATCTAGAACTCACAAATACGGTAAATAAAGAAACAGTCAAGTTGGTCAAAATAATCATTCGATGAAAATTTAAACGAAAAAGAGTTACAAACAAGCGAATACAAAAATGTATTCTTCAACAATGTAGAGACATTCTTCTTATTAGCCCTAAATCCACTCATATATCATTCATCATTACCACCACCCGCTGTTTTTTATTATATTGACTCTGTGATCGCTTTTTATCAACATTAATCTTCAGTGGAATTAAATAAACAAACTCATAAAAATATTTGAGAATTGAATCTATTACCGTTGATATTAAGTAATGTCAAAAATATTTGCTATTTGCAGCGAGGTGAATGTAAACAATAATTCAATGCATCACGTGGTGAGGCGCGCACCTCAAACGATTAAGCTACAAAATGTCAAAAAGCAAAAGCACGGAGGACTAGGGGCGGCGACCGCGGCTTATGCAGGGGAAAGGCGGGCAAAGGGGAGCGTGGCCGCCAGTTTCTCGCCGACCGCCGCGAAGCGAACACGCCTGTGATGCGCGCAGTTTGACGCGACATGGCCTCGTCCACGAGCGGCAACATCGTCGTCGAGTGGTTGCGATCGCTCCACCTGGGCCAATACGCGGAAAGTTTTATTGACAATGGATATGATGACTTAGAAATATGCAAACAAGTCGGAGAACCCGACCTGGATGCTATCGGAGTTCTCAACCCTACACATCGCCAACGTCTACTGCATTCCATAAGAACTTTGAGAGAGGAAGGTGCCGCTGCCGTTTACTTCACTTTGGAGGAAGCGGCAGCGGCTCGAGACTCTTGCCGATGTGAGGAAGAAGCTCGTAAAGAGCAAGCAACGGCCACCATCGAGCCGGCGAAGTATGCAGATGAGTACGAGGAAGGCAAGGCTGAGCTGGTGAAGATACCGCGGATGCAACTGAAGCGGTTGCTTCGGGAGCGTCTCGGTCAGGATGGAATCCGGTTGAGTCTGCAGCCATACTCTACAACGGTCAGTGTTTTTGTTAACTTCAGGCAGTGCTTCGTGACACGTGTTTGTGAAAGTGACGTATTGGAATTTGATGAATGAAACGTACGGTGTGTCTGGAGCGGTTTGGTTCGGGATGACAGGATAGTGTGCGAAGCACTGCCTGCGTCTTGTTTCTTTTGAGATGGTCGGTGTGCGGGCTTGCGATCGCCCCGAGCGGATAGCTGGGACGTGTTGCCATAAAGTTTGTTGCGTGCGTGATTTCCCTTGAGATGAGGAGTTTGCGCCTTCCTGTCGTGAGAAGATTGTAATCGCGTGCCTCCCGGCTCTAAATTGGGTTTTACGATAAATCGCAAAACCTGTTTCAGCTCCCTGAGGCGTTAATTAGTATTACGACTTGTCAGACATGGAACAAAGCTCATGTTCCCATACAAAGCAACACGATTAAAGGTTTATTGTGAACTCATTATCATAATAGGTAAAGCGCTCGCCAGTTGCATTTTAATTTCGCAATTAAGGATGGTATTTTTGTAAACTTAGTATGCGCATAAGGTAATCATAACGTTACGACAGCAGCATAAAACAGTCGATGCTGATAAAAATCCTGTCAACAATATTATAAGGCATTTCCGCAAAACAATCTTCATGATACACAAATTAAAAGTGTAATAAAACACAAAAATCGAGTACCTACTATGTTTAACAATAACCTTGAAAGAGTTTAAAATTAAAAAACCGCAACCATTAAGTAGTTCCTAACAAGTCAAATTCGAGAGTAGCCGGTAAACCTATCTACATATGGGCGGAAACGCCTAGTTGATATTTTAATTGACGTGTTAATAATAATTACTCCGCTGGGTAGTGATTAAGAGGGCGGAATATTTTGAAAAGGGCACGCCTTTTGGTGTAAAATTAACTCATTTGTCAGCAGCTCTATCTTTTATCTGAATTTACACCTTATCGGACGTTGATTTCATATAACTCACCGCATTTTATCATTTACCTTCATACATTGTGTTAGGTACTAATATCGGTAAATATTTTCTTCTATTCTTGGAATATGTAAGTACTCTACTAAGCTGTTCGTTATTATTGCTTCCCTGTTAGGTACTGGTTTTAACCTTAGCACCGTGTACTTACCTTTCCCCGTATTCCTTACTTTTTACTACTTGCAGAATTTCTTTGTTTCCGACGTCGCGTACAATGCACTGTTTCTAATAATTTCGCTAACAAGTGGTCGGAAAATGGCATGCCACAATGAATAGAACTTTGTAAGGCAAGTAAGAATTCTAAAGAAAATAAAAATTACTTATGCAGCTGGAACTTTAACTACCTTCGCCATCGGAATGAATTCTTGAAGTTACGAGTTTGTTGCTTATACTTTTGTGAAGTACAATTTGTAAATTTTAAACTGGGTTTTTTTGTGATCTCTCGCCTAACGTAATGTTTACTTTCATTGTACCGAGAGCAAGAAACCCTACCGTAATTACCTTTGATGTTTTTTTAACGATATGGGCCTCCATGTTGAAACCTGTTCGATCTTAAGAGCGTCAGGAATCCACATTGAGAGCGAGCATCGGATTGCCGGCAAAAAAAGGATCTCAAGAAAGCCACTGCCATCACAAACTACCAGACAAGTTGAGCGCCCTTGAGTACGACAACTACTTCTGTCTCTCGTCTGTGGCTAGCAATTCTGATTTATTTATATCGCTACCGCAGTTTCCGATCAAATTAATAAATAAAATATTCGATTGAATTGCCAAATTTCACACAAATTTGGCAATTCAATCGAATATTTCAACAGTGGTGACACTGATTTCATTAATGTCGCCGTTTGTATTAATTCTGCTATTATGAACGGAACGTGCTGTCACAGTTAAATTATTTCAATGCTAGCTATTAGCAGGGCACATATTGTTGCAGATACACCCCCATGTCTACCTGGGAACATTCCTTTATCCGTTCCCGAGCCAAACAATGGTTTTTTCCTATAGATTTTGTAATGCGATTACCGCCGCCGGAACTGTGCACAAAAGCTCTGACAAAGTCAGGGTATCACTATCGTAGTTCCGACTAATAGTCCAATATTGACGTTTTTGTGATACACCATTGTAATTGTAGCTTCCGCTATTTGAACCGTGGACAAATTGATTAAACTACCGTAAAACTAAACTGTGATAAATTTCCGCGCATAGGGGGCATGACATGACACATATGCCAAAAATTTTACAGTACTGAATTTGGTTCAGACACAGTTTTTATATATTGACGTGACAAATAATATTTTAAATGGTTTTGGACTGTTTACAAACGTTCGCATTCAATCAAAATGTTCAACTTTTTGCGTTTATTATACTTTTCAATAGTTTTTTGAGATAAGGGCATTTTGGTTTTGAAACACTAAACGTGTCAATAATTTGTATTGAATGTAGATAAATAAATGTCAAAAAGCAATTAAGTTGTATCTGTAGGGTAGCGTCATTAAAATCGGACTCTTTTGTAACGTCCACTCAAGATAACCGAAATGAATGCCACACGTATTTAAATAGCCAGCAGTAAGAGATATTAATGTCTCCGATTAAACTTGACATTAAAATTGAATTTCAATCTATTCAATACGAATGGTTCAGTAAACAGGCCGATAGAAAAACAAAATTAATGAACGGTCGCTTTCATAAGAATTAGTTTATGAATGTTAATGGAAAGAGGACCATAAAGGTCAGTGTTTATAAACGAATTCTATCGGACATGAGACTGGTCACATTTTGATGTTCTTAGCTGCGTGGGTAATCAACACTGTTTCAACTCGGTAAATGAAAGCGTTTCTTCGAATTTATATTTGACTACCAAATAGCTTTTGTTAATCATACAAGATTTTTGTTAGTAAGCGCTTTGTTTATGTGTTCAATTAGACGTTTTAGGTTTCGACATCTCTAATTTCCGTTCGTTGTTTATCGTCATTTTGGAATGCTGCCTAAATTGGTCGTTATGTAAGTGTACGTGTCTCTAGTAATATTTGCTTTAATTAAAATTGTGCTTTTGTACAGAGGTTGTACGAACCCTTGTTTGCTTTGTAACAGGGTTAAATATAAGCCTGAGCGGGTTTTTCTACCTGTTTCGTTGCTTTGTTACAAATGAATGTGTGCGAAGTCACGCCGTGTCTCAGCTCCTTGGTATTCCTATCTCACTTTACGAGTAGGTATATGTGCCTGCTAATTTTGCTCAAACATTAACATTTTCTAGGTGTGTGTTTGTTGAGTCTCATAACTTTTATTATTAAACATTATATTGTACTATAAACAAGAATAATAACTTTCGTAGCCCTAATGAATATAAAGTGTGTGAATAAACGTGTAATGGAGTTTTAGGAATAAATTAACTTGCGGAAATATCAGAAACAGTTAACATTAAAAAACAGTTTTAGAGTTTCAAATGAAAAGAACATTTCCAATAATATTAACTGATCTTCAACTCTCAAGGAAGGAAACGTCGACAGATTGGGTGCCCAACTTTACCAGGTGAAATCCGAGGCGTGTTTGTTAGGTCTACACAGTTCAACTTGTGCAAATTTACATCGGCTCACTGGCGCTGTGCGATTGGCATCCGTTGGTATTTGCTAGGTCAAGAAAGTTATATGTAACTTCACAAGCATTTTCCGGTTTATTTACGTCTTGCATTGCAGTATTTTTTGGGTATTTTTATGAATAGAAAACTACTAGAATACCTACTTAGAATTTGAAGAAAACCAAATTAAAGAATCTCTGTTTATGGCTAGATTAAGTTATTCATATTCTCCCTACCTACGTGCACACTTAGTTTACCTAAGATGCTTACATATCCCACTCATGCTACCGGATATTATTATTATCTATCTGTCAAATACTTACCTACCAGTAAGGGCTTTCTCTTGTGCGGTAAGTGCTACTTAAGTTTTATTATTATTGAAAAAAGCTGATAGTATGAGTAGGCTGAAGCCCTGAGGGCAGTTTGTCACGAAATATTTAAAGAGAGGTGTTAAAGCATTGTAAGACAGGTAAGTATTGATTGATAAATTATACTTTTTGGGTATCATAAAAAGCAAATATTTTATTTTATTTTATTTTATTTTGGTTTATTTGGAGAACAAACAGTTGTACAAACAGTAATAATTAAACTTAAAAATAACTTTTAACCATTAAAATGTCCACGCATATAAAAAATTTTATAGTAAATTTTATAGTAAATGTGTCATACGTGATAGAGTTCTGACTAAATTTTTTCATATTTTACAACCATACGAGTCATTTCTTTTCATATCATCAAAAACATACAACTTTAACAGAAACTACTTCATTTTTATATTTGCAGTATCTATCTTATTAATAACAATAAACCGTAAAACATAATTACCATAGAGCTAACTGTACACACAAAACAAAAAACTCATAAATTAAATAAACAAATGCCTTCTGAGAACGCCTTAAAATAAACTGTTGTAGCTTTGTTTTGGCTTCTTAGGTGGCGACTTTCTTCTAATCGATGTGTTTGTTTGTACTGAACCAATATTACCTTTGATGTTCGTTGTTGAGTTAATTATTTAAGTACTTATTTGAAAATACATAGTGATGAACAAAGCATACTTTTTTAAAGAACGCCATTTACTACAGGCGCGTTTTATCATTCATTGTAATGAACGTAAAATCGAAAATCTTGTACTTCTTGATAGTATTTGGTAGGTACTTTCAAAATTCAGTAACAGGTTTTTCTAGAATTTAGGATAACGATTTACAAAAATTTAATTCAAATAAAATTTTAATTCTGAAAATGGACTACAGTTAACGCTCCGGGTAGCGTAACGAATTGGTAACAATAGCAAAAATAACCGTGGTGGAAATTTTTCATTTGCACACCGTTTCACACTTTTGTGTTAGCTTTAAATTTGAATGTTGGCGAACGATCAAACATGTTCAATATTAGTTTGCTGAACAAATGTGTTCTATTGGTAGGTGTACCAAAATGTTTAAAGTTCTTTAAAGGAAAAATTAGCTGTAAAGTTTAGTTTTCTCTCAGTTATTTATATACTGAGCTATATAACTATAAATATATACTAAGTCTTAGATGCAGTATTGTATGTTTTATTTTCTTTCTTTGTGTGGGTTTAGGTATTATAACAAGTTTTTTATTCTATACCTGCAATTCTAAATGTAACCAAATCATAAAGCACCAATAAAAAAACTAAAATACTTTTGTCACTGTCGAAATTTAAAAAATGTCGTAAAAAAAAAGTCACTCTAAACGCCAACAAAAGCAGTTAAAAAGTAAAACCAGATCCTCTAAATAAGCTTTAAAGCTAATAACGAAAGTGAGAGATAAGAAACAATAGGCGGATTTGTGATAACGCTACTGAGAACAATGTTATCTCTATCCTTCAAAGAAGCTAAGTAGGTTGCACGTATTTACTAAGAACCCTCAACTAACTTCTTCGAACTTCTAAAACAAGAAAGACACCAAGTTTGTGGAATTAGAGTTTTAGCTTGTTAAAATAATTTTTATGTTCTTTTATACTTTTTACTTATATTTTATGAATTTGGATTAAATTAATTCTTTTGAATGTCTAGCTTACTTAGTTAATCGTGTTTGTTTTGCACTTGTTTCAATGTGCAAAACGTAGGTAACCTGTTTCGTATTCTTCGTTTACTAATACAGTTTTTGTATCAAAAAATCATTTTAGTAAATCTCCTATCTGCCTACAGATTGTTTGATTTTGAACAATTTAACTAATCAGGACCTCAATTTTGATACTTTCCAACACCCATCCAATTATATTCCGCTCATAATGAGAGACAAACGAATTCTATTATTTTCGTATTAACTCTTGATCGGTTTTAACCACCGAATCAAATTTTGATCCCAGTTTAAAATTGGTAAATAATGATACCTTTCCCAATATTTGTGCCTTCCAGACCGTTATTATTTTTATGCTTACGTTTCGGTAATTGTCAGCTTCCTTAATTTCGACCTTTTACTTTTTATGTGCTGAAAAAATGGGGAGTAACAAAATTTTAATCGTTATACCCTACAATGCTCCGTGTATTTTTTACGTACCTGATTTTCAACATAGTAATATTGGGCATGGCCGCATAGCATGGCCTTTGGGTGTTTTTGAATCTTCTTATTGACATGACATTAAGGTTCTTTGTGCACCACGTTCTCACCATATGTGTCGTTCACTTGAAATCAAACAACATTCATTTCTTAGTATTATCGAAAACTGCGTTCTCACCACGGACTCACATCATGCATCTACGGAGGTGATCATAATAAAGAAAATTTTCACGTCTCGTAACATTATATTCAGTGCATGATCAGATTTACTTCCAATGTATAGCTCACGTTACCATGAATGGGCGATAAAGTCTCAGTTAATAGCCAGTGTAGGCGACCGCGCATGTGTATACAGGTTTTTATATTTATATCCGTCAAGCGAGGCGCCGCGGGCCTTCTCAGCGGGGTCCGAGGAGGTGTTCATGATTTTCTTTATTTATTGGTCTTTGAATGTCCTTTGTGACATCTTTTGTTACGAATTCCTCTAAATTAAGATTATTTGTCCGGTATGAGTTTATTGATTGTATATCATTTACGGGCATAAAGCTTGGATCTCTATGACATACCTCTATGTTAAAAGTGTTAGAACTGTCTAAAATGTACAGGTATAAATATAAATTTGATGATTTCAGAATTTAATATTCTCATCGTCTGGCACAAAAGCTGTTATCATCAAAAAGACACTCTGAAAAGAATTTCAATATCACTCAATTAAAAATGCCTTTCATGTTCACACTGATTACAATCTCGTTGAATATTTGTCCTGGTGCCTATTTATTTCTTTTACCAATGATAACTCATCGAAAATAATAATACCTTGGTTGCCGATTTTATAAAAGATTTTATTATTGTACACTTAAGATATATAATTACTTATTCTGCATACAAATTGATTCTTACTCAACATAATTACGAAGCTATTTTGATTAGAGCCTTTTCAAAGCCCTGGTTCGATTGAACCACCAACAGGAATCTTAATGACGTCCAAATTGAAACTTTCACTTTGTTTCTTGGAAACTGGTTAAAGTAAATTAAAGGATCCCAAAGCTCTTCTTCCGTACTTAATTACCTAATGAGGTGTTTTTGTAATAATAAATCTAGTTAAGTACAAAAAAAGGAAAAAAGTAAAGGATTTTAGCACTGACGATTTTTTCCATGTACTAAATTTCTAAGAAAAAAGAATTATGTGCAGAAGGAAAATCATTTTTACATACCTACCTAAAACTAAACATCGAGCTATCGATCTTCGTAGAATTCTTATCGTTTTTTATAATATAGGTGAAGTTCCAATCTAATCTTCTGTGACAACTTAAAATGACGCATGTAGGAATAGGTTGAGTCACATGAAGAAAAAAATTGAAGCATTGAGCTCGGATCACAATATTGCCGTAAATGGAAAGTCTTTATAAGCCGGACATTGTAATGTATAGTTGATAATTTACCATTTAAAAATATTTTAGTTTAGTTTCAATATATGTAGTTACGTACCTTAATAGGGTTTGAAATGTTTTTTTTGAATAAATAAATAAAATCAAAGAAATCAAATTAAAGAAGTTTATTATAAAAGTAATTACTTAAGGACTTTTACTAAATATCTAAAACTAAAATCCAAATATAACGTATAGACAGAAAAAGTAAGAAAAAATAGAAATTATAAATAATTTTGAATGCGTATGTCAAATGGCACAGAATGTCAGATCATTTTTGAGTAAGTTTCTGAATTGTTTTTCACGTGCAGGTTAATATTGTCTAAACTGTGGTCAATGGACATTAAACAGTCCTAGATTCAGGGACAGAGGACCGAGTAACGGGAACAATGCATTCCAGCGTTGTTACGTTCGGTCAACAAAAAGGCTCAACAAGAGCAAACGTTTTTTGTCGACAACTCCCGCTAAATTAAACAGGGAAGCTGATTTTGTTTTATTTTTACGACTGTTTTGTTTCATAGTAAACAACGCGATAGGCAAAGCCAGAAATACGGTAACAACAGCAATAGTAACAACAAACGGTCACAAAAAAGCGTCAAAATTTTCTTTACTTTTTGGGTAGCACGGTAGGAAGGAATTTGTGGAACTATTCTGTTGAGTGCACTCTACTTTAACAAAAGTAAATTTTGACTAAAACTATAAAAAAATGGCAATGAAAATGCTTTCTGCAATGCTTTTTGTGAATGTCGGTAATTTAGGGTTTTCAGAAACCAGCTTTGATGTTGGCAATTTCATTTTCTAAAAGGATAACGGTACCGGGTGCGGGAGAAGAATGGTATGCATCTTATGAGTCATTTATTTTAACGATAAGAGGACATAACTACCACACGCAATATAATATCAAGAAAATAAGATTCGTTTTTAATCTAATTCCATATTCCTCATTCCGTCAGTCTATCCTTGTAAATTGATTTTCGATACAAATTCCTTATGTTGTGGCAAAACAGGAAACGATAATGTCACTAAACGAGTTATTGCAAATAAAAACACTGAAGATTTGTCGACGGCTAAAATTATTGCTTCCTTTGCTTTTGCCAATATGATAGTTCGCTTGAACTGGTTATATTCGTAATACATAATCTCTATCTTCTTTGTGCTTTTCCTGCCCATGATTAACAGTGCGTATGTGTGTAAATGAATTGTAATTGCCAAATTTTCATATCCGTTTTTAGTATTTAACCTCCGATTTCCATATTGCTTTCATGTTTTCCAAAATTTCCACATGGATGATTATTTGTCAGCTTTACTCATACTTAAGCATAACCTATTTGGATGATAAACCATTGTCACCATGAATCACTATCCTTAACTACAATTCGTATATTATATTGCCCGCTATATCGAATTGTGGCGTCAACAAAGCTATAAGCAAGATTTACTGCAAATCGATCATTTAAATGTCAATAAATTTTACTATCGCGTTCAGAATAGAAAATTGTAATTGGAGAATATTGCCTTATCCACATCAATTTCGAATGATTTTTATTTACTTTGATAGAGAGATAAAATATACCTCTCAAACATTTCACATCAATCACCATCTATTGTTTTAAAATTGACTTATTTGGGTAGTTACCTACAAGGTAAGAAACAATATTTAATGTTACTAATACATTTTGTAAAGTTTGAGCAACATCTAACCCTGACGGCCTATAGTCTAATATTTCTCCCGGGCTTTGATAAAATTTAGGGATCTAGTCTCTAAAACTTCCCAAATTAGTTCTTCACAGAGGTATATAAACTTCAGCTGGTTTCATTACAGTGGTATCACAGAATAAGTTAGTAGTCATTCGTTAAAAAGTTTCACTCAAAAACTACACATTGTCATGTATTCTTCAGTTCAGTTGTACGAACTGTAAATGTAATTGGAGGTTATGAAGTTTGAGTGAGGAACTCTTTTATAGATTTTTGACCGTGTATCGAAAAACAATTTTAAAACGTAGTAAAAGTTGTTGTATTGATAATGGTATTTTTCACAATACTAGATGAAAAACAAACTGTTTTCCAACACAACTATCCTCAGTTCTTACAATTTGAACCCTTCCCATCTACTTCTTAAAAGCTCCACACTAAAGCTCATTTTAATTTGTATAAAAGTGATAAAAGGCCGGTTTCGTCGTAAACAGTGTCCTTTAATCTAGTGGTACAGCTAAACAACAAAACTCATTACTCGGTATTCGTGGGTGTACCTGGTTGTTCTGGCAAGCACTAACATTGGTTTTGGCGCAATTAAGAAGCTTTGGGCGTTGTATGTGGGTTCCTAAATTATAATATAATAATAATAATAATATAATAATTCCGGACAGTCCACACAGCATCACCTAGCCCCAAGCTAAGCAGAGCTTGTGTTATGGGTACTAGATGACTGATATACTTAATACAATATATTACATAGATAGATATTTTTTTTTTTTTTATTATACATAGAAAACACCCAGACCAACGGAACAAATTTCTGCAGATCGTACACAAATTTGTTCCGAGGCGGGAATCGAACCCGCAACCTCCTGCGTCGCAGGCAGACCTTCGCCCACCGCGCCACATCGGTCGTCAAATTACTTTTAAATAATACCTACCAAATAACAGTGAAACGTTTGCCTTGTTCTTCTGCCATGTAGACTTAACTCGAACTTGAATTAAAATATTACAGTTTCGTAAAATTTCTTTCTAATAAGTTTATTTTCAACGGACGTACAGCATCATCTAGTACCCATAACACTAACTCTGCTTAGCTTGGAGCTAGATGATGATGTGTGGATTGGCGTGTCCATGCCATATTATCCTTATCCTAATTAATTTATTATGAACGAAAAAATATGTATAGATGTTTATTACTTTCACGCAAAAAGGACTGAACGGATCGGACTGAAATTTTGATTGGACGTACATATTTCTAGCCCTGAAATAAAACACAGGGTCACCCCATTAAATCAGTAGCCATGGCATTACAACGTTTCCAAAGTATCAACGCTTGCAAAGCGCTAGCAGATACCAGTTTTTTTTATTATTATCTCCAAAATTTCTTTTTTTTTTTTCTCTTTTTTTTTTTATTGTGAAAATAGCCGGAAAATCATGGAGTAGAGTTGCTAGAGACCGAGAAAAATGGAAAGAGATGGAGGAGGCTTTTACCGCTGAAAGCGGTACACACATAGATATAAATATGTAGATATAGATAAATAGAATATAGTTTAGTATTTAAGTTGTGTGTGAAATAAAAGCTATTATTATTATTATTATTATCTCCAAAATATCGGTATACTTTCGGTATATATGAGTCAGGTATTTAAAGCGTCCGCCATGTAAGTACTGCACCACAAATACTCCTGTGATAGAAAATTGCACTCAAAATCTCTTCTCTTACACCGCCCCCCATCTTGGCTTAGGAGATTAGCGAACGGGGCCAACTTGTTTGGTTTACTGTAAGGATAAGCTTCACCCCTAACCCTGCAACTTCCACCTTCGCCCGGGGATTTTTAATTATGCCATTAACTGCCCTGGAGAGCGTGCGTCAACTGATTAACTATTTCACCGCCATAACGCGCACGCTTTGTAATTTATACAGCTTAGTGTCGACTCATGTTACTCCAAAACTTACGCTGCTGAAAAGAATTCCTAAAGCTGGTAGGTGGAAGTTTTAATCTGGCAACAACTTGTACTTACTGCCGGTACGTGCGCACTCGTTCACTTGAATTAAAATTTCAGCAGCTCACGTTGGAATAATTAAGCAAACGTGCTTTGAACATATGCTAGCCAGGTGAAGTGAACGCACCTGTTCACATTTTATTTGTACTGCAGCAAGTAACTTAATATGGAGAGCTAATTTTATTTTATAAGTGAATTTGCAACCCGAGACCTCATGTGACCGCGGTCTGGAACGACAGGCGACCCACTTAGCTCACGGTCTATTGAATTACTCTCGTATCGAACTCTCTCTATATCTCAAAGGATGAAAAGAAAATAAAGACTTCTTTGTCAAGGATCATACACTCAATAGCCTGCCTAAATACCCAGACTAAAAGAAAAATATTGTTGCTCAAGTTGGTTCCAAAAGCAATTATTTCTTTAAAACTGCTCTTTGCGAAGCGAAACTTTTGTCGAAGTGCTATTAAAACAATACTTTGGCATCGGTTGACTTGTGATTTTTTCGAGTCTCTAACGACACAACTTTCAGTTACCTGTCACTCTTTCGAAATGGAACTCGTTTATTTTGAACAAATCCAAAACTAAGGGAAAACTCAAGAACAGTAGTTACGTCACGAAACCTTGAAGGGGACACACGGGACTTTACCTTTCTGCGTAGTAACGAAAGGCTTAAGCTTTTACTACGCATAAAATTATATTAAGTTTTTATTGAAGCTACCGCCCGGTTCTTAAGAATTTATTAACTTTTACGAGGGCTGTTTATTGATGTAGGTTTTCTTTTTCCTAGGAAAAAGTATTTAGTTGTAAAGACTATGAATTCTAACTAGATCTTCTCGTCATGCTTATTAATATTATAAACGTGAAAGTTTGTATGTATGGATATTTGTAACTCTTTAACGCAAAAATTAATGAATGGATTGGGCTGAAATTTTGGAATAAAACATTGGCTACTTTGCATCTCATTAATCAGTTCCCAAGGAATAGAAAAAGCCTTAACATGTTTTCATAGAAACAACGCGTGCGAAGCCGCGGCAGATAGATACTAATATTTCACAAATTAATGTCCATTCATATACAAGGTGCGTAAGTAATTTAATTGTGCATCTTCACTGGTCTTGTTCACAACGGCTGTTGTCTGCGCACGTTCTCCGTATGTCACTGTATTTTGTAAAGAAAAGAGGAAAACTTTCATTTTTACGCCTTCTAACGGATTCAATATCGACGTAGCTTGAATGAGTTTAGGGGGGATGGGGGGAGTGAAAAAAATCGTTAATCATCCCTTTGTTGGAATTTTGTTACGGCCTAACTCGTTGCTCGCTTGTTTGGCGTTCTTTTTCCTTTTGAATGCTGAAAGTGGAGTTCTTGACGAATTGTTTCAGGAAAACAAAGGGTGCAAAGATTTGGTTTGGAACGTAAGGAGCATTTGAGATATATCCGGAGAGGAAATAAATTCATACATCGTCGTTGTACACATTTGAGTGTAATCTGCGATTAATCACAGTTGGATAGGCAACATTTACTGTTTTGCTTAGAAGTTTGATATTTGAAACATGTCTAAGTCGTAAACAATCATCATCATTTCAACAGGCGGCCTGTTGTTGTGTTAAAAGTACTCGACCTTATCTCAAAAACAACTGATCTCATCTCTCTCTGATCTCTGACACATCGGTTAGCCTTCTCTCACCTGTGCTTTTTGCATCCAGATTTAATTAGAGATGTTTATAAAAAATATCAAAAAGAATAACGATAAACGATATTTTGAAAAAAGTTTAATTCCTTTGGCTAGGTACCTTTTTATATTATTGCGACGTATCATTGTCAAACAAAAACATAATACCAAACGAGAGTATAAAATTACCGGCGGTTTCTCATTGAACGGAATCCGGTCCCAGTGGTGTCTTCAACCACAGATTATAAATAAAACAGCTGGTTTATTCAAGTGAAACTAAAGAAGTATCTTAGAAATATAAATTCTAAGAAGTGAGTGGTACAAATATCTTTACTCATTTTACAATAAAAAGCTTTAATTCAAAAAGATCTTGTTTAAAAATCTGTAAGCTACTTAGTCTTTTAAGAAACTGTAGGAAACGAAAATTAATTTTTATGTGTGAAAACTAGCTTTTAGAGCCTGATTTTAATCTGTTTCTATTCGTGATTGTAATTTTCTTTATTAAAAAGATTTCAAGTTCCTACTTGAAATGATAAAAATATAAAAACAGCTTGAAGCAAAAATAGAAAGTAAATACAAATCCAACCTTACGAACTGAACCAGTCATCCTAAACTAAAACCTTTGGCCGTGTGTCTCGTTCAATGGTCTTAGCTACACAATAACTGAAGTTATAAATAGCTAGTAATAAACCATAGAACCAGCTAGCTGGTATTGAAGGATGTCTCTAAATGCTAGCTTGAGTTGTTCCTATGCAAGATTATAAGATAGGCTCATGTTCAAGACTTCACTGGTTTCGTTACTAGTATGTTATGAGTTTTATGACCCGAGTCGTCGAATACTAAGATGAATGAATGAAGATCATGCGCTGTACTATAACTTATTATATGAGAACAGTCTACTTACCACCGTGTTGACTAGCCAATAATTCAAGTATACATCATGTAAACAAAACACATGTTTTTTATTTATGTTACAAAATGCGAGTTTGCGTAGATATAGAGTTACTACAGAGGGTGTAGTTTTAAAATAAAATGTAGAGACTGATTACCATACGTCACACTCGTAAATTAATAACTTACTTGGCAGAAAGAAAAGGTAAGAAAGATACGATGAAATAGTAAACTTATACTTACGAAAGCTTTTTATTTAATCTTGAATGACGTACTACGATGTAGCGTGTCGTGCAAAGTTTCGCCTGCGTTGGAGGTTGCGAGGGTTCGATTCCCACCTGGGACAAATTGTATACTATCTGCAATGCAAATATTTATTCTAGGTGTTTTCTTTGTATACTGAAAAATACCTATCTATGTATTTTATTAAGTACTAGCGACCCGCCCCGGCTTCGCACAATTGTATTATACGTATAAACACTTCTCTTGAATAATTCTATCTATTAAAAAAAACCGCATCAAAATCCGTTGCGTAGTTTTAAAGATTTAAGCATTCAAAGGGACATAAGGATATAGGGACAGAAAAAGCGACTTTGTTTTATACTATGTAGTGATATCAGACATCCAATACATACTTATAAAATTATAACGCAAGCTCTGCTTCGCTTGGGACTAGTTGATGCTGTGTGCATTGTCTCGCATTAGCTATTTATTTATTTAAATAATAAATTTATTCGGTAATTTTAGCCAACACTGCAGACCTGTCTAGATCTTAATAATTTATCATGATGATTACGATGATTACACTGCAGGACAAAGGCCTTCCTTTATTTCTTCCATTCATCTGTTATTTTTACTGTTGTTTCTGTGATTGTGTATTTTTCATTAATGAATGAATTCATTAACAAATTGAAAAACTAAAGGATTACATTAAAATTCGATTGCAAGACTTTTAAATGGAACGTTGTACCGTTTAAAAGTCAATGGTCACAGGTCAGTTGAAACAAGTAGCTACCAATTATTTTTGTACAATCCAGGTGACGCAGTACCGCGGCTCATTAGTCAGATTTATTGTGAGATTAAATCGCCCACAATACGATTAATTTTCAATGTGGCTTTTTACCTTTGAGTTTCCATTTTTGGTTACATAAATACAGAAATGTATATAATTTTGTTTTAATAATTTGCTCTCGTTTTTATTGTTTTCTGAGTGAAGGTAGTCGCTCCTCTATCCTTGCTGGAGCGAAGCTGGACGTTCGTTAAGAATTGATAAGCAACGATTTTGTGGTATCGATATTAAATGAAACATAAATGACGATTAACATACAAAAAGCAAAAGTACAGACACAATTTTTAAAGCTTCTCTAAAGTTTTAAAACACTAACACATTATAATATAGCTTTCAAATCATCGGCATCCAAAAATTCATCAAAATAGACTCTAGAAAAAATTCGTTCGGAAATTCGTCAAGAGCCGTTCATAAACATAGAATTTATCGACTCCAGAGACGAGATCTGTGCTTATCGATCCTTAAGATAACGCAGATAGGTATCATAACTACTTAAATAACAAAAGCGAACTTTATATTATGTATTTTACAGGCATTTACAGTCTTCCCCTTTTTCT
This sequence comes from Eupithecia centaureata, assembly GCA_944547425.1. Taxonomy (NCBI): domain Eukaryota; kingdom Metazoa; phylum Arthropoda; class Insecta; order Lepidoptera; family Geometridae; genus Eupithecia; species Eupithecia centaureata. The sequence continues at coordinate 10,190,701 of OX155687.1, forward strand.
GTGCTTCAAAAATTGATATCTAAACTCTGTACAGAAATTCTATAAAGGTATTTACAAATAAACTGAGCAGTGTGTGAGGTGATTTTTTATCTACACTATCACATCACATCCAGACACAAATCTACCAACTCATTTAAATTATATTCCTTACTTTTCTAAATAAACACCATTAAACAAACACAGTCACGACGTACAGAATCGTGCGGCGTAATAATTAGCAGTACAAATAGTTTGGTCGTAGGTTATCGCCCCTGGTTTGTTCAGCTCCAAAATCAAAGTAGCATACACAATCGGTTCCGATGTACCAGTTTATATTTTACCTATGGGTGTAGAACAAGTTACAAGAGTTGTGGGAAAATTAAAAGAGTGAGATAAATATTATTACTGAAACCAAAACAAGAAAATACGAAGTTTTAGTAAAATATTTTTGAGTTCTATTGTTGTAATGTAATGTCTATGTAATGTATTGTAGTCATCTAGTATCCATAACACAAGCTGAACTTAGCTTGGGACATACAAATAAATTGGGGCTAGATGATGCTGTGTGGATTGTCCACTTATAACCTTATTTTTTATTTATAATTTCATATCAACAATTAAAATTGAAGATAAGAAAATAAGTTCCCAGAAAGCATAGGTATAGTAAATACTAGCTTTCTGTTTTAAATTTATTTTTCAGAACATATTCGTGATTGTTTTTATTATAATATTTTTCATGTAACACTTTATTACGAGTATTAATCTTGAAAGGTTTTTTTAACCCGCTACTTTCTCATCCCTTGCGCCAATCTTACTAAACTGACTAAACGCAACTGTGTCAACACCGAGTAGATAATTCGAATACTGAATGAGGAATGTGTTTTCTTATCTCAAAGATTGCGACCATTCGGTCTCTTTGATAGACTTACAATGTAGCACTTCTTGTTATTTCAGACTATTCAAACTTAATCTACTTTCTGAACTGCTTTTGAATACGTTCTTGTTTATTGCATTGCAATTTTGTTACGGAATGGGAATGTTATTACAATGTTAAGAATTTCTGGTTGGCTTATTATTTAAAAAACATAATAATCTTGTTGAATCTCAATAGCTTCTTTTTCCTTATAATTGCATTTTTACGAGGATCCATAGTAAATAAGTTGCTTCTAAAAAAGCGTGGTAGAAAGCTATATTATGCTTTATTTTCAGTGAAGTATTTAAGTTGGATAGAGGCCTTTCCGTTGGCTGTTTGTCTGTCCTTATGTATGCTTAGATCTTTAAAGGATTTTGGTACGATTTTTTTAAATAGGAGTTCTAGAGGAAGGTTAATGTATTATGTATAATTGAACTGTGCGAAGTAGGGGCGAGTTGCTAATTTATCATATTATTACATAGTTTTTTCTTGCAGATAATTTTATTGTACCTTATTTTTGTACGTATTTATTTTTGTTATGGGTATCTAAGGAACCTCGAAACTATTTCCTCAGACAACATTCCTCTAATCTAAACAACACCTATCTCCAAGATAAAGAAATTATCTCACATAGAATACTTTTCTTGTACTTCACGCGTAAAACCTTCAACCTGTCCGATCAAGGGTCGTCGCCCTCTGTATCACTCAGACTTAGACTCAGTACACTCGTCGTAATGAGCGGTAAGGAGAGAAGCCTGTCTTACATTTCCGTTGCACGTTAGTAGATTCTAAGGTTGTAGTTTAGCTGTAATGTTACTCATAGGTTTTCGTTGGTTACTGTTTGAAGTGTATTGATGTCTATCTTAGTTATCTTTACTAATATCATAAACACCAAAGTTTATAGCGCTTTTGTATTTGTATTTTCTTTATGTAGCAATATTTTCTAAAGTTATTTTTAATTATAAAAACACTATAAACCAAAGATGTAAGAATGAAGTTTGTTCCTCTTTTACGCAAAAACTTTGAACGGATCGGATTGAAATTTTGAACAGACGTGGTTCTACCCGCTCTAGAATAACACATAGGCTACTTTTCATACCATAAATCAGTTCCCACGGAATACAAATAGCCTTGTTAGGTTTCTATATAAATAACGCGTGCGAAGCTACGGGATGATGCTAGTTCTCAATAAATTAAGTAAATTTATTTTCTTCACCCTAATGTTATCAATATCAGTTACATACTCCGAAGTATGTTGTACATTTAACGTATTTTTCGGGGTCTGCTGAAAATTCTACGTCCAGCTAATAAGTATAGCTATAAGCCATATTTTATTTCCGAGTTTTCCCTAGATTTTTTTCTAATAGTCTACAGATAACTCAACCTGTTAAATTGTGTGTGTCATGTTAAATTTTACAGTTATTATTTTATTTACTGGTTAATTAAAAAAACATTTAGTACTTACGGATACAAAACAAATGCCTGTTATTTTAATTCACTTTCATCAAGAATAACGCAGAGACTAATTTTATAGGTGTCTGTAAAACTTTAAAGCTATCAAATGTGCTTATCGATACCTCTGGGCTCACTTGGCGTAAAGGACATTTGGTCGAAATTGAGTTAATAATGCAGTTTTACTCAGTTTTTAATTCTCTATCGAACTGTATATTTAGTTTCCTCAAATTCGCAAAAAAAACGCCTTTACGACCCAGGATTTTTATCGCGTAATCACTATTTTTTGGAAAAAATAGGGTGTAAATGACAAAACATTTGTCAATTGTCTTATACAACCTTGCAAAATGAAATAAGGAAATTGATTTGTCGTTTACGACCTTGCTATTTTAAATTTTAAAAATCAATTGTTCTTTACGACCTTACTAAATCCAGCAATAAACCTAGTATAGTTTCTTTGAAAATTCCTTCTAATCACGAAAATTCACCATTAATACAGCTTAAGAGTTCGAAATTTCTCACCACAGATCTACCCCGGTAAATTTGGTAAAGTTCTAAATTAACCGGGGTAGATGTATTAATTATGAATTTTCTTAACTAGAAGGCATTGCCAACTCCTATACCGTCACTTATTAATGTCCATTCGGTCTGCTACCAGCGTATTCCGCCCTAATCATGTGGGCAAACGATGTGATTACTTAACCAGCATTTGCGAACGCAGTTTTACTAAAAACTACTCCGGGCATCATCGAATTCCAATAGTTATTATAACCTATGTACTTGTTTCGAAAAAAAATACTTTGATTTACACCACAAATTCGCCTGCATCTTTGCAATTCTATCCTGATCGCAACGTGACTCCAAAAACAGGTAGACGTTGAATGCCAATGCCTTGAATTAAGGTAAATAAGTGATAAAGGTTTTTTTTTGTGTGTTTTGAATTAAGTAAATTAGGTAACTAAAGTGCAAAGTTAAATAACTATCTAGGTACATGTTTTTCCCCCAGCTGTAAAACGGTTCTGAGCAAACTGGACCCAAGCTTAGTAAACAATAAAGATTATGTTCTGTTATGTTTATGATAAATAAGTAAAAGTAATTGTTTAAAATACACATTCAAGGATATTTATCGCGTTTATTTACCTATTTTTTCCTAAAGTTTCATCAGGTTTACACTCTGCCCTGGTGACGAGATGTGTGGAGTACTGGAATCTGGAACTACCACCTTGCGTAGCGAATGCTACACATTTTGTGCAAACCTTAGAAATTTTAATTAACCATTTTTATTTGATTCAATCTATGTTCTTTCATTAAACTTAAAAGAAAAGAGCAACCATATAAACACAATACATACAAAAATTACATCATTTATTAATTTATTAGCCTACTAGTTAATCCTTTACGACCTCAAAATTTTTAAATTTGTCAATTACAACTTTGATTTGTACAGTTTTGAACATCAAAAGTAGCTTTACGCCTTAAGGTGCTTGCATACACTGTTTAGTTTTTGGGGCGTATAGGTCATTTCTTTGTAATTTTATGGTAGTATAGGAATTTTATTTCAGTAAATATAACACTAGGATAGTTTATCAACACAGGCTTAGAAAGTACCAGAAATTCTAAGTACTTTCTTCCTAGGTTTCGTCCAAATATCATCAAAAACAAAAAAACTACAGTCGAAATAAACTTTTTGTTTTTGTTTTTTGCGTATCCTGTAAAGTCGCCTTTTGTCCTTTACGCCAAGTGAGCCCAGAGGTATCGTTATAGCTACATCCGTATATAGAGTACCTTCACACATTCGAATGTACCAATTGTAAATCAATATTGTTCAGTAGAGAAATAAATAAAATCGAGAGCTAACGTCTATTTTCTTCCACGGTAAACCCATTACAAGCTTTGGTACTCAACGATACGACCGAATTTATGTTATATGTTTTTATTCGACAAAACCCACTTGTTTAAGCAAACGGTAAAACATTACCTACAGTTTTTTCAGCCGATTTGGTTATGGTAAAAGCGATAAACTTTGTTTTTCGACTATGAAAGTTTTTTTCATGGTTTCTTTGTAAATTTTATCAAAATCAATGAATGAAGACGCAAAACAAGTGTTTTACCTTACTGAAAATAGAGCAATAAAGATATTATTATCGCCTTAATTACTTAATATAATAAACGCAAAGTTCTGTATGTCAAATGTATGAATGTTTGTTACTCTTTCACGCAAAAAATACCGATCGCATAAGCATGAAATTTATGAGTAGACGTTGTTCTAGCTTTGGAATAAAACATACTTAACCTACTTTTATCCCTTTAATCTGTTTCTATTGGATTGAAGTAACCATGAAACGTTTCTAATAGAAACGTTACTTCAATCCAAGTTATTTTTATAGTATAAAAATAACTTGCCAAGCCGCGGGCAGATACTAGTAACTAGATGGATAATGTAGTAGTTGATAAAAGATGTAGGTAAAATAACTTTAATAATAATATCCGTTATCCATATAGTATTCCTCACCTCTATTCAAAAGCACTTTTACGTAGAAAAACAATCCAGTAACTCAAATCTATGACAGGTATAGCGGTTACCGGAACTTAAGCATATCACAAAAGTTTTACCTGCTGCCTTTGAAAATTGAATTTTGTTTACAATGAGCTTAGAGCTATTCTCGCAGCACGCGTTTAAAAGCTTTAGAAACATGCGATGCGAATATAAACATGACATAGTAAAAGAGCAGTAGGCCAAAATATATTCTAATAGAAGGAACATAATTTCCCTGTAAATGGTCAAACTTTTGCTGTTTTACGCTAAGTTTTGGTGATTCGTTACGATTTAAAATATGGTTGGATGTGGTTTGGTGCTAAATATGCCAGTCGTGGAACAAAATTATATGTGGGAGGGCTATCGTATAAGACGGGAAAGTAACTAACTATAAAACGGTGTTGCGATGCAAAGAAAAACATATTAAAGTTGTTTACAGATTTAATAACACGGGTTCAAATTAATCAATGTCACAATTTAACCGAAGACTACCATATTCATAACACAGTTGCGTCATCTTGCGGTAAAATGTCTTGTAAGCGGGTTATCCATGCAAGCGGTACCAAGACAGGTCGATAGAGAACAAACATCCCAAACACCGCTACAAGGCCGCCCGTACGATGTCAACTTCTAAACATAGCTACAGGCCTACAGCCAAGCCTATTCGTAGTCGCAACAGAAGGCCTTTTGAATTGCAAAGTACTAGCTAACATGAAATGGTTCAAGATGACAATGATATAAAAAACTACAAGACTACTACTGAGATTCCAAACACTATAATATAGTTACTCATAAATTAATTTTACAAAAAAAAATCGTGACGCCGGGCTTAAAAAATAATCCATACCTTTTTTCGGCGTTTGGGTATGATACTTAACTGACGCTGGGTATTTAAAAGTAGTATTTAAAAATATAATAATGTTGAGCCCACTTAATATATTTTTTATCAAATAGGTACCTACATAAAATGTTGTGTAGGAAAGATTTAATAATTTATATTATCAAAGCTGCAATGATTTTGAATGACCAAATGGACTTATCATCAGTCATTTGATAAAAGTGACGGTACCCCGACAATAACCAATTAACGATAAATTGGGAAAAATGACCATTAAGGCACCCAATTTGTAAGAATAAATAAATGTTTTCGTTAATAAGACAATTATCAAGAAAAAGATGTGTTTTTCTAAGTAAATCCTTTGTCTACCTTCAAAAGAAATAGTTTCAAGGAACGTTTTAAAACGCTAATAATTTCTCTTAAAGTCAAGAAAATCATAAAGCTAGTAAAAATCACCGAGAAAAAGCTGCAAAGTGCTGTCACATCCAGAAGCAGTGTTCTTTGGAACGATATTGCAACCGCGATCGGGTGGAAAGATGAAGCTAATGCCACCATTACGATATCTCATACATTTGGATAGTTTCCCCGATGGTGAACTTACCCTCTTAAGTTCATTTTCTGTGAATAGAATTTCTCTGAATTCACTTTAATCTGAGTGTTTTCTAAAAAATAGTTTTTTTGGTACCACTGAAGAGCAAAACTACTTTTAGATGAAGAAAATCGATACTACTTCGAAGCACTAAATTCTCTCTCTCTTATTCAATTTCATTATCCATTGTATTAAATACTAGCGACCCCCCCCCCGGCTTCGCATGGTTTTATTATACGTATAAACCTTCCTCTTGAATCACTCTATGTATCAAAATCCGTTGCGTAGTTTTAAAGATGTAAGCATACATAGGGATATATAGGAATATGTTTATTGTTTAAACTTTTTAAAATTTAGTTTATTTACGTGCTTAGTTTCAGTTTCTCAATCAGAGTTACTGAAAACGTGAGAACAAGAAGTTTTGCAAACAAATAGTTCCCAAGAAACTTGCACTGCGGCAGCGTGCGCACGAAGTGTGTGAATTGAAATGTTTTAATGAATGAAATTTCTGGTTTTATGTACGAGAAACTTCCTAACTGTAACTTCTATTATTCCTAAAATCCTATCTTAGTCACATAACTAAACTTTTGCTTGAAAATATTAAAACAAGTTAAAGTTAAGTTAAGTTAACATTTAGGTATGTACTAAATTGTATTCTAATTCTAATTTCTGACTGTTTCTTAGGACTCGTCTAAAGATTATTTCTATGGAATCTGGTTAGTGGAATAAAAAACCTCGTGACAATGTGTTTTTTCAGGCCTAGATCATCATCAAATAAATTTTATGCAATTATGTCGACCCGATCCGTTATGCACATTGGAGTAAAAAACTAACAAATGCACATTCAGCCATCCATCCTTCCAACCAAACTTACGCATTTTTAAAATAAGTTTAATGATGCAATTAATTAATTTGCGTAAAATTTTAGGTCGGGTTGTTCATTTTGTTAAAAAATTAAATAATAAATATGTGTCTTTACAGGTAAGTCCTGAACTCCTTCGTGACCGGACAAACGTGAGTAATGAATCTATAAGCAATCGAATTTACAATCGATCCTGTACTATCTCGATAATTAATGGTGTATATCTAGAACTGAATTTATGCCCTGGCTCGATACCAGGTACTTGGTGACGTGTTATGTAATTAACAGTAAGGATAATAGGTTGATTATGCAATTGAAACTATCGACAAATGGCCAGCCAGCAAATGCATTTAGCATAAATCGTACGATATGGTTCACAAAGAGTTACTAAAAAAAGAAATAACTACTAAAATTAAATAACGCGAATTTACTAAAATACACTCACTACACACTAAAAATAACAAAACTTTCTAGTACTCTTCTTTTTAAAAATGAATAATAATAACTCCATAACAGCCTTCAAGATTTAGGTCAACTTTTATGGTAAAATTTAATTACCTGCCTAAGCTGTCAGAGATGATTTAATTCCTGCTATGAGCGCTAATAAAAATGACTGTATTAATGAACCGTAAATGCCAGAGTTTATTACGGCACTTCAGTATGAAACTTCTAGAAAATTCAGAAACAAAAAGTTCAAATTGAGATTACACAACATGAAATCTCGAGATGATCGCAAGCCCTTCCCATTTCCTCGGCAGAATGTTTTCTCATCGCTGAAAATTGCATCGTAAACCATACACTTCGAAACTTCCTTTCATTATAACACGCCTTCTAAAAATAAAGGTCGAAACACATAAAGCTCGCGCCAGCCCTAAAAACATCATCTTGTTGATACGTGACGCGGCTCACGAGCCTTTGAAACAGAAACGTAAAGAACTTTTAGCATTTCTATCAGTATTCTCTCAACTGAAAAATCTGACTTTCCGTCAAATTGAAAGAAAACACACAGCAAATCATACTAACATGAGCTTCTGAATATTCAAATCCTTATTTAGCTTTCGTCAGATTTTTCAAATTAATTTCGGACTTTGGTACATCCCTAAAGAGCGTACGAAACATTCCGACCGATCGAAGCGGATTAGGTCTGCCCGACGACCGGACTGAATAAACAATGTGACGAGGAAGCTTCACCCTTTTAACGAATCCCTCTGCAACGCGTAAACCTCGCGTGTTTTTTCCTAAGCTTTGTATCGTATTGGCTAAGTGCGGACGTTCTGAGTGAACACGGTTTAGGTTTAGTAAATACATTCCTTTATAAAACTATCCGGACTAAGGTACAGTGGATTCTAAAGTATTATCTGCTACTCCGCGGCTTCACACTCTACAATTTTTTTGAAAAGTGACCTATGTCTTATTCCAGTCCTAGAAGGACTATTAAAAATTTCAGTAAGATCCTTAAAGTAGTTTTGGAGTGAAGAGGTAACAACGGAAAATTTATCCATCCATACTATTTCACTAATATTTAACATGCTTCACACTAATATTTAAAATCAGTTTTTACGCGGGTGAAGCTGCGTGGCAGCAGCTTTTCTTTGAAATCCCGTATATTATGTAAACTCTCATTTTTCTAATGATAAGATGATATTTCTGTTAGTTTACGTAATGCTTAAAAAATAATTTAATATTAAACTAAAATTTAACTATTTTAAGATTAAACTAAATTAAGAGGCACCTATTACAATAACAATTACGATTGGGACGAAACACATAATGGGGATTCGAAAAATAAAATTATGAACTAGATAGAAGATTTTTTTATTTCAACTCAAGCTTATTTCTATCAACAAACTAATATGTGTCTTACCAACAGGTAACACAGTGATATAAGAAAGCACACCTGCACAAAACAATACTTTGCAATAGTTTTCTTATCTTTTATCGTATCCTCGGAAAATTCACCCAAAACAGAGGTGCGATTTGCAGAATGTATAGCAATTATACAATTTGTCAATTAGCACAGTTGCGATAAGATTCATAGTGTGAGTTGGACGTACAACTCGATTAATTACCTTTTCTCAAACGGACAACAAGTGGGTGGAAATCATTTATTATACTGATAAAAATAAATTAGTTACATTGAATGTAAGAATATATAACCAGTAATAAATTTGACAGACAGAGACAGGATATTGACTTACCTGATAATGCTATTTAGCCGTTAGATTTCATTTTCATGAATGAACTCACAGCTTAGGCGTAAGGAAGCTCTCTCAATTACATATAATAATATGGATGGATATGGATAAGTTTCATAGAGATCCTACAAATACGTTTAGTACCAAATGAAACACACTTCATCATCAGTTATAAGGTACGTAAAGGTTAACTGAAATAAGGAAAAGAAATTAAGAATAATAATAATAAATTAATTATTTTTAATATACTTCTTGCTCAAATATACTTCTACAAAAGTAGAAAATGAGACAAAACGGTAACACAGTAAATAATATGATGAGATGAGTAGATTCAAGATACAAAAAAGTAGTTTATTACTGACTACCGACCCAGCCCGGCTTCGCATGCTTTTTATATTCCTGTTGAATCACTCTATCAATTAAAAAAACCGTATACCTATCCGTTGCGGAGTTTTAAAGATTTAAGCATACATAGGGACATAGGGACAGACAAAGCTACTTTGTATTATACTATGTAGTGATTCAACTGTTATTCCGTAGACTAGGTATATACAGGTATATTGACCGGAATCGGTAGTCCCTTCATTATCCCCAACAATGATATCAATTTCTCAATAGCAATAAGCCTTGCGTATAATTATAGGCTTGCTCGAAAGCCCTTAAATGTAAGGTTTCTATTCAGACTAATGAATTAACAAGACTATGTGTCCAGAAATACAGGATTGATAGACGACCGTTAGAAGCACTAATTAGTATTTGTCTTATTGGTCTTCTGGTTTATAATTATGTTTCTGTCATTGGCACTGTGGCTTTCCGTGAAATATTTGACATGGTCTATGTATGCACACACCTACACCTATGTATAACGTGCTAGATGTAGATAATGTAGCAAATAGATCAAAGGGGTTATAACGCTTTTCTACCTTGTGTAATTTTAAAAACAAAAACCTGTAGAAAGCAAATAGTCTGCTTGTATTGTAACCTCGATGTTTAAATTCAAAGTCAAAATGATTATTTCGTTCTATAGGACTGGTAGATTTTGCATAAAAACATTTATATAAAAAGCTGTTGTTTATTCTTTGGTGGGGTCTAACAACTATAACAATATTTCTAACAAGATGATATCACCCCTTGAGAATTCCAACCCATGATTGCATTAGCATCTTTTTACCGGTCACCCTTTGCAAGTTGTGAAAACATCCTCGGTATTGTTTGACCTGCCAAAATTTGGAGCACCCTTTTTATGAAGGTTCATTCAGAAAGCTGTTAACGGTTCCTGTTTTTATAAAGAAAGTGTAGTAATATGCGATAATAGTCATTGAATATTTGAATAGGATGAATATGAACTCGTTCCTTTTCTATGGCCCCTTTTTGATGACTCTGTGGGGATCGCAATGACAAACTAAAATATATAATTATCTTTTTTAAGATTCTGATTTTGCTTTTCTATGTTCAAAGGAGTTACTGCACTAATTGAAGCCTTTAAAAGTTCAAGTTAAGCTTTTCAACTCTTCATTATGAGTGACAAATGTCTATAAATAAAACAGGTATAGGCATAAGAATAGACAATAAGCAACCGTCGTTGAAATGTAGGTATTCATTTTACGACTGATGTCATAGATATCGAGGATCAGTTCAAAACTTTTATCATTCAGAAGCCTTTACATAAAGTTACAGAACTTTTAAAAACTCATGATAAAGTTGTATACGATGTCTTCCCAAAAAGATTAAGCCAACCAAATCCTCGTCATCTAAGACCCTTGCTATAAGAGGGGACTGTGGTGAAGTGGATCTCTACAATTCAGCCTGCATTGCAAAATATATTCTGTAAATTCCAACATAAGCTGTCTTTTGCTTTGAAATACAACCTCAATGCACGACGATTTTATGGTGATAGTATTATCGCAGATGCTGGGTTATTGGGAGGACTCTATTACTAACGTAACTACGGTTATTTTATTAAATCTTGTGTTGTTATTTTGTTTTTTAATTATTTCAAAAAAGGAGAAAGTGAGAAAGTTCTATGTGTTGGGCTGTAAGTATGTTCGTCGATAACTCCATTAATAATTGTGGGCCGACTTTGACGATCTTTTTGTGATTGCATAGAAAGTGATGAAGTGGTCCAATAAAATATTATTAACTAAAAAAAAAACATTTATTCCATAAGAATAGGTATATAATGTCCCGAAAAACTTAAAACACAGTGTAGTTATTAAGAGAAAATCCCTTAAAAATTGATCCACATGGCTCACCGAAAGAAATTTACAATTACATAATACATACAGGTAAATAATAAAATTTAATGTAAATTTTTACGTATGCATGTTTGTAATTCATTAATCCTCAAACGGTTAGACGAATTTGAATAATAGATGGTTACCAAGTTACTTGGTTAACAAGGGCTTCTTTTGATTCCAGAAACGAACAGAGTTCTCTCGGTATTCTTGAAAATTCAAGTTATGTTTGTTACCGTAGCACCTCGGAATGGTGTTTGTAGGTTCTATAAAATAAGGTACGACATGTGACAGTTGATTTGATTGTATCACTAGAGAGAGAATGTGCAAAAGTTGGTGCTATTGTTTCATCTGTGCTTGTGGCAAGATTGCCCAGAAGGGTTCTCGCCAAAACTCCGTCTACCATTGTGAGGTGCATATTAAAGGGTCGGGGTTTCCTGCGAACTCTCTCCTTGATTGAAGTTCACGAAGCCAATTCAGGAGTAAAATAATTTCGGCTAATTCTTGGGTTTATCTTGTAAAGGGCTTGTTTATTTGGAATTTGCTTTGGGTGTTTTAAGGGATGGCTTGTATTTTGATCTGATTGCTGATCCTTGCTTCTTGTTTTTGCGCTCTTTGAAACCTACTTTTGCATACCGTTAGTTTAATCAAATCGATGTTTCTCCTTTGGCACGTTGAAATACTAGTGTAATAATAAGGAGAATACCTAATGTTAGATTAAGCTCTTCTCTTTGGTGAGATGATCTTTATTTGGTTTCAGTTTCAAAAACTATCATCAGTTCAATTAAATTGCTTAAAAACTGCCTGCCCTCGCCTACGTTATCTTAAAATCAAACGTAAACGATGTGTTGTTTTCTCTTCTCTGGTCCAGACCCACATCTTTGTTAAAGATCAGCACAATCAGTTTGTAGTTTTGTCGTGAAGAGGCAACCAACATTAATTTATCTATTCGTCCAAAATTTCGCATATACGATAAAGGTGTGATACAGAATTAAGTTGCGCCTTATCATACATTCAAAGCCCCGTGTCCCATTCAAAATGTATATAAAAGTTTAGCACGTAAGTACGTTATATTAATGTCGTTTCCCCCAACCTGTACCACCAACCCATCTCATCATTGATACTTATCTACTTGAAGAAGTTGTAATGAATTACAACATTAGAAGTTTATTGTTACGCCGATGTTTTTACAGCCTCCTAAATATTTCACCTTCGTTTTCGTAACCGATTCCAGCGCTCTTTTATGAGTATAGCTTCCTATAAATAAATGTAATAAGTGATTATAGCTACTTATACAGGATGAAGTATCGATCACCACAATTTAACATGAAAATGAAACCATAAAATCTTTGCTACTGAAGCAGACCTATATCTGTGATTTATCGTATTAAGTATATCAGTCATCTACAACACAAGCTCTGCTTAGCTTGGTTCAAGATGATGCTGTGTCTTGTTCAGTAGTATTTATTACTACTTGGTCTGAAAAATTTTTTCTTAAAACTAAGGTATACAATTCCATACATTGTTTCAAATGTAGTTTTCATGTTTCTATTGATTGTTTGTATATTCGATATATATAACATTTTAGTGTTTCAGAGTCTCAATGGGTCGTTTTGATTTATGCAAAAAGACTAGCCTAAATTACGCTGTCTTGAAGAATGCTGCTAGAATCACTCTGTATAATATCAAACTCATTTAAAAACTGGACTAGTGCGATAAATCTTCTCCGTTGAATGGGCAATCTTATATTCATGCGAGTAATAAGTCGACCGTAATAACTGTCATTTATTCTGTGGGAAATTATGTAAATGGTGATAATAGTGAGGCTGTGTTTTATGATACTTTTGCAATTAAATCGGTTTTTTATTCATCGTTTCGCTGGTGCTACTCGTTTCTTGCATTTTGGTTGACACTCCTTCGACGTCTTCAGGTTATGTTTTATGTTTTTTTGAGTTTTTATATATCGATCATGGGAATGAATATTTTATATGAGCATGTTACCTAATTATATAATATAATGCTGAATGTTTTGAAAATGTTTTTAAGGCTTTATTTTTACTATTCTTATTTATAAAGCTGCGGGGCCCAGCTAGATTAATAAAATTAGTTAAAGGGTATCAGTATTCGCGTCACACAATACATAGATAGCCACCTACGTAGCGACCGCCGAAGCGGATTGTTATTTTTTTATTTGCTCGAGTTTCGACAAAAAAGCAATCTATGAATCGACCGCTGGCGGCCACAATACTTTTAACAGCAAATATTTTTACCATACAACCTATCACATCGATATTAAGTCGATAATCGAACCGCTCCAAACTTGGATACAACTAACAGCACGGTCGTGTAATACGAGATTTGCGGCCATGAAAGCCTGTGTCGCTGAGCTTCGTGTATTAGATTACCACTCTTTGCGGTTTCCAGAAACGCTATGAGCATTGTGGTTACAAAACTTCTCACGGCAAGACCCGTTTCTATCTAGCCTTCATTCCTGATTCAAATTCTTACCGTTTTGTTTCAAGTAGCTGCTGTATAGCTAGGTACTATCTCGAAATTTATAGTTGACCGTTCGTTCTCGAGCTTGCGACTCTAGAGACACATTATACCGTACTGCTTCTAAAGATACTGTAAAACTGCATTCGGAGTAAGTCTTGAGCGGACGTCTCGGGTAATTTATTCGGTCTCTAAAGCAGTGCATCACCGAGGACTGCGCTGCTGTTGCCCGAAGCGTGGGCGGCACCCACTATTGTGACAAAATAATGTCTCCTCACTATAACCTCCTAACCATAGTGCACCCGAAAAAACACTTTATACAGAGAACATAAAACTCCAAGCTCGCTAGCACTACCACCAGATGGTACGCCGCGATAGCGCTGAATAATCAACGCTTAAACGTCTGGAAAAGGAAGATACGGTAATGTAATATGAATAACAAAACGACAGAGATATATTCCTATTTAATTCTTATTACTCGGCCAACAATGCTATATAAATTATGCAAGTTTACTCTATGAATCATAACTTCGTAAGGTGTGTAACTACCGCACCGGGGCGATAAATAAAGGGGGTATTCTGTTCGATGCGGCCACGATTGTATTTCGCGGTCCAGTCGACGTAGCAGGTCCAATTTTCCAGGAGACTGGCTCGTAGGAGGCAAGTGATGCGACGCGACGTGACGACAGCCGCGAGCTGGGCTTGCGATTAATTACTTTTGCAAAGTCGAACGCCCGTCAACGGCCCGGTGCGGTAGGGCTTCGCTTCAACCTTCGTATGAGTTTTTGTTACATTGTTTTTGCGTTCAAAAGTTAGTGTAACATTATTAGCTACGACTTCTGTGGATCCTTTGTTTGAAATCCTTTTGTTTTGCTTGGATTCAACGTAATTTTATACTAATTTGTTCTAATCACATCTTATAACAAGATTTTTAAGCCAGGCTTAAAATAATAATAAATCTTAAATGGTTATGATTCTTACATGGGATATTAATTTGGCTCTTTGGTTGGTAGTTATATTAATACTGCAAAATATCAAACTCGCTTCTACTACACACCTTCTATAAAAGATTAAGTAAAAGCCGTAACATGAAAGTAAAAGCCTACTGTTTTGTTGGTACTACCTTTTGTTTATGTTATGTAGGTAAGTTTTGAAGTGTTTGGTATCATTATTTAGATGCCGAGACACGCGCTCTTTTTTAGCTTCAAAGAAACAGGAATTTAGAGCAATCACCTCTAAAGAAATAATACTTTACAAGGTGCTGTGAGAGCCAATTTCTCGGTCGAAGTACCTCGCCGGGATCTGACGTAAACTGACGCCACACGCCGCATTTGACGCCACATGTTGCGTCCGCACCATTTGCATATCAAAGCTCAGCGTGGCTCTCAATTACACTACCCTGGACACTGACATGGACTCAATTAGATATTCTAGGTGGGTTTCTGAACGTAGGTTGCTTTGCTACCTACATGGGTTGATTATGTTAGTTCAATTAGATAGTTTGAAGACAAACTTAAAAGGAATCTTAAGGAATTAAGCAAAAGAACAGCGGAATCATTCAATATTCTTTAGATTGGCACAACAAATACACAACACAACCAAATAATCTAGGTGGATTTCTGTAGTTAAGTTACCTACAAACACGGGTTTTAAGTGTTAAGTAATTTAGTTGATAGACATACGTAGGCCGAATCTTAAGTGTAGAAAAAAACAAAACGGAATCATTCCAACACTTTCTCATATACATGCCACCGGACAGCTACATCAGTGATGCTTCCTAGGCAAATGCTTCGTCTAACAAGACTTTTATGCCAAAAACTGACCGACTGAATTTACAGGTGACAGTTGCAAAGAGTGTGCCTTTAGGAGTGGAGTCAATTTGTAGAGTCAGAAGAGTAAAATGGTAATTTCAAATAACCTTTGAGTCTATTTTCTGAACCCTTGTCTGATGACTGCGGTCCGTTCTATTCCTTTTAGTAGGTAATTTACAAAATGTGTATTTTTAATTCTTAGAAAAACATTGCAACGAACGAAATCAACGAAATCCATAAAGCAACCAGATATAAAAAATATAATTAGAAACGTACATTTCCATACGTGGTAGCGGCAGAATATGTTAATTACGGTTTAATTCATTATTTTCTCGGCAAAGGGCAAAGGCACTAACTAGCTTAGAGATGTTTCTGTTTAAAGTTATCATAATTTATTCTGAATCAAGTAACTATTAAGTTGTCGGTAGAGACAATTGCCAGCAGGAATAGTTTTAAGACATTGAATAGGGTTTGTTCGGGAACAATGTTTGAACTTTCGTGTCTTGGATTCTTTAGTGATTTATCAAGGATTCTTTGGTGAAACTTGGGTGGGTAATGGTCCCAATCCCAACAAAATATTAACTGTGTTCAGTGTATGTAATGGCCCTAATACACATACTTTTGTTTGAAACGTTACTTTGAATGTACGGAGTTACAGAAAACAATGGAAACAGCGTCAGCATTTTCTACGTTCCGTGCTCCTTACCAACTCGTAATCTATGTAACCATACTGACTTTCGAATAGGTACAAAATTCTTAGCAAAGGTAGAGTCCAATTTTACATATACATGTCGCATGCGTTGGTTTGCGACCAGCATGCGACAATACGACAGCGCGCGTAACTTTATTCTAAATCCACTGGTTAATTCAGCCGGGGGTGCGTGGCGCAGTGCCAAGCCAGCGGTTCTCACCCCTGGCGTGTACGTGTGCACTGATTTATAACCTCAACTTTGGCAGCCGAAGGTAGTCCGAGAAGATGTTGAAATGTGAGATGTCTTGTGAACAATCTTCTGGAATGCGGCTGCTTTTGCTGAGTCTTTTCTTCACTTTTAAATGTGTCGCTCGTAAGAATAAGAATGTTATTTTTCTTTCATTGCAATATTTGATGATAAGAATAGGTATATGGAATGTCGTATATACTGATACCTGACAAAGCAAATTTTGATACTGTAATATTGCTTTACAGTGCGGTAAAACGAATTTTCAGCCTCATAACAAACAGGAATATCAAATTCCTAAAATATGTTGTGAAACATTGTCAGTAAGGCTCAAAATGCTCCATTTAGAAAGATTTTCTACCTTGCCGCTCTATATGCAAATCCATGACATTGAATTAGTATCGCAGACAATCAATATTTTCTGTCAGAGAAGACTTGATATTTTTTGAGAGCACGCTACGCATTTCCGATTAAGAACCTTGTCGTACATCCCCCGTTCTCTCGCTTATTGTGTCGCCCTCGTCACGATTTTTCATAGAGCATCCCATCCGCTCTTCAACGCACTTGATTTGCGAAGCACGTATACGTCCAAGGATATCTTCTTTAGCATCAAATTGAACCTTATCTGGTCGTGTTACGTGTCCTGCGAGTGGAAAATTCAATGTGGCGCCTCTCAGACGATCTCATCCAGGGTCTGAAGGGGCGATGTTTTGCTTTGCGGTGACATCGTTCATGCCTTATACAGAAAGTAAGTTGAAGGTGAGGTACATGTCTGGCTGCTTTTAGCAACTAGGTACCTACTACTTATATACCACTAGTAATTACATTTGGACGGTTACAAAGAACTTGATCATAACCGAGTTCCATAGCCACTATTTCAATAGCAAGTCCATCAAGGCTTGTTCAAACCAAATTAGGGTTGTTCTATTTGTGGATAAGATTAAGTATTTATGTTGCGTTGTCATGGCTACGTTTGGTACCGCCTTTTTGTTTACTCTGCCCTTTGTTTACGAGAAAAACTTCTGCAGTTAATTACGACGTGTTTGTGGCAGTTTTGGTAAGTTTTTGATGGGTAGGGTTGAGATCATACTTGTGTTTACGTGAGTATACTCTAGTTCCTGCAACGCGAAACAGTTTTTATATAACGCAATAATGAGTCTATATTCAAGTCGAGCAAATAGGAAACATTTCCCTTTAACTTTTTAAAGGGTTGTTTTTATGAAACGCTAACACTGACAAATTGAAAAACACAGCTCCCGAAAATAATAAACAAAAGCGGTTAGACCACCGGCGAACTCGCCACAATAAAATAAATCAAGTCTGACCTCTTGTACATCCTTTTTATGGTGGTGTTTGAATGGCTTTATCACTTGTACCAAAACAAAATTATAAGTAACTTTGTTATGTACAAAGTCATACAAGTACAAAGTCCACAAAATTCAAGAAGGTAAACTACTAAACAATTACTAAGTACACATACAAGAAAAAAAAATTAAGGGGTTTTTCCTTTCCTAAAACTTTTAAGTATTTTCCTATTTATTTGTTAATTGAGTGCTTATACAACTTCGTCAAAACATATGGGGATTATGTCGAGATTGTGTCAAGGAGTGGACTGCAAGAGAACTACTACATAGAAGTTGGCAACAGAGAGCCTATTATTCACTTTGTGACTTGGCGTCAAAACTATTGCTGCAGTGAGATAAGCTGAGGTGTTCATTGTAGCTGAACAACTTCGTCCACTGACAAATTACCAACGAGTTTCTGCGAGAAAATTATGTGAACTTTTTTATAAAAGATCTTTGGATTTAAAAAGTCAAAATTATATATTTTATTCATATTCTGAGGACTAAACTGGGAGGTTTGCGTTAAAGTAATATTGAAGAATACTTTCAATTTTTTCCAGCATCGAGTGAAATCAGGTTCTAGTGTGATGGTGATGATGAGAAATGAAAATTGCAAAACATTGATAGTAATAACAATAATGAAACACTCAGAGCAAACTTCAAATTCAATAAAATTAATAAAATATAAAATTAATCACTAGCCAAGAAAATAAATAGAAGCCTACTAATCTACCAGCAAACCCAGTCAAAAACTTTCAATAGATTGTAATTTAAATGGTTAAAAAAAAGTTACTTTATTGGAGTATTGAAGCAGATAACTCATCGCTAGCTCTTACACCGATCGATATTGATAAATATAACAAACGATCGTATTTCAAATTTGACTGATTGATTTACAACGGCCGAGATGGTTCCCACTTTCAAAACCAATTTATTGTTCATGGTCAGCAAATCTTTATGTCTGAAATTGACCTGAGGTTGAACCTTGGCTGAACCAGATATTTAACCGAATGATCCGGTACCGTTCTAATCATCAATATCAGTGGCCTTTCCATCAGCAACAAATGCTTCTTCAAGTAGCGTTTGACTACTATAATCCCAGGTCAATGACTTAACTAACAGGTTTTTTGTTATCAGCAGCCTATCGATCACGCCTATCGTTTTGATTGCCTAATCCTTTCATTATATGCTTATCGACAGATGCACCATCGATAAAACAAATATTTGATAAAATTAAATCAGTGTTACTTTCCGATTTTATATCCATGATTTGATATTATAAAATGTTCTATGGATTTAAATTAAAAAATCAAACTATATCACGAAAATACTATTTGATGTTCATTTCAGAATCATTAAAGGTATAGATTTGCTGCGAATAACGAATTTAGTTGTAAAATTTCTATCTATTTGTAAGCTAACTTGATTGAATTAGATTATTTAACCTTGGAATGTAGGACACCCATGAAATTTGTGCGAACAGCAAATAAGGTAATTTTTGTTTTCAATTTGAATCGCATATATCAAACACAACTTCCAAATTCTTCCTCTATTCAAACTCATTCAAAAACGATTCAAACAAATTCACGTTCATTAAAAGACGATTTCTACACGTTCAATCTAAAATTCGACGTTTTCCCAAACATAAAACCGTAGTTCCAATTAAAAGTCAATATTGGATAGATTTAATCAAACATTCCAGAAACTCAAGCGCAATTAGGCGACAGGAAAGGCGGCCTTTGGAACGTTCATCCATCAACTCAAACGACGTAGGGTCATTATTTATTTGGCAATGATCATCATCATTACATTCTGTATGTATCCTTGTGAGGTTTATATTACAACATGAATCTTTGACGACCTCTTTAGCGCAGTGGGAGAATGGCGAGGCGAATGAGGTTACAGGTTCTATTCCCGGTTCAAGACTTATGTTTGTATGATCTGCGTATTTTTGTTCAAGGTGTTCTAGTGTGTAAGTGTATAAAGAAAGAAATGTTGTGTTATGATGTTTTCTATCTCATATCTTCAAGTTTCACAGATGTTCTCAATATTATTTTTTATTCTTCTAAACTTTTTCTAAAGGTCACGGTGCTTGGAAAATGTGTATAGGATTATGGTTCTTATGTTTCTAGATTTAAAACGCAACATTCAAATCGCTTTGGCTCTTCTCATTACACAACAATTTAAGAAGCCGTCCAATTACATGAAACGCGTCGTACCTTACTGTAATTTGTCTGTGATCACTGTAATTTCGTATTGTAATAACCTTTATGAGTAGCTTGATTAAGCTCACAAAAACTAAATGGATTCCGCATCTTCTGTTGCAAAAACTTTGTCATAAATTGCTTTGCACCACATTCATCCGAGATGATGTCACGTGAGCTTTTTATAATCAAGTTTTATCCAAAACAAGCCAGTCGGCTGAGTTAGGAATATAGATAGATAGATTATGCATTTTATACATACCTACACAAACCAAAATCTGAATAGTTTGATTTTTTTATAGAAACTAAAAGTGGTACTTGAAATTCCCAATATCCTTGATAATGGATAACTCAGAAACTACTTGTCAAATCGTGGGATCACAACTTAATAAAATACAATCAGCAAAAATGTATCTAAATCGTTAAACAAAAAAGTACTAAGTAACTATTGTACGCAAAAAATTAAATTATTGATATTTTTGAATTTAAGAATAAATCCTGGTATTTAAAAGTCATTTAAAAGTTATCACTGATTCGACAACTGAATTAGGCTAACTTATGATTATTTGTTATTTGTCAGGTCCATATCATCATCATCAGCCGCCATATTAGTCACATAAGCCTCCCCTAATGAGTCCCATAATGCCCTATCTTCTGCTTACTTAAGGTCTATATACTTCAGAATAATACCTCTATAATCAAACTACAGAATGATCCACATTCTAGATATTTCATTCATAGAATTGATTAAAAGTATCTAATCAAATGCTTGTATATTTACAGAGATTAGCTTTACCATCAAACCCATGTCAACACCCTCGCACAAATCATACTATTTCGACATGACCCCTCCCGTGTGGATAAATTATTAAACTGCATAGAGTTCATCACAGGGCACGTCATAATCCAGCGTTCAGATTAACATTTAAACAACTTTTATGTAAATCTCCATAATACCAGTTTCATTTTTGTGTTCATCCTCTGGAAGAGAATTCTTTGAAATTGCATTAGTCTTTTGATTGGTCTGTCATGCTAATTTATGGTTTTGATTTAGATGTTGGATGAGTTATCAATTTAGATTTGAGAAGTTAATTCAATTATATTCGTATTTTTTATATTAATTCTTTTAATTCTTGTAAGTTTACTAGTTTAACTACTGATTTTACTGGACTAAACTACAATATTAGATTTAACTTTAAAACATAATATCTTCTTCTTCTTCTTCTTCCGGACCTTATCCCACGCTAAGTGGTAGTAAACTTTAAAATATAATATGTCATATTAAAATGGCGGTAAGGTACAATATAATTGGGATCAAACAATGCTTTCAAGAATGGCGTTAAAATTAATATAAATAATATTACGACCCTAGGATTCCGTATCTTGATATTGGTTTTATTGCACTCATATTTCGCAACCAATTAGCTCACAAGGGTAAGGACCACCCCTTCTATAACCCCGCCCTTCATAACTTGAAATCTAAATAATGGAGGGCAGAACTATTGTTTTTATTCTGGAGGCAATTTTGCTACCCTTTTACTGATATATTAAGGTTGGAAATACTTCACTATGCTGCTTAGTTATAACTTGTCACAGGATTGTATAGTGCAGAGACTAATAAATTGGTGACAAAGGAGTGTTGGGGGAAATAATTCTAATTTTGATTAATAGATACTCAGGTTTCAAAATTATTTAGTACTAGCGACCCGCCCTCCGTTTTATTATACGTATAAACCTTCCTCTTAAATCATTCTATCCATTAGAAAAACTGCATCAAAATCCAATGAGCAGTTTTAAAGATTTAAGCATACAAAGGGACATAGGGACAGAGAAAGCGACTTTGTTCTATACTTTGTAGAGAAGAGTACCATTATGTTTTCAAACCAGTAGGTATGTACTAGTAGGTAGGTACAAAAAAGGCAACAACAACTGTGGAAAACAAATAGGTATGCAAGAGTATTTCCAACTAAAACTCACAAACACTGAACAGATTAAACAGCTTACAAAAGCGCAAAAAAGCGCGAATTTCTATTTTCCATCCAAAACACTTTCATTATTCTTTCATTAGAGGTAAGCTCATTTCTCGGAGCTGAAAACTGAAACGGCCGTTCGGTGAACGCACGAAAACAGAAAAAAATGCGTTATGAATGGAGGAATTGAGGGAAACAAAAGAACGAGACGCGTTTAATCCTGTCCGGCAGTCATTTCAACGGTTCGGGAAAAGGAAAATTGAATTTATTATCGTTTGTATTTGACTGACGTGTTATTTTCACGCGAAGGAAAGCGGTGAAGCGTCGGAATCCAATCAGTCAGTGCCGAATACGATAGCGTCGTAGAAATAAGCGGTAGAAGTGGCATTATGGTTTAGTTTCATATTGTATAGCCAGCGATATTCGTATTTAAAGTTAGAGAGGGAGAGCTTAATTTTATTTGACCAAACTAAATCTAGCATTGTGATTTTTCTTTATTCGTATTTCTTTGGTCAAGCTATATTGAATGTTAGGATGTTGCCATAACGTTCACTTTACACTGGATGTGCGTCCGAAGTGGTACTGATTTAAAGTTCTACGAATAAACTGGCGAACTGAAATGCCGTTTTCCGTTCGATGTAACTTGCGGTTGAGTTTATTTTTTTCGCGTAGATACGGAGATCTGATAGTGATGCGTTGAATGGTTTGAGTTTTTTTATTTGCGCCGCATGTTTATTGATTTTTATCTATTTCTTGTATTTTAATAGTTATTTTGAGGTATGTTTCAGCATCTATTACGTTTAGTTTTAGGATCTATACAAAGAGGGTAAATCTGTATACTTAGATTAACCTTATCTACATTATGGTAAACATTCTCAGACGCTATGGTCATGTTCTCGTAGCTAGCCAATTAAACGGGATTATTACTTTTATTTTCTTTGCACTTCGAGACAATCCGTACACAAGATGGGATAAAACAATTAAGGTATCGGTGGGTTTGTAATGTATTATTCATTGTTTGTAAGCACGTTTAGATGGTAGAAGGCAGAGTTTTACAAGCACGTTTCACTAACAGGTATTTATTCTATATTTTTTTGGTAAAAATAACGATCACAAAATATCAGCCCCAAAGTAATGAGGTAACTTATGAGCCAGCGTCTTGGAACGCTTCCTACTCATATTGAAATGGATCAGTTGAGCTACCTTTACATTATTTGTATCGTAATTTTGAATTATAATGATCTCGTATTAAGTAATACAGATTACTGCAGAAAACCAACTTATTAGAATTATGCAAGATTTTTTATGGTAAAAGGTTTTGCTAGTATTGATAATAGTCGCTAAGACTTTAAAATAGTAACTCTATTCTTTCCCCTGTATTACAATACAAATCGCTTAAATTATAAGAAACTTATTTCTCTTACATACCTAATGCTATAAATTCTACCACTCTATATTAAACCTAAAGATTATTGCAACATGAAACGAACCTTAATTCTTTGTTTTGTTTTGTATTATTTTCGATAGCGATATCGGATTGAACGCACGCTTTGCGTAAAGAGTTGAGCCCGAGCTTTTACAACGTAACAAGAATTTTCGTTTTAATTGGTTTTAAAGAAAACAGTAGTCGGTGTTTTTTTCTGTGTTGGCATTTTTATTTTTTCATACATATTTTGAGAGTATAGGTATTTATGAGAACTTGTTGTATAATCATAGAAAAGTTAGTCGGTTTCATTAAAATAGCGATATACATACATACAGTAAATATTAATAGAAATAAGAATTAACTCGCTTTTCCCACAACTAGGATAAACAAGGTTAATGTATCTTTTGAATGTATACGCTTGTATAATAAAACTCCAATGGAGTTGCAAAAATTATTAGTCAATAAATAAAAAAAAATATTCAATATCATTCTTTGTAAAAGGCTTACTATAAAATATCAAATTCTCTAAAGGATACAAAAGCTTGGGGCGAGTTTTGCTCCACGTCGAAATCTAACAACCTAACAAGATGGTTTCTTGTTCGCTTTTTAAAAGATTGAGTGAACAAAAATCAAAGTGATCGATTTATTTCCCTGTTTTAAAAATATGTATCTTTAAATATGAATTGTCTGAAATGCCAAATATTCCTGTAAGGACTAAAAGAAATAAAGCACTTTGATTTTGAATTCTAAAACTCTACACATCTTGAGACATCGTCGAGTATATTCCGTAGATGCATTTGGCAGCACAATGGACTTCGTGTTCCGAAAAAGAACTTTAAAAACTTAATCGATTTGATCGCCTCAGCTCAAATAAACGAATCACATTATCGACCCACACTTCGATTGCATCCCAATAAAATAAATTGAACAGTTTTATTCATGCAACTCCGTAACGGTACCAAAAAGGGTCCAATAACGAAATTAAGGTTGAAAAAAGCGCTCTGTTGAGCGAATCGCCAATTTGCAAGGGAAACGCGATCCAGTAACTACCTCGATTTCGACATTATTATCCTGAAAGAGGTGTTATAAAAATTTTATTGTCTTGCTGGCTTTTAATCTTACAATGCCTTTTAACCTTGGAGTGTTAAAGCTTGAAAACAGTCATAGTTTTGCATGAGAGGAGCACTTAGATTTTAGATTAGGTGTGCAAGGGTAAAGGTAAACTAGGCGGTTTCAATTCTCACTTAATTGATTTATACTTACTGACTTTTTAAAATATCCACTCACAGATTGTGACAGTTTGTGATATCAATCTAAAGCTATTTTATAATGTCTCTTTTAATTGTTATTGTTCCTGTACTTATTTATCTATCTCTAATAAAAAATAAAAATTATAAAGTGGCGGTGCTAGTGTTTTAAGGTAACGCCTTAAGGTGCGGCTTTACTAATTTCTTCCTGAAAAAAGTCCGCTGTCACCACAAAACATAGTAGCAAATAGTATAGGATCCAATAACAGAGATAAATCATATTTATTTAAAATTGTAGCTACGTAACTAATATTCATGGAAGTTGGTAGGCTACAATAGAATTTCTAAAGTATATTATTGTACTAAAATAATATAAAATAGTATTTTACAGTCGTTTTGGGATATGAAGCTGTTTGTTTAAATTTAAAGCTACTTGTGTGGGTTTTACTACCATGGTATGTTGTTTGGTCGTCTCAAGTGCATCTTTTTTATTGGTGTCTGTAATAAATTTTGTTAGTATGATTTTATTAGTTTCTATATTTCACTGTAGACACACACAGCTATAACATTAGGTAGAAAAGTACCTAGCCATCAACATGTAGAAGTAATAAACTTACAAGAAGCCACAAGAAAAGCACGGTGGATGGTGATTCTGGTCCACGCTAGCTCCAATAATTGAGCTATCTTCTATAAGAATTATTCTATAGAATAAAATTATTCTAGCTAGAATAATTATTATTCTATAAGATTTTCAGTTTTATTATCTTTTAGGCATTAGATTCAATTCGAATCCAGTTTGTTATTGCAATTAAAAGCTGTCCCTTGTACTTTTACGATTTGCCGACAAATGTTATACCTCCTGACTTTTGTGTAATAAACGTTTATCTTTTGTTTCAGGTAATGCTTCCAAGTAATAAACATAATGGTAGTAATTATAAAGTGAGGACGTTCAATGATTTTCAATAGCCTTAATGGTTTACAG
Organism: Eupithecia centaureata; assembly: GCA_944547425.1. Taxonomy (NCBI): domain Eukaryota; kingdom Metazoa; phylum Arthropoda; class Insecta; order Lepidoptera; family Geometridae; genus Eupithecia; species Eupithecia centaureata. Next base: position 10,216,713 of record OX155687.1, read on the forward strand.
AGATCTTCAATGGTTTACTTTGATGATATCATAAAGCACCGTTGAGCTGTAAACGACTTTACCTCAACTTGAAATGGTACTTTCGACCGAATAATTGTGGTTTCGTTCGGTTCATGTATGACTAGATATGAGACAAGAAGTTCGAAATACTAGAAATGCTTTATGTTCTTGTACATGTGACATGTTAGCGGAGTCACTACTCACTTCGACTTTATTGACCTTTTTGACAGCTTTTACATTTTAGGCTTGTAAAAGCGAGGCTAGTTGTGACAGAAGCCACATGACATTTATGAGACTGTTCATATAGCGTCTTAAAAATATTTCTAATGATTTTCGAAAATACTTTAAAATATATTTTAATTTGTTAATCGAAGCGAAAATGTTCCAAAGTGGAGTGGCGTACTTTCTAGAACATTTTTGTAAAAGGAATAGGTAACTTTCGAGGTGTAGTATAAAATAAGATTTAAATCCGTCGTATGCGACAGATATTTCACAATCACTCTTAAATTTACAGCTCAAAGCAAGATTCTTTATTCGTAGCCATTCATCGTTTTATCTTCATTACCAAGAACTCATTTAAATTTATCTGCCCTAGCTCGTATAAGTTCTCTTATTTAACTTCTCCGCCGTTTTGACTCACCAATTGCATACGGTACTATGCGAATTAAGCCCGTCAATTATGTTTCTAGCCTCCCTACAAATTACTACAGGGATTTTAACCAATTCCTTTCTATACGCTAAAACACCTACTTTGATACTTCCAGCATCACTACATCCACGTTTGTCACGATAATTACAACCCTTTGAAGTCTGCGCCGGTGGTCCACCAGTTATAGTTTCATCCTTTTATTCAGTCGACATCTTGCATATGGCTTCCCATACCCATTATAGGATCACAAGACTGCCATTATGCTAAACGATAGTGTCATATTCATACAGTTTTATTTCAATTCAGTTTTCTTACTTTATACTTACTTTGTTTTACTTAGATATTTTTTTTCTCATTTAATTAAAGGTATATAAATTTTGAGGATCAATTGCTATTAGAGGACATTTTGTGATGCTGGTTTAATTTAGGCATCCGTCTACATGAACCTAAATTGAAAAAGCAACTTAGTTAGGTACAGTTTTAGGTCTATTGAATATGCTAGCAAGTTACAGATCTATTAAAGCGCCAAGGTTTATTTCATTGTCCGTGATTAAAATTTCAAAAACGTCATAACTGTCAACCTGCTTGCCAATTCAAAGTTATCGTACACATTCAATCTCGAAAAGCTTTTTGCATGTAACACGTTCAAAACGCCCACAACGTATTACCATTGCTAATATTAAAAGATCGAGTGGAATGCAAATTATATAAATAATTTTTATATTTTCATTTGCTTGTAACGTTTATTTTTTCTGAAAAAGAAAACCTATTAAAAATATTTTTGATTTGCAATTTCAGTTCTTTAACAATGTAAACATATCGGTGAATTTTTTCTTAGAAATATATTATTATCTAGTGGCACAGAATAATTTAAGTGTCTATTATATAAACTGAAAGCAATACTACTAGAACAAACATAAATAACAATAACGCTTCGAATAGTTTAGGCAATAGGTTTTCTCTCAGATAGAAAGTAGGTACAATTTGAAATCCACTTCATAGTTCTGCTCCGTAGGCGCGGCTTTAAGAGGATTTTGCATCATCGAGACGTTTACAAGAGCACTAACAATGTTATTCCTCGTCTTGACAAGCAAGCTTGCGCTGGTGATCAATCATTGGGTAAGTAGTGTTGGGACGGAACTGTACCTACTATTTGATCGATAATAGTCTCAACTCAGTGTGATAGCAAGAATTTATAAAATTTAGACCCTTTATGAAATGTAGAAAATATGGTGTTCCTATTTCGAGTTACAACTTCAGATCAAAGGTAACTTACACCAAAACTAAGTCAAGCTGACAAACGATTATGACGCCGCCACACAGGACCCGTCATAACTTGTTCCAGATTCTATTATTGTCACCGTATAACCTTTTCTCGATTTTGTATCGCTTATCGATAGCTGGGGATCAGATATCATCGAGGACCATCACATAAAGACATCACTATATTTAAGCCCCTTTTCTGAGGGGATTTAATCGGGATAATACATGTGTCGCATCTTATTACCAATCTCAGATTGTGGTGAGAGCAAACATGCTGCCCCTCCTACAATTTGAGTCAACATCATATCACTTACGAGATGTTTCGTAGGAAAGTGTATTTGGATTGACGAAATTCTTTTATCTCTAGTGTATCCGTTTACACAAAGAGTATCGATAATTTTATTTTTATTATTATTATGGCATTTCTCTAAGGTTACAAGCGAGTTTTTCAAATACTCTGCCACGTATTGTTGTAGATAGGTATGATTTTATTTTACTCAAATACAGACTGTATTTGAGTAAAATATTAATCATGTATGTATATAAAGGACATTATTTAATTAGGACTGGGCACCTAGTAGTTGATAGATACTCTATATCTATAAATAGGATTTTGCACTTACCTAGATCAAACGCAATTCTGACAGATTTATTATATTTAGTCTACTACTAACCCTCAATATAATCTTGCATTGAAATCTAACAGCGGAACTTATGTATGTTAGTTAATTTTAGAATCTTTGCCATCTTCACTAATAAGCTGATACTTTTACGGCTTACTTAAAATAAAGTGTTTATGATTTCCAATTGAATGACTAATAAATAATCTTCAAAGCAATCGTAAACATATACAATCCCGATAGCAGTGACATAAAGCAAGACGTGTACCATTTTACTATGTCTGTGTATGAGTGACAAAAGTAATAAATACCGTCGGAGGAATCGTAAAACGCGTATCTTACACAGTTGTCGACGTAGAGGTGACTTAATGTGACAGTGAATTAGCCTCTCTTAATATTCCAATAAACAAAATGATGAGACGTTATGTGGACGTAAAGGTTCCTATGGGAGATAATTCAGATTAATTTAACGATGCTTTGATGAACGAAGATGGTAAATTTACGGAATAGATCATGCATAAAAAGTTGTGTTCGTTATAAATGAGATATGATGCGTGAATGCTTCGAAAAAGACATTAAAGTTTATGGTCAGATGTTAAATTAAACTAAAAACACATCAGTTCCAAAGATATTCTCTAGAAATAAAATGAAAATGTATAAAACTGAAAAGCTAATAAAACAGATTTCGACGCATTGTTCAAATAAGAGGTGCACTAGATCCGCGTGCCAAATTGAATAAAATTTTATCAATTTTGTTACAAGAGTTAGAGGAGCAATGCAACAAAAATACAATAGACAGATACACCGACAAAAGAGTTGAAGTACTGTTGATATCGATTCATGCTAAAATCCCACGGGAAATTTTATACTTCCGTTGTAAGAGCACTTATTGCTTTAAGGTCACCTGCTTCGTTGAACATGAAAGTGCACGAGTATTGTGATAAATCTAAAACTAATATGTAACATGTGTTTTGAAATTTTGTTTAACACTGACGTGAAAATGTAAAATCATTTGAATCAAATGCAAGCAAATTGATAAACCTAATATATAACTACCTAATATAACCTAATATAATACTCAAAAAACTTAAAAAATCTAATAGTGTTAATGAATAATTCACTAGAGTGAGAGCAGAAAAAATGTTTTTGTTATAACTGTAAATAATACAAACAATGGTATAACATTAGTTGAATAATTTCCTGGCGTGCATCATAAAAAGCCAATTAGAATACAGTTTAGTTTCGAATAAATCTTCGAATCAAAACTTATCACAGACGCCGAAACATTAGTAAGTGTTATTTATTGAATCAATTAGAGAATTCTTCACACGGATAACAACAATCATCAAAGCGATTACCTACCTATGTTGTTTTTTAAACAATCCGGTTTAACATCAAGCTGACTGAGAAGATAATAAAACGAGAAAATAAAAAATACTTTTTAAGTCTTCTTTAGGAGCAAAGAAATCAGATTTAGGAAGAATTTTCCCAACCATTGTATTAAGGTGGAAGACTGCAAATCCCATTCACGAATACCCCAAGATGCAATCATATAGACTGAGGACAGGGATCTGACGAAGCATCTCTCGGATTAGACAACCCCAGCAGGACCAAAAGAGCGCAGTAAGCTGCATTACAATTTCATCGTACAATCACCCAGATTTTCTTACATTCACTTATTTGAAAAAAATAGAAGAAGATAGTTTTGAATGGAAAACTCGATAGCGAGTTGTATGATTGTGAGAGAAGCTTAAAAGCTTCTAATATCAACAAAAAAATACCCGACCTTTATTTTCTATAGGTGTCTCACGAATTAAAATCTCATTATGTGATACTATCAAATTTACCCCAATTATGTCATTTCTCTAAAATAGAACAAAACAGCTGTCACCCATGTATTACCAAAATGTATATTTTTTTACTTCATTGATAGTTGTTCAAGAGAAAGGACGACGATGTTAAAGTTAAATAGTTGAATCTCTCCAACAATGATATCAAGAAAACGTTCAACACACATCTGTAAGATAAACAATTTCACAAATATGTTAATTACTCTGAGAATATTACTTTCAAATTTTAAGCTGTATCTTCGAAGACTATCGGTAACGTATTTAAAGTAACCTTTTAGTCCACCGCTTCTTCCCAGATCATAAAACAATCATAATAATGGCCCCCGCTTTAGTGTTTTGGCCGCTCGGGTAATCGCGTTGACATAAAATATTTTGACGCAAAGATAAGGACAAAGGGACCCGAAGGTTTTTATCTTATCGAGTGTTGGGGCATTAATGAGGACTCACCGCCTGTTGACTTCTTCATTATTGGTCCTAATGATGGACTGCTAATAAACGGAAAGGTTTTCTTCAGTTACTTTGATCATTTGATTTAGCATCTTTGTTATGAAAGTGTTACATTAATATTTTTTTAGGCAAAGTAGTACGAAAAAGATCAAAAAAATAGATTTCATTCTTCTTAGTGCAAAAATTAGTCAGTGATTTAACTTAAAACTTTAAGATGAAAACTTTTAAAATAAAATTTTAAGAAATACACCTATCGATTACTCAATTAAAATACAGAATAGGTAAATAATAAACACATCAAAATTCCAATATGTTTTCCTAAAATTATTCATGATCTATTAATTGGGTTCGATCAAAGTTCAGCCTAGGCCTATGAATGTTTGAAGCTGATATTGGGAAAATTAACACGAGCACTACGACACACAGGTAGCTACGTGAACCATTTGTATCGAATGTTCGGCGTATGTGCTTGTAATCTGGTATTTAGTGGCTCGTTCTGCGAATACGTGCTGACAACTTTGTATATGTACATATGTAGTGACAATCCTGGTATTATACGTTATGTTTCTAATCTCTTTAATAACCTTGTGTTGCAGGCACAGCCTGCTTGGATAAGCCTGTTTTGGATTTCACTATTCCTTTCTAGTTTTTCTTTACTTACAGCCTATATTAAGTGCCTCAAATGATGTTTAATTATGATTTTAAGCATCATAATCAATAAATGGTTGTTATGTTCCGTATTTATTAATAATTTCACATAAAACTCTAGTAACCTGGTTAATATAAGTTTTATCACTTTGAATTGTACCAATTACTTCTGTATAACTAAAATGTAATTGGAAATGTCTTTCTGTAATAACTCAATAAATAAAGAAAAAATATTCTATTGTGATTATGATGTAGGTAAGTGCTTTATTTGTTAGTTTCCTCAAAGTTAACAATCTGTGTCTGCGCTCAAGGAAAACATTCACTTCCCACACAAAGCGCTTTTCAATCATCATCGCACTGCAAAGTTAAGCAATTATTGTTTAATAACGCACAGAAGACGTCTATTACCCTCGTCCTCTCTAACTAGAGTCCTTTGATCTCCCAACATAAGGGATAGTTGCTATATTCGGGGGATGACGCACGATGAAATTATTTCATAGCTTGTGGTAACGTTAACCTACTTTATTCTGTTTTGTACTATAAGGCATACATTTTGCTATATTTTGCAAAGTTTCTGTCTAACTTCGATATTGATTTCTTAAAGAGTATAAGATAGTAGCTATTTAGTAGTATATTAAACATTCTCAAGGTGTCGGAGTGTGGATTCTGTGAAAGAAAACATATTGTATCAGGATAAAACCAAGTGATCCACATATTTACAGCACCTGGCTCCCTCAAAATCATCCTCAATATTCAAAGTATGACTTCACAACAAATAATCCTGAATAAAGCGAAATAAGCTGAGATTTTCCGCAAACTTGCGAAACGCTATCCAATAGCCCGAAAAGCCGCCGAATCGGGAATATTCAGGCCGCAGTAATAAAACGCCTTATAAGTTATAACTTGCAACGAACGTGACCACGCCGGGATCAATACAGCATCAAAGTAAATGACAATGAATGGGCAGGCAGGAAGCACGTTCGATACGCACTGTACTTACATAATATACTTACGAGGGGATTCTGCTTGGTTGCTTCAATTAAGCATAAAATACTACGATTTTATACGACAAAGGCCATCTTATAAATAAACAACTCTTTAGTCTAGGATCTAGAATTTTCTTTTCGCTAGGTTACTTTCTAGTTTTAAAGACTGGTGAGGTGGTGTTTAGCTACTTGTATATATTGCGGTGCTAATAGGTGGATTAGGGGATTTCGAAACTCTTGATACAGAAACTAGCGACCCGCCCTGGCTTCGCACGGTTTTATTATACGTATAAACCTTCCTTTTGAATCACTCTATTTAATAAAAAAACCGCTCCAAAATCAGTTGCGTAGTCTTAAAGATTTAAGCATACAAAGGGACATAGGGATATAGGGACAGAGAAAGCAACTTTGTTTCATACTATGTAGTGATATAACCCTTGCTTCTGCTTTCTTACCTGACAGGAGGTTTCTGAATTATAAATCTGGAAATCCCCTACGCAGGGGATAATGACAGAGAATATTGGAATAGAGGATGGAGTGAGCTAAGTTTATTCATGATTTTTCTTTTCAATAAGTTACTTTCCTGTTTTCAAAGACGTTCTTTCGCTTATCTTTACTTGACTATAAATAAAAAAAAAATATTTTTTTTACGAATCACGTAAAAAAAATATTCAATTAAGATTTCATTATTATTGGTTCTTGAACTTGAATGAAAATCATTTATAATATCTGAAAAAGTAGTTTCCATTAATAAACATTAAAGGTGGAGCAACGAAAAGGCTCATCTGAAAAAACTATGTATCAAACACAGGCTCGATAACAATGGGTGTGGTAAGATAATAACAGATTTGAGAATATGAATGAACAAAGACAGGATGTTGTTACAAACTCATCAATACATCGAGTGTTTTAAATCACAATATTTGTGCAGTTGTGTTTATAAGTGATTTAGAAATTTAAATTTCCTTATTAGAGTTATAAATGTAAATCTTTGCATTGGGGTTTGATCTTCTTTCACGCAAAAAAAACTGAACAGATCGGTTTGAATAGACGTACTCGTAGTTCTAGCCCTGGAATAACACATTAGATACTTTTCATACGATAAATCAGTTCTCATGGGAATAGAATAGAAAAGCTTTGAGGCGTCATAACAGCGCGTACGAAGCCGCGGGCAGATGATAATAAAAAAATATTCAGTTACAAAACAAAACGTCATTTTGGAAGTATGAAAAGACGAACATACTACTAGACAACTGCTTACTCTAAGAACTCTCCATTTTGCAGCAGACAAATATATTTAACCGTGGACTGATCTTATTAGCCATATCGAATTAATTTGTAACCAAAGTCATAGAATTCAATTAACCACCTGCTAGTTCCGTCTTTGTCACCAGCATACTGGATGACAAAGAGCGAAGATTCGATAAATGCTTGGTAATAGGAGGAAGTAGCGTCAAAGCGCACATCCTGTCCATTGACAGTTCTGTTCCACTTAAATCGGATGATCTACCTCTATATATACACTTTATTGCAAGAGGATCAGGGTTCTTAATTAATTTCAAAATGTATGAGTTGACAGGTATCATCATCATCATCATCACCAGCCTATAATAGTCCACTGCTGGACATAGGCCTCTCCTAATGAGCGCCATATATGGCATCATTATGTGGGGGTTATTGCCCATAAATATTAAACAGGTATAATGGTACTAAAATTAAAATTAATTTGATATTAGGTATATTTTGGTTTTATTATTTTTAATTTACATAAACAGATATAAAATAATAAAAAAAATATCATCGCTTAAAAATGCCTCACGCAACAGATTGTATGATAGGTTTGGTAAAGAAAATAATATGATTATTATTAGTACATATTTATTTATTTATTACTGCATACGTGAATTGGCAATTTTAGACTAAGCAATGTTTATTTTATTTAACCTTATCTGATGGCAAGGCATTTAAATGGGTGGGAGGGCGGGGGTATATATCCGCAAAATAACGCCTGAATCTATTACTTATATTGTAAAATTATTTGATAACCGTTAGTAACATATGGTCTATTTTTGTTGTTGTATAAAGTTCCATCATTATTTTTTAATTTATTCCTTGTTTAATTGAATAGAATTTGTTTCAAATGTTCTTTACTTCTACCATGACATATAATGTGAATTATGGGTATAAGGAAACGTAACATTGTTCCATGGAAATCTTTATTTGTTACCGCACAGTAGGCGGTACCAATAACGATGTAATTCTGACACCTTATTGTCTGCGGCTTCATTTGTATGAGCTCCTAATCATCTCGTTAATTGTTGTTTTTGGTTGTAGCAGCTTCTGATTTGAATATAATAATAAGAATGCCATTCTTATTATTATATTTGTTTTTTCTAGGAAATTATGTTAACAATTTTTTGATACCTAGTCAGAATCCATAATTCCATATTACGTCGATCGTCGTATTTCGTTCATTCACCTACCTACATCTTATAGGCTCGGAAAAATGTAGTTATTTCTACGAAGAGTTATTTAAGCTCTGAAATAATGTTTTAGTTAATAAAGTTATGCCCCTCATACTTTTTCAATAAAACAAAATATCTTTTTACTTTTATCATTACTGAATAAAGGTCTATTACATATATTACAAGGTCAAGCAAAGGGCCTCGTACGTTCGACAAAATATGATGATTTGTTTGTTTACAAACTTTTTGTAAGTTATATAATTTTCTAGTAAATAATAGTCAGGACACTTTTGTTTCATGTCTGTGGTTAGTTATTCATGTTAGCAAGTAGACTTTTATAAATTCTCGAGTTTTTAAAGGAAATTATACGTGCATTACGTCTTTGTCGACGGTTTTTGTGCGATTAAACAGTGTTTATAACGTCTTTGTGGTGTTTTTAAGCGCGATATTACCATCGTTTGAAGTGTTTGTAGGTTATTATGCATTTCTTGTTTACTTTTTAAAAGCAATTTTGTTGGTATGCACTACACTAATATTTTTTGTTGCGGTAATAAATTATTCAACCTTGCCTACACATTACCCACTCTAGCCTTCGTCTTATTGAGAATGAAAATAATTTAAGTAATAAATTAATAATGATCGACAATTCAGCATTACCTCAAGCAGAACTTGTGTTATGGGGACTAGATAACTGATATACTTAATAACTTTTACTACATAGACATTTTACTTTACCTACCTGCATAAAAAACCAGAACCTTAGGACAAATATCTGCTAGATTTTTAGATTAGATCATAGATTTTTCCCAATGCAGGAATCGAACCCGCCAACATCGCAAGAGGACCATTGCACGCTTCGCCAAAGAGCTCGTCAATTTTGTTCCTACTGCAGTCGGATGCAGTGCCAAATTGCTCCGAGTTGCATTTGCACGCGTCATTTAGCCGCTCTAGTGCTAAGCTAAATGGTTAAAGCGATAAACACGTATCTAACAACTTCCCTCGGCTTTTTATAGAATTGGATTATCTTAAGGAAACTTAGAGAGGACCTAACAAGCAAATTTCTGGGTGTGTTCTATCTATACTTAATTAAAAAGAGGAAAGGTTGGTATTTTTGTATGTGTGTTTGTAACAAATAAATTCAAAAACGGCTGGACGTTTTTCAAATGGACAATGGACTAACATCTAATTTCGCCATTAGAATGCACCCTGATTAACATAGGCTATATTTATTATTGTATAAAAGTAGGTACCCCTGCCAAAACTTCAATTATGTCCCCAAAGGTGTAATTTTATTTAACACTAGCTGGTGCCCGCGACTTCGTCTGCGCATGATTAGTATTTCGAGTACTCGCGATTTTACTTGCGTAATTCCCTTTCCCTTGAGATTTTCGGGATAGAATAAAGCCTATGTATTATTCCAGCTTATAATCTATCTCTGTACCAAATGCATCCAGATACGTTATGCAGTTTTTGCATGAAAGAGTAACAAACATCCCTCCATGTATCAATCTATCCATCCATCTATCCATTCATACTTACAAACTTTCGCGTTTATCAGTTCAATTCAGTTTGGTTCCCCTGGGCTATACGGGTTTTCAAAATTTTCTCACGCTGTGAGAAATTTTTGAAAACCCGTATAGCCCAGGGGAACCAAACTGAATTCCGGGATAAAATGTATCCCATGTCCAATCGTCCCGAGTTCCATTCGAATTCATTCAATTCCGTCGTGATGCGTGGTTAACGAATTCTTCTTTCACCCTCTCTCCCAGGGGAACCTTACCGAATTCCGGGATAAAAAGTATCCCATGTCCTTCCTTGTAGTATGAACTCAAATCGTCCCGAGTTTCATTCCAACTCATTCAGTAGTTTCGGCGTGATGCGCGGTAAAGGAATTTTAATTTCATACCCTCTCCCATGAGGACCTTACTGAATTCCGGGATAAAAAGTATCCTATGTCCTTCCTCGTAGTATGACCTATAATCATGCCGAGTTTCATTTAAATCCATCAAGTGGTTTCGGCGTGATGCGCGTTTACGATACAGACAGACAGACAGACAGACAGACAGACAGACATGAATGAAAAAAATTACAGTTTTGGCTTGAGTATCGATAATAGAGTGCCCTCCAAAAAAAATTTTCAAAATATCTTCAATGTACAGAATTGGACCTGTTACAGTTTTATTATAAGTATAGATAGATAAAATGTCTGACACATCGTTTGCGCTGCGAAATCTTTTAATCAAAGAACAATTTCAATATTATAAAAAAAACAATATCAAAAACTTCGTGATACTAAATCTCCAACTATTATAGTTATGTCGCTATGACTACATTTTAACATTTTAAAAATTGATACAAATCCCGACCAAAATTAGAATATGATAATCATAGCTTGGGGCTAGATGAGGCTGTGTAGATTGTATAAATTTATTTATTACACCGATTTTATTAGATAAATTATATCATCACCCCATTATTTTGTTTTCTTCTTTTGTCTTTTAGCGTCTAAACTTTCCATACAAATCATAAGAATGTTCCGAACAAACAAGTGTTTATGGTTATACAGCCTCCAAATACTGAAGGTAGTTCTAATGTAATGTTATTTTCTTCGAAAACAACCAGGAGATTTGGCAAAGCTTCCGCTGAGCTGAGGTTGTTCATGAGAATGAGCTAGAATATTGGAAAATAAAAGTTTTCAATGGCTGAAAAGATTTGTGATCAATTTAATCTGAGCTGTGACTAACTGGAAAATAGCTTTTACTAAAAATACGGTAGAACATCAATTTTTCGTACATAATGTACGTTGTTAGGATTTCTTTGAAACGGTCTAGTCGCAGTAGAAAATAATAATCATTCGATGTTTATATACTTTTAGGATATGTTACATTTGCCAACTGCTTTCTTATTAGATGACTAAACGATGTAATGGAAATAGATGGATGTTCGACTGAAAGATGTTCGTCCATATTTAACGCTTATTCCATTTCAGCATTGCAAAGTTTTAACTATGCTAGTCACGAAACTGTTTCAGCAAGAAGCCCAGTATAAATAGGTAATGTGAGACTCTGCAGGTTACGGACTAAGAATTTCGACCATGTGCCAGTAGGTATGAATTGGTTTCTTTTTTCGTTGAAAATTACTATTAATAACTTAGATTATAAGAGGACAATTATCTCGCCAAAAATTTAGCCCGCAGCTACGACGGCTATTCTTACATCGTTTGTTTAGAGATTGTATTTGCAATAAGTAAAGTAGCTTCTTAGGGAAACTATAAGCAAAAGAACTAAAGATGTTGTCTTACCATGTATGTTTCTTAATTACTACAAACGACTTAGTAAGCCTTGCACTCTTACAAAGCTATCGTATGGAGTGCATTGGCAAGATTGTGCTTACCTTCCTCCACCAAAAAATCTTACCAATAAATTGATTATTCTGATTATTCTGATTATTCCAATACTAAGGTGTCTGCCAAGTTCAACCTGATATTGCAGGTCTTCCATCTCTTTCGCTCTCTCTCGGCTTTTGTTTTTCAATATTTAATCCGTCTAGCTGCCCCGACCTCAACTCAATCCCAACAAGCACTTTACTGTTAAGATATTGAGCCGTCAATCCTTAAACTTTAGAATTTTTAAATATATAATTACTCTTAGGACTTAATCTTTTAAGATTTAATCAGAAATTTTGTTACTTAAGTGGAAAAAAGGCTGTTTTATTCATAATACCTAAGCAAGTGGGTACATTTTGGGTCTTTAGCAATTTAAGGTTGGAAAATAAAACAGAAGTTAATAAAGCGATAAATACCAAACATAATCTTAACTATCAGTAATCTTGCAACACAAATACCACTATACAAGTAAGCAATGAATTGAAATTTCTATTGATGAAGTAACTAATACAACAAGCAATAACGTTCCAATCAATTTCTAGAAAGGACCTCCTATAAAACAATTTACTTCGCTGTCAATAGATATAGCAGACGATAACACATCGTAATTATTGTGTGGACAATGCAAACTATTATTTTGTCCTAGACGATAAAATGGTCGGTGGTATTTGTGGCCACGCTAGGAACTACAAGAACGAGTTCAATGCAACCATTTTACTTGCATTTCCCATCTTTGTTTGGGTTTCAAAGATTCCAATCTCTTGCGTGCTCTACCTGTTTCTCACCAACCAATTCAGGCAATTATTTCAGATATGGCATAAATGTTTTTTAGGATATGTTTTGTTTTAATTGGATGAAGTTTGTTAGCTTGGATGATTTCTTTGATCTACAAACCTAAACGTTTTTAAATTTCAAATAAATCAACGCGATGTTCTTTGTTTTGATGAAATAGTAATTTGATACCTACAAATGTTATAGTTTACTATATTTAGTGGACTGATGAAATCAGGCAATCAAGATATCAATTTGTATTATATTCACATACCTACTTCATTCATCAGCTAAATAAAGTATTCTATTTAAAAATCCCGATTGCTTGCTATCGTGCATTATGGTTTGAGATATTATGGCTCCAAAAGTTACTTGAACCACTTGACGGCATAATTTATTATTTCAAGTACCAACAAATCAAAACATTGATAACATCAAAGCAATCTTAAGTAATTTTAATTACTACTACGCGATAAGATTATTGTTTCGGTTAGTTAGCCTACAAAAATGCATTTGTGAAGTAGGTAAGTTGGTTAAGTACGAAAAAGATTGAGTTATACCAAAAGCTCTTCAACTCCAAGAAATGCCTAACTCAGGAAAATTTTGCGTAATTTCTACGCAATTTCGATCAATCCCTGTCCATCAAAAACAATTGAGTTCTAAAATAACTCAGAAAACAAATTCACTCCGAAGAAAAAACAAACATCAGCGTTTATTTTACCCACAAAATAAGCTACGTTTGACATTTCTGTCCCAGCAGTTAAAACAGTAATTACGAAAGAACCCGTCTAACGTTTCCCCAGGGCATTCTACTAAAACGTAATTTACGCTCAGAAATCCGAGGGGTATCCCAAAAAAGTTTAGGATCTCCAAAAAAATGCGCCCGTATCTACATGTCTTGCATTCGACGACGCGACTCATTTCTGAGAAGACAAATTACGAAACCCATGACAGTCGGGCGCGGAAAAAATGCAGCAATTAACTACCACATCCAAAATAACAAAACTATTTCTGTAAACCATCATTTCACTCGTTATTTTCAACTGTTTACGCTTTTTTGTCAACAATTCCAAATAGGCATCTACAAATTATTACAGAGCTCATCAACATCAAAGAAACTATGTGTATTTATTTGTTTGATTGTAACGACTCCATTCATAAGCATTAATCTGTTTCCTTATTAAAGGGCATTGCGAACACAACTGTAGGCAATAACGAATGATCTAGATTGTTATTAATGCAGCTACATTAGCTCGAGGCTGCATTCGAACCTTGTGGAATTTATGGTCGCAAGAACGCTCAAAAGTAAACCGTAAAACGAGAGGCAGTTAACGCTTGCAATGCCAATAAAATAATAAAGCAATAAAAAATAAATCCAACTCCGCAGGGTGCATGTTCCGAGCGTGGAGAGCTTTAAATTGCTTCCATTTCGTCCATTGCCCGCGATAATAATTGTCCAATATTTCATAATGGGCTGAATTGTCAGGCAAGGAGCCACGTTGATAATACCGTAGATAACTCTTGTCAATTAATTATTAAGGCGAAATGCACCGTAACTTAATCAGTTATTTATCACCGACGTGACAGAACAGCTCGTTTGTCACCAGTTTCACCCACGAAGCGGTAGAGCATCTTAAACATTTATCACTGAAAGTAATATCAACTTTAAATAACTGTACATAAAGGTTATATTTCTTCAAACTGCGCTTATTAGTCAGTAAGATGTCAATCTGAGATTTTCTGATAATCACATTTTAGCGATTCCGTTCCTATTTTCGTCGAAACCCGGCGGCGGTAAATCAAAGTACATTATAATTAGTGAATTAAAATAGCATAATCAAGCTGTAAACGTACCATTAATGCCTTAATTGCTGCGGTTAGTATAAAATTAAACCAGAGGCAAGCCTGGGCCTGTCCAATTTAATAACAACGCAGGAGCATGTTTATTCGGTTAAATCAAAAAGCGGCACTGGCGGCAATCAATGCGCTTGTCTTATGCGACGAACAGAATGCAATCCACAACGTCGGCTCCCACAATCAAACCAACCGCCCGGTTAAAGAGAAGAATTCGAACAACGGCTTTTTGAGCAGCCCTCAGCCATTCAAATTAGCTTAATGCATCGAGCAACAAAGCTCTGCGATAAACGAGAAAGGCGGGAAGCCGTGCACCGCTTTCCGATCGAAAATTTAACCCAAACATTTCGAAATTGGATCAACTTTACGCTGACAATGTTTTGAAGTATTGCGGCGTTCCCTTTCATAAAGGCCTGGGGATAAAAAGAGTTGGGCCGAGTTCCGGCGCAGACGACGACTGAATAGTGACAAATCTGAAAATAGACAACAGATGTAGGTAGGTATCGTTTGCAAGCATTCGTTGTCGCACAACACGCGCTCTGAACCGTTGACAGATTAGACATATTATTTATAGAATACATCCCTTATTTTGAGAATAAATCTTGAATGAATAATTGGCTGCTGAACTCAGTTCTCTTGACTCAAATGAATTCAGTCTGTAATTTAAACGAAGTGGGTGTCATTTCGTTCTTTGTGTGGTAATAAAGCAATAATGGAATAGAAATACCAAATTGGACGGACTTCCGAATGCGATAACATAAAATATATACAAGTTTACGGAGGTATTCTATGTGGAAACGAATATTTACGATACAGCCGCTTGCTGTAAGTGTAGCACGCATCGTCCGGTTGTCATGTCACAAGCTGCCCACGTGAGTTATTCAAAAGCATAGTAAAAGCATTTGGTGTTCTTTTGCTTCACAAAATAAATATCTGAAGCTTTCATTTCAACGTTCTTAAAAAGTGATCCTTCTTTTTATTCGCCATAAAAGCGAACAAAATGATATTAAACTCCAAAGTTCATAGAGTTCTTTTGATAGTTATGTCAAGATTTTTCAAATACGCGACGCAGTTCACTTGTAAACTGAAAGTTTTCTTTGTTGTTAAACTATCATCTGTAAACTTCGACCTTGTTTGAAGCTGTTCGAAGTATGTAATAAAATTCTTATATCTCCATTTTGAACAAAAATTTTAACTGATGTTGGCATACAAAATAAGCTTCATAACCAATTGAAAAGCTACTTTGTATTTGCTATTTAAGCTAGTGTCAATGTTTTATTTTAGAAGATTTATGTCTTTATCTGTTTTGTCTAAGAAATAAACAATCAAAGGTTAGAATTAAAATAGTTAAGCTAGCTGCCGACCGTCGCAAACAATTTAGAGGTACCTTAACTGATCAATCAATACCAGGGGGAAACGTCTGCATTGCCTCGTTGCATGGCATGCTGATGCGCTACGCCAGATACTCACCAGTTCTCGGGTAACGCGTCGTTTTTACCAGTCACACCGATAAACTTAGATTGTATTACATCTTGATGTCTCTAGCTCTATTCTATTTCGCCTCTTCCACTAGTGGACAAAAAACTGAAGCGAACTGAACATCAATTATCACTTTATTTCTTAAATTATTTTGATAACTATGTACATATAGGTAGTATTAAATTTGACTTGTCTAAGTGCTTATTTTGTAAGCCTAAAGAAATAAAGATATTGATTTCTGATTTCTGCTCGCTTTTGACTTTTCCAAGGTCATAAGAATCTAGTCTATCTGTCACGTAATTCATAAACCGTGTCATTTCTCAAGCTTGTTATTACGATGGTATCGTGTTGCACCCACGTTTATATGCAGTGTTGTATGTTCTCGCGAGGAAATAATCCGTCATTGTCAATCTTGGGGTGCCCAATTATGTGGATCCGGTGTGATAATTTGCTACTTTTTTGGACTTGTGTTAGGTAGGCGGATCATGGTAGCAAAAAAGTTGGCATCAATTTAAATAATAATTTTGGTGTGTTATTTGCAATTATGTAGTTTATCATGCGATCTCACTTACAAAATGTTGTCTGATTTATTTTTTACAACATTTTTTTTTCTGACAAATGCAAATTCTACCAAGATTAATTATTTTGTTCCAGCAGAGTAAATTGATCTAACAGTAAGCCCAACTTAATATTCGATATGGCACTATCCCATCGAATCCAATATCGGCTAAACATAAAATATTACGAGTAGTGTATTATTTTATTATCTGGAGAATGCAGACGCGTCATGACATCAAAACTCAATTTACGTCTGGTACATTTTGTTATGAGACTCGCATTACTTGCCAGCGATTTCTTGTGTGAAATATCACCCTCTCTTTCCAATAAGGTTGTGTTTTACGAGAATGCGTTATAGGTATGTTAGGGTTGTATTTCATCAGTTATTGTTTGGTTATGCTTGGCACAGTCTTGTGGATAGAGTTAGTACATCCGTCGTCAGTCAGCTGTTCTTCTACTTCCTTACTTGTTTGTTCGGTTTTTACGACAGTGCTCAGTATTTTCTCGTCTTTTACTGTCAAATGCACTTTTCTTATTTGCTACCTTCGAGTTAATCTAGTCAAGTCAAGTCTGATCTAGCTTTATATCTTTAGTCTGTGTCATTGTCAAATTCCATTGGATTCTTTTATATCTGCTATAAAGTGGTTTCATATTGCAAGGTTCCAGTAAATGTGCGGCTTAATTTGGTAGTTTAGACCTTCAGTCCATTGTTTGGTCTTTATTGGTAGTTCATTAGCAGTTCGTGTTGTGTTTGGTAAAAAGTTTTGCTCGTTGGGGGTTTTATTGTGGGTGGAATAACTGCTTATTTAGCTTTCGCAGTAGTTGTCGTTTTTATCGATGAAAAACGGTCATTTTCATACTACATATATTTACCCTTTATTCAAACTCCATAATATTATTAAATTTCAAGCAATTCACATCTTAATCCTACTGGCTGCGCCAATGCACCTTGTATATTATTCGATACTAAATACATAATTATCAGAGAATTTCTGATGTCTTAATTTTGATGTTGAAGACTTGCAAGCTTAAGGTATTTGGAGTAATTACTTACAGCTAGAGAGCGAGCTAGAGTAGCTAGTATATTGTATATAGTTAGTTATCATGAATGGTAATCTATCCAATAAGGATCAGCTACGCCTGAATGAACAGGATAAAATAAGTGCAGCCAACGCTGTGGGACATAAATCGTGTTCAGACTGTCGCCTCGCGGTGGCACGCGGAACCTCGTCTTATTGTCGACCGTTCGTTTTGTTCTGACTACGTTATTTTGAGAGATCGAGATTGCCGATTTGGGATTTGCATTCAGCTTCTGTTTTACGGTGTTTGGGTGCCTACCAAGTATTTGGATACCTACAGATTTTATTAATCTTATAATAACAATTGTATGTCGGGTATTTATCGCTTACCTTGGGCTTATATTTCCCCTACATTATATACATACATACACATGGTTATATGTTAACAAATAGTGAAAGTTTAAAACGTTCTATGAATACAAATTTAACAATGCAGGCAATAAGGTTGTTAAATCTATATTTTGTATTTTTCATAAACAATCCAGGCTTGATGTTGATCTTTCGCACCAAACATTGTGTAGCCTAAGCATAAGGCTGCGCTCATTTTGGATATAAAGTTGGTACTTAAATCGCGCGATCACTGTTTGAACGCTCTTTTACATAATATAGAGTATGTTATCGAACACAGTTTGAGCGCTCCCATAGTCAAAGTCGGAATCATTCGTACGTAATTGTACATTTGGACGAACACGGATCCAAAAAATGAGCACGGCGTAATGCCGAAGACAGTCTGCCAACAAAAGCAGCCAGCGGTAACGGCGCCTCGCTCAATACAGAATGATACCATTCGTTTCAAAATAAGACGAGACTGTGTTAATTTAGCTCCACGATCTCAAAGGACTGATAGGAGAGAGGTAACTGCACTGAGCTTTAGTGCAGCTAATTTGTACTTTATTTTATTTAGATTGATAGAACCGTGGGGAAAAGGAATACAGAATATTGTACAGATTGTAATCAAGGGATTATGTACCTATTGTGTTTCTGTTTACCTTCTGCTTTGTTTATTTCAGTGTAAGCAATGCAAACTCTTCTAAATAGACCAGCCTGATAGTTAAACTATATTTAGAGTGTGTAAGTAATTAGGAAGTCCTGTTTTGGCAAAAGAACCAAAGCTTTAGTTATAGTGAAACAGATTATAGGTGTGAGCGGTCTGTCCAGAATCTTTTCAAAAGACATGATGTAAATTGGCCCTATATCATTGTAAAGCATTTTAAATCGCGAAACATTTCCTACATTTTCTTATCCTTTTTAACAAAAGCTTACTTGCCTATTGTTGCATTTTGTTTGTTCTTGCCTTGTGAAGCGTGCAAAGCTATTTCAGATTCGTGATCTCTTAATAGTATTCTATTCCGATGCTCCGATAGCTACTGAATAAACCTGCCACGGAAGGATACTTTAACACTGAATGCTGGTTATGCGAATGGAAAACAATAGGTCGCAACATTTTATCACTGTAACTAAGTTCTATTCTTTAGCTTCTCGGTGTCAATGTAAAATTTAAGGTATAGCACTTGGAGAACTCTGGTTTATGTCAAACCAAATAGAATAGAATGTTTTGTCAAGGAGGCATCAAATAAAATTTTATTATAAGCTAGCTGGGCCCATTGCTAAGTTCGCGTAGAATTTAATTTTTCTTTATGGTGCAACTAACCTGACTTTTTTTATTTATATTGATTAGGTTACTTTATCTTTGCTGGAATATGTGCTAATATGCGCTGGTAACCTGTTTCCTATGTAACATCACAAATACCAGATAAACCGCACAAGTTCCACTCGATAATGTTAAGAACTGAAGCCAGAAATCTTGTGGAAGCCTCAGGAGCATATTTCATTAGCTAGCGAGAAATCTACGAAGTCTGGGTTGATAGTACGTAAATTAAATTTATCTTGATCTTATATTATCTTGTATATACCTTTGGGTACCGCTTGGGCATTCTGACTCACCTAGTAAATAAAACCGAATAGAGCTGACTGACTTTTGATTTAATACCGCGAATGAAATAAATAAATAATAATAAATAAATAAATAATACCGGACAGTCCACACAGCATCATCTAGCCCCAAGCTAAGCAGAGCTTGTGTCAGGGGTACTAGATGACTGATATACATACTTTAAATAGACGAAAAAAGTGGATAAATCTTACCTCTATATTTTATGCTGTGTGGATTGGCGAACATTATTTATTATTATAATCTTTATCAACTGAATTGATAGTTTGATCCAGTAAATTTATGATCCATTATGCTCTTAGAATTATAAAAACTATCTGAGCTACATAATAAAATGATCCAACCAAAGACCAAAAACGGAAACTGAAATTATTGTAGTTATAATGAATTAACTTGACCCTTCCGAAGTTGGAATGAATAATTTAATAATGAAAACATATTGGAGCTTTTTAATTAATTCAGTTTCGTCCATAAAGCATTACGTTCAAATACCCAACTTCCGCCAAACTGTTGGTTAATTTTTAATAAGATAATGTTAATGATCACTATTAAAGCATTAATAACTTTATCGGACACACTGTAATCGCCATTTTATCAACAATTCTAATTTGATGAATTGCCTGTAATTTTAATCTGTGAAGCGGTAATTTATTGCGTGAGATTCTGAAACTTGACTCTAGATTTTCTTTGAAATTTAGCTTTGAGCAGCTAAGATATAATAATTATTTATTTCCCAACGGTAGAACGTTCTTGTTAGGTAGAGACGGGAAGAGCTGACGCTTTGTCGTAATTTGAATATGATACACGGTCATTACTCAATGGCCGTGCGAATCTACAGGACACTGGGTGAAAATACACATTTGTAATAGCAAGTACATAACAAAAGCATGTTTAAGCTGAGCAGGAATATCAGGTTTTAGGTACTTAATACTCGGATCTTGAATCAAAGATATTGTACACAAAAGGTAACCCAATATAAAACTAGTTTTGACCAATCCACACAGAATCGTCTAACCCCAAGCTGAGTAGAGCTTGTGTTATGGATACGAGATCACTGATAAATTAACTAAATACAATATTAAGATATTATTTTTATAAATAGTAAATACCCAGAACCTGGAACACATATTTAGAGATTGTACAAAAAAAAATCTCAAGGCGGGAATGGAAACCGCAACCACCTTCGCCCGCCGCGCTACATTGGTCGTCTAGATATCAAAAGTTTATAGTATGAGTCAGGAAATAAAAGATGATTGAGATGTACTATTTAAATAATGTGTTTGAGATGTAAACATTTTTGTAATAATTTTAGCTGGTAATGCTAATAAGGCATTCAAAAGACATATTTTGAAATGTCAAGTAACGCGTAAAAGAACATGAATATTCAGAAAAATGGATTCCTTATTAGTCCAGAATCCACTTTCGGCTATGTTATATGTCACCCTATAGAAATCATTGACGGGAGTGAAAACTAGAATAAGGGCCAAGCGAGCTTTATCATCATCATAAAAATAACAAATAACTGGTACGGTAAGTAAATAACTTACGTAAATTACCCTTGCACTAACAATACACCTTTCTAGGACATCAAGCGGACAGACAGACGTTTGTATGTAACACAAAGGAACTTTACCGTCACATACTTAGCCGTTTGCGGTGAGGTAGTAATATGGATTAAGTAGTTCAATGAACTTCCATAGTAGGTGGTAAGGATAGTTTTTACCTGTAAGATGTACTCCGGGGACGCTTCCGACTGGTATTGACATGGATCAATTGAGCTAACTTTAGACTGTTTGCAACCGTCTGCAGTTCGCTCAATGGTTTCAATTGTATATACTAGTTGTAATTTTTTCTATTCCTTGATTGTAATTTTTGTTGTTAATAAAGATGTACTTAGAATAAGTAAATATATTCATTATATACTATATTCAATTTGAGCCGTTCTATAGATGACATTATGTAACGGTCTTTACCTATGCTGCGTTCTGCAGTACTGGCCATTTCAAATAACTAAAATAATTTGGAAACTAATGGAATTAAATTCAATTATAGTAAGAGCTAGCTTATGTCTAAATCTTAGCTTAATTCAATTTCTGTCGTATCATCCTAGTATTATAAACGCGAAAGTTTGTAAGTATGGATGGATTTATGTATGTTTGTTACACTTTCACGCAAAAACTACTAAACGGATATGGATGAAATTTGGTCCAAAGATGGATTATAGTCTGGAATAACACATAGGCTATATTTTATCCCGGAATTCCCACGGAAATGGGAATTACCGCGGGTGAAACCACGAGGCGCTGCTATTGATTACATATGTTCAGGGTATACCTCCTGGATGTATTATATTTATCTTTGTAGTATAATTAAGTATGTTAGTTATCTAGTACCCATATATCGTAACCCATATGATATATAACCTATGATTAGCATAGTAAATTTTATTTTTATAGTATTTTTTTATCTTTACAATAAACTTTTTTGTCTTGGGGACGCTTCCGACTGGTATTGACATGGATCAATTGAGCTACCTTTAGACTGTTTGCAACCGTCTGCAGTTAGCTCAATGGTTTCAATTGTAAATACTAGTTGTAATTTTTCTATTCCTTTGCTTGTAATTTTCGTTAATAAAGATCTTAAGTCAGTAATGCAAAAAAAAAACTTTTTAGCATATTGTTATAATATATAGATCATATGTATGAATCTCATAGTGAAAAAGACACATAGACAGTCTTAAGATATATTTCAATTTTTTTGTGTTAATTTTATTACATATGGCACGCAAAACGAGGAATCAATCATCAATATCTTTATTTCTTTAGGCTTACAAGAAATAAAGATATTGATGATTGATTCCTCGTAATTTGTAACTTATCAAAATTGCAAATTACACAAATCAGAAAGCCTTACTGTCAACCTAAATACAGTACAAAATCAGTTATCAACATTTGAGGATTTGATAGACTGCGTAGAAGCATCCTTTCAACGGGAGTTAGGTTAGGAACTCCTTAAATGCTATCATCTCCATGTTAAAGAATTGTGTAACCTTATAGCTTCATATCTACTATGATGTCTAGGAATATCCTATTCTATCCTTTATTGCCTAGGACGGAAAGTTATCTTTTAATCCTAGTCTGCCTCCAAGTTATTTGATGGTAACCGCTATTTCTAAGCTCTGTAATTACCTACCATTTCCAGTGCACATAAATAATCTAAAGTCATTATAATTTGCAAAACACACTCCGTAGGCTATCATTACTTGGAGTGCAGTTACATAGATTACTTTTCAATTAATATAACTGGTATGAATGTCAATTTATCATTCACTTACGACTTATCTTAGCCGCTTCCTACAAGGATATCTTATTTACCTCAGTTTTAACACTTTTAATCATGCTGTAGCATCATTAAAGCTTATTATAAATAGTTTGTCAGAACACACTCTTAATATTAACAATCTCCAGACTCGGGGTGCCTCATCATAATCATCCTATATTAGTCCACAGCTGGACAAAGCCAACCAATGACCGCCATATCCTGAGTTCCTTTATATTGCCAAATTAATTGTTCTACTTTCCGTCTTTCCGTCTGGTCGAAGCGACGACGCATGACCCGTGAGCTGGTAAATATTCTTTTTTTTTTCTTATTCTTCCGCCTAGTATTGATAATGCATCAGTAAATTTATCTTTATTTTTGTTTGTTATAATCTGAAAAAATCTCGATTGTGTCAATTGCTTAAACTAGTTTTAATTTGTTTTTAGTCTTTGATTGTAACTTTTTATACATAAACTGTTAAATAAATGCACCTACTGGCTTTTGAGAACGTATTCTAAACAAGGTTAATAACTTCAAAAATAACCAAATATTTTATGAAAATTCTTATAAAATATTTATGTCTCGAGTCTCAAAGCAATATTAAAGTTAAGAAACAACTGTGCTTAAATACTTGCGGCATCCAAAGAACGCAAAGCTCTATTTCACAAAGAATCCGAAACAACAGCATCAAGAATCCAATGTTTTGTTTCTATTACCTAACTTTCCGTTCGGTCGTTTTTTCCGAACATTCCGGCTGTCTTTGGCGAAACATTCAATGAACTCGTTTCTATGCTCTAAACGAGAGGACGCGGTCTAAATATACGATTTAAATTCAAGAGCAGCTATCTTCTGCTGAAGTATCATGAGCTATTTATTGTTGTCTTTTATAGCGGCTGGCGGATGAACGAAGTCAGCCGAATAATGAAAACATAAGTACTTCTGATTCTCTTTCTATTCCTCGTTTGTACATTCATCGGAGTAAGGCCGAGCTCACTTTAGATACGTTTTCGACAGAATTTGATTTGTTCGGAAACGTACGATTACGCATAAATGATTTTCTAACGACCATAGAGCGCTCATACTGTCTCACTGTCACTCACCGTGTGATTAGACGTACGTATCCGTGCGTTTGAATAGTGATCGTACGTTTTCATGCGAACAAATTCGTATCCAAAGTGAGCGCGCCCTAAGTGTCATTGTATTCATGGACGGATAGTGTTTTATTTAACTGTGTTTGAATTGAACTTTATCATAAAATGAGTTAAGTTTAAACTCTATCACAGAATGAGAGCCTTATAGAGTCAACGCATCAGTGCCATCGACACCGACTTTAGTGTATGCATAATGTAGGCAACCGATATAATAATATAGTTTAGTCGACTTGTCGGCGGGTCGTCAGCTTTGATGTGTCGTCGCCTTATCGCTTCGTTCTCTAGTTAAAGTTGTTAATGATCATTTTAGTATGATCAGTCAGTACTTTAGATTGCAAACTAATATTAAACTCTTGGTCACAAGGACTTTAGAAACAAAAATGGGATTTGTAAAGTGCTTTTGGTGTCGTCCGATTTGAATTTGATTAAGATCTGGCCAGTAGTTTTTGAGTATTCCTAAATTTTAAGTAGGTAGGTGGTTAGTTTATGTAAACATTATTAAAAATATACAATACCCCACTTACACAATTACACACTCTGCAGGCAGTTCTCGCTAAGTTAGCATCAAGTCGTAATTCACGCTCGTTAAACATATAAAAATCACTGATGTTACTTTGTTCGTGCATTCGCAATTAAATTTGCTAGTTGAGTATAAAAAAACTCATTAACTTCTAAAATATTCATCAAAACACAAAAAATGCTTTGAAACATGATAGAAATAATGAACAATAACTAGCAACTTCGACGGTCGCCTTCATGGGAGCTATTGATAAAATCACTCCAGACGATGTTAATGAGTTTCTTTAGTTAAAAGTTAACAAAGGCGTTCAGGAAAAACCAAATAGACCAACGGAAGTGGGTTTAAGCCGCGAATAGTAGCACTTTCTCATGCAAAAGTCGAACGGTTACTTTAATACCTTGCGAGCACTTGTCGGTTTTACGATCGTAGAGCGATTTAATCCACTTAAAAAACAGAGCACAGCTCGTGGCCGACAAAGCTCTCAGCCGCTCTCATTTAAAAATGGAAATAAACTCGACCATCTTTGACTCGATGCGACTGCTTGATGAATTCTAAAGCGGTTTGGTACCCTTCGATCTATCTGAATTGTTATTGTGGGCGATAAGGGCTCTTCTGACTTTCAATGATGGTTTATGATGCATTAGCTTCTGGCGTGGGCTCGCTAGCATCTTTAGATGAACTTATTGGAGAGATATTGTATTTTCTATGATCTAAAACTGTGTTTTATTTTTACACGTGCTTAGTTTGGTATAAATTGTTCTATAATTAGCAAGTTGAAGTAGCGGACATATCTCGTAAAGAACTGACAAGCTTTGGGTGAACGTGTTCTAGAGTAGAGACCGCGACTCGGCAAACGTAGTGTACGGAACCCTCCAGCCAGACATGATGACTATCTGTGTAAAACTGCTATGTCAAGCTGAAGACAGGGCGCTATGGTGCTCATTAGCGGAGGCCTATGCCCAGCGGTGGATTGACTTATAAACATAGGTTGTTGATAATTATGATGATTTCTATATTATACTATGTATATCATTATTATTCTAGATTGTGTTCACGGCAGTTTTATTTCCAAGCTGAAGTTTTTACCAACATTAAAATCGGCAGTACTAAGGACAAAGGAGAATAATTATCTTACTTAGGCACCTTTGGTTTAAGTGATCTCTTCCTTCCACGCAATTTCCGCTGTATCCCTTTAGAGGGGAAAAAAGGGAAAAATAGATGTGCCAAAGTACGGCAATTAAGATCAACGAAAAAGAATTATGGCATGGATTTAAAACTGGTGCTGTTTGGGAATTCTTAATTAACGTTGCGTGCTTCGTTTAATGTTTCACAAAAATAGGATCTTATGGTTACGTAACTATACCTAATTTGATGTCGAAGTCCTGATAAGCCTTTTAGTTATTACCCAAGTCCACCAAATAACTTTTGAGTGACCAGGAATTACTTCTGTATTTAATTAAGTTATTTTTCATAAAGTTTTAAGGAAACAAAAACAACGTTTGATAAAGTTTTTTTTTTAATATCTGTAGAGCAAAGTATACAAAGCAGAATATAATCCCACCACAGACAAACTTTCATTAAGAATGAGCCAAAGACATGAACCGCGGGCTACTAATTCCACGCTTTTCTTGAATAAGTACACAATTTAATACCACAAAAGGAGAAAATCCTACCTTACTCTGCCCTACATAGAGCACAATGTAGAGTGGCTGTTGCTTATCCGCATAATTTCACTTCATTCTACATTATTAGAGTGTGAGATAAGTTAATGTTCTTCTAAATCCCTTTAAGTGCTGGGTTTAAGCAGTTAAATGGTGACAGTGATTTGAAAAAGGAAAAACTAGGCGCCATTTTGTGCAACAAGAAACATGATTATTCTCTTTGAAAAAGTTGCTTTATGTCATAACTTGGTGTACAAAGTACTAGTGTTTATGAAAAGCAAAATACTTTTATTCTTATTTTATGAACAATCTACAGAACTTTAATCACGATTCTTCGTTCCTTTGACAAATTTTGGGGATACAATATCAGTAAATTGATTCAACGGTATCTGTGACACAGAAGTACCTACTGTATCTAAAGATTATTTTGTTTGACTTTTCAGGGTTAGCTAAGAAATTAAATATCATTCCATTTTTTTTCCACTTCGACGGAACTTGAACCCGCGGCCTTAGAAGGTGCTAAACCAACTGCGCTACGAAGTCAGGCAACCAAAATATGAAAATCTTTAGGACTTCCTACGGACTAAAGCATCGTTAGCTCCACCTATAGGGAAAACATTGAAGTTGATCCAATCTTGTAACTTTTGGGATATTAATTAATTTTGACTCATCATGATTTCTATGAGGAAATTATGATTTCTCATTCTAATTTCTGAAATACCTAGCAGGCTTGAACCATACATTTTCGTTTAGTCGTCACGTCAGGCATATTGTTGTAAATATCAAGGCCCACGTCCTTAGGAAGTTAAGGATCGAAGGTGGACAGTAACAGAGCGTCTCGAAGATATTACTGCCCTGACAAGCTGATGAGAAATTATGCGTCTACAAAGTTTGTGTTTTACAGTCTCATAAAACAAATTATGCGTGGGTGTAAAAATGTTATAAAGTTTGATGCTCTGCGTTCGCGAGAGGTCATACTTTAGAGGGCTCTAGACTAACCTCCCTAAGTCTCGAATATAAACAAGAAATAAAATACGAGTTATAAAGGTCAGAATACTTAATTTTTCCTTTTTTGATGCCTTAAAAGTTGCATGGCAGCAGATTAGATAACCTAGCTTAAATAAAAATACTTGGATATGAAAATAATAATGGATTAATAATGGATTCGATACTTCTAGCTTCAGCGTTTAAGCGCAGAAGTTTCGAAAAGAACATCAGCGCAATGTAATCTAGACCGCAATTCACGTACAATATTGTGCACGGCGCGATGCATAATTCATTTTCAGAATTAGTTTACACAATATTCAGAAGCATTAGCATGAAGTTAGCTCTACATATTCCATAATAAGTAGGTTCTGTTCTATCCTAATTTGTTAATTTTATCTGGACCGTTGCCCGCTTGGCGCTACATAAGACTAGTTTTAATTTGCATCGAAATTTACACTTGGACAACGTACTTTTTCCTTGACTGCGCCAGTTGGATTTTTTTATTTGGCTTGCTAATTGAAGGTGTCGCCTTTGTCTTTTTCATTTAAGGTTTTTCTATCTAGTTACTTCTCATCTCTCGTGTGGATCTTAAAAATAAACGTTACAATAATTATATTTAAAAACATAAACATGGTCATCAAAATAATAGTTAATCAGAATTATTTTTTCTTCCCTTTTACCATAAAGGTATGTAAACCGTAGCCTATTGGAAGCCTGCATCATCAAAAACGTTTGTAACTAATTATATATTATTTCGTTTATTTTCTCGTTACAAAAGGTCTTCGAAATAATTCCTAGGACATAGGAAAAACATGTTTATTGTGTGTAGGTTCATTCGAGTCTTCGTGTTACATTGGAATGACTCCCACAGGCCGACACCCATTTATTATTATGATAAGTTTCATATTATTATTTGTAAACAAGACTTTCTAAGAAATATCCAAGTTCCTTTCTTAAAAACACATTTTAACATCAACATTATCTTTCTTCCCAGGACGGCGACCGAGGCTACCTAGAAGGCTTAGCTTCCCGCTACGCAGACTTGTTCTCAACCCACTACGGCGACGTACTGGACCACCTAGAGGAGCTACGTCGCCACGAGTGGGATGAAATGTCCCCTCGGATGCGGGTACTGGGGGGTCCCGGGACCCCGCAGACCCCGCCGTCAGCCAGCCCGGGATCCCTAACCCTGAACAACTTGACTACATCGCATTCTCAACCTATTTACGTGCCTGGGAAATATTCGGTGAGTTGATTTTTATTATGTTCATATCTCGCGAAGAACCAATAACCGTTAGGGTGAACGGGTTTTTGAGTGGAGACCGTGACTTAGCAAATGCAGTGTAGCTCATCAGCATTGCCATACAGCGTGTTAATGCACCCAGTGTCTTGGGGACGCTTCCGACGGGTATTGACATGGATCAATTGAGCCACCTGTAGACTATTCGCAACCGTCTGCTGTTAGCTCAATGGTTTCAATTGTAAATACTAGTTTTAATTTTTTCTTTTCCGTAATTGTAATTTTTGTTGTAATAAAGTGTAGGACGCCCTCCGGCTAGGTGGGATGATGATCTGCGAAAGACTGCTGACAGATGCTGGATGCGGCAAGCTGAAGACAGGTCGCTATGGCGCTCATTAGGGGAGGCCTTTGTTCAGCAGTGGACAAATATAGGCTGATCATAATGATGATATTCATTGATCATCTTGTTTAATAAATAGCTGACCAGGTCGCGATTTCATTCGCGTGGACCCCATTTTAACTACCTTGGATTGGTATATAAAAAACTCTATCTATTACTTAAATTAAAATCACTCAATAAATGAATAATAAATACATAGAAAACATCCAGAACCCCGAAACAAACAATTGCAGACCGAAAAAACTTTTGTTTCAAGACGGGAATCGAACCCGCTCCCTCGTGCGTTGCAGGTGGCCCGCTGAGCTACATCAGTCATCAATTGAAATGGGTAAAGGCTATCTAGATACAGAAAATTTGACTTTGAATACAAAATGATAAATCAAACTAACTACACTATTTAAATCTAAATGGCTATTCTAAATCTACCAACAGGCGGTTAGTAACAGTCATTAGCCAAGTACTTACAATTCAAATGATTGGTTTTCATGAAAATTGTGGCAATAATGTGACGTCTACTAATTTTGTATTGGAATTTATTACTCAAATAGTTTAAGACGTGACTTTTTACGCATTCACTAGGTGCCTAATTTAAATTAACGTACTATTGATGATGAGTGGGATGGCGAGTTATGGTTTTCTCGTGAGTGAGAACTACAATACAATAACGTAAGATAAAACAAAAAACCAACAAAAGTAGTGGCAAAATGTTTACAGAAAAACGTAATTATTTGAAAAAAAAAACATTTATATGAGATAAATTAAATTATCCGTGTGTTTTAATCACACAATACAAATAATAGTTCAAAAATCATTTCTCCAATTATTAAGGTAATTACTTTCACAGATTTTGAGATAAATGACGATTTCGAAGCACACAATTGCATATTGCTCACTATAAATTGTTAAGCCCTAACACAAAAAAGGTGTATTAAAAGTGTATATCTGTATAATATGAAATTGTAGCTCTCAAACGGTAAAATAAATTATGATTTAAAATCGTGACTTCATCGAGAGTATTTATAGTTGTGTTCTTTCATAAAAAAAAGCAGAAAGATGCGACAAAATGTAGCATCGGATATTTATTTAATATGTTCATTGCCTAATCCAGCTGCCACTTCATAATGATATTCATTGGCTAGAAATGCACATTTTGTGGTCACTATCATTTACATTTCATTGAAATGTTTAAAGACTATAGATACCTCTCGATCATCTAATTTTGAATCTAACTCTATTGTTAAAACTAGACATAAAACTCCAGTAGAAGTGGACAACACAAGACTTATTATTGTTTTAATATTTTACTCTAACATGATCTATTTTTTTTTATGTTTTGTATCAGCTTTTATCCCTAGTATAAAATTGTACATATTGTTGTGCAGTATCAGTAACGTTCCTCTGTATTTATCTATACCATATCTATACATATAACCATCATTTTGAAGACAACATTCCAGCCCCAAAGTTACTGAAAACAGTTTTAATAATACATTAGCCTGGCAGAGATTGCTCTTGAGCGATAAAACCACTTTTATTAAATGTCTTTAATTTGTAACTTTTTAAGTATAAAATTGCGAAATAAAAGTATTTTCGATCTATCTCTCTCAAAACTAATAAAACATAGCCGTTTGATCACTAACCCATTTTATAAAACCCATAATGATATAATAACGCCCAAATAGAAGGCCTACAACCTACACTAGTGTAGGCTGTAAATAATATATTACAACAACCCCAATTACTAACCTCAAGTGCAAGTATAAAACCAACGCAGTTTTCTTCCCTACAGCCGTCCTCCTGCCTAACGGACAAAGAAGAAGACGAAATCTATGGTTTTGGATACGGCGTCTTCGGCAAGCAGATGCTGGCTCGGCAGCAACAACAGAAGCAGTTGCTGTTAGCGCAGCCTACGCAGCCGTTGATGCATAACCAGCAGCATAACTATCAAAGGTAAGAATTAATATTATATGAAAAATATAATATAGTGGTAATAGTACCAGTGTCTTGGGGACGCTTCCGACCGAAATTGACAGGGCAATTGAGCTACCTTTATACTGCTTGCAACCGTGTGCAGTTAGCTCAATGGTTTCAATTGTATACTAAATTACATTTTATGAAAAATATCAGGATTGTGTAAAATATTTTGTTAAATCGATGAGATTGTGGCCAAACGAAGGCCTATTGTAGAAAAAAAATATCCCCAAGTCTCGGAAAGGACCCGGGTTATTTTATAGGACGTTAGCGGTCCTGTGGCTGACCTCTCTTCGGATAAGGATAATGAGGGAATAGTTAGTGCACCTGTGTTTGCGACCATGACTAGTCTCTGTTGAGACCGGTCAGAATTTGGCTAGTTAGACATCATCAACACCATATTATATTTAAAGAGATTTTTTACAATTAAACAGCAACTGAAAAATCCTTACATATTAATATTATAAACGCGAAAGTTTGTATGCATGGATGTTTGTTACTCTTTCATGCAAATAGCACTGAATGGATCTGGGCTGAAATTTTGAAAAGAATTCATCAGTTCCCATGAAAAATTAATAGTATTAAAACCATTTCCATAGAAACAATGCGTGCTTAGCCTTAGGCAGATACTAGTAACCTTTATAAAGAAAACACAACTTGAATCCAGATTCTTACCCTGCGCGGCCAATTTTCTTTAGCAACATGCTTCCAATAGAGCTTTTTAGTTTTTACAGCAATAGTAAAATATCATAACAGTAATAGCAAAATATCCCAACAGTACTAGTATCTAATATATCACATCAAAAACAAGCGAGTGACATGGCTAAGGTCATCCGAATATAATCAAACTCAACAATCAAATAATACAGATCTACATTCCATTCATACTACCCAACGGAACTTTAAATTTCATATAAAGCATAAATAGGATTAATGCTGTGAATGAGAATTGGCCTCAAAAAGGGAAAATTGATGCAATCAAAACGGCTTGCAATCAAAATGCCCATATAGTTTCTCTCAGATAGGCTTAACCCATATAAATAGGAAAATCTCGGTTTATTCGTTATCGAAAAGGTTGTACAGGGACGTATTCAAGGCTGAAATAAGATTCAAATTGGTATGATCCGAGAATAGCTTTATTATCATAAGCAAATCGTTAAATTATTCTGTAGTTGTTATTAATTTGATAAATTTCTCAGTGCTACACAAAACTTTCATCTATTTCGTCGTGTAATGTTTTGGTTAAATTGTATTTAAATGATCTTGAGAATTTTTAAAATATTTAACGTATTTATGAACAAATAAAAAAAGAATACATTTGAGAGAAAATCAAATAACCTCTTCTAAATATAACTGATATAGGGATATTGTAAATATATTTTGTCAATTATTAAATTTATTGTGATGAAAATAAAAATTTTGGATCGAAAATATTGCAATGCAAAATTATTGTACATTAGAAATTCCTATGCTTCCGAAAGGTATTGATTGGTCAGTCGAGCTATCTCTACATTGTTTGAAACAGTTTGCAGTTACCTCAAGTGTTTTAAATGTAGCTCTTGTTTGTTACCTTTACCATAAGAATAAAAAATAACCTTTACATCCGTTTTGATTATGATGATGATAAGTAGGCAGCACATTCTGCCGTTAATATTATCACAGTAATTAATTTTAAATGCGAAAATTTGGATGGCTAGATGGATGTTTGTTGCCACTTCACGTAAAAAATACTGAACGGATTGGGCTGAAATTTTGAACAGACGTAGTTTGCTAGGCGTGGAATTAAACATAAGGCTACTTTTATCAATTTTCACGCATAAGAGCCGCGAGCCCTCCTAGTTTTTTCTATTCCACAAAGCAGAGAGGTGAGTATATTTGACGATAATATCAATATTAAATTATGACATCCCCTTTTTCTTTAGAATTTTTAGTGTATGTATGGATATCGCGCGAACCATGAAAATCCCATCCAAAAAAGAGATGTCAAGACTAGCTCGATATTATCGTGAACTGGACTTAAGCTCTCATTCCACATTGGCAGATTATCTCTGCCTCCTTTATTAGCCCCTTACCTAACTACACATGGTCATAGTCATAAATTATTTAGACTTTAACAGGTGTACTCGTTAGATAAGAGTTTGCGCTGCATGTTTATACTGCTAATCTAAATTGAAATCAGACGTTCGATTGGCGACAGTGGGCTCCGCGTGTGAGAGTAAGCTTACACAGATTCGTAGTTTTGTAAGCTTTTTGTTAGCTTGAACATTATGTATCTGTTAGTTTGTATAACGATTACAGTGTGAAGTTATTAGAAGCTGATTATCTTTTTAGTATAAATTTTTATTCGTGGGCTAAATTTATTTAAAGTTTATTTATGCAACAAAATTTTTGTACAGCTATCGTTACAGGCACACCTAATGCGCCTGTAACGGAAAGAGTTAGAGGTAATGTAATTAAAATAAGCCTAGCTTTAGGATCAAATCTTCTGTATTGGAAATTATATGGCAAGTTTTGTTAGAGCTTTGCTAAAATTAAAGACCATACCGTAAAAGTTACTTGACAAGTAACATCAAAGTTGTATTACAGACATAGTATGGACCTATTCCTTTCAATGGAACACGGTGCAGCAAAGTCAATTTCAACATTGTGTCATCTTGAGCCATAAATCCTGCGGTTCCTTTGGACCAGAGTAATATATTCGTCAAACGTAACGACCGTGTGTCACATGAATGTAAGCGATTCAAAGTATCATTACTTGCATGCTCGCTGCAGAATAAATTCAAATTAACTATCTGATGGATATGTCCGGGGGTTTCAAAGAAATGTGCTGGGATTAATCGCAGCTTAGGCTCGAAATAGCTAGGGCAGTCCAGGATTTAATTAATTTAACTTTAAACCTACTTAATACTTATCAGGTTTTACGACTCGTAGCACATAAAAGTCATAAAATAAAGAGGTATAAAACATAAATTTATTATCCCTGCTAAAGTAAGCTCAGTGTTGATAAAATTAATGTTATATATGTATTTTAACATCAATTTGCCATATTGCATTATAAAATTATATCTGAATTTGTAAAATAATGATTATAAATCGTGTAGAGTCTTGATTGGTTATCAACATTTGAAAAATAACGAGCCTACCCAAAATAATAATTTGGTTGTAGTTTTAACAATATTGAAAACAGCCAAATTCAATGTATTTAAAGCTCACAGATGAACAACATTTTGACAATATTATTACTTTGGAACGTCAGCCAAAAATCGGCTATATAGCCAAAAACTATATAGGTAAACTCAAAAAACCACCAATCGCTGTTAATATCCCAAATATAATATAAAAATATCCGAGGTTCCATCTGGAGTTCAAATATATAGATTTTTGGAAATTGTTCCCAATACATACTATTTACGAGAAATAAACTAGTTATTTTCTATAGACTGCGTTAATGGCACTAGTTTCAATGCTGGGTTATCTAAGACTAGGTGGACTAATTTACGTATGCGGTAGGATTAGCTTTCGAACCCACTACTAGTTGTTAAAGGAAATGCGACCAAATGAGATAAAGGCTTATTATAAAATGTAAAGTAGATATTTCTCCAATATCCATTATGACTGTAAGCGGGCTAACTACAACTGCTGGATTCTCCAATATAATTTATGATGAACACAGATTTACTGAAATTGGATGAAAGCGAGTTAAAAAAATATCAGTAAATAAATTGAAACAAATTTTAAAACAAAGGCTTACTACTAAATATCAAATTAACTAGAGGATAAAAAAGCTTGGGATGGGTTTTGCTGCTCCAACTCAAAACTAATAACACAACGAGGAGGTAAAGAAGTGTCGTGTTCGCTTCTTTACATTGACTTTATTTCCTTAGTTTTACTCACAAAATTTGAATTTTCTGACGTGTCCAAGAGTGACAAGAGTCCAATAATGGTCTTAAAAAATGAAGTTTTTTGACTTGTCATCAAAAGCCACAAACTTAAATTATAAAAGTTTATGTTTAGTACTGGATATCATTTTTGTACTCTTACTTATGTCCAGCAGTGGACTAATATAGGCTGATGATGATGATGATGATGACTTATCTCTGGTAATTTAGTAAAAATATATATTTTTAGTATTTTTGTTTGTAATATCTGATCCGTTGGACCTGCAATTTCTGTGACTGACTGCTCCCCGTTCGTGTCGATCTACCGTCCCATATGATAACAAAAATACCTGCAGAATATACAGTTGTACCGTGGCGGGAATCGAACCCGATCGGGGTCAGCTTTGAATTTAAAGCTCTTTCACATAACTGATTCTGCTAGAAATACAAATTCAATGCATTCTGGCTATGTTAAACCTTTGTGATTTTCATAAATTCTGTGTCTAGGAAGTCGCATTTGATCCCACGCAAGAATGTTGCCATGTTGCCAATGTTGCCATGGAAGAAAGTGTAGATAGCGATGTAGAATGCTAATTAGGTTCAGGTAGCTCATGTTTGGTAGAGCTGGTAACTTTCAAAGATTCGTTTTCAACTATTTTATAAGATTGTCTCAGTTAAAATCATTACCATTATCTTTGCTTCTTGACAATCTCTATTACAGCTGTACATCAAGAATTTAGTAAAAACTCGTAGCGTTATGTAAAATCGTGTCGTTTATTACTTTCACAATTTTCTGACAGCGCAAAAGAAAAAACAATTGAAAATAGAAAGAAAAAGAAAAATTCAAATTTCTAAGAAAAGAGGTCATCGTCTACACTATTTAAAATCTACCAAAGAGACCGTCGTCTACACCCTCTGTTGGGTGTTGAAATGATTTTCTTGATGCTTTTGGCTAAAATAAGACTGGTTTTAGCAACCATGGCTCATTCAAATAGTTTTGTCTATAGTTGATCATATTATGGCTGTTGCACCTATCTTAAGAGAGCCATGGCTCTCAAGGAAGGTAAAATTTCTTGAGTCTATTTTGGTTTATTTTTAACCACCAGTGGAAAACAAATTAAGTGAACAGAAAATCATAATAATATTACTAATACCTACTTATATTCTTTTGGTAATTAAAGTTTAAATTTTACGTGTCTAAGTGCTTATTTGATGGGAAAGAAATGAATTTATTGAATACTGAAATTTCTGATTTGCTCGATTCTTTACAAGACAGTACTAACGGTTCAGTCGGAATCACATTTTTAAAGATATAGTACTACGAGATGCCCTATTTTCAGTAGTAAATCGACAAAGTTTTATCACTTTCACACTTAACTCGAAACACCTAAAGTAAATGACTCGAGTCTAAATGTAAATTTAGTTCACTCTTTCAAAGACTTGCACGTTTCTTTGTAGCACATAACAACAGAGGTGTTTATTTGAGTAAGAAAATGCATTTATTCAATGCATGCTTTTATGCACAGTGGAGGTACTTTGCAAGTGCATACAAGCATGCATATCTATCTATGCTCACCTGATGGCTAAACAGATACCAAATAAGCTACTCAATGCATAATTACTTCTATGATTTTTAGGGTTCAGTAAACCAAAGCGTAAAACGGGACTATTACTAAGACTCCACTGTCAGTCTGTCCATCCGTCTGTCACCAGGCTGTATCTCATGAACCGTGATAGTTACACAGTTGACATTTTCATATAAGAAATATTTCTATTAACGCTACAACAACAATACTAAAAAAAAATAGGGGGTTCTCTTATAACAGACATTATTTTATTGCTGTTTTTATAGTTTAATGGCAGCGCCCCCACGGTAATCCCGGTTTCCGTTGGAATTCCGGAATAAAGCCTATGTGTTATTCCAGACTATAATCTATCTCTGTGCCAAATTTCATCCATATATGTTCATTAGTTTTTGCGTGAAAGACTAATAAACATCCATTTATCCATCCATACTTACAAACTTTCGCGTTTATAATATTAGTAAGATGACACGGAACCCTTTTTGCGCGAGTCTGACTCTCACTTGGCCGGTTTTCTTATGGCAATAGATACCTTCTTAAATATTCACCTCACAGGTTATTACGGAAAAAAATAATGAAACAAAAGAAGTACTAACCACATAGTTCTTGACCATATTCTTAAATCTTGCCTTTGTATCCTAATTTCAAGCTAATTTCCGATATCACCAGTCACCACGCACTCATTTCTTAGATTACTAAATTATGTCCGAAAATCATCGAGATGGAATATAACAATCGTGGGTGGAGCGAAAACGTTACAAAAATGCAATAAACATTAATATGCCGATAAATATAATCGTCATTCCTATGCCACACGTATAATAATCATATTATTTTAGCCATCGGATACTTTATTGAAAGCAATTTATTTAGCTATCAACTCAGTAGTCTTGTAGATGTGGGAATACAATACACCTACATGTTATCATGTTTGGAATCATAATTGGAAACATCGATACCATAGGTACGAACCTACGCAATTATGTTAATATTATGGGATTCTGACAAATAGTGTTGTCAATAGTCAATAGTCAAAGTGCTTCATTTCCTGAAGACCTTACAGGACACTTGGAAACGTGATAAAATTCACTATAGAAATAATTAAAACTAGGAAATAAAGTGCTAATTTTGTTTTTGGTTCACTTTGATCTTTTTAGGGTAAAATAAAGAAGCGAACAAGAAACCTTTACCTTGTTGGTTTGTTAGTTTTCGAGTTGGAGCAAAACTCATCCCAAGCTTTTTAATCTAAATAATCAGATATTTTATAGTTAGCCTTTTTACAAAGAACATTTTAAGATTTTTATTGAA
Source organism: Eupithecia centaureata (assembly GCA_944547425.1). Taxonomy (NCBI): domain Eukaryota; kingdom Metazoa; phylum Arthropoda; class Insecta; order Lepidoptera; family Geometridae; genus Eupithecia; species Eupithecia centaureata. The sequence goes on from OX155687.1 coordinate 10,254,735, forward strand.
CCAATACCAATCGAAAAAATGTAATCATATCCATAACAATAAACCGAAGGATCTGGTGATAGAAATACAGCACCTATATCTTCCTTCTCCGTGCGTGTCAAAAAGCTGTGTAATGCTATAACTACTCTTATTAAATAAGCAAAGTCTTTCCTGCCTTAAAAATCTGGTCTACGAACACCTTCTCAGCCATCAATTGTAAGTTAGTATTTCGCATAATTTTTGCATAAGTTGGTATGTTATTTTAGTCTACTAGCGACCCGCCCCGGCTTCTCACGGTTTTATTATACATATAAACCTTCCTCTTTAATCACTCTATCTATTAAAAAAACCACATCAAAATCCGATGCTTAGTTTTAAAGATTTAAGGATTCAAAGGGACATAGGGATTTAGGGACAGAAAAAGCGACTTTGTTTTATGCTATGTAGTGATATAATATATATTTTATAATATGAACTGGATGTTTGTTTTTATATAAAAAAGCAATACGCCACTGTCTACATGTTTACAATTGCTTCGTCTATCTCTGAGTAGTCTAGAAGAGATCGCTCTTAGCGATAAGGCTGTCCATTGTGCAACGTTTATCTCTCTTTTTTCCTATTTTTCGAATTTTCTATCATGGTGTGCAATTAATTGTTTTATATTGTATTGTATTCTCAAGATAATATCCTGTTATTATCAAAATATTAGAGATGAGAGAAAAGCAATCAAGTTAATCTCACGAACTAAATAAAATGATTTAATAAACTAATCACTAAGTTAGCACACAGCTCATTTCAAGTAACCAGGGGAATGTTGAAACTGCTTTCAGTAATAGGAATATATGGGCTATTGCGAGCGTTGTAAGGTCGAGATTTATAGTGGTCAAATTAACGGGGTGGTTACTATCTCATATTGTATAAGTTGTTACTGTAGTTAGGCTTTACTGCAATTTAATCGGTTGTTATTATAACTGAAATCCATTGTGGTTTTATATAATTTAATTAATAAATTTATATGAGATTGATATGAGAGAAATTGTTAAGAAGTAACTGTCGAAAATATTCAATTGTAGGTTGCAATAAAGGATGCAATGTGCCAGGTTATACAGTGAGTAAGAAACAAATAAAAAGTAGAAGTAAAAAATAGTATTTAATTATAGATTAAAAATAGCAGGTATAAAAGAAAATACTTCGACAGATATATTATTATTTTTAAAATGATGTTCAAATCTTAATTAAATTTAACGTTTTATCACTCATGGTTTGGTTAAACAATTCTGCGAATAGTCTAAAGGTAACTCAAATTATTTTTATCAATGCCAGTCATAGGCGAACCCTAAACGCTGGCTACATTGCCCCGCTGACAATACTGACGATTATTAGATCCATGTATCAAACTTATTAAACCTGTAATTTGTCAGCATAAAGAGTAATCGAGGCCATGGACTAAAGTTTGTTGTAATTGTAAGTTGTAGGTACTTAGTGATAGGGGATTTTGTGGCTTAATGTCGCTATGATAAATAGTATTATCGGCTGAATCATTGAAATGCCTGTTAAAACTGGACACTGCAGCATTTACACAGAAATCATGATCTTATTGATATTATCTTGATACAGAATTTGTAACAGTGATAACAAAGTACTCTTGGTAAAAATACTAATTTAAGTGTAAATTTTTCTCAACTTGAGGGAAGGCTGAGCATTATTTTGTCTAGTTTCAACAAAATACTTGACCCTTTTTCCAAGGGACTTGTGATCGTATCCCTTTAAAACAAAACAATACAACCTACGTAAGTTGACAATTCTCTAGAGATAGATTTGCCGGAGGCCTAAATCTATGAACAAGCCCATTTAAACCTATTTTGTTTGTGACTGCATCCTCCTATAAATCAGTTCCATAAATCAGAATGAACTGTATCATATCTGCTACAACGGGCCCCAATGAATATTGATTTTCCATTCAGCTCGAATATAATAAATACCCATTAGCCGTTGTTTTGGCATATTGAGCCCGGATATTTGATTTTATTCCTTATTTAGTGCTTTTCAAGATTAAATATGGCAAAGACAAATTATGTCCTTCGTTTATGTAATATATCTGGTTAGCCATAGCACCAATTAGTGTACATTCGATACAGAAATTGAAGTTTAACTGTTTAAAGTTTGGGGATTCAGCATTGCCATTCAACGTGGCAATCCTGCCAGCATTATATGTGCACTCAACCTAGTGGCCGCGGCTTAATTTAATTTAGTTTTGTTGTTATAACTTCACATTATTTAGTTTACTCAATAATCTTTAAGTGATATAAATTTTTAACCTAGAGACCAAAATAACTGTACAACAGAATATTGAACAAATTAGTAAAAAGTAAATCAATGTATACGGTGGAATTAAATGCTTAAAATATAAAATAATATTTAACCATTTGATTAATTCAGTTTAACCATTAGTTTTTTAGTTATACATTTACACCCAAGATTACACCCAAGATTTGAGTTACACCCAAGATTTCAGAGTATAAATTTTTAAGGAATCTTTGCTGACTAATATGCAGAATGACTGAATAGCCTTACTTATGCACTTTGCACACTTCTAGATCAGGATTATACGTCCACTGCTGACTATGACAAGCTTTCAAACGGGGTTCTTGGGGTTTTACCAAAATAATCACGTTTGCTATAATATGATGATTTTCAAAGAACCTCTTTGCGTTAGGCTTGGTTTGATAATATTGCGACATTGGAGATGTTAATAAATAGAATGTGTATTGTGTATGTGTTACATAATAGAGGATTTTGTTTTGTTTCTTTTTATTTTTTAAGTATTTAGTACTGAACAAAAAATTTAATTATTCATATAAAATATATCAAAGCACACGACTTAAAACATTCTCGTTTACAAAATCAAACATTCGCATTCTCAATTACAGTATTTACCTACTCCAGATACAATCTTCAACGAAACAAAAAAGTCCATCAAAAAATCTCACGAAATTCATTCAGTATTCATATCGAATTAATTTTCATGAGCGTTCATTTCGGACAATCATTATCATTAGCGGGCTGTTAATGTCCAGGTCGATTAATTTCCCATTTTCTGAATGCCGATAGTTTTTGTGCCTTTTCTGCAGTTGTGGTTTACGGGTAATTAATTGTATTTGTTTGTTTCGGTGCTGAAAATTTTCTGTAAATGTTGTTTTTAATTTGTTCAACGTGGCAATGCTGTCAGCATTCTGAGCGCTTTGCGTTTTGGTATAGGATGTAATTTTGGAATTGATCTTTATAATACTATTATAAAGATCAATTTATAATACTTCTTATATTCTCTTCTTCTTTATAATACTATTATAAAGATCAATCCTATGTATATAGGTAGGTGTATTTAAGTTATTCGAAATCAAATTTTTATGGAGTTTTGTTTATAAATTAAGGTTGTTTTTTCATAAGAGAACTTTATACTCCGCAAACACAGTTTTTTATATTTAAGTAATTCCTTTTTTTAAAGCCTTTCTCCCACTTTTGTTAGTTAAGAACATCAAGCTCCTACTTATCCCTCCCAAACGAATTCCACCATTTCGAGACATTTCTCTGTCATGATTGCGGCCTTTAATCTCAGTAATTTAATCGTTGCACGGTGTCGAGTTATGGTTTATGTAATAAAATATGTTTATTTTGTTTCAGCTGCCTAAGTCCAAGATCAGCTTATTTCTACGAATTCCCGCCTAGTGGTAAGTAACATCCGCTTAGAGTTCGAATTTCTTAACCTGTGGGTGGGCGATACTGAGATCATGTGAGAATCAAAATCAAACATTAAAAAATCATTCAAATATTTTTTGTTTGATTTATTTAAATCGAATCGAAACATAGAAGTTGTGAATCTGGAACATTATCAGGGCTTCATTTATTGATGTGAAGCCATGGAAATGAGCTAGTTCCTTCTACTAATTTTTTTTTATAACTGGACTATCCACACAGATTCATCTAGCCCCAAAGTAAGCTACTCAAAGCTTGTGTTATGGGTACTAGATAACTGATATATTTAATACATTATATACATAGATAGATATTTTTCGTTTTACATAAAAAATTGTAATTCCTGAACGCACTCTACAGAAAACAAACTCTGTAATCTCAAATGCAATGGCTTTAGTTATCCAAAGATTCTCCGCCGTTTCAGCTTAATTACCTACGCGAAGTCTATCAATTGTCTTCAAACTCTAAAGTCAATTTAGATTTTAATTGAACTTGTGTAACAGGATGTAATGAAAGTAAACATAGGGAAAGGCAAACCGCGGTGTTGAACTTACATTCAAGTTAAGTAATTTTGGAATTTGCTTATAACGTGTGCTGAACGAAATTAATGTAGTTTTTGGAGGCAAAGTTTGATCTAAACTTTGATTTAGATCTGTTAGTACTGAAAGTACATACATATTCCAATAAATTTCATTGTAAGAAAGCGTTATTTTACAAGTCATACGATATTTCGGGTTTATTTAAATAATTTTCACACAGAAAGAAAGACAAAAGAACATATCCTACTTATATTATAAACGCGAAAGTTTGTTGTATGTATGAATGGATGTTTGCTTGTTACTCTTTCATGCAAAACTACTGAACGGATATGGATAAAATTTGGCACAGTGATAGATTAGTCTGGAATAACACATAGGCTATATATTTTATCCCGCAATACTTAATAACAACCTTCTGTTCCTTATTGATTTGTGAAAAATCTCCGCAATCAAAAGTAGTAAGCGAACATGATGTCGAAGACTTACATTAAACTTTTTTTTCTCTATTACATAGATAACTGCCTCGGTACAGCCAAGAAGAAAGTAACGACCTTCTCACGACTGCTTCGAGGCCTGAAGTCACATAGAAAAGAGAAGCACGGCTCATGTTCGCCAAAGCACTCCCACAGTCCGAGACAAACCATGCCTCCACAAAGGGTAAGTAAAAAATTCACTACATATCTAAGACAAATTTATTCGATATGGTTTTTCAAATTAATCATATCCAAATACTAGTCAAAGTTTGTTGTGGCACGTATTTCATTAGTAAGGATTTAATATCTAATTACAAAAGTCACAAAATCACACAGTGAAAGAATATAAAGTTGGAATAGATATGGTTGAAGCAGCATAAACCAAGGCAAAAATATATCTTCAAAACTGCTTCGAAGACAGATTACTTAAAAAGTTTATTATTCCAAAATTTCTACATCCACGTTCCTGTCGCAATTCGAAAGTACTTGTAGCTCTGCTCGCACCTCGAATAGTTTTAATACCACGCAGACCGAAAAAATGCATTGTCTTGCATTCTCGTTAGCAACTGTGTGTAACCGAATCTTAGTTGGTGCCTAGGGCGTCTGTCTCACATTTTTTTTCATACATTCCTTTTGCACCCCCGTACCCCATTATGTAGATGCGGCGCGACGCCGGTCCGCTTTGACATGCACTCTGAGCAATTAGTAAGCGTATGGGGGGCGTATAGGTCCGCGTTTAACGTGAATTTTGAGAGTATTGTTTACAAGCTGCGAAGCTGGGAATGCTTGTCAAATTTTAAGTATTAATTTGTCAGTTCAAAACAGTTATAAGCTGAGAATTTTGTAATGAAACACCGTAGTTTTGATTATTACAAAAACGATGGCATGATAACAGTGTGTATATGTGAAATACCGTGACTTTTAGTTTATGATCCATTTACCTAGAAAATCCAATTTCGTGACAACAAAGGCCATATTTTGCACTACAACTAAGGTCCCGAATTTTCTCCATAACATAAATTCCGGTAGTAGGTATTACACAATTAATATCCCGGTTATCAGTAAGAGCATTGCCGGCTTGTTCGCATTAGATACGCAACTCATTCCCACCAAATTAAGTGCTACATTTTTCCACGTCCACCTATATATTTATTAATCCTGAAGGGGGGTACGTCACATGCCTTTTGAGAAATGACGCCTGCCAAAGTTAAGTCGGTTGAGCCAAGACGGGGTTGAGTTATGAGCGTTTGTTGGGCCAGCGGATAAAGACCATTAGGAAGGCGGGTATAATCCTTATCGGCGGACTTGCACTTAGGATTAGTCTCGTCACAAGTTGCTTTTTTCGGTTATTGACCATGCCGAGTACAGCTGCGATTAAAGGATTTGTTGTGGATAAGTTTCCGGTTACATTTACCTACTTCGACTCTTCTGGTTTCCATAAAGTTATGAAATAATCTCGGGGGTTTTCGAAATTTTCCGGAATCGGGGAAATATTTCTTTTTTTTATAAAATCACACAATTTGATTAACTTTTGATGTTTGTGGAAACTGTATAACTTTCATTTCGCTTTTATGCTATGTAGTTTATTTACTTTTATTTTAATACATTTCTACTTAAAAGAATAAGGGAGGGTCAAAATTTTAATGACATTTAAGTAATTTGGGAATCAGTAATATAATTCTTAATTACGAGAATTCTTAATAAGTTTTCCTGATAACATCACTAACTCAATTTTCTCTGCGTTTTCCTTCCGTGGATTCATGAAATTAGCTTCAGTTAATTTTCACTTCTACAAAATTAATTTATTTGGTTGCGTGCTTTGTCATCACAAGAAATAAACTTGAATTTGGGATTTTATTCTGTAACTACTTTCACAATGTTTAACTCATGTCGACATGAATAGGTTTTACCATTTTAGGCTGATTCTCAAAACAACATGTAAACTGATGTTGTTCAGAATAAGCATACAGAGCCAACTTTATTAGCATTTTGTGAAAATTGGCATCAACATTTTCAGGAAAAGCAATTCTTTTGTAACGTTGTGGCTTCGTAATTGTTGACGTATGCTCTGGCTGGTATTGGCACCTTGCCTTGGCATCTTGTGGTGAATATTACTCGTGTTACGGCTTTCAGGCTTCGATACGAGCAATAAAACGTTACAGTTGTTCCTTGGCTACGCTCGCAAATGTTCCAATGATCGTAAATTTTGGCTATCTTGAATCGATATACATTCTTCTATTTCTACTTGCATCTTTGTCGTTTTATGCGTTTGGAATAATGACTCTATGATCTACTTTTACTTATTTTTAGAGTTCTTTACTCAGAGGGGCACGGGACACTATTACTACGACTCTACATTCATCTGTCATCTCATGCTCCCTGATAGTTATTTTGTGTCAGTGATTTTTTGCCGTTTTTATAGTTATGGAACCATTCGTCCACACGGGTCAGACCCGCACTCGGTCGGTTTTATTTTGAATACTACTACTACTAGTTTGTATGTATGACTTTTTTCATAAAAAAGACATCTTGAGCTTCAGAAATTTGATTCGACACAATTTTCTGAAGCTCAAGAACTTTTTTTTAAATACACGCCTTTTTCGAGTCTTCGATTGAACATTCCGTTAGTCCAACTATTATAATTCCAAACTTCCTGCCGTGATGTGGCCGACTTCGATAATAAAGTTATTGTTAAAAGCCTTCGTTAATGCGCTTACCATGAATATTTTACCGAATTACAACTTGAACTTATATCTGATTGAATAAATCCAATTCATTCGTTAAAAGCTCGACACGAAATATGCAAATGATATTGGGAGAGATTTTCGTAAAAATAATTTAAATGCAGAGTTATACGTATTAGCAATTCAGCTCCTTTCGTTATTGGTACTGTCTACCTTTACTTGAAATAGCTTTTTGATCAAATTTTATGATGCTTTTTTATTTGAATATTAAAAAGTGAAGACTATCAGAAAGCAAATATTTGTACTTAAATCATGAAAAACCTTATAAATAAATTTACCAGATACGCGATTTAGTTGCTTTTATTTTTTGAGCAAATTTTTTAAGTAAACGACCGAAGCGATATTAAAAGTTTCACTCCTCTGTTCATGAAAGTTTGTATCTTGTGGTTCGTTTATCACGTTTTCAGGTATTCATAGCAATGTTTCTGAATTATTATTTTCTATGCACGCTAGCTGCAAGTTTTATGTATGTTCCGTTGAATAATTTTGCATTTGTTCATATTTCACTTTGTCGTCCAACCGTTATTTATTCGTGGTAAAATAAATGCTCGTTAACTTAATTATGATTTTGAAGAAATGTGTTTATTTTGCGATTATTTTATTTGTTTTGGAAAAAGTTAACATGCAGGGACTCTACACAAACAAGTTAATCTGGTTTAAAAAACCAAAGCCGCGCGCAACAGCAAACAAAAAGATTCAACATACATTTCCAATTTCCAAATGCGTCGATAATGACAATATTGCAATTGTCAATCAAATTAAACATCGCGCCTATTACACAATAGGTATTTAACAAACAAAACAGATTTGTGAGCAAATTAAAATGCAGTTCGAAATACTAAATATTTTGTACAAGCTTCATTGCTGGTAATTGTTGTATACGCATGAAGATCACTTCTGAGCTTAAAAAATCTTCATGTCTGTCTTTCAATTGTTTCTGTTATTCTTATATGTACCTATTGTGATTCCATTATTCGGTATTGTCTGCTTCTGCCTAATCACTAACCTAGCCCATAAACGTTGCAACAACAAAACAACACAGCACAACTGTTTGTTTATTCGAAAGCGCAATTAATTATTCCTATTCCTACCAATGTTTACAAATAAACAGTGAGAAATCACACTACGATAATTACCATACGATACAAACAGACGTACAATACACGTCATTTATCATATTCACTTAGTACGGAAAAAGCTAAGGATTTCTGCATCACAATGATGTTGGATCGATTAATCATAGGCACAAAGCTCGCCCATTAACTTCGCACTTGATAAGGGAATAATGCGAAGGGCCGACAATGTTCTATCACGACACGACTGAAAACGTTGGATTTATCGGCCCTTATTAAATGCACGTGTTTTCTTTTCATTGGATTTTCATGATTTTGAGATTTAAATTTGTTCTGGGTGTCATCTAAAAAAAAAATTCGAATCATCCAACGGTCTCCAAAAAATTTTTAGTCAAAATATTCAATGTAGTCAAAAATAATAGTTTTGTTTTGAGAGTATTGTAAAAGTGTTGCTTGTAAAAGTGTGCGTGCATGCTATTTCGAGGCACTATATTTTATCTATTTATGTTTATTTTTAACTACTCAAAGCTTTTACATTAACGTAACGAGATATCGAGTCAAGTTGAAACTTTTAGGTTTGAGCAGCAAACTAAAAATAAGATTAGGTACTCCAAAAGTTTCAAGACTGATAGCCAATAAATCATACCACCGTGATTCGTGAAAAAGTTCCAGTTTTCAGGGAGAAGGTATATTTGCGAGGATCTTTATGAGAAAAATGACTCCCCAATGAGTTGATAAATTATTGGAAGTTTGTTTGAAAAGGCGTGATTTTTTTCGGCCTAATTCGCTTCATTGAGCTTTTTTAAATTTCAGATTTAGCAAAAAATATCTAGCGACTCTTACAATATTTAAGACTATACATATAGTTATCAAAAAGAGCATAAAAAATAAGATCAGAGATACAACTAAAAAGGGTTTTCAAATTTCCCCTCAACAAAACACATAGTTTATAATAATATGTACATAGTGGCAAAAAAGATAAAACTAGCAGTCTCAAATAAAGTCTTTCAACGGTACAAGTTTATTTGCCAGTTAGGAAATGATGAACCTTTCCTTCAGGTTGACACACCGGACAGCGTCCTTCAGAGCGGGCTTGGCTTAGGCCCTGGGCCAGATACCGCCCTTAGGTCTATGGTCGACCCCAGGGATTATGACCGTCTCAGATACTTTCAAATGAATGCCGCCCACCCTAACACCTTTGAAGAAACTATACATAGGGTGAGCCTAGAACCTATCTGCTATATGGCTTTGGTTTGGACGTTTTGAAGAAAAGTTATATAGCGGTAATGGTTCAGTCTGTTATACTCTTTATGGCAAAATTTGGATTTCCATTCTTGATGTTTGTCGTAAATATCATTAGGCGTTTCTTTTAATTTTTACATAGTGTTGTTGTAACAATAATATTCATTAATTTAACATTTTATTCATTCAAAAGTATTCATTCGTTTCAATAATATTTTATGACATATAGTATCCCCAATTATAAAAATATAAGTTCAATTATGTAGTAGTATAACAATGTTATTTGCCATAGGGGTAGCAACAGACTTTTTTCCAAATTCAAAATTTTTTCAATCATATTTTGGCTTTAATTTTTAGGCATGCTCTTTTAAAACTGGAGGTGGTTTAATTTTTATGCAATTATAAAATATTATTAGGAATAAATTAAAATCTAAAACGACATTTTTATAAATAAAACTGATGAGCACATTATTTTTAATTTTACTTTTGCACATAGCATGACTTGCATTTTTGCACTATATTTTTATTTGCACGTTATTAAAATCGGTATAGGTATACCTATTTAAAAATGCATGGACCTAAATTTTCATTTAAAATTTAATTGGAAGAATTATGAAGAATAATGTTTTTTTTTTGTATTTGAGTTACGAAAAAAAACTATACCTACTCAGACGGTTAATGATTTCCCCCCGGTTGTTACTGCATTTTTTGGTTAGCATGATATTGGTAGCCACGATTATAAACTGCGAAAAAAATATTTTGGTTTGGTGTTCAAATAAGACACAACCTTATTAATTACCGAAAAATAAGTTCAGATCATAACTTATTTCAGAATGCTTTGTTGCAGTTAAAAGTCCAAGAAGCAATGAAGAAAAAAGACAAACTAGCAAGAGAGCAAGAAGAGGTAAGAATCATTTCAACCTACCTCATTCCATCACATTTCAATTAGTTTATTTATGTAACTTCTGATTACTTATTCATTTAATCTCCGTCTCTAGTACCGAAAACGCAATTTGCACTCACTCTCCAATCCGAAAATACGAAAATCCCTTCCTTATCACTCACACACCGAAACTAATCTGCTGTGAGAGTCGCATTTGCTTGTAATCTTTCTGGGCGTCCGCCGACGAGTCATGAGCTAATCGTGCCCTAATCTCAAACTAAGCCTATTATAGGCAGTTGTATTGCTTCCTAACGAAACTTCGGAAGCCCTGTGGCTCAGCACATTTGACTCGTAAATTTATGGTCCGTACTTTTGTGTATTGAGCGTTGAAATTTTAGTATGCCTATAAACTGCTCGCCGCACGAGGTCGGGTGACACGGCTCGGAACGAGACAATCCTGCGGCCTATTAAAAATTTGGGGTTGCTATTGATTGGGACGGGTGAATTAATTTTGTATCGCTTGAATTCAGGATACTTTTTTTATTCAATGAAAATATTGAAAGTCGGTCAATTGGAATTGGTAAATCAGTCTTATTTTTGCCTGAATTCATTATGTACTTACAGCTTCACCAAATTATTATATTGAATAAACATTTTTCAGTACTTTGGCAATGGTTTAGCCAAGATGGCCCGGCCCTTGTTGGGCTTTATTTAATTTAAAGGAAAGCGTTTTATTGTCAACCGACACGTCATTTTACGACAACTTAAAGATCTTAATTTCAAGCAGAACGATAGGAAACTAATAGTAAAAAAAAACATCAAGCCATGCTCATTTGCATTCTATAACCAACATAAAAATGTCTCATTTAATAAAGCCCCAAAAAATAAATATAAAACGTATATTTTAGTAGGTACACGCAAATCCTTTTCGTGTGCTAACCGTCTTGGTTACAAAGCGTGCATAAATTAACTTAATGTTCAATACTTTCGTACTTGCGAGAAAGTGGTCGTTTTATTGCCTCTTCTGAATATTTATCACCGTGTTCACGCGTTTAGGGAAATATTTTACTTTTAAAATATGCTTTTAATATTTGTTTACCTGGTTCACAATACAGAGGCCGAAACCTCTGATAGACGACTGGACTTAACTTTTACTGTAATTCATTTTAAATTAATGTAAACCGCAGCTAGATCTCATTTAGTTTTAAGTCTAAGTCCATATCCATTCTATTCTTGGAGTTTTTCAATATAGGAGCTGGTTGATAATAATAATAAAACGGTCTCCTATAAAATATATACAAAACCAAGTATCTTCCCACATGAGATGTCATATCAAACTTATGGCAAATAAACCAAGCCTCATTTCCTAGTGAAAACTCGTAAAGTTTTTATGCGAAAAGCATCGGTATTTACGAACGCATATTATATATTAAGAGATGTTTGGGGAGAAAACACGAACTTCGTAGATGAAGGAAATGAAACAGACCGACAAAAATAGCTTATTATTTCTTTTAAATTAAAAATTTCCTATCTGCGCTCACTCCCCTTCAAAACGGCAAGCTCAGTTTTCTCCCAAAATTAAAATAATGCTATCTTATAAAGGGTACCAGAGCGCCTCTGTTTTTTGGGCAGGGCATTATTTTTTTACAAAATTGTTTTTGTTTCAGATTTTGAGAGATATAAGGCACGGCTTGATGAACATGGGAAGAGATGGAGTGAGGGGTCCGTTTGGAGGTACGTCTGGTTAATTAAAAAATCATCCATAAAAAGAAAATCACTATTCAAAATTTAAATTCTTAAAGTATTGTCTATAGACGCTTTTCGGTATTTTGATGTTGAAATCGCTTCTTTTTGACCATTTGGCTTTAGCTTTTGTGATTATTATGTACCTGTATTATTATCTTACTATAATAACGTAAATTTTAATAAGAAATAAAATTTGGACTATTTGGGTATCTGTAAGTGTGTCAAAATATCGACGCCTAAAAGCTCGTAATCAAGTTCCCATTTCGCATGTAAGGCAATCGACGATCGTATATTAGTTATTTCGTTTTTTTTTCACAATATGAAATGTTTTTCGGTATCTTGAAGTTCGATAACGCTTTTGATGTGCATTGTTCATCCGCCTTTACCATTTAAAAACAATCATAAAATTCACTCAAGTATTTGACTTACAAAATGGTAGAAGTAATGTATCGAAAAAATACATACAGCGATTGTGAGCGAGCGGGATCATCTCCATTCATCTGATCAATGTTTACTTTGCGTCAAAGTGCTGAATGCATGTTTTTGGAAAAATATTTTGCAACGCACGGCTTTACGATGTTCGTACACAGCTTTACTCGCAGTGTTGTCAGTGGATCTACCACTTTGTGGTGTGGTAAGCATTTTTATGGTATTTTTTTGCAATTTTGTTGGCACGTAATTTTGTTTTGCATTGAGGGCTACGCAGCTCTGAAGTCTAATGAAGGGCTCGTTTACAGACGACACGTACATGTACGACGATGAAGCGAGGTGTCTGTCCGGACGAGGGCACTGGTACGACGAGCCGCCGTACGAGAGTGATCCCGAAGACTTCCTGATGGGCGGAGGTCAGCCGGCAGCCACTTTTCAGAACGGACGCGTTTGCTTCACGCTTAACCTCCGGAACGAGCCACAAAGTGAAGGCATAATATCCCTAAGAAGCGCGGGCGATATCAGTTTAGCGCGAACCCCTCGGAGAGGATTAATAATTCCACAAAGTGGCCCCTACCCGACTACCGTGATCCCATTGCGAACGGCGAGAGATCGGGAGAGTGGGGATTACGCCGCATCTGACATCCAATCTATAGGATCGCGGCTATCAGGCATTTCGCTAGAATCCAACCGATCGGAGCGGGACTCGAGAAGGGGTTATAGACAAATGTCCGGGTATCGGATAGGATCCGACCCTTTATCACCTGCCTCGTCAGATTACGAAGATCAGGAAAGCGAAACTGATTCGCAGCACATAGCTACGGTCCATCAGGTAATAAATTAAACCAGGCTTTGTAGATGTTTTGAAGTTTTTTGAACATTGTTAACAATAAACGTGTTAGAACAAAATAGCTTTTCAATTTTCTGACCTTTTGTCCTGCTGATTTATAATTTTACTTTTCAGTCAGCTGAAGACTGTGAAGGTGTTTCTCACCTCGCTGGGAAAGTGCGAGGCTTAAGGCAAGATGTCCAAAGAAAAATTTCGAGGCTTAGACAAGAACGAGGACCAGACGGCATGGACAGAAGAAGTGGAGACCAAGCCTTTCCATGTTCTAATAGTTCATTTGAAAGTCTTCCCAGCGGATCAGGCAGTAGTGAGTGGATTTATTAAATTTTTCATTCAATGTTTAATATAAAAAGTTTTTGTAAATACGTTTGTCTTTCCTTTCTATGTGCCATAACCCCCTGATAGATACTGACCGAACACGTAGAACTTTGTTATTTTGCACCCCTTATTATCCTAATAAATTAATCAATTCGTAATCATGTCCGCAGTCATGCAAAGATGTATCCACAGGTATTTTTATTTCTAATGTGCTGGTGGTAGCTTTATTGTATGAAGGGGTAATCTAAAATATTTTATGTACAGGCACACAAGCACTGGTTCGCGCTGGTAGTAATCACTCATCTCTCTCGGCAGAAGAAAACATAGAATTAAGTCCGGCGGGGCGGAGCCTGCTCGTGCCGCAACTGCTGTGTCGAGCCCGCGCACTCGTCGATTACATACCCAATATTTATGAGAAAGATGCCCTGAGATACAAGGTAAGACATCTTAACCGCAAACTGCTTGTACCGAGCAATCAGTGCAAATTGCTAATCTCGAACCATTTGTTAACAGAAAGGCGACATCATTGATGTCATCAACATGAATGCCTCTGGTATCTGGCGGGGAGTTCTGAACAACACAGTTGGAAACTTCAAGTTTGCGACCGTCGAAGTGCTATCAGAAAGAGACACAGTCAGATCAAGAAGCATGAAATGGTGCAAAAGTCGTGAACGACTTTGGGAGCAAAGACCACGGACTGTTGAAGAGTTGCTGAGAAGAATAGACTTGCCGGAGTACACTGTGGCCTTTGCTAGAAACGGATACGAAGATATTGAGTTATTCAAAGAGATTGAGCCATCTGATCTTGACTACTTGGGCATCATGACTCCAGAGCACCGTACCAGAATTCTTGCCGCTGTACAATTATTGCATCAGCTTGAATGTAAGTTAAGCTAATACTTAAAATGTAAAAAATATTTTATTATTTTAGAAAAACATTTTCTAATAATAATCATTTTATAGGTGGAGATGGGGACATGGACAATGATGGAGGTGGTTCCAGCTCCGAAGGCGGTGAATCGCCGTTTGGTCGTCGACAGTTTCCTCGTGACTCAGGTTGTTACGAGGCAGGCGTGGTAGGAGTTGGAGGTGTCAGAGTGCGAACTTCTCCCCTTGTGCATAGAGCTGACGAGCCCTCCCACAGGCCACCAGAGCCTGCACCTCAGGTAAAGCGCTCTATCCGCAGACGGGCTCCAGATGACGCAGAATGTGATAGAATTGAGCGTTACCCAGGTACCGTACCCGAGAGAACAGCCAACCGAGGCGGGGGCTTGCCTGGTGGCGCTAGAGATGATACATGCGAATCGGATCATAGGTTGAACGTGGTAAAGTTTGTTGCTGGTGGTGAGCCTTGCGCTTCCGAAAAGAGCAGCGATTCAGGAGTAAGCAGTTCGTCACTGAGCTCTGCCCATCCTCACAGACCATGAGCAAGGCCAACCGCGTCTGCACTCGCATAGAGTTTGGCGCGGATATCTCTGCCACAGACTCATTCCCATCTATAATGAATTTTTCCGTTTGGTTAAGACAAGAGTTAAATGATTCTCGAAAATCACATTCATGAGCACACAGGTATTAAAATAAGATGGAGTTGTTGATACTCCATCTAGACTGCAGTTTGTTCTAATTTTGATATAAGAATGTGTTAATTGCTGACTGATTCATTGAGATTGAAGCCACATACGTCCTTGCATTTTCATTTGAATAAGACTGACTTGCATGATCATTAAATTGACAATCACTTGTCTTAGCCGATCGGTTTGTCTTTCGGTATGTGGTGTGAGTGTATTGAATTTATGTTTATCGAAATATCTTGAACTTCTACCGCTTAAATGATTGAAAGATCTTACGAGTATTAGAAAATCCGAATATTATCTAAATTTTTGTCTAAATAAATTAATAATTCGTAGGTGTTAAAGACTGACCCAAGATTTCTAACATAATCGGTGTTTGTTCACATTTGCGACACTTTTTTCCCTTCAATGATAAAATATTGATGTTTTTAGATAGATAGAACCTAGATACATAAATCGTTAAATAAAACGTAATACAATAATGAACAGTTGAATTCAGTTTATATTGTTTGATAATAGTTTCAAGTTGGGATAGCAATTAATAAGATCGCTTTGTTCATCATTCCGTTATATAAAAAGCATATCAATGACGAAGGCAATTTTTATTAATGTATTGTAGCTTTAGTTGCTTTAATGGCGACTTATATTCTGCTCAAAATACAAGTTTGAGTTGATCTACGCTTTGTAAAAGATTTTATGTCGTTTTGTGAAAAAAACAGTGAAAAATCACCTATTTATTTACAACCGTTGCTTGTTAAGTCACCATATTATTATGGTATTATAGTTTGGTAGAAACCAAAAATAATTTTGAGCGGAATATGAAAGTAAGCATTTATAAATGTATTTATAATTAGCGGAGGCAATAAGCCAGTTCTACAACTGGAGCGTTAAAAGCGCAACATTTGATAGCAATAATTGTAAATAGATAGATAGGAGAAATTACGTTGAAAACATTTTGTAAGTTTTGTAAGAGTTTTATGCTGTACAGGATAGTTTTAGTGTGAAATTCAGAATTTCACTTTGAATCTTCCAAGTCACGGTATAACAATCGAGAAACTTCACGACCCTACCACTTGTGACAGAGGCCATAAAACATCTGTGAGTTTTTGAGAGCCTAATGTCAGGTAAGAGAAATCAGGATTGAATTATTTTGTTGGAGTTTTTATGTGCAAAATATCTTTTGTAAAATTATGGTTTACAATAATTATAAAAACAATATGTTTTACTGTCAATTCATTTGATTTAACGTATTTTTTTTTCTATGTTGAATATAATTATGTACTCAGTGTATTTAACAGCTGTACAGTTGTAAGTGGCTAATGAGTGATAAAAAAAACTCTCGTCTACCTGCAGTGATTTTACCTGTAAATTTGTAAATTTCTTCACAGTTTTTGACTACAATCGTGTACTAGTCCGACTATTAAATGTATATAGATAAAAGTTTGTTACTTGTATATTGTAGATAGAATATATTTCTTTTGACATTTATTGTATATTCGATAAAATTAACCTTTATTAACATAATGTTGAAATTTAATTTATTTACTGTTAACAAATTATTTCAAATGCTCAGGTAGTTTTCGATTTTTCTTAGTTTCGTATATATTATTATTTTAAGATAAATTAAGGCTGTATATTTCACAACTTGATTTTATTGTTTAATCATAATTGCAGCAACAATGAAACTGTACTTTTTTGTAGCCATATTTATATTTTTTTAAACGGACTCTAATTGTAAGTTTACAAAATCTGTTTACATTACAAACAAGGATTCTAAATAAATAAATCCGAAAATTCATGAGCCTTTTATTTGCCCATCCAACTCAAATACTTATATAAGTTTATCATATTTTAAACTCCCCAAGTGGTTTTTTATAGTTTAAAATTTGAACAAAGGCAATGTGTTCTTGTTAAATACGTGATAAAAAGTAATGACCCACATCGTATAAATTTGGTCGATATAATTAGCGTTAATGAGTAACTTTTTAAATAGTTCACTGGCAAAAAGGTAAAACATACTTTGAATAAATAAAACTGGCTAAAGTATATAATTATTTTAAATTGAAAGTACAATTTATTGTTTGAATGGATTAAACCTTAGGATTTTCTTCAACCTTTCGAATGTAGGATTGATAGAATTTAATATATTATAATAATTAATGTCTAACTAGACCTTAATTTTTATATCATAAGAAACATTACATGACAACATAATGTATGACATGCGGTTAAACAACGGGTTAAATCAATCCTACTTATATTATAAACGCGAAAGTTTGTAAGTATGGATAGATAGATGGATGCGAACTGAAAATCAATTAGCACTTTATTTCTTATATTATTTTGATAATTATGTACTTACCTATAGTATTAAATTTGACTTGTCTAAGTGCTTATTTTGTAGGCCTAAAGAAATAAAGATATTGATTATTTGATTATTATTTGATGGATGGATATTCAGATCTTAGATGTTTGTAACTTTTTCACGCAAAAACTACTGAACGGATCTGGATGAAATTTATCTCAGAGATAGAATATCTGAGTATAGGAGTATAGTTTGGAATTAAAGGCTCTATTTTATAACTATCTGTCTACTAAGTACAATGTTTTGATCGGGACCAGGACCAATAAAATATGAGAGAATCAGCTCTATCTCAGCAAAGACTTTAATGGTCCAAAAATACAATCCTTATGCTAATTATACGATGACTTATGACTGCGCAGTGCCTTTTATCATCTACCTTAGTCCATTTCTCAATTCGCACGCGCATAAATCAGTTGGAAGGACCCGAGGGAGAACCGCAATTTCTTCGCTGTAAAATTTTCTATTAACCCTGCGTTTAATGAGTTCGGGAGTTATTTGTCGGTGGTAATTACTTTATGCTTTACATAATATGAAAACATAAATATTCCATTAATATATCTTTTGGAGTGGAGGTATGTTTATTATTATTAATTAGGTCGATACCAAGGAGATACCTTAATGAAATATCGCTATGCAAATATTTTATAAGTGGCTTAACTTTTTGTTAAATCTTGAATCTCAAAGATAAAGCTTTTAATCTTTTTTGAATGCGTTCAGAGTATATAAACTACTAGCAACCCGCCCCGGCTTCGCACGGTTTTATTATACCTATAAATCGTTTTTTTTAATCACTCTATCTATTAAAAAAAACCGTAGCGTATAAGCGTAGTTTTAAAGATTTAAGCATTCAAAGGGACATAATTATATGTACATATAGGGACATAAGGACAGAAAAAGCGACGTGGTTTTATACTATGTAGTGATTTTCGTACCATTACAGAGCAAGGATCTCTCTTACTTCCTTTTTTATCCGACGTTTTGGAAGTACTTCATAACTGTCACGTCACGCCAATCTGCTCATCTCTGTTATAGTACTTATTTTAGTCTAGCTGCCCGAGGTTTCGTACGCATTGTTTCTACGGAAGCATCTCAAGGCTGTTTCTATCTCCTGGGAACAGATGGGATCAAAAGTAGCCTAGGTGGTTATCCCGGGACTAGAACTACGTCTATTTAAAAACTCAGCGCGATCTGTTTCTTAATTTTTGCTTGAAAGGGGGACAAACAGCCATCCATCCATACAAATTTTCGCATTTATGAGTATGTATTAGTTAGTTTATACATCTACTAGCGACCCGCCCTGGCTTCGCACGGTTTTATTATACATATAAACCTTCCTCTTGAATCACTCTATCTATTAAAAAAACCGCATCAAAATCCGTTGTGTAGTTTTAAAGATTTAAGCAGTCAAAGGGACATAATGATATAGGGACAGAAAAAGCGACTTTGTTTTATACTATGTAGTGATTTGGTACTGAAAGAATACTTGGACCTACCTCGCCGTATGTTTTGGCATAACTTCCATTTTGAGATATTTATAGATGACATTATAAGATCAGACCAGGGTGCGTTGAAATAATAAGGGGTAGGTAGAGGCACAAACGGTAGGTATGTGTAAACACAGGTAGGCTATTTTGAACTCGACGCGGCGGTATATTTACCTGCTTGTCTGAAACTGTAAATAACTGTTATTTTAAAGGGTTTAAATGGGACGTTTTAAATGTTACTTAGTTCCTCTCACGAACACTATTTACCTTTTTATTAGTTAGTTAAACTAGTTTTGTAAATTTAAGTTATCGAAAAAAGGTAGTAAGTCAAACAAAACACTGCTGTTACAAAACAATGCTTAGTTTTTTTTGTTTGATTAGCCAGTCCAAATCGATTTCCATAAAAATAAAACATTCATCAGTAGGTGACGATCAACTTCAACTTCAAACCTGTCATTGTCCTTCGAGATTGTTTTGGCATCTAAAATTATAATCTTGTCTCACAGTCACACTCATAGTTTAACAGTACACGAAGTTAACAAAAGTATACCTAGTCTATGGATCAGCAGAAAAAGTAAATAATGCAGGATGAATGAAGAGACAGATGACCTTTTAATAAGATGGGAGTTCTTCCACGGGTTACGTCTCTACCTACATAGCAATAATGTCACTGATATCTACATAGCAAATGTACACACGATTGAACACTGCGCTTATGGTCCACGTATTTGTGCCCATTAAACAGAGGACACTGGTAAACGAAATGTGACCTTATTGTGATGGTACAGGGTGGAAATAAACAGACATGTGGTTGGTCACTGCTGTTGTTTCATGGTAAACATTGTAGCCAGCACTTAACATTAATCTTACAGCTCAGTTTACGGTTTTGGCGCTATAACTACAAATCTATAAGTCCATATTGGTTTGAACACAATATGCAGAGTATCTGGTTTTGATATTGTCGTTTACATTGTTTCAACTTACCTAGACGCCTTCGGAACTCTTCCGATTGGTAGATATTGTTTTGGATCTGTTAAGCTATCTCTTGAGATATTTTCTTCCACTGCATTTTTGCATATCTCTATACCTAAGCTATTCATTTTTACAATTTGGCTAGCCTATAGCGAGAAACTTAAAATTAAATTAAACTAAAACTTACTTTCTAGTTATAAACATTACTTTGTAAAATGTATACCAACCTATTACAGGCCGACACAGCATACTTAAACTAAGCAGTCTAAAGCTAGGCAAGGAAATTTTAGAACACAAAAATTAACAGGATGATTAAATAAGAATAGTATTAACATTGGTTATTAATTTTACAAAACAATAAGAACTTGATTTGACGTTAAATCTAGCAAAGTAGATATGAGACATAACAATAACCTCACAGTAGCTGTGAGTTTATTTGAAATTTAAATCAGTAAGAAAGTATTAGTTCACTTCAGTTTTAATACAAAGGTTGTAATAAATCTTATAGGCATTACCAATTTTATTAATGAAGAAATCACAATGCTTAATACAGCAGTAGTGTAGCAAGCTAGTAACGGCTTGTATTTATTTACTTCCCTTAAGTCAATAAATCAAGGTAAATATAATTCAAAGTTACTTTAGAAACCTAATTTATGCCTAACTTAGCAGTTTTACCTTAGCATACTTCAAACACAAACTTCTAAATGAGTTTTAATGAGATAATGTATCCCACAGAAATGGTTAGAGCTAAACGTACTTCGCATTAGTACTTCGAATAAGAAAACACAGGTTAGCAAGGCTGGGAATACACAGTGATAATCTGGTTTTCTGCTGTAGCGTCCTTACAGTCAAAGTTAGGCTATTCACTTCCCATCACAATCAGTTCTTTGTGTCCAATAATGAACCTACCAGAAATGACTTGTTTTTAGGACAGTTATAAGCGTTTTTATTTTCACGATAATCATAATATTAGTCTACTGCTATTATAATTATAATATTTTATAGCTCAGACATACCTACCCTATATGAGTGCCATAGCGCTCTATCTTCAGCTTGCTGCATGCAGTATGTGTCTGCAGTCATTCGTAGATCGTCATTCCACTGGCAGGAGAGCATCCTACGCAACGTATGCCGGGTGGCAGTCTTCACTCAAGAAAAGGTTTACCAGCAGTCGGCTCTTCACGAGATAAAGCCAGCCCACTGTCACTTTAGTTTTCTAATTCTTTGAGTTAAGTCGGTAACTTTGCTTCTCTTTCAAATGTATTCGCTATCAATCCAATCCTTCAGAAATACCTGTTAATAATAATAATGTCACAATTAGTGCCTTATCATTATTTTAGATGGCCCAGGTCACATCTAGAATTATTTCCCTGCTCTAAGCCACATCAAAATTTTATTATTCTCAACGCCATTCACTTTTTTACTATCACCAAGCAAAACATGAAAATATGAGTGGCCGAAATGATATAAACTGTAATAAAAATGACAAAAAAAAAATAGACTATTTAATGCAAGAAGTAGAGCAGCACCCTGTACCCAGCAGGCTATGTGGGCTAGAATGATGATGATTTATTATTCTAAGCTCTCAAATTCAACCGAACCGCAAGGCACAGCTAGTATTCTATAGTATTTGGTTTTTATCACTTAACATTTAGTTTCAACAAGAGAAGTGTTTGACTTGTGAAGTTGTGAGTGTAGTGAAAATTAACTCATCAGTCGATTGCACTTGTTTATTAAAGTTGTACGAACATTGAGACCGTGTGTCTCGGCCTCCGCTCGCCAAGTAATTGCAGACACCACCCCGGAGGTCTAAAAGGAATGTTAATGCACCTCAAGTGCCATAATTTCTACGCAAACTTGAACTCTTAACAATAAATATTGGAACGCTCGCGGTTTAGGGTAGGCTTGATGCACCATTTTAATTAGAAAAGTAATTGATAATGCGTGAATTCTCCGGCAAATAAGATCGATAAGTCTTATTACGGATTTACATAAAGATTCTTGACAAAATTTGTGAGGACAGTGACAGAAAGTGAAGGTAGACGAAAAAGAAGAGAAGTCAGGGCAACTTTTTACTGTAGGATTTCTGGAAAACTTTAACTCTGAGAAGGAGTTTTTATGCTTTTTTTTTTCAGAAATAGCTTTCAACTCGAGGCAACGCTTCACGAAAACATTATAGATATAGTTGATTGAAATGAAATTCGACATTTACTACCTACAAAACTACATCCAAGATAAAACTTAGAACGACTAAGGGACTGGAATTGATGGAAGAAAGGGTGGGACGTCTTTTCCGAACCGTGATATTCACGATATTACGACTTTGAGTGCGAGTGATACTTCGTGCAATTATTATTAAAGGAAGCCGGTATCAGTGGAAAAAACAGCAACCGACCGATACCCGTATATAAAATTATCAAGTTTTACTTGTTGGCCAAGCGCAAATACGTCTAATTACAGATAAACATAGGTATGTCCACAAAATTAGTCTCGCAACTTGATGTATCATTTAGTACCTACTTATTTACTATTTGCACGTCTTCGCAGGTGGTCCGCGGATGTACAGGGAAGCGACATAACAGCTGGTTTATTGTTTAATGGTTCTTGAGTTATTATTCTGGTCCTGTGTGCTTTGTACTGATCTGAAATGCAATAGAAAAAGTAATAGAACATATGTAGGTATCTAATCAAAAATTATAAATTGTATTTGTATTGTTTTATTTGCAGAAATTTTAACCATTGTTGACCTATAACTATGGGTAATTTTTTCAAAGACATGGTTAATAAAAGTATAGAAAGTACGGATATGACGGCTGATAGAGGAGAGTGTAAGAAAAATACTCGCTGTGCCGACCCCAGCTAGCGTGGCAGAAAGTCCGGAAGAAGATTAAGATAGAAAAGGTGGAACTGGAACTACGTCCTATTCAGCCAGATCCGTTCAGCAGTTTTAAAGTGAAGAGTTAACAAACATCCATCCATCCGTCCAAACTCTCATATTTATAATATTAGTATGATTTTCAGTGTTCTCTCTAAACTGGATAAAAGCAGCAAATGGCAGAAATCGCTGACTTTTTAAAGTTTCTTGGGCTAAGATCCAAAGAACTGTATCGGGATGAAAGTGACTCAGCTACTCTACATCAGCATTGATAACTCTCAGGGCTATAATTTCTGAGACCGTCTCGAGATCTGCCTAATCGATGTTTACTTGGATAAGTCACGAGTAGGTGCCAATTTCAGAAAATTCCTGTTTCGTCTTCCGCGAATGAATGGAATCGCCTTATTCTTTAGCGAATTACCCGCATTCTCGCTGTCTTATTACAAAAGTATTTAAATAATGTTTGTTTTACAGCTTTCTTGTTTTAAATTAAGTTGTAAGTAGGCTGTGTGAAATACCAAGCGGGCTTTGCAAAAAGTGGTGAGAAAGTTCAATAAATCAGCATTATTTATATAAAAGTTTGGCCTTTGCGCGTACATTGGATGTTTGTTATTTATTAGGTATTTATTTATTCACACTACAGTACAGTAGTCAATTACATTTTAGAAAGTTTTACTAATATCACTATCACTACGACATAGTATAAAACAAAGTCGGCTTCTCTGTCCCTATGTCCCTTTGTATGCTTAAATCTTTAAAACTACACAACGGATGTTGATGCGGTTTTTTTAATAGATAGAGTGATTCAAGAGGAAGGTTTATACGTATAATAAAACCGTACGAAGCTGGGGCGGGTCGCTAGTAAAGGATATTTAAAGATAATCTCAAAATCCATGATAAAAGGGCTTAAGAATATTTTTCATAAAGTTCTTAATTATTATACTGCTTATCTCGCACTTGGTCAAATTTTTAAGAAATTAAATAATCTCTCAGTCATTATTTAATTTCTCAGAAAGAAGGCCGTAGTTTCAAATCTAATTCAAAAGTTTAAGAGATTATTTAATTTAATAACGATATTATCGCATTCCTTGTGTGTATCCTATTATTTTAACAACTCGCGAAAGATTAAATTTCTTAAGAATCTTTATCCTGAGTCATAGACAATGAACAACATAAAATGTTTGACATAAAAATCGAAACTTTAAACTACTTAGTTTAGGTTAGCACTAAGAAAAACATTTTGGCAGTATTTATTGTAATATAAAGTCGAATTACCATAAGTTATAATGTTGTCTTTAGATATAATTGGACATTATTAGTTAAATCATTATTTATTGTCTTCTATCCCTTTGTTTTAAATCTTCGAAATTGCTAATTGGATTATAATATCCCTCTGTCGTTGTTGTATCACAGTATACCAACTCTAAAGTTTAGTTTAACTTGAGCATTATTGCTTTTATACTTTAGAATCAATTTAAAAGTTTAGAGAAAAAGCTATGTGAGGAACTGGATTGTAATTACATTATCTCAGACAACGATTTAGTTTCGGATCTCTATATTGCATATTTTGGTCTTCAGCCAGGTGGGTTGACGATCTGCAAAAGACTGCTGGCAGATGCTGGATGCGGCAAGCTGAAGACAGGGCGCTATGGCACTCATAAGGGGAGGCCTATGTCCAATTATTGTCCAGTGGACTAATATAGGTTAATGATGATGATGATTATCCGCAGGGATCAAAGCTATTCCCTCAGGTAGGTACTATAAAACTACCTTTTACTTCCAAGTTCTCGAACAACAAACAAAAACTCCAACAATGTCTGCATAGAATACAAACGCTGGCATTTCAGAACTATGCGACAAAGAAACATTACAGAAACGTCGTTAATATTACTTAGCGCCGCTTTTACCTTATTATCTTGCTAAAATTAGAGCAAGTTTTAAACATTAATTCCGAGAAGTCTTTCTTACCCTTAGCGTATGAGTCACGTAAATAGCTGGAGGGTCCACAACTTTTTACTTTTAATTCAGTGAGGGCTGGTACGGCGGTAGATTTGGCTGAGGATTTCAAGAGGCGCAAATATGTATGTAGGTCTCGGCAGAGCCTACGCATTTGCTCCCTTTTTGTCGAGACCCTAGGTCCATGGGCTACCTGGGCTATCCAGGTTTATAAATATCTTATTTAAGCGTTTGGTTGATGCGACGCCTGATCCGAGAGCTACAAACTTTCGCGTTTATCATTTCAATTCAGTTTGGTTCCCCTGGACTATACGGGTTTTCAAAAATTTCTCACAGCATCACTGAACGACGTACGCGTCGTTCAGATGCTGTGAGACGTTGTGACAAAATCAAAATTTTGTCGCAAGTATTTTAATTTAATAGTTATAACTTTAATAGCTGGCAACCCTTATTTGCGGCCGGATTTTATTAGGCAACCATATACATAGGATAACAAAGAGAAAAAAAATTGAAGAAGAAGCTCAGATCCAATATGCCTAGAAAATTCTTGACTAAACTCAACTAACAGTCACTGGTAAGTAATACTGTTCCAGGAACATACAAGTATAACAAGAAGGTAAGCTAGAAATAATCCAACCAAAATCTCTGGCAATCTCACGTGATTTCAAACATTTTCATGTGATTTTCATTTCAGCCAAATTCATTTCTACGCGTAAGAGACAAGGACGTCACCAAATTAAATTTCATTCGTATTTAACCTACGCGTATTTTAAAAACATTTTACTCTCTGAAGAGAGTCTTTTAATGATTATAGAACTGTCTTCATGTTAACTTACAGTCGCGTTCATTGTTAGTAGACATCAATGTTTCGTTAGGAGTAAATTTCTATGAATACAAAACTTTACATATAAAATCTTTGGTTAAAATGAATAAAACAAGCCAATATAATGAATAACTATGATGTAAAATTGATGTAATAATGAAACTCTCTGATTAAAAAAAAATATAAAAAAAAAGTATGAGTCCGACTCGAGCACAAAGGGTTCCGTACCGGCAAAAAATCATGCCTGATGTATGAGTGCCCTAGTAAATAATAACTTTATTCTGTTTTTAGTACCATTTGTTGTTATAGCGACAGCAATGATTTGTGAAAATTTCAGATCTGTGAAAATTTCAAGTACTTAAGTAAGTCTAATTAACACGATTCATGAGATACGCCTAGTGACAGACGGACAGTAATAGGCTCCCGTTTTAGCCTTTGGCTACGGAACGCTAAAGATTAACACAGAACCTAGAATTTTAAAACTACTTATCGGTAGAAAGTTACGCAATTTTTCATAACTTCGACCGACGACCTACTACCTACTACGGCACGTACCAGACATTTGTTAACCCTTCTGGAATCCAACCTTTTTTGCAGAGCTCTTTATTTTATTGGCGTGCTGACGTTTTTGTTTTTTGTGTGCATTTATTTACGCTGTTTTCCTGTGCCTTGGTGAAATTTCAGAAATGCGGAAGGATGAATGGATACTTGTTTTACACCTGGGTCGGAACATTTTTAATGTTTTAGTAGCGAGATCCGTGTTCTGGTTCAACTTTGAATTCTAATTTTCTATGGAACTTTTGGAAGATTTCCCTTGAATTTTTTGCTATTAGCATAAGAAGATATATTAAAAAGATCGTGTATTATACAAATATTATTTTAACTAATTGAAAGTGTTTATCGTTTTATAGGTCTTTTTAGTAGATTTAGTTTCTACAAAAATGAAAATAAAATATTCCGAAAACCGACAACGGACGTTAAATTATAAATTTTAATCCTTCAAATGTTATAATCCATTATTTTTAGTCACGAATACCAAAATCTGGTACAGAAACCCTGCCTATGTGGAATCCAAAAAACAAAGCATCTACGTGTAACAAAACGCTTATTTTGTAAAACCGTGAAACGCTAACAACGCCGCTATTCCAAGCGACTACAGTGAAAAAAAACAAATAATAAAAAACTAGCAAAGGATACGGCGGCTTTCGCGCCGTCCTACCCATAAAATTAAATGGGAAAGTTTGGCGTGAACACGACGGCCGATGCTGGCTTTTTCTACCGTTTCTGCTCCCGTTTACAGATTTTCAAGCATGCTATGACTGGTATTGAAATGCTACAATGATGACAATGATCATAGGTATCAGGATGATATTATACGACCACGACAATTGAAAGAGCGTCAAATAACTCTTTATGGAGTCTAAGAGACCCTTGACACTAGCGTTTGTACAGCGTAGGGGTTCAATGAACGTATACGCAGCGCAGACGCCCCGCCACGACAACACGACGATGCGTTACAAGTAACGCGCTGGACAAACGCCAATCAATAGACGGCAGAACGATGTCAACCGGTTAAACAAAACACTATCGGCTATCATGGGCAGTATCGCCGACTTCTTACTTTCTTACGATGGCAACTGGCAAACAAAAAGCAAATAGCATTCGAATAGCAGGATTCTTTGGTGAGTGTAGGTATTTTATGAACGCTGTTGGTAATATTACCATTCCGATGATATATTTGCACAAGCCAGTAACAATGGGCCAGTTGACAACAATCCCGTTTACATTCTCGGAAATCGATTTACACTCGACAGGAGTGTCCATCGTCAAGGGAGCCAATCGTGTACTGACAGCGCCACGGATATTAACCACTCGATGGCTAATTGTTCCCAGTTCAATTATCGAACAGCTGTCAACGTATTCAGCTGGATGGGAAGCTATGAAACAAGTTAAGCGAGTATTCGATTAACAATTCGTTAACAGGGTGGTGCTATTGGCTCCGATACAGTTATTGGACTGTTATTGTGGTATGACCTCGAAACTCTCGGGGAAATTTACCCTACCCTTGTGATAGGTACCCTTGTAAACGCTAGAAACAAAGTTTTGAGAGTCATGATTACAACAAAGCAAAGTTCAATTTATTTGTGGTAGGCATGACAAAGTGACTCAGCAATAATAATTCACCCAACTTCTGCAATCAAGGCTACGCACGGAAACAATATTCATATGTCTTCAAGATCGTATATCTAAAATGACTGCTTTAAGACACGCTAAAGCCGCCAAAAAGCTGTGCGGCTTATAAAACTTTCGTTTGCTCAACCTCCCAAAGGATATGCTATAGAATGTGTGCTACGTTGTGCTTTCATAGCTCCTTGCTTTACATTTCAGTTTAGCTGACCAAAGTTGCATATGAAATTTTGCAAAAAACTTGAAAACAAACTGGTTTTTCTGACTATTTGTGTTCTAGTTTCAATGTGAAACTAGAAGAGTTGCCATATCCATTGAAGACGCTAAGTTTCATTGAATTTAAAAAAAAATATACGCTCAATTACAGCAGATCACTAACCCTGCCCACTCAACAAAAACCTATATCTTTCGGTAATCCATCAGATTTTGAACCAAAACGAATCAGCAAAAGTTTACGACTCGGAGGTAATTTATTGGAGTCATAATAAACTGAACGAGCAGAAGGTAAAGAATTGGGCCTCTTGTGTGTCTGATTAGCTGGCCGATACCCAAGCCTCGAGAAAATCTGAATCAGAATTTTGACTTGCTTAATTAGGTGTGGCGGAAGCTGCTTTGTACTGCAGTCACATGCCTACCACGTCATAATCTTGCTCAACGAATTTGAACTTTATTAACCGCACAATACTTTTAGGTTGGATGTTTTTAAGAGTTGCTTCTTTTATAAATGAAAATTGGAAAAAATTACGAGCATCATTCATCGTGTATTTTTACCCAAAAACAGGTTAAGTGGGAATTAGCCTTTGTTTGTTTTGTGATTGGTCATCCCAAAAAAATTGTGATTTACATAAAGACAAGTTTCCAAATACAATTGTTAAAGTTTTTTTTTTCAATTATAATATTAATATTATAAAAAAACAATAACAAAGGACGATACAAACAGCATCATCTAGCCCCAAGCTAAGCAGAGCTTATGTTATGGGTACTAGATGACTGATATGAGTTCTCAATATAATTAATACATTACATAGGTAGATATTTTTTATTTTACATATTATAAAATAATATACTTGATTGGTTTTTGTGTTCTGTTTTGTTTTTGTGTTTTGTACCTTTTATGTTTATTTTTTGTGTTATAATGTATTAGTGTAATGTATTTTATACTTTTTACTATAGTTTAAGAAGCCACAAGAAGTTACTAAATAATGTTCTTAGATATTTCAACTTACTAATGTATAATCCATGCCCCAACTAAGCTGGTTTTATATATTTTATTCCCTCTACACAGGGTCAATACGATTACAACCCACGCTTGCACGTAATCAGATATTTGGGTGCAAGCAACTGTTGCTTGTCTTATTGTGAATTTATAGCATGCAATGTTAAATATTGCTGGAGTGGCCAATTTAAAGAATACCCACGGCGTATTAACGAGCGGCTCGCTCAATAAAATCAATGTTTTTAATGTGTGGTCAAGCTTTACTTTCTCGAGATCTTTTGAATTAATATTTAAAATATTTGACGGACAAAATGCAAATATTATACATAGTCGTTTATTTAGTAAAATTAAGCTTAGACATTAAAGGATAAGTTAAGGATATGTTTACAATGCTTATTATTCACTAGTAGCCGGTTTCTGGAAGGCTTGTCATCTTCATAATTAACTAATCAATGTTCAAATCTCTATTCAAGTGTCATTTGGGTTTCTCGAACGTTGATTACGTACTTAGATACTTGACAAGCCTGTCAAATCATTGAAGCAACACTCTTGTAAAATATCAAAATGGGTTTCTGGAACGATAATTAGGCTTGATTCTTTGGTCAAGCGCTTGTCAAATCAAGAATTAACTAATCGGTGATTTTGCTTTTATTAGTTGAAATTATTACAACAGTTTACTGTATTTTGCTAATTTGAATAGCCTTCTAGAAACCGGGTGTAAGCCTGTCTTCCGATTTACAGAGGACGTTTTTACTTAAAATGTACTTAGAGTATTTAATTTTAGTAGTCTATTTAAAAAATATGTACCTAGGTCTGTAAGTACACAATTAGTAGTATTGAAACCTTGCTAGAATTAGTTAGGTGTGAAAAGGTTAAAAAATACTTAAATAGTTTCGCTTTTATAATATTACTAGCAACCCGCCCGGCTTCGCACGGTTTTATTCTACGTATAAACCTTCCTTTTGAATCACTCTATCCATTAAAAAAAACCGCATCAAAATCTGTTGCGTAGTTTTAAAGACTAAAGCGTTCAAAGGGACATAATGACATAGGAACAGAGAAAGCGACTTTATTTTATACTATGTAGTGATATGTAAGTTTTGACAATAAGCCATAGTTATATTAATTAACGGGCTATGGATTTTGTTAAATGTAAATAAATAAATAATGCTACGTATGTCCTGGGTATATGCTAGGTATGTCCTCTGATAGCACTCCAAAATACGGCTAGGAGAATATCGTCTCAAGGTGCAAACAGGAGCTAAACTAACGCCACCACTTGTTTTATCATATAATTACGTTACACAAAGGAATTCCATAAAAGCTTATGTTAGGTATTACAAACTGAGGTATCAGGATATTTGCGCGAAAGACACTTGCGCGAGTGACACTTGCGCGAGGGACATTTGCGCGAGAAGTCATTTGCAAGAGCGGACACTTGCACGAGCAGACACTTGTGCGAGTGACCACTTGCGCGAGTGCCCATTTGCGCGAGTGATCACTTGCACTAGTTCCACTTGCGCGAGTTCCACTAGCGCGAGTGGACACTTGAGCGAAAAATCACAAATCTCTTAATATCTCTGGAAAAGAGGTCGTAGAGAGTTGCTGATTTCAGATAATTTAGCCCTCTTTGATCTGACATAATATATTGCTTTCCCATACTCCTTCCCCTTTTTACCCCATAACAAGAAACATTATTTTAACGTAGACCTTCGTAGCACGTGCTACACTGCTACCGATGGTGCCGTGTAGCATAAAAAAGACTTCAACGAGACCCCATCTTTCTTACTACATACTATAATTCTTCGTGCTTTGAAACTACCATAATCTGTAGAGTTGCACTCTTCAGTCTGATTAATAAGAGCTTTTGCGCTTTATTTTAAATGAACTTACACCTAATGAGAATTATAATTTGACGTTGACCTTCGTAGCCCTTTGTGCTACGGTGCTACGATGACGCCGCGTAGCAAACAAAAGACATCAACGCGACCCCAGTTTTTTATACTCTTTATAGTTCCTCGTAGCTTCGAAACTACTAAAACCTGAAGAGTTAGGCTTTTCACGTTTAGATAAATACGAGCTCTTGGCCTTTATTTTTAATTTAATTTTTTCTTTTTAATTCTTCCCTCTCTTCTCAATGGATTAATAAATATGGTATTTCGTAGACTTTCGTAGCAGGTGCTACGATGTTCTGAGAAATAATTAAATTATTTATAACGCTGTGTAGCATACAAAAGGCTAACGCGAATTTTTTACTACTACATTAAATTAGAAAACCTGATGATTTGCGATTTTAGTATGATAAACAACAGCTCTTCCTTTTTTTATTCACTGACATTTCCTTACCCCTCACCCTTCCTCATAGTCGGTAATCATTATTTTATTTCATAGACTTTTGCTGCGTGAGCTACGATGCTAGCAGACTAGCGGAATATTTATTTCCGAGCGCTACAATTTTTTAACTGTCTTTGAGCCTTTTTAGGCTCGCTAAAAATTTTAAATTATACGAGATCAGTTTTGTTATCCCAGATGGCACCCACGTTTTCAATAATGTTCATGCATTATGTTTTTTTATTAACTCAAGGATGTAGAATAGGATTAGTATTTATTTAATATTTGGGTAGCAATTATGGTATAAATTGGATCAAAGGACTTCCATTTGACTACTGTCATAATTTATTTTAGAATTAGCTTCCACTGTTCTTTGAAACTTTGTTTTGTTCTTTTGATATGAAAAGCTTTCCCATTCCCATTCCCATTCCCATTCCCATTCCCATTCCCATTCCCATTCCCATTCCCATTCCCATTCCCATTCCCATTCCCATTCCCATTCCCATTCCCATTCCCATTCCCATTCCCATTCCCATTCCCATTCCCATTCCCATTCCCATTCCCATTCCCATTCCCATTCCCATTCCCATTCCCATTCCCATTCCCATTCCCATTCCCATCGACTCTAAAAGGACATACACAAGGAGAAAGTATATTACACGTTTTTCAGGGACTGGGTAAGGGTGATTTATAAGAAGATGAAGATTTAGGGTTCCTTGTTAGGAATCGGTGTCTTGCGTGAGCGGGCTGTACGCGAGCGCGAGGCGACGACGCGGTGAGGCGCGGATGCGATGCGATTTAATGCAGAGCGGAGCGACGCGACTACTCTGTTCTACATGCGCGCGAACCGTGTCTTTCGCGCAAGTGTACCAGACCCCCAAACTGAACTTGAGAATTGTGGGAATTCATTTGTTTACACTAAACATCATCTCAACTCTCACTCACTCACTCAACAACAAATCAAATGATAAAATAAGTGGTTGCGCTGGTTTAGCTCCAGATTGCACCTTAAATCAGTTCATAGATATTGTTATTGATTATTTTTAAGTACCGTTACCCGTTACCGTATTATATTTATAAATATCCCCTGTCACCCATACTGTCACTACCTAAACTCCATTTTAGAATATAAATTCTAATAAAAAGATGTCTGATATATCACACATGTTAAATATATGATTTGCTAACATCCCTGGGCGATAAATCAACCATCAAATTAGCTTTCACCAAATTACGTATACCAAGAAAATGTTGGATGTGGCTAGTTTATGATAATACAGGAATATTTGCATAATATATTCATCCGAAATTATCCCCTAAAGTGGAAAGTTTTTTATGACTTTTTAAGTGAATTCTTGAAACCTAAATGGGAGGGTGTGTCCGTCATTCGTAGCAGCTTTCAGATATATACTCAAAATATTCAGCTCTAGTTCTAATTTGTTTTCAGCATCCCTATAAAATACACAGCTCAGTAGAGCATATTATTTCGATAACCCTCGTCTACGTACATGGGTAGTCGGGAAAAATGACTCACGCGCCTTACAGAAATTATGTTCTAATGTTGACAAAATATTGACCTTTATGGTTCTCACACCTAGTAAAAATGATTAGTCAATAAATATTAGTCAAGCAGTCGCTTAAAGGTTAATTTTGGTTTCCAAAGTATCATAAAGTTCGATACAAGACAACCATTATGGTAAAAGATGAATCGCTCTGCCAATTCGTAAATTGCATTATTTAACAGCAGTTAATATAAAAAGTACACAGATGTAAAGATCTTATCAAATCTGGTTATCTGCATCCATTCTCTGTCATTTATATTTCCATAAACATTTTTAATGTGATGTCCGAATGTGATTACGGTAAGTGATATTTTGAGGCAACGTCAGTTTTTCGAAAGTCTTTTCAAAATACAAAAAGAGGCCAAAAGCCCCTTCACGCAATACAAAGAAACTGTCCTTTATTCTGTGCATGTGAATGGGACACACTGTCGTTTTGTTTGATGAATAAAATACGAGTCGCAGAGACCACGTAGTGGTTGCATTTATTATGCGCAGTGAAAAGGAATGGAATGTTTTACTCATAGGGGTTTCAGCAAGAGTAATGTTGATATTGAATTGAATACACTGAGAACTATTCCGCACATCATTAGGCGTGTTTTAAAAACTACGAACCTACTTCAAATTCTATAAATTAAAAATGAGAACATGTTCAATGAAATGAAATGAAAGAAAAATCATAATAGATCAAATTAAAATGGGGACATAATTATGAAAAACAACGGTAATCAATTGAAAACCGTCTGCAGTTAGCTCAATGGTTTCAATTGTAAATACTAGTTGTAATTTTTCTATTCCTTGCTTGTAATTTTCGTTGTTAATAAAGTATGGTAGAAATTGAAAAAAAAAACATCTCAATCTGTTCATGTAAAAATGACATCATTCTGACATGTAAAAATAAATTCTTATTCAGAAAGAAATGCCTCTCTTTTTTCAAGTAGGTTGAAAAGAGGATTTTTTTAGATAAGAACGACTTATGACGCATACCCATTAGGTATCAGTGTTAAATTTTTTTCGCCTTTTCTAGACCACGACGGATGAGAAAATCCATTTTGAAATAATTAACTTTACATGACTCACGATCAATCTTCCCGAGCACAAATTGCACTCTTGCAAATAAAACAGGAACCAAAATTAATTAAAAAATTGACGAACAGCCTGTCAATGTGTCAGGAAAATTAAAAAAATTAAAAATATAGTCACGCTCACGATGCACCGTACACAGAATAATAAATAATTATTATGCCACTCATTATGACGTTATTACCAACCTGATGCATTATTTATTGCTTGGAGGCATTGGAAGGTTGTGGAGCTCCATTTTTAATTTAGTAATATTAAGTACCTACTCAAACATGGATGTGGACTATCAATTAAATATTTTTCACCACTAATTCTTATATTTTACATTAAAGGACAAAACTTGACAAAAAAGCTTCCACTCTGATGTCGCATAATGAATTGATGAATAGAATTACATTACAATTTACTTAATTACAATTAATTAATAGAAAGGCAATAAAACTAGTACTTACAGACAATTTTACATGTCAAAATTGAGCTAACTGCAGGCTGTTACAAATAAATAAAAATAATCTAGTAGATCAACTGAACTGATCAATACAGTGCGTCCCCAAGACGCACTGGCTGCATTACCACGTTTCAGTGCTGTAGGGCAATGCTGATGCGCTGCACCAAATACTCACCAGCTCTCGGGTTACTCGTCACATCGACACATAAAAATCTTCAGTAAATTATGCTCAGTAAAAAAAAAGTAAAGTAAAGTAAAAAGTAAAGTATTAGGCTCAGTAAATTATGATTTACTAGCTGCACCCCACGGCTTTCACTGCGTGAACATTTATGTTTTTGTGGTGTATAAAAGACAATTTCTTTCTTTTTTTTTCTTTTGCCAAACAGCTTTTGAATTATAAAATTAGTCTTATCGTTCTCTGAACCTTTCTTCTTCCTTGCCATTGCTCAAGATTAAGATAGAAATAAAAGAGCTTTTCCGTGCATAAATGTATAACTGTAGATATACCAATTTATCTCCGACACGTCCATAATAACGCTATACGATGTTTTCAAACAGTAATGAGGCGTGAAGTGCGGTTCCTTGTTGCGCTGAGTGCGTACATACACACGACAGTTCCTTTGGACAGCCAACTTTACCAATATTTTTCAATTTAGCGGCCGGCTTATTAGGGGATACGTGCTTTTATTTATGGTCTTCGTGTCCGTTAGTTGGGGATGTGAGAAACTGATAGCAAAATGTAGGCTCAGTAACTAGCTAAGCCTACATTTTGCGAAGCCGTTTTGTATTTATCCTATGAAATTATTATGAGCTCCTTCTTCGTTTAAGTCACATTCTGGTGATTCAGATTCTTCTTTTGCCCACGGCTTCGCACGCGTTGTTGTTAGGAAAACGTTTACGGTTTATGTATTTCCCATGGGAACGGATTTCTGTGTTGAAATATAGATTTCTTTTATTCCAAACCTATTATTTTAAATCATTTATTTTAGATTAAATCTATACAATGTATTGTGACTAAACTAACCACGTCTATTAAAAACTTCAGCAGTTTAGGCGTGAAGAACTAAACATCCATCAATCTCATAAAAATATTGACTTCGACGGTACTAGATCCCGCAACCTTCCCTCAGTACGAAAATGCACTAACCAATTGCGTCACGAGGTCAAGAGAGGTGTTTTCTATCTACATATTAATTATGAAATGTTTAAAAGCATTTAACACCATATAAGTACAAAACTGTGTTGCACATATCCCATAAAGTTTTCCTGCAAATTAAACTTTCTTTTTATAAAGATTTTTTAGGGAATAAATAAACAAAGATCAAATGTAGTGACTACTTTACTCACTATATGTACTAAGAGGTTAAGATTTGACTAGCAAAAAAACTAATACGGTATAAGTATTACCAATATAACGCAATATCAACCCGTGACTGGCTAGTGACGTATTGGGCAAGCTTAGTGCGCCCTTGACTGATTTATAGTGACTGTAAATCTCCAATTTACACGACAATGTCTGCGAGCGCGATGTAAGCGATGATAAGGTGATATTGAAGGGTTTACTGACAGTTTTGTACCTGTAATTTAAATTTTACACGGTCCAATAGCAAAAGGTTACGCTTTGTTGAAAGTTGAACAAATTTCTAAAGAAACCGAGTAAACTAGGTGGCTGAGAAACGTGTTAAATTATACTATTCTGCAAAGATTTCTTCACAGAACATAGTAAAATATTTCTCTAAAATACTCTTCTAATATTTTTTTTAGAAGAGAGGATAGTAAATAAAAGTTTGGTTATTCAGTTGTTCTGTAAATTACCAGTTAAAATACAGTTAAAACCATAATTAAAGCTGAGCATAGTAAAAACTCTACATTTAACTGATCTCTATTTTCTAGAAAATTAAATCATCATAGTATAAAATAAAGTCGCTTTCTCTGTCCCTATGTCATTATGTCCCTTTGAACGCTTAAATCTTTAAAACTACGCAACGGATTTTGATGCGGTTTTTTTAATAGATAGAATGATTCAAGAGGAAGGTTTTTACGCATAATAAAACCGTGCGAAGCCGGGGCGGGTCGCTAGTTAAGTAAATAAAATAAAAGTTAATTAATTCTTGAAGAACTTGTCCATAAATTGCACGTTACAAAACAAAAAAAAAATATCCTTATTAATGAACAAAAATAAACTTGTTAAAGAAAAGCAATGAACAAATAGGGACGGCTTATGTTCAAGGCCATTTCTTTTTTAAGCACAAGCTGTGTTATTTTCTCATAGAGGTGATACTAACACCAAAAAAGTAGTTTAAAAGTTTTTCGTTTATAGATCCAGAGCAAAGTCGTGAGCATTCCTTAGGTCACGTATAAAATCCCTACATTATACCTGTGAACAACACAGACAGGTCGATATCAACCTGCGGATTAAACCGAAAGGTCTGAGCTAAATAAACAATGTGATAACAAGCTTTGTGAACATCGTGTTAATGCAAAAAGAGACTTAGGAATTACTTATTTAAGGGATGGCTCATGCAGTAGCGTACTTTCAATTCAATTATTACTCGAAGCCAGATAAATTTAGCTTTACTATTTATATTCAAACCATATTGAATCTCAATAGATTCACGTCAGGCTTACATTGTAGATGTAATTTTTTTATTAATAAATATTTATAAAAATATTAAAACTGGCCGGCAAAACTAAGTATTTCACATTACTTTTTTTAGACGTGTTGAATGAATATATTGAAATATGTATAGATGTAGAGATTATAAAAAATGTTTTAAATTAAAATTTTATCAGTTTTTTGAAACTGTGGTTAACTACACATAAGCTACAGAATAGATAAGAAAATAAAATAGCCATTCTTAGCTTTGTTTTAAAAAACACAACTTAAATTTTATAAATAGCTAAACATGTAATTTAATAACTGGTATTGCCTCTTCGGGCTCTGATAACAGAATATTTTTTTTTTATTCTGTTATCAGAGCCCGAAGAGTGATACTTTGTTTTGTAGGCCACTTTAGTTTTTCTTACAACTTTGATACATCCGCAGCCGAAGTCTCTTTCAAACCAGGGGGGTTAATGGGGAGAGAAAGAGGGACAGAGGGGGGTAGGGGGGTTTACTCGAATCTCTACGCTTATCAGGTGGATTTGTTAATTTTGGACTGGAGGTGTTAAGTTACTCAGAACGAAGCTGCAGCCCTTACGATATCAATAGTCTAGATCGGAGATGGCAATTCCTCCACGATTGTCACTTGTAAACCTAGTCCGTGTTACGTATCATATAATATACGAGTACTTTATGCATTCTACTCTCCTGGTACTTTGTTTTGGTTTGAGTGAGATTAACGGTCTTTAGAGATTTAACACTTCAAAATGCTATGCAATTATACATTCCTGGTACTGCGTGAGTTAAACGTAATTTGGAAAATCCTACGGAAATTGGAGTGTGTGGATGATAGGTACATAATTATATTTGCATAACATTCTTGCATATCGTCGATTGTCCCTTTGCTGACACAATAGGTACACAGTGCATCTATTATAAAATAAAAGCTTGAATACCTATCCATGATTACTCTATACTCTAGCTAGACCTTTGATAAACCACGACCAGGACACCAGAGCCACCCTTCTCCTTGATAATGTTTGGATTACAACGGATAAAGGGGTGATTGAAAGCATTATCACAGGTCTACTAAAATTGGACATGTACCTGAAGCGTTGGGTGAAGCACCCTTGGTGTCGCGGAAATAGGATTCGTGGAAGAGGTTAGAATCATCCATCGTATCTGATTCTGATTAACAGTTATTGCTAATTTGCTTGATAATTGACGACTTCAGTGGCGCGGTGAGGGATTGATCGCCTTCGATGCAGGAGGTTGCGTGTTCGATTCACACCTTGAGACAAATGTTTTTTCAGGGTATTCTGGGAGATACATTGAAGTATATCAGTCATCTAGTACCCATAACACGTGTGTAAATATGGGTAGGCAGGTTCATGATTTCAATAATGAAACCTAAAAACATAAAAATTTCACTTTTTTTTGTGTCTCAAGATCTAAAGTTTGATCAAGATTGATGTTGATTTTGAGTTATATATCCTTAATAGTCTTACCTATTTTATTAGCTTTGACTACATAGACGATCCATTCTTGTCTTAAAAATTAAAATTTGAAGTCATTTCATAGTTTTTAAAACACGCATGATTATTTTTATTCTATTACGAACGATTGACCGACCACCGCCGGGCAAAGAATCGCCACCGACTATTGTAAGGTCCAGCTAAGCTGTCGTTTCATTACGATCTTATCCAAACACATTTGCATCGCAGACAGGAGCCTTCATCGAGCCCAGTTTATGCAGGACTGACCCGTGTTTATAATAACTATGCAAATTATTCCGATACGTCCCCAATAGACCCCACTCTGGGTAAATTGAATTTGTAACTCTGATTAAAGCCCCCTTTGGTATGCCAATTTAGTTAATACGAAGGATAGCTTTTAATTTTTTTTGTTGTGAAATTGAGCGATATTCCTTTTAGTACTTTGTTTGAAAATTTAGGGCTTGTAGCCTAAATTAATTCGGAATATTTATGAGAAAAAATGTTGGTTATTCTATGCTAAAATGTTACAAAACATTTGAGCATGCAGCAATTTTATGTCTTGATTAAAAAACCCAATAGTATATTCCCCGTTTTAGTACCTAATCTGTTCATCAAATAAACAAATTTTAATATTCAATTTATTAGTTTCACGTTGTTTAATCCATAAGCTTAGAGTTCCCCTTCAAATGCTGTGGATATGATCAGCCACGTGACGCGGTCTAGCCATATTTTGATACACACGGTTGATTAATTTAACAAGCAAGCTCAAACAAACTGTTAATTGGACTATATTTTTCAAATCACAAAGAAGGAGTTTCCAATTCGCCAGTCTTTTAATTTGTGTTACATTATATTATTTTTCTAAGTGAATCGAGTTTGACTATAACGTATAAATTTTTAAAAAATTCTAACACAATTATTTCTTGTACTAGGAAGAAACTTTTGTAATGCAATTTAACTATGAAATTAAAAATTGAAATTTAAAGTCAAATTTTAGTTTTCATAAGATGAACCGTTTTGTCAGTCCATTAATTAGATTCAGATTCAGATTCAGATATTTTATTAATAACAGTTGTTACAGGTCATAGAAAAATTACATTGCTCAAAATTACATTTAAGAACAATTAATAATAAAAATAAAATAATAATTATTAAATTAGACAGGTATCGTCAATAAAAAATAATCTTATAAAATAACAATAATAATTAAAATAATAAATACTCGAAATAAAAATTAAATTTACAACAATTAAATTAAAATAGCTACAGTCACACCGTAAGCTTGTTGTCATGAAAAAACTCGTCAACCCTATAAAGAGCTTGCTCGGTAAGCCAGTTTTTCAGCTTGTTTTTAAAGGATTGCGTCGATCGTGCAGCGGTAATACTTCTTGGAAGTCGATTGTATACTGCGGGTCCCATCACGTGAACCACTGTCTTCGATTTGGTCAGCCGCCGCGGCACCACTTGCAACCTTTGCGCGTGTCGGGTCGGGTACGTGTGGGAGTCGCCGAGACTCGCGTACTCGTCCAGGTGGTGGTGGGCATACACAGCTGCGTTAAAGATAACGAGGGCGGGCACAGTCATTATTTTTAGCTCCTTGAAGAATGGGCGAGCGGAGGTGTTCTGTGAAACTCTCACAATTGCTCGAACCGCTCGCTTCTGCATCCTAAACGCTCGCTCCCAATCGGCAGCTCTGCCCCACAGCTCTACGCCATAAAGATGCATAGAGATCTCTATGGCGCAGTGTCCATTGCGTCACTGCGCTCAGATTATTCAAACTTTTGTCCATATGCGGGAATCGAACCCGCAACTCCTCGCAAACCCTCCTGCGTCGCAAGCGGACCTGTATTTATAACGTATCGCCCATCTCATCACTTCGGCTGTCGTAATAACATTGAAGAATGAATGAATGCTTAAGACACTCGAATGAGAAGCGAAAATAGTACCTATGAGGTACTGACGAATAAAGGTAAATTGCCCAGCTGTTTGCTGTAAAAAAATCCTGTATGTCACCAGTCACGCACATTCCTGCCCGATTATACTAATGCTCTTTTGATTAAAATTCACTGCCTTTTCAATATTGAATTTTACGCTTTGTTTTGTCGAATTTGTTTGACAACGGATAGAATTCGACTTTCAAGTAAATAACTTGGGGTTTCTCCTCTTAACTTAGGTCCCTTCCGTAAAAATTATAAAATTATGTCAAAATCATCTGGATCCAAGTATTACTGGAGTAAATTCTGAACTCAGAAATCAATAATTTTATTACTCTAGGACACTGAATTATTATTACTAGTACTGTCAACTCACTGCTCTAGCATTAGAAAATAAGTACTGTGATAAGTCTACAAATAAATAATTATGTACCAGGTGGGATCTGCGAAAGACTGCTGGCAGATGCTGGATGCGTCAAGCTGAAGACAGGGCGTTGTGGCGCTCATTAGGGTAGGCCTGACTAATGAAGGTTGATGATGATGACGATTTTCCCTTAAATTTATGTCTACTAGTTGAAGAAGTGAAAAATAAACCACTAGCACGTTTATGTAGATAGAATCATTGGATAGCACAAGGGAATCTCTGAGCTTATGTACGGTTTATTAATAAAAAACAATAAGTAAAACTTAAACTGTGTTATTTTTATTCCATTATGCCCACATTTAATTGTTTACATTCTTCTTCAAATGACAGGACGCGTGACATTAACTTGACAGCGAAGCGGAACGGAATAATGACACCGACCGCGCCTTGAGAATACACCCACCACTTTAAACTGACCTACTGCGCCTCCCCAAACAAGTAATTAACATAAGGAAGGCGTAATGTCAATACAACGACACGTGTCAAGCCAAATTAGACAATGGGTGGGAAAATTATAGTACCAAACCGGATGAATTTGTTTCATGTGAAATTGTTTCATGTTGATAATAGAAGTACCGAACTACTGGAATTAGATTTTTATCCCATCTAATCGCCTAAAAAGGGGTAAATAGGGGTGTGTTAGTCTGATATACTTATTACCATAAAATTTTATTTCACAACTAGCATCTGCCCGCGACTTCGCACGCGTTATTTCTATGGAAACGAC
Source organism: Eupithecia centaureata (assembly GCA_944547425.1). NCBI lineage: Eukaryota > Metazoa > Arthropoda > Insecta > Lepidoptera > Geometridae > Eupithecia > Eupithecia centaureata. The sequence goes on from OX155687.1 coordinate 10,296,814, forward strand.
AAAGGCTACTATTCCATGGCAAGTATTTATGGGATGAAAGTATCCTATGTGTTATTCCAAGGCTAGAACTACGTTTATTCCAATTTCAGACCGATACATTCAGTAGTTTTTGCGTGAAAGAGGAACAAATATCCATACATTCATACAAACTTTAGCATTTATAATATTAGTCTGGATAATGATAAATAAAATAAATGTGAAAGTTTGGATTGATGCATGTTAGTTTCCTCTTCGCGCCAAATTACTGAACGAATGAAACGAGAAGAAGTGAAATTTCCGCACCGCACAGCTTGTAAGTATTTAATATACCAGCTGTAATAATTGGTGAAAATTAGACTATACTTTATTACGGGCCGTTTATAAAAAAACCAGCAAACATCCAATCATCTATCCAAACTTAAAATATTAGTTTGATAGTGTGATTTATAAGCTCCTACTATCTTATAATCTTTGAACAAGGGGATATATTTTTCGATTATTTGGAGACAACGCCTTGTCCAAACCTCTGAAACAAGAATTTCAACTTTAGAGTACCTTTAAATATGTATATCTATACACCCGATAAGAAGGGATTTTTTCAGTTGAAAATGGGGCCGAAGTTTTATTGATGCTTTTTGTAACTTATTAAGCAGTAGCCCGATTTACTTGAAACTTACAAAATACTTATATAATACTAGAAATATAAAATTATTGAACTCACAGTTATTGAGGATTTGTCAAAGAACTCCTGAAAATGGGGTTAAAACGTTAATAAAATTTGAAATTCTGCTCTGTATTGAAATTTCTGCCTATTAATTGTTGGATTCTTCTGACCTGAAATTCTCAGTGTGTACTGATATAACCATAGATAAAATACAGGCTTACGAAACTTTCAAAAACCGAAAATGGGTTGGCCCAATATGCTTGAAAATTACACAGAACTATAGTTCTATTAGATTAAAGAGCAGGACAAATCGAATGGTTTACATGAACGAAGCTAGTATAATACATAAATATTCCTATAAATACAGGATTAATCTTATTCCGTAACACTCTTAACACATTTTCCTTTAAATTCCGTATTTAGCCCTGAAAATCATAAATGCGAATACCTCACAAAACGCAAACGTGTTGTACGAAAACGGAGAGAGCAAAATTTAATATTAAATTAGGGTGTTAGCTGGAAATCGAGAATGTACGAAGGTGGAAATAAATCCTCGAGGTATAAGAGTATGAGTGAAGATCCTTTGAAGTTGACAATTTGGAGTAACATTTTTATGTTTTCTTTGTATTAGACAGCCTTTATACGTAAATGGTTTATGTTATAATCTGACTGGAAGCGGATTTTTATGTTCAAGGGTAAATTATCTTTTATATCATGATGAGTTTTTATTATCATCTTAATAAGAAAGACGGACGATTATGTCAACGTCTCTGGCGTGGCGGGCGTAGGTCTGAGACGTAGGAGGTTGTGACTTGTGAGTTCGATTACCGCGTATAAAACAAATCAAATCAAATCAAATCATTTATTTGACACAGTTTAACAAGCAGTAATTTAAATGTATCCATAGACTCCCGAACTAGTAAAAACTGTATTTCAGGAGTCAGTGGCTTCTCCCATGTAATTTACATTTTGTGTACATAAAAATAAAAAAAACGATCTATAGTTTTGGTTATACTTAGAATATCCAAGTGGTTGGAGTTAAAGATGATATTGAGTTAATTTTCAAGCACTGTTCATTATTTGTTTATTTATTTTAAATCAACAAATATATTTGTTCATTCAAAAATAATCATTGTTTATGAATTTCATTGACTAGGTTTGTATACATGTTTAAAATTACCTGGAGCCAAGTTCCTAAGAATTTAGTAGAAACCCTAGAATACACCTATTTTATATATTTTACACATTATTTTATTTATATTTTTACAAAAAAAAAATATAGGTACTAGGTACTCCATTTTATAACATACCCTAAAATATTTCTAGTATGTGCAGGACAACAAATCAAAATCTAAATTATAAATCTAAACGCCACGATAAAATATTCAACTGTCAAAGCGAGATTCAAATTCCCGTAGTGCGAAATACAATTGCATCGAGCGATAGTTCCGGTGTCGTCATGAATAAAGCATACTATGTAGGTAGGTTGGGTTCAATTTTCCGCCGGCTTACGCTGCACATCTAATGCTTTCTGACTATTGGTAATCCTGATCTGATAGGTTACCTTCTCTGAGACTTGTGTGTAATGAATGTTTAAATATAAATAGGATAATGTACAATAATGCTCATATTAAATAATTTTTTTTATCTTCGGTGTCGTCATGAATAACATACTATGTAGGTTGGGTTCAATTTTCCGCTGGCTTACGCTGTACATCTAATGCTTTCTGACTATTGGTAATCCTGATCTGATACGTCACCTTCTCTGAGACTTATGTCTAATGAATGTTTATATCTGTAATAGTTACCTTCTTATTTTAAATAATAGTTCATAGTTTGTCAAACACTCAGGAGAAGGAGAAGGAGAAGGTCCTTTCAAATATTATGTTTATTACGTTATTCTCTAATGAATTTTTCTATGAACCTATGTATATCTTATGATTTTTATGTTTTTTTTAATCCGGCCGATTTTGAGTTAAGTGTCCTGACTACATTGACGGTGTTCTCATTCTTGCCTTAAAGAATTAAAATTTGAAGTCGTTTCACAGTCGGTTCATTCAGGATAACAAATCAAAATATTCGTTGACAATGGATGGCCTAATCACTAAGAAGAGATCTCTTCCAGGAAACCTTTGAATTGAAAGAATTATGTGAATTAAAAACGAGCCGAAGCCATTTTTTTTAAATAAATATGTACCTAACAACAAATATTTAATAAGCATGATAAATTCCATATGATAATTATAAAAAATATTATAATTATTTTTAACTACACGTACAGTTTGTTAAACCTATCATAAGCTAATCAGTCCGCACGCCTTTACGATGTCATAAACAAAATTCTTAATATATATGCGTTGAATAATCATTCTTGTAAAAAAACATTAAGTTTATGGCTGCCGAAAATAAGTTATGAAGATGGAGAAAAACTTCTGGAAACCTTAGCTTAATAATAATTAATTGTAAATAATTAAACCACCTTACCTTTAGTACATACACAAAATCAAAAACATTTTTATACACATACGCACAATCAAACACACACACACAATTACTAGCACACACACAATCACTCAACACACACAATCACTCAACACACACAATCACTCACACACAAACAAACACACTTTCACATTTTAACTTCTTGTCTTTACTGACTAGAGTAACTTACTTTTAATTTCATTTTTTATTGCTTAAAACGTCAAAACTAATCTGTATGTTAGATTAGTTTTGGTAGAGTCAATATTAGTTTGTTTTCACAGTATTAAATAGTTAATTTCTTTAAGATAGCCGCGCAGCAGAGCGAGACCCTCTAGCACAGGTATAATATTACTTAAAAGAGGGTCCCATACCACTGAAATGTACTAGATTAAGTTAAAGAAATAAAATATTTTGTATTTGTATTTGTATTTTGTATAAGCTTTTTTTAATGCATAATGTAGTAGTTTCATTTTGGAAATTTTAGGAAGAGAAACAAAAACAGAGTTTCGTGGCCACCAAAGGCAACTAAAATAAATATTAAAATATTTAAATTTATTACTTAATGTTTCTTCTTTTTCTACGAGGGCAGTTGTCCTTATATAAAAAGAAAACCTATTTGATTTATTAGAACGCGGCTTTCATCTCATCAATCTACCATCTACACGTTATTCATTACATTAATTTATCATTGCGCTCTTTTCCCTCTAGGCACAAAGTCTAATAGTAGCTTTCAGAATGCCAGATGTCTCAATTGATTCCCTAAGTTTACTATAACATCATTTAAAAACAACTCTATGATGTAACGTGATAGAATGCAAAATCGAATACCGATTTCGATGCAATATATTCTGCTTATTGAGTTTGATCCCTTTGCTGCATCGGAATTACATTTGGGTAATCTTTATACTAAACTAGCGACCCGCCCCGGCTTCGCACGGTTTTATTATAAGTACCGAACGGGATAAAAAGTATCCTATGTCCTTCTCCTGGCTCTAAACTACCTCCCTGCCAATTTTCAGCTAAATCGGTTCAGCCGTCCTTTAGTTATAAGTGAAGTAACTAACACGACTTTCTTTTATATATATAGATGATGTGAAGCAAATTGTTCAATAATGAAGCATTTTTCAATTCATTACAACTTATTGATGTATTGCAAATTCTGAGCATAAATAGCTCAGCTTTGGCCATACTAGAATCGATCGCGCTGAGCAAAACACCGTCTGCGATGCAGGAGGTTGCGGTTTCGATTCCCGCCTCCTCGGGTCAAATGTCTGTACTATCGCAGAAATTGGTTTAGGGAATTTTAGGTGTTTTATAAAAGTCTGTAGAATATAATACATAAAGTACTAGCAGCGCTTAATCCCCGTACTAGTGAGAATTCTGGGACAAAATATCTGTTATTCTAGACTATATAATCTATATTTGTGCCCAATTTCATCCATATCCGTTCAGTAGATGAGACGAATTTTGTCAGATATTCATTGAAAACTAAAAGAATATCAACTTCAGTTTTTGCTATCATATACATTTTCTTGCTATAAATCTGAAGCTGAAATGAGAAAAGCCGAATTTTGTTAAACCGCGCAAAGCTATAAGAAGTCAAGTATTTTTTTGACGTAAGCATGCTTTATAGTATTTATATAAGTCGTTACTTGACCATTTGTTATAAGAAAAACCAAATCAAGTTATCGTTGAAGGTTCGCAATACCTAGAACAGCTATGAATGGCGTAAGGGTCGGTATAAATTGGGGCCGTTCCTGACAAGATATTGGGATCCTTCGCTTTTTGTGCTCCTCGATCAATCTTTATCTAAATCCTCCATTCACCATCTTCTTGTGACCTTTACTGGGTGAATGTTTCATTGATGCGTACTTAGATACCTATTCGGTGTCTGCTAATCCTTACTGTGACATTCCATTTTCTAATTTATTACGTACGTTTCTGCCCGCGGCTTTATATAGGTACGTTTTCAAGGATAAATGCAGTCAATAGTCAATCATTTATTGTAATGAAGTGTAATATTAAAGAGGTATTTATCTAATCACTATTATATTAAAAGCCAAGAGCGAGTCGGATTCGCACTCGAAGGGTACCATTATCGGCAAATGAAAGTGGTATGGGACCAGCGAACAAAATCACATTTTACACACCTTTAAGGTATCCTTTTAATGGTGTGTTCAGGGTAGGTTTTGTCTGCCCAATAATGACATTTAATGAGATATTCTTATAAACTATATGCCTAAAAACAGATAAGTTCTTGTTGCAAGCTTTGAAATTAATAAACTTTGTACTTTTTTAATAAGGTCGAGGAGCGTATTTTCGAAAAGTCAAACAATATTAGTTATCTGTGGAAGCAGACGTATTCAGCCCATTAGCGTTCACGACTCGCGAACTATTCGAATTAATTACATTTAAATGTGTAGAAACGCGCCGATTAGATCATTCGTCTCGAAAGCTTGAAAATAAATTTATATGGCACAGTTTACTCCCATTGTAAATAATGTTGAGTTTTACGACATCACGATTCATAAAAGAATACGAGAATAAGAGAAATTCGTTTTTGACATCGTTTCCACTACAATTAAATAACAGAACGGTTAAAGTTTTAACAAACATAAAAGTGTAAGGCTTGAATTATTTGAAGTCTGCCTTAGCAAAAATCAACATCCTCACGCGTGACCAGAAAGCTGGTAAGTGGCGTAGCGCATCAGCATTGCCATAAAGCGTGGTAATGCAGCCAGTGTCTTGGGGGCGCTTCCGACAGCTACTCTATTTGTAACTGTCTGCAAATTATCATAATTCTATAGACTAGTTTAACTTTTTTTCTTTTCCTTGATTGTGTGTTTTTGAGAATACCAAAAAAGTACCTTCTCTGCGATTATTATGCCAAGTCCAAAAGCTTAGACTCTGTAAGCAGGTATGCCGAATGCAAAAAAATATATTGAGCCTGAAAACAGATATTATGGAAAGGTTTCTAATCGGAACGCAAGCTATATCAGATCATTAAATTAATAGAAACCGAATATCCAGCTCCCCATAGACCCTTAATAGATACGTGAAATCGAACATATAATTTCATTTTCCGTTAGACTTCCAATTAAATTCGACTGAAACCTATCCTCAGCGCGGCTATGCCAAAAAGTACCTATATAATAACAAGAACCTAACTTAACTTACCTACTTAAGTAATTAATGACAAGGTATGTTTAAAAAAATAAAGTCCGAACTTGAACATCAAATCAAATCAAATCAAATCAAATGTTTTTATTTCTTTCACAATATTTATGATAGATCTTATAAAATACATTGAAGCCTCCTTTTAAGCATAAAGAATACTTGTACTAGGAGGTTTCGCTCTTCCTTAGTTACATTAACGAGAATTATCAAAATATATTTGAACATGAAATCCTTTTCACGTGAAAGCCCACTTAGATAAAGACACAGGGCCCAGTTGGAGTATTTGGAAGCCTTCTTGTAATCTGTTCAAAAGGGGGCACTAAGTCGAATGTTGTGGCGTGGATTTGTCCAACTTTTTGTTGATGTCTCGAAAGTTTTTGAATAAAGTTTTTTGCCAAGAGGTTTTTGTTTGATTTTAAACAAGGCTTAATAAGTGGTAATCTGTTACGATTTTCTTTGTCTGAGTCAGAAACTCAGAAACAGAAAACCAGTTTTCATTTTCAAATTGTTTTAAATTTATGTAGGTGCATAAAAGTAGTATTTAGAATTCTTATTCTAAATACAGTTTATGAAGGTTGTAGCTTCCGGTTGTTCATATATAGTGGGTATGAGTATTGATGAGATAAGAAGCTCTCAGATTGATTGGCAGATTCTACTTTACATAGGTATAGCTTCATAAAAGTAGGTATATTCGTTCTTATTTGTATCTAACATTAGGTTCTGAAGAGAAACTGGCACTTAAACTTTTCTTTTGGGTAGGCCCAATAGAAATAGGTTTTAGTGCCAAGAAATCTTGAAAGGCCTGTCAATAACAATGGCCGTACTTTGTCTTGCTACGTGCTCAATCTGAAATCGGCTCTTGTACACACCAATCCAGGCGGCCAAACGAGCTGTGTAAGCATGCTGTACACGTAACGCACGTCCGACTCCGGCTGAGGTTGAGACAAGACTGCGCATTCGGATCCAATTTTAGTGGTGGGGAGTAATTGGTGTTATAATGAGCTTCGAGATTTTGGAAGTTAGTTCCAGTAAATACTTAGATCCTTCTTACTTATTATTATAAATATTTATGTACGGGTATTTATCGCGTTTATTTACCTATTTTTCCCGACGTTTCGGCACCTACGACCAATAGTAAGTCAAATAGACTCGCCGACTTACTATCTAGCAAAACACGTCACTAGTATCTTACAGCCTTTAACGGGAAAGACGTCGTCGTTTGTGAAGGATTCGCGCCATTTTGTCAGCATCATCAGGGACATAACTTTAGAACCCGGAGACTTATTGGTGAGCTTTGACGTTGAGTCGCTTTTCACCAATGTTCCTCTTATAGATTGCCTTGATGTAGTTAGACAAAGATTGAGTGATCACGAACTTCCTGATCAGCACATTTTGCTCCTTCAGAACTGTCTTGATGGAAATTTCTTTTTATATCAAGGGCAACATTACCTCCAGATAGATGGTGTCGCAATGGGAAGCCCTGTGGCACCTGTCCAACGGGAATTACCAGGAAGTCGTTCAGCTAACCGATAATCTGAACTCCATACACCCTAAGATTCGGTTTACACATGAAGTGGAGGTGAACAGAATGTTAGCTTTTCTCGACCTTAAAGTGATGGTAAATTGCGACGGGACCTTAGCATACACGGTGTATAGAAAACCTACACACACTGACAGATACCTGAATGCAGCATCGCACCACCATCCGAGACACCTGCAGTCAGTAGTCTCCTCACTAGTGAACAGAGCTCATGACCTCTGCGACCCTGAACATCTGCAAGGTGAGCTAGATCATGTTCAAAAAGTTCTGGAACGGAATGGCTACAGTACTCGAATCGGAGGTCGTCCTAACTGTAGGCGCAAACAGGTACACACTGATGTGAAAAGACAGCCGGCGTTCTTGCCTTATGTGAAAGGAGTGACGGACAAAATTGGAAATCTTCTTAGTAAATTTTCAATCAAGTCGATTTACAATCCTCTCACGAAGATGGCGAAGTGTCTACGAACACCTAAAGACGTTGTACCATTGCAAGTTCCTGGAGTTTACAAAATCGATTGCAGCTGCGGGCGTTCCTACATAGGCCAGACTAAACGCACGGTCGCTGAACGTGTTAAAGAACACATAGCAGCGGTCAAAAATCGACAAGTAAACAAGTCTGCAATAGCCGAGCACATAGTAGACTCAGGACCCAACCACTGGATTGAACTACATAAACCACAAGTGATCTGTAATGAAAGGCATTACTACAAGAGAATGGTTCGGGAAGCGATTGAAATTAAGAAATATCCCAATTTCAATCGTGATGACGGTTTCAGACTCTCTGCCTCGTGGAATCCAGTTATAGCTAAGTGTACTCGTAGGCCGGTTTCTCAATGCGTCGCGGACACTGTTAGTGTTGTGTGTCGTCATCCTATCAATGAGAAGAAATGCGGGTAGTTGAAAATTCTAAAATATTGCCACGAGTTTGCTCCTTTGCTATGGTACAAACGCGGGGCGATATTTTGCTATAAATAAAGCCGTCGGCCGAGTAAACATTCATTCTTGCTCGAGTCGCCGGACGGAACAGCTGACCCCGTTTCGCAGAGGCGGTAGCTCCAGTTACTCCAGTCATCCCGTGACCACGGCAGTGTGTAATCCTGTCGAAACGTCGGGAAAAATAGGTAAATAAACGCGATAAATACCCGTACATAAATATTTATAATAATGTGTTCCTTCTTACTTAGTTGCTATATAATAAGCCCCGACGATGTATTTCAGTAGTATTTAAGTTTAACGTCAGAATGTGTCTCTGTGTGTCCCATTGTCACATCGTAGTTCCTAAATGGATGACCTGATTTTGATTGAGGGTTTGTTTGAAAAGTAGAGAATATTCAATGTTTACTCAAAATTGTAGTACCCACTGGGCAATCCACGCAGCGCCATCTAGCCCCAAGCTAAGCAGAGCTCGTGTTAATGATACATTTAAAACTGATATATTTAATATGATACATAACATAGACAGATATTTTTTATTTATAAATAGAAAAGACCCAAAACCCTGGAACAAATATCTAGAATGTCAGATACCAAGGCGGGAATCGAACCAGCAACTTCCTACGTCGCAGGCAGACCTTCGCCCAGTGCACCACACCGGTCAGATTTCATTACATGACTACATTTATTTTGAACTAAGTTAATTACATTAGTTAATTATACCAAAACCATGTTTGTTAAAAGGAAAAACATCGAGACATTTGAAAGATATTTTTATCGAAGAACCTTCATCATCATCAGCCTATATTAGTCCACGGCTGGACATAGGCCTCCCCTAATGAGCGCCATAGAAGAAAGAATAGCCATAGAACATAGCCGAAGAACCTTAGTTTAAGTGTATTAATTCCGACTAGTATTGACATGGATCAATTGAGCTACCTTTAGACTGTTTGCAACCGTCTGCAGTTAGCTCAATTGTTTCAATTGTGTATACTAGTTGTTATTTTTTAAATTCCTTTTCGTTGTTGTTAAAGATTTTATCATCACAAAAAAAATATTTCAATGAATTAATTATTGAGATGGTGAGTATCTATGGATTTTGAAGTTTACCTGCATACAACCACTTTGAACTAACTCTAATTTGATTATATAAAATCAATGTTATTCTTCGGTCACGAAGGGTGTCGTGCTGACTTATCGCTTCGCCGCAACACTGTCACTTGCTGTCACCGTTCCCCTCGAGGCACTGCTAGGAACGTTTCTGTCTTTATTATTTACAGGAGCTATGGTTGGTCTCGGGAAATACCCTGGCTATTCAAGTGGGTTTGAATCCTGGACAGGAAATCATAAATCAGAATTCAATAACTTTATTTCTTTAGGCTTACAAAAGGGTTATTGGCATTTCGTACACTCGAACGTTCAAAAATTAATTTTGAGATTCCATACATTGGATGCGTCAAGCTGAAGACAGGGCGCTATGGCGCTCATTGGGGGAGGCCTATGTCCAGCAGTGGACTAATATAGGTTAATGACGATGATGATGATGATGATACATTGATTGTCAGTTTGTACACTCCTTCGTTAAGGTTGAAATTTGCACTTAAAAAAATACAATAAGCACTTAGTCATGTCAAATGTTAAACTAGTCATAATCAAATCAAAATAATCTATATCACAATAATCTAAGATATAAAGTGTTCATTGATTTTCTCTTCGCATCTTTTCCAAAGCAAAGTTTCAAGCAAAGTCAAAAGCGATTATGAAAGACCAGTTTTTGTCCGCGGATTCGCATGCATTTTGTTTTGGAAACGGTTAAAGTTCTTTCTATCCCATGGGAATGGCTTTATGGGATAAAGAAGCTTATTTTTTTTGGATCTATGCAAAATTTTAGACTAATCTTTTTAATATTATTGGCGTGACAAGTAACAATATAAACAGACTCCCAATTTCGCATTTCCAATATTACTATGACGAGAAAGCGCTAGAAGAACGACTAGCAGCGTGTTAAATGCTTATTACCATGTAATTTAAAAGAAAATTAACTCGAAATTAATAGATAGGTAAGCTATTTGTTTTGAATAATCAGATGACTAAATTGCGTCTTAAAAGTAAACTAACTAAAGTCCATTTTATTTCTGGTAACTCTCCAAAAGGGTAAAAATTTCTCAATAAAATGCTATTTATACTTTAACTTGGTTTCAGTATAAAGTTCATAACAACGCAGTAACTTCCTGTAGCCGGGGCAACTTCTTTGCTTATTTTCTTTGTAATTTAAAATTTTGCAACTTCATGTGCTGCGGTACCTATTAAACTTGCGTCTTTTGTTTACTCGATGTACTTTAGGAAATCATATTAATGGAATAGGAAACAATACCTACATTTGTGCAAAAAGTGAAAAAATTACCTGACAAACATTTGTTTTTCTTGAGATGGACAATTACACTATTAGTTGTAAGACATAATTTCAAAATTTTTTAATATAATACAAATTGCTAGATAATCCACACAGCATCATCTAACCCCAAGCTAAGCAGAGCTTGTGTTAGGTCCTAGATAATAAATATACCTATTCCAATACATTACATACATTTTAGATATTTGTGTTTTAATTGAAAAACACCCAAAACTCCGGAAAAAATATTTACAGATTGTCGAACATTTGTCCCGAGGCAGGAAACGATCCCGCAACCTCTTGCGTTGCAGGCGGACCTTCGCCGATGATGTTGTTTATTTTGCATAAAGAGTACCTATATAGCTATATCTAGCTTTATTAATAGAGCTGAGAACATTTCTCAAACAAAATCAAATCAGTAAAGTGTCGCTGCTACAGAACCCAACCGAAATAACAAAAACAAAAATCAAACCGATCAACCTCAATCCAGGAAGCTTTGTTTAAAAACGGATTTAAAATTGGAGAGAACGGATTTTAAACGGGATCAGAGTGCTGGGAGTAAATCCTCTCCATAAATAACTGTTAGTGAAGTCATCAAAAGGGTGGGTGCTTCGAGGGCGAGCGATGTCATGTGAACCTACCATCAATCTTAGAGCGGGTCACGAGCTGCACGCATAGTCACTGGGATTCGAGTTAGGCGAGTTGTAGCGATTTGAATTGTAATGGAATGCATTTCATCCCATTTCAATTCAAATCGCTACGACTTATGACTAGTTTACAGCGTATGCATTATGTATAGTGGTAAGGGAGCACTATTTGTCCTATTGTCACTAATGCATACCTGAGTACGTATGTAGTATGTGTGCATTGTAAATTTAAATGTTATTCGTATATTTTATGCATATATTTTATGTATTGTAAGTATTTTATTTGTAACTACATAGGCACACAAATCCACTTGTACTATCCAATGATGATGCTATATGAATCATTGTGATGATGAACACAACATCAGGTTGTCTAGTAGGGATCGCTTTGGACCGATAAAATGGGTAATTGTGACTTAGTCTTAGAGTTCAAGCTCAAAATTACCTACTTCAATTCGGTGGCCTACCGAAATCCGTTCAATGCCAAATTGAATCATAGCTTCGTTGTTAAAATCTGTATTTGATTCAACGCTATCCACTGTATCCGCGTCAATTTGAATTTTAAAATCGCTAAGCTTCTCGCTACCCTCTATCACCACAACACCACCTCCTTCAAGGGCTCGAAACGGCTTTGTCTCGCGTCTAGACTCGTAATCCATTATTACAGACGCCCGTCCCAGGAAACCGGGGAAGGCGCGATTCTTTCTATACAACTTGCCATACTTTGCATATTTACTAGAGATGTAACACATTTTTGGGTATTCGGTAACATTCTAAAAGGTTTATAAATAGTAATCAAGGCAAGTCGGTAGTCTTTTCGGTCAAAAGACCAATTTATAATAATGACGATAATGCGAAAGATTGGATGGATGGATAAATAGACGGATGGATGTATGTTACTTCTTCAGGGAAAACTACTAAACGGATCCGCCTGAAATTTTGCTTAGATGTAGTTCTTAAACTGAAGTAATACAGTATATATTCCAGGTTTACAAACAGTATCTTTATTCCTTTGCTCAGTCCCAAGGAACAGAAATGAACTTCGAAGCCACGAGAAGAAACTAATTTTTAATAAATTCGTTACCTAGTTTTTTATTCAATATTTTCAGATATCTTGGAGCTTTTGACTTAAAAAATCTCGATGTTGATTATACTCATCTGCTTTTTTACTGTGATAGCTTCATAACGCAATCCAAGCCATGGAACTTGATTTTAAGCTACCTTGTATAATTGAACCTGTTTAATACCAGTAATTGATATCTGCAATCAGTTACAAATAAGACACTAATTCCCATCGAGTAAATTCACGGTTCGAACTTATATAAGCCTGTGCACGTCATAGGGCCAAAGGCGCCTGTCAAAGGTGTCCTACCGTCTACCGTCCGATGGTCCGATGTCACCCACACTATATCGACGCAATAAATCCTTTTGAGTTCATTGTAAAACAATGCTTATACACGTTGAATGAATTCTTGCCACGTAAGTGTACGTGACTTTTATTAAATTTTATGTATTATTGTCGATTTACCTAAATTTTTCATCATTTATGATAAGAAAAATACTTTTTAAAAATTCAATATATTTAAAGAAGATTAAATTGAATTTTTCTTGTTTAATATTTGTTTATAATGTTGTATATTTGACATTAAACTCAATTTGTTACGAATTCTCAATTTGTTACGAACTTGAACATCATTACATTATTTTTTTTCGAACTTTTTTCAACTTTCCTGTTTTAACGTTAGTTTCCCCAACTCTAATATTTACGCTGCTGATAAATGCGTGTCCTTTTTCTTCACTATCGTCCTTGGGAGGTGAATGGAGCTGTTGCATTTTCTTTTTAAACTTTTTGGGGAATGTAGGGGGAATTGGAACGGGGCAGTCGTCCATTCACGGGGATTTATAGGATTACTCTTTGGTTTGGACCAACATTTGTAGCGTGAGCTTCTGTTTCGTTTTTTGGGATTCGCTGAATTCGTTATGCAACGTTCTGAAAAAGGTTCTGTGAAAAATAATATTCTTGTGTAAAGATAATTCCTTATTTTTTGCTAAGGTACCTTGCTTCAACGAACCAAGGTTTTTTGTCTAACCTGAAAATAAATAAGCAAACTGGAAACTTTTGATGTAACTAAGTGAAAAGCTTTAGCTACAATTGGTAAAAATCTTTGAAAGAAGTTTGTAAGTAAAACTTTAAACGAATTTTATAGCACCAATCATTTTGTCTCCCTCTCTGACTTTTGTTTCTTGATCGCTCAGATTGAGAACAACAAAAGAGTAATTTTGATTCGAAGGGTGGTGTGTATGGGGTCTTATTTCAATGGATTTTTTATGGCATAAAATAGGCACTTGCTTGGCCTAAGCCACCATTAGCACAACTAATAATTTGCAAAGGGAGAGAACCCCCTTACGTCACCTGATCAAATTATCATACACTGTTATTGTCAAACAAAATTGGTCATTAGAATGTAATGTAGTTTGTTTAAACATAGCTTCCCGGTGGCTTTGTATAGCTTTTTAAGAGGGGCCATGTAATTTATCGTCCTCAATGATAAAATTTCCCTAATGGATATTGTTCACGAGACAGTGAGGTCTATTTTATGTCTATTACGTTAGCTGACCTTTTAGGGGACAAAAATGTATTTACAGTTTACAATAGAGATAAAAATGCCAAAAAGTCTGTGAAAATACGTGTATAGATAGAAAATTAAATGAAATGTTTGAAAAGAGATATGATTTCACACAAAATGCACCTCACGTTTTTGCAATTTACTAAGAAAAATGATTTTATTTATTCAACACTGAAGGTGCTACAAGTTGCATCTCACGTTCGCGTCTAAAGCCAGATTTCTAGAATGACGCACTTAACGCAATAGAAATAAACGAAAAATTCGTTTAGACTATTAAGCTCTATAAGGACGACCATGAACAAAATTAATAAACGGAGTTCAGAATATTAAACTATGGTGTATTCACACATAGTTACTTTTTTCTTGACAAATTTTCTTTGTCAGAAATGTACAACAACTCATGCTAAGGATCATTAAGTAGTCGCTAATTAGTTATGAAAAATACTATTAACTTCGGTACGTAGGTAAATCAATGCTATATGGTACCTTAAAACCTTATGATGTGTATCGCCAAATTCTCCAATGACTTAACTTTCAAATTAACATCAAAGTCATCAAAAAACCAAGAATTTGAAGAATCGTGGTGTGCAATAGTCGCTGAGTGGATACCCAGCCTAATAAGCTATATAGATGACTCTCACGTAGCCAACTAATTTAACACATTGTCAAGTGCCTCTCCCTATACAAACCTTTATAAGAAAATGAAACTGTTTGGGGGGTTGCAGTTAATTTTATCGCTTCAATACTGTCATCAGCATCGTGGAAGATGAGCTGTATGAAGCAATCAAGTCTATTTTTGTACGAATGTATAACAAATACTAGCTTCTGCCCGTCGCACGCGTCGTTTCAATAAAAACGTATAAAGATTAACTATTTGCTATGAGAACTGTTTTTGTTTACATAAAACTATCTTCGATAAACTTCAGCACGATCCGTTCAATAGTTTTGACATGAAGAGGTTACAAACATCTAAACAACCATCAAAACTTTCGCATTTTTAATATTAGTGTGATTCTTTTTGAGTATCTGTATCTAAATATAAAAACCTAAATACAGTATATTTAGACTATCCTCGATAATGTTTATTTTCTCAAAAATGTTGAATATATTGTGTATGACTAAAACTATCCTCAGATTTATATTTATAGAGCTCAGAAGGGGTGATTTTATAGCTGTAAAATATTTCCCAATTACATTTGCAAACAACCGCAAGTCGAGAAATATCTCAGTAGCTATTCAGAAACATCAACAGACAAGGGGAGAGGACAGTAAAGTATAACATTCATAAAGGGAAAGTGTCGCAAAGTACACAGTACACACAATCGGTGCCAATAAAATAGCGGACACCCCTTGCAATAAGACGAGGAGAAATAGCGCGGAAACATTGGGGAAACAGTATTAATACTTACGGTTAATTGTGTCGGGGTTGTGGACGGCTAAAATTGCGCTTAGTTTTGTTATACCAATAGGTTTATTGTAAAGGTGCATAAAAATAATTATGTTGTGAAATGAGCTCGATGTAAAAAAAACATCATCTGTTACAATATAGTATATAATAGCATCTCATACAATATACTAGGCACTTTTGGATATAGTAGTTATTATATGGAGTGAAAAAACACATTAACGAAAACAAATAGTTGACAAATCTATGGTTAGTACAGAATTTAATATTTCATTCGTGGAAATAACAATTTCAGAACAACTTTTTGTGACTCCACAAGATTAAAATAATACTATATTTTTAAATAAATAAGTAAGAGACAAAAAATATTTCTTAACATTACTATGGAAAATTCCTATTTGTATTTTAAATAAATTATGAAACCTAGGCAAAGGAAGTAAGTAGATTCAGCCTAGTGGGACATGCGAGGAGCACGTGACGTGAATTTTCAATCTATTTCTCTCTCGATCGATGATCTATCAACGAAGATTTTCAGTAAGTAATAGTGGAGCTAAAAGATTTACCTACTTTGCTATTTCTTTTATTTTTATGCAGGTATGCTTTTACGTTTCAGCTGACTACTAAAGAAACAACAGTAGCACAAAACCAAATCAGAATGTTTTCCTCGTTTTCAATTCTGTTTTCGGCAATAATAGTTACAGCCAAAGTGGCGAAGTCATCAAGCGCAATTTTACGCCTTCGAAATTGAAGGGTGACGCCTCCCTTAGACGTGGCTGGCCTTAGAATGAGTTTCGGTGGTGAGGTGCATCGGTTTATTATTGAGAGAGTAGCTAAGTATCTATCTATCTCACTTGCAATATCTGGAAACAATGCTAATGGGTCCTGATGAAATTGGTCCGTGCAACGCTTAGGATTGGTAGAGTAGCGGTCAGAAGACATGGTAACCAAGATTCTATTGCCTTACAGCCTTGCCTTATGCATACCTAGTGTAGTAATATTAATCCAAATAGCAATGATAAACTAAAAATATGACTAACGTTGGAAATGAAATAATGTATTTTTTTAAATTGCTTCTTAACATTTTTCAAATAAAGATTAAACAAAAAAAGAAATTGATATTTAATTATGTTGATTTGAACTCGATGCATCAGAACGTGAATCCCATATCGAACTTCAAGATAGTTTACACGATGATGTGCTAAAGATGTGCATTCTGACGTCAGCTTTTGTGAATGACCATTGAAACTCCTAGAGATTAGAATACATTGGTTCTGGGGTTCCAAATTAGGTGCAAATGATTATTTAGTTTTATACCATTTAAGATACCAAACATAACATCTAAACCGTTGTATAAAAAGACGCTTAACATTTAATCTAACCAATGAACTGGGTTGTATTGTATCAATGATGCAGATTGACACACAAAATAAACTGTGACTAACATGCTCACAAAGTTGTAGATTACAACAAAAGCTCGAAAAAGGACGAAGTAGGTACTTGATCTTAGAAGATACCTAACTACGAATTACTTGCTCAAAATACAAAACCCATCTCTGACTCGGACTCTGAGGTTGTCGCAATCATGTTGACTTTTACAGCAACTAAATGTCTTTGTCTAAACACTAGCCTTTATCGATTGGCACTAGCGTGTCCCTTTGCAACTTTCCCTTTTATGATCACGATTGACTCTCCCCTTCCGCAAACGTTAGTGTTGCCGAGAGTAATTGGTGTGCTACTGCTTTGGATATTGTCTGTCATGTGACGTACTTTAAAGAATGCAAATTCACAAACTCAGTTAAAAGCTCTATAGCTTTAATATGTAGAACTATTTTTATAAAACTCATTTGGAATTAGCGAATTATTTTTAAATAGACCTAATTGAATAGGAAAGTTAGACGCGTTAACAAGACAAACCGTGTTAAAGACGTTAAACGAATACCGAAGCCAGTAATTGTCTGTTAGGCTTGGGGATTAATCGGAAGACGCCTGTAGCAATCAATTTGACCAAATGGCGAAAACGCAATGTTTGATAAACTTGCTAGGTGTCTTTTCGGTGAGAAGAGAGTGATCAGATCAATGACTCCAAAATGGTCTAAATAGTACGTATGATGTTTGTTTCTAAACGAAAATATATTTGGGGTTCTGAGAGTGATATTGTATAAAATATTTTGATATTTTAGTAGATAGTTATAAAACTGTATCAAACAAAGACAGTAAATAATAGGGACAAAGAAAAATTTGACCTTATTGCTATGAACAACTTTAGGATAGACTGCGAATATGATAGAAGAACATAAACGGTGGCGTTTATATGCAGTTAAACCATATATTACACAGAACAATAAACACAAAACAAACAAAACAAGAGTTAGTAACACAACAATAAATAATTTATCTGACCCAAAAACTAACCACTTGATACTCGCCGAATTCACTGGCGCATGTTAATATCGCAGGGTCCCATCTTCCATTAGGCTTATCAGCTATATCAGTTACAGAACTTAGTAGGTCATATTAGTAACACATATTGTTGTTATTGTAAATAACTTTGTTCACCTATTGTATGGTAGCGTTAACATGTTTAATTTTTTCAAAAGAAAGTCATTTATTAATATCTACGGAATTCCTGCAGCATAAAATAGGTTAGAAGAATCTAGTATCAAAAACAAAAAATAGCATTCGCGGCTAAATGACAATGTAGAAAAATACGCTCTGCAATCATACTATTTTCAAGGTAAGTATATATACCTATTCATTGAAATTTCAGTATATATTATTTAGAGACTTGGATTCCAAGTAATTATACTATTTTAAGAAAACCGAATCGAATGTATTTTTTTTGTTAATTGACTGTTTTTTTAATGAAATTGAAGTAGGTACCTATAAGTATTTTTTATGTTTGATAAGTTTGGTTTAGAATAAACCTAAGCTCAAAATTTGTTTTGATTTTGAAGCGAAGTTTAGTATTTGTGCCTTGAGTGTAACTGAGGTATATGTGAAGCAAGAAGCGTTATCATCGATTCCGTATGTACTCGTATATCAAATACCAGTATCATAAGAGCTTCCGTCGAATAGAAGTTCAAGCCGAATAGCCGTAGGGTAGTTACGGACTCTTGCTTTGTCCAACAAGTCTCCTAACAATATTCCAATACTCCTGCTGGTATTGTTTGAATGGGGTGTAAGCCAACTAAATGGACAGCAAAAGTTTTGGACGTTGTTCCTTATCAAGTAGCTTCTCACTGTTATCTGATTAATGGGTCCGTACGTGTTAATGGTGCCACTAAACATATCGATATCGCTATTTGGGTCAGATGTAGCTATGTTTGCAATCTATGTATTCTCATCATAATAAAGTTTTTTTTGTTGCTAATAAACATAAACAAATGGGTTTCTTTTTGACTTCTTAATATTTTATTTCCAAAGAGTACTTCATGACGACCGATGTGGCGTGGCAGGCAAAGGTCCGTCTGCGACGCAGAAGGTTGCGGGTTTGATTCCCGCCTTAAGACAAAATATGTTTGTACAATCTGCTAATATTTGTTCTGGGTGTTTTCTATGTTATAATGAAAAAAATATCTATCTATGTAATAACTAGTACCCATGACACAGGCTCTGCTTAGCTTGGGGCTAAATGATGATGTGTGGAATGTCCAGCACTATTTATAATTTTTTTATTTAATTAATTGTTTTTTGGTTTTAAAATACGTCCTGTTGGGTCTTATATGCGAGTTATTGATATTTCTAATTCTGACTATTTTTCATATCCTAGGCCAGCACTTTTCTATTTCTAAAAGGCATAAAATTGATTTTTCATTGCGATGTGCCATGTCGTGCCCATTTCATTGTCAATGAATGGCTATAGCAGAAATAGCTGACAAATGGCACTACGCCTCTGATATATCGACGTGTTGATATGAGAAGGGGGAGGGATTCCAGCTTCATTGACATAAATCTGTTGAAAGAACATTAATATCGAGTTTCGTCGAATTGCGAGAATTATTGATGAAACAATGAGTATTGCTGCAATAAATAATGTACTTACATGTTTTATATTACCTACAGCTTCTCTACTGAGAAGTTATATTTCAAGAAATGATCAAAAATGTTTACCAGACTGAATCAAGGGCACTATACCATGTTGTCAGTCTGGTTAAAAAAGTTTTTGACCATATTTTTGGCATTCTGTCGGTCAAATCAAAATGGCACAGAGACTGCATTGATTATTCATAGTTAATTCACAAACGATATCTTTCGCCTCTATCATACTTACAAATGTTGGTAGAGTTATGGAGAGATTTTTCTTCGGCTTCAGTCATGCTTGAGTATACAGGAAGTCGGATCGGAGTATCTTTTTTAGGTTAGGATAAAACGGGACCTTAGTATTAAGTTTCCGCTGTAAGTTCGTCTGTCACCAGGCTGTAAGTATCTTGTGAACCGTGATAGTAAGACATTTAAAATTTGACAAATGATGTATTTCTGTTGCCTAACAAAAAAACAATAAAATCAATATTTAAAGGGGTTTCCATACAACAGACATGTTTTTTTCCCGTTTTGATAGATGGTACGGAACCCTTCCTGCGCGAATCGATTCGCACTTGGCCGGTTTTTTTAACAGCCGCCGCTTGGACTATATTGTGGCAGATTTTCTGCAACAGCTGTAATTTAGAGGCAAATCCAGAAAAGTTTGGGTATAACTTTGTGCGGTTTTGTTGCACTTACACAGTTAAGTACAATTGTAACCAAATTCAAAGCAAGCTAATTAATTCGTCAAATAAAGAAGTCTACAAAAACCCGCCACATACCTATCAAGAAAACGACCACCCACTCAATCAACATGTTATCCATCCAATTACGGCTGTCCATTTCTTTTCAAAATTAAAAAGGTATAATATCGCGTGCTAGCCAACTCGGTATTGCATAGTTCACTTAGCTGTTACCAACAGGGCCCCGACTTCAGGGAACCACTCCATTTGTATTTTGTATTTATTTATTTTTCAAATAATAGTACATTACAACGTTTCTGCCAAACTGTGTAACAGTTTGTCGGCTATAAGTCCTTTGATTGATACAACTTATAAAATTATTTAATTTCCAAGTCTTGTTTTGTCAATAAAGTAGAATATTACTCAAGAATAGATACTGCCGTGGACAGATAATCGCGGTTTCGCGCGCTTTGTTATAGAAATGTTTCATGGCTATTTACATTCCATGGGAACTTATTTATGGGTATAAAATAGCCTATATTTTATTCTTTTTTTATTTTTATTTTCTATTTTCATAATTTTAGGAAAACTTACAGCTAGGTACTTACAAATAGATTTTTACATAATACATGCAGGTGTATACCAGTGCATGTGTGCTGAAGGCCAATTACAAAGTTTCCGCAGATAACTTGAACTTCTTGACTTCTAGGGCTAGAACTATGTCTATTCAAAATTTCAGTCCGATCCGTTCAGTAGTTCATGTTTTGCGTAAAATATGAACTTTCATTAATATAATCTTTCGTTTATAACGTTATAATATAAGTGAGTAAGGATTTGGTAAAATCGTAAGTGTGGTCTCGTAGTCGGGTCCAGTAACTCAGAATATCTGTAAAGTATTTAAAATACCAGCAAAATTAGCACTATCAGTAATGCGTAAGTTTGGTTGAATGAGTTGTTGGATGTTTGCTCACATCAAAACTACTAAAGGGAAATTTGCAAAATCACTAAATACAGTCACATTACTGGGAAAACTGAAATTTCGTATGAATAAAAAACCTGGAAAAAGAAAAAGGTTTGTATCCCGTTTACCAGTTCTCATGTGATAGGAATATTCTTTAAATGTTTCTATATAAAAGCAACGCGTTCGAAGCCGTGGGCAGAAACTAGCGCAGAATAAATAGGTAGGTATCTACACGCATTGAAAGCAATTACCCTGTCAGTGCTGTCATTTCGATACAGTTCGTGCAAAAATCGTACAACGTAAAAGCGTCTGTTAACACTGCCATCATACAAACGCGTTTCTACATATGTAATGGACATATCCCTGCGTAAGGTTATTATAGCTATACATATTTGTTATATTTTT
Source organism: Eupithecia centaureata (assembly GCA_944547425.1). Lineage (NCBI taxonomy): Eukaryota > Metazoa > Arthropoda > Insecta > Lepidoptera > Geometridae > Eupithecia > Eupithecia centaureata. Next base: position 10,318,728 of record OX155687.1, read on the forward strand.
TAATAATACGCTGTAGGTTTAAATTGTATTTGTAATTGGTTCGATTCCCGCCTCGGAACAAATTTGTGTACTATCTGCAGAAATTTGTTCCGTTGGTCTGGGTGTTTTCTATGTATAATAAAAAATATCTATCTAAGTAATATATTGTATTATGTATATCAGTCATCTAGTACCCATAACACAAGCTCTGCTTAGCTTGGGGCTAGATGATGCTGTGTGGACTGTCCGGAATTACTTATTATTATTATAATTAAAACAAAAACGACACGGGATTGTCTGGTTCTTCATATAGAAAATGATTACTGATACATTTTCGCTAAGGCGTACAAAGTCTCTACAAACGATGTACGCTTTTGATGGAAAAGATGTCACAATTTGATGCAAGAAAATAAAAATTCACAGGAAATTATCACAGTGACGATACACGTAACATGAACAAAGTCACAACGGATGCCAAAATCAAACTCCTTTTGTCAGCCGAATCATGTTCACTCTGTAAAAAATAAAGGCAAAATGTCACACAAAAATGGCTATATGGGCAAAGTTCGTATGTGAAAAGCGTTAACTACGATCGTCGAAAGCACGAAACTTTTATTTATTTATACACGATACACACACAGTCTCGTCGGTATACCAATTTCCATTTTTAAGGTTACCTTTATTTGCATATTTTCTGGCGAAAACCTTTTTAAAATGTTTTTACACAACGAAAAACAAGCTCAGTAAATTGTTAGTATGGAACTTCAATGAGGTTTGTAGTTTAACCTTGCTCTAAAATGTTAAAGAGTTATTTTTAATAGTTCGAAAATGGTTAAACAGTCATGTACCTTTTTTACCTGATATCTGGTCAGTCTTTATTACTTCGAAGCATCCAAACGGATGAAGCTATTTTGATAAATGTGGCATCAAAATACTCGTCAGCTAAAATATAATCATAAATTTTGCGCCAATCTGTGTCAGATTAATTGTTGAAAACTCGGAAACGAAATTTCGAAATACACCTGTAGAACTCCGTTATGGTATTGGTAACAGTTTGAAGGGCCCGCTTGTTCCCGAAAAAGGCAAAAAATCCGGGCCCAGGAAGGACGGGTAATTTATAGTTATTTATTAATTACCTACTTTGTATTTTGGCTTTCTAATGAACATCATCAATATCTTTAAACCTTTTTTGGACTTGCATTGCTTATTTGGACATGATATCTTAACATCTCTGTGAAATTTATCCCATCGTTGAGTTCTAAAGAAGGTATCTAACTAAATCTCTTTGACGCGTCGTCATTACGCGGTTTGATGACCTAATCCGGATGGGATTTGACTGTACAAAGATGGATGATGATTTGATTCGCCATAACTTATGTCAACTCAAGATCTGGTCATGAATTTCATTGATATAATTATGTATCTCGTCTGTCATTTTATTTAAGAGTGAAGGGTGGCTTGGATATTTAGGAAATTCATATAAGTGTATATAACTCGCTTTTGTCGTTTTTGCATCACATTTACTTATACAGAATATTGATTGATAATAGAATAGATAAAATATAGGCAAGTTAATTAAAGCACCAAAGTGAACTATTGAATTTCATCAAATGGGTTGTACATGTCGGTTTTTATGCTTATACTCCGTTGATTCGAAGCAACCTTTAGAATCATCGTCGAATTGTGATTCTTTATTCCAACAACAAAACGCAAAATAAAAGAGTTTGCTTACCGGACTGAATTATTATTTACGGCGTAAACAGTCACAATATGGGGCTTTATAAACAACGCGATAAGCCGAGGGTGGCGTGTGACCACCAAAAATTATTCTACGTTATTATTGCAATAATGTGTGGTAATACGGACAGGATTTTTTCCTTTCTTGCTTTTTCCTGATTTGCACAAAACGAAGTCTGATATTTTGAATACAATTAATTTTTTTTAAAATCTTTATTAATTTGATACAGGGTTTTAAAAAATTATGCTATCCATAAGACTAAGACTTGGAGATAAATTACATTACTAATTGGATTCCGATCTTTCATTGATAGTACCGCGATATAGTTCTATAAGCGCCCTGGCATCCTTGGACACTGGTTCCGAAAGGATGCCATTGCAGCCTTCCACAATCCGGTTATTTACTAAGTTTTACTGGGCTGAAATGATACGTATAGAATAGACGTAGTTCTGAGCCTGGAGTAAAACATTGGCTACTTTTCATCCCAAAAATCTGTTCCCATGGGATAGAAATAGCCTTGAACAGGTTTCCATAGAAACAACGCGTGCGAAGCCGCATGTTGATACTAGTTGCTAATAAAGCAATCTCACAATGACCAAGCGCGTTGTCTTTATCTCGGACTCTACAACCTATTTACCTTAAATAATTTAAAATCACTACATAGTATAAAACAAAATTTCTTCGCTTTTTTTGTCCCTATGTCTCTATATCCCTATGTCCCTTTGTATGCTTAAATCTTTAAAACTACGCAACTGATTTCGATGAGGTTTTTTTTTAATAGATAGAATGATTCTAGAGGAATGTTTATACGTATAATAAAACCGTGCGAAGCCGGGCGGGTTGCTAGTTTAATAATATAACATAGACGTATCAGTTTAGTTTCCCATTTTATTATGCGAACAGCAATCTACTACACCTTTTTAATCCATAACGTTTATATATTTGGACACAGGGCCTATAAAATATAATTACGTCGATGGTCAAGTGGTTGCACGTTCCGTGTTTTATTTGTTTATTTGATCGCATATTGAAATCAGGTCGATGGATATTTATTTTACCGTTATTTTGGTAATATGCAGTTTATGGCGTAGTCGTTTTTGCCCGCGACTTTGCTCACTTTATCACTACATAGTTGTAAAACAAAGTTGCTTCCCGCTGCTGTCTGTCTGTTGTTCCTATGTATGCTTATATAATTCAAAAAACCACATTGAAATCGGACTAGTTAATTAGACTCTGCTTTTTGTCTGTCTCTCTGTCCGTCTGTCATCAGACTGGATCTTATGAACCGTGATAGTGGACAGTTGAAATTTTTATTTATATTTTATAGATAATGGTACGGAACCCTTCGCGCGACAGTCTGAATCGAACTGGGCCGTTTTTTTTTGTTTTTCTAAAACATAATGACATGACATCTTACTTACTATTCTAAGTTCTCTATGTTAAAAGTCTGTAAAGTTCAGTTGAACAGATTTTTATTTATATTTTACATAATATTCCCTCTAGGTAAAAGTAAACCATATTCTCCTTTGAATAAACCTTACTATTTCTATTTCATAAATCTAACTTTTGCCATTACTTATCTAACTTTTGCGCTCACACTAAACTACTCAAAAATTAATCACCCCATAGCGAACTCCCGTGTGTGCTTTTTATTTTTACGACACATCAAAAGAAAGTGATATCACGTAATTTTATGGTAATGGAGGTTTCACCCCGCAAACCAACGAGTAAAGAGTCCTACACACGCTTCTCTTTTTTAAAACCAGGTTTAAACAGTTACAATAAAACCTACTCTATTTGCATGATTGCTAACACGCTTATGCCAATGTTTGCGACAATGCCTTATATAAAATAGTAAGGGTTCCTAGGTTATATCAGTTATCTATAACCTATAACACAAGCACTGCTGCGAACTCCATTGTCTTCGTTTGTAGCTCTTCCACAAGTTCACAGGTTACTTCTGTTTTCTCGGTAAAAAGAGTATCTGTTAGTGTCAAGATTTCCATTTGTGTTACAATGTAGGTTGTTTTGTTTTGTATGTATCTTTTTATTTGATATGATAATTTTTTAAGGTTCCTAAATGTTTTTAAGCTGGAGGATTTTATGTAAACGGTTCTTAAGGCTTTTAAATTTATGACAAGACCCTCTGATGAGAAGTTTATGTTTGCAACATTTGAAGTTATAATGCAGGGTAATGTAGGTCGCGAGTTTAACGCGAACTCCTTTTTTGTACCTTGGGTAATATAATACGGAGAAAACTTTTGACTGAGTTTGTAACTGCTGTTAGGTGTTAAATATACGCAGTTTCCATGATATACGATATTGACCACCCAACGGAAATAGCAAAGTAAAAAAAAACCTAAAAAACGTTTTTGTTGGAATCAATGTAGACCAATAGTTAGGAATTGGACATGTACCTACGTTATTGGAAAATGCATAAGTAAGGTCAGATTGAAACGTTTAAATAATATTGAATTCATAACAGTTTAAACGCCTTTTGGATAAATCATTTGGATGAGAAGTGCTACTTCCAAATTTCAGCCCGATCAGTTCAGTCGTTTTTGCGTGAAAGATGAACAAACATCCATCCATACATCTATAAAAACGCGTTTATAATATTTGTTAGAATTGAGGACTGACTGCCGCAAAAGTCAAAAATGTAGCTAGTAGTATGTAGTAAAATCAAATAAAATTTCTCATTACCCTATGAACGCAACCGGCAAGCGGCAGGATATAACATTTTCAATATCAAATGTGGTATGTCAGCTCCTCTTCAAAGCCTAAAAGGGAAGAACCTTCGTCAAGTACGGACTCTCTTGACGTTGCTTCTTTTCAATTCGAACCTCCATCGGTGCTTCATCGTGATCTATATTGAGTCCTTAATTTGCATAAAACTTATTAAAAATGTAGCTGTATAAGGACCGTACGATATGAACGGTATAAATTTCAGGTATCTCTTCGATTTTAATTTATTTGATGACACTTTTGGTATAGATTTTAATGAGTTACGTTATGATAGTTGTTTTCAACCGAAGCAAAAGGATCTTTTCAATTCAGCTGTGTTTTTTGTGTGTTATTCGATATCTTCGCCAATTGCTGTTCGATGATTTAGCTTTTGTCTAGATCGATTATTCTCGAGGGATGACTATTCATTAATCCGTTAAACAAAAACAGTATAAATATTCGGATATTTGAAGGTGGTTTTTGTTCTTGTAAAAAAACATCAAGTAATGTGTAAATTAATGTGTTCTGACACGTGATCCTACCCTTGTATGTACTGTATACAGTATCTACTACAGTAGATAGTACAATTTTCGACAAGATTTTGTTTAAAACTAAATTATCACCTTAAAGACGTCAGACGACCATTCAATCCATGTTGTTTTTAGCCTCAGGAACCTATCTTAATATGGAGCTCAATATCTTAGCGCAGTCAATTAAAATAGCAACACCACTCCGTTTTTCTCAAGAAAAAAATAAAACAGGAAAATAATTCTAGAAATCAAGCTGCTAGATCGTCGTCGTAACGAGGCAACGATTGATCTTGCCGTGACAGCGATACTCGTGATAAGCCCAAGAGCCTTATCCGTAGGCAAAGATAGCATCGCCAATTCAATTAACGTAATGATGTCTGCCCCCTCTGTATCGTGCGTTTTTGGAAGACGCACTTTTTTCAGAGTGGCAACTTTGAGATGGGTTTTTTAAGTCTGCTGCAATGCGGTGTTTTGAATTTTTATTAGGAAGGCCGTGGTGAGAATATCTTTGTTGTAGAAGAAGACTAAAATGTATAAAAATGCTTCAAACTTCTAAAATCTAATCGTTTGCCTTCATCACTAAATAATTTCATAGCTATAGCATTTTTATAAGCCTATCTACTTTTAATTTTTGAGAAAACATGATATTGTTCCCAAGAGCTACAAAAAAGTCTACAGACAAGAGTACATTTTACAAAGTATAACAACTAAACCAAGGGTTCTTACAGTGGATACCGGCGTAGGAAACTATTATTCAAGCCACCGGTACTCCTAAAGACCAGTTACTGCTCACATAATGGTAGTAACATTGTTTATAGAAGGCTATTATTGAGAAAAACCGTCGACCGGTAGTTTCTACTGCATTATCAGCAAATATTATCGATCCATATCAGAATGTTCAGTAGGATACTGTTAGAATACACATTGGCATTTAGAATGGCAAAATATATAAAATAATAACAAAGATAATTGAATGATGAAACCAAATTAATGTTTAAGAAAGATATTGAGGAAAAGAATATATTAATGAAATAAGAAAATACGAAGCGTGTGTAACAAAAGGAATGTTTTATGACCACCCATGGATCCCATGATGGTGTGCCATGATAAACTCATAAAATATTACCAATAAAGTGCACCCAAAGGTCACATAAAATACCACTGACCCTAAACTCGGACTACCGTATTATGGACCATCACTATAAAAATGAGAATGGTTACTTATAACTCCACAAATAATCAGAAATTTTACTTCTTTAACCGAGGTAGAATAAGACATCATGAGTAGAAAAATAAAGCTAAGGAGTATGTTGATTGTTGAACTTGTGAGGTTAAGAAATTTGGGTTTATACCTCTATGCATTACCAAAACCTTGAAACATTTTTATGCCACATTTTACACCACACCGCATTTTACACACCACCACCGGCCACATTTTAGCAGGATGGAAAAAAATAGTTGCTATGAAAATCTATCAGACAGTAAAATTTATAATGAAACTTTTAACACACAATCAAACTTGATAATATGCCTTGGGAATAGGGGTAATGTGAACAATCAGACTTAATTAAGTATATGGACAAACTTTGTTCTTTAAATTTAAGACAAATTGTGATGTTCACATTCCCCTACAGCGACAGCTTGCCACTATCTGAAAATAAGCTTAGATATAAGTTAAATATGACATTGCATACTATTTCATGCAACAATAATGTTCATTTGATTGATATTAACAGTATTGTTAATAAAAAATATTATATGACTCAAGGTAATTATTACCTTTCTAATTTTTACAAAAGACAGATAGCTATTTCGCTATCATATTATTTTGAAACTACAGCCAAAAACTTGGCTATAACTAATGCTTCTTTTGAGCATTGTAATAATTTACAAACCAAGACCTTGGAAATTATTCCAAGTCATTTAAATTAGAAATAAAGACAGTAGAGGAAGTCTCTTGCCTTAAAAAAACAAATAATATCAATCAAAATAAAAAACAAATTTGTAAAATTAATACAAAGTTTACTAACTTGGTGCATCAAAATATTCAAGGATTAAAAGGTAAATTATTAGAATTGGAATTGTTCATGAACTCATTTGATATTGACATCATCTGCTTAACAGAACACTGGCTGAAAAGCTATGAGCTCATGTTCAACTTCAGTAACCACCAAGTTGGTAGTTCTTTTTGCAGATCACATGCTATTCGTGGAGGCTCTTTAATATTACTAAATAAACTACTGAAATTCAAAGACCGTAAAGACATAATATGTATGTCTGTTGAAAGTCACATCGAAGTAGCATGTGTTGAGTTGGAGCAAAGTATTGTAGTAAGCGTATACAGCCCACCATCAGCCTCCTTCGAAATATTTGAAAAAATTATGGATGATATCTTATTTAAATTATCAAATTCAAGTAAAAATCTCATAATATGTGGAGACTTCAACATTAATCTTTTAGAACTTTACTCTCTCAGTAACAGATTAACTAATTTATTTAATTCTTACAATCTGAAGCCACTATTTATGGAACCTACTAGAATAACTGAAACCTCAGCAAAATGTATTGATAATATATTTGTTTGCCTAAATGATAAAATTATAAGTAAAAATGTAATAAGTAATTTAAAATCAGACCACTTAGGTCAACTTATAAAACTCAAAATTCAAATAAAAAATAATAATTGTAAAAAGAAAATAACATATATACCAGTAACCACACATCGATTTGAACGTATGAAATCACAATGGAATTCCATACCAACACCTAATTACTCACATAATAACCCAAGTGAGTTGTATAGCAGTTTTTTTAAGAAATTCACCTCTGCATTCAATTCCATATTTACACCCAGATCGATTGTGGTTTCTGATAAACTTACATTTAGTGAGTGGGCAACTGTAGGTATTCATAAAAGTAGACAAAAGTTGTATGAACTGTATAATGAAAAACAATATAATTTTAGTGAGGAGTTCAAAGATAAAGTTAAAAATTACTCAAAAATGTTTAGAAAAGTTTGTCTAGTAGCAAAGTCAAATTATATTAGCTCAAAAATTAAAAATAGCGAAAATGTTATTAAATCAACATGGAAAATAATAAATAGTGAGACTGGAAAGGTTAGTACCTATTTTAATGATTATAATTTAAAAATTAATGATTGCACAATCAAAAAAGACGTTGAAGTAGCTCAAGCATTTGAAAACTTTTTTACTAACATTCCAATCTCTACTACAAAGAATCTTAACTCTTCTCAAGTGAACGCCGAGTCTTTACTCATAAAAAATGTACCTAAATGCGGTAGTAAATTTAATTTCAATCATGTTGATGAAAAAGATATTGTTAAGGTCTTTAAACTTTTAAATATTAAGAAAACTGCAGATCTCTGGGGCATTTCCGTTAAAATCATTAAACCTTTAATTGAAACAGTCGCACCAGTTCTAGCTTTCATATTTAATGAATCTATTGATTGTGGCGTATTTCCTGATCTTATGAAACATAGTAAAATAACTCCATTGTTTAAATCGGGTAGTAGGTCTGACCCCACTAACTTTAGACCAATATCAGTACTGCCAACATTTAGCAAAGTTTTTGAAAAACTTATATTACATCAATTGCTTAAACATTTTAATGGCAATGACCTGCTACATTGTAAGCAGTTCGGGTTTACTCGAGGCAGGTCAACTACTGATGCCGGTGTAGAGTTGGTATCGCATATTTTTGATGCTTGGGAGAAGTCGCAAGATGCTTTAGGCATTTTTTGCGACTTGTCAAAAGCATTCGATTGTGTTCATCATGAGACATTAATCAGGAAACTACATCACTATGGAATAAATGACACCTCTTTGGCTCTTCTTTCTTCTTACTTAAATGATAGGATACAAAGAGTTGACATTAATGGGAAACGGTCTTCGGGGTCTGTAGTTACTATGGGTGTACCTCAGGGGTCTATCCTCGGTCCTTTCCTATTTTTAGTTTATATTAATGACTTGCCTGATCTTGTAAAGAATAATCACGAGATTGTATTGTTTGCAGATGACACTTCTTTAATTTTTAAAATGAAAAGACAATCAACAAATTTCGACGATGTGAATAATGCAATCTCAAAAGTTGTCCACTGGTTTAGCGTCAATAATCTTTTGCTTAATGAAACCAAAACGAAATGTATAAGATTTATTCTACCTAATGTGAAACAAGTTAAGGCTGATATAAACGTAAGAGGAGAAAGGTTAGATATTGTAGAAAGTACTGTATTCTTAGGAATCACCCTAGATAGTAAGCTTCAATGGGACCCACATATAGATAAGCTATCAAAAAGGCTCAGTTCTGCAGCATATGCAGTCAAAAAAATCCGTCAACTTACAGACGTAGATACTTCTAGACTTGTTTATTTCAGCTACTTCCATAGTATTATGTCTTATGGTATACTGCTGTGGGGGAATGCTGCAGACATTAACACCGTTTTTGTGTTGCAGAAGAGGGCTGTTCGGGCAATCTATAATATGGGTCCCAGAGAATCCCTACGTGATAAGTTCAAAGAAATTAACATAATGACAGTACCATGTCAATATATTTATGAAAACCTGTTGTATACTCGTAGAAATATCAATAAGTTTCCTAAAAATAGCGATATACACAATGTCAATACTAGAAATAAAAATAAACTCGCTTTGCCTACAACTAGACTAAACAAGGTTAATGTATCTTTCAAAGGGCAATGTATACGCTTCTACAACAAAACTCCAAGTGAGTTGCAAAAACTATCAGTAAATAAATTCAAACAAATTGTCAAAACTATTCTTTGTAAAAAGGCTTACTATAAAGTATCTGATTATTTAGATGATAAAAAAGCTTGGGACGAGTTTTGCTCCAACTCGAAAAATAACAACCTAACAAGGTAAAGGTTTTTGTTCGCTTCTTTACTTTAAAAAGATTGAAGTGAACAAAAATCAAAGTGAGCACTTTATTTCCTAGTTTTAATTATTAATAACATGAATTTTATGACGTGTCCAAGTGTCCTGTAAGGTCTTAAGGAAATAAAGCACTTTGAGTTTGAGTTTGAGTTTGAGTATGTTTCAACTGTTGTTTCAACATGACCATCGGTAGTCATGGCCACAGGGCTTGTTTATAAGACTCACAATTTTCACAGAATTTGATAATTCGACTTTGTTTTATAGACCGTAATGTACAATCTCGCCTTGGGTCCTAAGGGCCCTAGATCCGTAAACTTTACGTTGTTTTGTATTTGCTGAGCCCTTTATTTTCTGTTTTGATTGACTATAAATTCTTGATTACAAACTTGATGCTTAGTTTATCTTTTGTAAAGATTTAATTAAAGTAATTTTAGGCCGTTTATAGGCAAAAATTGTGAATAACTTTAGCGTGTACTTTTATTTTCTTCATATTTTCATTCTTACAATCTCGCTATCTTGGCGAGTTTTCTTTCTTGATTTATTTTGCTTATAGCCCTAGCTCTGTGTTTAATTTTGTAACTATGTTTAATTTATCAATAAGTGTGTCGAAATTAATGTTATTCTATTCTTTTTTTGTTGCAAAAAATAACATATTTACCAAAAGCAACACAATTCCCCTCGTCGACTCCATGTATTCCCACTGAAATTCGTCTAAAAACTATTTACGATTATCCGACACGACCGTGGATACAATAGACATAAAGCAAAATATGAGAATGTAATAACTTAACAATCACCTAATTAAACAATATTACCTCTATTTAAAAAGTTAACTGTTTCATTTACAGACGGAAGTCAAGCAGTTCTTGATATTTAAAAACAAAACATGTGAAAAAGCAAATAAAGCTTAGTCAAAGATATGTTCATAAAAGGAAATACTCGAAATAAACCATTGAAAACTTTAGCCGCAACGTCAACTACAAATAATATGACAACAGCATCTTAACCATGATAGATGAACATTTTTATGTTCATTTATCTACTGGTCCAAAAGATAAATTCATTACTCAAATTTAAATACTAATCCCTAGTTAAAAACCAACTAACATAATGGATTGTAAAATTGTTTGAATAAATTGATTTATTATAGTAGAAATTCCAAATGACTAAATATGCAGGTCTTGACAGAGCCTATGCATTTACTCCTCTTGGAGTCGAGTTAAATATAAGGTCCGCGGGGTACCGAGGTTCTCTGGGTTTTTAAAAATACCTCAGCGTCTGGTCGATGCGACGCATGACCCAAGTGATGGTTAGTATCTATCGCAGCGCATCAGCATTGCCTTACAGCGTGATAATGCAGCCAGCGTCTTGGGGTCATTTCTAATTCCTATTGATATGGATCAGTTGAGATATCTCTAGACTTACTTACAACCAGTTAGCTCAATAGTTTCAATTGATGTACTAGTTTTAATGTGTTTCTTTTCCTTGATTGTAATTTACTTTGATAATAAAGATCTTTCTGAGTTTTAAGCAGTATTCTGTCGGATGGTGTAAAAAGCCCTCAAAGCTTGCAAGGGACGTTATCACGTTTGTCCCGTGAGGGCGCAGGTCGGGGGTGACAGCTCCAACTAATGACTAGGTTACGTTTACTCTCTAAATGGACAGGAGTTTTTGCGGAATTACCCTGATGTCTGAATTGCTCTTTTGGAGGGAATTATTGAGGGTCACATGTAGCAGCTACCTTTGTTTAATTCTACCTCACCACTCCTGTTGGTTGTGACCTTAAATGCCTTTGGCCTTTACTCAAAATCAACCCTGTTTGGATATATCATAACGTTCATCGAGTACGATGCTGAGACGAGGGGTATTTGCTGCAACGCACAATAAAAAACTCTTAAATGTACCAAGGGAACTAAAACGAATCCTGTCTTTCTTTATATCTTTACTTGTAAAATGGGCTTCAAAATACAGCTCTCTTTGTCAAAACACATTTTTATCAAAAGTTAAAATTATATAATAAAAAATACAGTCTTTTAGAAATGACTTTCTAAGTATTTTATGATCATGATGATCATCTGCGATACGTTTGCAATCAGGGCCCGCATTCCACTAAATAAATCACTTCACCATTTAAATAGTATAGAGTCAAAATGTCAGTGTTAAAGTCTTTTTGGTATTCTACTAACACAAACTTTTTTAAGTTCATTCATAGCTGTGACGATTACCTTTATAACTACAAATTTGACATTCTAATTATGAAAATCTCTTCAAGCGCAATAAATAATAGAACACCAAATACACAAACATCATTTTAATCATCTTGATTGAATGGCACTATTGAGAACTTTGTTTTGACATTAGTGGAATTTGGCCCCAGGGAACGTACTAATACTTGATCTTAGGGCCCCAGGAATTGAAAAATTATGATGGAATTAGATTATCTTACATTATTATATAGAACACACACATGTTTGCTGAAAACATACATGTCATGATGTATTGCCAGTCAACCTCAAAAGCTTGCTCAACTTGCAATTACGCATAAGCACCTAGGCTTAATATCTATTGGATGGTATTCTGTTTATCAATTTTCAGGTAATCATGCGAATAATTCAACAAAACATTGTTCTTATAAATAAAACCAGTTTTTCTACCTCTAATTTACTATTCAAAATACAGTAAATAAAGAAACGAAAGCTGTTTCTTAATTAAACATTGAATATCTCATTGATTATACTCCGAGAGTAATAAATCAGACAAGTCGAGGCCTAAAAATTGTTTCACTCTTTAATATTTAGTGATTGTTTAATTCGAGTGAAATACTGCTATAGCAATCAGATGAACCAGTTTATGCTGACCTCCAATTATTTGGGTAAAATGATAAATACAGACATGAAAATACTGTAGTTGTAGATTTTGATAATAAAAAATATTACATGCTTTTCTCGAAGTAGATCGGAATTTTTATACATTTAATATTGAAAATCTACCCTGTCCCTAAAGATCAAATGTTATTTATCCGATTACCTATTCGTATTATAATTATATAACTTCACTAACAATAGAGTCAAATGTGGAAATATTAAACGGTACTTTATATTCTGGTCAGTCTCTACATTAATGACTGCAAACATTCTCTTCTGATAGTTCATTATAGAAACCCCTCGAGGCTGTTGATAAAGAAAACTAAGATAAAATATGCTATCTAAATATCGGAACCTTCTTATGTGATTCCAACCGCGTTTTGTCAGTGTTTTAGGAATTATTTTTGGTAATAAAACATTGCACCGTGCCTAAGTTTTTGACTATTAAATAAACATTTTAACAAATTATTTATTATTAATTGTTTTTGTTAATTTGTCAGCTAAAAATAACATAGTCATAAACGTCCTGCTTATAAAGTTGAGTAAAAAGGGTCTGAATATTAGTATCAATCAAATCTTACCACCAGGCGAGATTATGTTCAAACCAACCTTTTACGAACAAACATTCTTTGTCAATCACAAAGATCAGAGAAATCCACCTTTGTCTTGTCATTTTATTAAACTATACGCACTACGTCTTTTAATTATATGAAAATAAGCAAACATGGATTTGCTGTCCTAATTCAAAATCAAAACTTTTAGAATGTGGTTCGTTTCTCTGAAATTTTTTGTCTGTTTTTGAGATCCATCGTGGATCCATCTAATCTCTTTAATGGTTAAAAATAAAATACACCAGACTTCGTTAAAAATAAAATACATTAATAATAACTGATTAATAAAACTATTACTCGCAGAGAATCGAGTAAGGACAGTTCAATAAGTAAATAGAAAGAAGTTTGTTCTCTTTTATTAAACGTTTCTCTAAAGATAATTCTGGATTAATATTATTTTATTTTATTAATAAGAACGATCACTTTCAGGCAACCTTGTACCCGTTAGTTATTAAATTATGAACACATACCTAACTTTATTCTGGGTTTATCAGCACAGGAAACTTTCAAGCTCTGTGGTATTTAAGTGAGTCTAACCTCCTTTGCAGATGAACCAATTTAAAGTAAAGTACTAGCGTAGCCCAGTTCCAGTTGGCATGGTTATGGAGTAGACCAAGAGTATTTATTTTAGCACACTTGTTTGTTATTCAGAGCAAAATAGTTCCTACTTATACGAGAGCGTGGTTTTAAATGTGCTATAATTAAGCTAGCATACGCTTCGAATATAGCTGGTAAGTTGAAAAGTGGTGCATTTTTAATAATGCAATGAAGAAAACTAATGGATTTTCTGTTATTGCTTCGTACTTTATAAGGTCGTATTCTGGTCAGGTACAAAGCAAACATGACCTGCGATGAACAATATTATGACCGACTGAATTAGTAAGATGAGTACGGGATATAGTTTGTGACTAATTGTATAGGTCCTTTTTAGGATTCCGTACCCAAAGGGTTAAACAGGACCCTATTACTAAGACGGCGCTGTCCGTCTGTCAACAATCAACAGGCTCGTGAACCTTGATAGTTAGATCGTTGAAATTTTCATTGATAATGTATTTCTATATCTTATATCTCTTATATCTATGCTTCTCTAAATAAAAGGTTGCCTGGGAGAAATCGCTCTCAGTGATAAGGCCGCCTTTTTGTACTGTTTATTATTTTTAAATTAGATATAAGCTCTTTAAATGTTTTCTTGAGTACAAATAAAGTGTTCATTCATTCATTCTGTTACCGCTAAAAATAAATACTAATTAATAGAAAAGCTCTCATACAACAGTCATGATTAAAGAAGGCGCCTTCAAGCGCGAGTCCGACTCGCACTTGGCCGGTTTAATTTAACCTTACACGAGTATTTAAGGTTTATTATTTAAAAAAATACTAAAAATGTCATTGATACAGCTTTGCAACTCCAGTCTATCGCAACCAAAAGTCAAAAAGGATTATTTAGATTGTATATTTTGCATAAAGATCTTATCAGAATCCATTTCACGAAGACAATTATAAAACTAAGGTTCTTAGACTTGCTAATCAAATACGAACAAAACAGCTACTCAGCAAAGTTATTCTTAGATCAACTCCAGTAGATTTATAATTCCATTAGCTTTTGAAACTTGCTTGAATACGACTTGCACAATGTCCGTTGAAAGTTTCAAGACCGAGGTTTCTTTCAGCGATTTACTGCTTTGTTTCAAATTTTAATTTAATTCACCTCATGCAGTTTCTTTTACGAAGACTTACGGTTCAACTTGTTTTAAACTTTATTAAGATTTTCTTTTGAGTGTGGGTATGGCAGTATTGCATACTCAGTTTCTTGCGAACTAAGAAAATTAAGACAGCGCAGGAAATCAGAATACTTTTTTGTAAAACTCTGTGTATTAGATGCATTTACTATTTGTAGAGGAACGATTGTATACTTTGTATAGCCCCTTTTTATGTATAGTACGAAAGTAACTATTGAGTCTATTCCATGTTTTATATAACATAAATATGACTAAAAATATTATAACTCTATGTATAAGAAAGAAGCAACTTCATTCGCACACGGCCCGCCCGGGCTATTTTTTTCAGTTGAAAGTCATAGCTGGCTGATTAAATTGAATTAATGCATTTCTTCACCGACATCGAGCCTTTACGTTTTTACTTTATCCTGGACGAACAAACCTTTGTCATCCTCTTCTATCACTTCTGAATATTAAAGTTCTACTTCGAAACGTATACACTCTGTTTCACGTTTCCTTTTATACATTTAAACCGGTAAAATATTGTTTCTGGCGGACGCGATACCGCCGACTCGGCGCACCGCGTCATGCGGTCTTGTGTGTGCAAGTTTTATATTTCTACTGGATACGACAGTCCAGATAAAAATAATAAATAATAATGCAATAGTATAAAAATAATAAATATTTACACTGGCTCTTCAGTAACTAGAGCTTGTGCTATGTGTACTAGATAGCTAGTATAAATACCTACTACAAACCTAGATGATGCTGTGTGGACTGACTGTCCAGCATAACAGAAATACACTATAGACATTTTATTCATTACTCCTAAGTAACATTACATTATTTTTTTATCAATATTTTATATTACACCCAGAAAACACGCTACAAAAATCTGCCGATCGTACAAATATTATTAGGAGCAGGTTGCGGGTATCGAATCCGCAATCTCCAGCGTCGTAAAGTGTTCCGTTGACCACTGAAATCATAAAAAATTGCAGAAGAACAAAAGACATTCGCTAATAATATTGCATTTTCTCTACCTATAACGTAAGCATAGATCTTTAATGAGCGGCAATCCGCAAACCACTTCCGCTTCGCCATAACTTACCAAGATGAAGTCCACACACCATTACTTACACTATCGGACCGTTCCCCGCATTTATCACATCCAGTACAGCTACATCCGCCACTAATTCCGTACTTTCCCACGCGGCATATAATCCGATGCCCTGTATATTGGACCAGCCAATATCTAGTTAGAGTTGGTAACCCGGAGCTTGTTCGCGAACTGCGATAGATGCACTGCAGTCCGTATTATGATTAGGATTTGCTTCTGCTTTTCTCTTTACTAATAAAAGATCACCTTTATTTGCAGAATCATTGAAAATTAGCAGTGTATTTTCATCCACCATTAAGATTTCAATAGCTAGAAATATTGTTGAATGATAATTTCAAATAAAACAAGTAACAAACAAGCTTTGTTTTTTGTTCCGTTTAGAAACCTCAGTCGCGCCATTACAATATGTAGGTAGGTAATGTATATGAGACTTTGCATGTAGGATCTAGCCCTCTTATTCATATTATGTAAGTTTTGGCTTTTGTCAATAGAAGAAAATAAATAAAAAAATAAATAAATTTAAACAATTAAATAATTCTGGACAACCCACGCAGCATCATTTAACTACAAGCTAAGCAGAGCTTGGGTTAGGCCACTAGATACAATACATAACATGGTTTTTACATTATAGTTTTTTTTATTTTAGATACAAAACATCCAAAACCACGGCCCGAATATTAGCAGATCGTACAAACATTGTTCCAAGGCGGGAATTAAACCCGCAATCTTCTAGGCAGGCGGACCATTGCCCGCCGCGCCGCATCGTTCTTCTGAATAAGGCTGAAGGTATTTACATAAGGTTTGCTAATTATAGGTTATTACCAACTAAATTTAAACAGTAGAGTTACACAGGAAGCATTGTATGTAATTAATCACGTCTCGCTTCACGCGGCCTGTGTAGCGGTGACATGGACTAAGTTCATAATTGTATTCTGGGTTCGGACACAACTTGATTGATTACCATGCACGATCCCCTGGTGCGAATTAGGTCACTTCACCTGTAGATTGTTCAATGCGGTACCTACTGGCTAATTTATTCTAACTAGTAGGTAACTTACCAGTTCCTTGGTAGGACCGTGGCTTGTAGACAAAACTGAGCTAGAAATATGCTAGGAAGTTGATTTGGTAATCACTTCACTCAGTAACTTCAAGCGTATAGCTTGAGGTTAGTGAGTATACGCTTGAAGTTACTGAGTGAAGTGATTACCAAATTTATATAGATTTACTTTGTTATTTCTTATTTACACAAGTAACCACTTTGCTTGTCCATACATTTGTACTTTCTTGAATGTACTAAGTATTTGTGGAAACTTGGCCTTCCTTATATTTATACTTACCTTTTTATTATATTGCTTAATAAAACGTATGTTCTCCAAAAAATAATTAACGTAACTCGGTCCTGTAGTCAAATCACGGAACGTTATTATGTATGATGTTTCCGATTCACATTGGAATAGTTCTTGTTATCCAGTCAAACATAAATGCCCCAAAATCGGTGGCAAAGTGGCATTGAAAATGTTGGGTGGTACATGGCTACAATCGGTTGCTCTACAGCCAATCGTTGGCTAATGTTAGGCCTTGTTATGTTAGGTTAGTTTTCGAGTTGGAGTAAAGCTCGACCCAAACTTTTTTATCTTATAAGTAATATTTTTTATTATTTATGAATAAGTACCATTTTGTTCATAAATTTTCTTTTTTCGTAAATAAAATATAGTGTAGTCAATACTTTTTCAACAAACAGAAACTTAACAGTTGAAAAAAAGAACAGTTTTTATTTTTCTTTTGTGGCAATGCCGTGTAATAAAAGTGCTAAGTGGTGGAACTCTAGAAAATTCTTTATTTTGCTACGTCTAAGCCCTTTACTTAGTTTTGATCTATTTATCGAACATTGACACGTTTATGGCAAATTGGATCAACGTTCATTCATTTCCAATGCCGCTAAATTTCAAAGAAAGCCATGTCAAACTGCCGTAAGCTTGTCAGACATTGAGAAATGTCTGTAATAAAATGGCTAATTATAACCGCCCACTGTAGTATTTTAGCTATCAAACAATCTACTGTACAATCATAATCGTTAATCAGTAATTTTGCCGTCTAAATTCCATTGTAAGATCCATTTGTTAGGTTACGCATTCAATGCAATTGAGTGAAACCAGCAAAGTGGCTATAAATTATGTAAAACCTTCAGAAACTATTGCAATGTACAGGATGTGCAACCTCTTTAAGAATGTGCAAAACTGCGCGATTTTTTACTTCCTTATGTTTTCTTTGTACCAAAAAATAAGTTGATTCTATCAACTGGTAATTTCAATCAACGACAATTTTGTACAACTTACCCAAGGATTCAAATTATTTTCAAGTGAAACCTGAAAACACATAAACATACTCGTAAACACCTAAATTTTTAATTAATTTTTTAATTTAATTTTTTTTTTAATTTTTTTTCTCAAGTGGCTCCCAACCGACTTCGCCGGGACATGCATATTCTTTCCCTTCTTTATTCTATTCTTTTTAATCCTTCTTCTCCTGATTACCTCAAAAATAGATTCGAGTTTCTACATTCCTCTAACTCTCTCAATCTTAGGTCTTCAGACAATTTACTTCTCAAGTTTCCCACTCATTCCCAATCCTTTTATGGTAACTCTTTTAGTGTGCAGGCTGTTCGTCTCTGGAACAAACTGCCTGCCGCTATAAGACTTGCTCCTTCCATCAACTCCTTTAAATCCCAACTAAAGTCCCATTTTCTTTCTTCAGCTGTCTAAATTGTTCTTAATTGTTTCCTTGTCTCGTAAATGTTACTTTTGGTGTTATGTAGCCTAATTATTAGTGATTAGTTTTTAAACAATCTTGTTGTCTAAGTTGTACCTTAATGTAAATGTATATATTTTATCTCTAAGTATGTTTAAATATCAAGTATGTTTGTATAGAGAGCAAAATTATATGCACTACCAACTCTAAAATAAATTTATATCTATTGTTTGTAATAAGGTTGCCTGGAAGAAATTGCTTTCAGCAATAAGGCCGCCTGTTGTACCGTTCTATTATTTATAGGATTAGATATAATTTAATTTAAGTATTGTTTTATTTTCAAAAAGGTACAATAAAGTGTTAATTCATTCATTCATTCATTTTTTTATGAATGTTATTTTAGTTAAGATGAATAACCAACTACAGTCTACTTCAGTTGGTTAGTGGGTTTTGCAACGTTACTACTAACTTTAACGCATAGTTCCATCCAATACAGAGTACGTTTCTACGAACAACTGGTTTTTCAATTGATCGTTTATAGAAAACGTTTTCGACTCGTTAACGCAAAAATAGTCAACGAACCACCACTAAAGGCAGATAATAAAAACACTCAAACTTTTCATATTATAATATAGAGGTACATTAATATAGAAAGTCCTACCGAGATGTTTTAAAGTGATCTCTGTTTCTTTAGGCCTACGAGGATCATCCTATATAAGAAGACCACCCGGTACTCACCCACTTCTCGAATAATGCGGGTTATAACTCTTTTAGGCCTG
Organism: Eupithecia centaureata; assembly: GCA_944547425.1. NCBI lineage: Eukaryota > Metazoa > Arthropoda > Insecta > Lepidoptera > Geometridae > Eupithecia > Eupithecia centaureata. The sequence continues at coordinate 10,338,446 of OX155687.1, forward strand.
CGGATGTCAGTGTCCTCGTGTCTTTAGTACGCTGTCAAATATCAGGTTAACAGCCGAGTCGTATTTTAGGTTGAAGAATTGCAAAATTCCTCCTTTTGAGGTTTAAGTGAACGAGCTTTATTTTAAGGGTCAATTCCACTCAATGCCCAAAATTCCCGAAGAATATCAATGTTTTGTTTAGTTTTTTGTTTGGGGTAATAATCGTTTAACTCTTAGCTTAGCTTATTAATCATCATATTAACATACATGCAAACTTTCTCGTTTATAATACTAGTAAAGAATCTATTAGTGAAATAAACACCGTTAGTAACTTAACTTTTTTATCTTTTCCATTTTTGATTTGATTTATAAAGTCAGTTTTGGTTACATTTTCTTTATAACTAATAACTCAGCAAAGGATACTTAACAAGCTTATAAGTTTTTTACAGTTATAGTAAAGTACAATACATTACACAGTTACGATTGTAGTAGTAGTAGTAGTGTAGTACAATAATTTTTATATGAATGAAAAATTTCATAGTGAGCTTCAGTAATATTTTGATTTTACACATACTCTGAACAATATAATAAGTACTGTGATACCTTTAATATTACGTCACGAATATAAACACACAATATTCTCCTAAATCTGATAATACAGTCAACATTTCCAGATCCATTTATCGAAATGAACTATTCCTCTGAAATTCGGCATTTACGCGTTACGAATAAACCTACCTGCCTACCAACTGCTTGCATTTGTATTTTGCAACCTCCAATTTACAAAGCGAAGTTAGGTACAGCACAACTAAAATACCTCGAACCTAGAATGGAGAGGAATGTAATTCCTTAATTCGCATGTTCGTTAAAGCCAACAGGATGTTTGTTTGGTTTACCTGCTCTAATGTTTGTTAACTCGTTACTAGATTTGATGTTTTCAGTGTATTAATTTAAATATTTTTAAAAACCTATGAATTTGAAATTGAAAACCAGATTATAAACCAAATTATATTGACTGCAAAAATAATTGTCAGTCAATATAGTATTTTTTTTTTAATAGTGGGGTATAAAAGGAAGCTATAAAAGGAAAAGGCGTTATGGACTATTCCAATTATTATAACTTATACAATTGCAAAAATTTACAATTACTTTAGCAATGTATTCTTCGTAACACAAGTTATTTAAAATCAAGCAAAGCTATGCGAAGCTGCTCATTATTTATAAATAAACAAACACGACGTTCCCAGTGGGCTTATTTATTCCACCTTGGCTGAGCATCTGTTCAGCGGAGCTTTATTAAATCACAAAGAGAATGCAAGTGTATTTGTGACAATTTGACAAACGGAACACGTTTATCAAATTGTCACAAGTATTTCTTCAATACAACTATCCTCAGATTTTACATGGCAGACATTTTTCCAAGATAACAATTGTCCGTGTTAATTTTGGCTAGGAGATGAGAGAGTTTGTTTTCCATAAACAATAAACTTTCTCCTTATATTCTCCTTGTTAGAAATAATCTACATAAAACGTAAAATCTACACTCCTCATATGAGGGCAGGGCCCGGATTCCACTAAATAAATCGCTTCACCATAACAATAGTATCGTGTCAAAATGACAGTATTAAACTCCTTTTGGTATTCTACTATCACAAAGAAGCTTCATTCATAGCTGTGAGAATTACGTTTATGACTGCCAATGTGACATTCTAATTATTATGAAAGAAGCTCAAAAAAGAGTAGCATAACAAACGCAAAAACGTCATTTTAGCCATCTTGATAGTATGACGCTATTGATACATTTGTTTCTTATTTAGTGGAATTCGGCCCCGGTTGAGTATCTGGCGAAGCGCATCAGCAACGAGGAAATGCCTTCAGCAGCATCCTGGGGTCGATATGATTTGATATTGAGGACCTCTATATTATTTGAAAGTGAGTGCAGTCTGCTCTACAATTTAAATTGTATTTTATATTTTCTATTTATTTGATTTTTTTTTGAAGTATTTAAATAATTATGTATTTCATGAAAATCATTTATACCGTTTATGGTCGTTATTTCAAAGCACGTTCATTTAAATGTTTGCAATAAACATTTTGTTTTACCAATAAATTCAAATGAGGTACCTATAAATTTCTCAAACATAAATTTTAAGGTCCTGTCTTTTGACATCGTAAACTTTTAATATGTTGGCAATAGGCACCACCTTAATCACTCACAAGAATTCTAAAAAAAGGTATTGCTAAGCACTATTAATAAGAGAGAAAAGTGGTGTTGTAATATTCGACTTCAAGACGCATAAAAAGATAAAATAAAGATACCAGACAGGCCAGGCCTAGTGCATCAATCTCAATATTTTAGCTTGCCAAGGGTTGATCCAAGCAACGCATTCTTTGAACAAATAATACTTAGTTATTTGAGACTTCCAACTGAAATAAAGACTTTATTTCAGTTGAAAGTCTCAAATTTATTTCTCAAAATTAATTCTCATTTGTAATAAATATCTTTTACTACACTACTATTTCGCCACAAAATCACTCATAATGAAAAACGATCTTGCCTTTTTATATATAGGTTAACTTTCCTTTGACCACAACCACACTTGGTGTTGACGACATGGCCAAATGTATCACGAAGGTCTAGAAGACACCATTCAGTCTCGCCTTGAAGAAACTCAGGTTGGATAATTTGTTAGTTTGTGGTTGCCATATTGCATGGTAATGCAGCCAGCGTCTTGGGGATGCTTCTGACTGGTATTGATATAGATCAGTTTAGCTACCTCTACACTGTTTGTAACCGTCTGCACTTAGCTCAATTGTTTCAATTATAAAACATATATTAGTTTTTGGAACTAAATTCCTTATCGCGCGTTGTGAAAGGGGGCTAGAATTTTTTATTAAATTTTTTATTTATGTCTATTTCCTGATTCTAATTTTCTTTGTTAATAACATTCTAAATAACAATAAGAACAGGCAATTCGGTACAGCCTTAAGCCAATACCTACTGCACAGGCAACTGAAAAACTTACACAACGCCATCAGTGTATATTTTAATATCATGTTTTATTATCAGGTCAAAACTATCTCATCTTTGCTATCATCTTGCTAACATCTGGCAGATAAATAACAACGTAACATTTGATTAATGTGCGCCTAATTTGTCTGTCATCATTTTATTACACTCACAAAAAGCGTCTAGGAGCTTGGGAATGAAGCTCATTGCTTATTTGGAATCATTGCAGCCTTGGGACGTTATACACGTAAGTCTATATTGTCATCTCTTTTTACTTTCTCCATCTCAATTACTTCAACTCTAAACAAGGAGTTATGCCATAAACACCACGATTGGCGGGTATTTTTGATTGCAGTATATACTTTATGTAGTATATAGGTATTTTAAAATACACTGAAGTAAGGTACGGTATTCCTCTGCTTTAAAAATCTTCCTCATTCAAAAAGAAACTTAAGGCCCTAACTATGGCTCATCGAGAACGTATGCAAGCACACGAACACTTGTGATACTTAGATAATTTGAATTTGAAAGAATTATATGATGTAGTACGTCTTAAAAAATATCAATGCCGAAATTAGATGTTTCGATGATATTAAAATTGTTCTGTGATGATGATAAACATAGAACAAGTAAAGCAAATTGTGTTGGTTTACTAACGACAAAGGCTGTCCTCGAGGTTTCATTACAATAAATCTCAAGGCTAAGTTATAAAGTTTTGCGTCGATCGAAACTAAACTAAGAAGATAATGTTCCTCGATCAGGCCATTCTTTACCTTCCAGCACAGAACACTGAAAACTGAACTGAAAGTTCCTATATTAGAGTGCAAATTCCCTTGTAAAATTTTATGTTCTAACAGGTATTCGATAAGTAGAAAGATTGGCTTGAAGCGATAATTGACCCATTATTTATAGATAATGATAAGTTGAATCTCTGTGTATCAGTAATAGTGATAGGAAGAATTCATCAAGTTAAGGAAATAGATAAAGATTGGTTTGTTGAATACCTCAATCTGTGTTTTATCGAGCGGGAGGATTGAAGTTATAGACTACATTAGGTTTTCTTGGATTGGATTTAGAAAGAGGATTAGTAGAATGTAATTCAGAGACTTACGATTTATGTAGGTAATAGATAAATCTGTTACATGTGAACCTTAAATATTGTTAGATACTAATCTTTTGTAACTAATCCTGAGCTGTTTTTGTGTGATCCTAATAGAAAGACTATCTATCTAAGTTCTAAATGTGGATAGTAAATGTAAAAAGTTTTAATGCTGTAGAAGTCGTAGATCAAATAATTTTGACGTTTTTATTACAAAAACTAACAACCGACTTAAAATTCACACAAAATCAAGAATAACTCAAAACTTATAACTAAATATTATATAGAAAAGGCATTATTGAGTACCTACGATATTGATGTGGTGAAGTTTGAGGTTTCGGATTCGTATCCCGTCTTGGGATAAATATTTGAACAATATGTAAATCTTTTTCCGGGGTACTTGGTGTTTCCTATGTTGAGTTAAAAAAATCTGTATTATGTTACGTATTGTATTAAGTATTTCAGGCGTCTAGCATCCATAATATAATATAGCTCTGCTTACTTTTGGGCTAACCAGAAAGTACGTTGTGGATTGTCCAGGATTATTTATTTTTAAATATATTATTTTTAAAGACTACAGACACGCAAAACTACTAGCTTTAAAAAAAAATCATTAAACTCAGTCCCAAAAAAATAAGGCATAAAACCTTAAAAAAATGAGTCAAATTGACAACCTCCTCCTTTTTTGAAGTCGATTGAAAATGGTATTATATCATGTGATATAATTCGTACCGATATAAAAGTTCGATACTTGAATTCGTATTTATAGAATCATAAACCTTTTTACGACCAAGAGCTTAATCCAATCATAAAATCATAACGGTAGCTATCAAAGCAACCAAATGTAACTAATAAATATCATTTGAAAAGTTAGGAAATAATAAATAGGATAGCAGCCTGGAAATATTTCAAGATACCTCAGTAAGTTAGTATTTTAAAATAGCCTTAATTTCACAGATCCAGAAAATTATGCATGCAAAGTTTCTTCAAAATCCGTTCAGTAGTATTGGCGATTTGTGGAAACAAACACGATTTATTCTAATAATGTTGTCTAGTTTTTGCTTGTTTATTGCTAGTCATTTTGATGTTTACAGAACTTAAGATAAAAACTTTTTACTATCAAATAACAAAAATGGTAAGATAAAATTGGTCATAAATTGTTAATTGTCTTTGGGTGATATTATAATTATAAGGTAAGTCTGATGACATTGATGTCCAAGTAAATGTCATTATTTTCTGAAAACCGTTTGATGCCTTGTTGTGTCTGTCTGTTACACGATTTGTTACCTTACATTAAACCTATTTTGATCAGCTTTTAACCTAAAGGGAGTTTACTATAGATGTTTTGGTCTATTATTTAAGGGAGGAATTTTTATATATCTAATCGGTCCGTGAAAGGTCTACTTAGTAGCACCTTGGTGCTTGCCAGATAATCTCTTGGTAATATACCACATCTGCCATTATTCTTGGTCTACTGCATTATATATCACTGTTATCCTTAAATTCTATTTGCAGAACGTGATCTATTTCACATTGGTGGCATTAAATTATTGCGCTCGATGGTGAGTGGGCGTCGACAATACCCTTCGAAGTATTGTTACCATCACGCGCTGTTACTTTTACACTACGCATCTGGTTATTGATAGGTACTTAGCTATTGTGCTAAAATTGTACTTTTATGGCATATTTTTTGCTTCACAATTCGTCCGTAATATTGGTTTATAATCACTGGTGTCATTGAGACATATTGTTTTATTTTAATTTATAGTCCATAATTTTATTGGTGTCAATAAAACTAATTTAGTGTCATTGGGAGAATTTCATTTCTTTTTCATAATCAATATCACTTACTAATATGACAAATGTGAAAGTTTGTATAACAAGTAAGTTTGTAAGTTTGTTTGTATTGTTTGTATTGTTTGTAAGTTTGTATGTTTTAATTTTTTCATATTTTCCCTGTTCGCATATTAAATTTTAATTAGGTAATTATCTATTATTTTTTTCATTATTAGGTATTTATTATTTTATTCATTATTTTATTTTTGTAATGTCATTTTGTACATGCCTTTCTTAAATTCCCATAATTCTTTCCATCTAAAGGTTGCCTGGAAGAGATCGCTTCTAAGCGATAAGGCCGCCCATTGTACTTGTATTTTGGTTTGTTCCTTTTTGTTATGTTTTTTCTGGTGTACAATAAAGAATTTTTGTATTGTATTGTATTGTTTGTATCTATGAATGTTTTTTACTATTACACGCAAGAACTACCTACTGAACGGATCTGCTGAAATTTAATAAACGTAGTTCCAGCCCTGGAATGAAATACAGGGTGTTAGTGTGAACACCGTTGTCCTTGAAACAGAGGTTCAGCATCATGAGTAAAATCCAAAACGGATGAAAAAAAATGATTCTATTTTTTACTCATTTTTTAAAGATAATTTTTATAAACACTAAACTTTTGCTCACAAACACGTGACACAAGTACTTCGACCAGGCGACACGTGGCATGTGCACCTCAGTGTCGGATCACCTTCTGTGCGAATATCCCGTCTTTTGAAGGGCACAAGTAATGAAGTTACGATCCAAGTAAGGCGCGGGTATAAGTACTTACGTAGGTAGGTACATAAAGTATGTAGAGTGACTATGGCATCGTGTACGATAGCGAAGACATGAAATATCAAAATCTTGCAAAACTAAAATAGGTGTTAAGCTTTTCTCATCGGTTTTGGATTCTACTCATGATGCTGAACCTCTGGTTTCAAGGACAACGGTGTTCACACTAACACCCTGTATAGGGTAATTTTCATCCTATAATGAAGTGCCCATAGGATTGAAATAGCATTGAAACGTTTCCATAGAAACAACGCTTGCGAAGCCGCGGGGTATACTAGTTTACTGGTAGTTTTTACTATTGACTTGGAGATTCTTCAACTTATCTGATGCATGCTTGGGATGATCATCGGGTGAAGAAATAATCCACTGTCTTTTAGAATACAAACAAAAGACCTTGCAGGCCTAATCTAAGAAGACTATTTACTAGACATTTTGTAGTCCTAGATTGTACTTCGTATTTTATTTTATTTTCGTAAAAATACAGCTCCTTTGACTGATAAAAAAGCACACAATCTTTTCTCACTTTACTAATAAGGCTTCCAACCCTGTAGTAGGTAACTACGAGTACTTACTGACCTTAATTCAACAAAACCATACGCTAATGACCGTGTTCATTAAAAGCTGTGAATAACACCAACATACTAGCTAACTTTTTATAGGAAACAGGCTACACGTTGTTTTAAATTAAGTAGAGAACATGTTAATTTCTGTTTCATCTCATTTAAGTCATATGAAATCAGTTTTTTTCCTTACTTATTTTTAGATATACTTATACTTAAGAGTAAATAATTGTAAGCATTATTTGACAGATCATTCAAAAGCAAATGTAAATATTAAGGGTCTATCTATATTAACCATCGATCAAGGTCGAAAAATACAAAAGTTAAAGTCGCATCTTTTCAAGATAAGAAACTTCCAGACATTACAATAGAAACGAGTTATACAGTTTTCTGTACAAATGTGGCCTAATAAACCGCCGTCGTCTGTCATGTTAAGTGGTCAATCGTGGGAAAGCAAACAGTAGGGAGTTGTTATTCCAAACGTGCTGGAAGAAAAACTAGGCACCGTGCTTAAAGCGATGGACAGTAGATAGTAAAACACTGGTATGGGAAGTTCATAAGTAGGTAAGTACTACCTACCTACTAGTAGTGATACTCTAATGTTACAAGCATGCATCATTAATTGATCACTATTGTAATTTAATTTAACAAATTTTATTGAAACTAGCATCTGCCCGCAGTTTCGTACTCGTTATTTCTATGAACGCTGTTTATATCCCATGCGAACTGATTTGTGGGATGAAGTAGCCTATGCGTTATTCTAGGCTTAGAACTACGTCTTTTCCAAATTTCAGCTCGATCCGTTTAGTAGTTTTTTGCGTGAAGGAGGAACAAACATCCATACATTCATAAATCTATACATCTATACAAACTTTTACGTTTATAATATAAGGTTTATAATGTAAGGATATTAAAAGTAAAGTAATTCCATTATATAAATTAACTGTTAATTTAAATAATTACAACACCCACAATGATCCCACAATTACATTTTCGCAGAGCTGTCTTATTAAATTTTAATAAACGCCAGGCTTTCTAGTTATTTTCTCATTCCAAAGGTTCAAAAAGGGCGATTCAGCAGAAGACACAAATGTGTCAGCGATGAAAAAAACAGCGCAAAGTATTTCGAGCATTAAATGAAAATCTGTAGCAGTAAATTTGTCGTCATTTAAAGAGATTAAAAGAGAATGTAGCGTGAGATTGAATGGCGAATTCGTTTGAGAGTTCCCGCTCCTCTCGAGAATTTATAGGGAGTTTGACGGTTACTCCTCGTGTGAGGTATTTTTCTCGGAACTACGAACGTTTTTTAGATCCATCGTTTGAGTTTTCACTGACTTCAATCACCATCTCAAGAAACCACTCATTTTAGCTGTCGACAGCACGGTTTTCATTTTCAATGTTCATGGATTTCACAATTCAAGATTTCTGAAACTTAGGCAACCATTTTCCGAATTGTTTTTTTGAGTTTGTAGTAATAATAGTTGTTAATAACTTTGTTTAGGTTCGAAAGTTTGTATGTGGATGGATGTTTGGAAAACTTTTGTAGCTTTGACAAATCAATTATATAAAAAACATACTATATATTTACTACTACTACTATATATTTACTTTTATCAAAACAAATCAAATAGCGTAAAATAAGGCATCATGAAAAAGATATTGAGTTGTCAAGGCTTAACTTACTTACTTCATAGTAAAATGTTCTAAGTCAAATTACGGCATGTAGAACAAATATACATTTTGACATGCTATAATTAGATACAGAACCGACAGGCCCGTATGAATTGTACTTCTGTCAATAGCAGAATATTACTAGTATGGTACAAACATGTTATATGTCTGACAGGCCCGTATTTAAGTAATTGATCACGTACCAATATTACTTGTATGATATCTATCTACTCTCTTGTTATTTACCTAATAACTCTATCCCACCATTCATAAATCTATCCCACCATCCGTTTAGTAATCTAGTTTAGATTTTTTGTCACGTTATTTAAGTTAATCACGATACAGCAAAGGACTTGAAGTTATACTTTTAGTTACGGTTTTGGTTCTAATCACAACCGATATATAAAAATATAGTTTAAAAGAGCGCTTAATGCTTATCATTATAAACAGCATCATCTAGTTCCAAATTAAGTAGGAGCGGTATCAGGGCTGCCTTTAGGACAAGTAAGAACTTTGTATAGTTTTAAAGACTTTTAAAATACATCATCATAGTCCACATCGTCATAATTATGTAGTGTGGTTAAACAAAGGTAGAAGAAAAAATAAGTTACATTTATTTATTAAAATACAACAGTTAGCTCACAGTGCAATACCAAAACAATAACTACGAGACAAAAAAACGCGAAAATAAATGTATAGGTATAACAAGATTACAAGTATATATAGAAATTTCATTTAAAAGTAAAGCAGGTTCTTAATCATGTAAATTACAAACTATCAATGGAATTATTGCAATGTGATATAATACAGATCGGATCGCAAAAAACGTATGTAATAAAATTCACTATCATTAAAGACTGTCTTCAATACAAGACAGTCCAGACAACATAGCGAATTCACCGAGAATCGAACACAAAAGACAAAAGTATGAAAATGAACAAGGTGTGATCGCCATCAATCATTACCAAACAAAATTAAACGTCACACGCGCGTTGCCCTTTGCCGGACGACGCGGCGACGGTGTGCGGGGAGTAGGTTTGAAACAGAGATTACTTTTCTTGATATTAAAGGGAGTTAGTAAGCAAAATAACCATTGTTTTTTCTTGTAAAGACTGCGAACAGAATGTAGGTGGATCGGCCCATACGCGGTTTTGGCTTGAACGAATTAACCTCCCCAGCGTTAACAAAAAAAAAACTAAAAAACATTTTTTTGTATCTTTACAAAGAAATCAGAAATCAATATCTTTATTTCTTTAGGCTTACTAAATAAGTACTTAGACAAGTCAAATTTAATACTATAGGTAAGTAAAGTACGTATTCATTTCCCAGACAACATGCAAAATAACAAAATAAACATCTTTGGGAATTAAGCTTATATTATTAATAACTAGTTAAAAATACCAAGAAGTAGGTAGGTACTTATATTGGAATTAGAAGAAATAATTTTTTGATGTTAAACTTTGACTTGGTCTAAACTTTCAAATCTCTGTATCTCCCTACTCTATATCAAAACGACGCACTCATTAATAGAACATTTGTCTCGGCAAGAGACAGAATTCCTTCCTCATCCGCCGTTATTAATATTGTATCGTCATTATTACCTCCTTTGCGATGATTGTAATTAGATTGTCAGCGAAATTGAATGCATTCGTCATCATTTTCTGCAAATGGGATTCTAATTCAATGCGGTAATGAAAATTATATTGCTCACTATATGAAATATGGTTAAATAACTGAAATTTCATCATCCTATTTACAGTATCGGTACGGTGCATATGCTTTATCAAAATTGATGATTTATTATACGAAATTTATACCTATTTTAACATGGAAATACTCATAATTTAGGTATTTTTCTATCAATGTTATATTGATGTTGCTAAGGTACCCAATTCATGGTAGTCGTCACAATTGGCTGCACGAAATCATTCAAACATTCGTTTATAAGACGAGATTTCTGTTATTGCTGTGGTAACGTTTATCTTTATTTATAAAAACTATCTAAATTCCCAAATTATTAAAAAATACAAAATTCAACAAGAAAATTAATTAGCTCGAATTAATCACATCGTAAAATTAATATTCAAATAAAATATGTCACAAATTATTCCCGGCTTATTAATAAACAAATAGGACTGTGTTCACGCCGATCGAGAGTGGGGCCGATGATATATTTGTATGGCTCAAGCAAGCACTAAATGGGGCAGATAAATCAACGTCCTGTCATAGAGTTGAGTTTTATCATCTATGTGCTTTATTGTGAGTGTCCTCAGTGAGGACAACGACTTTTTTCATATTGACACATCCTGGGTGGATGTCAATGTCAATTTTTTATTTAATTACTTAAACACTTACCTAACACGTAAAAACCTATGGTGTAAATGTACCTATCTATTTCTAGTATCTTTTCTTCAGATTCAAAATGAGAAGATTTCAATTTTTTTATGTAAGTTAAAAAAATCTGCATTAGCCTTAAAAAAATTAGATCATTTATCTAGTTCTTAATATTTTGTCAAATTCTTTACAATTGTAAAAAGAATTTGAATTTAGAAGACATGGATTTTATAATAAATAGAAACTCCAAGGTAAAACGTGTTCATCTTTGACAATTCAAAGCAAAAGCTGCGCACGCGCCGAGGGGCGTTATTCACGCGAGTGATTTACGAACCTTGGCGAAATCAATTCATATGGTGAATATGAATTGATTTCGCCAAGGTTCTTTTTCTAGCTTATAATTTGAATTATACATACAAATGTTATTCTTCCTTTCTTTTCTTTAAAAAGATTGAAGTAAACAAAAATTAAAGATATCAAATTATTTTAAGTAATTAACTTAAGTACCAAGTTTGAATTTAAGACGTAGCCAAGAGTTCTTTATGGTCTAAAGGAAATAAAGCATTTTGAGTTTGAGTTTAACATGTCACCATTTAAGTAGACTCTACCATGACTCTACCTATTACTTAACTCAAATTGATTATTAACGTTTCTTATCCACCGTCAACCTTCTAAAATCGTACATTAATCCCACGCCTGTCAATGCAAACCCAAATGGGGTGATTTTAACTTTTATTGCCTTTCGAACAGATGGCTTTTGACAAAAGTAGGGAATTAGGTGTGAATTAGTGGGTGACATTTTTGAGCGTTTAGGGCGGATCGTCACCTGGTGGATTAGTTTTATTTGGAGACGTTTGAGTAAATTAGTTTCTTAATTAATTGATTGAGTAGATGAAAAAGTATAGGTACCAACTTAAAAGAAAATACATACGAACGACGAGAATTTATGGTCATATTAAATAGTAGGTTTCACTGTAGGATTTTTTATTTTTACAATTAAATCAATTACAAAATGAATTTTGCAAGTATGTTTTAATTATATGTATTTATTGTATTAGTGACCACATATATTTATTTAAAATCCTTTTTTAATATGGGTAATTCATAAAATTTTATTATTTGCAACACTGCGACAATAACGTCCTTCATTTTAAACTATACAAACATAGAGCAGGCAAAATAAAACTTAGTAAACAAAACTTAATTTTGACATGTCAAAAATAATTTAAGAACTCTACCCTATTAATGAATTATAAAATTCATTATAGAATAAAACTATGTGGCTTATAATGATCACATGGGTAGATCAGCTCTCTACATTATACTACCAAACTGTATACTTTATACATACAGCTTAGCATTCTACCAGATTAAAAACAATGTATTTTATCCGATTCCAAACCCCAATATCGACGGAGCTGCCAGTTTTCATATCCGAAGCGCCTATCAAATATTTCATAGCAAAGGTGCACCCACGCGAGTATAGACGAAGACATCTGGCGGGACAAACGGACAGAATCCAATTATATAGAACGATAACATAGCGCCCGTGTTCGCATTAAAACAAACAGAGCTCCTACTATAGTCATTTAACGATTATACTGCAAGCAAATATAAAACTAGAACACCACTAAACAAATGAATAAGCTATAAAAATATCTACGATAGACAAGTATAGGTACGTACAATGACGTACATTCACACAATTAAAACTATGTAATTTTTTTCACATAGGTAATAGGTTAGACCACCATAAATTTTCCAATTTATTTAACAAAATCGCAATAATAGGCATAATTTATAAAATAACTAGCGACCCGCCCGGCTTCGCACGGTTTTATTATACGTATAAACCTTCCTCTTGAATCACTCTATCTATTAAAAAAAACCGCATCAAAATCCGTTGCGTAGTTTTAAAGATTTAAGCGTTCAAAGGGACATAATGACATAGGGACAGGGAAAGCGACTTTATTTTATACTATGTAGTGATAATAAAATTAATTGCTAATAAAATAGGCCAAATAAAAGTTTGATAGTCAGTCCTGAACGATTGTAGCGATCCCGATCAACGGTTTAAGATAGAATCAAGATTACAAAACGTTCGAGTAACCAACCCAGCTTTTATAAAACGTTAAATTTTTGTCTATTATGTTTTTATAATTAATTCTTTAAAAAAATTATTATCTCTACTCACATTATTACTACCTTCCCATATAATTTAGAAAGCTCGTAGTAAGAGCAAGGCTTCGCAATAACACCCGGGTTATGCTCTTTGCATTTACATCCTTCGGGTGCACGTAGGTACGTTATTTTCTTTATTTCATTCCGAAACGGGCCTTGTTACAACTTTATGTTGGCATTGGATCATTCAAAGCAAACGTAAAGCACAAATATTGCTAAATGCATAGTCATAAATTTTTCTAGACAGTGTTTTAACACTAACCCTTTGTGGGTTACTAATTTGATTACTTTAATACAGTGCAAATTGCCCGAATTAAAATTCAGAAGTAGCGAGTTGTCTAGTCTGGGTGTTTAACTCAGTTTCCCGTCATTAAAAAGCAAAGTTCAGTAGGTGTGAATGTACCAACAACTATGATTGAAGTTTTCCAAAGCCATAGAAAAGAGCTTGCCTAAATTTTTCAGAGCGCACATTTTCAAACGTTCGCGCTTGAAGACGAGCAACAACGACACCAAAATTTCCGCTCTAAATATTCAAAACACACGCCAAACGTTTTATCCTTTCAAATCTCCAGCTTTGAAATCCAAACAACCCGACATCGACTATTCCTATTCCTTTTATTCCAGTTTACACTATACAAATAAAAAACGGAGCGTAATGTGGTGTACGTCTCTAGAAGAATGTGTGCTTCCATTGTGGAGACTTCAGCTACCAGTGACTACATTGTGCTGGGTAAGATTGAATTTCTTGAGGCACTCCGCGGAAATGTGATCTCGCTGCAATCTGCTCCGTAAATAGGTTTCATTATGATTTTGAGAGGCTTTAGAGAATATGATGCTGAATATCCAGTTTACTAAAATTTTCCTCAGTCCTCTAACGCTACGCGATAAATTGGTTTTCTGTTTTCTGTCTGTCATTTAGCGTTTTAGGAAGATGTTAGACTTTAACAGAAAATAAATTTGATTTTGCCTTATTTCCTAATTGCTTGATAAAATGTAATTAAAAACAGCCAGAAAGATCTTCCGAAACTGATCTGATCTCCGATAAAAAGGTGATTTCAGTTGTATTATGTCTCAAAACAAACTGAATCATCTCAGAAATGTAACATCATCTCAGATGAGCCAGTAAAGGCTGTATAGGGGTAATCGTTCGAGAACCATCCATAAACGAAGCGATTTAAGTTTCCCCCCACAGTGACTCGAGGCGGGCCAACTTTAAATTGCTACCAAGGAATTTTACTTTGAAGGACTCGACGATGTCACTCGACTTGTGAACAGTTTATTTTGCTCTCAGTGTTGATATTGGGTTAAGAAAATATTCAAGTTTTGTATATTACGCGCTGAAGTTCTAGATATGGCCTTAATTGATACTCTGTTTGAATATACGTGCTTTAAAATAAGCACAATTTATTTTTTTCGTTGCTCTTTTTTTTTCGTCTCTAGCCATAATAGGCCTATGTGATTGCCTCTTCAATGCATTCATAATTTGCCACTTATCCATTGCAAAGTGACCTCCACCCCCTGTTACGTTTGTCGTCAATTTCTACGAACACAGAAGTATTTTAAAACTGGAATCTTTCAGCAAAACAAGCTGCTGTTTTATATAGTTATAATAATACAAAACAGCAGCTATATATAATAGCAAGCTGTTTTCTATCAAACATTTATACATGCTATGCTTAGCTAGGGGCTAAATGATGCTGTATGTCCAGCATTATTCATTTAAAATTTATACCATAGATACAACAAAACAGATAAAATTACAAGACTGTAACCGGCTAATTCTTAGTACAGTGTCGTATCTAGATTATTGAAAAAATGCCAGAAGATCAAAAACAATTTAAAAATTAAGCCACGTGCGAGTCGGACTCGCGCATGATGGGTTGAGATATATCCTAGTGACAGACAGACAGACGGACGGACAAACAGCGAAGTCTTGGTATAAGGGTCTCGTTTTAACCTTTTGGGTACGGAACCCTAAAAACTAAATCAACAGCGTTTTCAACCAGACACAAAAACAGTTCCCCATTTCTGCAGGAAACAGCGTTATTGACGTAAAAACGGGAGTCACACAGACCGTATGGTAATATGGTAATGGTAGCCGGAACGCACCGGACGGACACCGGAACGAGAACGTAAACAGAAACGGCTGGATCCGTTCCACAGTCCGTCATTTAACCCGATGTTATTATAGCGGCGAGTGTGAAAATTTGAATAGATTTTTCCTGTGAGTTTGGAAAGGTTGGTTGTTTTAGGAAAGTTGGAACATGTTACACTTATTTGTAAAGGATACGTGACACGCGTAACAATTTCTTCTGAAAGCAGTAGGTTTGAGTGTCTTGAGGTATAATTATAAACAACAAAGTATAACAACAGTATATAATATATACTGTTGTTACACTTTGTTATAAAAAAATATATTTTAATTCATCAAGCAACATCTAGTTACATTCAACTACTTCAGGAAAAAATTTCACCGGGAACGTAAAAAGTACAGCAGAGTGAATCACATTCCCTTATAAAAGACTAATCATACCATAATATGTACTTTTTGTAAAGTATTATTAGCGCTGTTTGCCATGATGGAACGAACCGTGATCAGGTGGGAACTACCCCGCCCAAGGGGCTAATCGGTTGTCTGAAGTGCTGATGCTGGAGCGAAAAATTAGAAAGAAAGACATGAACTTAGTGCTGTCAACTGAAACGAAACGGCAAGAGAAAGGGACGTCTGGCGATCTCTGGTGGCGAAAGTTAAAGACCATATCGGGTCAATGACCAATACCACCAGTAAGGTTAATATTTAGGTCTGCCGAGCCTTTAACATTGTGATGGACAGAGAGAGGCTAGTAGCTATCAGTCACTCTCAGCCAATCTGCCAGTTGGCAAGATAAACCTGGATGAGACTAGTGCAGGAGCATGCAGAAGGACTTGAAGACATACCTATACATACTCAGTCGGTCAATACAGTCAGTTGTAAATCATCATCATGTATGAATTAATAATAAAAATGCTGAAAATTTACATAGCATCGTCTAGCCCCAAACTGCTTAGATCGATTTACGCCTAGAGCTTGTGTCTTGTACTCACCACAACTGGTACTCACATACATACTTCATAGATTTTTTTTTTAATTTACATCGAAAAAACCCAGAACACACAAAATATCTGCAGATCGTACAAACTTTTATCCCGAATTGAACCCAAAACTTTCTTCACAGACGTAAAGGTCATCTTCGAAAAATGGCACTAATATTTCTTAATCCAGAACGGGCTTTCGGTCTTAGGCCAAACAATTATAGAGTATCTTAAATATTGTGAAGAAGTGTTTTTATTTATCATCCCATAAATACAAATAAATCAATTTTCATGTGGTGCCTACAAAAGTAGCCTATGTTTTATTCCAGGCCTAAAACTATGTTTCTTCAAAATTTCAGACCCATTCAGTACTTTTGGCGTAAAGAGGTAGCAAATCTTTTTTCAATTCCATCCATCCATCCAAATCTTCTCGTTTATGTACCTAATTCTAGAAATGTGCCTCGTGTTTTCATCCGCGTAGTTCCCGTTCCCGTGGGAATTCCGGGATAAAATATAGTCTATGTGTTATTCCAGACTATAATCTATCTTTGTGCCGAATTTCATACATATCCGTTTAGTTGTTTTTGCGTGAAAGGGTACAAAGATCTATCCATCCATCCATCCATACTTACAACTTTCGCGTTTATAATATTAGTAGAATAGGATTGGAGTGATTATACTAGCACACTTTTCCCTCTCCGTTTAGTTATCTAATGACGAAATATTACCAGACTGATAATAACATCAGGCATATGCTCATGTCGAATAAGGCATGGCAAAAGCACCATTTTGTTATGAGTTACAAGGATCCCGCGCCAAAACTGTACACATCGAATCGACGTAGGTTCTCCTTGTTTCCCAAGCGGATTTATGCTAGGATCTATACGCTTGTGCTTCACAGATAAACAAACTGAAAACTAATACTTTTATAATTGTTATCAATATTATATTAAGAAAATTACAACGGACAATGAGCTAGTGTTATGGGTACCTACTAGATAAATCATAAAATACTTAATACTACAAGATATATATTTTATTATACATAAAAAACAATGGAAACATGAGTTTTCTGGCTGACCAAAGGAATTCATTTTCTAACGTGAAAGAGCTTCACACCAAGGTGAGGTGACCTAGAACAATGGACAATAATTTTCTACATTTTAGGTGGCCGATGTGGTCATTACTCTATTCGTTTTCAGCCAAAAATATCATGTAGCTTTCGATCTCGACTCGTAATTTGTGCATAATTGTACACATTTTTAACTTACTAAATATTTTAGAAGAGCATGATACCTGGGCAGTCTTATACACTGCCTTAATAGATATTATGTAGTCACTAAGATCTGATCAGTCTAGTAGACTGCAATAAATACTGAAAACATGCAAATGATCTCCTTGCTGTTGTTCTGCTAGTTGACATAGGTATCTTCTTTGTTACGGCGACGTCTTACTATTGCAGGATAGTTTTTCCAAACAAACGTCTCATATTGCGTGATACTCTAATTTTCCACGTCCATTGCATCACAAATAGGCCTTCACTACAGAAACTGTTTGGAATGTTGTCATATCTTCAGGACCCTGTGTCTCACAGCAGACAGGTCTGGCAGGAAGCCACGAGTCCCGTTTATATATCACCATGTTTTGACGCAGCCATCCCGCTCGCCGGTTCAAATGTAGAAGAAATGCACAAATTGATTATTACCACCACCCGTTTCTGTCCGCGACTTTGCACGCGTTTATTAGAATTTTATCTAAGTATATGATCTTTATGTAAGTATACAAAGTTTCGATTCGATCCAT
The DNA here is from genome assembly GCA_944547425.1 of Eupithecia centaureata. Lineage (NCBI taxonomy): Eukaryota > Metazoa > Arthropoda > Insecta > Lepidoptera > Geometridae > Eupithecia > Eupithecia centaureata. The sequence goes on from OX155687.1 coordinate 10,356,765, forward strand.
TCAGAAGTATTGGCGTTGTCCTTGGCCAAACATCAAGACAACACGACTCTAGGTTTGCTTTTATAATATTCGTAGGATACGGCCGCGCTCGCTTTGGATACAAAGTTCACACGTAAACGTACGATCACTGTTTGTACGAATGTGCTCACAATACGTTTTTCTACGGAACATAGGGAGTCAGCAAGGTTCGAATGCATTTGGATGTCATCATAAGTTAACGCACGTATTATTATACATACGTACGCCATCAATTGCACACAGTATCGAGTCCGCGCGGGCTGTACGCTAATACAAGTATATTTATTCATATGATAATAAAATATATTTATTTGAATAGGTTCGTATATGAGCAAATAAGTAAACCTAAGTGTCTAGCTAGAGAAATAAAATACAACGTACATGGGCAAATATGTATGACCTAACTACATTATGATAAAATTGAACTCCTCGAAATATCCACCAAAACAGGTCCTAGCTGTATAAAAGTTTCAGCTGGAATATAAAATAGGTATAAATACCTTAAACCGGTACAGGTTGTACGGTACAGGTTGTAATAGCGTTCTGGCTGGCATTATCTAGCCCTAAAATGTCTGGTATGTTAAAAACTCCTTTGTACACGTTTTATGTTGTCCCACTACTCCAGTGGACTTACAAAAGATTTCAGGAAAATCAATATCATGAGGTGAAGCCTTACCATTTTACAGTTGAATAATAAGACTTTCCATCTTGTAGGAAACTACCTATCTAGCGCAGCTCATCAGCATTGCCATACAGTGTGGTAATGTAGCCGGTGTCGTGGGGACGCTTTCGACAGCTATTGATATGGATCAGTTGAACTACTTCTTAACTGTTTTCAACCGTCTGCAGTTATCTCAATTGTTTCAATTGTATATCATCATCATCATCATAGATAGAAAGATAACTTCTTTATTGCACCATCAGTATTTGTAGTAACAGAGAAGCTTAATACGAATAATTACACACTACTATTTAATTACTACAATAATAAAGTTGTACAATTGGCAGCCTTATCGCTAAAAGCGATCTCTTCCAGGCAACCTTTGGATGTCATCCTCATCATCATCATCAGCCGATATAAGTCCGCTGCTGGACAATGGACATAGGCCTCCCCTAAAGAGCGGCATAGCGCCCTGTCTTCAGCATGCCGCATCCAGCATCTGCCAGCAGTCTTTCGCTGACACAATTGCATATACTAGTTTTAATTTGTTTCTATTATTTAATTGAAACTTTCGTAGTTGATAAACAACCGTAATCTTTACGATATAGGTGTGCAGTTAATGTCACGGTGGCATATGAATTGAGTCTAACTCAGTATGTGAATGTAGTAACAGCCGGCTACGGTAACCTACCAGAGGAAGTCCAAACTATTACTCCAACACCTTTATTTCTTTTAGACCGGGATACGTCATAAAATTCAATTATAAGGTAGGTATATAAAAATATTGGAAATTAAGCGATAAGCACGGTTTTTGTTCTCTTCAATATTTAAAAAAAGTATATTTTATAAGTAGAGTAAAGAAGCGAAAAAGAAAGCTTCTAATTGGAACTGGATCCGACCAAGATTTTTATCCTCTAGATGACCTGATAAATGGTTCTAGAAAGAATAGCTTTAACACAGTCTTTCTATTTATTAACGAATAGGTAATTTTTGAAAAAGTGAGTTTCATAAATTATCAGGAAGCTTTGTTTTACTATGCGTTTGTTTTTTCTTTGAAAGATTCATCTTGTTCTAGTTGTAGGCAAAGCGAGTTTTAAAATGTATCTGAGCAGTGGTTTTCTTTTGTTTATTTTGAGTCATCGCTATAATTCCGAAAATAACCTATTTTTAGTAGTTATATGAACTACCGAAGCAAGTACTTTTTTCAACTATTATGTAGACATTTGTTCTAAAACTGCAATAAAGTCGTCGTTTTCATTCTAGCCTTTATGACAGTAATATTGCATAGGCTATAAAATATGAAGATATTGCGTTGATATCATAACACTTCAGTGTTTTACTCAATTTTCTTTAAGATTGCTGCTACTAGATGACTATTATATAACGCCACAATAAAGCTATTAAAGCTTGGGGTTTTCCAAGTTAGCTTAAAAGGTCCCAAAATATACACGTATACTTAATACGGTCAAATCCAAGATAAAATGTTGAATTGACGTAGTTCTAGGCCTAGAACTTAAACTTTATGTTCCTTTTCATAATTTTTCATAGTTGGTAAAGCCGCGGGGCGCAGCTAGTTTTAGTATACGTCTGTAGAAATAATTTGTACACCAAACTATTATTAATAGTGAAAGGAATAAGTACGTCAAATATGTTGTTATTCTAACACTATTGGGTTGTTTTTATGGACGTGGAATTTTTTTACCAATAGCGTACTTTCGCTTAGGGTAAACTAGCAGTGCCTCGCGGTTTCACCCGCGGTTCCCATGGGAATTCCGGGATGAAATATGTGTTATTCGAGAATATAATCCATCTCTGTGCCATATTTCATCCATATCCGTGCAGTAGTTTTTGCGTGAAAGAGTAACAAACATCCATCCATACTTTCAAACTTTCGCGTTTATAATATTAGTAGCTTAGATTAAGGTCAAGTTATAAGAGGGTTCTATAACTCCATTCTGAACAAATGTTGGAAAATTCTAAACGGCAAAACATAAGTAAAGTTGTACGCTTTTACGACTAAACCCTAGTTACCTTTGTAAGCAAGAGTAATGCGATCATTAAATTTCAATTAGGTCTCGTCAACCAAACGTAAATGTACGAAATGAGCCGAAATTTTATTGAAGCAACTGAACAATGAGGTTCAGACGCTTGAAATTAATCCAAGTTTGGTTTATTTCTACACTATGGAAACGTTTCTAGGTTATTTCTATCCCATGAGAACTGATTTATGAGATAAAAAGTGACTTTTGTCGTATTCCAGGCCTAGAACTACGTCCACTCAAAATTTCAGTCCGATTCGTTCAGTAGTTTTTTTGAAGAGGTATCAAACATGTATGTATTCATTATATCTAAATTTTAATCAGTGAAAAAACAAGTTAAATAAATGGTACAGCAAGTATTCTAGCCCGATAATGAAGTATCAAAGAACCATACTAATATAATATGGGCGAAAAAATCTACATTTTATTCAATTAAGAAACGACTGACATTATGTAGGACAGCAAATAACTCCAGCCTGAAATGGATAATGAGTACCTATCAAAGAACTCTACTAATATTATAAAAGCATTTTTGAGCAGTTGTGAGGATGTTTTTGTGAAGACATCCTAACCTACTGAATAGATCCAGCTAAAAATTTGCTCGAAATTCAACTCCTGAAAATAACCAATATAAATTCCTTTTTATTAAAAAAGAACCAGTCTTAATCAGTGAACAGAAATTAAAAGTAAAAGAAGTGTTACATGATAACAACCCTTTGAGACCTTTTGTACCCGTATTTCGTTCCATAACCAGCAACAACGAACCTACGGAATTTCACCCAAAAGCCCACAATAATGTGGGGTAAAACTGTCCTTGAAACTTTCAAATGTGGTACAGTGAAGTCAACCCAGCAAAAATTAAATTCATCCGGACCAACTACGGACAGACTGAGAACGTAACAACCACTGACGACTATTATGTCATGATCATCAGCCCGTAAATGATCACTGCTGAAGACAGGTAGTTATGCATCCAGCTGGTAGAGACATCGTAACATTAAATGCATAAAGTGCATGCTTGCACTATTGGGCGGGCTCTACCACGAATGCTTATCGCCTCGCCGTTCGCCCACGCGCGTCTGGGACGTGACGATGGTACTTAGGACTTAAGTTTGATTTAATTAATTCGTCATTCGTATTGAGATTAAACACGCTCATAGACGTCTCTTTGTAAAAGTGATTTTTATTGTCAATTTCCAATAGATTTCCTTTAAACTTAGTTTTTAAAAACATTGACAACGTTCCCGAATCCTTTACTGGCGCAGCCGGGGCAGATTTCCCGAGTTTTCCGTGTGGGTTTCCGCGAGTTTCCGCGAATTTTCCGACGGATCGGATCTGTTCGAACCAAATAAATTTGTGAAGGTCCTGGGAGGCGAACGAGCATGTCGGTGACTGGCTGGTGAGTAGAATTTTCGCCATCCTTTCCTACCCTGTGTGCTTTGTGTTTTGTTATTCTTGGAATCGAACTTCTTCCATTATAACGTTTTCTGGTTCCTATTGTAGGGATTTTAGAATAAGTAGAGTTAAGTAAACTGCTCTATAAACATACGATTAATTAAATTAGTAAACAAATTGTAAAATAGAGTAAAAATAAATAAAAATGACTACGATAAAAGCTATTCCAAAGGAACTAATGTGTATAATCCCATTGTTTAATGGAAATAAACGGCACTTAAATCTATTTCTAAAAAAATGTGATTATGTGGTTGAAAAATTTCATGGTGAACAAGAGCAAAACACTTACGTTTTGCACTCGATAACGAGTAAGCTAACTGACGAAGCCGCTGCCTTAGCAAGCGAACGAAACGATGTAGACACTTATGAAAAACTGAAAAATCTTTTGGTACAACATTTTGGTGATCCTAGAAGTGAAGAATGTTTAGCGATAGAGTTAGAGACTTTAAAAATGAAACAGGGGGAAAGCTATCAAGACTTTTGCAATCGCATTCAGACAGTTAGGTCGATACTTATATCGAAGGTGAATCAGACAAACAATCTTACTATGGCGAGTAGAACTGAAATCTATAATAATAAGGCGCTCAACGTTTTCCTGTACAACCTACCTGAAAATGTATTAAGACCAGTTAGAATGAAAAACCCCCATACGTTAGAAAAAGCATTAGAATATGTGTTGGAGGAAGTGAACTTCTACGAGCAGTATACGCGCAGAAGTCAAATGCTTAAGCATCAGCTTGCACCTGCAGCAACACCTGCACTTAACAAGTTCAATTCTCCCACGCAGAACGTACCCTTTCAGCCCAATGGTTTTAGACCAACCCTCGCCCCTATGGCTACTCCTCGTTTTAACTTCGGGATTCCAGGAAACATGCAGTACAGGCAACCCGCGGCGACTCAGTTTGCCCCTCAGGCTCCAACGGGTTATAGGCCCCAGTTAATGCAACCACAACAATTCGGTTTTCAAACTCAAAATTTAAGGCCGCAACAATTTGGCTACCGACCTCAAACTAATCAAGGTCAATTCGGTTATCGGCCTCAGTTCAATCAAAATCAATTTGGCTATCGACCTCAGTTAAATCAGTTCGGTTACAAGCCTCCCAATGCAAAACCTTTTGACACGGATATTTCAATGAGGACTGCAGCTCCTCCTAAACCACAGATGCCGGCTGCGACTCAACAACCTCAAGGGTTTCGCCTAAATGAGTTAGAGTTAGGTGATTTTTACGGTTATGACTGGTATGGATACGGATATGAAAATGCCGAAAATAATGCAGGTTATTATAACGACTTTGATTGTGTAGACTATTTTGAACCGCAAATGGATATGAATGTTTGGAATGAACAGCAGGTTAGCCTTCCCGAATCGGCCCAATTGGAAAATGCGCAAAAACAGGAGAGCACTGAAAATTTTTCGGTAGCAGCCTCGAAAGAGGATGTGAAATGATAAAAATTAATTGCGATACAAAAATAAATCTCCCATACATATACTTGCCCGAAATTGATGGAAAATTTATGATCGATACTGGCAGCACACGTTCCTTTATAAGCCCAGCGAAAGCATACCAATTTTTTGGCGATTACATTAGAGGGGAAGTATTCACAGTTATAAGTACACACGCATCGAGCAACCATAATGAGGTCATTGAAATCCCTTTAATGCCTTCGTTTAATAGCTACAATTATCATAAATTTTATGTGTATGATGTAGATACCAAGTATGATGGATTAATAGGCAATGACTTGTTAATGCAACTGGAAGCTGTAATTGATTTAAAATATAACACTCTCAGGACTAAGACAGTAGAACTGCCGATAATGAGATGTATGGGAAATCACGTTATTGAATTGAACCCGCGATCTGAGCAACGCGTGAAAATGCCCACAAACTTGTATTCTGGCACTGCAATTCTAAATTATAAACAATTTTGTGATGGCATAAGAATGCCAGACGCAATCGTTAAATGCGAAAAAGGGTATGCTACCACCATTATTCAAAACACGACCGACAAATTGAGGAAATTAGTAGTAACAGGTCCATTTGAGGTTGAAGAATTTCCCAATAATGACATCGTTGGTGTGAACTGTCTTAATGATGTAGAAATGAAAGATTTGAAAACAGAGGAAATTTTAAAAGAAAATTTGACAAGAATCAGGATAGACCACATGAATGAAGAGGAAATAAAATGTATTTCTGAATTATGTTATGAATACAAGGACATATTTTATAGTGATAAGCTTCCTTTAAGCTTCACAAATCAGGTAAAACACGTTATTCGAACGAAAAATGAAGATCCAATTTATGTTAGACCGTATAGACAACCACCTGTTCAGACACAAGAAATTAAATCACAGGTAGAGAAGCTTTTACAAAATAATGTAATTCAGGAATCACATTCGCCTTGGAATGCTCCTGTTCACTTAGTACCAAAAAAAATGGACGCATCAGGTGAACAGAAATTTCGTATGGTCATTGACTATAGACGTTTAAACGAGATAACAACAGATGATAAGTACCCTTTGCCTAATATCACTGACTTGTTTGATAAGCTAGGCAAAGCTAAGTATTTTAGTACTCTTGATTTGGCGAACGGTTACCACCAGATAGAGATCAATGAGGAAGATAGGCAGAAAACAGCCTTCAGCACGGAAGCGGGACACTATGAATTCTTAAGAATGCCTTTTGGCCTAAAAACAGCTCCCGCGACCTTTCAGAGAGCCATGGATAACATACTTAGGGGGTTGCAAGGATTACATTGCCTTGTGTATATGGATGATATCATTATTTACAGTACCAGTATGCAGGAACATATCAGAGATTTAAAATCTATCTTTGACAGACTGAGACAAGCTAATTTAAAGGTTCAGCTAGACAAGTCTGAGTTTCTAAGAAAGGAAGTACTGTATTTGGGACATACGATTACAGATCAGGGCCTTAAGCCAAATGATGATAAAATTAAAGCAATTTTAGAGTATCCGCTGCCAAAAACTGTCACAGAGATTAAGAGTTTTCTTGGTCTTATTGGCTATTATCGACGATTCATTAAAGATTTTGCTAAAATTACAAAACCATTGACCAATTGTCTCAAAAAACGGAATAGTATCATCATTGATCAAAAATATTTGGATGCTTTCCATCAATGTAAGGAACTTCTTACGCACGCACCCTTACTACAGTACCCAGATCCATCAAAACCTTACATACTTACGACAGACGCATCCGCGGTAGCTCTGGGCGCAGTGCTATCGCAAGGAACTGTAGGTACTGATTTACCTGTTGCTTATGCAAGTAGGACATTGAGTGAGACTGAAATGCGTTACAGCACCATTGAACGTGAGCTTTTGGCTGTTATTTGGGCCATCAAACATTTTAGGCCATACCCTTACGGCAATAAATTCACCATTTATACCGACCATCGACCTCTAGCTTGGCTAGATTCTATTAAAGAACCAAATAGTAAATTGACACGTTGGCGATTACGCTTATTAGAATATGACTATACAACAAAGTACAAGGATGGTAAACAAAACACGAATGCTGATGCTCTATCGCGTATTAAAGTAAATGCGTTAGATGGGTTAGATGTGTTGGATGATTCATCTTCAAATGAATCTATGAAGGTACAATTAGATGAAAAAGAACAAAAATTACAAAAACATCTTAAGGAAATTACGAATAAAATTGTAAATTTGGCCAAAGACGATGATGATTATGAAAAACCTATAGAGACGATTGTCTTGTCAGATGAATCTGACACAGAAGAAGGGCGTAATATTGACGAATTAGAACCTACCTATCCACTTCCACCGCTATCACATAGTTCGGAAGGAACAATCCATTCAGCTGCAGACCTAGAGTCTAATGGGATTCCTATTTTAAAAGAAGCCGTGGATACTAAACCTAATCAAATACTTATTTTTACTTGGCCTAGAAAAGAAATTAATGTAAAAGTTTTAAGTAGAGAACATCAAAAGGTTATAGAAGCATTTTTGCCATTAAATAGTGAGGAATTGATAAATCAGTTCCTTAAAGAATACATTAAACCTAAAACCAAATACTTTATTTATTTTGAAGACAAACAGCACCGAAAAGAATTTAACGCAGTTATTATTAGGTTATTCAAAAAGGGTACCGTAGAGTTCTATGAATGCACGGAAAGAGTTATAGTTGTAGAAGATGAAAACGAGCAGAAAGCTATAGTATTGCAACATCATGCAGGGAAAACTTGCCACAGAGGCATAAAGGAAACGGTTATGAGAATAAAAAGAAATTATTACTGGAATAGAATACAAGAAATAACAGCAGCCGTCATAAATGGTTGTGATGCTTGTAAAAAAATGAAATATGACAGAAAACCTATTAAACCAACTATAGAACTAACTCAAACTCAGTCATCTCCATTTCAGGAAATATTTATCGATATATTTTCTATTGAAAATAGATCTTACTTGACTTTAGTTGATGCTTTTAGTAAACTAGGTCAGGCTATTGAGATAGAAAATAAATCAACACCAGAAGTAGTACGTGCGTTAATTAAATACTTTTCAATGTACGGGGTCCCGATTAAGATCAGTAGTGACCCAGGATCCGAGTTCAATAATAACTTGATGAAAGAATTAGCTGAAATGTATAAAATTGAATTACATATTTCCACTCCAAATAATCCAAATTCAACTGGTATTGTTGAGCGTTTTCACTCCACAATAATAGAAATTTATAGACTAGCAAAATACGAACAGAAATGTACTGACGCAGCTTCTATAATGACGTATGCAATAATGGCCTACAATAATACTATACATTCAGCAACTGAATTAACACCATTCGAAATAGTTTTCGGACACACAGATTCTAGTAAATTATTCGATGGAGACTTTGAAAAATCGTACATGCAGCAATTACTTAAAGATCATGCGAAGCGAACTAAATATCTATATCAGTATATTTCAGATAAATTGGTAGAGCGAAAAGAGAAAATTAGGGAAAAAAGATTAGGAGAACAGGTTGAATTAGAGCCAGGAGATATAGTTTATACAAAAGATATAAATACAAGAAAAAGCAAGGACAAAGCGAGATACAAGAAGGCAGTTGTTAAATCGAGAGTAGAACGAAATGTAGCGTCAGTCAAAATAGATAATAAAGATTCAAGGGTCCCTATTAAAAATGTGAAACGCCCTTCACAGGTGGTGTTTGGTCGTACTGACCCTACTTCCCCAAAGCCGGGCATTTCATCTGCAAAAGATTGAAAACAATCCAGGTATTTTACCTGTGAAAGAAGGACAAGCGTTCAGGCAAACAGATAAGTGGATTATAGTTAAGTCTTTAGATCTAAGCGGGATAGGTAGTAATTTGGATTTTCACATATTGAAATTCAACGAGTTCATTAGTTTAGTAGATAGTCATAAAGCTTTTACCCATGAATTTTTGGGTATAAAAACACAAGTAGAGTACATCCGGAACACAACTGTTGTGAAATTTCGACAGTTAGTTCCTTTGTATAGGTATAAGCGCGGTTTAGTAAATCCCCTTGGGTCACTTATTAAAGCTGTTTCAGGTAATCTAGATAACGAAGATGCTATTCGATATGATTCACTAATTTCACGAATTAGTTCAAAAGAAATGGCTACCGAGAAAAGAATAACGATGATCACCAGAATGTTGGACAATTTCACAAATAGTACAGAAACCTTACAAGAAAACATAATTATATTGGATAAACGATTTAAAGTTATTGAAGAATTGATAAAACTACAAAATTTTAAGGAAAACACCTGTCTCTATCTGACTTATGTATCAAGTATGTTCGATATGTTTATAAGTATGTTTAGAACTATCTATGTAGAGTTGAACGAGATAGAGACAGCGTTGGCATTCAGTAAAGTGTCTGTACTACATCAATCAATTGTAAATTCTACAGAGCTTCTGTTATTGTTAAAAGAAATCGAAAATGTACACCAATTGATATATAAGGTAAGCGAAAGCAATTTATTAAAATTAGAAAGGGTTATTGAAGTAAAAGCCTATGTAAAACTAAACCAGATAACGTTCATATTGGAAGTTCCATTAGTTGATAAAAATTCTTACGATTATTTTAAGATCTATTCATTACCTATTTTTCGAAATTCCTTGAATAAAACTATAGTTGTTTTTCCTGAATTTCCTTACCTTTTGGCGAAAGATTCGAAATACCTACCTGTCTCAAAACCATGCGAGAAAATTGCTGAAAGCAACAAATTCCTCTGTCGTGATATGATGCAGTTTCCGATCCTTACCTGTGCAGAGCAGCTCCTAGAGTTTCAGTCGGACCCCAACCTGTGTGTACCACATGCTGTTGACATCGAGGATATTAAGGTCCAGAGGATTGGCATAGACGTCTGGATTGTATTTACACAGAAACCAACAGTTTTGGTTGAAAAATGTCATCATGAGAATAGTAGAGAATCTCTACATGGTACTTTCATTTTAACTACTTCAGAAAACTGTGAAGCTAAATTGGATGAGCTGAAATTGGGTTATAACAAGATGTTTGCAGGAAACCTTCAGTATAAAATAACACCGATTGTAACCTTTCCGAAATTGAAATCAACAAACATAAGTTCATTGACCACGGTCAATATAAAGAACATCGATTTGGAAGAAATGAAGCATTTTTCACGTATCCTAAAACTACAGGAAAATGAGATCAGTGAAAGTGAAAGTGAAATTAGTGTCGTAAACACTCAAAGCATTAGTGTAGGAACCATTTTATTGTACTTTATTTTAATAGTTTTTATCATGTGTCTTATACTTTATCGTTATGTTTTGAAGCGAAATGATCGGATCAAAGCTTCCGCAAGACCCGATAATTTCGCACTTGAGGAGGGAGGAGTTATGCATCCAGCTGGTAGAGACATCGTAACATTAAATGCATAAAGTGCATGCTTGCACTATTGGGCGGGCTCTACCACGAATGCTTATCGCCTCGCCGTTCGCCCACGCGCGTCTGGGACGTGACGATGGTACTTAGGACTTAAGTTTGATTTAATTAATTCGTCATTCGTATTGAGATTAAACACGCTCATAGACGTCTCTTTGTAAAAGTGATTTTTATTGTCAATTTCCAATAGATTTCCTTTAAACTTAGTTTTTAAAAACATTGACAACGTTCCCGAATCCTTTACTAGGTCTCTTTCCATGCAACACGAATAGCAGTCCGTATTATTAAAATATTCACTAAGTGCATCGGGATAGGTTCCTACATGGCAGCTTAATCCAGCTTAATACAAAAATTACAGATATTATAAATGTAATTCGTAAAATCTAGGTACAGGTTGTCTTTAAATAGTATACAAAATGTCGAACCTTATGATGAGTCTTGATCTGAAGTTTTGCTGTTGTTTCCCAGGCATATAATATAGTTCTTTGCGAAAATTACATTCGATACCTGAAAAATATTTTTTATTGCTTTTTCTTAAATGCATCAACAAGATAATTTAAGAACCTCACCTCTTTTATCCTTCACTTTATTATCCAACAACTGAATAGGTAATCTAAGCCCATTAATCAAAATGTAATATTAGGTCCTTACATATGAAATTGGCGTTTTTTAGGGGAGGAACAAAAAGTCGAATATTTTTTAATATAATATATTTAATTAATCAAAGTATGAACCATTATTTTCTATGCACTTTTGCCATCTTATAGATAGTTCATTGATCCCTTTACTAAAAAAACCAGTCGGACGGGAATCAATAAAATCTTTGAAGGCGATTTGGACTGCCCCATCGGAGTTGAATTTTTTCCCTTGCAAGAAGTTATCCAAATTTCGAAAAAAATGGTAATCTGTTGGAGCAAGGTCCGGGGAGTACGGAGGATGTCTTAGACTTTCCAATTGAAGCTCTTCTAATTTAGTAGCCGTCTGTTGCGCAGTGTGTGGTCTAGCGTTGTCGTGAAGCAGCAGTGGCGTGGAGCGATTGACCAGCCTAGGTTGTTTAGCCGCTAGCTTTTCCATCATGGTTTGCAATTGCTGACAATAGACATCAGCCGTAATAGTCTGGCCAGATTTGAGAAAACTGTAATGAACAATACCGGCACTAGTCCACCAAACGCTTACAAGTAACTTTTTTGGGGTTAATTTTCGCTTGGGGCAGGATTTGGCTGGCTGGCCAGGATCCAACCATTGCGCTGAGCGCTTCCGATTATCGTAAAGAACCCATTTTTCATCACAGGTAATGATTCGGTTTAAAAAAGAAAGTACAGGAGTACTTTCAGCTATATTATGAAAAGCGACGGGAAGTCTATACGCAGAGAATCGATCTGTACGGGGCAACAAATCCTTCTAGGCCTTAGAACTCACCATAATAGGACGGCAACGTCATCATGTCCATCTTCAGTAAACGTATAAAACATACGTACGGACTTTTCAGCAATGACTTTAACATCCAAAGATATGTGATTTGAGATCTACTAGAATCTTGGTTAACATCAAAAGACAAATGTGTCATTTGAATGAATGATGAATATAATAATATCTTCGGATCTACCTAGCCATGCCAAAAACCACCTGTTAGATCAAACACTAACAAAAGCTATGTTATAAAAAGCAGTCGTAGACTTCAGGCCCCAATAATATTGCACCGCAGGGAAACTTATTCAATTTGACTGCGACAACTGTTCTTGGGTTTGAAAGGCATTGTGCCCCCTTCACCCGGTGTTCGTTTTTTCATTTTATCTGTTCAACAATACTAACCTTACAGTTCCTAGCTGCCATGATAGCATATTTGTAAACTACGGAACAAAAACCTAAGCTCCAAATTTCTTATTTGATGAGTTTTCTACACATACGCACTGCTACAAGCAATCTAGGTAGGTATCTCGTTCAATTTAAGTCGAAGATTGTACAAAAAAGTCAGTCAGAAAAAAATGTGTAGTAGTTAATAAGTAATATTTCCAAAAATTCCAATTCAAATTGATAAAGTTATTATTATTAATTTTACTAACTTTCTCAGGTTTATGCAATAGTAGTGCGTAAGAGTCTTACAATTTCAACTTCCAGTAATTTCGAAGAAGATATTTTGTGATGTTATTTAATTGCATATTTATCCTATCATATCATATCATTCCTTATGTAACAAATATATATTAGGAACTAGCTGCGCCCCGCAGCGTCGCCCGCGGGGAAATTTATTTATTTGTCATATATCATATTTTTCTCGCCGTAAAAACCATCCTTGAACTTCAACGAACATTTTAAGAAAAGATTTGGCCAAATTGGTCCAGGCGTTGTTGAGTTATGCGCTTACCAACACATTTTGCGATTCATTTTTATATTATAGATTTTGTACTCAGCTCGAGACATAAATCGAACTAAGTACAATTTTGATTTTTTTTTACAAAATTAAATCATTTTATTTGAAAACCTGAAGATGCCATAGAGTTAGCCAAGAGCTGTAGATACTTCCATTCAATCCGCACTCGACATTAGACATGCAAGACACGCGGTGTCGCGACTGCTCGTGGCGAGAGCGGGGAACGAGGGATTCCTGAAATATACGAGAAAATTAGAGGGGAAATAAAGAATATTGAAAAATATTGTTTTCAAAAACGATGAAGAAATAAGCTAAAATTAACGGAAATTGAAAAAGTCAGTCAAAAAGTGATAGTCGGACTCGCGCTCGAATATTTCCGTCTATAAAAATCACCCGGGTTCGACATTTCAGTATTTGCATGGCTTGATTATCTTCGGACACTTCGTCATAGCAAAATATGTTTCTTAATACTAAGTACATTATATTTTGTTTTATAAACACAACAATAACTCTTTATTTAGTGAGATAGAGCTAACAAAAGTCAAATAAAATAATTTAAAACCTAATTTATCACGCGCAACCTTGAAAACCTTCAACAAGACTAATGAACTGAATAGTTACAAGAAATATCTCTGACACGTATTTCCAAACACCAACACACGTATTCTATTGGTCCGTGTAAATGAACCTCGTCTGTTTGTTCATACTTTGTCGCTTGAAACTCATACATTATTGATGACTGAATGTTCTCTAGGATCTACCAATCTCTAGATCCAGAATTTCACCATTTTCCACCTACTTGCGATAAAATAGCTTAAGTTAGTTTTTCTGTAAAAACATCACCCCAAGAATGTAAACAAATTAAAACATTTTTTTTCAATTGAAACAATTGATTTTACTGCAGGCGGTTTTAAAAGTCCTTGAAAAAGTCTAGAAGTAGCTTAGCTACTCATTCATATTAATATCAGTCGAAAGCGTCCCCTAGATGCTGGCTGCATTGCCACGCTATATGGCAATGCTGATGTGCTGCGCTAGATACCAGCTATCGGGTCACGCATTGCATCGACCAGACTTTCTGATAATGGAAAACCCAGAGAGCCTCGTTGCTCCATGGACCTAGGGTCTTGACTGCAAGAGGAACAAATGCGTCCTCAGTCAATTACCTGCACATTTGCGCCTCTTGAAAGTTCAGCCCTCGTGGATGTCTTAGGAAAATGGGAAGGCGCATGTCTGCCACGCATGTGACTTCCCTCACAAAGGCCGCCCTAAGTCCTACGGGACTTGTGCGATACCGTCTTCGGCCTCTTACCATCGTCACGCAACAGACAGTTCGGTTCGAGAACATTTGGTACTTTAGCGGTAAGAAAAGCCCGCCGGCTGATGTCGTTAAGGATGGCATGACATGATCTCGAACAGGGGCGGCTTATTGACAGCTTTAAGAATTGTTTAAATTCTTGCCTTTTATATATCGCTTATACCTTAACTAGCGACCCGCCCCGGGTTCGCACGGTTTTATTATACGTATAAACCTTCCTCTTGAATCACTATATCTATTAAAAAAACCACATCAACATCCGTTGCGTGGTTTTAAAGATTTAAGCATTCAAAGGGACATAAGGATATAGGGACATAGGGACAGAAAAAGCGACTTTGTTTTATACTATGTAGTGATATCAAAATGACTTTTTAGTTCTTACCAGTTACCAGTGAAATTGCGTTCCTATCTACTCATTATATTATAGCTAGCACAAGGACACGCCTTTTCCTTCGTAGGCGATAAATAAATCCTAAATACTTTTTGACAATACTTTATAAAATTATGCGCTGATCAAAGTCGTAGGCTTACGACAGATTGCGTTAACTTGTATAGGTACCTTCTATATCATCATCATCAACCGCAAACGGACTACAACCACTGCTGCGTGCTGCTTAAGTCTCCAATGTCTTGTGCCACTACACCCGGTCCTGTGCTCAATACAAATTAATTTAGAAATATTACAGTGTACAAGTTTGTGCACAAATACAGGCGCTCTATCAATACCTTCAGTATCATAATCCTATAAGAAAGAAGATACGACACGACAGGGGAGATCTGGTGTAGTACCACTGCTTTTCGAGACTTGGGGTATACCCCATTCAACAACATTCTTAAAACAATTAGGAATATTTGTTTCTGGCTTTAGCACCAACAGAAAGAATCAAAGTGACAAAAACAAACTAGGCTAGGATAGCGTGAGCACCATATTCCCCGCAAAGTTGACAAATGGGTGACACGTCACCTCACAAACAACCACGCTACACGTAATAGAATTAACTACTGTGATTAATTACTTGTATTCATTCTGTGGTAAGTGTAATGGAGCGTCGCAATCAGTTTGGTTAAATGTTGGTTTGCGATTAAATTTGGGAAATTAAATTTTAATTTTATTAATTGGCCTCTACATTTAATTCTGTTTTTTTTTTGTGGCTTTGCCATCGTCGAAAAACCCGTGATGTTGAAATTATTGTAATTTAGTAGTTATATTTGATTCTTTGCAGAAAAATACGTGGAATGATAAATGTTGGCATTATTATTAACAAAAGTGAAAACCGAAATACAAACCCCATTTTCAGCAAGGAAAATATACGTTCCACACTCATTTTCTTGATTTGTTTCTACCGCTGCATAAGTGAAAAGTAAATAGGTTGGACTCTGTCCAAGTGTAAGCCAGCCAAGTCCAATCTAGGAAGTGTCGTCCACTGTCATATTTTAAATTGTCCCAGGCTAAATAAGGCAAATTGTTGATGTTTATTTACCATTTGACTTTCATTTATACCGCCATTTGTCTTTTTACTGTTAATATCAAGATATTTTTGGGTAAGTCAGAGCTGTTAAGATATCTATGACTTTTTGTTAGCAGATTAAATTATGTGCGAACAGGCCATGTAAACTAATTTAAACTTTTAAGGACATTCGCGAGGGCTGGTACGGTGGATTTGACTGATCCTTAGCCAAGCTCATCAGTTCCTCAGCTCAAGAGGCGCACAAATAAGCGGGTCTCGACAGAGCCTTAGATTTGAGACCCTGGGTCCGTTGGGTACCGATAGGTTTTAATTATCTAAAAAGAGCGTCTGGTCGATGCAATAAGTGACCCGAAATCTGGTGAGTATCTGTCACAGCGCATCAGCATTTCCATACAGCGTGACGTGGCCAGCGTCTTGGGGATGCTTCCGACTGGTTTTAACAACCGTCTACAGTTATCTAAATAATTGTAAATGCTAGTTTTTTATATTTGCTATTTATTGTGAACTAGCGACCCACCCCGGCTTTGCACGGTTTTATTATACGTATAAACCTTCCTCTTAAAACACTCTATCTATTAAAAAAAACCACATCAAAATCCGTTGCATAGTTTTAAAGATTTAAGCATTCAAAGGGACATAGGGATATAGGGACATAGGGACAGAAAAGGCGACTTTGTTTTATACTATGTAGTGATTGCTCAGAGATACTGATGGTTAGTAAATAAGTTTCAAAAACTAACAAAACATTCTGTACAATTGATATAATAATATTTGAAACAAAACTTTCGAGGACGTGTTGCTAAACGACAGCTGTCTCTACATCGGAGCGAATTCAAATTATGGAGATAACATCTGTGAAATTTTGTGCTACTATTTTTAGTATCACGATTTGTTGTCATTTATTTTAGTGTTTGTAACTCATATCAACTTAACACTACATAAGACTACATTTCAAAAAAGCTTTTTTGTTCAGGTTAAGTAATATTTATAAATATTAAGAAGTATAGTAAATACCTACTAAGATTTTACTAACTTTGCTTTAGCCCTACAGCGCAGGGCAATGCAGCCAGCCTCTTGGAAATGCTTCCGACTGGTATTGTAGCTTTCTCTCAATTTGCAACAGTTTTCAGTTGCTAATTTCTTTCAATTAATAAGTAATTTTTAAAAAAGTAGCTTATTGCAGACTGTTGCAAATTGAGAGAAAGCTCAACTGAACCATACAATACCTACTATTGCTACCTACTACCTAATATTACATATTTCTGAGGTGTCCAGGAGTCTTAAATTCTACGTTCTTAGGTCTGAAGAAAATAAAGCACTTTGAATTTGATGTAATATTCTTTATTGCTAATTCTTCTTTTTCTAGGTCGCCAAAATATGCTGTTCAATCTGTTTAATATTCGTCAATCTTTGTAACTCAATTCAAAATAAGACATCGTATTGTAGCTCCGGCCCTCTTCGCCTTCCGCGTCGCTAAACCCTCATTGCAACTTACCATGAATGCATAATACAGCCTTTCTAAGACCGGCACTTTATTCCAACGGTCCATCTCCATTAAATAAGAAATATGTTAACCAGAATCGAATGCGGCGAATCTAAGTAAGCAAATGTTTTATTCATGATTCCACAAATGGCAATTACAGTAACAGTACAGTTTTACAGAACTTGGAGTTTCAAAATGATCTTTGGGACTATTGAGTTTCTTGGTTTTTCTACCGATTTAAATTATTTTTATTGAGTTATAAGTATTTTAATTCTTTTTTATAAAGAAACTATGAGTATGTATACTTAAAATCTGTTCGTCACCTCGACCACTTTTGCTATCTATCATTCTCCATACAAAAAAATATGTTTTAACAAAAAACACTTGTTAAATCTTGATCCCATTTAAAAGGCACTTCACGGCAAGCGTCAAATAAAAAGATTAGTCAAAATCAGCCCCCCAAAAAGACAGATATCACACAACAAATATACAAAGCACAGTCGAATTGAAAACCGTTGTTTTAGAAAAAGGAGGAGGTTCTCATTTTGACTTTAGTTTTTAAAGTGTTGTTAGTTCAGATTTTTACTAGATGAACCGAATCCGATTATTCTTAATGCTATAATGAGCTTCTCAAGTCGTCGCATATAAATAAGATCTAAATTTGACTCCAAAACTTCCAGTTATTTTATTACTAATGCGTTTTTGCTGACTTCGACTACATAGATGATGTTCTCATGATTGTTTTAAGGAATTTGAAGTCCATTTCTACTTTTTCTTAACACGCCAAAATATTGCTAGGTTTTATTTGGCTTAGGTTTAACAAGACAACACGTGAAACCTTTGCTAAACATTTAGAACGAATATCGATAGTAATACATACATTTATTGTAGTCACAAAGAGTTGCGTAGGTTAAAACGAAAGCTATAAACTACGTTTTCCAAGAAAGCCTAGTTATCTGTTTACGTAGCCGCATTGCGACGTGGCATAACTAGAAGTAGGCACAACCGTGTGCTATGTGAACATGACACGGAAATGGTAAGGGCGCCATGTTTTTCATATCACGCCACAGTGATATGAACAAGGTTTAAGTATAATACTGGGTGATATGCTGGCGTTCTATTCTTAAATCAAATAGAAACTAAGGCTGCGTTTTGGTGACCAGTAAGAGCGAAGGCGGGGGCGAATTTCTGATGGTTTTCAAAGGAAGTCGAAAATCTTCTGTCACCCTTTAATAAGTTCTTGATTTCATTCTTGTGATCAGAGTATTTCTGCCTGATTAGTTACCTATTTGAAATATTTTCCTGTAACCTTTGACTCTACCCATTTATCGTTGTTCTTTAGAATATAGTCTTTCTAATATAATTCTAGAAAAGTAAGTATTTATTACATCTGTAGTCTGAGTTAGATAGATCAAAGCCAGCAAATAGATAAACATATAGAGAGTAGGTAATAATAAGATAGTAAAAATACAAAAGTGACCCGAAAGTAATGGATGCTTCGATTTGTGCCATACTGGAGGGGAAGGAAGGAAACATTGCACAAAAAAGCTTTGGTACCAGTTAACCGGACGGGACATTGTTCGTGGTTAAATTATGCCCTCATTGTCCCCCATTCTTCTCTGACCTAATATCTCCGTGTTCCTGTGATGTTTCAACTTCATTTTCGTTTATTAAATTTTTGGTTTGCTCTGATTATGTTGTACAGAAGCTTAGGGAAAAGTGGTGTCGGTATATCCTTATTTTTCTTTACAAATCAACTAGAGTCGAATATACAGGGTTTCACGAAACATATGTATTAAAACGAAAAGGGATTGATTATGGATCCCGGGGATGAATGATTTTTGATATTCTATTTTTTGTTGTTTCAAGAAAACTGCAAGTATACGTGTAAAATAACACGAATAGGAAAAAAAGTCTTGTTTCAGAAGCACCAAAAAATATTGACGATTTAATTAATAAATTATACTTTTTAGAAGTTAATCCCCTTGGAGTCCTGAACCCCCCCGTAATTTTTGTGTGAAGAAGTAACAAAGACATCCATCCATCCATACCTCCACAGTTCAAACTTACGCATTTATAAGTTTAGTTCGATGGGATGTGATAATGTAATGTTCAGCTATTTATGTTTTTGTTTCATTTGTTCGTTTATATAATACATAAAAAGCTTAAAAATGTACTTAATTGTAAGTATTAATTCTGTGTATAATTTATATTAATAATTAATGATGAAGAGAACGTATGATATATTATTTAATAACTTGAAAACATGTTCCAACAATTTTTCAATTTTTTGCCATTACCCACCTCAATTAAAGGTACAAATCGAAAAAAAATACAATATTATTATATAAAATAGTGCTGTTAACACTTATAGAAAATACATAATAATAACTTAATATATACATAATATAGGTACTAAATCAAAATGTCTTTATTTTTAATCAAAATTAAAGGATCCAGTGCGTGCCCCCAAGTGATCCAGAAGGTCCTATTAAGCACTTTATTATGGCCATTCGGCAACATTACAAATGGGTTACTAACATGCAATACATGGCCGTGATTACAGAACACGTGGAACGTGTATACAATTCAATTAGTAAGTATGTACTTCAGGGTTTCTTATGGTAATGACGTTGATTTCCGGTGTCGAAATATGCCTATTTTTTGTTCTCATTACTAGGAATTGTTTCAAAATCTTGCCTGTAAAATACCATTTTCAAATTTCGATTAGTTTTTAGTAAAGTTTTTTTGGCATTGGGCAACTAAAATTAGTTTTTTAGTAGCCCAATGTAACTAGATAATAACTTGATTGTTTTTTATCTATAAGATGTCGAAAATATATCAAAGAGAATTTCATAAAATTTGCAGTGGTTAGTACCTACTTACCACGTGGCGTTTTATTAAAATACTAGCTGGTGCCCGCGACTTTGTCTGCGCAAGATTAGTATTTAGAGTATACTCGCGGTTTCACCCGCGTAATTCCCGTTCCCGTGCGGATTCCGGGATAAAATATAGCCTTTGTGTTATTCCAGACTATAATCTATCTCTGTGCCCAATTTCATCCATATCCGTTATGTACTTTTTGCGTGAAAGAGTAACAAATATCCATATTTACTAACTTTCGCGTTTATAATATTAGTAGGATATTAGTCCTTAGTAATTATGATCCATTCATAAATAGAAAGAAAAATGTATAACCAGTTTCATTCATAAATTTGACACAGTTAAAAGTGGGTACAACAAAAGAAGTACTTACCTACCTTTTTAAGAAATGGTTTCCTACCAAAAGCATCACAATGTTTTTTTTAACTCAAATCTCCGAACCTTCATCGCAATATTTCTCCGAAATCAAAGCTAAACGACGTCGAACGTTAACGTTGCGTAGATACGTAAAGTCAAACGTTGTAATTCAAACGGGGCTCAAAGTAAGAGGCTATAAAAGTGATAAAATATCTATTTAGCTTTTTTCCACTTTTCTTCCTTGAGCATTCTTACAAACGAGTGTGATTTTCCACGCCAAAATACTTTGCAAAATTTTATGTACACAGCAACATTTTGCAATAAATAACGCTATGATGGATCATTCCTTGTTTTGAAATTTTGCTAAAGAAAAGCAAATAATACAAAAACAAATATAACTTAAAGAGTCGAGCATAAATCAATCGTACTTAATACGAAAATCACACTACATAATAATAAATATCTTATTATAAAATTTTGGATGTATGGATATTTGTTACCTCTTCACGCCTAAACTATTGAACGTCTGGCTGAAATGTCGATAAAGTTAGTTAGAACTAACTTCTATAATGGCCTGGAATAAATTTTCATAAATTTGAGAATTGGAAAATTGGTGAAAAGTAGAAGACGCTGGGCACCACTAGTAGATAAATATATGTAGGTCTGTAAAATTAAAATATGATTACTTACCATCACTAAAAGCCGCCACACACTGAAGCCGTGGCCGGGCCGGAGGCGAAGGCGTGCCATTTTTTCCTATTGCACCGCGCCGCCACTACCTGCAGTGTATGTATAGTCTTTCATATGATTCAATAGAATACAACTCGCACGCCTTCGCCTCCGCTCCGCCTCCAGCTTCTGTGTGTGGAGACTTTGAAGATTTTTTCTGTAAAGAATAGATGCAATCGATGACTACCTCCACATAGTTTTTCGACTGACTAACTTTGAGAACGAAGTTTTAGCAAGGTCCTGGATATTCGTGACTTCGTTTGATAGCACCTTATAGCGCGAAACTGGTTTTTCATCTGTAGGCCGTTTGGAGACTAGTAATTGCAGTTTATTTTAACTGAGATGAACGAAGTCGCTTTATCGATTTGAGATGCTTTCAATTCAGATGAATTCCTGATAATGCCTTATTCTTTAATAAAACGAGATAGATCGACAGCAATACTTAAACAAGAATCCAATTTTCAGATCTACTGCAAACAAATCATTGTTTATTTTATTACTTTATCACTGGAGAAACCTTCTTTGATTTAGCCTTCTTGGAGTTGCGTTGTGCGCGCATTGCAACGCAGACGTGTGGTGAAATTCTGAAAAATCATAATTAGTGCTTGCAATCTAAATCCAACCTTAAGTTCGACCAGCTAGACCAGTGATTTCATTAATCAGTGCTGCAGCGGTTACTACCATCTTACCTGAAAGTCCGGTTTGCTAGAGCGAAAGGCTACGTGAGTAAAAGAGACAACCTCTGATAACCTAAACCGCATTTTACACTACGCTTGTACTCGCCTCCGTGTACTTACTCACCATTGTAGTTTTGCCAAAGATCAAAATGATGCGACCTACTGGAAGTGACACGAATATTGAGCGGAGTGGCTCGACACCAAATCTGTCAACAGCGAGTACTTCGACAGCGGCTTCTTCTGAGCTATCAACGATCACTTTCCGTAATAAACGCAAACATGGTGTGGAAGAAGCATTAACAGCAGAACAGTTTACAGCATTACAAAAGCAAATGACAGAAATGATGGCGCTGTTAAATGCATCAATAAATGCACAAAATGAAAACACAAGGCAGATTAGAAGTGATATTGCAGGTATCAAAGATGAAATGCTGGGTATTAAAACAAGCCTAGAGATGAACGAGAAAAAAATAACCAGTATAGCTTCAGAGCAAATGAATATGAAAGCTGAAATCCAAATGTTAGCTGACTCAGCAAAAACTACTGATACGAAAATAGCCTCATTAGTCTCTGATGTTCAAAATTTACAGATGAGCTCGACACAATCGGCTCTGCTGGACAGGACTCCGTGCGAAGAACTATTGGTCGAGCTAAACGACCAAAATGCGAGGAAAAGAAATATCCTTGTAGCGGGGATCCAGGAATCTAACCTCAGTGATGCGAAGATGCGAGATGAATCGGATAAAGTAGAAGTCCTAAAAACTATCAACTCAGTGTACGAAACTTGCCCTGAGCCCATTAAAGTCACGCGGGTTGGAAAACATAAGTCTACTGAAAACCGACCTATAAAGGTATGCTTTGAATCCGAAAACACAGCTAAGCTCATACTTCAAAATAGAAATAAGCTGAAGGGTACCAATGTGAAAATCTTTTCCGATCAGACCCCGTACCAGCAGAACCGATTCAAATTACTTAAAGAAGAACTCTTCCAAAAAACTCTACAACCTAAGTGACCAGGGTGAAATTACATATCAAGCTCTCAACAATTACGATGATCTTAAATGTAACAATAATTCACTTAAGTTTCTTTACGCGAATGTCCGGAGTATAGTTAAACCCGGTAAATTTGATGAACTCTGCTGTATTGTAACATCTCTGAAATTAAAAATACATGTCATAATACTAGTAGAAACATGGATAAAGTCAGAAGATGAAGCCAAGAGATTTCAAATACCTGGATATACTCACTACTATAATTATAGGCGGGATACTATCGGTGGCGGCGTCTCAATCTTTGTTGCAAACTATCTAAAACACCATCACGTAGAAGAAGTATCCCAAGATGACAACCAATATCTTTGGATACATGTGAAAAAGTTTTCTTTGGACATCGGTGCTGTGTATAAACCTGGTCGAACCAATTTCAATACCTCAATACCAATGACGACCGATGTGGCGCGGTGGGCGAAGGTCCGCCTGCGACGCAGGAGGTTGCGGGTTCGATTCCCGCCTCGGAACAAATTTGTGTACGATCTGCAGAAATTTGTTCCGTTGGTCTGGGTGTTTTCTATGTATAATAAAAAATATCTATCTATGTAATGTATTGTATTAAATATATCAGTCATCTAGTACCCATAACACAAGCTCTGCTTAGCTTGGGGCTAGATGATGCTGTGTGGACTGTCCGGAATTATTTATTTATTTATTTATTTATTTACCTTTAACGACACTTTTTCGCTGCAGCTTAATCAGAGGAAACGAGCTGTCATCTTTGGTGATTTTAACCTGAACTTACTTGAAACTAACAATGTTGTAGAAGATTATAGGGATACAATTCAGGAAAATGGATTCAGAATTTTAAATAAACTTACCCCAAGGCACTGTACCCGTGAAACAATGGAAAAGAAAAGCTTGATAGACCACGTCTTAACTAACTTAATGGAAAATCAATTCCACTTAGCCACTGTTGAATCGTCAATGTCAGACCACAAGCAGATATTTTTTGAAATAAAAAAATACCAGCCACCTTTGAGACGAAGAGTTCAGTACAAATCAGTCGATTATGAAAAACTACAGATATTAGCTGAAGAAGCAATGCCTAATACTAACAATAGTTACTTTGATCAATTTGAAAAGACATTATCTGAAACTGTTGAACGTTGTAAACTAGAAAAAACTAAAATTTTGAACCCACCGAGACAAGACTGGATAAATGCTGAAATACTAGGAGAAATTAATAAGAAGAATATACTTTATCAGCGACATAAACATAACCCTGAAGATTTAAACATTGAAAATGATTATCTCATAGAACGAAAAAAAGTATCCGAGAAAATACAACAAATGAAAAATAACTATTACAACAGTGAGTTTTCTAACTGTAACAAGAAACCAAAAAAAATGTGGAGTTTGATCAATAGCCTAACACACAATAAGATACAAGAAGTCTCAATACCAGCAAAACTAGAAACAAGAGCTGCAGAATTCACAAATGGAAAAGATGTCTGCGAATATTTCAATGTTTTTTTCTCAACAGTTGGCTCAACACTAGCAGAAGCTATTCCCGTAGAATATCATAAACATAATACTAACACTATGGCAACAGTTGATACTACCATAAACGGGTTTGGTTTAGAAAACTTAAATTTCACTACATCTCATGAAATTTTAAAAATGATTAATAACTTAGACGCAAACACTAGTTCTGGAATTGACAATATAAATACTAAATCGATAAAAGCTATCAAACATATCATTGCCCCAATACTCACAGATTGTATCAACAACTGCTTAGAGCAAGGAACTTTTCCAGAGAAACTAAAAATCGCCAAAGTAACGCCAATTTATAAGTCAGGGCCTAGGTCAGATCCTGGTAACTATCGTCCCATATCGGTGCTCCCAGTGCTATCAAAAATATTTGAAAAAGTTATCTATTCCCGTCTCGAATCATATGTGAAATCGATTGACTTTCTTTATAACAAACAATATGGATTCAGACCAAAATCCAATACTCTATCTGCAACCGTTGATCTAGTTACTAATATAAAAAATAAAATAGACCAAAAGAACATAAGCTTAGGCATTTTCATCGACTTAAAGAAAGCATTTGACACTGTCAGTCACAAAATCCTGTTGAATAAACTTAAGGACATAGGTGTAACTGGGAATGCTCATAAAATCTTAGAATCATATCTTACAGGTCGTTTTCAAGTGGTTAAAGTTGCTGAATTCCAAAGTTCCTTAGCACCAATTACATATGGAGTCCCTCAAGGCTCAATTTAAGGACCTTTATTATTCTTAATATACATAAATAATATTAGTAAACTTAACCTTAAGGGTGAACTGTCACTTTACGCAGATGATACTAGCCTATTTTATTTTGGTCAAAGCATTGAATCAATTGTCAATGATGCTCAGCATGATCTTGACCTTCTGAACGTCTGGTTCCAATATAACTTACTCACTCTTAATGTAGCTAAAACTCACTATGTAATATTCTCTGCAAAATATAAAAAAATAGACAACTTTGAACCTCTCAAAATTAACGACACAATTATTAACAGATCTGACAGTGAAAAGTTTCTGGGTCTTACATTAGACAAACATTTAACATGGAAACCACACGTTCAGAGAGTCAAATCTAAACTGACAGCGTTAAATGGTGCTCTCCGTGGTATAGTTCGTTGTTTACCCAGAAATGTTCGTTATGTTATATATAATTCGTTAGTGAAACCACACATCGATTATTTGATTGAGGTCTGGGGGTCAGCGGCAAACACTAATCTTAAACTATTACAAGTATCACAAAACAAATTAATAAAAACTTTATTCCACTATGACTATCTAACTCCGACGGTAAAAATATATAAAGAAACTAAATTACTTAACGTACATAATACTTACCGATATTATACATGCATTCTTATACGTAAAATTTTATCCAAAGACATACACACTAACATTACATTAAAAACTAAAAATGAAAATCCCCACTTACGGCGTTTAAGAAATGCGAATAATATCGTATTACACTCCCCTAGAACTAATTATGGTAAAAAGAATGTAACGTTCGAAAGTGCTCAAATTTACGATAAATTACCAAAAGAAATAAAAGATACTAAGAACATACAAAACTTTAAAAAAATGTTAAAAACTCATTTGCTACAAGAACAATGAATGTCACATCTAGTTGTTGTCGATCTGTGTAAACCAAACCTGTTATCTTGGCGCTAAACGCGGTAGTGTAGTGTCGTACGATTCTTGTTAGTACGATTGAATGCTAATCCACCCTCTTTAAATCATAAATAAATAAATAAATTAACTCAAATAAAGTAATATTAACTTCGGATATTAACTAGGTACATATTTCGACGGCACTTACCTACCTTATTCTATTTAATAGGTATGTATTTAACTAAAGTAGAACTACTTGCCGCGAACTATGCACCTACCTATAAATGTACCTTAGTTATGTGGGTTCACCACTTAACGAAAACTAAAAAATAAAGCATGAAAGATATTTGGGTAAGGACCAAAATTTTTGCACTTTTTGCGTGAGTACGATGGCACATTACTTTCAAATCAACATATAAAAAAAAATTGTTTACTTATGTGAATATTAATACTTGATTATTATAGCTGAATTTATTTTGCACCCTGTGCTTTATTCATATCTAAAATTCTTTCACTAAGTTTTTGTAAAATTAATTTTATGTAAATAAGGATACTGAATCCATTTTCGTTTTTCATACAAAATGTGAATGGCACATCTCCGACTCCTCCAGGTTTTTGCAATTTTATTCTAAAACTAAAAAACTTTTCAAAGACTTTTTGATTTATTTATATTCACCATGAATTTATCTTCACGTTTTTATTATTACGGTCTCGTTAAACTTTATAGTTAATTTATAATATTAATCTAAAAGCGTGTCCCAAATTTCGTTCCGTTGTGTCACTCAGTTGTGCGACAGCATAAATCGAGAACATGGCAAGATAGGATAACAAATAATGTTTTGTTGCAAAGGCTACACCGTCATCTAAGTTGTGACTAAATTCAGGCCAATTCCGCCACGTTGTTTTTCGCTCATTTGCAAAAACGTGTTGAAGGTGCATGTGTACCATTATAAATTTGGATTTTCTGTAAGACTTTTAAAGTGTTTTGCGTCAACTTTTCTTACTTTTTACTATTAATTCTAGTAGCTTATTTTGTCTACTATTGAATAGTTCTGATGTGTATTCATAAAGGTGTTTAATTTCTTCAGTATGAATTTTTGAATGCTGTGTCATGTGGTTTTTTTTTCCTGTATGCGACGAATGTCACGAGATTGTGTGACGTGTTACAATGGAATTTTGTAAAGATAGGTATACAACATTACTTAACGATTTTAACTCTCAATCAGGTTTAGGTCTTATAATACGTGTTATTAAATTAATGTATAATATATTTGTATTTGCTATATTTTTCTAAACCTTTATATATTTTTCAATGGTTAAGAAACAATAAGAATTTAAATAATCTATACCAGTGTGATCATTTCTATACTCATGTACACTAACCTTAACAAATTCTGTTGTGCTACATTTGCTCCGTTTCCGTTGTGCAAACATGCAAAAATTTTGGTCCTTACCCATTTATGGAATCTTAACTTTAATTATATATTATACTTATACTTAGTTAACAACAGAAAATTGTTTACCTACCTATAAAAGTTATGTTAAGTTTTTTTTTTTTTTTTATATAGTATGGTTACCTAAGTTTTTATATTGTATATTTATGTCCTGCTCGCATGCGCAACTAAAATAGTGTTTTAATTAGATTAGTTAATAAATTCTCATTTTAAGTGAATTGTAATTCTTATGAGAATAAATTCTTTAAACCCGATTTATAGTGTTTTATAATTAAGAATATTGATTAAGTTTTTTTTGTTTAATAATGAAATACAATCGTACTGATTTTAGGCAGGCTTTGCAAACGTTCGTCAATAATGCTTCAATAATGAAAACGATCAAAATAGTCGACTGTTTATTTTTATATATTACTATATATTTATTTTATTTATATTACCTATCATTATGTCATATGCTTGGTGATTAGAAATAAAAGGTGCATAAATTTCATTACTTAGACCTACTAAGAATAAAATTATCCTTGATTTTTTTATTAAATAATTAGCACTTATTTAAAATTACAAGCAATAAAAATAAAAACCGTGTTGGTCGACCCAGAGCATAAAGCGGCCGAGACCCGCGGCGGCGGCTGTCCATCGAAAAGCAGTTTGTGGCGCGGACGCCACGTGGTGCGGATTTACCGCTCGCGGCATTTTCATGTCGACCACATTGCTAATACATGGATCATGGTAAAGTAAGAAGTGACACAGAACAAGCCGTCAGACTGAAATGATCTACCTTTTGATATTAAAAAGCAACTAAAAAGCAATGAAAATTGGATCTTATCACTATTTTATAAGGAAAGTTTATGATTAGGTATTATATGTTCAGACTAGGTTATTGTATATATTATGTTATCAGCTGTTGGTTTTGTTATGTAATAATATATTTTATACTTGTTATATGTATTTTAGGATTTTTTAAGTTTGTATCCGTTTAATTTTCATACAAACCACCTCCCTTTTGTGATCTCTTTTAATCTTTCGTAAATATTTTGTGTTGGTTGCCTGGAAATATTGCTATAAGTGATGAGGCCGATTAAACATAGTAACGCACTAACTGTATTAGATTAAGCCTTTTAAAATAAATAAAATGTGTCTAAATCAATGTATCTAATGCTGTGTAACGTAAGTACCTAAATAAAGAAAGATTTCGGGGCATGATAGCGGAGCGGGATTTTCAATGCATCGAAAGCGAAACTGTTAGAGCATAATAAAAGTCTGTTTTCGATAGAGCAGCAGATTGTTGTAAGATTTCTAAAGTGTAGAGATTAACTACTTAGTCGGGTTGACTAATACCAGGTTTTCTAAAATGTGTCTTATGCTGCAAGCAAGCAGTTAAAAAGTCACGCTGATCTCTCAAGCAATTCATTTAAAAAACATGTCCGATGTCAGGAAGATATCATAAGTAATGGAAATCAAATAGCTATACAAAATACATAACATACTAGACCAAAAGTTTGGCCAGTCTTTTGACACAAGCTACAATATTATTGATTTAAAATAGAAGCCAATTGAGCAACACTACTTTGTAAAGAGCTAAAAGCAGTGCTCCTAGGTATCAATAGGCCATCCCTTTATCTCTTCTGTTTGTAGATAAACAAATGGAACCTCTGCGGTCGGTCCATCAATAGAATTTGAGCGCGGGCTTGTCGACAAAGCCTACAATGTCTTTGTAGGCTATAAAGCTGCATCCCCTGCCATATCCAGGGAAACTGACACCCGTAGTATACTACCGAGCTGACAAACGGAGGTTACAATTAATTTCAGAAATACGGAAATGTTGACTACATTCTGGGGCCGAATTCCACTTATTTCAAAACAAAGGTCTCAATAGCGTCATACTATCAAGATGGCTAAAATTACGTTTTTTCATTTGGTAGGTTTTCTACTATTTTATGCGTTTCAAGAGACTTTCGTAATTAGAATGTCAAATTGGTAGTTATAAACGTAATAGTCACAGTTTTGAATGAACCTTAAAAAGTTTGTGCTAGTAGAATACCAAAAAGAATTCAACACTGACAAATTGACACTATACTACTGTAATAGTGAAGTGATTAATTTAGTAGAATTCGGGCCCTGGTTCAAAAATTAATAACGATAACCTGATCTGGCTCTTGCTCAAAGGCTTAAGGCCAGTAAATGTGTAGGTATTTAAGAAAATCGTCTGTAACCTGACCAAATATTTTATCCTAGTGTACGTGCATTGTTAAAACACATGAACGAAGTGTCTTTCTTTTAATTTGAGACGGTAGGAAAAGGGTCAATAGACAAGTTTTAAAGCTAAAGAAATTTCTTCTCATACAAACACATGGTTAATTCTGTATTAATTATACATGACAAAAATGTGTCTAGGTTTAACAATATTTAAACTTACCTCTAGTACCTAAACCATATTATAATAATCGCCTTAAACTAAATGTTTTGTAATAAGTAATCACTACATACATACATGGAATACTAAACGGAAAAGGTTGTTCAAAGTACGTATAAAGAATTCTAAATTACAAATATCTATCAATATATCATTTATCTTATATAATATAATATCAAATATCTTACGTAACAAATTCTTGAAGATATTTACTCTCCTAACTTTGCTACTTACATGAAACGCTGAAGAAGCGGAGTGATTGTTTAACTTATAGCCAATTCATCAAAATCCGTGCTGGCAAACAGCGTCGAACAACATTTTAGTTCGTGTTTTTCTTCTGGAATGTTATTGTGCTTACCTCAAATAGGAGGGGGCGCCGCATACCACAAGTAGTGGTAGAACTAGCGAAAGAAAATACGTACCTTACTTCAAAATGTAAATAAAAAAACATGTTTGTATAAATAAACTAGCTGTTCTTCTTTTCATCTGCGTTGAATTCGAATTTCATTATGTGATTTCCCATATTTTACCATTGTACACTCACGTGTCACGGGCGGGAATCGAACCCGCAACCTCCTGCGTCACAGGCAGACTTTCGCCAGCTGGGCCACATCGGTTGTTGGTACCTGTATTTTATGTAGAGGTACATTAGCATAGTATTTGAAGAAAGAAACCATTGATGTATAAAATGCTTTAATCCGTCTTTCCTGAGTAATGCGACAGTAAAATTAGGTTAATTTAAAAAGTAAGTTGAGTAAATCACCCAGTCTTGTAGAAGTTCTTGGCAACAATCTTACAACCAACAAAGGCCGTTAAAAGTTTTCCATGGTGATGTTATTTTTATGGATAAGGACCTCATGTTTTTGGGTTTCCGTACCAAAAGGTTAAAACCCCATATTACAGAGACCCCATTACTAGGATCCATTACGATGATTTTGATTTTTAATTGTGTGTGGACAAAAGTCTGAATAAAGAAACTTTTTATTTTATTTTATTTTTATTTTATTACTAAGATCTACTTTTCGTTCGTCTGTCTGTCCGTCTGTTAACAGGTTGTATCTCAAGAACCGTGATAGATAAACAATTGAATTTTTCACAGATGAAATATATTTTTATTGCCGCCATATTTATTCTTTTTTCTTTTATACAATAAATATTAAACATAAACATAATTTTAGTTTAATTACTATTTAATATTTTTGTGCCGTTTTTATAGAGGTACGAAACTCTTCGCGACTCACACTTTTCCGGTTTCTTTATGCTTTGTAACATATTATGCGATTAAGGTGTATTTCTAACCACCAGCGCTTGTTCTAAAAGTATTGTAGGAGGTAATTTAGATCGTATCCGGCAAGATCAGCATCGCACGGGTATCTAATAACACCGTGTAAACAAACAAGGCTAGCGTCGTGATTGCTAACAAATTATTCAAAACTGTACTCTTGGTAAGTACTATTGAATTTTTCGTAGGGAATAAGGGGTCGGCGGCACTGGCGATTTTCTGCTTTATGTGCGCTCGGAAAATTAGTGATCATTCATTTTTTTCATTGGGTTTTCTACTTTCTTCACAAAAGGAAGAGGTTCTCAATTCGATTGAATATTTTATGTATGTTACTTCAGAAATGATTAACGAATTCAAAAAAGGAGGAAGAGAGGGTCAACTCGATTGTATATTTTTTATGTTACCTCAGATCTCTTTTCTACGTTAGCATTTTTGATGATTCTTATATTTGAAATCTGGTGCTTTTCGTGTAGTCTCATATAAATTTGATCAAGATCTGACCTGTTTTATAATGCGTGAAACTCTTTATGCGGTTTTTGTGAAAAACATCTAAATAATATTTTACTCTTTTTCGAAACTATTAGTTACCGTGCAACGGAAAAAAGCAACAAAGATAAAATTGGGAAGATAAAACCTGAATATATTGAGCACTACCAAAACAAAAAACAAGTGCGTATCTAAATCAAGCTGGCAATTTTGGCAAAATTTTGACACCTTTTAATCCAAACAAAGCACGAAACAAAGTTATTGTGAGCGAGATCGATGGGTTATTTATGATCGCACACTATTATTTCGAACTCATCAATGTTTAGTGATATTGTATCAGCTGGTTCACTAAAATATGATGTGGAAACACCGAAATCATGTTTCGTTTCTTTGACAATCATTGGTATAACTTCAAGTGATAAACTATATGGAATAAAACAAAACAAAAGATATCTTTTTAAATTAAGAATACGGTTTGCATTATAGTTTCCATTAGGTTTTTTTTTGAAAAAGGTCCAAAGTTCATATAATATCCTCCTTTTCATAAATGTAGAAATCACGTACGGTAGTCATCTTTTTTCTATGTAGTAAGACAATCTATATATATAAAAGAAAGTCGTGTTAGTTACTTCACTTATAACTAAAGGACGGCTGAACCGATTTAGCTGAAAATTGGCAGGGAGGTAGTTTAGAGCCAGGAGAAGGACATAGGATACTTTTTATCCCGTTCGGTACTTATAATAAAACCGTGCGAAGCCGGGGCGGGTCGCTAGTTAGAAATAAAACTCGTGTCGTATAGTTGAGAAAAGCTGGATGTATTAACCTTCTACAAAAATATAAAGCGTTTATACACTGTGAAATGACCTAGCCATATAGGAATGTATAAGTGTACACTCAGTCTGCCGGGGAATTGAGATAAACGACCATCCGAATAGTGTTGAGGATCAAATCCAATTTTCCGTTCGCAAATTGAGTAGGGAACGGTGTTTCGCGTGTGAACGAAAACGAGACGTTTTGTTATTTCAGGATAACTTGTAACTTTACAACTGATATTATATTTCGCGGATGAGGGTACACCCTTTGGGGTCCGAGGAAGTTTCTTTACTTTATGTGGGCTATTATTTAACTTTAACTTTACTAACCATCTTGTCAATTAGCTCCACCCTGACCGGTTACAAAAGCAGCCGGCTAAGAGTGTTAGAATAGTAAATTATTCATGTACTTTTTTCTTTCGTGCAATTCAAAAAAGTATTTATGATCATATTACTACAACATATTACTCAATAGTAAAATAAGCCACTTCTAATTTCCATTGCGTCCTGTCTTCAGACTGCCGCATCCACCATCTCTCTGCCGTCTTTCGCAGTTGTTATTCCACCTGGTCAAAGGGTGTCTTAAACTCCACTAAAGATCATCATCATCATCATCATCAACCTATATTAGTCCACTGCTGGACATAGGCCTCCCCCAATGAGCGCCATAGCGCCCTGTCTTCAGCTTGACGCATCCAGCATCTGCCAGCAGTCTTTCGCAGATCGTCATCCCACCTGGCCGGAGGGCGTCCTACGCTACGTTTACCGAGTCGCGGTCTCCACTCAAGAACACGTTTACCCCAACGGTTGTCGGTTCTTCGCGAGATATGGCCGGCCCATTGCCACTTCAGCTTGCTAATTCTTTGAGCTATGTCGATAACTTTGGTTCTCTGTCGGATGTATTCGTTACGAATTCTATCCTTCAGAGAGACTCCGAGCATAGCTCTTTCCATAGCTCGCTGGGCGACTTTGAACTGATGGACCAGCCCTACCGTGAGTGTCCACGTCTCAGCTCCGTAGGTCATTACGGGTAGGACGCACTGATTGAAAACTTTCGTTTTCAAACATTGCGGTATGGATGAAGAGAAGACTTGACGTAGTTTCCCAAATGCTGCCCAGCCTAGCTGGATCCTCCTCTTGGCCTCCTTCTCAAAATTGTTTTTACCTAGCTGTACAATCTGCCCAAGGTAAGTATACTCGGAAACAATTTCAAGAAGGTGACCATCAACGACTATCGGTCCCGGAACAATGTGGCCATTGATCATGACTTTGGTTTTATCCAAATTCATGCCAAGACCGATACATCGCGAGGCTGAAGCTAGGCCGTCCAGCATGTGGGTCAGCTCCTCTAGCGACTCCGCCATTACGACTATGTCATCAGCGAATCGAAGGTGTGAGATGTAATCGCCGTTTATGTTAATGCCCTTACCTTTCCAGTCCAGCGTCTTAAACATATCTTCCAATGCACTCGTGAACAGTTTCGGTGATATGACATCCCCCTGTCTCACTCCTCTGCGCAATTGGATAGGTTTAGACTGCTGGTCCTGTACTTGGACACTCATAGTGGCAGCTTCATAGAGACACCTCAGCACTTCGATGTAACGATAGTCTACTTGGCATCGCTGTAAGGATTCCAGAACAGCCCAGGTTTCAACAGAGTCAAAGGCTTTCTCATAGTCCACAAAAGCGAGACACAGGGGCTGATTATACTCTTCGGACTTCTGTATAATCTGCCTCACTGTGTGTATGTGGTCTATGGTGCCATATCCTCCGCGGAACCCGGCCTGTTCCGGTGGCTGGAACTCGTCAAGTCTCCTGGCGAGACGATTCGTGATCACTCGTGAGAACAGCTTATAGATGTGGCTCAGGAGTGTGATGGGTCTGTAATTTTTAAGGAGAGTTTTATCACCCTTCTTAAAAAAGAGCACCACCAAACTCCTGCTCCACATCTTAGGAGTTCTCCCACTGTGGAGGACGGTATTGAAGAGGTGTTGTAGCTCCTGTATAACGGAGGCTCCTCCTGCCTTCAGAAGCTCTGAAGTTATACCGTCCTCACCGGGGGCTTTTCCATTTTTAAGCTGCCTCAAAGCTAACACGATTTCGTCTTGACTGATGTCTGGCAGTTCGTCGGTGTAGTGGCGTGTCAGGGTGGCTCTAGAATCAAGGTCGTCTCGTCGGGAACGAGGGGCATGTGCAGTGTACAGACGGCCATAAAAATCCTCTATCTCGGCTGAAATCTCCGGTTTCGACAGTACGGTCCTCCCATCGTGCGTTTTAAGCTTCGTCAGGTGGCTCCTGCCAAGCTGCTGAGTGAATACTTTGGACCCTCGGTTTCGCTCTATCGCCTCTTCAATGAGGCGTGTGTTGGAGCTCCGAAGGTCGCGCCGTACCATCTTCGCAATTCGCTTGTTCAGGTCTGACCTCTCTGCCGAAGACACTTGGGTGGTTTCCCGTCTTCTTGTCATCAAATCCAGAGTCTCATCCGAGAGTTTGGACTTCTTGCCAGTTCGCTGTTTTTTGCAGAACTTGATGCCCTCATCCCTCAACGTTTCGACCAGATTGTGTAGGCTCTCGTCAGCGTCATCAGTGGGTTCCAAGGCAACAAATCTGTTTCCGAGTAGCTGCTCGAACTTCTCGGTGCCCGCCATGATTTGGATTGGATTTGGTCGGAGCGTGGACTTCATCAGACGGTGTCTTTCAAGCTTCAAGTTGATATTCAGAGTGCCTCGGAGCATTCGGTGATCAGATCCGGTATTGAACCTGTTGATCACTGAGACATCTCTGAATATGTGCTTGCTATCCGTCATGATGAAGTCGATCTCATTTTTAGTCACAGTGTCGGGGCTTTGCCACGTCCACTTCCTTTGAGGCTGTTTCTTAAAGAAGGAGTTCATTAAGAACAGTCCCTCTTTCTCAAGGAAGTTGACAAGCATTTGCCCCCTGTGATTCCTGATTCCATAACCATGCGGGCCTATTCGGGATTCATTGCCAGTCTGGATTCCCACCTTGCCGTTAAAGTCCCCCATAACAACGTTGAAGTGAGCCTTAGTGGTGTTGTGTAAGGCTTTGGATATGTCTTCGTACATATCCTCCACTTCATCATCCGAGTGTGCCGAGGTCGGTGCGTAGACCTGAATTACCTTCATGCTATACCGCTTGGAAAGCCGAAGGATCAGGTACGCTACCCTGGTCGACACACTGGAGATTTCTTGAACGTTGCTAGAGAGGGCCTTATTGACGAGGAAACCTACTCCACCCTGGGATGTTTTATCACCCTCACGAAAGTAGAGAAGATGGCCTGAGTCT
Source organism: Eupithecia centaureata (assembly GCA_944547425.1). Classification (NCBI taxonomy): domain Eukaryota; kingdom Metazoa; phylum Arthropoda; class Insecta; order Lepidoptera; family Geometridae; genus Eupithecia; species Eupithecia centaureata. The sequence continues at coordinate 10,393,065 of OX155687.1, forward strand.
AGGGTTACGGTGTCCTCCCCCTCTCTACGGACTTCACATAACCCGAGAACATGCCATTTAATGTTCTCTAACTCCACTTCCAACTGCGCTAGATGATGGTCAAGCCTCAGAGTGCGTCCGTTAAACGTTGCCAGGGTCATTTTAGAAAGCGTGTGGTAGCCTGAATACCGGTGATTCTTAGCACCCCCTGCCCCGCCGTTACCATGACCGCTACCATGGCCAGGAATAGCGAGGCGGCCGGGAACTAGGGGCCGATTTTTGGCTGTGTTTTTCATTAAGGGGTAATGCCCATAATCCCCACGCTGGGCATGCGGGTTGGGGATCGCAGTTTGATGGTGGGGTTGTTCTAGAGGGGTGCTGCTGCCCACCCCCCGGTATATCCCTTAGTCGCCTCTTACGACACCCACGGGAAGAGTTGGGGTAGTGCTATTCTAAGCCGGCACCACACGGCACTAAAGATAGCGCTGACCAAATAATATTTATCCTACCATTGATCACGAAAAATTTCAACTGAAGAAGCTAATAAAAATTTACATGTGGAATACGGTAACATTGGTAATTTTATGTTTTTTATTTATGTTAGTTTCGTAAGTTAAGAGGGTAGATAAAAGTTATTTATAAATCAAATATCAAAACTTTATGCCTATGGGTTAGCAGCCAGCACTAATATTTTTTTTTTTAATATAAGCAAAATAATTATCGAAAGAATAGAAGAAACTGTGATTTGATTTTCTCGTCACTTAATTTTTTCTAGTGGGATAAGTGAAATAAGAAAAACTAAGTATTTTGCAGGGTTGTATTAAATTTAGATTTTTTTAAAAACAATAATGTTGAAATGTCAATATTGAATGTAAACTTTACATCCCTCCGCTAGGCTATAAAATAAACCACGCAGGATCAGGGTGTTTCCCCAAGTTTTTACAATTCGTTCCGTATGTTCATGCGTTTGTGGAATGCTTCATAAAACATAAAATAAAAAGAAACATGTTGCAACATGGTAATTGAATTTAGCCCCCCTTGAATTGCTGCTATGAATTGTAATTGGATGGGACAGGTAGATCTAATATGCAGGAGGAACGAATATAATGTGGAATTTACTTATATAATATTAAAGGCGTTTTGCGAATACACCATACCTAACTATAATTATACATTTTAAATATTAGTTTCATTAAAGCGTGTGAATGAGCAAATAAATCGAACGAAACCCACAAAATCTAAGATGACGTCACGTTCTACACATTACCAGAATGAAACATCATAAAACGAATAAAAAGTGAAAAGATCCTGTAACGACCCCAGAGGTCTTAACAAATCAGTAGCTATCACTCAAGGTTATGGCCAGAGTTAAATAGCGTAATTGGTTGTATTAAAAAGTGTTAAGGTATAAATAAATACAAAATAAAAAACAAAACCCAACCATCTATGATCATGTCACGTCCTACACAATAATAGAATGAAACATCATAACAGGAATAAAAAGTGAAAAGATCCTGTAACGACCCCAGAGGTCTTAACAAATCGGTAGCCATCACTCAAGGTTATAGCCAGAGGGTGTGGGGTCATTCGGACCCTGTTTCCGTAGATAAGTCGGATTTTCATTGTGTGCTGTGAGGCGATAGCGGTGTAGTTCGATTTATTATAAATTGAGGTCTGGTAAGACCCCAGCCTTATTAGTGGTCATAATGGCGGGATAGATGTTTTGATAGGAAACACATAATTGTGATCGGGAATTGAATTGTATTTTTCGGGTATTCATCATACTATAGTAGGGCAGACGATAAATAAATAATTCTGGACAATAAATTCACGTAGGATTATCTAGCCCCAAGCTAAGAAGAGTTTGAGTTATGGAAACTAGAGAACATTATTTTTATACTAGCGTAATTTTGTATGGATGTATAGATCGTCCATAGATCCTCATTCACGCAAAAACTACTGAAGAGATCAGGCTGATACTTTTTAATGGAACTTTTGAATAAACGTAGTTCTAGCCCTGGAATAACACATAGGCTACTTTATATCCAATAAATCAGTTTCGTTGCCTTGAGACGTTTCTTAGTAACGCATGCGAATCCGCGGGCAGATGCTATTCTGTACTTTATACATTACAACATAGGTAGTTAAATATTCTTATTACATATAAATAAACAGAAAAACAAACAACTACAGATTGTACAAATATTTGATCCGAGGATGGATGATAATAACTCATCAATAGAACCACATCTTTACCAACTGCATAAAGGTATGATGTACAATGTTTTATCAGAGTTCTTCCTGAACAAATGTATAAATATGCGTAGGTCTACGAATGAGTAGGTTACCTTCTGGTATAAAAAGATATATCGATAAATTGAACGAGAAAACATCGTTTTACAGGTAGAACTAACTCGTAAACGTAAGTTTCGTGATAAGTTCAAAGATCAAACTAAACCATCATTATAACTTCACATTGTTATCGCAATGATGAATGCCCTTCATTATTCCAATTCGAAACTTCATGGAAGGGAAAGTTTTTAAAACAATTTATCTAATGGAGAGAAATTTTGTCTCCGAGAAACAAAAGGAAACTTTACATCAAAAGGAAAATGTTTTGGCTGGAGCACAAAGCTGTTGATAAATCCATTGTGGACGTATCTTTACGCAGGTTTCTGAGAAACTTGACCATCTACGAAATAAATTATGATAATAAATGCTTTTCAAAAATATAACTTATAAATAATATTATTTTTTTATATAGTTCGTTATATAGTTTGACGAATTGAGCCTAGATTTTGTTTGAAAAAATCAATGTTACATCTCTTAACGAGGGATTTTTCAGGTGAGTGCAGTTCACTTGACACGCATTTCCAACGTTGGTGTTATTCCAACACAAACATGGATTTTACCGCTTTCATTCACAATGAATCTTTATGATCATCATATTTTAATCTTATTAAGATTAGTAATGTCAAACGGTGTGATGTTATTATAACTAGGTGTCGCTAGTAAATGTGTTCCAGCCTCTATGGCAATGCTATGCTAATGTGCTGCTAGATACTAACCAGGGGCCAAATTCCACTAATGTCAAACAAAGGTCTCTATAGTACCATTCAATCAAGATGATTTAAATGACGTTTATGAATTTGGTTTTCTATTATTTTTTGCGCTCAAGAAGAGACTTTCATAATTAGAATGTCAAATTGGTAATAGTTGTAAAGGTAATCGTCATAGCTATGAATTAAACTCAAAAAGTTTGTGTTAGTAGAATGCCAAAAAGAGTTAAACACTGACATTTTGACACGATACTATTTAAATGGTGAAGCGATTTATTTAGTGGAATCTGGGCCCAGCTCTCGAGTCACGCAGTGCATCGAATAGAAAAGTTAGAATAAATAAGAAGTTAAACGTTACTTATTAAGAGTTGATTCAGGTACTTGGACTTCAACCACTACATCATCTGGTGCAATCCATAAATCTAAGCCGACAGTATTTCCATCACTGTTTAATCTGTCTATATGCCCTGTTTAAACATGTTTTTAACAAATATTTACGGTCCGTGTGCACCGCAGTCGTGATCGTATGTCAGGTTTAAGCTTTGTTTAAATAAATACCGGCGGAATCCACCGATGTATGTATATTTGTAGGGGACGTATGAAGGAAGGGGCAAATATGAACTAAATGGGGGACCATGATGCCTTTATAAAAAGTTTTAGTTTGATTTATGGTTTGTTTTCGTCCATGGAATTTGATATTGGTATCAAAGACGATGTTCTTTGTATCGAACTTCTGAAAGTCTGAAAAGAGGAGAGTTTTCTGATAGTCACATGAGTTGGTCCTTCTCGTTATCGTCCGTGCATGATCAAAATGTGATAGAACCTTTTCGAACTATAACAAAAGCAGTTGACATTTATTGTGACTGTTCAGAACCTTGTTCCGTGCAATCCTCTGGTGCAATTATAATGGAATCTGTCACAGAATAAACCTAAAACAGCAACCTAAAAGAGTTTCTAAATTCGACTGTATTTTGTTATTTTGTGTAACTAAGAACTTTTTTCTGGGGGAACCAATTTTGATGATGCACTGTTTATTCGGCTCTCATAAGGTTTCATATAAATTTTGTCAAGATCCAACTACTTACTACTTTTGGTTTAAGTATCCTTACTTAGTAATATGTGAAATTTTAAGTCAGTTTTGAGCTTTTGTAAATAATTTCAAATTATGCTCAGTCTATGTACTTACCTATTTCTATTTCCTTACTTTTGGAATAATCTCGGTATTTTTGTAACGTTAATAAAAATAGTCATCAATCAGCCCTGAATTGGTCCATGTTTATCGGTTCATTCGTACGAGTCATACGATTATGTGTGCTGATGTAACTGAAACAACTGATGTAAAGTAGGTAAAAACCGTTTTCCATACTTAAGAGGCGGTTCACAAATCTACGATAAGCTGATTTAGGTATTTCGACACCGAGTGGGCGGGGCATCGTGCTACACAAGCGAGTATTGCTATAAAATCTTGATCCACCAGTAATTTTTACAAAGTTTTCTTAGGATTGATTTCGGTAGATGATTTTTTTATGTGAATCAAATATCGCTTCCATAGATTTATAAATAATTTAATAGTATCTGTTTGTCTCATCGTTTTTATGTAGGTAATTTTATTTATACTTACTATGTTACTATTACATTAAAAGTGAAAGTCTGTTATAATTATTAGTAGTGAATGTTTGTTATAATTATTGCAGTAACTACTAATTTATTTTACCTAGAATAACACATATGAAGTATTATTTTGAAAATTAACCTTTGAAGGGGTTAAATAGGGTGGTAAATTTTGTATGGGAAATTATTATTCCTTGGTTCGAAACAATCAAAACTCAGTGCAAATAAATTTTGAAGTGAATAATTAAATACGTATTTGTATGTTTTACAATATAACCCCTAGGGCTTTTGCAATAAATTTTTAGGGAAAGAAAAATAACTTTTCCTTTTACCATTACCTGAAAACCATAACGTATGTAAATAATAGATAAGCGCATCCGCTCTCCGCGTCGGCTCTAAATTCGAAAACGTGGCCTACCCACCAAAAAATCAAACGTAGTGATTATTCTCAGCCTTGGACATCGATATACACTCGAGAGCAATGAATCCGGGTCACTCAAAGAATCCAAAAAATCTCGGAAAGTAAGAATGCTAGGTTAATGCAATAAATTGTATTTAATAGACAATTTAATACTCCTTAAATGAAAGTTAAAAAAATATGAGTCACCATACATTTTATTTACACAAAATTACATAAAGAAAAAAAACTGCTGATCTCTCCTTAAAACAAAAATAGGAAACATGAAATTTTTGAACTTTATGACGATTTTCTTGAATTTCAATACTTCGTATTACCTCCTCGTGCTTCCATTACTGCGTTTACGCGGTTTGGCATGCTGTACACCAAGTTCCTTATACGATTTTGGGGAATATTCTCCCATTCCTCTGTGAGAGCAAGGACTGTCGGTGTGTCGCTGTCAACAGTACAAAGAGTTCTCCGACTTTACGAAGAAACTGGTTCTAACCTACGCAGACCAGGAACGGGCAGAACTAGGTGTACCACACACAGCACGAGAAGACCGATACTTGGTGAACACCATGCTTCGAAATCGCTTTCTCACAGGAACTGAACTCACAAATCAGTTTCGACGCCTCGGAGGAAGTAACCCAAGTGCATGGACAGTAAGACGTCGGCTTGCTGAATCTAACTTAAAACCCCTTAGACCTGCAAACGGCCCTAAACTGTAGCGTGGCCATCGTATTTCAAGACTAAGATATGCCCAGAACCACGTAAATTGGAGTATTGAAGATTGGTCGAAAGTTATGTTCTCCGACGAATCAAAATTTATGCTCTACAAGCACGATGGAAGACACAGAGTGTATAGAAGACCAGGGGAAAGATTCAAGCAAGCATGCATCGAAGAAAAAGTAGCCTACGGTGGTGGGTCTGTACTTGTGTGGGCCGGAATTTCCTCTGAAAGTCGCACAGAGCTGGTGATCATAGAAAACGGCTCTTTAACTAGCGTAAGATATGTGGAAGAAATCCTCAACGAACACGTTGGTCCATTTATGGTCAATTTGGGTGAGGATGCTATATTTATGCATGACAATGCCCGACCTCATACAGGTAGGATTGTGAATGACTACCTTCAAGAGATGAACATTACTTGTATGGAGTGGCCAGCGCGCAGCCCGGATATCAACCCGATCGAGCATGCTTGGGACGAGCTAGGGAGATGCGTAAAACAACGAAACCGTCCCCCAATCACGCTTCCTGAGCTCAAAATTGCTCTCACAGAGGAATGGGAGAATATTCCCCAAAATCGTATAAGGAACTTGGTGTACAGCATGCCAAACCGCGTAAACGCAGTAATGGAAGCACGAGGAGGGAATACGAAGTATTGAAATTCAAGAAAATCGTCATAAAGTTCAAAAATTTCATGTTTCCTATTTTTGTTTTAAGGAGAGATCAGCAGTTTTTTTTCTTTATGTAATTTTGTGTAAATAAAATGTATGGTGACTCATATTTTTTTAACTTTCATTGAAGGAGTATTAAATTGTCTATTAAATACAATTTATTGCATTAACCTAGCATTCTTACTTTCCGAGATTTTTTGGATTCTTTGAGTGACCCGGATTCATTGCTCTCGAGTGTAGTTCTCAATTTGACAAATAAATTTACAAGCGGGCGAAGCCGTGGGGCGCAACTAGTAATATTATAATGTGAAAGATCTGTATGTATGTAACGAATAAACTCACAAAGTGACCGATTTCGAAGACTCTTTCACCATTAGAATGCTACTTATCCTTCAGTAACATGAGTATATTTATAAGTAATAAAAGGATCCCTACTAAAACTTAAATTATCTAAAACAAGGTTTAAAAAAGTAAGTCACAAAATGTCTTTCGGCGCGTGCGCTACGAAAACTATTGATGATAGAACAAAACAATGTACTACGACTTTGCAGAACACATTATTATCTACAAAAAATATCGCTACAATATATGTCTAACTATTACAGTGACGTCATAATAAATATTCATTTAAAAAACGCCGTCATTAACGCCGTCGTCGCAAGAAAAGGCTCTTTATTTGTACCCTGGTATAATAATAATAAAATAATAATAATAATGCAGGACAATCCACACAGCACCATCTAGTCCCAAAATTAGCTAGTCAAAGCTTGTGTTATGGGAACTAGAAAACTATTATAATTATATAGGAATATGTATATGGATATGTATATGTATATGGATAGATTTTTTTTTATTACAATAAAAAAAAAGTATGCGAATAATTATTATTTTTTTAAAACCGTATTGAAATACATGTTGAATTGATTAATTGATTCCAAACAATAAACTTGTTTTAATTTAAATATCGTTATTAATAAAATAAGTGAAACGATACCAAAGATCAATTTTAGGGACATAAAGAAGGCGTACTGGAATAAAAATTTTCTGAAATTCGTAATTTATATCCTCAGTTTATACGAAAATAAAAAAATCGCCTTTAAAGAAAAATAAACTTATAAAAATTAAAAACACACCTCAAATTCGTAGCAACATACCCTGGGTTTAGTCGAAAACGATCACGTGATCGAAATTTGTCTGGGTGTTTTTATAATAAGAAACTAGTTTTTAGCTGCAAGCAGCTCGCGTCGGTTGTGTAGGCTGCTTTTTTTTTTATTTAGAACCCCTTTTCGTAACCTACACTCCTGAATTGGTGCGTTACCCACACCCCCTACACGTTTCCGTAAAAAAACATACCTTCCCCTCCACCATCAAGGAGAACAATTATGTCAATCAGTGAGTCAGTGAGTGAGTGGTAATCATCCATCGCGAGCCGTTCGGGAGATATGAAAGGGGGTTCTAAAAAGGGGTCATGGGGAGGGGTTCGATTTTTTTTCTTCCTATTAAAGATTATACCCTCTATACGATCCCGCCATCCGCAATTATCTATCGGTACGCTATCCGGTAGCAATTCAAAAGCGGGGGTCTTTGGGGGAAAAAAAATGTCACCCCTAACAACGATTTGGAACCTTCCACACGACCCCACAAAAATCTGACCCATCCCCCTACACGGCCGAAGAACCCCAGGGGGGGGGTCGAGGGGGTTGTCCTGGGGGTCGTGGGGGGAACGCAGCATGGCGAGCGAAGCGAGCCGTACTCGTCCCGTTGTCGCATCTCGGCTCGCTTCGCTCGCCTCGATGCTCCACTTTAAAAAAACCTCAAAAATGGGGCAAAAAATAGTTTTTTTTTTAAAAAGTGGGTCTGGGGGTGCAAATGGGTCAATTTTTTTTGGTTTCCGCAACTATTCGTCCTCCTCTACGTGACTGCGAAAAGATTTTTTTTCCATCGCGAACCCTTCGGGATATATGAAAGGGGGTTCTGAAAAGAGGTCATGGGGGGGGGGTCGATTTTTTTTCTTCCTATTAAAGATTATACCCTCTATACGATCCCGCCATCCGAAATTATCTACCGGTACGCTATCCGGTAGCAATTCAAAAGTGGGGGTCTTGGGGGGTCTTGGGGGTAAAAAAAATGTAACCCCCCAAAACGATTTTGAACCCTCCACACGATCCCACCAAAAAATCTGACCCACCCCCTACACGGCCGAAGAACACCAGGGGGGGGTCGAGGGGGTTGTCCTGGGGGTCGTGGGGGGAATGGCTCGCTTCGCTCGCCGTGCTGGTTCTCAGTGTCGCATCTCGGCTCGCTTCGCTCGCCTCGATGCTCCACCCTATAAAAAACCCTTAAAATTGGCCAAAAAACGGTTTTTTAAAAAAAAAGAGGCTTTGGGGGTGCAAAGGGGTCAAACTTTTTTTGGTTTCCAAAACTATTCGACCTCCTCTACGCGACTGCGAAAAGACTTTTTTTCCATCGCGAGCCGTTCGGGAGATACGAAGGGGGGTTCTAAAAAGGGGTCATGAGGGGGGGTCGATTTTGTTTTCTTTTCTATTAAGGACTTAACCCTCTATACGATCCCGCCATCCAAAATCCTCTATCGGTACGCTATTCGGTAGCAAGTCAAAAGCGGGGGGTGTTGGGGGTCTTGGGGTTCAAAAAAATGTCAACCCCCAAAATGAATTCTAACCCTCCATACGACCCCACAAAAAAATCTGACCCACCCCACCACACGGCCGAAGAACCCCCGGGGGGTCCTAGAGGGGGTTCGAAATTAAAAAAAGTCGAAATTTTCCCAAACTTGCACCCCCCCCTACACATTTCCGAAAAAAAAACCATACCTCCCCCTCCACCAACAGGGAGAACAATCATATCAGTCAGTGAGTGAGTGAGTCAGTGAGTGGTAAACCAATTTTATATAAAGGGTAAAATTAATAATACCATACCTTGCTTTCTTCAACGATAGAATATTTTTTTTTTTTTTTGTTTAGTAACTCATTTCTATTTATTTTTCCCATTTCGGCTTGTGATAAACCTCAGTTATAATAAAAATAACTATCTGGTATAATATGTAATAATAATGTACGAATTTAAAAATTATTGAAAATACTATGCAAATGTAAATATTTACAACGATCAAAACGTTCCAACTCGCTCATAAACGCAGCATTTTTTGGGCGTTTCGTCCGACGGAGAGTGCGAGCAAAAGTGACATAGGTCCACCTTCGACAAGCGCTCGCGCGGTACTGAGGGCAGATTGCCGGCACAATGAAATATATACCTTTTTTAATAAATTCATTAAAAAAAATTAGTTGGGATTTAAAACGTAAAATTAATATTGTAGTTTAAGAAAACAATGAAGATTATTTTGGTACAAATTTTATGTCAAAATGATGTAGAACTTTGGAGATATTAGGGTTTGTTTCGAAGCCTTTTCGATCGATAATTAACCTCGGTTCAGATTTTTTTCCCTTCATATAAAGGCATATAAAGAAAATGTATTTAATTATTATTGAAGAATGGGATATTTGTTACCTTAAAAAAAATAGTTTTATGGTCTATATTCAATGGAATCTTCAAATTAGAGCTCCCAAAACAGGTCTCCGAGCGTTTTTGCCTAAACTTGCATCGGGAGAATGATTATAACTAAATAACCAAAAAAGTTATCTAAAATCTGTTTAATTATTACTGAAGTTGAGGAAACAATCTACTATTAACAAGGAATTGTTATTTCAAGCAGCGAACGTAAGCTATAGAATTTGGACGACGAATAAGTGCATTTTCGCGTTTTTTCGTAATAGGGGCCTTAAATGAATTCGTTTTGAATATTTACATTGCAATCTATTATAATTTTAATGGTTGTAAACTTAAATCTACTTCTAACTGAAATCCATCCGATCTTTTAAATTTATAGGTAAAACTAAATCCCATTTCCTATCTTAAGCTGTTTCTAAACTTATCCTTTTTATACGCTCCTTCTGAATCAGGTAATTTTGCTTTTTTAATTCTTGTGTCCATGTGTAGAATGAGTTTATTTTCTTTCCACGTTTTTATAATATGGGAGGTCATGTTTTGTATGTATGTGTGTATTAAAGTTTTGTTATTTAGGTGCATAATCAACACAGGTTTTCTTATAGCTTTTTAACTATCCCAAGGTGGCCTGTGAGAAATCGCTCTCAGCAATGAAACTACCTTTTGCCTATGTATATATTTTTTTTTTATTTAGATATAAGCTTGTAATTGTATGCTACTTTTAAGTAAGTACGTAGGTACAGTAAAAATTGTGTTTATTTATTATTTAATAATTCATCACTAACATAAAAGTTTTTAGTTCTGCTTCTAAGTGCATAAACAAACTTCGTCCAGAACTTTCGGTGCCCCGAAACAAGTTATTAGTTTAGTCAATGTTGCAGTGCAATAACTAAGGAACAGTTGGGAGCTATAAAATTCACGCTTAAGTACCTTATTGTAATAAAGTACGGTTACAAGCAGCCTGAGAGTGGTCATCAAGAAAAGTAAATGTTAAGGTAGGACTAGATACATAGAAAGCAATAATCACTACATACTCGTAGTATAAAATAACCCCGCTTCCCGCGGTCTATCTTTAGGTATCTATGTATATTTAGTTTTCTCTATTATATTTATAACGACGCAACGGATTCTGATGCAGTTTTTTAAAGAGTGATTTAAGAGCAAAATTTATAGGTGAAATACACCCATGCAAAGCAGAAAAAGATAAACTTAGCATTTAGTATCATGGCTTGTCTAGAGAGGTTGTCAGCATTTTGATTCAGCGTCCCAATAGTTGTTTATGTTAACGGCTTAATAGCAAAGAGCCTCGATCATCATCATGGGAGACTCAGTAGGAAATAGTACCAAGGGCCAGATCCAAAAAGCGGTACTTCTGGACTCGAAATTTATTTTATTTAATTATATGAAATGAACATAATATTTCGACTTAAATGTTTATAAACGTATACACACAAACGTAGTCGCTTCACATTTACAATAAGACACCGACCTAGACTTTAATTAAATAACTAGTATTTACTGTAGTTGCTTAAATCTAATTACTGTTAAGGTAGCGTGGAAGAAATTGCTATAAGATCGAAAATTCCACTGCGTACAACCTGTTCCAGGTAAAGTAGTACTAGACTGTCCCTCATACATTACTTACAATTCTCATTAAAAGCAGAGGTTTTTAGTTCTCTTTGCACTCAAATTATTGTCATCTCTGTAACTCTCAACGGCAGTAAAAGGCAACCATGCAAATTATAAGCTGCGTATGCAATAAATCCCGCATCTGAGCCATAATCTAACAAACTAAGGGAAAGTGCACCTAAACGGGCATTCAAAATTTATGGTCGGAAAATATTACCACTTTTGGAAGAAAATGCGCTAACTCCGCGAACTAATGTTGCAAGCAACTTGGTATAAAAAGAAACGAGCTTGTGTTCTGGAGAGTCAGCGGGTAGAAAACGGCACCGCTATCTTCTTCCGAAATAAAGACAGACAAAATAAATAAAAATTAAAGAATAAAGCTGGAAAACCTACAAAGAATCATTTAGTCCCAAGCTAAGCAGAAATTTTGTTATGGGTTCTAGACGACTGATATACTTAATATACTGTTTTATATATTTTTTATTATACATAAGAAACATTTAGAACCCCAAAACAAATATTTGCTGATCGTTTAAACATTTATTTCGATACGGGAATGGAACTTGCAACCTCCACCGTCGCAGGCGGACCATCCCCCGTCGCGCCACATAGGTTGTCAAATCTTTATTTATTTTCTTATTATAAAAACAGCGCGAAAATTATTGGTTTTTGTTGACTAGTCTATAAGTTGTTTCTGATATTTTTTTCTTATTTAGAATTTTAAATCTAGGTACCTATATAATTTATTTTCAGCCGCTCAAAATATTATCTCGAAGTATCAAAAATAGTGAATAAATAGTAGTATTCAGTGAAGGCCGTATCAATTACGGGCGGTTAAAAACGCGACCGCTATTTCAGAACTCCTTGGCATAATACCCTTGGGGTAATGTAATTTGCCGGTGAATAATATTTTTTTAAGTGCCGCCTCTATGTTGGTCTAATTTTGTTCGAGATTAGCGCCTGCGGTTATCAGCCGGAATGCTAGCTATTTGCGGGATCGTAGGCTTGTTTTTGTTACGGTGTTTAGCGACAACGTAGACAAATGCAGTGCATAGATTATGTAAATTTGGGAAAGTGGGGTAGCTTTTAGGTAAGTTCTTGTTTATAACAGAAATAGCTGTACTGTAGTAACTTTACTAACAAAAATAAAATCAAAGAACTGAAACCAATTAAAATCCAAGTATTTCCTTTAATTAATCTTAGTCTTGAATTGATGAAACAAAAACAATATCATTTCTATCTATTAACATATAGAAAATTTACGACCCTTTTTGAGGTTATTTTTTCCAGATTAGATTAGCCTATCTGTTATTCTAAAAGTTAAACTGTCTATACACCAAATTTCATCTAAATAAATTAAATAGTTACGGTGATACATGGTAACAAACATTCACACAGACTTTCACATTTATTATATTACTAGCAACCCGCCCCGGCTTTGCACGGTTTTATTATACGTATAAACCTTCCTCTCAAATCACTATATCTATTAAAAAAACTGCATCAAAATCTGTTGCGTAGTTTTAAAGATTTAAGCATTCAAAGGGAAATAGGGACTGAAAAAGCGACTTTGTTTTATACTATGTAGTGATTGGTAGGATTACTATTTGAGATCACGATTGGTAGGCAGATTAGGATCCTACTCTGGTTAAGGTTCTCTAATCTTTGAAACCTACTCTTAACAAAAAATTGCTTTAGGTATCCCAAACCCTGTACAATAACCTCGTTGGAAACTGCAAGCCTCACGTGCAGACTCGGGGGAAGTCCGAGGATAAGTGAATTGTACGGTGCCGGTGGAGATACGTGACGTGGCGTCTTCGGACTGCGATGCCAAGAGGTACGAATTCACACTATGCGAAAGCGCTGTTCGCCATTTTTGTCAAAGTAGATCATGATCATCAGATGATGACCTATAAAAGTGGACGTAGGCCGAGCACCATATCACACCGTCTTCAGTTTGCTGCATCCAGGATCTGCCTGCAGTCTTTGGCAGATTGTCTTCCCACCTGGCTGTGTTTCATTAAATTTGCCGAGTCACGGTCTCCACTCAAGAACATGAATGTATTTAAGGAAGGTGAATAATAAAAGTAGACTATACGGTAGCGACGATCAGACAACACATCTCAGACATCTGACAATATTTTCTTATAGTCTCTCCTATTAAAAATTGTAGATTCAGCCTCCATATACCTAGAAGTTAATAGTCCTATTCCTAAAACCATTTGTCTAGTTATTTGGAGTTGAAAGCCATTGGGATGGGATACTTGCAGCGACACAAGACTTTCCATCTTCCAAAGACAGTGATGTGGCGGCATATTTGACTGAGGATGTCAAGAGGTGCAAATAAGCCAATCTCGACAGAGCCTACGAATTTGCTTCCCTTGAGTCAAAACCCTAGGTCTATGGAGTACCAAGGCTCTCCGGGTTTTAAAGAAAATATCGAAACGTCTGATCGATGAGATGCGAGCTGGTGAGTATCTGGTGCAGCGCATCAGCATTGCCATACAGCGTGGTAATGCAGCCAGCATCTTGAGGACGCTTCCTACTGGTATAGATATGTATCAGTTTAACTACTTCCTGATTGTTTGCAACTGTCTGCATTTAGCTAAATTGTAAATACTAGTTTTTATATGTTTCTATTCCTTGATCGAAATTTTCTTTGTTAAATTATGTGTAGTGAAATTTGAGATTGGGTGTTACGTAGAAGCAGTTTAAAAATAAATAAATAACGCTCATTAAACCACACAACATCAAATGCAAGCATAAACGTTATCTTTTGTACACTACTTCCGCCTAGGTTTAACGTGTATTACCATCCGCGGCTATTTTCCATTACCGCCCTAAAAAGGCCGTATAAATCTTATTACCAATCACCAACAACAATCCCAAACTTTTACTTAGAAATGTTGTTTCGTTACCTTTTTACCTTCGTTTTTGCTTTCATTTCCATCTCATTGTCCACTTCCATGTTTTACGAGTACAAGTTTGTGAGCCACGTAGACAGGGGAATGTTTATTAGCGTATAAAGTTAAGCGCATAAAGCTTTGTAAATCCCCTGCTACACAGGACAGTGCATACGCGTTTAGGGTTCAAATTAATATTTGAATAATTTAGATTGATTGCAACAGTCTGCAGTTATATTTACTATTATATATTATATATATGTAAATGCTAGTTCTGATTTGTTTCCACTCTTCAATGGTAATTTTCTTTGATATCACACCAATATTATAAATGTGAATGTTTGGAAGGATGGATTGATGTTTGCTACATCTTCACGCCAAATCTACTGGACGGGTCAGGATTTTTTTAATAGACGTTATTCTAGGCTTGAAATAAAACATATGCTACTTTTCATCTTGTGAAAATAAATAGACGCATTTTTCGTCTAGCTGTTAAAACTTTTAAAAGTCTAGTTTAGGTTCCACAAATTTTTGGACTAGATTACAAAGTACGTAAAATTAATTAGAACCTGATTCTGATAAATTTTTCATAAATTTAAATTTATATTAAGCTAGAAATCGTCAATCGTTACCGCAGACCATAACTTACAAACACTACAAAAAAGTAGCCAAGTAAGTACTCACCACTTTGGTTCGCAAATGTGTAAAATTAGTGTAGCTCTCCCTAGCTAACCTAGCTAGTAAAGGCTTAAGATAGTACCACTCGCTTCTACTTGTGTAACAGTAAAAAGCACAATGTTTATTGCGAACGTTTAGAAGTAAGTTTGTTTTAGGTTTAGGATCTAACTAGTCTCGCAAATTTTGTGGTAAGATTCTGTGACTTTTGTTGGAGAATAAACCTCATAAAATGAGAGAAGAAAGTAAGGTTTTGTTATACCCATTACCCATACAGGCTGCAATATTGATGTAAAAATATTAAAGACTTAAGAGAGCACAACTCACTTCTACTCGTAGAATAGTAAAAACTCAAGTATTTATTGACAACGTATAAAAGTAAGTTTGTTTGTGGTTTTGTTTTTGGTTTGGGAGGGATAAACATAACTTCTAAGATCAAGTAGGTACCTACGAATAACTTAGTTAACGTTGGCAAAACCAACTTGAGTTTTACTTGTAGTTAGAACTAGTCTCGCAAATTTTGTGATAAGGTAGTGAATTCTTAGTTGGTGAGTAAATTTGATAACAAATAAAGTTTTGTTCTATTATTATATTGTCCAGAATTATTTATTATTTTTAATGTCGTATTTAATTCACTAAGAATACAACTTGATCCTGTTTTTTGGTGTTCGTGAAACAAAATTGTAGGTTTTAAATAAAAAGATACAAAATGTAGGGTTAGAAAATTATAGTGCTACTAATAATAAATATAACAAGAAACCAATCTTGAAAATTCTCTCAAAAGGTGGCAATACTAGAGCCAGTGTATCTTGGCATTCGGTGCATAGATAATGCACCACATAAAACTTGGCAAGTTCTAGCTTTTGCCCCGTTGGCCCTGTGAATTTTTCAAGCACATTGAAAAAGCAGGAGTAGCCTAGCTACACTCCGTAAAATGAATCCCATAGGCCGGATAAACTCCTGAAACTTTACTATTCCCGACTCCACTAAACATTTTTATCCGATAGTTCCGTAAGTCATGCCTGGAATTTGGCTTGGATAAATTTTCGCGGCAAACGGAATAGAGTCAGAATTTTAAATTCTACGTGCCTGAACTTCTGTAGAGCGTTCGTTTCTAACGACGATCGACAGTTTAGGAATTTTACTGGCAATCTGAAATCGATTTAATCACGAATCATGCAAAGTTTCAGTACAAACTTTACCTAAACTTCGGAATTGGTACAAATTGGAGGAATGTGGCCTGCGGCTAGGTAATAATGGCAGATTCATGACGCCTACATTTGGTTATGATTTTCAACCGCTGTAATAAAAATACTAGAAGGAACACCCGAGTACATCATTATTAATATACACAGGTATTCATCATTATAAATATATCCAGTTTATTTACTTGTTTTTTGCTTTTTACCGACTTTCCAATAGGCTAACACTCTTTCATGGTCCCGGGACGACTGAACAACAGAGTGTTAATGCGCAATCCGTTCTTCGTAGCATGTTAGCTATTCGTAGACTATTGCTACGACGTAACGCATAACCTCTACGCGTCTAAAGACAGCGTAGGACTGGTCTCTTTGCTACGCAATTGACGAGCTACGAGATAAACATACAGAAAAGAAGTAATGGAGTTGAGAATTGGGCGGTCTTATTGCTTAGAATAATCTATACCAGGTAACCATGGGATGGACACGAATCAGTTAGTTTTACACGTTTGATAAGAAATACATACGTACCGCTTAAGCTAAGTAAGTGTTATTTTAAAATTGTATATTTTAATAATAAATACAAATTAATATTATAAAGTATGTATTTTGATACTATAGTACAAACTTTGGTAAGTAAATAAGATGCAAAATACAAACTAACATTTTTATATCAGAAAGATAATGTTTGTAGACCAAATATTTAAAAACAGGGCATCAATTCTGTTTATTTTTTTTGATTATTATCATGTTTTCAATGACAATGATTTGGTCCTAAACAAAAAAGTTTTGCAAAAGTCTAGAAGTCAGAGACAAACGTCTCCCAAATAAACATACAAGAAAGTCAAGTGTTCGTTTAGCTATTTTAAAAGATCAATTAGACTTTTACAAGGCGTATAAAAGTCTAGTACAAATCGTGCTATTCCAGTGAACCTACTAATCACGACCAAAACAGGCCAAGCTATCGACAGGTGCCACTGAATTTATCGGCCCACGTTCAGAACGTGATCTTTATTGCTGAATCCTTGCAAAGTTCCGTACTTGTATGATATTTGAAACTCCATTTGTACAATTAATTATACAATTGAGGTTGGAAGTTTTCATGATGCGGTTTGGTTTGGTTATGTGAGTTTGGAAAGTCCTGTTTAGATTTCTGCTGAGACAGTTGCCTTTTCTTAGGGTTTGAGAGGAACGTGCAGATCTAATGGGTACTATTTTACAAGCTTTTCACGTATTCGATGGAAATTACGCTGTGATCCTTTTATGGTTGTTGCTGGCATAGTAAATAAATAATGTTTAATTTTTTTAATCTTTATTATTTTTATACAGGGTCTTTAAAAATTATGCCACCATTATGACTAAGTCTTAGAGGTAAAGTACAATGCTATTTAGATTCAATAATCAATAATCAATAATCAATAATCAATAATCAATATCTTTATTTCTTTAGTCTTACAAAATAAGCACTTAGATTCCGATCTTAATACCTTTCTGTCGCTTAGCTTTTAGTAGTAAGCGTAATGCTTATATAGTGACACAGTTCAGCTTATAGTACAAACCGTGAATGCGTTTCGCTTATACCGGTTTTTCACAGGCTAAGCTTGTAGTCTCACACTTCAGTCACTCCAGAAACCTCCCTCAGAAAACACATACCCTAATTAGGGTTATAGATTACCGTATATGTAATTTCTTGTACCCGTGTTTCTGTGTATTGAATAGACTCAGTATATCACACAAACTCTTTTATAGAAACTAATCTGCAATAGCTAAATCCAAAACATAAACAAATAAAAAACAAAGCTATAATTACAAAACTTCTAAGTTGTGCCACAGAATAAGATCTGTTACAAGTTATTAAGTTTCTAAGCCGTTTTTGGAGAACGTACCTATACAAAACAGCATAAAATCTAACCTATTTATTTTATAACGCAATTTTATAGAACAACCCAATAATGTCAAGCTTACGCACCATAAAAGGAAATCAAACACGAAGATAACAGAATTTTAGCGTAAAATAAAATAAGCGTCAACGCTAATCAAACCGTTTACATACAAAGCGGGAAAATACTTTGGGAAAAGGTTATACGTCTCTAGATTCATCGTAACAGTCAAGTGCTCATATATGATCGTTCTAATCCACGACGTACAAACGCCATCATTTTAAAAAACATACTCCATAGTTGCCGATATCTACAACTAGCATCTGCCCGCGGCTTTGCAAGCGTTGTTTCTTCGGAAAAATCTCAAGACTATTTATATCCCAGGGAACTGATTTATGGGATAAAAGTAGCGTAGTATGTGTTATTCCAGGGCTAGAACTACGTCTATTTCAAATTTCAGACCGATTCGTTAAGTAGTTTTTGGATGAAAGAGGAACAAACATCCATACATTCATATATCCATACAAACTTTCGTTCATTTATACTTAACTTTAGTTCGTTCATTTTAATATTAGTAAGGAAGGATTATGACGATATTTATCAGTTGAGGTACCTCTAGATTGCTTCAGCCTGCAGTTGGTTCAATTCTTTCTATTGTATATACTTAATTAAATATCTATATAAATGTATATTTTTGGAAATTTATTTGTACATACTTGTTTTAATTCGTTTCTATTCTTTAACTGTCATTTTCTTAATTAACATAATAAATAAATAATTATAATTCTGGATAATTCACACAGCATTATCTAGCCTCAAGCTATGCAAAGCTTGTATCGTGGGTAGTAGATAACTGATATAAGAGAAAGTAGTTTCTTTATAAATTGATATAAATATTTCTAAAACACTTCGAGAACAACTTATCTGTAGATTTTAAAAACATTTGTCCCGAGGCGAGAATTGAAACCGCAACATAATAAATAATAAAATAAATTATGATTATGGCCTGGAATTTGAGCTATCGTGTATGGCATACATCAAGTTCATTGTGATTCGAACTGCGTTCTCGATACGGGATCGATAAACGAAACGACCCCTAGTTCTTGGAAAAAAGTGAGATTCACCGCTTTGCTATTCAGCCGGCGAAATTTTGTCATTGAAAAAGAATAGTATTGTGCATTCAGCAGTGATAAAATGGAATAAGATATGATAAGTGGCTTCACTGTGAGCCGAAGGACTGTAATAGTAATGTAGGAAACTGTTACGGACTCTGATTTTGACGAACGGGGAATTGTAGTAGCTTTGTTTACATTTATACTCCTAAGGGCAGCCACCCACCGACTGTTTACACTCGTTGACAAGTGAATAATATCATTGAATTCGGAACTGTCTGCAATGAACTCAATTGTTTGTAGCGTAAAAATTAGTTTATTTTTTTTCCGTTCTGTGATAGTAATTTCCTTAGTTTATAAAAATAGCTATTTCAGGCTCTACTTTTCGATAGGTACCTATTATCGTTCTATAAGTTTAGCCACGGACTTGGACGGATTGATGAATATTATTATAATTTGATTATCATTCAATAGGTTGAGAAAAACAGCAAGTGAAACTTGGGCATCATGAACCCTTAATATGGTAACAATGATCACTCTGTCAAAAAACCTGCAGCTTTGATGAAAACAGAATGATTTATTTGTTTTCGTTGTATTTTTTGTTCAAAGCCAGTACTGGTGCTAGTGATTTAGTGCTAGCGCCAGTGACTCGTATCATTTGCAAAGACCTTAAAAAGAGCAGCATGTCTACCGCAATACGTTGCAAGATTTGCATTTTTATGAAAATATTCACGCCATCCCTGTTCGACCGTTCCAAACAGGAAGAAATTCCACTTTGCATCTGACAAAGATTCTCTTTATGACAATATAAATGCTATTTTTAGGGTTGGGTTGGTACGAATTGTTCAACCTTTTCTGAAATCATGTTTGTGATTTAATTTTAACCAGTTTTTCTGTGAATGAAATACTATCTTGTTGAAAATTTAGTTGGAAATCGCTGTTAAATTTTTTCTGAAAAATAGTTCGTGTTTAGATTTAAACAATTGACCTTTATTAACAACAAAAATTACAAGCAAAGGAATAGAAAAATTACAACTAGTATTTACAATTGAAACCATTGAGCTAACTGCAGACGGTTGCAAACAGTCTAAAGGTAGCTCAATTGATCCGTGTCAATACCAGTCGGAAGCGTCCCCAAGACACTGGCTGCATTACCACGCTGTATGGCAATGCTGATGCGCTGAGCCAGATATTCACCAGCTCTCGTGTCACGCGTCGCATCGACCAGACGCTCAGATAATTTTATAGACAATTAATAAGACTGAAAAAGTAAATTGTGGCAATTCACACAGTATTACGTACCCCCAGTTGTTCTGTTTTTTGAAAAAACAACAACTTGTCGAATAATATTTTATACCAATGCCAGACGCCAACTTTTTTTTTAATTCCGGAGAGCCTTAGAACCCCACGGACCAAGGGTCTCGAGTCCAAGAGGAGCAAATGCGAAGTCTCGTCTTACATAGCACCAGCCGTCGCGATTGCTCTTGGAAGATGGGAAAGTGCAAGTGTGTGAACACAATGGGCTTACCCAATAGTTAGGTAATGAAAAGAAGGAAATACCTACCAAGAAAATAAGTTACCAAACGATAATGTTATTAACATCAACCCTATAGGTAATTATCAGGTTAGAGCTACTTTGATTTAATCAACGCTTAATTAGGTTTAGCTTTGTTTCCAAAACAATTTCGTTTTGTCCACTTCAAAGCAAGACTCCACAATGTTACTAAAACAAGCACGTTTCTTAGGCCAAGCGCACACTGTTATTTGCAAGCCACCTGGACCCATCTAATTGGCGGGCAGGTTAAACGGATTTAAGTTTGCAATCTGGTTACGTAACATTTAACGAATTCTGTCCCCTTAGTTAGAACTCGCACGTGAACGACTGGCTTTACTGGCCTTGTTGAAAATTAGCTGGGATTCTGGGACTTAATGCCTTGGAATTTTGATCAATGTTACGTTTCAAGCTATAAATTCAAATGACTGCTAGGATTTAGATAGGTAAAGCGAGTCCACAAAAGGGTAACTTGCTCGTAGGCCAGTCTTTACCCAACTGCGAAAGAATAATGAAAGACCATTTAAAAAAAATTTAGTAAGCGACCAAAACCATGTAATGTTTTTTTGTTTTTTTTTTCACAGAGAAATTAATTTCATTGGTGCACTTCGAGGAATGCCTCCTCTCATCATCTCCTATTGGTTTCCCTGAGGTCGTTATCCAATAGTGTTTACGGTTGATATAGTTCAAGTCCCATTAGACAGTCACTGTCGTGTACTAATTGCATCAAAATGTTATTGTGCCTGGCTAATTAACCAGTGATTATGTCGTCATCGGACCATCGCAAATGGGTCAATAAGGCATGGATCACATGTATGTTATAGGCGGAATACGTGGTTACTGTTTAACAAATATAGTAAAAACAGCGTTTATAATATCCATTTCAACATAATCAAATCGAGAAAATTAATCCTAAAAGGGTTCTCTCCATTAGTAATATAATGTAATGTAGTAATGTTTAGTTTGTTTTTCCTCTATTCCTTATAAAATAGTATTTCTTTACAACAGATGCCTTCAAGGAACTTCTATAGAATCTTACACAGTGACAGTGTATTTGTGTGTTGAGTCTATTAGTTTACAAGAATCTCAAATACTGCACTAATCAATATATGAATTAAAACAATTAATTTTGCTATATCATCAACTGAAGTAGCCTTGGAATCGGGTGCCTGTAGTCCTCGATAATCCAATTATCTGTTCATGTCACGCGTCGTGACATCTGACTTGATAACTGGCTTCGAAGCTTTTGATTACGAATCAATTTTATTTTATCGTTAAAACGATAGTAAATTCCCATGACGTATGTGAGCGGGTTAACTATGAACCATTCTTGTATTGGAAGAACATTAAAGTTAACCCCTAATGAATTTTAATGGCGTCAAATTACATAAAACAGTATTTTTCCGTTTTTAACGAATGTACCTAATCACTACAAAGTATAAAACAAAGTCGCTATCTCTGTCCCTATGTCCCTATATCCCCTTGTATGCTTAAATCTTTAAAACTACGCAACGGATTTTAATGCGTTTTTTTTAATATATAGAGTGATTCAAGAGGAAGGTTTATACCTTAACCTTCCTCTCATCACCATGATAGTAAAAGCAAGATCATCATGATGATGAAGAGGAAGGTTTATACGTATAATAAAACCGTGCGAAGCCTGGGCGGGTCGCTAGTTATATAATAAACGTGAAAGTTTGTATGGATGCATGTGTAGTTTGTTTTTCTTTCACGCAAAACTAGGCTGAAGTTTTGAAAAGACGTAATTCTAGCCCTGGATTAACAAATAGGCTACTTTTCATCCCGTAAATCAGTTCCCATGGAATAGAAATAGCCTTGAAACGTTTTCCTAGAAAAAACGAGTGCGAAGCCGCGGGCAGATACTAATCAGCCAGTTAAGTAACCATTTATTTAGAAAAAGGTTGTTGTGTACAATCTTGCTTTTACCACTTTCGTGGCCTACGACGGACTTGTTTATCTCTGTCCTTCCACTCCGACCAACTAAACCGATCAACTAGTTGTTTAGAATGGAATTCGATGAAGGGTTTATTTCCAATCAAACCAACCTTCAAACGACGGCGGCTCGTACTTGCGGGTTACACCGCTGAGGCAGGGCAGCGAAAGCGTTTATTAAATAACTCGCGACCCGCCTTGGCTTCACACGATTTTGTTATTCGTATAAATCAACCTCTCGAATCACTCGATCTATTAAAAAAACCGCATCAAAATCCGTTGCGTAGTTTTAAAGATTTAAGCATACATAGGGACATAGGGACAGAGAAAGTGACTCTGTTTTATACTATGTAGTGATGAAAACAATTAAGAAGTAATAACTAAATCTGCTTAACCAGTCAAATCAGAAACCATCTGGTCAAGTGCCACGTTCTAGCCGTTAAATTTAACTAACTGAGATAGTAACTGCGGCCAGATTAGAACTGACCCAAAATCCAATTGGCTCAATTACTCGATTATTTCCTAAAATGCGTGGATTGAAGCTAATTAACGTTATGCTGCGCTATAATAGCATAATAATGGAAGTCGGTTAGAAATAAGGCTGCATTTACACCAAAAGCAGAACAAAAACATACGATTATGCTCGATTTGTTTTCAAAAAGTTTTAGCTTGAAAATACTTGTATTAAACAAGTCTTTAACTATAAGACCTGTTTAAAGGCCCCTTATCCCGCGAATGCTGTTTTTAAAATCAATATGAATCAGTCACAACTCACAAATTGACGTAAATTTCTGAAAAAAATATATGTTTCAGTTGAGGATCTTACAGAGTACAATTCCCTTACATTTACACACACATTAATAATAATAATATATATATAATAATATACATACACCTTTCTTTAGATAAATCATTTTTCTAGTACACATCGCTGAGTTGGATGTTATAGTGTTATTTTCCTTTTAATGATGCCTAAACACCTACAAACCCGCGAGCGGCGGGACGCCTGCGGGCTTAAAAAATCTTCCTGGCCTAAATTTTCAAAATACAAGGGCCTAATACAAGTTTTTTCAATAGCCAAAGTCAAAAATTTATTCTCAGATTTCAACTCAGCAGCACACAAACGTCTACAACTGAATTCACATCCCCTCAATAAGGAGGGTGTTTGCATTAATCACTACGCATCTTCAGACCTTCTTTCTACCCTTTTTCTACCATTAGATTATTAACCTCCTTCAAACTCTTCTATTTCTTTCCACTTTGATCATCTTAGGTCCAGTTGCGGCCGGTCATATTTTTTCTGATTTAATATAGTATTGACCATCTTTATTGCTTCCGTAGTTTTGGTGTTTGATGACATAAAACTTAGTTTTATTCAGGTTCACCTCAGTTTGTTACTGTGCATATTAGCCATTTTGGTCAAATTCATACTATCTACTTAGGTTGAATTCCTCGCTTCTTGATAAGCCCTCAGTTTTAAGTACTTACCTGTTTTCTAAGTAATCGTGGCTGTCGATGGAGCGTGAACCGGCTCTGGACGTATTACACGCGCAATCGTAATTTAAGGCTAAAACTGATGTAATTAGTAGTCGTACTCGATTTTGGGCCAGTTTTAATGACCTTTGCTCTTTTGATGCGTTGCATTTAGTGAAAAAATGATACGTCTAAAACTTAGGACTGCTCAGCAAGTCTTATTTCTTTTGGGGTAAGAAGTAACGATCTATGTAATATATTGTGTAAATACATTTATGATACCCATAACACAATCTCTGCTTAGATTGGGGCTAGATGATGAAATTTCAAATTGATTGCTTTTATTTTTTTATACTAAAAAATAATTATTTGAAATATTATTGAAATATTATTTGATAATTAATTGAAATATGTGTTAAATAAATAAATAAAGATTATTATAACTCCACTCCTAATAAGGTTTTTATACCTACCGAAGGTTTAAGATAAAACTCCCCTCGTTTGGAAGAAGTACGTCCAGCAGTGATGATAAAGAAACAGAACTTGTGTCACCATGAATCAGTGTAAATACTCCGCAGACATGAAGCAGTCGACTAATTTAAGGGTAGAGCTCGTGTAATTGTGCGGATGCAGATGGATGGACGATTTACTGGGACCAATTAGATGGTTAAAGTGATACAAGGACATTTAAGACTCATTATCTGATGCTAGATAGATGTATAACAAATTCTATATGGCAAAGTGGGTAAACGATCTGAAGAAGATGCTGGATGTGCAGGTTATAACTCCTTATATATGGTGCTAGGTTATAACTCCTAATAACCTAGCACCATATATACAGCTTGTCACATCCAGCATCAACCAGAAGTTATTCTAGATCTATGTGTAGAAGTAAACTAGCTAATGTAAGCTTGTTTGATCGATGATGATGATGACTTTGGAACTCTCTATTTGTACAGCGTTAAACATCAAATTTATTTAATTTAGATATTATTATATTATATCATTTAAGCTTTATTAGAAGACGAGCCAACAGTTATAACAAGTTTTATCTACTTTAGAATACGGATTCCAAAAATCAGACGTTCTAAAAGGAATCCTCCATGCTAAATTTTAACTTTGTAGGTTTCTTACTTTCAGAGTACTCTCTAGATGAATCACTCTTTATATCATCTCCGTGGAATCACTTATTTTTCTCTTTTTTTATTAGAAAATTAAAAAGTCAGACCTCAAAAATACTATTAAAAAATACTAGTTCAAGTGAAATAAGTATTGAACTTTAGTCCTGCTTACCAAAATCTTCTTGAACTTTATTTTCTGAAAATATTATTAAATCGACAATTGACAGCCCCAATGAATTCACAAATGAATTGAAATCTAGTTCCATAAATTCTATTCACACTTCGCTTACTTTGATTCACTTTATTGACACCTTCAAACTCCGTTCTTATAATTTTTTAAATAAATTGTCACCCTCGGAGTACGCAATTTAAGTTTGCACGTAAAATCTTTTTTACGTTGTGAGAAATTCACGACTATACGCTTCAAAGCGCTATATAAACTTTAGATTTGATTGGATCACGTTTGGGTTTTATTATGTGTGAAATGTTTTGTACATTTAAAATATGGTAGTTTCTTTAAAATTTAAGCATACTTCAGTGGAACTTTCTTAAGAGGGACTGATGCCATAAAATGCTTAAGTTTTCTAAAGAAAGAGACCAAAAACTATTTTTCTTCGACTTGATAAATTAGTAGGTACTCACTTTTAAGATAGCCCCCTTGTGAAATCACTTTATTGCCGACAGACAACTCATTCCCTTTTAAAGCTGACCCTATTCTTTATACTAGTTTTATCATCATCATCTTCAACCTACATTACTCCTCTCCTGGACATAGACCTCCCCTAAAGAGCGCCTTATAGCGTTCTGTCTTCAGCTTGCCGCATCCAGCATATTCCTGCAGTCTTTCGTAGATTGTCCACCCACCTGGCCGAAGGGCGTCCTACACTCTTAGTTCCAAGCTTAGAATTGCACACTTGATATGATAAAAAATGCAGATCGTGGTTCTTCTATGTATTTGAACTCTAATTGAAACAAATCCAGCATACAGCGGAGCAATTGAGCCAGCGTCTTAGGGACGCTTTCGATTGGTATCAATTGAGCTACGTCTTGATTGTTTACAACACTTTCCAGTAGGCTCAATTGCGCTAAATATAAGTTATTATTTGTTGCTATTATTGAGTGTTTTTTCTATGAAAATATAATAAAAATAAGATGAGGTGTATTTACTAGTGTGTATCTACTAGAATTTAGAGTATAGTATACTCTAAATTCTCGAACGTCCAATGGAATATTCCAAGTCACTGTACACTGCTTATCTCTACCCGCTCCACACCGACTTTATACTAAGTATTTTGATTCTCTCCGTAAATTTCTACCATAATGCAACCTCTAGGTGCTCTAAACTGCTTGGCTACCTATTTACTCTTAGTACTTGTTCTGTCTACAAAATAGAGTTGCCTAAGATATTTCGTTTCAATCGTCCGGCTTTAAATTATATAAAAATATATAGATACGAAATAATAAGGTACATAATAATAAGTATACCAGCTTAATTTACTAAATTTCTAATTGTCACATTTAGTAGGTACTTATCTAAGATGTTTGGGAAAACCATTAGCAAATACCTACAGATATTTATATTAAGAAAATAGAAATATAAGGCTATTTTAAGGTCTCCAGGACTAAGATGAATGGTAGAAACATTAAAAATCTGATCTATTTACAGTATTGCTATTTAATCTTTTAATTGAGAAAATAAACCAGATTTAAAATGTCATTGATAACTGAATAAAAATTGAATGAATAGGTATTTCTTAGTTTTATAGGAAATTGACGCTGAGAACAAGGTTTTATCAGTTTTTATTTTTTTCTCAAAGAAATAAAACTAATATTGGCACGCCAACCCCTGTCTAAACATGTGTGTTTGGTTAGCAGGTAGAAAATCCCTTAGCATTATCTCACCCTTTTGTACTTTAGTGCAATAAATATTTAAATAAATTATTAAATAAAATCCGTCTTTTTGTGGTTTTAGTTAGAAAACAGTCACCAAACTCAAGTCTGTTGAAACTTGCACCGAACTGAGCTTATCTACTTTGTTGCAATGTTACAGGAAAACTTGTAATTTCTATAATAGATAAGCGAGCGTGTATCGAATACATAAGAAATAATATCAACTTTTAAGCTTCGATCACAAAAGATTTTACTCGTTCAAAATTTATGAAATTGGTTTTGAAAGTCGCTTAGATGTTTTAAAGAAAAATAAAACCAGAAAACATTTTGTCAAGAAGGAAAACTTAGGGACAAATCATAAAACACAAGTTTTTATCAATATATATATGGTAATATATATGGTACTTATTCGATTACCCATAACATATTTATTAGTTTTCACTTAAAATGAAGTTGCTTTCACCATAGGAGTATTAAAATTTATAAATCTCTATTCAACATAAAGTCAAGTTCGAAAATAAATTTCGAAATTGAGTGTTTAACCCTCAATTAGTACCCAAAGCTGCGGGAAAGCTCTGAAGCGTGGTATTGATATTAAATTTAATAAACCGAGTCCTTAAATGAATTCCTGCCTCAGATATTAATCAATTTGTCTTAATTATTTTGATATTACAGTACCCACCTACATAGTAGGACGCATACCGACGATATTATTACTGATACCAGTCAATCACGAAACACCCTGTCAAAATGCTTCGGAACTATGTAAAAAACAATAATAACCCCACTGAGTTTGGGATCGTCTGATTTATTTTAAAAAATTTTACTTTTCAAGATAAACAAAAAACTACGTAATATAAATTAACAAAGTAATTACAATAAAATAAATAAATTAAATCTAGCATTTACAACTGAAACTGTTTGGAACTTACAGTTTTCTATAAAAAAAATAAAACTTAATGTCGTTTTGGTAACGTCATTAACCTCCCTCATTCATGAAATTATCACAGTGAAAGACTGGAGAGTGCACCTGTACTAGTGGGTACACACACTTGTGAACTAAAATCAGTGCGCAAATGACTAATCTCCATTGAAACTGACCACCGTAACCAAAATTTGATAACGGGGACATCATAGATACGTATTTTTGTTTCGTTTTTGTCCTGTATCTATATACTGTATCATCGATAGCAATTCAAAAAATCAGTTTGTTTATGCTACGGACATAAATAATAATACAATTAGGCCTCTGCTAGTACCCGAGGGACGTGATTTATTGCCGAAAGAGGATAATTTGTGACCGTAAGGTCAACGGGTAATTTAGAAGAAATTTGCTTGAAAATTGTAGGCTTTTATTAGTTTCAAGGGACTATTTTACTGTAACCATGCTTATTATTTCGCTCATTTCAGTAAAACTCATTAGTAACAAAATTTAATTAAAGTCATTTGTAATACTAATAAATTGGTTACAACAAAATGATACGAATATTGTATAACCTTTCGGAGCCTCATCCAATTCACCACCCATTATCCCCGAAATTAATACGAATAAAATAAATTCCTTATTAATACGTATTATTTCATTAGCATTGTTTCTATTGGTCCCACAATCCGAATTATACAAGGGTCCGTGTTAAAGGGACCCCGTATATCGTTTCGTGAATTGCTAACAATAAAATTGTAACATTACAAAGGTTTAGATTTCTAGATGAGATCATTCAACTGTGACTTTATGTGACTTAAGGCAAAGGTTTTATAACCATGCTCTTAATACTAGTATATAGTTCGAAAACGAAAATAGGTTTCTAGAGCTAGTAAGAATTTAACTTCTATTTCGCTTACACGTAGGTACTAAAAAAGAATGTAACAGACCTGACAATGATGATGATAATACAGACCAAAGCTTTTGAGTTTCAAAAAATCTATGCCATGTTTAACATTCAATACTTTTCAGCTTAAATTGTCTTTGGAGATACCACCAGCTGATTTGTTTGACACCTACAGCATCGTAAAAGCGATCCAAACAAGTTTATTAACTCACGAACAAAAGAAAAAAAATAATAAAAGAAATCTTCCTTCCAGTAACATTATTGTAACAATATATCCCTCTGAATAAGCAAAAGGGAATAAGGAGAAACAACGGAGGTCTTTGTAATTAATGCTCACGCTTAATTGTAGACCAAATTGGTTGAGACGGGCCTTAACTGTGAGACGAAACAATGAAAAATGTACTGATCACGCTAATTGAAATGGAATTGTCATTTGTCAAAGAGTAATTTGTAAATTAGATTCTTGGATGATTGTAAGGCAGAGTTTAAGAATTAGCAAGCTGAAGTGGAAGTGGGCTGGCTATATCTCGAGATGACATACACCCGCTGTCTAAACGTGTTCTCAAATGGAGACCGAGACTCGGCAAACGTAGTATAGGACACCCTCCAATTAAGTGGGATGATGATCTGCAAAAAACTGCAGGTTGATGCTGAATGCGGAAAGCTGAAGGCGGTACTATGACTCATTAGGGAAGGCTTACAGCCTGTCCAGATGAGGCGCTTTACGCGCGTAACGCGCTGGACTCTCGACTCGCGCGCAACACGCGCGATACTAGGGCGTCCAGTGGTGCGCGCGTAAAACGCGGCATCTGGACGCAATATAAATTGAAACGCGCGAGGGCACTCGCGCGTAAAGCGCTCCATCTGGACAGGCTGTTATGCCTCGCAGTAGACTAACATAGGTTGATGAGAGGTTAAGAGAAAATGTAACGTTAACAAAACACACATCCCATTCTCAAACTGTCACGCTAAACTACTGAATGGATGAAATTTTACATGGATTGGTGTACGGAATAAAATAAAATATAGGCTACATTAACTTTATATCATAATATTTTGATTTCATACTAATTTTAATTTAATAAATGCGGAAGTTTTACCTCTTCCTGCCACAACAACTGACCGAATTGGGCTGAAATTTTAAGAAATTTCAAGTTTCTTTTTTCAATCTTTCATGTTAAAGAAGACAAAATCATTAAAAACGAGTCAGCACATGATTAATTACAAGTGCCCTTCGTAAGTTGCAACAGAAAATGATGCTATTTGTTGGAGCTGAATGATGAGGCAGAGCTTCCAGCTGTGAATAGTACAAGTTATTTATGCACCAAGTTTGCACACTAAGCTAGATAATGATTTAAATGCGAAACTCGAAACTCCGAGACAGAATTGAGTAAATGCTAAGCAACGATAAGTAACTTTTACCTCGAAATCTGAATATAAATGCTAAACCGCCGGATCTATACTTTCAATCCCGTTCTTTTGAGAGATTATTATAATTTCGTCCGAATCCTTTCATAACTTTGGTTTCGCAACTTGCATGAATAAATATTTTAATTTTAAATCGTGATTTTAATAAAGGAGAGTTTTTTCTTGCTCTGTACTTAAGTGAGTGCTGAAAGCCAGGATTTCCATTGCTTTCTTATATCATATGAAACAATTATATATTTATAATCGTTAAACCTCAAACTATAGCGAAGCCCGATTGCCACTTGGCTAGTCATTTTTTTAAAGTAAAATCGTTCGAACTTTCAGAAAGATCTGTTCGTTAACAACAGATCACGTGATATGATTTTTTTTTTCAATTGTTCTAATTAATGTAATTGGTGTATACCGTATTAATTAAGTAAATAAATAAATAAATAAAATAAATGATATATCTAAATCGTATGTCAAATCCATCAACATTTAGACTTTTCTACTGGGTATCGGTATCGTTAATCGAATGTTATGTTGTGTAGGCCCTCCGTGCTTTTTTGTTTTATAATGGTTTTATGATTATATTCTTTTGTTAATTAACTAGCGACCCGCCCAAGCTTTGCACTATAAAAAAAACCGCATCAAAATCCGTTACGTTGTTTTAAAGATTTAAGCATTCAAAGGGACATAAGGATATAGGGACAGAAAAAGCGACTTTGTTTTATACTATGTACCTAGTGATTATACTTAAATAAAATTAATTGTAAGAATGCAATAATTATAGTCTAAGATTAAATCATAATAATTCAACCTTAAAATAGTGTTATTACCCATTCCCACTTATAACAAAATTCAACATGTTGTAATGAACCTGACAATGAATAAAAGGTTTTGTGTCTGATTTATAACATTTCAGACATTTTCCATTCCAATAAGGAAGGCAGATAATCCTTCCATTTATACGGTAGGAAATTGAAACTACGAAAGAACGACACCTACGTCTTTTGGATTCCTATTTGCAGTACGTTATTGTTTTCTCCACTATTTTATTGTTACCTTTATAATGGAATGTATTATTCACTCTTAGAACCATTCTTACAGACAGGGATGGACTAAAGGATAATATTTTGAATCTGGAATAGAAAACCTGGACAAATATGACTTTATTTTTGCATAATAAACGCTTAATCAGATTCAAATGATTTAATTTTTGATTTTAGACCACACATATTATTATAAATACTTTTTAAAATGACACCCATAACCCACAACATTCCACAATGTTTAAATCTACAATGTTTGTAAATCTACAATGTTTAAAGGTTTGAAGGGAATTTATTTTGTAGTCTTAAATTTTGAGAATGGTTTATTAACCTCCTAAAATAAAATCACAGAAAATAATGTCATAATCGTCGCAGGACACGTGTCGAGCCGTCCCTGCCCTCAAATTCCCCTGCAATATTCCCTCTCAGTTGACAAATAGCTCTTTTTCGCAGTCAAGACAACGATGCGATAACGCTTTAAAAGAGACGCGAGAGAAATGCCCCAACATGTGATCGAACTGAGAATGGATAAGAAAAAAATAAATGAACCAAGTGTCACATAAGGAGATTCGAAAAAGCTCGTTATTCTGATAAATTACGTTCCACAGTTCGGTTGTTAGAATGTACAGTTACTTCCAAAAAGTGCTTAATAGATAAAAGTTCCAAAATGTCGTGTTTATGCAAAGCAACAGAAATTGCTAAACTAATCATAAACTAGTTAGACACCTGCACTTCTCAAAGTGCTGTGCAAACAAGACGTACATAAAAAACAAAATGTCTAATCTTTTAGCCATAACATTATACTGTCTTAGTATCAATTCAGGATACCACATAGAGTGGGATAAAATTGGGAGGAACTCAGAGACATCTAAATTAAGGTCACACCAGTCAACGGCATGAACTCGAGAGACGGTAAAGTCCCAATTATATTCTACCTCCCCTGATATAAAGTGCGCAAGGAACTTCAAATACACAAAGGGAAATAATTAGAAACTAGCACTAGCATGAAAAGAGATTGTAAAGATCAAATTTTTAAATAAAATTTGTTAATAAAAATTTCATTGATTTTATGTATACAATTTATTTATTACTAATTATATTTATAGAATACCCTAATTAGGGCTAAAATCGGTGTTAAAATACCAAAATTTAGAAGTTAATTGTAGGTTAGTCTTTTTTAAAATTTTATTGATAATGACAGTATAAAAATAGTATCATCCTTAATTTCGGATGGTCAAAAAATTTGCTCTTATCCCTTTACGTTTGTTTGGAAAGAAAACCGACTCATTTAATTTATATCAAGCTAACTCTCGACTCTACCATTCAGTCATTAATAAGGTAATGAGGCGAAATCAGAGTTATTACTCACCGAAAGTTCATCGTTATGAATGGTGTGGTTTAGCTGTTTCTGTTGTTTTTATGTACACGAGGTTTTGGAGTCTTCAACTGTTCAACGCTTTTTGGCAGTGATTGTACTGTCAGTGAGACAAATAGACGGGATTGTGATGTGTTGTGTCGTTTGATGAAATAAATTGTTTTTAAATAGAGAAAATACTATTGGACGTTTTAGATGTTTCTGTTGTAAACTTTATTTGTTTTCTGAAGTTATTCGATTTCTAGCTGATATTTTATATAGAGGTAGTGTGCATAGATTCTCATTCTCGACCCCACCACCACTTTATTAATCGCTTCACCATAATAATGGAATCGTCTCCGACTGCCATAGATATACAGGGCTACTTTAGGTTAACCTGATTCTCTCAGGGCGTGAAAGTGTCGCCGGACCATTTGTACCATGAGGCAGTACCATTGGGGTTCAGAACACACACATTTGACTCTAAAGTACCCTGGTCTAAAGTTGACCGTCTTCGAGATATTTGAGTCTTTCATATTTTTTGATGAAAGTCTCACCCTGAAGTCGAAGAATGATTATATTTTCTAAAATAAACATCTTTTTGTAGATTTTTCAGTGTTCACTTATAAAGCCTCATTACTTAATCAAAATAGCCTTTGAAAGTCTGAGAATTATGGTTTAGAAACAACGCATGCAATATCAACAGTTTACATCATTTATACATGACTTATCCCTACCCTCTGACGCATTGTTTTTTGGAAACGTTCCAAGGTTATTTCTGTCCCACGGGAACCAATGTGTCATAGGATGAAAAGAAGCTTTTGTTTTAATCCAGGCCTTGAACTGCGTCCATTCAAAATTTCATTCTGATCCATTTAGTACTTTGGACGTTAAGAGGTTACAAAGTTATCTATCCATCCAAACTTTCGTATTCTGGGATTTTGTGAAGATATCATTGACATAGTCAAGCACTTTCATACCAGAATTCGGCCCAGGTTGTTTTCATGCTTCTTGCTTTAGAAACTATTTGAAAGCACATTTTTGTGCTCTTTGACAGTGATGTGGAGATAATCACTAAATATCTTAAATGTCACGTTTTTAATAAGTGTGAAAGGGTTATTCCACCTACAATAACCAGGCACTAAAGTAGATTACGACAAAACAGATCAATACCCGACAGTAGTTGGACTACATAAACAGTACATAAGTAATTAAAAGCAGTCGCTCTCAGACTATTAAATGCAGACGCCGTAACGAAAGACGTTTATTTCCTACGACTCTAATTAATTGTAGGGAGTACTCCCATCCATAATTCAATGTTGCTGCGATATCTTTTACCTACATTATCCATGATTTACGGGTTAATTATGCGTACCTAATTAATTTTTCGTCATTATCATTATCTTTATCTATGGTTTTTACATCCACAAATCACTAAACAAAGTCGCTTTCTCTGTCCCTATATCCCTATGTCTCTTTGCATGCTTAAATCTTTAAAACTACGCAACGGATTTTATGCGGTTTTTTTTTAATAGATAGAATGATAGAAAGAGAAAGGTTTATACGTCTAATAAAACCGTGCGAAACCGGGGCGGGTTGCTAGTAATAAATAAAGTAATGTTTGTTTGATTGGACTTTTTGCGAAAGTACGCACCTACTTGAATCTGGCCATGGCAGTTGGCCTTAGAATTGACCCCAACTCAGCCGTGATTGTTAAAATAGCCTAATTTTTTTTCATTTTCATTTTTAAGGATAGCAACTTCTTTTAGCCACCTCTGCTGCGATCAACAACCCGCTTAATAAACGTAGTGATAGACAAAACGTCCTTTGGACTGATTCTTGTTTACCCTACTAAAAAGGCGAGAATTGGATTAAAAAAAGAAAAAAAACATTTTTAGGAGAAAACTGGACTCGAAGAAAATCCTCTTCTAGTTTTGCCCTGGAAGATGATTTGGATGTTCCCTAAGGTGGAAAACTGGAGACAGAGAACAGAGTAATTGAGTATTAATAGTTATCCTTGAATTCCTAAGTACGATGTTTCGTCATAAAATAATACTAAGATTGCCTCCACCTTTTCAGTCTGATGCAAGCCTTCAGCCACTATGCCATGTCACAGAGGATATCAAGAACTGTTCCAAATAACTCCTTGGATGTTTCTGATTGAATTCGTGGGTTTCGTGTAGTGCAATAGGAATACTAACGAATAATGACAGCATCTGTTCAGGTAAATAGAAACGAAATGTATCCATCCGGGATTCGCTGTACACCTTTCTGTAAACCTCACACTCTT
The DNA here is from genome assembly GCA_944547425.1 of Eupithecia centaureata. Taxonomy (NCBI): domain Eukaryota; kingdom Metazoa; phylum Arthropoda; class Insecta; order Lepidoptera; family Geometridae; genus Eupithecia; species Eupithecia centaureata. The sequence continues at coordinate 10,428,352 of OX155687.1, forward strand.
TTTCCTAAACAAAATGACATATCACAAAAACCTCGAGCATTGTATTCTAAACCGTATGCAAAAACCATAAGTCACGAAATAGATTGGGGTTATACGTACTTGCGTGCACAAAAGTGGAAAGAGTATGTGTTACTGTAGAGCTTTATTACAATTTAGGCGATGTAACAAATTGTAAAACGCGCTAACGTGAATTCTGTGCACGTCTGTACTTTGTATAGGATCGTCTTGCGTCCTTTGAATTTTTCTGACACGTTGCTCTCAAGTTCTACTACTCAAGGAGTTCAACCTTTGCTTTAGGTACACACTAGAGACGATATTCTGACAAGATTCTTTGAAAATGTGAACTGATACTGCTTTTTACGATTTAGTCTTTTAGCTAATCATAAAAATAATAATAATAAAAAGCTTACGTAGATTCTAATTTAATTTTACTGTTGAGCCCTTCTCCATTTTGATTCTAAATTGCGCTCTAATTTCAGTGTAAGTATAAACGTAGGTCTATAGTTAATATTATACATACAGATTTTTCAGAACCTATTAAAAAAAATTGTTTACAAAATTAACAAGTGCGAGATACGAATACATAAGTACACATACTACAATCTATGTACGTTTTTTGAAACTCCTTAAACAGTGGTCCGATTTGCTTGAAACTAAGATTTGTAATTGTATCAGATTCAACATAGTTAAGTATAAATCTAAAATTAGTCAGATCTTTATCAAATTTATATTGGACCACAAGAAAGAGGGTTGTGGACAAATGTCATAAAATTTGAAAGGTTTCTATTTTCACTGTATCATCAAGTTCTTAAGATTACGCAAAGATTCCGCTAAGAAGCTAAACCAACCGGAAAACGTCCCAAGGGGAGTATTATTTCAATATTACATTTTGCGAAACTCGTTCACCGAGCATACGATGCAGGATCCCCTTAGGTAAGTATTAGAAAAATATAAAGGAGTCTTAGACTGAAGGTGACGTCTCAAGAACCACACTGGCATGCAAAACAAAAGTAGTTACAACACTTTTGAAAATGCAAAAAAACGCTACTAATATTTTATTTACATGTTTAACTACTTTCTTAAAAAAATAAGAGTTTAAGTGTGTTTTGCAGGCCAGTTCATATGAATGAATGAATGATATGAAATACTAGCATCAGTAGCATTATTTCTTTAAACGTCTCAAGGCTATTTCTATCCCAAGAGAACTAATTTACAGGGTGAAAATAAATAAATAATAAATAAATAAATAATTCCAGACAGTCCACTCATGTTGCCCCAAGCTAAGCAGAGCTCAAAGTATTTACTCTTTAAAACAGGGCTAGAAACACGTATATTCAAAATTTCAGCCCGATCCGTTCAGTTGTTTTTGCGTGAAAGAGGAACAAACATCGAAACATTCATACATAGATATATACATACAAACTTTCAAGCACATAAGTATTGTAAGGATTGTATGTTTTTATTAAAAACTAGCTAGCCGCCCCGGCTTCGCACGGTTTTCTAATTTTCCGCGCAATTCCCTTAATTTTTTCTTTCATAAGAACCTTCTCCTGATAATAACGAACAGAACAAAAAAAGAATTAGCGAAATCGGTCCAGCCGTTCAGGCGTGATGCCGTGACCAAGGGAAATAGGGATTCATTTTTATATTATATACCTAGATTGATAGATTACAGAGGCATGCCTGGTCAGCCCATAAAATCTCATTTATTACAAGCGTCTTATTTACCTACCGACCTGTGTAAGAATTTATTAAATACAAGCGACCCGCCCCGGCTTCGCAGGGTTTATACGTATAAAGATTCCTCTTGAATCACTCTATTTAATAAAAAACCGCATCAAAATCAGTTGCGTAATTTTAAAGATTTAAGCATACAAAGGGACATAGGGACAGAGAAAGCGACTTTGTTCTATACTATGTAGGTAGTGATCTAAACTAAAAACAAAAAATAACCATTTTTAAGGGCAAGCAAATTTGATAGTTCCCACCGCTGGAACGTCCCCTTAAAGCACAGCCTAACGGTATCTTCCCAGGAGTGTCCGACGTTGCACGATATTTTCACGGTATTTTAACATTTTTAACGAGCTACCATATTTACTTCAATGCTCTTCTAAGAAGCTTGCGTCTATATTTTTATTTGAACTAACTGCGAGCGATATACTATCCGATTGGCCTCAAAGTGGATGATAGGTATTTGAAAAAAATATTACACCTGATTGCTAAGCGTAGTGGCGTTTAACACGTTCATCGCGGAGGCCGATTTATGGAACCTACCTGAAAACGCAGTACGAGGCTGAAAAGTACTCGTAATGTACCTTCCCTAATGACGGCACGAGACTCATTAGGTCTCGTATGTGTTGTTCGCTTTTAACTTGAATACTTGGATGGAAATACATAAAAAAGGTTAAATTTTTATACTAACCGATAGACAATGAATGTGTTGTTCAGTATGTAGGCCCGCCCGAAAATAGCTAAACATATTCATTAAAAAAATTGCAAAAAAGAAATACGAGAACCTTAAGATCTCGTAAAGCCCGAGATGGCAAAAAAATACGAGTTCTTTTCTATCTCGTATCGCATATTTTGCAAAAAGTCGATAAATTTATAGTGATGTTAAACACCAAAACACACTATGTCGATAAAAAATTTATTTCAAAAAGACAAATGAATATAAATTAAAAATGAAGTATGTACAAAGAATCAATGGTTTTCGTTAAAACACTGTTCCTTCCTGGGACTAGTGGAAATACTTTCATTTGTGGTTCTTGATGCACGTTGAATCACTTTTCGAAAGAGGGTCTGTGAACTTTTAGAAGGGTTGTCACATTTAACATCTTCAGAATTTGAGAATGATAGTTCTAACATTCTTCGCGATTGCTTTCGGTTCATAATATTATTATGATCCATGACGACAAAACAATGCACTCGTCGAAAGTTGTAGCAACACTAATTGATTTTTCATAAGGCTTCGTACGAGATTACTACGAGACCCTATGGGTCGCGTATCGCACTAGATGCAGGTTTTTTGCATGTGGTCGCTACGAGATCTATTGGTTCTCGTACGTTTTCATTCATAAAAATACTATACCTATGGTACCTAAACAGGGTACACTAGGACATTTCACTCTAACTGTAAAAAATCATACAGAATTTCATTCGCGCGAACGAGACGGTCACACGATTTCACCTTCGCGTTGTATGAAAGTCTCGTACGAGACGTATTCGATCTCGTACCGCCATGAACGTGTTAAACATTATTACACCTGGGGAGTGATTCAGTATGACATAGGATATTCCTCGCCCAAACCGTGTCACGTCACAATGTGTTCTAAATAAAGTTTTGTCCGATTCCACGCCGATGTCTTGTCGTATCTATGTAATACGCGTGGATAGTGTCCATAGTGAAACTAAATGCATAGGGATTGTTACATTGCTACTTTTTGTACGTCATCAACTGGCATTTATTTTCAGAAATCAGAAATCAATATCTTTATTTCTTTAGGCTTACAAAAAAAACACTTAGTCAAGTCAAATTTAATACTTTAATAATTTTACTGTAAATTATTATTTTTATTTTAGAATTTTCTATCTTCTTTCTATCTATCAATTCAAAATTAAGAACAGAACTAAATCCAAGTATGATAAATAGATTCTAAGGAATAATTTCAGTGATCGGATTTCATATGCAGTCGAGCAGATGATTTGATTTTAAATGCAGAGTTTGCGTTTTCAACGATATCGTTTATTGCATTTTCGTTGTATCGTAACTTTGAACAAAATTGAACTCGAGATTTCAGAGATAGACGATTGTTTCTACGAAAGATTGATTATAGTTTGAATTGAAATACTAGAAACTGAAATTGAGACAGTGACAAAGATCAAAGTTACCTGTATTTAAGACGCAAATAGCACGTAAAGTGGCGCCCTAATTTTGTCTATTTTAGGAAGAGATACGAAAATAGAGTTTGGTGGCCAGCAAAGGCTACTTCGTATCTCTTTCTAAACTAGACAAAATAAAACTACTACAGATGCATTAAAAAAAGCTTATTACAGGTTTAACAAACCGTACGAGTGAATTTCGTAAATTCTTTTGTTTATCGGATTTATATGGTAAAATAAATGGGGGCGCCACTTTAGGCGCTGTTTGCGCCCTAATTACTAGCGTTCTGCCCCCGGATTAGCACGCGCGTTGTCGGGATAATTTTTATCCCGTATTTAATATGTGATTCCCAGTCCGAGACTTTCTTCCCGATCCGTTTGGCATTTTTGGCGTCAAGAGGTAGCAAACATTTGAACATTCAAACTGATGCATTTCACTAAATAGTATAAAACAAAGTCGCTTTCTCTGTCCCTATGTCCCTTTGTATGCTTAAATCTTTAAAACTACGCAACGGATTTTGATGCAGTTTTAATAGATACAGTGATTCAAGAGGAATATTTATACGTATAATAAAACCGTGCGAAGCCGGGGCGGGTCGCTAGTTTCTTTATATAATGTTCAAAATTAATTTATTTGCGGACTCGTATTGATATCAATAATCAATAATCAATAATCAATATCTTTATTTCTTTAGGCTTACAAAATAAGCACTTAGACAAGTCAAATTTAATTCGCCTCAATTTTTTGTCCACTAGTGGAAGAGGCGAAATAGAAACCACTAGCATGTGTAAAACTTATGTGTCTAATACATGTTTGCCTTATAAATAATTACATACTATTGTCGATGTGGAACTGAGCGACATCTGGCCAAGCACTAACGTCATTGATGTAATCATTTATGGAGTAATATGCCTTCTTGATAAGATTTAGTTTTATGTACTGTTTAAATCTACGAATAGAAAGTTCAGTTGCTTCAGATGGAAGCTTATTATAGAAGCGCACACAATTACCCATAAATGATTTCCCCAGTTTCCGTAATCTAAATGAAGGAATGTGTAATTTGTTCTTGTTTCGTGTATTTCTATTGTGAACATCACAATTTTTCAAAAAGTTACTCTTGTTTTTGTGTGTATACATTAAATTTTCATAAATATATTGCGAAATTACAGTTAAAATATTTATTTCTTTAAATAATTCCCTCAATGAGTCACGTGGCTTTAATTTATAAATTGCACGCACCGCCCTTTTTTGAAGAACAAAGATAGTCTGAATATCAGCTGCCTGTCCCCACAGCAAAATACCATAAGACATAATACTATGGAAGTAACTATAATAAACTAACCTAGCTGTGTCCTGATCAGTGAGATATCTAATTGTTCTCACTGCATATGCTGCTGAACTAAGCCTACCCGCGAGAGCATCAATTTGCGGTTGCCATTGAAGAGATGAATCAATATGCAACCCCAAGAATACAGTAGAGTCTACGAAGTGAACAATCTCATTATTTAACGTGATTTGAGTTGGGAGTTCTCTAACATTTGGTAACATGAATTTTATACATTTTGTTTTTTTAGCATTAAGTAACAGGTTATTGGCGGTAAACCAATTTAGTATTTGTGACAGCGAATTATTTACATCGTCAAAATTATATTTATTTCTGTCTACTTTAAAAATTAGTGAAGTATCATCAGCAAATAAGACTATATCACAAAGATCTTTTGCTAGAAAGGGAAGATCATTTACATAAACTAAAAATAAAAAGGGACCTAATATTGAACCTTGAGGTACGCCTAATTCAATATTTGAGCCCGTAGATCTTTCTTTACCAACTTCTACTTTTTGAACTCTATCAGATAAATATGATTTCATAAGATCCAGTGCCTTTTTCTTAATTCCATAATGTTTAAGTTTCTCAATTAATGTACTGTGATCCACACAGTCAAAAGCCTTAGAAAGGTCACAGAATACACCAATAGCGTTTTTGGCTTTATCCCAGGCCTCCAATATATGCCTTAACATATGGATCAGTTGTAGCTACTTCAAGTTTAGTAGTTTGCAGTTAGCTCAATTGTTTCAATTATTTAATTTGATTTGTATTATAGTTCTCTGATATAAAATTTAGTCCATTTGTAATCAAGTAGTTACCTTAATAATTCCATAACTCACTAGTATATACAATTATAACAAACTCTTAAAAATCTAAGCCATCACCAGAAGGCAGAGTACCCAGAATTTGATTTGAAAATATTCACTGATTTTAAAATTGTTTGTTATTAAAAAAATCATTTCAGTTCAGTTCATTTATTCTTTTTTAGTACATGACGTACACTTAGAAAAGTCATCATACATGGTATGATTATATACAAAATGCACCAGCTTTGGCTTTGTCAATATAATAGAAAGATTTACATAGTAAAAAGTTTCTAAATGTTTCACAAAAAATCTTCAAATTAAGTTGCCTTACATACAAAGGTAATTTGTAATAAAATATTATACTGAGGTAAAGAAAGCTCTCATTTAACTTATTTAGTCTATGACTTGATTCTCTTAACGTCCACGTCGATCTGTTTTCATTAGTTTTAAGAAACTATACTGAGGAATACTTTCACATTTTGTAAAACTTTGTACTTTAACCCTTAATTGAACTTTCAATTTAATTAAACCAAGGAGCAAAGTAAAAAGGTTAACAGGTTCACGAAAGTCTCGTTAAAGCAGTAATTGGTGCAAAAGTTTAATTTTTATTTTATTATAAAGTTAATTAAATATGTAACTTATTTAAAACTTTTTATTAACAACGAAAATTACAAGCAAGGAATAGAAAAATTACAACTAGTATTTACAATTGAAACCATTTATTGACTAATATAATTTATTTTAATATAAAATGATAGACAATCCACACAGAAACATAACTAAGCAGAGCTTGTGTTATGGGTACCTAACCTACTAGAAGACTCATTTATGTACCTACTTAATAAAACATAGTCATCATCATCATCATCAGCCTACATTAGTCCACTGCTGGACATAGGCCTCCCCTAATGAGCGCCATAGCGCCCTGTCTTCAGCTTGACGCATCCAGCATCTGCCAGCAGTCTTTCGCAGATCGTCATCCCACCTAGCCGGAGGGCGTCCCACACTACGTTTGCCAAGTCGCGGTCTCCACTCAAGAACACGTTTACCCCAACGGTGGTCGGTTCTTCGCGAAATATGGCCGGCCCACTGCCACTTAAGCTTGCTAATTCTTTGAGCTATGTCGATAACTTTGGTTCTCTGTCGGATGTATTTATTACGAATCCTATCCTTCAGAGAAACTCCGAGCATAGCTCTTTCCATAGCTCGCTGAGCGACTTTGAACTGGTGGACCAGCCCTACCGTGAGTGTCCACGTCTCAGCTCCGTAGGTCATTACGGGTAGGACGCACTGATTGAAAACTTTCGTTTTCAAACATTGTGGTATGGATGACGAGAAGACTCGACGTAGTTTTCCAAACGCTGCCCAGCCCAGCTGGATCCTTCTCTTGGCCTCCTTCTCGAAATTGTTTTTACCTAACTGCATAATCTGCCCAAGGTAAGTGTACTCGGAAACAATTTCGAGAAGGTGGCCTTCTACGACTACCGGTCCCGGATCAATTTGGCAATTGGTCATGACTTTGGTTTTTTCCAAATTCATGCCAAGACCGATGCGTCGCGAGGCTGAAGCTAGGCGGTCCAGCATGTGGGTCAGCTCCTCTAGCGACTCCGCCATTAAAACTATGTCATCAGCGAATCGTAGGTGTGAGATGTAATTGCCGTTTATGTTTATGCCCTTACCTTTCCAGTCCAGAGTCTTAAACATATCTTCCAATGCGCTCGTGAACAGTTTCGGGGATATGACATCCCCCTGTCTCACTCCTCTGCGCAATTGGATGGGTTTAGACTGCTGGTCCTGTACTTGGACACTCATAGTAGCGGCATCGTAGAGACATCTCAGCACCTCGATATAACGATAGTCTACTTGGCATCGCTGTAAGGATTCCAGAACAGCCCAGGTTTCGACAGAGTCAAAGGCTTTCTCATAGTCCACAAAAGCGAGACACAGGGGCTGATTATACTCTTCGGACTTCTGTATAATCTGCCGCACTGTGTGAATGTGGTCTATGGTGCCATATCCTCCGCGGAACCCGGCCTGTTCCGGTGGCTGAAACTCGTCGAGTCTCCTGGCGAGACGATTCGTGACCACTCGCGAGAACAGCTTATAGACGTGGCTCAGGAGTGTGATGGGTCTATAGTTTTTAAGGAGGGTTTTATCGCCCTTCTTAAAAAAGAGCACCACCAAACCCCCGCTCCACGCCTTAGGAGTTCTCCCACTGTGAAGGACGGTATTAAAGAGGCTCTGTAGCTCCTGTATAATGGGGGCTCCTCCTGCATTTAGAAGCTCTGAAGTAATACCGTCCTCACCCGGGGCTTTTCCATTTTTAAGCTGCCTCAGAGCTAACACGATTTCATCTTGGCTGAAATCTGGCAGTTCGTCGGTATAGTGGCGTGTCAGGGTGGCTCTAGAATCATGGTCATCTCTTCGGGACTGAGGGGTATGTGCAGTGTACAAACAGCCATAGAAGTCTTCTATCTCAGCTGAGATCTCTGGCTTCGACAAAACGATCCTCCCGTCGTGCGTTTTAAGCTTCGTCAGGTGGCTCCTGCCAAGCTGCTGAGTGAATACTTTGGACCCTCGGTTTCGCTCTATCGCCTCTTCAATGAGGCGTGTGTTGGAGCTCCGAAGGTCACGCCGTACCATCTTCGCGATTCGCTTGTTCAGGTCTGACCTCTCTAACGAAGACATTTGGGTGGTTTCCCGTCTTTTTGTCATCAGATCCAGAGTCTCATCCGAGAGTTTGGACTTCCTGCCAGTACCTAGCTTGCTGCAGAACTTAGTGCCCTCGTCCCTCAACGTTTCGACCAGATTGTGTAGGGTCTCGTCAGCGTCATCAGTGGGTTCCAAGGCAGCGAATCTATCCCCGAGAAGCTGCTGAAACTTCTCGGTGCCCGCCATGATTTGGATTGGATTAGGTCGGAGCGTGGACTTCATCAGACGGTTTCTTTCAAGCTTTAAGTTGATATTCAGAGTGCCTCGGAGCATTCGGTGATCAGATCCGGTATTGAACCTGTTGATCACTGAGACATCTCTGAATATGTGCTTGCTATCCGTCATGATAAAGTCGATCTCATTTTTTGTCACAGTGTCGGGGCTTTGCCATGTCCACTTCCGCTGGGGCTGTTTCTTAAAGAAGGAGTTCATTAAGAACAGCCCCTCTTTCTCAAGGAAGTTGACAAGCATTTGCCCCCTGTGATTCCTAACTCCATAACCATGCGGGCCTATTCGGGATTCGTTGCCAGTCTGGATTCCCACCTTGCCGTTAAAGTCCCCCATAACAACGTTGAAGTGAGCCTTAGTGGTGTTGTGTAAGGCTTTGGATATGTCTTCGTACATATCTTCCACTTCATCATCCGGGTGTGCCGAGGTCGGTGCGTAGACCTGAATTACCTTCATGCTATACCGCTTGGATAGCCGAAGGATCAGGTACGCTACCCTGGTCGACACACTGGAGATTTCTTGAACGTTGTTAGAGAGGGCCTTATTGACGAGGAAACCTACGCCACCCTGGGATGTTTTATAACCCTCGCGAAAGTAGAGAAGATGGCCCGAGTCTAGGGTTACGGTGTCCTCTACGGACTTCACACAACCCTAGAACATGCCATTTAATGTTCTCTAACTCCACTTCCAACTGCGCTAGATGATTGTCAAGCCTCAGAGTGCGTCCGTTGTACGTTGCCAGGGTCAGTTTCGATATTGTGTGGTAGCCTGCCGGCCGGTGATTCTTAGCACCCCCTGCCCCGCCGTTACCATGGCCGCTACCATAGCCAGGAATAGCGAGGCGGCCGGGTACTGGGGGCCATTTTTTGGCTTGTGTCTTCATTTGGGGGTAATGCCCATAATCCCCACGCTGGGCATGCGGGTTGGGGATCGCAGTTTGGTGAAGGAGTTGTTCTGCGGGGGCGCTGCTGCCCACCCCCGGTGTGTCCCTTAGTCGCCTCTTACGACACCCACGGGAAGAGTTGGGGTGGTGCGATTCTAAGCCGGCACCACACAACTAAAATAAAATTTATGAATTCCTAGTGAAATACTACCTACTTGATTACTTACATGTGAATTTTTTTTTTGCATCACTACATTTTACACATACTTTTTATAGTATTTTATACACTCAAAATAATACAACAATAAATTCATGGTAACATGTATAAGGCACATTTTGGTATTTTTTTAAGCAAGAAAGCTATTTTTTTTTATAAATAACTTGTCCCGCTATTAAGTTAGACAAACATAGACAAATTATATCTTAATAACATCACTATCACATTTGAAACATCTTTAAAATATACTTTTATAATTTATATTTGCTATAACATAATAAATATATCTAGAAATAAGTACAAAGGTACTGCGTGTATAAATTTTTGATACATGTATCCCGTTTCCGAAATAATTGTTTGTGTGTACAAACAATTTGAAAAGAGAACCTTCGCACTTAAAGAATAAGATAGATAATGCTGTCTTATCTCATGTAGCGAGACTATCCAGATCGATTTCGAACTGAGCAAGACCGCATGACGTCATCACAATCCCAGTCTTTAAATGACATAACATAGTGACATAGATGGATATTTTTATTATATATCGAGAGTACTACGACATAGATATTTTTTATTATACATTATACTGATCGTACAAACATTTGTCATGAGGTGAGGAATCGAACCCGCAACCTCCCGTTACCAGAGGACTTTCGCCCGCCGCGCCACATCGGCCGTCAGAAATAAAATATTTTTAATTGTTAACATGAATGTTATAATTTCCATTTCAAATATGGAGACCTACTACAAAATGCTGCTCTATCTGACCTGACGATAATAGTTTCTAACCACAGCTGTAAACTGAAACGCAAGGAGGGTTAGCATATGATTACGTTTCCTTGCTTCTTGCAATTAGAAATTGTACTCGGTACTAGAGTATCTTGTATACTAGAGTAATAATAATATTTAATAGGTAGGTATTTTCTTTGATTCTGCTTTAGGCTGCTTTTCCACCAGAGATGTGTTTCCAGCCAACCAATATGATCAAAGATGTTTTCGTTGTAATGCTAGAATCTTTGAATATGATCGCTTCTTTATCGTGACATTTTTGTCAGCTCTAAAAATGACGATAATGGAGCGATCCTATTGGTCAGCTGGTACATGGCAACGTAGTAGATCTCTGTTGGAAAAACACCCTATAACCAGTTCCTTTCTTATCCGTTGAACAAATCCAATAGGTTTTATTTCACTCTAATGATTTTAGAGAGCATTAATGCAATTCGCTTCATAAAATAATACGCTTTAAAGTTATTGTGACATACAAACAGTTAAACCTCTATAATATACCTAGCTAACTGCAGATCGCAGATAATCAGACAATGTAGAAATAGATCAACTGATCTATATCAATACCTATCTATTCAATTTATGATAAGAATGATACCTAGTTTATTCCATGATCAACTTTAAAATAAGTACTTATACTTCTATGTCAAAATAAAGCAAATGTATTTTAATATTTATAACTTCCTTCCCTAAAAAATCGTAAAAACCTAAATTTCCATCGGCACAAATAGTGCACGATAACTGCCTATGCTAAACCTTCTCACGATAATAATACCCATCGCCGGCCGTAAAGCAAAAAGCTTGGTGTTCCCGGCAATTTATACGAGGATCACCTGGGGTACGGGGTCATCAATCTAGGGCCCGCGAGGCCCGTGGGGCCTTTAAGACCCGTGGGGCTTGTTGTAACCAGTCTTCTTTTATTGCGTATGTTGCTAATGGAACAGTCATGACGGTTGTAATGAAGAAAATAAAATAAAACGAGTACCGGACGTACAAACGTAATATTTATTTAATATGTATTAAGTATGACGGAATTAAATTTAATTAATATACCTATTACATAAATGTTCATCGATATTCCAAGTGTACATCTGTCAAATGCAGCCCAAATTACTTTTTTCAGAGTAAAAAATAAAAAAAAAGAAATATTTTAGCGAAAAAAAAATTTTAACAAAAAAAAATGGATCCATGTCTTGCGGTGGGAAAATGAAAGATTAAAAAAAATTAAGTCAGTCATTCTTTACCTGATAAAAAAAATTGTTAAAAATTACGTAAAGGAGATTCCATGCCAAAATAAAGTACCTGCGTTGCACTAACGTAGTGCAAATTGTCAGTACTAAAATGGATCTGGTCAGCTAGCAGGTTAGTAGCTTTAAATAATATTTTCCCATGCACACCAGTTTAATAATGTCCCTGCAAACAATGTGCACGGTTGACCCAGAAACGTCAAAATTTCCGGCAAAAACTTTTCACCGATAACCTTTATTGTACGTGAAACTGACATAAAGAACCTGAAATTCACGTTGAAGTGTGAGCGAAGCCATCAACTTATTTTCATTAAATAAAAATTTACCACATTCAATGGATTTTTATCTCTAGCAGGTTGACAGTAAAGTTGAAATTTGTACGGGATAGGTTTACAATTTTGTTTTAATTTTCTGCTAGTGACGGACGGGCTGTGAAAAAATAATGGTTTGGATAACACCGCTTCGTTCTGTCAACTGCACGCATTGACCTCCGGCACGGATTCTGCCGTGCCATCCAATAGTTGACTCAACAGCTAGCTCAGTTTTACGGCTCGGCTTGCACGAAAGTGTAGATTTGGAGATTCTGCATTGCTTTATAGCACACACGTTTCAATACATGTTAGTAGTATTTTAAATTGACGGCAATTGAAAACAGACAACTCGCGAGCCTCTCGCAAAAAGCACGTCAATAGAACTAAAATGTTACAAATTTAAACTCTTATTTGAATGCTTATTTTTCTGTTGCATACTGCTGGATGTGAATCCATTTCCAAAAGAATCTTGAACAGAAGTCATGTTGGATAGAATACAATGGTAAAAATATTAAACAGCGCGTCCATTTTCTCTAGATTTCATATGTCTAAAAGTAAAAAAATCACTACTTGGTTTTTTAAGCGATTAAAACATATTTACTAAGGTAAATAAGTAACTGGTTTACAGGAGCTTAAAGCTAGTGTACCTAATTAGGATAAACTTTAACTTACAGGAACGTTCATTTAATAACTACATAGTTTAGAGGACCTAACACAAAATGGTCACTAGCTTTTAATTAAGAGATTAATTTGAAACTTCAAATATAACTATGAACTATTAGGAGTGAGCTAGCTTTTTTTTCAAAAATTTTACCAGCAGCTGATTGCTGGCAATATTGTTTCTGTTCGAATTATGAATAAAAAATACGGGTTTGACATAAATAATAAAGTACTTCCCTATTGTTGAAAGCTTTTTATATTAACTTGCCCTCTTAGTTATTATGTATGTATGTAATATACATTTTATATAGCCTCAAGATAAAATTGACGATGTTTTTAAAACTTCTCAAATATTTTTTGTAACTATCTTGTGTTCGTAAATTGCTACATTATTGTGTATGTTTTACAGATTTTCATATCATAGAAACACAATAAAACAGCAAATCGACTATACGAATAAGTGAAGGTGCTCAATAAATAATTCCAAAAGAAAAACAACATAAATCATACTCTGATCCTGCAAAATAATGTCCAATAGACAATAGAATTCTCCTGCTAAAAGGTGTAACAGTACGAGCGATAAAAATCGACCGGCAGATATTTGAGATAGCAATTGTTTTTATTGTGAGCAAGTAACATACTCTCTAAGTTATGAGTTAAAATTTGGTTTAACACAATATTGAGTGGTATTAATAAATCAAAACTCTTATCTATGTTTTGTTTAAAAACTCGTCGAGAGAATTTACATAGCTTCAATTTGATAATCATTTCAAGACATTATTTTCGTATAATTTTATATTTCTGTTGCATTAGTAAGTATGTATTACCTATTTACGTGTAATGAACTGATGGTGTCCCCAAAAGAAATAAAATGATTTGTGTATTAAAAAATAACTGAGAGTTCTGTCTGTATTGCCAAATTTTCATTATAATTATAAGTAAGAAAAATTTACATATCACCAAACTAGGGCATCATCTTCTTAATTGCATGTTTTTGGGTTGTCTTGTAAACGCCTATTTTTGCAGTTCATCTACTGCATCGACTTTTACGTCTATTGGAAATGAAAAGAACACAATCTTTTGCAATCACATTTTATGAAATTTGGCGACACAACAATCGTCTCTCTAAAAGTTGCTCATCCAAAAGAGCTATGAGAGCTAAAACAATAAATGTTATCCCATAAAACAGCGTTTACTGTCAAAGGCCTTATACGGCTTCATACAATATTTATACGGTATTGCATTCGTATCGAAAGCCAATAGTCTTTTATACTGTCGTCGTCTCTTAATAGAACAGGGTATTTTTGATATGTCTAGTTTCATAACTGTAAAAACAAAATGCAAAATGAGAATTAAATTGTTTTATAAATGTACTTTTACATATACCTAGCTGGGTCATTGAACCTTTGTGACTTAAATTAATTGAGTAGGATAGGGAATAGAGACAGCTATTTGATCGAGGCTTAAAGTCACTCTTCGAATGTAGAGTTTCACAAAAGTGGTGTTATGCCCAGACATATTGAGATATACCCAACTGTTTAACCTTACTTCGACAGAACTATACTAAATATTATTTATAGTTTTAAGAGTCTCAATATCCCTTATTTTTGCTGTGATGTGTAATTTTTCCGTTCTTTTCTTTTATTGCATGTCAAGTGATTTGTTGTTTTATGTAGCTATTAAAATAAAATAATATATCTCAATTTTGGTTAAAAAGTGGAAGCAACACTGCCAAATTAAAAAGCCAACAATGTAATAATTCTGTGAATGAAACCGTTCGACATCCGACTTTTAAATCAGACTTTATAGCTTATGAATTACATTATACTGTGAAATGAGAAAGTCGTGTGGAAAGCGAGACTTTCCATTAAAACTGTGATATTGCATCTACAATGTAGTTATTGCAATAAATTAAAGGTTTTGCTAGCTTTAAAGAACTTTATTTCTCATAAAAACATTATAGTTCACTTAAAATGAAATAAATGAATATTAATTAAATACTAAATCTAAGTCAAAGTAGGTAATTAGCTTTTGGGTTTTGAGGCTTCATTTAAATTCTTAAGTACTTAATCATGATACATAATTTAATTATTGTATCTGATAGTGGTGAACTAGATGTGTGGTTATATTATTTAATTGAGAAGATATGTGCTTTTAGTAAGTAATTAACGTGAATTTTCCCACCATCATTCATAATGAACTATCTTTCCACTCGCGGGTTCGCTTGCGTAGAAAGTTACAAAAAGCCTCAATCCTATTACATACGTCCATCCCCATTTCACTCTTTTAATAGGTTTTTAGAAAATTACTGATATACGTGTTTTAATTAAAAATTTACATAATCAATATATGCTGAAAATTTGAGGTCCCAAGTATCTTTCATTGAAACGTTACAGATATTTCAATACGAAGTCAAGCCACGAATATCAAACATTAGTAAGTAATCAGCTTCTTCCTAAATTAAGGAGTTTTTTGAAAAATCCTGAAACATAGGTATTTCGTAATTCGTATTCGTAATTATCCATTTTCAGTTTTCTATGTAAGTTTCAAGCAAATAAAGACACTAATTAATTATAGATAGAGTGACCCTTAGTGATAGAATTTCCGAAAATCCCTTCGTATCGGGTGTCTGTATAGTAAAAGGAAAAAATGACAGCATTCTAGCTTTAGCGGTTTGGGCTGAGAGTCGTTCCACAAAATCTCTTTTTCCTTTATATTTTAAAGTTTATTTTTCTGAGACTTGCCCGATTATATTCCCGTAGTTTTATTGTAACTTGCTAGCTAAAAACTAAAATATTTACTGAAACATTCCAAAACTACCCGAATCCCCGATCAATCAGTAAATCTACCGTTCGTAGCTGGATTCGATTAAGGTAGGTAGAAAACTGATTGCGTAGTCCAAACTCAAAGGAAATTGCCATCACTTGGCTGAAAATCAAATTTTTGCGCTATTTCCTTGCGACAAGAAATCCTCTCAACACTTGTCTGTTACTCGTGCTAAGATTTTTAAAATGTTTGTCGAGAAATATTAGGTAGCTGTATAATATCTGCTGAATAAATGAAGTACAAATTTTTGTCGTGACCAACTTATATTGCGCGAAAATGGTCCAAAACTATTTACTTCAAACTTTGGGAACATGGCCATTCTTATTTCCTTTTTTTATTCGTTTAGGGCAAACTACCCGAAAACACTCGCTAAAATTGCATGGAATAGTTATAGGTGGCGAACCCTTTTTATAAGAATGCAAATGTTATTGTTTTTGGACCCTAAGGTACGTTCTTGTTTGAATTTCAACTTTTCACTTGTTAGGAAGCTGAGATAATACATACACAAGAAGCCTGTCCTTTATACGATCGTAAATGGGACAATAATACGATTTGCGAATCTTATTTTATAAACTACTAACAGTCGATTACCGGTGTGTACTTTTTGTTAACTTCGATTCTCTACACAGAGCATAATATTTTCTCAGCCTCCGTATAGAGAACAAACAAGCTTGAACATCAACCAATTAGAAACCTTGATAACAGCGTATTGGAAAACTGTTGACAAACACGAAACATTTACCAAACTCATGTTTATCAAATCCATACATTATACTAACTCAAATATGCGTTTATGCGATAACACAAGGCACAAGTTCACAGTTTGCTTAGGTCTACGCAGTTAAATTATTCACAACGTTATACCAACATATTTATAGCCTGTCTGAGGCACCCCCATATTTCTTTGTACTTTTTTATGACCTGACTTTAAAATGCCAGCGTATCTGTGAAAACATTTAAAAAATTGTGTTTGAGCCGCAGTTTCGTTGCAAGATTTTTTTGCTCAGGTGAATGACCAAACTAGAGTCATCCTTATTTTACATTCATAGCTGTCTGGAAAAAAATCGTAAGCTTGTAACTTAGACCTTCTAACCCTTGTACTTACCTAACAAAGACAACAAAGCACTTTGCATATTCAGAATGCATCGAAAACAAAAAATCAACTAAAGATTCCGTATAGCTTGTAGTTATGTAATAAAAAGGAATTTAGAACGAGCAGTTTAAATTGAAATAGTTGTGATAACTAATGAAAACTGTTTCAAACAATCTACAGGTAGATCAACTAATCCATCATCATTCATTCATAAACATTCAAACAGTCATTCATAAAATAATAGTGAGGTACTTTTTAATGCCTGACTATTCCACTTTTTGTGTATTTACATAATTTGAGAAAAAAATTAATGCAACTATAATAATAAAAAAAAACTTATACTACTACTATAACTACGCACTTATTATAGACGACAAGGTTAGTCATTGCTTAGTGACGGTTTCAAAATTTTGCCAATAACAATCCAAACTTATCCAAATACGAATCCAAATCTTAAATTTATAAAAAAGAACCTGAAGCATATTTCATTTAGATTCATTTTAGAGTGGTGAATATTTTACGATTATTTGTCGTCACAACCTGTGCTATTATCTAGAGGTTTTTCCAGATAAGCCATCTCTAGTAAGCCGCTACAGTCTCTGAACGATGAGCGGACGTCATTGTTCCTGTAATTTCAGCCTGTAGCCAACGTGATTACAGAACGTTCTGTCTTTTACATTACTGCTGGAAAACTTAATTTCCGTAAAGTTTTCTATTGTACGAGAATTGTGGCTGGCATTTGTTTTACTTATTTTCTTGTATCGTGAACAAAGCAATGTTGAAGCTAAATGTTACTTTATTACTTCCGTTGTGA
Source organism: Eupithecia centaureata (assembly GCA_944547425.1). NCBI lineage: Eukaryota > Metazoa > Arthropoda > Insecta > Lepidoptera > Geometridae > Eupithecia > Eupithecia centaureata. The sequence goes on from OX155687.1 coordinate 10,446,142, forward strand.
TCTGAGGAAATTAAGGAGGAAAACAATTTGTAATTAAAATTAATTTAAGAACAAGATCCATTAAAGTATTGATACGAACAATAAAAATGCAAATGATCTTTGGAACATTTTGGCTCCGACTCGGCTCGGCTTCGGCTTGATCGTCGTTGATGGTCACCTTCTTGAAATTGTTTCTGAGTATACTTACCTTGGGCAGATTGTACAGCTAGGTAAAAACAATTTTGAGAAGGAGGCCAAGAGGAGGATCCAGCTAGGCTGGGCAGCATTTGGGAAACTACGTCAAGTCTTATCTTCATCCATACCGCAATGTTTGAAAACGAAAGTTTTCAATCAGTGCGTCCTACCCGTAATGACCTACGGAGCTGAGACGTGGACACTCACGGTAAGGCTGGTCCACCAGCTCAAAGTCGCCCAGCGAGCTAAGGAAAGAGCTATGCTCGGAGTCTCTCTGAAGGATAGAATTCGTAACGAATACATCCGACAGAGAACCAAAGTTATCGACATAGCTCAAAGAATTAGCAAGCTGAAGTGGCAATGGGCCGGCCATATCTCGCGAAGAACCAACAACCGTTGGGGTAAACGTGTTCTTGAGTGGAGACCGCGACTCGGTAAACGTAGCGTAGGACGCCCTCCGGCCAGGTGGGATGACGATCTGCGAAAGACTGCTGGCAGATGCTGGATGCGTCAAGCTGAAGACAGGGCGCTATGGCGCTCATTGGGGGAGGCCTATGTCCAGCAGTGGACTAATATAGGTTGATGATGATGATGATGATGATGATACTAAATTCAATGATCAATTCGATATTGCCAAATCTTCTAATAATTAGTCGTAAAGCTTTTTCGTCAAGTCGTAAAAATACGTAATTTAGTATTTGGCAAATGAAAATGCCACCCATACTAAAAAATGGGTTGTGTTTATACGGTAAAGTGAGTATTGTAAAACATCTGTGACGACCCCTTTGGCGCAACGGGTGAAAGTCAGCGTGGTTGTGGATACAATTCCCGACTCGGGTCAAATGTCTGTATGATCTGCATATATCTGTTATAAGGGTTTTCTTGGTATCTTAAAACATACATACATAGATAATATACAGGGTGATTGGAAGGTGGGTACAAAGCTGGTGGGCACACTACCTTCGCTCACCAGCTTTGCACCCACCTTCCAATCACCCTGTATAGTAAATATGAATGTTTTAAGTTTATAAGTTATCTAGTCTAGTACCCATAACACAAGCTGATTAGCTTGGAGCTAGATGATACTGTGTGACTTATCCAGTATTATTTACATATTTTATCTATGCAAAGGTGTTGCTCCAGCACCTTTAAAAATAAATAGACGACACTTGAAAACAAGCCTTAAAAATAAAACGCTTCCATTCTGTCTGTTGGGTCTGCGCCGGCTTAGTGTGAAAATCGTGGGAAATTCCCGTTGAAACAACAACCTGTACGCCTGAGGCGACTGACCGATGGTTTAACTCCGACAATTCCCTTTAGCTTTGTAAAGATTTGAACTTGAAAAGTACGTTGTAATATGACTGTGTTTAACATTTCATAGGTTTTAAGATTAAAAAGGCTTATCTCAAAAATGGCCTGCCTTTATTGCCCAGCTCAGAAACGAAACGCACAGGATTTATTTTGGTTTATTTGGAGGATAAACAGTTGTACACACAGGAATATTAATCTTATAAAATAACTCTGAAAATTGAAAATAGAATTAAAAAAAAAAAGAAAAATGTATACTAAACTACAAGTAACAAAGAGTTAGAGAAATCCCCCTGCTTATTTTCATCGTAAGTAGAAGTCTTTTTAAAATCAAAGAAACTGAAGAAACTAGTACAAGTGTAATAACATAAAACTGCTGGATGGAGTTAAACAATCAGCATGAAATTTTTTGTTATTATAGCAACAATGAGATGTTTTTAACAACATTTTAAAACTGACTTTCAATTTTTTCATTTCAATAATATCTACCTAACTATTGTATTTTTATGGGACAAATACTTAGTCTTTCATTAAAACTACAACCAAATGAACAGTTTTTAAAGATGGGTAAGATTTTGTGTATGCTGTACCTACTTACGGGGTGTATGCAACCAAGGATGATATTAGTACTGTCAAAACTTGCTTTCATACATCTCCTCAAAAGACATTAATCTTATTCATTTAGTAACGTGAATTCCACTGTATCTGCTGATAGTACCAACGGATCTGCTGAGTAGAACTTCAAAAAATCCCGTACAAAGTACTTGTACCTGTATTCTTTAGCTTAGGGGAGGTCTCGTGCAATTCTGTATTGAGATAATAAGGCAATCTATCAATATAAAATATTTTATTTTCTGGAATTGCAGCTTGGTTGACATAGATAAATGAGCTAAGATAATAATCATATATAATAGATTAATAAGTTAAGAAAATGATACAGACTTCACATCATCAATTAGATTACTTGAACAAGACATCTTGTTGAAGCAATCTAGGTGTCATGGATTTCATCACTCAACGCGTCAACCTAGTTTCAACTAAGATAGTATAGAACAAAGTTCCAAACGGGAATCCATATTCGCATCACAAACTCGTATCATCCGAACACAAATTGAATAGATGCCGGATATCCAGGATACTCGAGTAAGTCTTCAAACAGTTTCAAGTCAAAGCCAAGACGAATAGTTCCCAGTCAGGAGTTTGTTCAATCAATCGAAAGTGGCAATGGATTGTTCCGACTTGTGCCCTCTGTCGTGATGCTAATTCTGGGACGTAGAACTAACACTAATGAAAGTTTTGGTACGTATGTCTTCTTTGTCAATATGACTTGAGCCTGCAAATTAATAGAGGATTGAGAATTTTGTTTTTTTGCCTATAATGCGACACAATATTTATGTTTTTCACAATGTTTTAATTATCCTTTTGTTTTAGCAAAATCACTTTGGTGCAAAAAAATTATGATTTTATTTGGATAAACCGATCAAATTCTATTTTAAAAGTTTATGACACTCTAACATGCACTGGCAGAAACGTGGCAAAAAGCTAGCGGAGCCATACAAAAAGAAGTTGTATTAGTTGAATTGAGTAGGTATTCTATTCTACTCGTATCTACCCGCAGCTTCGCATGCGTTGTTTCTATGGAAACGATTCAAGGCTATTTCTAGCCCATGGAAACTGATTTATGGGATGAAAAGTAGCCCTTGTGTCATTCCAGTGCTTAAAGTACGTCTTTTCAAAATTTCAGCCTGGTCCGTTCAGTAGTTAACATCCATCGCATTTATGATATTAGTAAGGATTACAAAAACACAAGCCAATAATACTTATTTGTAAACACTAGCATTTACTACTTGGGACAACAGAACCAAGAATCTTCGCTCGTTGTACCCAGCACATACTCAGCAGTTTGGTATGAATTTTGCATAGGATACGAAAACTATTAGCGTTTTTGTTTCCTCTCATTAGCACTTTGAAACGCCTCTACCGGATACTGAGTAGAACTCATATTCGTCTTCGACGGGTATCTAATACTTTCGCGACAGTATGTATCTCTATCAAGTATCTTAATAAGCTGTCCCTTCCTTGGATAATTTTTACTTTTTGGTAATTTGCAAACCCATGCTAGACTCTCAGAAGTATGCAAGAAAAAAAAACTGAGTGAAATAATAATGTATGTATGTCCAAAAGAACAAACTTAGAAACACTAAAATAAGTTCGTAAGACTTAGTACACATAATGACTATTGTATATACAATATAGTATATATATGTATACGAAGACTATGAGTTATTAAATCACAATGTTAGTACCATATTTTATGCTAAACTAGCGACCCGCCCGGCTTCGCACGGTTTTATTGTACCTATAAACCTTTCTCTTGAATCACTCTATCTATTAAAAAAAACCGCATTAAAATCCGTTGCGTAGTTTTAAAGATTTAAGCGTTCAAAGGGACACAATGACATAGGGACAGAGAAAGCGACTTTATTTTATACTATGTAGTGTAGTGATATACGTATTTTGCATAAAATATGGTACTAACATTGTGTCATTGTGTGTGTAATTTAGTTGTTATGTACGCATAACAACTAAATTTAATGTAGTAATTAAACTATACAATTTTTATTGGCCTATCACTCAATGGTAGGTGAGGCTTATAATTTGGATTACACCAGTATCTATTTAATTTACCAAGCTCCAATCTCATATAAATGTCATCTATGCTCGCTCCGTAAATGTTATTTGTTTTTGGTTCATATTAACTTTTCTTTTCATTTTCAAAAGTCTTAAAGCGCATAAAATTCTTCTCTGCTGGAAGAGTCATAAATATGTATAGTGGGAATCAAGCATGCGTCTCGAATAAAACGACGCCGAAAATGCGATCTCCAGAGACGAAGGTGGTTTACTTTGACTCAATGGGCTAGATGTGGCTTGTATATTTTGTTTACAGCTCTAAAGATGTCGCGTTGTTTACTTTCATCAAATACTCAGAAGATAATCTATATTCAAAAAGAAAGTTACAATCAAGGAATATAAACAAATTAAAATTTGTATTTTCAATTGAAACAATTGAGATAACTGTTGCAGACAGGTCGATACGACGCGTGACCTGAAAGCTGGTGAGTACCTAGCGCAGCGTATCAGCAGCGTATTGGGGCCGCTTCTAACAAGTATTTATATGGATCAGTTGAGCTACGTTTTTAACCATCTGCAGGAAATTATTGTTGTTTATATGATATCTTTGACAGAGTCTTGAAAAACCACTTCAACCTTTTTTTATTTAAATATTCTTTAAAATAACGAAATTAGTAGCTAGAATGAGTTTTTACTGTTATTGTAAAAACTAGAAAAAAAAGGAAAAACATAATCGTTAACTTATTCACAGGTTTCGTCATCGAAAACTGAGTTTGTATGAAACTATTATACCGATGTCATACTACATAGGAAAAATCGTAAAATAGATCGAAAAATAGTTCCTCTTAGTATGAGATAGAGACATGTATAGCAAGGTGCTAATTATTTGGATTGAAACGATAACTTTTGAATTTTTCTCAAACGGATTATTTATGGATATAGAGGTAGGTAGGTTATCTTCGATTCTTCTTTAAGTTCGAAGCACAGACATTTTTAACACAAAACGGTTCGTAGGTCGCTTACATCCGTAATAAACATCAAACTACTATAGTTTTCTTAAACATGCAAAAAACCTTAAAATCTCTAACATCCAAAACATTGGCTAGCCTTTTTTGTCAAAGGCGTTTAAACTGTCTTGGCGGATAGAAAAGGTTTGTACTGTCTTTTACTTACTCTTAGCTAAGTGTCGGTACAAATCTCAATTAAAAATATTATAAAGCCATGCCGTTTCCAGTCCTTCATAAACCAGCGTGCGACTCGCTCGCACCCTGTGTATTTGCCCCTATTTGCATAGAAACGTTTTTTGTGGGCGTCCTTGTTTGTTTAGTAGATAGGTGAAAAGCTTCGTAGAACCCGCTACGAATGCTACGGAATTCGTAGCTACTTCTACAAAACTCGTAGCTACGTCTACAAAACGTAGTGACGTCTAAACGAAACGTCTTCTACCATTTGTTTGAATTGAATGTATCATGTGGTTTGCTTTTATACGTCTTCACTTTTGAGTGTCACTGAAAGCCAGAATATAAACTTTGTTGGTTCATCGGGTTACTTATCATTTTATCATCATCATCATGTTTTAGTCTACTGCTGGACACAGGCCTCCCCTAAAAAGTGCCATAGCGCCCTTTTTTTAGTTAACCGTATCCAGCATTTTGCTACAGTTATCGTCATTCCACTTGGCCTGGAGTTTTTTGAAACAGTTAGACAAAATTCTGAATTTTGATGCGATGTGATTCTTCCTTTTCAGTTATTATTTATTCGAAAATGTAAACATCTGTTTATGTTTATATGGGTAAAGAATAACGTGCTCAAATTCTCTTCACAATTTCAAAGACATACAACAAAACATGAAAGTATTTCTATTTGCGCTGCATAATTTAACAGATAGACGGTCAGACAGTCCCTTTCCTTATCCTGGTATTTGTAGAGTAATCCCTTGAAAATTAATTACCTACGCCCTTGGTGCCTTAAGCGTAAATAACTCAACATTCTCTAAGCTTAAGGTTGTTATTAGGTTGGTGTTTATCGATTAAGTAGCCCCTAATGCGATTAAGTTAGAGTTTAATTAAATTATACTCGTTTAGCTGTTTTAATTACTAAAGACTTTCCTAAGAATCCCAATTAAGCAAGAATTTAGTTTCATAATTGAAATTAAGGAAGTTTTTAGATAAACTTTGACGATATGTTTTTGGACACTTATGTTTTTGTTAAAATGTATGGTTCTTATTTAAAAATGTTATCTAAAATATCTTCGGACTCTTCTTAATTTTTAACGAAATGCCAAAACTACTGATAGTTTTACAGATTTTTTTCTTGACCAGGAATAACATACATTAACTACTACTTTGTTTTCATCCCAAAAAAAAAACAATCACAGCCGCGGGCAGAATGTAATAAAGAATTATGACGGAAAATATAACTACATAAGTAGCCATAGTAAAGTTATTCCATAAATCCATTAACATCAACCACATTATGTAAGCTAACTATGGTATCGCTGGTAACTTTTAAATAATTCAGCCAATAATGTAATTCCGCTCCGACACTACACTATGTATACATGTGGTTTAGTGCCCAGTGTGATTCGCGTTAATGGTTGAGGATTTGTCTTCAACATTTTAATGAAGATTTACTAAGGTGCAAAAAACGTACCTAGTAAAATCGGACGATAAAAATCTGGCCGATGGCTTATAGATGAAATAGGTATGATGGTAGTGAACCTAATTCTTGAGTGAAATAACCTCACTGGGTAAGGAAAGACAGGAAATAATTTTTCTTCGTTTAAATGCGGTAGAACATAATTTAGATTCTAAAATCTTTGTTTCATTCGAAATCTTTTTAATTTTCTTAAGAGTTCAATCTGTCAGCATGGATACAAAATTGAAGTTGGTTTATATATTTTTAATATACACCAAATTATTTACTAAAAATGAAAGAAAAACAAGATATATTGTGTTTAGAAAATATCTGTCCACTCACAGTACCAAATCAACTCACCATCACCGAAGTGTAGCCAACCATTAGGTCTCTAAGGAACCCGTTACTACTACTTAGAAGCTTCCGCTGTAAGGGTGTGTGGTCAGATTGAACCCTAAACTTGCCTCGAGTGCCAATTTGTTTAATTATTTAACACCCAAGAGGGTTTTGGTACCTTAAGATGCTTTTGTTGTTGCTGTGGTTCTGCATTGCTAATTGAATATTGTTTGGATTAATTTGTTTAATAAGCTTGGTGTTTTCTATAAGGAACAGGTACAAAATTGATTGAAGGTTTTATTATGACTCTCAAATTTATAATTATTGTAATATGATTACTTGATCGTCATGTTTCCTCCATTGTCCCTTGGCTCATTAGAATCATTAGAGTGTACAACAGACCTTCAGAGGCAATGATTTAATCACGAAGGCTGCGCACCGTCCAATCTCATTATCATTTCGCCTCTCGTCTCGTTGCGACTTTTTCAGCTTTTTCGTCAATTTGCATACGTAATTAATTAACTTTTTTAGGGCAATGTTTTTTTTTCAACGCCAGGTGCTCTGAGATAAAACTGTGCGGGTATTGTGTTTAGTTTTAATTATATTTTGGGCAACGTTCATTAAAACTGTTTGGTTTGTTAGTTGGGTGCGGGGCAATATTTTTGCGGTGTGATTTTATGGTTTTAAGAAAAATAAGCCGGTGGTAATTTTAGGTGAAATATATTGGTAGTTTTATTTAACCTCACTTTCACTGTTTTTTTTAAACTGTGTACCACAAATTCGAATTAGGATTCTATGATGCAAGTCTCAAAATTCGAATTGGTGTCACACAGTGAAAGAAAGCGAATAAAATCGTGGTCCTTATTATCGTTGTATCACGACATAAAATAAACTCAAACTTAGCCAAGATACGTTGTTTCGGCAATCTTGAAGCTCAAAATATTGACAGTTCAAACCCACCCAATGATCAAAGTGAGTAAGGGTTCCCAAAAAGTTTTATGTGCAAATGTTAAATTCAATGTCCCATGGGGGTGTTGACTGCTGATATTATCTTTACGACTCGCACTGGACGAAACAGTCAAAACAAAACGAAATGACCATTTGTAGGCAATTTCGGCGGCGAAACGGAAGATCAAAATGATCGTTTATCAGCTACTGCCATATTTATCTTTACGTCCAGCTCGGCTGCATATCAATGATCACCCTCGGATACCTGGTATTCTGGCAAAGAATGACGATGGTGTAGAAGCGACAAGCCATCAGCTAATTTTACCAAAGTGATGAATGGACCATCACATTCAAGTACAGTTTCAAAACGTGGCTTGTAAATCAAGCGTTCTATTCGTTCGATGAGTTTGGCTTCCGAAAACCGTCGAACTACTAATATTTATACTTTATTATTGTTGTTTATTAATAAACATTTAATATAGTTTTTACTTGTGAAACGTACGTATGCTAATATTATTAAGCATGAATAAATGAGTTTATGAGTTCGACGACGGTCAGAAAAAAAGGAAACGTCAAAATTGTGATACATAGAAAACATCTAGACCACCCTGAACAAATATATGAAGGTCTTACAAACATTTGTGCCGAGACGGGAAACGAATCCGTATCCTCATGAGACGCTGGCGTATCTTCACTCGCTGCGCCACAGAACTTGAATTCACATGCGATACCTATAATTATGGACGTCACTTCACTGATGATATAAACTAGAAATGTTAGTTATAATTATAACACTGACTGTCCAATCCCTCTTCTTTTTTTGTGAAGAAAATAACAATCAAAGTTTATATAAATATAAATCTGCCGGAAACGCAAATATGTAGTTTCGATAAAAAAATGCTACGCTGGTTTCCAGGTATGGCCCACTTTTTACAATTAAGTTTTATTGCCCAAAAATATATTAGATAATAAATTAAAAAATCATTTCTGTACATTAAGCTCTATGACAGTAACATACCCGGAATGCGGGGCTATAAACGGGACACACTACATTTACATTTTCACGGTCGGACGACATCGGTCCGCAAATAACCATTTCGGATAACCGCCGCAGTTTCGATTCGCGAAACCGAAAAATTGCGATTAATATTCGCGTAGCAAACAAATCGCTGTTACGTTTTTGCATTGTGCGATTAATAGCAATTTAGTAAATCCATTACTACCAATAACTGATAGTATTCATAGAATTCAAATAGTTGTATCAATGTATTTTTTTTTTGTGTTTTCGGTACTCTGAGAACTACCGAAATTGAAGGGTGTTTACCTGAAAATAGATTTTTTTATAAAGCCGGACTATCCACGCAGTTTCATATAGCCCCAAGCTAAGCAGAGCTTGTGTAGATGACTTTCTTACTTTGGAGAGGTATACAATTTATTACACAGATTGATATTTTTGATATAATACACAGAAAACATCCATGTAAAATATTTGTAGATCATTCAAACACTTATCCCAAGTCAGGAATCGAACCTGCAACGTCTCATCTTAACTATACAATTATAATATGCTATTTGTATGCCACGTGCTTTGTTTTTTATTTATTCTAAAAGATTATAAGTACTTCTTTTAAAATTTAAATTTAAATTTAAAATTTTAATTTAAATTAATTTAATTTAATAATTTTTAAATTAAAATTTAATGTCACGATGACAACAAATAGTGATAGAATTGAAACAGGTTTGTATCTAATTGTACCAACGTCTTTCGTTTGACTCAACATCACAATGGTAGTTACAAGCTTTTCTGGTTTTAAAACTCCACAAACACGTAAAATAATGTCGCTACCAGTAGCCTTAGCACAAGTATACAAAAGTATCTCGCTTTTTTCATACGCGAATGCAAGAGAACACGCTCGTTACACGTCATTAAGCGATACTTTACAGCAGACGGCCCTCGAGACGGCTTTCCAGCCGCATTATAGTTGTACTGGATGCAGTCTTTGATGTGAAATTGTTGGGCTTTAATGGAGCGGGTTTTAATGTTGGATTATAAAGGTAAGACAAGTCTTAGAATGTTGAAAGCAGAAATAGTGAGCAGATTATCTTAGAAATTTAATGTGTATGTCACTAGTATTTGTGACCAAGAGGTACCGAGGTTCTCTTCGTACGTTTTTAAAAAACCATCAAAGTCAAAGTGCTTTATTTCCTTAAGACCTTACAGGGTTACACACAACACACACGTTGACATGTAATCTAGTAGCTGGTGAGTATCTGGCGCAACGCATCAGCATTTCCAGACATCGGGGCAATGAAGCCAGCCAGCATCTTGGGAACACTTTCGACTGGTATTTATATGGATCAGTTGAGCTATCTCAAGACTGATAATATTCATTAATATTAAAATTGGAAACCACATCCACAACTCTTCGTTTTGACTTGATAGATTTAGATAGTGTTTTTATATTTAAATTTATTAAAACCACGGGAAGATCGTTTAAGATTGTCAACAGTAGGGTATGAAAATTAAAAGACTAATCAAACTAAATTATAACCGATCCAGCATCTCTACAGGGTACGTCACCCACTACCGTGATTTTATCAGACCAACGTACGCTACATTAAATAAAATTCCACTTTGGGCGTAATTGCGACGAATGACGTATTAATTAAGCCCAACTTAAAATATTGAGAGGGCAGTCAGCGCTGGAAATAATTTTAAAAATTCGGATGTAGTTTTGTAAATTTACTCGATAGTTTTTTTTAAACATTCCCATGCTGTGTGTAGAATAAGTATACCTATCTGAATAAAATATCAACGACAAAAACCTCAGTTCTCGTCCTCAAATAATTGTATTTGCTTTTAAAGCAGACTTTCCAAGTTAAGGCGACAATTTATTTTCGCCAGCCAAGTTCCTATCTTAGGAAATACAGCGTTCGGTGAAACTTTCGCAAGAATTTCCACACATTCAACCGGGATATTTTCCTTAAAAGCTTATGTATTGCAGATATTAAACGTCTATTGAAGTGGTGCCACAATATTGAGTGGGACGTCGTTGAACGTTTGTCTATTGTAGGTATTGGATTTTTATCATGTCGATAACTTTACCATATACGACGACCGATGTGGAGCTGTGGGCAAAGGTCCTCCTGAGACGCAAGAGGTTGCGAGTTCGATTGCCGCCTTGGGACAAATGTTTGTAAGGTTTGCTATTATTATTATTATTTGTTCCAGGTTCTGGATGTTTTCTATGCATAGATATAAGTACTTAGAAAAAATATCTGTCGTATTATATCAGTCTTCTAGGTACCCATAACACAAGCTCTGTTTAGCTTGGGGCTAGATGATACTGTGTGGATTGTCTGCTTTGTCCAGCAATATTTATTTATTTATTAAATGAAAAAGATACTAAGGTATGAAGTTAATTCAAATCTAAAAAGCACTACCCTATATCGCTCTCGCAAGCCTGCTCAAATCGTGCATCCCGCACGCCGTCCATGCGGCAGATTAGATAGCTAAAGAGTGCGGACAACTCGCATGAAGCAAAAGGAGTAACTGGGTTATAGCAAGCAGGCTGTCATACACTATAAAATTACAGGCGCAAACAGGAGATACACTAGCGCCACCACTTATTTAATCATATAATTACGTTAAACAAAGGAATTTCCAAAATTCACACGTTCTGTTTGTTAAACCTACCATAAGCTTTTTTTAATTCATCTGTAGTAGTTTTATTATGTCTAGTTTAGAAAGTGATACTAAGTTGCTCTTCTTGGCCAACAAACTCGTATCTCTGTGAGTGGTGGCGCTAGTTTAGCTCCTGTTTGCGCCTCAAGGCTAAAAGTGTAAGGCCCTTATCAATGAGGACTTTCATAGAACGATTAGTTTCTTAACACGAAAGCGCACGCTTTTGTTCCACACGTTTTTATCTTAGTTCCATAATTTTAATAGTCTTTTATCAAAACTTCAATTAATGCAACTCTCATTACATTATAAATATAAAAGTTTTGATGGATGGATGAATCTTTGTTACTCCTTTACGACAAAATTACGAAACGGATCAGTCTGAAATTTTAAAGTTATTAAAGTAGACGTAGTTCTAAGCCTGGAATAAAACACATAATAATATAATATACAATACATTAGGCTATTTTTCATCCCATAAATAAGAATTAGTTTAAAATATAGGTATACACGCATTGCTCTGAATAACTAACAATACAATCTAAGTTTCGCACAAAATCAAAACAAGCAGAACAAGTGGTAATCTTCATTGATATGCTGCCGGCAGCAGCGAGTTTGTTATTCCGGGCAGAGTCGCGAAATAAGTCATATTCCTGAGTGCCCACTAATAACTCGACGATTGTATATTTTAAGCAAATTTCAAGAGAAAATTCAGGTTATCACGATTTTAATCGATATTCTCTCGAACTTTTTAAGAGGCATACATATAAACCAAAGTAAATGCGTTAAAGATATGCCCTATTTAATAATTTATGTTCTCTTTATTTTTTTTCTTTACAAATAAATTAGGTTTTCAATAGCGATTAATAATATACGGAAAGAATTAGATTCATATACATAATATGGAATTCATCTTTGGACTGTACACTACACTAATCCAAACAAGTGGGTGGGTTTTAGCAGACCAAGTTTTCTTCAGAAACACTACCTACCCACCTATACATCTAAACCTACCTATACTTTAATCCCAGAATAAGGTGCGAAGCCGCTGGCAGAAGTTTGTTATGTATAGTGTTGTATACCTTTTCAAATTAAACTGGGTTCAAAGTCCCAGAGCAAGAGATTCTTTCAAACTTTGCCCAACAAAATACCGCATAATACATGCTTAATCCAGGCACGTACGAGTAAGTAAAGTGTTGAAAATTCAATGAAAGTTTGCCCAACGTCTTAGCGCCGCAAAACGCTGTCACAGTAAAACCTTAAATTAATATGAATCTCTAATTTGAGCGTCACACGTGTTGCGAGCTCACAACTTCGCAGACTACGCCAAATTGGATAAACATGTGCGACGAACAGTGGCGGTCGAATATACGGACGCGTTTTACGAGCGGTTCGTGAGCGTTTTGAAACACTCGAGTGTTTTGGCCACACAAAACACAAAACACTGGCTAAAGAAGCCCAGTATCTAGAAAAATACGAAAGGATGTTGCAGTTGAACTAAAGATAAGTACCAACTAATGGTAGAAGAGATATAAAATCAATTTACTAGCATTATTTATTTAATACCAACCAATGTGATGTGGCGATCTGCAAATATTTGTTCCAGGCTTCGAGGTATTTTTGATCGAAGGTTCGAGGGTTCTGGGTGTTTTCTACTTTTTTTTAATAATAATTTATCCACGTAATGTATTAGCATGTCAGTCATCTAGTCCCTACTAATAACACAAGCGCTCCTTAGCTTAGGGCTAGATGATGCTGTGTGGATTGTCCATCACTATATTAAATTATTTACATTTAGTACAAAAAACAGAATGGCGTTTATCCATGCTACCCATGAATGAACCTTAGTCTGTTTGTGTTAGGTTTTTTAAAGTAATGCAGACTGTGAATCTGAAGTGACTTTATCTGTTGAAGATCATGTTCACGACCAACCGCTGTTGGTTTACTTAATATACTGTCCAAAATGGAATGGGAATGTTCTATCTAAACCCGACGAAAGCCGTAAAAAAGTCGTCAAAGTGAGTTCATAACAAATTTTGTATATTAGAAAATATATAAGGGTAACATCTTTATTAACAACGAAAATTATAAGCAAGGAATAGAAAAATTACAACTAGTATTTACAATTGAAACCATTGAGCTAACTGCAGACGGTTGCAAACAGTCTAAAGGTAGCGCAATTGATCCACGTTCATAACTATAAGTACTTTTTACTCGGCTAAAAAAATTAAACAACGAAAAAATAAAACTATAAAGGAATACGATTTAAAACCAATATTTTATAGATACAATTGAAACAATTGAACGTAAGTTATTTTTAGTTAATTAATTGCTTGTTTATAGCAAAATATGCAAAACAAGGTATTTGTAATCACTAATTCTAATGTTTCTATCGTACACAATAACTATCTGTATGTTTACACCTTTCTTCGTGCGTTCAAAGTTTATGTAAATGATAATGATTGCGTTTACTTCCACAATTACTCCTGATTTGAGCATCAATGATGCCAAGTAATTGCATTTATGTAGGCACCTTCATAAATTCAGAAGGAAATTACGAACATAACCGTAACTTACCATAACTGGCATTAATTGACATAAACCTTTATAGTTATTGTTTTATCTGTTTCTAGTCAAGATTGTAGGTTACAGATTGTGTTTTAGCACTTTTCCCATAGGAGCATGTAGAAGAAGTTTTTCGAAAACCTGGTTTTTGTTTATTATAATTTCGATATGTGGATATTGAAGACAAATAAATGTGACAAATAAACTATCAAGAAGGCAAAGCCGCTGGGTACTGCTAGTATTTTAAATGTTTTTAAACTTAATATGGTAAAACCCTGTAGGTTTAATTAAAGTCGCCTTTGCATTCATTGTACAACGTGTGTGTCATAAACAACGCAAAAAAAGATATCACATACAATATACAAATTACAAGCATTGACGTCCTTTTTCTCATGTCTTGAGATTGAATCTATGCGCTATGGAACGAGCTAATGCTGATGTTGTTCTGTTTTAGTATTTAATAGATAAGTGTGTGACAACCTTAATACTCACAAGTGTGCACATGGCTTAAGAATTACTTTGCCCAGAAAGTAGGCTTCCCTTACCGTCAATTTACGCTACCACCTTAATTAGTTGGATAGACCTTCTTGCACCTGCGTGAGATTTACGGCTTAAGGCAGGACTTAGGACTTTCTGCGGCCTGCAACTTGCTTTGTTTTGGATAAAATACCCTGAAATTTCATCCCTCTGTATTTTCTGAATCCCTGGTAAAGTTTATATCTAGAGATTGGTGTGAACTTTGTTCTGCTCTTGAAAATATATATGAATAGGCTGCACGATGGAGATACGAAAAATAAACTTAAATAATTACTAGAAGCTGAAAAGTCTGTTATGCTAAAAAACTACATAACTTGGTAAAATAATTTTTAATACAAGTCTCAATTCACTAAAGAGAATAAGTATCTCTTTTCTAAATTTTTTTCTTATATTAAATCAACATCTTACATTTTCAAAATGAATAGCTTCACAAAAAGCTTGATTGATGCGAAATTATAAATGCAGGCAAAAAGAAAAGGATGCTTCTATACAGAAACACCACACTTTAGAAGAATTCCACTGAACCCTCGTCTGAGAACAGCTTTACGATACGGTACAACATTAGAGGAGACTAAAATTATTTTGCAGATACTAAATAAAAGTGGTGGGATATTTACCATGAATGATTTGTTTTGAGTAAGTATTCTTTCAGCACAGTTTCATGTGTCATGTTCACGAAATAACTGAGTTCTGTCGCTGAAACCTATAAAAATGCCTTCATAAGAAAATATATCTGATTTCACTTTTAAATGGATAAGTACATATTTATGTAATAAATTTTTCAGCAGAAGATTTACAGACATCTGAAAAATAATCGATAGATCGAATAAAAGGCTGGTTATCTACTCTTCAGAATATGTTGACATCAATTATTAGAACATCATTTCATGTTACATAAACCACAAATTATTATTTTTATTATTAAACTAACTGGAGTCAGAGTCTTGAGAACGCTTCCGACTGGTACCTATTTATATGGATTTCTTGAACCTCTTGGTAGAGGTTGCTTGCAACCGCCTGCTGTCAGCTCAATTGTATTAATTATTATTTTAATACTTATTTAAATTTGTTTCTATTTTTTTTTGTTAACTAATAATATTAATAATAAATATTTTATATACAATAATAATAATAGTAAAAAATGCATTTTTTAACTAGTATTAAAATAAGTAAAGTGTGTGTTAGTGAATTACTAATACAAATTAAAAAAAATAATTAATTTTTAATATATATAACAAAAAGTATCCTCGTTTTTTGAACCGTGCAAGCACTCTCCTGATCCAGGGTTATGAGAAAGGCCCCGGCATCTAATGAGAATGAATTGCACGCTGCAAGCTGCTTTAGAATTAGTGCATTTTTCACCCGACCTCTCCGAGTGATTCATCTTAGTTTTAACTTGGATTTATAAGTCTCGAATTGATTTAATTTGTCAAGATTTTCAAAAGTTTAAATGGATTAAAACTGTATAACTTTGATAATTGTGAATTAATATTCATAATTTCTTCACTTTCGTAGGGCACGCTGGTAGGTACTCAATTTGGGAATATAAGGCCCCGGTCGGTATCTTTAAGAGTTTATATTTTCCCTTCAATCGTGTCCAACATCATCATCATCAGCTCACACTAGTTCACTGCTGGACATGTTTTGTATTCCCATAATCATCATGACAGCGCCGTTGTCAGCTTGTTGTATCTGGATACATACCCCATACATATCTCGCGACGAAACGAGAAATATGGCAAATGCCAGCATTTGCCTTATTTCGCAGGTAATCATCCCGCCTGGCCGATGGGCGTTCTACGCTACGTTTTTGCGAGTCATGGTCTCCACTCATGTACACGTTTACCCCAGCCGTTTCTCGTTTCGTCGCGAGATATGGCCCTCAAACATCCACCCATCCATACATCTGACCACACTTTCGCTTTAATAATTTTACTAATGATTAGTTATGGTAGTTGCGGATTATGATAGTTGCTACCAACATGCCTTCATGTGATGTGACACGACTATGTTATTTGGTGTAATAGAAGCATAACTGTGATGAATCGGTTAATACCGTTTTGAGTGCGTTAGTTCAGTGTGTTCCTATGATTGATGACAGCCCATTAGATGCTTACCAACTGTACCCTAATGCAATTCGACTAATTCAAACACATATATGTTTTTTTAAACTCCGTGTTCTTTTTCCTGTTTGGTTGCTTTAACCCAGATTGAAACAGACAGACACTTTCTAAAACTTTACTTATACCACAGGAAAATCAGGCAGGAATGCTTTTAATAAAGTATAAAGAGCGTCTTTCTTTATGGCTTTGATCAATTTTTTCCAGGCAAACTCATGATGACTCTAGTTCCAAATTTAATGACAAGAATTAATACCGTGTGGTTTAGTTACCTTAAATTTTTGACTAGAATTGATTCTTCGTTTGTTTTAGTTTTTTAAGCATTTGACAGTTTTAACAATAATGATACAAATCTACTATTACTGCATGGTAAGCCACTCCATAAACATTCTCATCTCATCTTTTAACACTAGCTTAGTAAATTATACAGTAGATACGTCAACTTTAAGCATTCACAAAAGTAGATTCCATCCAAACCAAGATGAGGTAGAATAATTAGGGACGTTACAAAAACGCCACACAAACCACTGACAAAAGGAAAATACTTTCCTAATTATACTCTCATGAACGTTAAACTCTGCAAATATATTCACGAACAAGAAAAATAAAGATTCAAAGATCTATTCAACGTTTGAAATTGTTTTAAATTCTCATTCGGTTAAGATAAACATGTCGGGAGCAATGCTCTCAATCATAATATAATGAAGTGGGGTCTCGTAAGAAAATACCCGCCGGCCCCAGGCAAATGAGATAGTCATTCAACTTTCTGCAAAAATAACTTTTCTACCCCTAAACCAACCTGCCATGAACTAAGGTAATGTTTGGATAAAATTAATTTTTCTTCGTAGTAACTTTATTATTACCAAAGAAAAATACAATCAAAGAATAGAGAAAAAAACTAGTAAGTAAGTATATGCAATCGAAATAATTTAGATAACTGCAGATGGTTGCGAACAGTCTAGATGTAACTCAACTGATCCATAATAAAGACCAGTCGTCGCGTCCCCAAGACGCTGGTTGCATTACCACGCTGTATGGCAATGCTGATGAGCAGACTGAGCGATATACTCACCAACTCTCGAGTTACGCACGTAGTCACATAATTTAATTTTAGGTACTTATGTATCTATTTTTGGTAAAAGCAATATTAAAAAAAAATCATCATTATCATTAACCTTGGCAAATTATTAATTGACAACCTCGGAGGTGCGGCGAAGGTCCACCTACGACGAGTTCGATTCCCGCCATGGGAAACATATTTATTATAAATTTCAAAAACAAATTTTGTTCCATTGTTCAGAATATTATCTATTTCTATTAAAATAAATCGAACTAAGTGACATATTAAGTCATTCATCCATAACACAAGCTCAACACATTTGAGACCATTTCAAAATCCTTTTGTATGCAATAGCAAAATCATCATCAAAATAATGTCTAAAATTGTCGGAGTAAAATAATAAAAAAAAAAAATTAAACGAAAGAACCATCTCCTTCTTTGAAATCAGTTATAAAGACAAATATATCCATTTCAAACAATTGCTGAAGGTGTAAACTAAAATATCTTTTATTCAAAAATCCTCATTCTGCTACACTAAAAATCCTATAAAGTTTTCAGAGGGGCGTTTATCCCAATACGTCTCCCGCGGGACCGCATACAATATTCAGACACTGACATGATAAAGGGACTTCACATTTACCATGCTCTTGTATGTTTGACATAACAGAGTCACACCTACTTAGTACTTTTCTTGTAACTTTAGAAGATTTGCTTATTATTGTAATATGTTTATGACTACACACAAAGCTAAGTTTGCTACTAAAATATTTAAAACCTACATGGTTATTTACTTACACTAAAGTAATTTACAACGAGATATTTACCATGATATTTCGGCTAATAAAAAACTCACTGTGACTTCAGTTCTTCCGTGATCATGGCGGATAAAACTATTCTAAAATATCGGAATACTCAAATCAACATTGTTCAAAAGAAATAATTTTGTCTGTAGAACCCGTCAAAAATTTAATTTTCATACAATATATATGTCATTTACTCATAAGGTTGGGCCTAGTCGATGCTGTGTGGATTTTCCACTATTTTTTTTTTCAAAATACAAAAATTACAAAATACAAAATATTTTATTTTTTTAACTTAATCTAGTACATTTCAGTGGTATGGGACCCTCTTTTAAGTAATATTATACCTGTGCTAGAGGGTCTCGCTCTGCTGCGCGGCTATCTTAAAGAAATTAACTATTTAATACTGTGAAAACAAACTAATATTGACTCTACCAAAACTAATCTAACATACAGATTAGTTTTGACGTTTTAAACAATAAAAAATGAAATTAAAAGTAAGTTACTCTAATCAGTAAAGACAAGAAGTTAAAATGTGAAAGTGTGTTTGTTTGTAAGTGTGTGAGTGATTGTGTGTGTTGAGTGATTGTGTGTGTGTGTGAGTGATTTTGTGTGTGTGAGTGATTGTGTGTGTGCTAGTAATTGTGTGTGTGTGTGTTTGATTGTGCGTATGTGTATAAAAATGTTTTTGATTTTGTGTATGTACTAAAGGTAAGGTGGTTTAATTATTTACAATTAATTATTATTAAGCTAAGTTTCCAGAAGTTTTTCTCCATCTTCGTAACTTATTTTTGGCAGCCATAATTTTTCAATCTTAATAATATCTGAGTTTATTCTTTTTGCAGTCCTGAAAGTCCTGAATATGATTGACAAAGAGCTCCCCCATTTCCTTACTCATCTTGCGGTCATCAGTGGCCTTTTACAAAATCAAAAGAAGTAGTTTCTTTTCTTCCACTTCAAAAAACATAAGAAAAAAGAGTTTTTGATAAAAAGTATTTAACAGACACTCTTGTTCTATTTTAGAACACTAATTTAATTTAAGTTACGTCTAAAGTTGCACAAATGTAAGACCTCCGTTATGGAAAAGGTCCGTGCTGACAAATAATACGCTGTTATGTTTCCTTTTGCATGTCAAAAAGCGTTCACAATTCATGCGAATCGATCTGACTACTGATACAACGCGGAACGAATCCAATACTAGGATTTTTCGTACATTTTTATAACGCGCATTGTGCAGTGGACATTTGACGGATGTGCAAGGCTTTGTTAGTTTTAGTTTGACGTATTGTTTCTAGCGATTGTCTTGCTGTGAATTCCCCTTTCAATGCATTCTCGCAATGTCAACAGTCGCTGATATACCGATATATAATGCATTTAAACTTTCTGTTTACCTCTTACACGATGGCGCATTGTTACTCTTTTAAATACTTATTACCGACTTAAGTTTTATTTATCACTTTTTAACACTTTTAAAAACAAGAGCTAGATAGCTATATATAACTCCTGCATTAAGCAAAGTGCGAAAGTGAAAAATACTCCCTTTAATAATTAGGTGTATTTTAAAAAACTTGAAACAAACTTCAAATTCTTTAACCTAAGAATGAGAACATCATCAATTTACTTAAATTGGAAGTCTGTACATTACGCATTATTGAGGATAACTTAAAATCAGACTTAGGTCAAATTATTTGGGACCACATGAGAAAGATTTGCTTTTAATATTTTGCTTTATATAAAAAACCAGCGACCCGCCTCGCCTATACACAGTTTTATAATACATATAAGCCTTCCTCTTGAATCACTCTATCCATTAAAAAACTGCATCAAAATCCGTTGCGTAGTTTTAAAGATTTAAGCATACATAGGGAAATATGGATAGAGAAAGCGACTTTGTTTTATACTATGTCATCCAAATGTTTCTCATAAAAAAAAATAGATAAGATAAAAATAAGTATAATCACCTCCTTTTTCGCAAGGTAGCTGAAAAAAATGCACATTTGTTTTTTATGATACTACACAATCAGCCACTATTTAATTTCACTTCCCTCACATCTTACCATATACCTTTACGAATAGGGATAAACAAGCTCTCTTACAAAGACTACCTTTCTTCTTTGGTACATACCTAACTTCTTTAAAAGCTGTCTCTATTAAGAAGTTGTTCTAACTTCACTCCTAGATCATCGATCAAACTAAGGCGACGTCGCAATTAATCTTCGCGAAACTTACGTATAACATGCATGAAGCCATCAAACTCAAATTCGCGAATATAATGCTATCTAAATTCAGCAGTGTCAGTGGAACTAACAAACTTCGATGTTTGTTATAGATTTACTCAGTAGTTGAAAAGCAGTACGACTCATATTCAGATTTGCTACTTATAGAACCTACTTATGTTTAAATCTCAATTTTTTGAGTCATATCTTAATGATATTTTTTAGGATCTCTCAGGGTTTTTCATCAGGATTTCTTTCATAAAAAAGTAACAATTTTTAAATATTGAAGTGAACAAAAATACAATGTTTTTGCAAATTGAGCTGTGCAGACGGTTGTAAACAGTCTAGAGGTAACAACAACTGATCGATATAAATACCAGTTGGAAGCGTCCCCAAGACACGGTTGCATTACCACACTGTATGACAATGCTGATGCGCTTCGTCAGATACTCACCAGCTCTCAGTTTGAATATTTTTATATTATACAAGGTATAACATATTACCCCTACTAAGCCGAAGGGGGGGGTTTCAGGAACCCATGGTGATCAGTTGTGGGGGGGAGATAATTAAAAATTCCTATTTTCAGTTTCCCATACAAAAAGTTTTCATTTCCTAGTGCCAAAATAAAGTGACAACCCTATTCGCGCAACCTGTACTTACCTACTAACTTTGCAGGTATGTAGGTAGGTATTTATCTTCGTAGATTTCAGCTATGGCGGGAGATTACTAGACGAGCTAATAAATTCGTGATAATAATAAGATGCTAGTATGTAAGTTCCTAGGTAGTGTTGAGAAAATCTTAAAATGCTGAGTTAGGAAAGTTGTAAGTGTAGGTACAAGTTACAAACCTCATATTTTCTCGCTTGTCAGCTGTCTAGATGGCTTCTTACGAAGGGATTTATGTATGTTTTGGTAGGTCACTTGTAGGTACACAGTCACAGACAATTCACACACTTCAGCACAAGGTAGGTTTCTTTTTAGGCATTAACATGTCTCACTCACTTTAGCACTAGTTAGGTTAGTTAGTTAGTAAGTTACACATGCATGACGTAGGTATCGATACCTATGCATGTAAGTAAGGTTCGATATGCCTCCCTTCTTCCAAACAACACACATTTTATGGAAGTAAGCACACGCTTCCAACACACGCCTCTTCATCTCTGTGACACTCTCCGATGCATACACCACACCCTTAAGGTATTCTTAAGTCCTAGTTACTTGTTTTTTAGGCACGAAAGATAAAAATTGTAATTATAGCACTAAACGGCACCGCGACGAAGGTCACACTAAAATAGTTCATCATTCATTCTTTTGATTTCGTTCGCCGAAAAGATGGATAATTTTTAGGGTTCATTTTCAATTTTAATAAATCCCTAGTTGGCTACTCATGTGTAGGAGGTATTAGGATCACAGTCGTGAAATAATAGGTATGTGGTAGAAAATTGTATGAATACGTAGGTAGGTACTGGTCTTATTTTACATAGGTATTTCACAATGTAGGTACCTACCTGCTACACACACATACACTTTGCGTGAATTCTGATAGTTGGTATACCTAATACAAAATCCCGTAGAAAACGGATTTAAGCTTTTTTTTTTTTTGATTTTATGATTTTAAACAAACGAACTTCTTTAAATTTTGGTATTAAAAAAATTACGGAACCCGTATTAAAAAATATTTCGACCCGCTTGGCAAATACAGCACCGACATGTGGTGTATCCAGTGTTGCCAGATGGAATTTGAAAAAAACAGTAGAAAGTTCAGTAAAAAATCAGTAGATTGGAATAAAAATCAGTAGGTAGAAATTAACGACTGAAAATTCTAGAGGTACCATATGTATTTGTGTTTCGCGAGTATTTTGACTCGCATTTTGGCTGGCGACCTTTTTTTTTTTTAGGTGCTTTCGTAAAAAGGAAGCGATTCTTTGCATATTTGCAGACAATTGCAGCTAAAAAAAAAAAAAAAGGTCGCCAAGTGGTTATTTAGTCACGGAGCTATAGGCGCGGGAAAATCAGGTAGATTTCACGAAATTTTAGAAGGCGCTCGGGACATCAGGTAGATTTCACAAAATTTTAGAAGGCGCTCGGGAAAATCAGGTAGATTTCACTAAATTTTAGAAGGCGCTCGGGAAAATCAGGTAGGTTTCACTAAATTTTTGAAATAAATCAGTGGATCGGTAGACGCCTAAAAAAGCAGGTAGATCTACTGCTAAATCGGTAGATCTGGCATCACTGGGTGTATCGCATGTTGATAGATGCCGACAGTCAATGAATGAATGAATGGTTCTCTAACTTGTCTATGATTGGCGGTTGGCTGGTTGCCATGGTTTTGCATAGTGCTACAGCCAATAAAATTTAGTCGCGAATGAATGAATGGTTCTCTAACTTGTCTATGATTGGCGGTTGGCTGGTTGCCATGGTTTTGCATAGTGCTACAGCCAATAAAATTTAGTCGCGAATGAATGAATGGTTCTCTAACTTGTCTATGATTGGCGGTTGGCTGGTTGCCATGGTTTTGCATAGTGCTACAGCCAATAAAATTTAGTCGCGTTCCTTTGTGGAAATACAAGTGTCAAATATTAATGTAGGTACAGAACGGACAGATAAACTACATAATGACGGAAAGAGTCATTTGGTAAAGTTTTTAATTAAGTTAACCGACCCCTGCGACTCAGCTCGTCGTATGTCGGATGTCGTAAAAGTCGACCAAGGGGCTTCGCCAAATGAAAGGCAGCATTTTTATTGTGTGAATTACTTATACCGTTTCTTTGATCAGCAATCCCCAGCCAAGTGATTATGGCAATACCCGCCAGATTCACAGCTCTTTTCAGTAGTGGACATCAATGTGTATTCAGTCAGTAGGTTATTATGATTAGATCAACACACAAGAAAGAACAAACAGTTAGAAAAAGACATAACTGTGTTAGCGTAGTTTAGTTCGTATGTTTAACTACACGTAACTCAACCTTCAAATTGAAATGTGATTTTAGCCATGACTTACGACAATTTGCCTCAATGATGCTGTAGGCGTTTTTCTATTTCAAGAATATGAATCTGTCACTCTTTTCTACATCTATTCTGTGACCATACTGAGGTCATCGTCGCAAGTATAAGAAACAGCAGATTTTAGGGTTGTCACTTCGTAAAAAATCAGCTGGCCATGTGAAAACTTTGTTTTAGTTTTTTCAGAGATACCAATCGAAATTAGAAAAGTCGTTGAACAAAAGTTGTTCCCCGGGGGGGTAGAAATACCCAGCTTTTCGCTTAGCACATGTATATTGTTACACCATGTATATTCACTTTTACAATTCAGAAACGTCACTCGCAAAGCGCGCTGTTTGCTTCTTTGTTAAATTAGCGTAGCTGTTGCTACAACATCAGTTGCTTTACCGTCCGAGATTTACTGTGGTAATAAGTCAGCTACCGTTCGAAGTTGAACTTCTCATGCCCTCTTGAACTCTTAACTGCGTCTCGAAGCAATTACAGCCAACGTGTATACCACTTTACTTTAAAACTTTGTGTTTCATTGTTGCTTATGTTGACAGGTCTTGGAAGTTAATTATGACTTGAGGTTTTTCACCAACATTTTATGCAAAGGTAACTCAAAAAGTTATAGTAAAGAAAGTTCGTAAACCAGTTAAAATGAACTAAAGTCTTTATTCTGAAGTTGGGTCTGCGTAACCGTATAATTTGTGAAGTGGTGCTGGGAGTCGATGGATAAAGGCGGGTCAGTAGATACTACTTTTTGTGGCTTCGTATGGAGTCAATGTCCAGCTCTAGATGTGAAGGATGATTTTTGAGGTGAATACATCAAACTTATTGTTTAACAAAATCTGACTATAATAACTCCATCATCACGAAGGATACATAAATAGAGTCTAATAACAAGCTGTTTACGTATCCAATATCCTTTATCACTCAGGCGGTTATTATTAATGCTATTATAATCATGGTGATGAAATATTTCAATGAAATCAAGTTTGATTGATTCATTATAAAATCAAAAAAAAATTGGAAGAGGAAGAAGCGATAAGACAAGGTTGTGCTTGCACCGAAAACCAAACTCATACAACCGAAGCCTTAAGTACACGCTTCAGGCCCCAGACACCCTTTTAATCTCAGAAGTACCGTACATCGTAATTTAGATCGTATCTGTAGCACCATTGAATCTATAGCGAAATAAAGGGTGTCAAAAATGTGTAAAAAAACTGCTGGTTAAAGTCTGGTATGAAGATGGAACTTTGATGTGGGTAACCCTTTATGTTTTGTTAGCGGTTGTACAGTGTGGAAAAAATAGACAAGGAAGTTTTTTTTCCAGAAACAAACAAGCGTGGCTTCAAACCACTTTCACAGATGTGGACTCTCCAGCAGCTAGGCAAATTTATAATGGAGTTCTGATAACCTAGGTTCTTTGTTTGGTGCTCAAGTTACCAGCGTCATCATCAACGTCTGTTATTTTATCATACTATTGAAGCTTAAGTAAATGCTTCACATGGAGCTGCGCTGCACTTTTGATACGAATTTGTTCGTACGTAAACGTACGATTACTGTTCAAACGCACTGATACAACAACTAATAATATTCATAAAACAAATGAGAACTGATAACTTCCTCTTCAAATCGAACTATCTGTTTTTACATATTTGTTCAAGGATCATCTCGGGCTATAGGGTAAAATGCTGTCCTTTTTATTCGTAGACTATCAAGACGGCATTTAAACGGATGCTACATAGATCGGATTCTATCAGATACGACAAAAAGATCGAATAAAATCCGTCCCGTCCCGCTAGCATCGGCGCAATATCATTGTAAAAATGTGACGTTCAAAAGTCCCGCCGGCCAAGTGTGCATGCAATAACTCAGAACTTCGACGATCACTTCCTTCTGGCACGGAAACGTCATTGGATTTTGTGCACTTCATGCGATATGTCGCCTATTTGATGTCAGCAGAGAACGAGGTTATGCTTTGTTTTTTCTGCGAATCAAACTTCGTTTCGTTCGTCGAACTAGAAATTGTAGATATTGTAGGTAATTCAATTGAATGTTCTGAGTTACGATCTTGGGTTTACTAAGTTATTTAATGGCCGAGCTTTTGAAATAGGAATCGGGAAATTGTAGAGCTGCACATCATTTTAGGATGTAACGATCTTCCATGCTATTTCATGCCTAGGAGGCGGGCGATGAGGTCATTCATTTTTGTACCCTACTAATCTTGGTAATTTATACACAGTCAAATATTTTTGTATTTGTATTTTCGTTTCATCATGGTCCATCTGCAAGCGGTCAATATCCAGATTTGAAGGATTAATAAACATGATTTTCGACTGTCTTCTTTACCTAAAACAAAACACTGTCATTAAAACTCCATAATTTTACTTCTTTCCGCTAATAAACAAAAAAATCAACAAAGTTCCTATTAAAACAAAAGAGTTTCTTTTAAAACCTGGCACACAAAACTATTGCCTGTAACTTTATGCTATAAGCTATTTGACAAAATCGGCACGACAACCACGCAAAATGCAGCCAGATTCTGCTAACCAATCATTTTACTATAACAATGTTATAGTCGCAGAATCGCCCATAGCTAAAATAAACCGTAAAATAAACCATTCTCAGACGACCACGGTGCATCGCGCACATTCGATATACCAGTTTTACTGGCTATTAATTTAGTGGAATAAGGGCTCTGGACTTATACAGTCGCGACAGTAACGCCAATGCAATCGCTCACATCACATCATTACTACGACCGTGCGTTTCCGTCCCGGAGCCGTCACGTCCCGTCATTTCGGACCCTCTTCAATCGTCAGCCCAAATTGAATTTGATCCGAAACAGCGTCGCGAGGTCGTTTGTCTCTACATTGACGGATTATTTTTGTAGCGGATTCGTACGATTTGATTGGCACGCGATCTTTTACTTTGAGATGAGACTGTTAGGACTTATTTTCTATACATCATAATTTCTTCTTTTTAAGGTACAATCACCGACATAAATGATTGCTTCGTAATTAATACATCCGACAGAGAACCAAAGTTATCGACATAGTTCAAAGAATTTGAAAGCAGCCATATCTTGCGAAGTGTCGACAACCGCTGGGTAAACGTGTTCTTGGGTGGAGACCGTGACTTGGAAAATGTAGTGTAGGAAGCCCTTTGGCCAGGTGGGATGATAATTTGCGAAAGACTGCTAGTAGATGCTGGATGCGTCAAGCTGAAGACAGGGCGCTATGGCGCTATTTAGTTGAGGCCTATGTCTAGCAGTGGACATATATATAGGCTGATGATGATGATGATGATAGATACCTACCATACCTACCTATTATAATAAAATTTCTATTCAAATCTCAAACGCCGACACGTAAACTAAAACTGTACAAAGTGATTTATTTCCTGTAGACCTTAGAAAACTCTTGTCTACGTCAGAAATTTCTTAGTAAAACTATAAAATAATGTAATCCCTTTGTTATTTTCTATCTTCTTTGAGGTAAAATAAGGAAACCAACGAGAAAACTTTATCTTATCAGGTTGTTAGTAGGTAGGTGACTTCTAATATGTATCTATGTATATCCGTATTTTCTTATCAAATAAAATCACTACATAGTATAAAATAAAGTCGCTTTTTCTGTCCCTATGTCATTATGTCCCTTTGACTGCTGCTGAAATCTTTAAAACTACACACCCGATTTTGATGCAGTTTTTTTTAATAGATAGAGTTATTCAAGAGGAAGGTTTATATGTATAATAAAACCGTGCGAAGCCGGGGCGGGTCGCTAGTATACCTATATTACTTACGCTTTAAAATTCAATAAAGTTTAGTTTCATAAAGGTCAATAAAGTTTAGTTTCCTAAAGTTCAAACAAGTTACGAAATAAGCACTAAATTGATATCCTCTATTAACTAAGTCGGTTCGATGATTACCACAAATTCCTAGCAGCAAAAACCAATCGCTGGGACATCAGGTACATTATAAATTCACCCGACGTCATTCGTTCGAGAAGAAAGAATTTTTAATCTACCAAGTTTGTCCAGTATGTAGGGCGGAATTATTAAAGTGGAACGGAGATATACGACACGATATTTAAACTGTAGTATAGCTGATATATTTTAAAACATAGACAACCCATTGGAACTGGATTATGGTACTTTTCATACCATTAATCCATGGTTCTGATAGCACAGAAATAACCTTGAAATATTTCCAAAGAAACAACGCTTGCACAACATGCAGAAACTAACTAAACATACCTAATAGATAAGTTCGGTATCTTACTATAATATAATTAATGGGAAAGTCTGTGTAAATGTTTGTTATAGGTAATCTCCGTAAATACTTAATTTATTTAGATGAAATTTGGTACGTAGATAGTTTAGGACCTAGAATAGGACATAGGCTATTAAAATTTGAAAATTTTCACCGCTGAAGGGGTTAAATAGGGTGGTGAAGTTTGTAAGGAAAAACATTTTTCCTTGGTTCAATAAACTCAAAACTCGGTATATATAAACTACAAAGTAAATAGTTAAACACATAATTATATTTTTATTTTTACGAAGCTACCCCTAGGAGGCGTTCAATAAATTTCTGAAATATGACAAATAAATTTCCATGCGGGCGAAGCCGCGGGGCTCAACTAGTAAGTAATAAACAAAAGTAAGTACTTTCTCATGCGTAAAATTTTATAATTTTTATTTTGTTAAACTTTAAACAACACTTTGTCAGTCAATTATCAGGTCTTTTTGCTACTGGCAACAATTTCGAATGCACTCAAGCCATAATAGTTTAGTTAAGAACATTTCCTCGCAAGTGCTGGAGAGACTAATTAAGTTATCTACACTGCCCCTTGCGAAGCACAGCTAATAGATAAAAAGCTACATCATATAGAAGATATCTGGTCTATTGAAAATTATGGCCTCATAAAGAGATTACCCTATTCGTTTTAATTGGTTTATGAATAATCTGCTGTTACTTCACCCTTTCTCTTTTGTAATAATGTGATTGCATAGATTCTTAAGCGTAGACAAATAGACAAAATTATCTCGTTCAAAATGCTATTTTACCTGTAGTACCTATTAGTCTTATGTTTTATGCACTACAAAATGCATACAGTGCATCCATAATGTGTGTGGGAATTACCCAAATTTAATTATATATTTGTATCTCAACTTTTTGCATATTAATTAATTCCATTATGTATTATTATTATTGTTCCGTCATCGCCCAAAAGAATTCATAAACAGAGGCTGATTAATTTACCCCCAAATGTGACATAAATAAGTGTACGGTTGAGAGCTAGTTTGAATAAAAGAAAAATGTCAGCTGATTACGAAAGTTTTTTATTAAACCGGATTGTAAGAACCTAGACCGGCCTAAACTAGTAACTAAGTTTCAACTTACACTATGATAATTAACCAGCTGTTATCTAAATGAGCTACTATGTACTAGCCCATGATGTGCAAGACGCGCATCGGAAGTGAATTTGCTTTGCATTAAGTTTTAATGTATTTAATAATGTATTTTCAGCTTTTGTTTCATTCAGCTTTTGTGCTAACTTCGTATATCCATATTTTTTAAAACCATCGTTTTTTTAAAAAACGATTATAAGTATATCGGATATCTATCGCGTACCGCGGACCGTGATGGATAGAGAAATATTAAAATACATGCTGATAAAAATTATCAATAATTATCATAGAACTATCTTAAGCTTGTTTTTGTGTAAAACAATTTATAATATAGGTCATACTTTCAATAAAATAGGTATTGATTAAGGCTCTGTTGACTTGGGCTTATTAACAAAGTTTATAACCTTTTAAAACCCATTCACTGCCGAGTCTCGACCGACCCGCGCCACTACCGCTACTAAAACAAATAATATGCATCATGGCCATCATAAAAAAACGAGCAGTAGCTAAGCAGCTAACCTAACTAACTAACGGGTTAAGGAAGTTAACATGAAAAATTTCATTCAAAAACGTCATATTATCAGTTAACAAGTATTTTTCCGATCATCTTTTTGAAGTGCGTGCATCTACAGCCGTTTAATCGAATTAAATTTGAAACAACTTCAACAAAAACGAAAAATCTAAGAAAATAGAGAGATATCGTAAAAGTTCTATGATTCGGTTGGTTTATTTGAGTATACGAGGCTATTAAGATAATTAACAGCCACTTCATGAAATGTACGGATTATGTTGTAGGAACATGATGTTCACATTCTGACCTTTAATCGTTTACCTAATTGCCTCGTAAAAGATTTATTGCTTTGAATCATTATTTGATAGACGAATACGAAACATTTCTAGTATCCGTAAGAAAAACAATAGCAATATTGCCTAGGAGAAATCGCTCTCATCGATAGGGTCACCTTTTGTACTATGTTTATTATATAAGACTAGCAGCGCCTCGCGGTTTCACCCGCGTAATTCCCATTCCCGTTGGAATTCCGGATGAAAATATAGCCTATGTGTTATTCCAGACTATAATCTATCTCTGTGCCAAATTTTATCCATATCTGTTCGGAAGTTTTTGCGTGAAAGAGTAACAAACATCCATACTTACAAACTTTCACGTTTATAATATTAATAGGATTTTAAAATTAAAGTTTGCGACCTCGATGTTGGATTAAGATAAAATTTAAGTGCAAAAGTTTAAAATTTTGATCTGTTCGATCATTAAAATCTTACATGATCTGAGTTCAAACCGGTGTAAGCCAGGTTGGTTTCTATCTTTTATAAAATAAAATACTTTAGTACGAAAGGATCAAGTATTTAAATTAAATTTATATAATAAGAATTTTATTAATTTATAAATAAATTTATTTTCTATTATTTATTATATTTATAAATTTTTGTATATATATATATATACTATTTTGGCAGAAAAATGTAATGGTTTTAGAAATCATAAATATATAATTAGATTATATAAATAGTAAATGTTTATAAATGATTTAATTATAATTATTATTGGATTAATTATTTTAATTTTAGGGGTATTAATTGGGGTAGCTTTTTTAACTTTATTGGAACGTAAATTATTAGGTTATATTCAAATTCGTAAAGGTCCTAATAAGGTAGGTTTTATAGGAATTTTACAACCCTTTTCGGATGCTATTAAGTTATTTACAAAAGAACAAACATATCCTTTATTTTCTAATTATTTTTCTTATTATTTTTCTCCGGTAGTAAGATTTTTATTATCTTTAATAATTTGAATGTTATTTCCTTACTATTTTAATATAATAAGATTTAATCTAGGAATTTTATTTTTTTTATGTTGTACTAGTTTAGGGGTTTATACAGTAATAATTGCTGGTTGAGCTTCCAATTCTAATTATGCATTATTAGGGGGTCTTCGAGCAGTAGCTCAAACTATTTCTTATGAAGTTAGTTTAAGATTAATTTTATTATCCAGAATTATTATAATTATAGATTTTAGTTTATTAAAATTTTATTTTTTTCAAAAAAATATTTGATTTTTTTTTTAATAATTCCTTTAGCTATATGTTGATTTTCCTCTAGATTAGCTGAAACTAATCGAACTCCTTTTGATTTTGCTGAGGGGGAAAGAGAATTAGTTTCGGGGTTTAATGTAGAATATAGAAGAGGGGGATTTGCTTTAATTTTTTTAGCTGAATATTCCAGAATTTTATTTATAAGACTGTTATTTATTTTAGTTTTTTTGGGGGGTTATAATTTAACAATATTTTTTTATTTAAAATTAACTTTAATTTCTTTTTTATTTATTTGAGTTCGAGGGACATTACCTCGTTATCGTTATGATAAATTAATATATTTAGCTTGAAAGAGTTATTTGCCTGTTTCATTAAATTTTATGTTGTTTTATTTAGGAGTAAAACTTTTTTTATTTTAAAATTTATATTTTTTTAGTATAAATTAATAGAATATTTATTCTTTCTTAAGTTTTCAAAACAAATGCTTTAACAAGCTCATTAATTATTCAAATAATAATTTATCTCAAAATTTTCTTATTAATGGATTAATAATATAATATGAAAAGTAAATAACAGTTAAAATTTGTCCGGTTAAAACATAAGGAACTTCAACAGGTCGAGCCCCAATTCAAGTTAATAAAATAACTACTGTTACTATTGATCAAAATAAAAATTGATTGATAGGGTAGAATTGATTTCCTTGTATTTTTTTGTTGTAAGTAAAAGGAAGGATAATTAAAATTAAAATTGACATTACTAGTGCAATTACTCCTCCTAATTTATTAGGGATAGAACGTAAAATAGCATAGGCAAATAAAAAATATCATTCAGGTTGAATATGAACAGGGGTAACTATTGGATTAGCAGGAATGAAATTATCAGGATCTCCTAATAAATAAGGATTAGTTAAAGTTAATATAATTAAAATAAAAATTAGAATAATAAATCCGATTAAGTCTTTGAATGTAAAAAATGGATGGAAAGGAATTTTATCTAAATTTCTATTTAATCCTAGAGGGTTATTAGATCCTGTTTGATGTAAAAATAGTAAATGGATAATTGTTATTATTAAAATAATAAATGGTAATAAGAAATGGAAAGTATAAAATCGTGTTAATGTTGCATTATCAATAGCAAATCCCCCTCAAATTCAACTTACTAATAAATTTCCTAAATAAGGAATAGCTGAAAGTAAATTAGTAATTACGGTAGCTCCTCAAAAAGATATTTGACCTCAAGGTAATACATATCCTATAAAAGCAGTTCCTATTAAAAGAAATAAAATAATTACTCCTACTATTCATGTATATTTTAAGTTAAATGATTCATAATAAATACCTCGTCCAATATGTAAATAAATACAAATAAAAAAAAATGATGCCCCATTAGCATGTAAAGTTCGAATTAATCATCCATAATTGACATTTCGTATAATATAATTAACTCTATAAAAAGCTAATTCAATATTAGCTGTATAATATATTGTTAAAAATAATCCGGTAACAATTTGAATAATTAAACATAAAGCAAGAAGAGAACCAAAATTTCATCATGATGAAATATTACTTGGAGAAGGAAGATCAACAAGAGATGAGTTAATAATTTTAATAACTGGGTGAGTTTTTCGTAAAAAATGAAAGTTATTTTTCATTTGTTATTATGTTCGTAAAGGACCAAAAAAAACATTTGTAATTTTGACAACAGCAACCAAGGAAATAAATAAATAGATTACTATTATTATTATTAATAAAAAATTATGGTTATTATAAAGTTTATTAATATTAATTTTATTTTCATTATTAAAAAATAAATTATTAAAAAAATTATCATTATCTATTATATTATTTCTTAAATTTATTCAAGTTAATCTATTATATCAATAAAATTGAATAATAATTATTAATATAAATGAAAATATAAAAAATAATTTTATATTTATATTGATTGAAGAGAATAATTCATTTGAAGCAATTCTTGACACATAAATAAATAGAACTAATAATCCTCCTAAGAAGGTTAAAAATAAAATATATGAAAATCAATAAGTTTTGATTATAAGTCCTGAAATTAGGCAAATTATTAAAGTTTGGATTAAAATTATTAGTCCTATAGAAAGAGGATGATTTAAAAATAATATTAATAAAGAAATGAAAAATATAGAAAATGAAATTGTAATTTTTATTATAACAAAGAATAGTTTATATAAAATTATAATTTTGGAGATTATAGATAAAGAATTTCTTTTTCTTTGAAGTTTTTAAATAAATTTATTAATTTTGGTTTACAAGACCAATGTTTTTTTTAAACTATAAAAACTAATGATAGTTATATTAATATATATTATTATTGTTATAATATTTTTTATCGGAAATTTAATTTATGTTTCTAAGCATAAACATTTATTGATTGTATTATTAAGTTTAGAATTTATAGTTTTAAGAATTTTTTTTTTATTTTAAATATATTTAATAATAATTGATTATGATATATATATATTAATAGTATTTTTAGTTTTTTCTGTTTGTGAGGGAGCTTTAGGTTTATCTATTTTAGTATCTATAATTCGAACACATGGTAATGATTATTTTCAAAGTTTTAATTTATTATAATGATAAAATTTATATTTATAATCATTTTTATAATTCCTTTATGTTTTAAAAAAAATATATTTTGATTGGTCCAAATATTTATATTTATATTACTTTTTATTTTTATAAATTTAAGATTAAATATTAATAATTTTACTAATATAAGTTATTTTTATTCTTGTGATTTAATATCTTTTGGTTTAATTTTACTTAGAATTTGAATTTGTATTTTAATAATTATAGCAAGAGAAAATTTATTAAAAACTAATTTTCATGTTAATTTTTTTTTATTAAATATTATTTTATTGTTATTAATATTATATTTAACTTTTAGAGCTTTAAATTTATTTTTTTTTTATTTTTTTTTTGAGGGTAGTTTAATTCCTACATTAATATTAATTATTGGTTGGGGGTATCAACCTGAGCGTATTCAGGCTGGTATATATTTATTATTTTATACTTTATTTGCTTCTTTACCTTTATTAATAGGAATTTTTTTTATTTATAGTGAAATAAATTGTATTATAATTTATTTTTTAAAATTTTATAATATAAATTATTATTTATTATATTTAGCAATAATTTTAGCTTTTTTAGTAAAAATACCTATATATTTAACTCATTTATGATTACCTAAGGCACATGTTGAGGCTCCTGTTTCTGGTTCAATGATTTTAGCCGGTATTATATTAAAATTAGGGGGCTATGGATTATTACGAGTATTAATTTTTTTACAGGAAATTAATATAAAATTAAATTATTTATGAATTGTAATTAGATTATTAGGTGGATTTTATATTAGATTAAAATGTTTTTGCCAAGTTGATATTAAGTCTTTAATTGCTTATTCATCTGTTGCTCATATAAGAATTGTGATTAGTGGAATTATAATTATAAATTATTGAGGAATAATTGGTTCATATTTATTGATAATTGGACATGGATTATGTTCTTCAGGTATATTTTGTTTAGCTAATATTAATTATGAGCGTTTGGGTAGACGAAGATTAATAATTAATAAGGGGATACTAAGATTTATACCTTCTATAAGATTATGATGATTTTTATTAATATCTTCTAATATAGCTGCTCCTCCCTCTTTAAATTTAATGGGAGAGATTTTACTTATCAATAGAATAGTGAGTTGATCATTATTTAGTATGGTTTTTTTATGTTTAATTTCTTTTTTTAGAGCTGGCTATAGATTATATTTATATTCTTATATTCAACATGGTAAGTATTATTATGGTATTTATAGATTTTATTCTGGTGTTTCTCGTGAATATTTACTATTGTTTTTACATTGAGTTCCTTTAAATATTTTAGTTTTAAAAATTGATTATAGAATAATTTGATTTTATTTAAATAATTTAAGTAAAATATTGATTTGTGGTATCAAAAATATGAAGATTTCATTTTAAATTATTAATAAAAATTATTCGATTTGTTTTATTTCTTTTATTTTTTTATTTATATTTATGTTAATAAATTTTTTTTTTTTTATTTATTTTTTAATAAATAATTTGGTAATTTTTTTAGAATGAGAATTAATTTCTTTTAATTCAGTTACAATTGTGATATCTGTATTATTAGATTGGATATCATTATTATTTATAATATTTGTGTCTTTAATTTCTTCTGTAGTTATTTATTATAGAAAAAGATATATAAGTTCGGAGTTAAATTTATCTCGATTTATTGTTTTAGTGTTATTATTTGTTTTTTCTATAATTTTATTAATTATTAGCCCTAATATAATTAGAATTTTATTAGGGTGAGATGGTTTAGGGTTAGTTTCTTATTGTTTAGTTATTTATTATCAAAATTTAAAATCTTATAATGCAGGTATATTAACTGCATTATCTAATCGAATTGGGGATGTTCTAATTTTAATAATTATTAGATGAATAATAAATTATGGAAGTTGAAATTATATTTTTTATTTGGAGTTTATAAAAAATGATTTTTCTATAAAATTTGTTACTGTTATAGTTATTTTAGCTGCTATAACTAAAAGAGCTCAAATTCCATTTAGTTCTTGATTACCTGCTGCAATAGCTGCACCAACACCAGTTTCATCTTTAGTTCATTCATCTACATTAGTTACAGCTGGGGTTTATTTATTAATTCGATTTAATTTATTATTAATTGATACTTTTTTTTTAAAAATATTATTATTATTTTCTAGATTAACTATATTTATAGCAGGTATTTCAGCTAATTATGAATTTGATTTAAAAAAAATTATTGCATTATCTACTTTAAGACAATTAGGTTTAATAATAAGAATTTTAAGAATGGGGTTGCCGAGTTTAGCTTTTTTTCATCTTTTAACTCATGCAATGTTTAAGGCATTATTATTTATATGTGCTGGGGTTATTATTCATATAATAAATGATATACAAGATATTCGTTTTATAGGGGGTATTAGAATATATATTCCTTTAACATGTTTATGTATAAATATTTCTAATATAGCTTTATGTGGAATTCCTTTTTTATCTGGATTTTACTCAAAGGATTTAATTTTAGAGATATTAAGATTTAGAAATTTTAATATTTTAATTTTTTTTTTATATTATATTTCTACAGGTTTAACTATATTTTATACTATTCGTTTAACTATATATTTAATAATTAATGATTTTAATTTATTAACGATTTTTAATTTATACGATGAGGATTACACAATATTAAAAAGAATATTAGTATTATTAATAATAAGTTTATTAAGAGGTAGAATTTTAATGTGATTAATTTTTTATTATCCTCATATAATTTATTTACCTTTTAATATGAAAATAATAGTGATTTATGTTAGTATTTGGGGGGGAATTATAGGATATTTAATTAGAAATATAGATATTTATTCTATTAATAAGTTTTTAAAAACTTATAGACTGAGATCATTTTTATGTGTAATATGATTTTTGCCTAATTTAAGAACTTATGGTGTAAGTTATTATTTCTTAAATTTTGGTCAAAAATTAATAAAAAATATGGATTTAGGTTGAAGCGAAGTTTACAGAGGTTGAGGCTTATTTAATATTATAAAAAATTATTCTATTTTTTATACTATTTATCAAATAAATAATTTTAAAATTTATTTATTTAGATTTATTTTATGAGTTATCATTTTTTTTTTAATATTTATTTTAATTTATTTAAATAGCTTATATTTAGAGCATAATATTGAAGATATTAAGGAGATAAATTTATCTTTAAATATTTATAAAATTAAAAAATTTTTTTTTACAGTGAAAATGTAATGTTTTTAATAAACTATATAAACTAGAAATATTAATGGAATTTAACCACTATAAATTAAGTTAGCAGCTTAACTGTTTAAATATTTCTTAATTGGAATAAATATTCAATTTTATCATTAACAGTGATATACCTCTTTTTGGTTTCAATTAATTAAATAAGGAGTATTTACTCTGTCTTTTAAGTCGAAATTAAATGCATAATTATTGCTTCTTATTTTAAGATAAATTGAAAACAATATTTTTTGATTGCAAATCAAATGTTTTGGCATAAACTATAATCCTAATTAATTTGTTCATTTTAATATATTTTGATTTCATTCATGGTATAAACCTAATAGTAAAATTAAAATAAAAAAAAATCTAACTTTTATTCAAATTATAAAATTTACTAAATTAAATAATTTAATGATTGGAAAAATTAAGGCAATTTCTACATCAAAAATTAAGAAAATTATTGCGATTAAAAAAAAATGTATAGAAAAAGGAATTCGAGCTGAAGATTTAGGGTCAAATCCGCATTCAAATGGTGAATTTTTTTCACGATCTATAAAAGATTTTTTTGATAAAATAACTGAGATAAATATTATAATATTGGAAATTAGGCAGATAATTATTGTAATAATAGATATTAAATAAATTATTTATATTAAAAAAAATTAAACTTTTTGATTGGAAGTCAAATATACTAAATATATTATATAAATATTTAATTACCTCATCAGTAAATTGAAATATATAGGAATAATCAAACTACATCAACAAAATGTCAGTATCATGCTGCAGCTTCAAATCCAAAATGATGACTATTAGAAAAATTATTATTTAAATGTCGGATTAAACATACAATTAAAAATATTGTTCCAATTATAACATGTAAACCATGGAATCCTGTTGCCATAAAAAAAGTAGATCCATAAATTCTATCGGCAATAGTAAAAGGAGCTTCAATATATTCATATGCTTGTAAAATTGTAAAATAAATTCCTAAAATAATTGTGAATATTAATCTTTGTTTACATTGAGTGAAATTATTTTCTATTAAAGCGTGATGGGATCATGTAATAGTAATTCCTGATCTAATTAAAATAATTGTATTTAATAATGGAATTTGAAATGGGTTAAAAGGAGTGATTCCTTTAGGGGGTCATATTGACCCAATTTCAATATTAGGTGATAATCTTCTGTGAAAAAAAGCTCAAAAAAAAGATAAAAAAAAGAAAATTTCAGATACAATAAATAAAATTATTCCTCATCGTAATCCTTTTGTTACTAAAATTGTATGTTTACCTTGTAATGTTCCTTCTCGACAAACATCTCGTCATCATTGATATATAGTTAAAATAACAATAATATACCCAATAATTAAAAGATTTAAATTAAAGTTATGGAATCATTTTACTATTCCTGTTACTAAAGTTAATGTTCCAATAGCTCCAGTCAAAGGTCAAGGTCTATAATCTACTAGGTGAAAGGGGTGATTAAAATTTAATTTCATTAGTTAATTAACTTCTCTAGAATATAAAGTTCTTAAAATAGCAATTACATAAGATTGAATAATGGCAACTGCAGACTCTAAAATTAATAGTAAAATTTGAATTATAACTAAAAATACAATGAAATAGGTTGGTAAATTTGTTCCTGTATTTCTTAATAAAGTTATTAATAAATGCCCTGCAATTATATTAGCTGTTAATCGGACAGCTAAAGTTCCAGGTCGAATAATATTTCTGATAGTTTCAATTAATACTATGAAGGGTATTAAAATTGAGGGGGTACCTTGAGGAATTATGTGAATAAATATATGTTGGTAATTATTAATTCAACCATATAACATAAAACTTAATCATAATGGTAAGGAAATAGACAGGGAGAGAGTTAAGTGACTAGTACTTGTAAAAATA